>JAQISU010000076.1:5552500-7952500 GCA_029339505.1 Unio delphinus
TTAGTGAACCAAACGGTTCCTATGATTTTACAACAAAACAACAATTTGGTACAAGTCTGTCCAGTGAGGTTGCTATGTAATATACCAATGAGAATATCGTATCATAAAGATGTTTTTGGCGCTGCAACCACCATAAACAAAAGTACAGTCAATAGATGTCGGGGATGGGACAAACAACATAAATGGCATGTATTAAAAAAAACATATTGTTAATGTTGATCAATATTAAAATGATGCAGGTTCCAGATAATGGTTTTTATATCCAAGAATACATGCTTGGACAAAAAAGCCCTTAAAAGACGCAATATGTAAGGACAACGTGGCAGTTATCAATACTCATGTTAGAGTCAAAGTCAGGGTTTCCCAAAGTCTAAGGTAAACTTATCTTAAGAGTTACATCATGACACATAGTTGAGCCTAGTTATCTTCAGCGGGGAATACTGTAGGACCGGAACAGCATAGTACCATCATACACACTGTAGTTACGCTATATCCAGCATGTATTATGTATTGTGGTTTATTGATGCAAACTTGAATCTGATTCACCTATTTCCTGAATGCGCTGTTGGTCTCCGGGAGCTGGTAGAGTACCCCTTAAGCTATTTGGTAGTTGCAAATGTAGGTAGACACAGATTAGTGTATATCATTTCTGAAAAAACGGTCGATGCCCAAGGATTCAGGTCTGTGAAACACACGAGACCTGAAAGAGAACATACCACACACAGTAGAATAGCAATCTTTAGGAAACGGCAATAAATTGTTTTCAAATCTGAGGCACTTTTGACTACCCTTCTGTCTCAAATGCATTTGCTTTCCATCGACCTAATTCCTATATTTGGCAGTCCGGATTCTCAAGCATTAGAACTTAAAGTTAAAGCCACAAAAGCAAAGCGCTCTACTATGTACTAAATTCTACTCTAGAAGCTGGTTGACCACTTTGGTACATAAAAAGCAGTCCTCAAACAATACCCTTGAATATTAAGTACGCTTGAAAATTACCTATTGGATGTATAGCAGAATTTTGTTGGGCAGCAACATGACAAAGAGATTGTTGTTGCTAGCTGTATTTAAAGTGTCGAAAATGATTGTTAAGAAGCGTTTGAGAAAAAAGCGACTTCAGATAGTTGTATCAAATTATAATTGTGATTTGCATTTGTTTGCAATATTATCTCTTTTTTATAAGAATAGCACGAAAAGAAAATGTAAACGTGGCCAAATACATGTCATGCCTGAAATAGTCTGAAATAGTACGCATTATTGAAACTGTAAGCTTATCGAGCACATATTTGTGAATTGGAAAACGAAGATGGTGAGATTTACGTTTGTCAATGGTTTCAATGACGTTTTGAATAAGGAAAGAAGAAGAAGGTTGTGTGACTCTATTAAGTGTGTGCCAAATGCAGAAACAAAAGTGGATATCGAAGATGCTGTATATTTCTTGTTAAGTGGCCTAAGATAAGGGTCAGATTGAAACTGGGACAAAAGAAAATCGGTCGAGCTGTCTATTGACAAAGCGTCCAAGCTTACATATATGTGCTTTGTGATTTTGAGTAGCAGGGTGGAGGATGTTTTTAATCATAGTGTCATCGTACGTTCGAGCTGGGAAAGGTTTGAATAGGTGGAATGCGATGAATGTGTGAGTTTGCATATGGGGCCATATTTTAGGAACTCGAAACATGTTGGCGAGAAATGGCATCAAATAGTTATTTATTTGTACCCAGTATATGTTTTGCTTTGAAAAAATTATTTAATTTAAGGCAAGAGAATATACATTTCAGAATGACATGCATGATGTTTGAACTTGAGGACTGCTTGTTTATGATTTCAACACTAGCTTGATTGTCAGTGTGGAACATTGCACATTTATTGGATACATGTTCTTTCCACACCTCAAATACTGTTCCAAGCACAGGGTTATTCACTTGACCGAGCGGTGTCAAAACCCTGGCGCGAGTCCCGCTGGAAGTCGTATGTTTTCCCCAAATTTCCAAAGACTTCCATATTATTGAGTTGTAAAATGGAAAGTCAGACGTGTCTGCCTTTATATACTAAATTTTGCTCTAATCAATTGGCGACCACAGATGAAACAACTTGCCCAAAAGTCCATAAACCGCACCTTTGCATGGCTTTTCTTCATTATCATCAGATTTCCGTACCACCAGCCCGTTATGCCATAGAAAATACATTAGTAGTCCCTTTCTAACTGGGAAATATTTAACTGCGCGACCCTAAGCCAGTCAATCCACACATTTTCCGGCGTATCACACTTATATAACTACGCCTATTTTTAAACTATGGATACATAAGCGGTATCTACCAAGTCCCAGCTTATTGATTCCATTATGTAAGTTACAGGTTTTCTACCATAAATACTGCCATGTCAACCACAACATGTACACTAGTATACACCACTAGATTTTAATATGGACTATGTTACTAAAGGGACAGTCATTCGGCTTGGACCTAAATTCACTACTAGCGAACCCTAGCACGGTTCAAATTCTCTAACACTCGGCTCTGTGATGTTTGCTCCTAATAATTGGCAAATTATTTCGGACTAGGAATATTTCCATGGCATCGAATACCAAATAATCACACAAATAAATCTAAGAATTGCTTAAAAACTGGGCGCTATCAAATATGCATACTCCAATTTATTACAATCCATAGCGATGTTATATTGTAGAAGCGTTATATTTTAATATGTACATATCCGGTCATAATTTCCATAGAAATAATGTATACCTAGGACCACACCTTATACGAGAGAGAAATAGACATCTGTGTACATATTCATTGATTCGGATGTCATCAAATCATCACGCAATACAGATATTCCCGCAAAATGAGTTCAAAATGCTATCTAGACACTTAAATCTCTTACATCTTTTGCTATTTTAATGTGATGATGCGGTTATGAGATGATGTCAATTGTCAAGTTGATATTTACCAAAGGGAGAAAATGTTGCTGTTCTTAGTGTAAGCTAACAATATGTAATAAATGGAAGATTTGTATTGCCAAAACACTTATACGTACTCATTTTAATTTTGCGTGAGTTGAGCTGGGTCTTCTAAAGGGCATTCTATGTGCATCAGATGATTTGCCAATGTATGCCCTGTATTAGAGCATCCTCACCCAGAAGAATTTGTTTCTTATCTCGGTTCTTTTTCTTCTTTTTTTCATGCCAAACAAAGCATTATAGATATACGATGTCACAGTAAGAGAAGGAATGCATCTTGGCAAAAAATTGCCTTTCCACAAAATAAACATTTATTTACCCATAGCGTGCTTTCTAACTAGTTTCAAGACACAAATGTGAGTCAAAATTTTCAACATTTAGAAAATGATATTCAGATAAGATGTGACCGTGAAATGATCCATGCGAAAAACAAAATACTTTTCAAATAGGCCATCTAAATTATATTTAAATTGCTATGTAAAATTACAAGACGTTGAATTAAATTGCTATGTAAAATTACAAGACGTTGAATTAATATGCTAAGTAAAATTACAAGACGTTAAATTAAATTGCTATGTAAAATTACAAGACGTTGAAGTAAATTGTTGTGTAAAATTACAAGACGTTGAAGTTAAAAATAAATAGAACATTTAGATAACATTCGACCTGGTCGTACGGCATGTTGCACAATGTATATGGGTTAATAAATTGCAATTAATGTTAATACAGAGAACCAGGAATTAAGGATACAGATGTTAATGTTCACCATAATGAGGATCATGGAACATGTATGTATCTATTGTACATCCTCGGGTGACGTTAATGCTCATCGTGATAAGGATTATGTGGACACCTGTGTATTTATTAAATATCCAGGTGCGTTTCTGCCAGGTGATGAGAGATATATTATAACTGACTTTAATCACAAATGAAACCTTTACTGAAGTTAATATACTTATTTACTAATTTTGCAAACGATTCACAAAGGTCAGGCTGTTCGACTGAATTGAATATATTAATCTGTCTAATACTTTCGGGCATTTTTGAAAAAGAAGACTCCATTTCATATATTGGAATATATGATAGTTTAAAGGAAAGCAGAACACAAACGAATACGTATATAATTCAGTAAACAAGTAATTGGTGATACAGAGACAGACAGATAAAACGAGAGGAGGAAAGAGATAAAATATTTTACTCTGGTTACCATCACTGGTGTACATTTTGTTTACCTTTATTAACTTTTCTTACAATATAATAGTACATATTAAAATGATCTAGTTTCGTGGATGTTTTTCGGAACATTTAGGAATATGACCAAGTTGGTTTCTTTCTTTGGTTCGACTTAACCTTTCAATAATATATCTAGACTATCATAATAAATAACGTAAACAGCTAAGTAAATGCGCTGGAATCTACACGTATTAAGTGTCAATAGAAACCATAATATGTAACTTATTCACTATCATAGCCACGTGCACACATTCAAGAGTTACATTAATTCAATTTGCAAAGGTCAGATTTACAGGTACTGTATGCGTATCTTAGTTTAGTGTGACATTTGCCAATGACATAACACATTGGTTGTCCGTTAGTTGCAATAGGTAAACGTTATTTTCTAAACAAATAGAACTATTAGGAAATAGAAAGATCGTTAGTGTTTTGTTTTAAAAAAATGTGTGAGACTCGTATATTAATAATAGTATTTTGAATTTTCATTTTGATTTCGACGGATTATCCTAGTTTGTTTATCAAAGGATAGGTTCTTGATTGTTCAGAAACCTTTAACAAATGTTTATAAATGACAAATCACTCTTTTTCTGACAGTTTTGCAAGAAAAACTGGAAACATATAAAACAGTACGAATTTTGTTAAAAGTTTGGCTGTGAAATGTCAGAAGTAATTATCATACCAGTCAAAATTGCAGAGATTATAATAAAAGTGTGAAAATGATGTTTCAGGTCATGAATCTCCGATTTGCATTATTAAAGACGAATTTGTGAGAAAATTGTTAGACCCTTTCATTTCCTTTAGCTTCCTGACTACACATTTACGATTAATCGATTTTAAGATTTAATTATGGTCATAATATGTCTGAAGCGTGTTTGAAGTTTAATGTACAGTTAAGTTATAGATCATTAACTTCAGCTTTCCATAACTTCTACTCTAAGTCTGTATATCATAAGTTCACATTACATTTGCTTCCTAATCTAAAATTTCAGACTTCGCATCTAATTTGATTATAATTATATGTCTGATAAAATGCTTCAAGTTATGTGTAGATATGCGGCTTATATCTTATTATCTTTCGGTTTTCGAAACTTCTTCAGCTTATTGTACTGCAATTATAATTTCACAGTTGACGGTTACGTCTCCAGTGAGTTAAAATTTAATTTATATTGAATGTGCTATGATTGCACTGTTTTGACGTCTTTGAAATAAACCCTGGTTATGACATGATTTAGTTGTTACTTATAGTTATACATTTTATTAATTGAATGTTGAAAATATTCCAGCATTTTCGAACATGTGAAGGCTCTTTGCTGCTTAGTTCGTGTAAAGTTTTAGTTTGATTAATTATTAGAAACTTTACCTTACTGTCTGTCTAGGAGGAATTTAAAATATTTAAAAGCAAAATAAACATAATGCAAATAAAATTTTCACATCGCAATATGTGCTGACTGTCGTATAAATTCTTTAAACAACCCCGAATGAAGTTTGGTATTGAAATATCCTTTACAGTTCTTGCCTGCTATACTTAGCAAAATTAAACCTATCTGAGATTTCGCGGTTCTATTAATGTCTGCCGTTTAGGAAATAAACAAATACAATTAAAATTAAAGTTCACTTGAAAACGAACAAGTGAATGACAATCTGTTATAAGAATATTTTAAACAATTGGTGTATGACTTCATCAACACCAGTTGTGGATATTAATATGGTGTTGGGTTTTTCACAAATGTGTAACATAATACTTAGGGACTACTTTGAAAATTTGGAATGTCTGACTATTGAATGCTTTGTACTTTGGTCAATATTTGTACCACCATTTTGATTTATTTATTGTACAATTTAAACGCTCAACGAATACCCAGAAAATGTTCAAGATAATTTTCCGTTATTACTAACATTCCACATCTGGATGCGATGCCGAAGATATTACGGTAAACAATCTTTCGAGCATTTGTTTTGAGTTGTAGTTTGTTCTGAATATGCATTGTTTAGACTGTTAATGTCCTAAATGTCTGAGTTGTTGCAGCATACACTTTAATTGCATATTTTGAGTCAATCAACCACAGATAAAATACTTAAGAGACAATTAAAACACCAATTTATTTTGTCCCAACAGAGGGCTTAGCTATCGTTCTACTTCTGAGAATAGATCTGTAAAGGAAATTCGTCCTATTGTGTCCATATTAAAGAGTTGCTTTAATTTTATATATGCACCAAAAACAGCGTGGGTAAATTTTACAGTACTATCTGACATCACGAAGGTACAGAGACCTTATTCCTAAAAAACCCAAATATAAATTATGTAATGACACTTTCCTCCATCAAGCAAGATAATATCAACCTTTGTAGCAAGGCTTCATAATTTTGTGTGAAACAGAAACAAATGTTCACAAAATATTCATCATCATCATCAGTCTCTTGACCTAGTGTGGCCGTTGAGGCAGTGTGCTACCGAACATCTGACCCGTTCCATCCACTTGTCTCGATCATTTGCCAATGCCTGTGTCTCCACAAAAATTTTTCCTGGTCCATTCTGTGATGTTGTCAGTTCACTTTTTTCATCTGTCTACCTCTTTTTCTGTCACCTTGGACATTACCCTGCAGTACTGTTGTGGATAGATTGTTGGCTCTAGTGACATGGTCATACCATTTCAGCTTTCTCTTTTTGACAGTGGTGAGTAGGTCTTCATAATGGCCTACTTTGTGCCTGATGGTGTTACGCACTTCTTCAGTTGTGATGTGGTCCATGTAAGAGATGCCAAGGATTGTTTCTGTAGCATCTCTTTTCAAGTGACTGGATTCTTCGTTGTAGTGCTCTCAATAGTCTGATTTTAGTTTTCAGACAGATATTCTTGTCTCTCCAGATGGGTCTTAGCTTTGACATAGCTGCCGTTGTTTGTTGATCGTAACAAAATTTCTGTTCTTCAACCCTCTTCGGTGATTATGGAACCAATATATTTGAATTGGTCCACTGTTTCTAGTTCCTGTCCTCTGATTTTAATCTTGGTTGAGATTTGTTTGCCACTATTTGTCATCAGCTGTGTCTTCTCATCGCTTATCTCCATGTCGAATCTGGATGATGTTTCATCCAGGCTCTTTACTACAATGGCAAGCTCATCTTCACTTCCTGCCAGTCCATCAATGTCGTCTGCAAAACGTAGGTTGGTGATGTTACGCCCTCCAATGCTGACTGTCCCATAGTGCTTTTGCAGAGCTTCGCTGATGATGCGCTCTAAATAGATGTTGAAAAGCGTGGGTGACATGAGACAGCCTTGGCATACTCCAACTGTTGTCTTGAACCAGTCCCCCACAAAACCTTGAGCAATTACTGCACTGGTAGCCTTAGCGTACAGCTGCTTGCTATTATTGGTCAACTTTTGACTCATGTTGTACTTCTTCATTGTGGATCATGCCATGTTCTGTCAAAAGCCTTTTGAAAATCTATGAACACATGATAGATGTCTTGTTGATGTTGTGAGTACGTTTCACTCAGAACCCTAAGAAAGAATATTTGTTCTGTCGTGCTTCTTCCACTCCGGAACCCTGCTTGTTCTTCAGAGATTATTTCTTCTGCTGGTTGGTTTAGTCCGTTCAAGATGATCTTCAGCATCACCTTACTATCATGGCTGATCAAACTGATAGTTCTGTAATTTTGGCACAGCTGGAGATTGCCTTTTTTGGGGAATGTTATAATCAGTGACTGGGTTCATTGTGTTGGCCATTCGCTTGTCTGCCAGATCTTGTTGCAGATTTTTGTTAGTAGCTCTATTACTGATTCCCCACCATTCTTGATAAGTTCAGCTAGGATGTTGTCTACTCCAGCTGCGTTCCATTATTCAGTGCTCTTATTGCTGACTCTACACTCTAGTTCGAAAGATTCGACAAACACCGTCGCATAATGCAGATGTAGATTAGAATGAACCAAAGTATCAAAAATATAAATCATTAAGAACATCCGCCTTGCAAACGATAAAGAGTACAATATTGCCCATACAACTATCTTATTACCCATACAAACATATTGTTGCCCATACAACCATAATATTGCCCAAACAATCATACTATTGCCCATACAACCATACTATTACCCATACAGCCATACTATTACACATACAACCATCTTATTACCCATACAAACATATTGTTGCCCATACAACCATAATATTGCCCATACAACCATACTATTGCCCATACAACCATACTATTGCCCATAAAACCATTTTATTGCCCATGCAACCATAATATTGTCCATACAACCACACTATTGCCCATACAATCATACTATTGCCCATACAACCATACTATTGCCCGTACAACCATACTATTACCCATACACACGTATTATTGCCCAAACAATCATACTATTGCCCATACAACCATAATATTGCCCATACAACCATACTATTGCCCATACAACCATAACATTGCCCATGCAACCATACTATTACACATACAACCATATTATTGCCCATACAACCATACCATTACACATACAACCATAATATTGCCCATACAACCATATTATTACACATACAACCATAATATTGCCCATACAACCATAATATTGCCCATCCAACCATACTATTACACATACAACCATAATATTGCCCATACAACCATATTGTTACACATACAACCATATTATTACACATACAACCATAATATTGCCCATACAACCATATTATTACACATACAACCATACTATTACACATACAACCATAATATTGCCCATGCAACCATACTATTACACATACAACCATAATATTGCCCATGCAACCATAATATTGCACATACAACCATACTTTTGCCTATACAAACCATACAACACGTAAAACATGCGACCGTAATGCCAGGTTAAATTGTCGTGCAATGTGTAGCACTCTTAGATTCATAATAATTTATTTAAAGCATTATGGGAATCGATCAAACGGCATATTAAGAAATGAAAGTACTAATCAAATGTTCTAATGTACAATGACCGTGCCCTTGACCATCTTGTTAAATAAAAGAGTAGTATGTAGTTGAAGAAATACTCTCAACGTCAAAATGATTCAAATGTTCAAGGAATTAGGAAATACAATGATTACGTTTTGTTTTAAGTACTTGAGCTTTTAACGTAAGCAGACTACCACTACAACTGTTACTACTAAGGACACTACTACTATAAATACTACTACATCTACTACTACTACTATGAATTAATTAATATTAATAATTGGAGAACTATTAATATTAGTAGTAGTTACAATTTTAGAAACCGATGCGATGAAAAGCACTCGTTTCTAAATATTATTTGCAAAGATCAACCCAAAATAACGGTTAGAACAGTAATTCCTCAAACGAACTGGCATACAAGCAATCCCATGAAATTTAGAAAATCATATCTATGATACAGTTAAAAAGAATTTCCTTTTTAATTAATGACTTTAAAAATGAATAATTATCAGGAAGATTATCTCACTATTGACGTAATTTCATTACTTTTTCGACCGTGAATGTATGTGGTTGCTGATGGGTACATGAAACTGACGTTTGTGAATGATTCCGGAGATCAGGATAAATCAGATCATTGTTACAAAAAACATGTTTGTCTAATTAACGGTATCATTATAACATGCATTATCACTCAATTTTGTCAACACAATCGAAGAGAGAGGAAACGACGTTAGGGGAAATATCTGGGAATTTATTATAGCCAGACTGACATAATTAACCATTCGATGAACAGATATGTCAGTTTCAAGATGGAAATTTATGACGCAACACTGTCTGAAAATGTAGAGTCTGGTACATAATTAACGTATCACTATGTAACTATATAATCAGATTTTGTAGCTAATATTCCAATATCATTTGTGGGTCAACACCATTCGTAATACATCAATCAGTTTATAAAGGTCTTCCGAACAAGTAAATTACTAAGAGAGAATTAACTCTCAGTCCATTCACACAAAAAAAGAAATATTTCCAGTAAGGGATACATTTAATAGCAACACCCATTTAAAGATGATATGAATGAATGTCAAGATTGTATATGTGGTCATAGTGTTATAGTGTATTAACTTTATTTATTTATTTATTCCTGGCATCTTCAAAACACTCGTTATGCCAATAAACTCAATCAAACAATTAGGTTCTAGGTATATAACTGAATCATACGACTCGAATGTCAACCTGCCTAGTCGTTAAAGTGTCCGCCACAGAAGCAGGAGGTCATGGGTTCGATTCCCGGCAGAAACATACCAAAGACTTACACAAATGATACTAACAGCTGCCTCGCTTGGCGCTCAGCATTAAGAGGTTAGTGTTACGATTGGTCAGCCTGGTGTCAGGATCATGTGACTGGGTGGGACATCATACTATAAAAAAATTACTAGACATCACTATAAACTGCCACACTGCACACATCGTAGCGATATGACTTCCTATAGTTCTGTGATACATTTAATATATATATATATATATATATATATATATATATATATATATATATATATATATATATATATATATAATATACATCTAATTATCTAGACCTCCTATCTCTCTCTCTCTCTCTCTCTCTCTCTCTCTCTCTCTCTCTCTCTCTCTCTCTCTCTCTCTCTATATATATATATATATATATATATATATATATATATATATATATATTTTTTTTTTTCTTCTTCTCCAAAGTATAACATTATATATAAAATATATAATATATGCCTGATATATAAAATTAAACAAAGTGTTAGAATAACAAAATAGCTTGCAGTTTAGTATTATTATTTAAAACTTCAACATAGCGATTTAAATGTAACTATTTTGTGGCGTAACTTGATCAAATTAATTCTTGATGTAAAACTGATTGAAACTGTCACAAGACAAGGTAAAATCCAACACGAATTCAATTATACAAATTATATACTTTTTTTTTCTTTGTTGTAGAGTCGTCTGCTGTGTAACCAAACAAAACCGTGAGAGCGACGATGTGTAACCAAACAATACCATGAGAGCGACGAAAGGGGGAGGAGTGACTGACCTTCAGTAAGTTTAATATTAAGCAAAAAGTTTTGGAATCTTAACAAAAGGACGTCTAAAATAAGCGGAAGAAAACAGATGATTAAATGGATTACAGTTTGTGTTGTTCACGTTATTCAGTTACGTCTCTAATGTTTAATCTGTGTAATAATAATAATAATAATAATAATAATAATAATAATAATAATGTGTATCACACATATGCCAGCTATAAATGTACCGAATATTTCATGTGCGAAAGGCGGGTCATTCTGCATTTGGCAAATTGTACTAGTTATATGAGAGGCGAGTTTATGAGGGCAATATAAAAATTACATTATTTAATAAAAAAAAACAATTTGCACGATCAATTTATGCTGTTTCATAACCAGTAATAGCGTGGAACAATGAGAAAGTAAAAAAAACACAAATGTATGTCTTAGCGGAATCTGCCAAAATACTTGATTCATGGACAGTAGCCAATACAGATACAAGATTATGTACTAGAGACAACCCAGTCTTATCAAATAAAGCATATTAGATTATTTCGTGATTTTAAAAGACCGTTTAGCACAGTTTCTGAATATCCTTGATTATAGAAATTCGATAGGTGGCAGCCGTATTATTCTTGGAGATTTCAATTTTCACTTTGACTGTCCTGAAACACATACACATCAAAACTCCTAGATTCCATTCCTGTTTTCAACCTTAAATAGTCAGTTAACCAACCCACCCATAAACATAGTCACATTTTAGACTAGAATCTTCACAGACCTGATAATAATATGCTACGGTCCACTCTTGTATCCTACGAACTTGCATCAGATCACCTCTGCGTTATATGCCATCTGGATGTATCAGTCCCTAACCCTCCAACTTTATTTGCTAATAAGAGAAACCTCCGTATGATAAATAGAAGCAAACTAATGCATGCAAACCTAACAACTTGCTTACCTCCTACAGCAGAACACATTGACAACGGCTTGAAAAACATGCCCCAGCAACCAAGTGCAGTGCATCAATAAAAAAGTGTTCTATGTGGCATAGCAGTGTTAGGAACCATTTTCGCACTACTAAAAGAGATCGCCATAAATCGGAGAGGCTTTGGCTTTCCACCAGACTCAATATTCATAAACAAATCTATGAAACCACTTAACAAAACGTCACAAACATAGTCCATTTGGTCAAATTATCCCACCACAGTACTAAGATCACGTATAGTATAGCTGCAAAGAGTTATTCGAGATTACTAACGAACTAATGTCAAGGAACAAATGTACGCCAGTTCCAGCTACCTTCTCTCCAGTATATCTTCCTAACAATGTTTGCAAAGTTCTTTCCGTGATTGCTTAGATCCATTATTGCCCTCACTTACTGATGTTATTTATACCTCTCTCTCATCTGGAGAATTCCCATCATTTTTCAAACCTGTCATTGTAACGACTCTACTGAAGAAACCAACACTCGACCATAACGTTTTAAAAAACTACCGCACAGTTTCTAATCTCCCGTTCATATAACAAATCTTAGAAGAAAAGGTTGTTCCGACCCAACTTGTATCTCATTTGAATTCAAACAGTCTTTTAGCAATGTACAGTCTGAATATCAGCTTTGACACAGTACTAAAACTATTCTTCTGAAAGTATTTAATGATATTCTCTCTGCTTTGGATAGCGGAAAGATTATAGTCCCCACACTCCATGTTTTGTCTTCAGCATTTGAACAAAAGACCATGATATATTACTTCACCGTCTCCAGCAAGTATTAGACATTCAAAATACAGCCTTAATGTGGTTTAAGTCGTGCTTAGTCAAAATGACACAAATTATATCTGTAAATGGAATACACTCCAGACCAGTTGATATATGTTGTTGAACAGGTCTGTTCTTGGACATGTTCCCTTCATTCTATACATTCAGCCATTCTCAGGTGTCATAGATAATCATCCAGTGTCTCACACACTATACGCTGATAACACCCAACTATACACACCTAGCTACCCAACTGATGTTGATACAACCATCCAAGGAGTAGAGATGTGCGTTTCTGATGTGAAATCATGGACAACATGAAGAAGCTGCAGATAAATGATGATACAACTGATGCCAATCTGATCCCAACACAAAGACGTTCTCGAGCACATCTTTTACCTGAAACAATAAATATCAGCAGCACCAACATTAAATTCAGACAGTCCGTACGAAACCTAGGTGTTATTTCGGATAGTCCACTGGCATTGCACCAACATGTCATGAACATATGCAAGGCTGCATATCTTGAGCTGAGACGCATCAGTTCTATTTGATACAGCCAAACCACGCGTGTGTTCATTACTACTTTCAAGACTATATACTCCAAAAACTTAAAATATTCAAAACATGGCTGCATAAATCGTCCTTATAGTACCACGAACAGAGCACTCAAATACAACATTTGTTCTCTGTGCTACGTTTCACTGACGGACTCCAGTCCAACATATCTACCTGGCATCACTCATGTGTAGACACCGGCAATATACTTACGCTCCTATTCTGGCAATCGTATACTCATTATTCCTACTATGAAAATGATGTATGGACAACGTATTTTTGCATACCAGGCCTCAGCAACGTGGAATGAACTGCCTATTGAAATTAGACATAACGACACAGTGGTCCCTTTCAAGAGTGCTTTTAAAACTCCCCTCTTCTTTACTGCATTAAACACACTTTATGTATTTTTGACTTCAACCAAGTCTTACAACGCTAGCATAATTTAGTCACAGTTATCAAACATGGCCCCGATCTCGTTATAACGTCTGCTGTTTCAAGGTGTATACAGTTTTGTTCTCGATTTGTCTCTTTTAGTCAGTTATATTTGATATAATCAGATCTAAATTTCATATTGAAGTTTATTATTAGATCTCACACTTATCCGCTACTAAATTGAATAGGTGTGTTTGCGAATAAAATACTAAACAGGTTTCTTTAAAAAGATGGAAAGATAGTTCTTTAGTTTATTATCAGACCAAACCAAACCCCCTCGCTTTCCGTTAGTCATAGCTACCTCGGTATAATGCCTGGTATGCCGTCCGTATTACCCTTATTGGTCCCGGTTCTCCTATCTTAAAAGACACGTTCAATATGTTAGTAGACACCCTTAAAATAACGTTTTTGCTGATTCTGAACCAGACGCCTACAATTGCTATGCAACACGCAACACACAGATCCGAAGAAGAAAAAAAAAACGAATTGAGCTGAGAGTTATTCGTTTTGAGAATTATTCTCTCATTCATACGCCATCAAAACATGTACATGGTCTCGATCATATAATCTTTGTATAATCTTTCGAAAAGTTCATTAAACGTAGGCTGAAAATTGTCTTCAAGCTTCATTTGGAATGTTTTGTGTTTTGAAACATCATTACTCTTATCATATTTCTCATTCGCAATTCCAATGGCGAGTACATCTTAAGTTTCTTAAATATGTTCTGAATTGTTGTAATATCCACATTGTGCCACTTGTTATTAGATTTCGCTAAGAAACTACATCCCAGATATGTATTTATGTATCTCGATGCCGCTTACTTATTTAAGACATGACGCTTACTTATTTAAGACGCAAACAACGCAGGTTTTGCAACCAGTAGACTATTGGCGTTAACAGTACATGAAAGAGAAGTGGCCCGCACAGCTAGATCCACGTAAGATGGACGGAGTGCACTAATGGGCAAAACTGCCTATGACACCCTACTACATTTATTTTCTCACCCATAATCCACTTAGTCTTTTAACAACCTCGGCCATCAAAGTTTCTGTTTTGGGAGTGTAAACTCTTTTAAACATGCTCGACGTGCATATCCTTGTAGTGGGTCTTAAAGCGACTGAGTTGCTTGATATCCCAGTTTGTTTCCTATTCAGTTCATTTAAATTTGTGGATGCTATCAGCGACATCAATTTCAGCTTGTTTGACGACTGATGCAGCCCATGGTGACAGTCATGCAAACATCATTGGATCGCCTGTGAAAATCAAAGAGCAGCTTCGTAGAAGCCAATTTGCGTAAATGATTTACTAGTGTTTACAACACCACGACTGTCAGTATTATTTTCAAATGTCATGTCGATCTCAATTGTAGAGTTTTATTGTAATTATTTCATTGTGCATATTTTTAATGTGCACTTCATGAGATACAAAGGTAAGACGAATACGTGTCAACCGATTATAACGATATGGAATACAGCTAAGCCCCAAAGATCTATACAGCCGTAAACAATTCATATGTCTTTTCAGACATAATTTCATTACTACAGCTGTTGAATTCACATGGTATTTTGATCTGCGTCGCTGAGGTGATTTTACGTTTGATGCGATATGATATGTAACTGTTTTACATCCTTCAAAACGTGTTTCTTTCCAGGAATATCTCTACGGTCACAAACTCATGATCGTGTAAACCAATCGTATAGTTGGAATTCAGCTCAGTATGTAGTGCTCGATTGCCGTCGGACAGCCAAGCGCTCTCAACTGTAGAGCAGAAGGCTCTAAGAACATTAGAAAAGGCAAAAAATGTGTTTGTCCAAAAGATCTGCGGTACGACAAGTACGTGAAATGTCTTCGAGAATGGTTTGAATTTGTACACAGCAAATATGATACAGTGTAATAAACATCGCATGGTAGTTGATCGATGGATCGAAGTAAGTTTTATCGCTTGATGCCAAGCGAGGGGTACTCCACATATGTGTTCTGGACATCATACTATTGTCAAGAACAAGCGCATCAAAACAAATCTTTGTGGCTGTTCGGTATTTGCTGGAAAGACAATATCCAATTTTGTCAGTAAAAACGTTCGTTTATAATTTACGGCTTTTGTATTCCTTGTTTGTTTAAATCGATATAATTTACTTTAAATGTAAGGCTTTGCTGAGAGGACTTTATCATGGCATGACTGCAATCACCGCATTCATGCCTCTTTTGATGATACATCTTGCGATCCGTTATACGAGTGTTTAATTAATCGCATACAAACCATTGATCAGATAAACAGGATGAAGTGCACTGATATCGTTTGAAGATTTATAAGCAAGGTCATTTCGGTAGCACGTAACATTAACTCGAATTGCAGGTGCTTTGCCAGTCTTAGCTGTTGGTTGATGGAACCCGTCCATGTACCATATACACAATAATTATACCCAGGAATATAATATTTGTCACTGGATGTATTCTCCATCGAGCAGCAGAGAGGGTGAATCCGACAATATTTGGAGGTGTCGATTTGGTAAACCAAGGCTTCTTAAGAAACCGAAAAAAATCTCTTTACCAACAATTCACCATTCATTTGTCACCAACATCATCTGTTATTTAGTAAACCAATGCTTCCTACGAAACCGAAAAAAACTCTTTACTAACATAGACACCAATTCATTTGTAATTCACCCTCTCTGCTGCTATGGGGTTAAATCGAATTCTTTAGGATTTCAATCGAATATTTTATCAAGTCCGATACGATATCTTGATCTAGGGTCATGTAGATTTATCGTTACAAATCCATGTGGAATTGACTGGGCATGACTAAAGAAATTTCTAAAGAGATTATAATCCATATCACCATAACACCAAGGTTGCCAAATATTTCGTAGTGTATGTGTGTCAACTCCATTAAATACAGCAAGAATATTGCAGTTATCTCTGATCACTTTTGGTATTTGTGTATATCTCTGAGTAACATATATCACATCAGCATTTGTATGCTTACCTCTGGAAATTATCCTAGCAGTATTCTTTTGATTGTCTAACATGACATCATCATACACGACTAAATTGTTAATACTTCCATCAATATCATCAATGCTCGGTGCTTCCTCAATATCGGTTATAAATTCAATAATATCCTTATCGATTTCCGATTTTGCTCTCTCGTTAAAATCCTTTAACACCTCGTAACATCGCTGATCATCTACACTCGGTGCTACTAAATACAACTTGTCCCATTTCATCTATCTCGTTATTAAATAAGTAACAATTGTGTTTTGCCACTTCCAGATGGTCCGATTATAATCATTCTAATTGAATTCGGTAGCATTGCATGGTGTTTAATAGGTTTCCGTCGTCGGGTAGCTGAATACTCAATTCCATTCATTTTATTATATATATATATATATAAATTATGGATCTATATTGTGTGTATCTAATAAATATCCAGGTGTGTTTCTGCCAGGTGATGAGAGATAAATTATAACTGACTTTAATCACAAATGAAACCTTTACTGAAGTTAAAATACTTATTTACTAATTTTGCAAACGATTCACAAAGGTCAGGCTGTTCGACTGAATTGAATATATTAATCTGTATAATACTTTCGATCATATCTGGAAAAGTGGACCAACATTTTATATATTGGAATATATGATATTTCAAAGGAAAGCAGAAGAAAAACGAATATGTATATAATTAAGTAAACAAGTAATTGGTAATACAGAGACAGACAGGTAAAACGAGAGGAGGAAAGAGATAAAATATTTTACTCTGGTTACTATCACTGGTGTACATTTTGTTTACCTTTATCAACTTTTCTTACAATATAATAGTACATATTAAAATGATCTAGTTTCGTGGATGTTTTTCGGAACATTTAGGAATATGACCGAGTTGGTTTATTTCTTTGGTTCGACTTAACATTTCAATAATATATCTAGACTATCATAATAAATAACTTAAACAACTAAGTAAATGCGCTGGAATCTACACGTATTAAGTGTCAATAGAAACCATAATATGTAAGTTATTCACTATCATAGCCGCGAGCACACATTCACGAGTTACATTAATTCAATTTGCAAAGGTCAGATTTACAGGTACTGTATGCGTATCTTAGTTTAGTGTGACATTTGCCAATGACATAACACATTGGTTGTCCGTTAGTTGCAATAGGTAAACGTTATTTTCTAAACAAATATAACTATTAGGAAATAGAAAGATCGTTAGTGTTTTGTTTTAAAAAAAATGTGTGAGACTCGTATATTAATAATAGTATTTTGAATTTTCATTTTGATTTCGACGGATTATTTTAGTTTGTTTATCAAAGGATAGGTTCTTGATTGTTCAGAAACCTTTAACAAATGTTTATAAATTATAAATCACTCTTTCTCTGACAAGTTTAGTAAGAAAAACTGGAAATATATAAAACAGTACGAATTTTGTTAAAAGTTTGGCTAAGAAATGTCAGAAGTAATTATCATACCAGTCAAAATTGTAGAGATTATAATAAAAGTGTGAAAATGATGTTTCAGGTCATGAATTTCAGATTTGCATTATTAAAGACGAATTCGTGAGAAAATTGTTAGATCCTTTCATTTCCTTTAGCTTCCTGACTACACATTTATGATTAGTCGATTTTCAGATTTAATTATAGTCATAATATGTCTGAAGCGTGTTTGAAGTTTAATGTACAGGTAAGCTATAGGTCATTAACTTCAGCTTTCCATAACTTCTACTCTTAGTCTGTATATCATAAGTTCACATTTCATTTGCTTGCTAATCTAAAATTTCAGACTTCGCATCTAATTTGATTATAATTATATATGTCTGATAAAATGTTTCAAGTTATGTGTAGATATGCGGCTTATCTCTTATTATCTTTCGGTTTTCGAAACTTCTTCAGCTTATTGTACTGCAGTTATAATTTCACAGTTGACGGTTACGTCTCCAGTGAGTTGAAATTTAATTTATATTGAATGTGCTATGATTGCACTGTTTGGACGTCTTTGAAATAAACCCCTGGCTATGACATGATTTTGTTGTTTCTTACAGTTATAAATTTTATTAATTGAATGTTGAAAATATTCCAGCAATTTTCGAACATGTGAAGGCTCTTTGCTGCTTATTTCGTGTAAAGTTTTAGTTTGACTAATTATTATCAACTTTACCTTACTGTCTGTCTAGGAGGAATTTCAAATATTTGAAAGCAAAGTAAACATAATGCAAATAAAGTTTTCACATCGCAATGTGTACTGTCTGTCGTATAAATTCTTTAAACAACCCCGAATGAAGTTTGGTATTGAAATATCCTTTACAGTTCTTGCCTGCTATACTTAGTAAAATTAAACCTATCTGAGATTTCGCGGTTCTATTAATGTCTGCCGTTTAGGAAACAAACAAATACAATTAAAATTAAAATTCACTTGAAAACGAACAAGTGAAATACAATCTGTTATAATAATATATTAAACAATTGGTGTATGACTTCATCAACACCAGTTGTGGATATTAATATGATGTTGGGTTTTTCACAAATGTGTAGCATAATACTTAGGGAACTACTTTGAAAATTTGGAATGTCTGACTACTGAATGCTTTGTACTTTGGTCAATATTTGTACCACCATTTTGATTTATTTATTGTACAATTTAAACGCTCAACGAACACACAGAAAATGTTCAAGATAATTTTCCGTTATTACTAACATTCCACATCTGGATGCGATGCCGAAGAGATTACGGTAAACAATCTTTCGAGCATTTGTTTTGAGTTGTAGTTTGTTCTGAATATGCATTGTTTAGACTGTTAATGTCCTAAATGTCTGAGTTGTTGCAGCATACACTTTAATTGCATATTTTGAGTCAATCAACCACAGATAAAATACTTATGAGACAATTAAAACACCAATTTATTTTGTCCCAACAGAGGGCTTAGCTATCGTTCTACTTCTGAGAATAGATCTGAAAAGGAAATTCGTCCTATTGTGTCCATATTAAAGAGTTGCTTTAATTTTATATATGCACCAAAAACAGCGTGGGTAAATTTCACAGTACTATCTGGCATCACGAAGGTACAGAGACCTTATTCCTAAAAAACCAAATATAAATTGTGTAATGACACTTTCCTCCATCAAGCAAGATAAAATCAACCTTTGTAGCAAGGCTTCATTGCTTTTTGTGAAAAAGAAACAAATGTTCACAAAATATACATCATTAGTCTCTTGACCTAGTATGGCCGTTGAGACAGTGTGCTACTGAACATCTGACCCGTTCCATTTACTTGTCTCGATCATTTGCGAATGCCTGTGTCTCCCAAAAAAATTTCCTGGTCCATTCTGTGTTATGTTGTTAGTCCACTTTTTTCCTCTGTCTACCTCTCTTTCTGCCACCTTGGACATTACCCTGCAGTACTGTTGTGGATAGATTGTTGGCTCTATTGACATGGCCATACCATTTAAGTTTTCTCTTTTTGACAGCGGTGAGGAGGTATTCATAATGGCCTACTTTGTGCCTGATGGTGTTACGCACATCTTCATTTGTTATGTGGACCATGTAAGAGATGCCAAGGATGGTTCAGTAGCATCTCATTTCAAGTGACTGGATTCTTCGTTGTAATTCTGCGGTCATGGCCAAGGCCTTACATGAATACAGAAACATTGAGATGATAGTGCTCTCAATAGTCTGATTTTAGTTTTCAGACAGATATTCTTGTCTCTCCAGATGGGTCTTAGCTTTGATATAGCTGCCATTCTTTGTTGCTTGTAACAAAATTTCTGCTCTTGAACCCTCTTCGGTGATTATGGAATCAATATATTTGAATTGGACCACTGGTTTCAGTTCCTGTCCTCTGATTTTAATCTTGGTTGAGATTTGTTTGCCACTATTTGTCATCAGCTCTGTCTTCTCATCGCTTATCTCCATGTCGAATCTGGATGATGTTTCATCCAGGTTCTTCACTACAGTGGCAAGCTCATCTTCACTTCCTGCCAGCCCATCAATGTCGTCTGCAAAACGTAGGTTGGTGATGTTACGCCCTCCAATGCTGACTGTCCCATAGTGCTTTTCCAGGGCTTCGCTGATGATGCGCTCTAAGTAGATGTTGAAAAGCGTGGGTGACAGGAGACAGCCTTGGCATACTCCAACTGTTGTCTTGAACCAATCCCCCACATAACCTTGAGCAATTACTGCACTGGTAGTCTTGGCGTACAGCTGCTTGCTGTTATTGGTCAACTTTTGACTCATGTTGTACTTCTTCATTGTGGATCATGCCGTGTTCTGTCAAAAGCCTTTTGAAAATCTATGAACTCATGATAGATGTCTTGTTGATGTTGTGAGTACTTTTCACACAGAACCCTAAGAAAGAATATTTATGTTGTGCTTCTTCCACCCCGGAACCCTGCTTGTTCTTCAGCGATTATTTCTTCTGCTGGTTGGTTTAGTCCGTTCAAGATGATCTTCAGCATCATCTTACTATCATGGCTGATCAAACTGATAGTTCTGTAATTTTGGCACAGCTGGAGATTGCCTTTTTTGGGGAATGTTATAATCAGTGACTGGGTCCACTGTGTTGGCCATTCGCCTGTCTGCCAGATCTTATTGCACATTTTTGTTAGTAGTTCTATTACTGATTCCCCACCATTCTTGATCAGGTCAGCTAGGATGTTGTCTACTCCAGCTGCGTTCCCATTATTCAGTGCTCTTATTGCTGATTCCACACTCTAGTTCGAAAGATTCGACAAAGAAACGCCGTCGCATAATGCAGATGTAGATTAGAATGAACCAAAGTATCAAAAATATAAATCATTAAGAACATCCGCCTTGCAAACGATTAAGAGTACAATATTGTCCATACAACTATACTATTGCCCATACAACCATGATATTGCCCATACAACCATACTATTGCCCGTACAACCATACTACTACCCATACAACCATATTATTGCACAAACAATCATACTATTGCCCATACATCCATACTATTACCCATACAGCCATATTATTGCCCAAACAATCATACTATTGCCCATACAATCATACTATTACACATACAATCATACTATTACACATACAACCATAATATTGCCCATACAACCATACTATTGCCCATACAACCATAATATTGCCCATACAACCATTCAACACATAAATCATGCGACCGTAATTCCAGGTTAAATTGTCGTGCAAGGTGTAGCACTCTTAGATTCATAATAATTTATTTAAACCATTATGGGAATCGATCAAACGGTATATTAAGAAATGAAAGTACTAATCAAATGTTCTAATGTACAATGACCGTGCCCTTGACCATCTTGTTAAATAAAAGAGTAGTATGCAGTTGAAGAAATACTCTCAACGTCAAAATGATTCAAATGTTCAAGGAATTAGGAAATACAATGATTATGTTTTGTTTTAAATTCTTGAGCTATTAACGTAATCAGACTACCACTACAACTGTTACTACTAAGGAGACTACTACATCTACTACTACTACTACTACTACTATGAATTAATTAATATTAATAATTGGAGAACTATTAATATTAGTAGTAGTTACAATTTTAGTAGATCTAAATTAAACAGTAAAATGACTTGTGTTAGAATCCGATGCGATGAAAAGCACTCGTTTCTAAATATTATTTGCAAAGATCAACCCAAAAGAACGGTTTGAACAGTAATTCCTCAAACGAACTGGTATACAAGCAATCCCATGAAATTTAGAAAATCATATCTATGATACAGTTAAAAAGAAATTCCTTTTTAATTAATGACTTTAAAAATGAATAATTATCAGGAAGATTATCTCACTATTGACGTAATTTCATTACTTTTTCGACCGTGAATGTATGTGGTTGCTGATGGGTACATGAAACTGACGTTTGTGAATGATTCCGGAGATCAGGATAAAACAATTCATTGTTACAAAAAACATGTTTGTCTAATTAACGGTATCATTATAACATGTATTATCACTCAATTTTGTCAACACAATCGAAGAGAGAGGAAACGACGTTAGGGGAAATATCTGGGAATTTATTATAGCCAGACTGACATAATTAACCATTCGATGAACAGATATGTCAGTTTCAAGATGGAAATTTATGACGCAACACTGTCTGAAAATGTAGAGTCTGGTACATAATTAACGTATCACTATGTAACTATATAATCAGATTTTGTAGCTAAAATTCCAATATCATTTGTGGGTCAACACCATTCGTAATACATCAATCAGTTTATAAAGGTCTTCCGAACAAGTAAATTACTAAGAGAGAATTAACTCTCAGTCCATTCACACAAAAAAAGAAATATTTCCAGTAAGGGATACATTTAATAGCAACACCCATTTAAAGATGATATGAATGAATGTCAAGATTGTATATGTGGTCATAGTGTTATAGTGTATTAACTTTATTTATTTATTTATTCCTGGCATCTTCAAAACACTCGTTATGCCAATAAACTCAATCAAACAATTAGGTTCTAGGTATTAAACTTAATCATACGACTCGAATGTCAACCTGCCTAGTCGTTAGAGCGTCCGCCGCAGAAGCGGGAGGTCATGGGTTCGATCCCCGGCAGAGACATACCAAAGACTTACACAAATGATACTAACAGCTGCCTCGCTTGGCGCTCAGCATTAAGAGGTTAGTGTTATGATTGGTCAGCCTGGTGTCAGGATCATGTGACTGGGTGGGGCATCATATTATAAAAAAATTACTAGACATCACTATAAACTGCCACACTGCAGACATCGTAGCGATATGACTGAAAAAGTGTTAAAGCTACGTTAAACATCCTTATCAAACATACAAAGAAACAAACAAACGACTCCAATGTCAACGCATAGTTTACGTTTTTTGTACCATATACACTGTGGCTATGTCAAAATAGCATGGCAAACTAAGTATAATCCTATCACCATTAGATTGGATTCAATTAACTACCATTACTTATTATTTACGAAGTTTTGTTTTCGTTTCCTGAAATCCTGGATTCACCCTCTTTTATTAAAAAGGACCTTACTATGTTATCATTAGCATGCTAGGGGTTAGTTTCGTGGTAGCATTCCTATTGTTTTGTGATATATATATATATATATATATATATATATATATATATATATATATATATATATATATATATATATATATATATATATATATAATTTATAAATTTCCAAAGTATAACATTATATCCCTGATATATAAAATTAAACAAAGTGTTAGAATAACAAAATAGCTTGCAGTTTAGTATTATTATTTAAAACTTCATCATAGCGATTTAAATGTAACTATTTTGTGGCGTTATTTGACCAAATTAATTCTTGATGTAAAACTGATTGAAACTGTCACAAGACAAGGTAAAATCCAACACGAATTCAATTATACAAATTATATACATCTTTGTTTCTTTGTTGTAGAGTCGTCTGCTGTGTAACCAAACAATACCGTGAGAGCGACAAAAGGGGTAGGAGGGACTCACCTTCAGAAAGTTTAATATTAAGCAAAAAGTTTTGGAATCTTAACAAAAGGACGTCTAAAATAACACTTTCTTCATGTGCTGCTTTCTTCATGTGCTGCTTTAGATAGAGTCATTCTAAGCATATGCGCTTTATACACAAATTGTAGCCGTTTATTCTAAGGATTGTACTTTTTAGTACCTTCATCTATCATTTATGCAGCAGTTAAAGTATCTTTACATCTTTGTCATTTAAAAGGTCTAATCTATATGTTAACGTTCGTTAGAATGTCTTAATTATCCAACGGAATTTATAATATTGCAGATATACAATTAGTATTAGGTCCTTTTTGCTCGGTACTACTTATTTAGTATGGTGCTGAGGCGCCAATAACACATAAATAAGCACTTACGTGAACAAACACACATTTCAGTATTTTGCCATCTAGTCTGTTTGATGTATTTGTGGATACCTACATCCCTGCATATCTACCTAAATACCTACCCACCTAAATTCATGCATGCATACATACATACATACATACATACATACATACATACATGACCCTGTGACTTGTACTTTTACAATGCAGCTTCTTAAATGCGCAGCTTAAGCTTGAAAGAAAGGAAGCAATATTTAACAATAATATCATTCACATTGGACCACAGCATGGATATTTTTTATTATATGGAAAAAGCAAAATTATTTTAACTATATCAGATGTTTAGTTTTAACCTATACGCTTGTCGTATTGTCATAAAAGTATACTATGTTTTCATTTTTCAGATTAACAAAATCGCATTAAATTTAAGTAGGCTGGATAATATGAGAGACACCCGGCAAGCTGCACACAATATCTTTCTCTTTCCATTTCTAGGACTATTGCACACCTCCTTATTATCGCAGTAGTAATTGGTCTTTTAGGAAACATTCTTGTCACAGTGGCCGACTTGATAAACGTCTAACTAACATTCATGGCTTGTTTAACCATCTGTTGTCACCAAGGTACATGCTCCGCATCATTATACAATGTTTGTCTTTCATTCTACAGTGCTCGTCCGGTCATCTTCTCCTGGTTTTCTCCATTTATCGCTACGCTCTTTTCTGTTACGGAAACGTCTACAAATGGATGAAATCATCTACGTGGTTGCCGAATGCTGCGCATGTGGTTGGGTAGAGACAATTGTATTCGTTTGTAGACTTGCTGAGCGTGTATATTTTTCTTTGGACTTAACGATATGTGTGCTTTCATGAAAGTATTTTGCGACGGCAATAGTAATTGTCATGTACGTACCTTTGTTTTTGGTGCCAATTGGAATGTATTTTAATTTTGTCCAATTTGTCAGAAACGCAAACCGACGTGTAAAGGCTGACACATATTTCATCCAGAAATGATACAAAATGCAGCAAATTGACCTCCCTGAAATAGTTGATTTCTCTGAATTAATTGGTGACTGGCGTTGTTTCTTACATAACAGCATTAGCTTTCCCAGAAAATCATCCCTTGAGAGGAAAATTAATTGTACATATTACCTTTCGTTTTAGAATAATGCTATCGTGGACTATATCATTTATTGTTTTCTTTTGCAACAGGTCGATCAGATTCTCAATTGTCCACATGTGTACCTTTCTGAAGCCGTCCTTTTCAAGGACTGCATCATCCGTCACGCAGGTACATACTATTTCCTCCATTGCAAGCCGGAACAACAATGCCGATTTTTTTTTCCGACATCACGGCAAGGAATCAGTTATATATATAAAACGGACAATGTTTAAAGGTTACGTAACTGGGCATGTGAAAATTGTTTTGATTGCTTATTAATCAATTGGCATCCCACATAATTTTCGTATATCTTGCATATACAGTGCATTACGTCTTTATCATAAGTCTGACAGATACTCTTTTGACTGAAATATCATTATAGAAATGCACGATATCGGTCTAGGTCTTGTATGGTAAACAAATATCGGAATATAAGAAAACTGGTCATACACATCTTAGGAACGAGTAAAACAGTAGCTATTTTTAAACTTCTAGTACGTATTCATCGAGTGTAAATGTCATCTTCAGATCATCCTAGTCATTACAACCAAGGATCAGGTTCAATTTTTGGCTTCATTTCGAAACGTTTCAGCGTCTCAAGATTATATCTTTTTTCGCATACTATATGGAAAGAGATTGAAAGTTCTATACTTTATAACATCGTCGACATGAATAAAATATGTTTTAAATGTCTGTATTTAGAAAATGCGTGTCGCAAAGTATATACGTGAGATAACGGTATGTAATAAATCTTGATTTTGTACAATAAGTGGTAATATGTCTGACTGTGAAGATGTTACAATTCGTTCTTTAACATCTAGCACATTAGATTGTATTATGGTATGTCCAGTTTAGGCTGAATTTTATTTTCTTTAAATTATTGATTTCAAGTCTTTATTTTCTCTGCAAATACCAAAGTTATCTGACAAAATTCTTGGATAAAAACATTCATTGGAATTTATACCGAGTTCAAACTTGGAATAATATTTCTGTGATTCAACAAGAGACTGTTCATAGTTTGATACTTCGTTGACCATAACAGACACGTCACCTTTTAGATGGTGGATCTCATGGAGGCATGATTTCAGTTGTATTCAGGACATTTTATTATTACGACATGTCTCTTTCATTCTTGGATTATAATTTAAATTTAATTCGCAATACCGTAAGTTCTTCTGTTCTCATTTTTCACTTTGTATTCTAGGAAACAAATTATTTGTTTAACTGTACAAAGTTTGTTGTTTTACTCTGTTACTTATTTCAAGAGTATAGACTCGTAACAGCAGGCATATACCACAGAGTTGGAGCCTCTGGGGCAGTCGATACTACAGCTTCATCAACCGCTGTAGTTCACCATTTTGGAAAACTACAATGGCAGGTTGAGGCAGAACAACATGAATATTACGCTTTGTTGACTGTACACAACATATGCTTTGCCTACAGGTACAAAATAGCCGCTCATATGACTGAACCTGTCTGAACTAGATTAGGAGTCCGTGCTTGGTACGTGTCGAAGCTTCAGCAAACCTTGTTATAAGGCAGAAACATAAACAAGAGGTTGTTCTAGTGTACCTCGTTTTAGATTGAACTATCACATTGTTGACGGCAATTTGTAGCGTTGTACCTGAAGGAAGATTGTCCACATATCTTGCTTTGTGAGCTACTTCGTCACATCATATTTTGAAACGTTAGGGGTAACCACGCCGTTTGTAGTACCTTGCTGATAGAATAGTCTCCATCAAGGATTTTCTTTCCGACAAATATTGTTGGCCAAAGTATCACTCAAATTTGCCAGAAAAACAAACGCCTCAAACTGTCAGCTATAAATATTTGTAGGTGGAAATGTACCCGACAATAAAATGTTTTTTCACTGTAATTATTTGCTGGCAGGGTGAATTAAAATCATAATGTCTTGGCTTTGTCTCATTACATGCTTCTTTATTGCACATTATTTTTTGGGAAAGTTGATCATTCTGACGTTGTTCTACGTGCCCATAGTACAAACAGAACCGCGACTTCTATGACCACTGCTCAAAAAGCCAGCCGATGCGAGAGCGATGATTTAGAAACATTAGTAATAAATATAATACTTTGAGCAGACCCCTTTTGTCACATCATAAAATTTATCCTGGTTCTAAAAATGATCAGCTACATGATCAGGGAATACTCCAACTACTTTAGAAAGAAATTACCATGCCCATTCGATCAAATTCTCCTGCCCGCACCTTCCATTGTATAAAACAGAGTTTCGCTATTAAACCAGACCGGTGTGACTGCTTTACATACATGTAAGTTGGTGTTCCTAATAAAACGAGCATGACATTCCATTGAACATATATGGTTTTTATCATTGGTTTTAAAAACAACCATTTTTGCATAACCCTTTCCCAAATTAAGCGCAAATTAAATATGTGATACAAATCATTTACTTACTTTGATGACGGCATTTATTAAAAACCATATCATATTAAATGGCTGATAAACGCTTTTTTAATATTATTATAAATGGACTACACACCATAAACAGTATCGAAAATTACTAATGTCTCTTGAAACACAGGCCTTAACTTAATTACATACGACGAAACCGGTGCGATGGATTGCATGACCTTTTATGGTCCAAGGGGAATTCATCCAAACGTTAGATCAAAATGAATACAATGTAAAGACTTTAACTGATTCCTTAATAGCAAACAAACAATAATTACGCAAACACCATTTCAGTCTCTCCTCGTGTCAAAGCAGTACGAACAATACTATTCTTCCAAAAAAAACATTGAATTTCTTAGTGATAGACAGAACATAAATTGTTCAATGCCTAGTTTATGCATGATTTACTGCAAAAATTCCAGACATAACATTTGACCCTTTATAGGATTCGACAGACGTGTAAAACAAGACTTTCCAAAAACAGTTACTATCGTTTTGTTTTTATATTCCTCAAAGAAATATCCCCTGGAAATCTTGTGGACTCACACATTGTTAACAACCGTATTGGTTATCTAACTTGGTCTTATTTAATGGACCGACACAACCGTTATTCTTCTCATGGTTGGTTAAATTGTAGGAATAAGTTGCAGATCAGCCGTAGGTATGTATCTTCTGATTGCGTGTCTAGTATGTGCCAAGTATGATAAGATCTACACCATTTAGAAACGTCGCTTTAAAATTTTGGCCGAAAACAATATTTAATGATTGTGTAATAAATCTTACTGATTTCTAAATCACCAAGAAGAAAGATTCGGCAAGACTAATGATTTCCTGTGGATTGACCTAGAAGAAACAATTTGATTGCTCTGTGACCACTTGTCACCAGCAGGCAAACCAGGTGGTATCCTTCATCACACAAGGACTTAGTTTTTCACAAAATATAAAGCTTGTAATTATGTGGATTAAGTTTCACTAGTAGCGAACTGAAGCAAACAGGAGATCACAGGATCTTGTTCCTGTGAGAATATTAGACTTGATAGAATAAGTAGCAAGAACGTTTTATTGTAATCAATATATATTAATTGATCCATAACAGGATAAACATGACCTCATCCAAAGACTGACAAAAAAGAAAAACGTGTCAGTGAAAGGAACGATATCCTGAAGATCAATATCATTCTCTCTCTCTCTCTCTCTCTCTCTCTCTCTCTCTCTCTCTCTCTTTCTGTCTGTCTGTCTCTCTCTGTCTTTATATATATATATATATATATATATATATATATATATATATATATATATATATATATATATATGTGTGTGTGTGTGTGTGTGTGTATGTGTGTGTGTGTGTGTGTGTCTTAGTTGTGTATTGGTATTTATAAAACGCTAAGAACAAAGGCAAAATGATATTTGATTTTAACGTAACATACATTTTAAAAGATGGTTCAGAAATTGAGCTTTATGCAACGCAAATGACAATGAAATTTGCATACGTTAGGCAGCGAATAAATACTATTGAATAGAATTCGGAATATTTTTATGTTTCCTGGTTGTAGATATGAAGTGTCCAATCCTGCAAGAAGTAAAGTTTCAACTTGTTTACTAATTTGTCGATTACAATCTAGATGGGCAGATGTCTTTAAATACTTACCACTATGACAGCAATGATCTCTCTAACTTTTCACCATCAGATTACGATTTCTATTTCAAATATATTTCCAATTTGCATCTTAAAAGTTATTTTATTATTCATGCTATCGAAAGTGCGTGTTTTTGGTTAATACAAATTATATACAACACCACAAATACATTTCTAATAATAATCTTGTCGATGGAAACATTATCATATTAACATTGGTTCAATATATACAAATAACCATATCTCGAATGCGAATTATTTCCTAGCAGTTATGTTTTTTAATTTAATTTCGTTATGGTTGCATGACGAATATGACGTTACAGTATTGGGATAAAACGTACAAATTGCTAAAACATCTTTTTCTGAACGCTATGCACGGTAAACTTAAATTGACAAGATTGTAAAATTAACATGAAAATGGTCACGGTAAACCATCCTAAGCAATTATCATATCATTCGAATTAGAGAGATTAAAGGACAAGAGAGTTCTATTTGAAACTGAGCATAATGACATGAATTTTGTATTCGTTTGATCAGCCTATTAAGGACACGTTCATGAGAAATACTGAAAACCTTTCATTTCCTTTGTGCTTTGTTTGCTAATCTCAGATGTCTGATTTGGCATCTACTGTGAAAGATTGTTCGCCTACACGATTATATTTGTATCTGTCCTGCAAAATGTTGTAAGTACTATAAAATATACCTATGATATATCGCCATTGTCTTGTTGTATGCACCTTGTTTTACTTATATGTATGGAATCATAAATTCACGGTTATAATGAGTATTGGAATATTGGAACAATAGCTCCTTTTCAGAAAACACTTTGCTTTATTAGTATTTAATGTTTTCTTATATATGTTCGATAAAATAAAATAAAAACATTGCATCGCTCCCCTAAAGCTTCTTTATGGTTAGATGTTTGTTTATACCCCGAGGGACAGTAAGGCTGAGGAGACAGATAATTGAATCAAGAACGACCATGCAAGGTGACCGTTGTTAGAGTTCAGCATCAGGGAGGAAATAATAACATAATCCACGATTGTTGCTGCAGACCACTTTAGTGACTTCAGTATAGATAATATTTAGAAAAAGCATAATTAAAGTCAAAAGGTATACGAATGCATACGAAAGTTACCGATTTAATGGCATAGCTTTTTATGCAAACTTCATACATTATTTAGACTTTCTTTACATATATAATGAAGCTCAAGTGCTTCAATGATTTGGGCTGAGAGAGAGAGAGAGAGAGAGAGAGAGAGAGAGAGAGAGAGAGAGAGAGAGAGAGAGAGAGGACCTGACACATCTAGCCCTTTCTGTGCAGCCCAACATGGAAAAGAAAGGTGGTTGGGGATATCTGCAGCAATAGCGCAAAGCAAACAAACATGTAAGGAAAAGCGAAGATAATAAGATAAGATACAAATTTTCAATTTCAGATTACATTGCCCATACATCTACATTAAAATAGAAAATAAAATCACTGCAAACATAAAAATGCATGTGTATCATCCGTCCAAAAATACAGATAATGTCGAACTATGCATCCAATATCGCGAAAAGGGTGTATTACATGTCTCAGAAGAGGACCCGAGTGGCCGAGTGGTCAAAAGCGCTATATGTTACCGATCACTGCCATGTCACCTCTGCTGCGTGGGTTCGAGTCTCAGATTCGGCCAATGTGGGTATGTGAGAACGTTTGCCAGTAGCTTCTCGTATGTCGGTGGTTCTTTCCGAGGATTTCCCCGTCTTCTTCCTCCACCATTAATACTAGCTGCCAGGTATAGCCTATCATGTGCTGAAAAAAATGGCGTTAAACCATACAACAACTACAACAACATGTCGCAGAACGCTACTTGAAGAATGTGCTGCACGACAGGCTTACCTTCAATGAACACATGTGAGGTGGAATGTGCTTCAATGAACCCATGTTAAGAGCAGTGCCAATATGATGTGGGCGGCTGTATCGGTCTGTGCACCCACAAGACCTGGAACACGAAGAATTGGAAAGCAGAACAAGGCAGGAACAAGACAGTAGGAAGTTATATGAGTACAGCAACGGTCCATAACTCTAAATTAAAATATAAAATAAAAAAAAATTGTAAACATATTTGAACATATCTATCATACGTTAAATTATACAGATATTGCCGAAGTGTGCATCCCGTGTCGCGAAACGATTGTATTTCATGCCGGATAACGCCACTGGAAAAATGTTTTTGCAATATTGACACACCATCAATACACTCATGTGAAGTCCAATGCTTTTCAATGAACCGCCATGAAGAGCAGTGTGCGGACGATATGCACGACTGTATCGACTGAACATGGCAGTAGAAATTGATATGATGAGGTGTACACCAACGGAAGTCTGCACTAAATCGCAGACTGGAAATTGTATCGCTCAGGCGTATATATTTCTTACAAGCATCACACCTCCACCGATCCAAGACCCGAATAAGACTGTCTGAGAGACCATGCTTAGCACTCTCTGCGACTGCCCCTATCCTAAAAGTATGAATGGTTCTTCCATCTGGTTTCACGGTTTTATTTTCTTCTCCAAACGATATACTGGCAGTGATGTAACTTCATGTTGACAATTCCATAACCCCCATTATATTTTAGTTGCGGAGTGTTAACATGTTCATATCAGTGTCTCATATGTTCCCTCGCTTTGCAAGCCCATCTGCAACAATCAGTGGTATCTATCTTTTGATTTAATATTGGATTTCGTTAAACCAGTCCACATTTTCTTAACAAGCTTGTTTTATTTATCAATTAACGTTTTTTTATTCGTATGCTAGTTCCCGCTGCATCCAGCGAGATAATGGTCCTTTTATCGTAAAGGTTGAATATGTAAGCATTTGGTGCTATAATAAATGCATTTGTTTATCGTCTATAACCTAAGAAAAATTGTTTCCGAGAATTGACTCTGCTTTTGATGTATTCGTGCAAACCGGCTGAAGATGATCGCTACTGTCAATGGTGATGATATTCCAACATTAGGCTTTGAAAGTAGGAAACGATATTTGTCAGAATAACCAGAACATTGTCATTACGGTCCATATGTTGTGTAATCTGCTTGAATAATTTATCTGTATCTTCAAAACATTCTTGACATAAGCTTGGAGATATACACATCCTCTATACATTTTAACGTCTCTTCAGAACAAAAAACACCTAATTCATATGCCTTAAGTTTATTGTTCCTGGTTTTCATCTCTTATGAACATATTGTTAATATATTGGTAAGCACCTCTTGTAATAATGCCTTATCTATATTCAGAAAGATATGCTTATGCTTGTGAAACATGCAGCGAACACAGAAAAAATTATACTCTTAGCAAACTGTGAGCTGTTAATTTCTTCAGTCATTACCCATTAAATAGTACAAGACCTCCATCCAATGCTCTTTCAAGCCTTCATCTCACGAAGAGCATTGTATATTGCTAAATATATATCTAAGTCTACTTCATTGGCAGTATTTTTGTAGTTGCTGTATGATTAAATTTCACCTATTCAGACTATGCAAATGTAACCTGGGGAATTGCATAGCGAAAACACATAAAGGTGTATATATTACACTTATAAATACTCTTTCATTGTAAAATAAAAACACACAAAAAAACACTGCATCAAAGAAATAAGCTGCATAACTTTTAAAAGTTTGTCTATTCTCCACTAAAACTCCAACCAAACCCAGTCAAGCAGGTTACATATTAGACAAATTACTATCGAGGTATATGTGTACATACATTATCAGTAGACCCCCCCCCCCATACACAAGCATATGGATTTGGTTACCTCCCCTTGCCCTCTCCATGTGTACTAAACGGACAAACCATTACTATGGCCTCAGTGTGGTTTGTATTTATAATACAATGTATTCATTTTCTTACTATAATAATTAGTATATCTTCATTATTTCAATTATGCATCGATACTATATTTAAAATAAATTGTAATTACACAATTTTTACTTTTTTTTTATAATACTCAGAAACGAAAGCTTTGTGGGAGCAACTTTCTGGTTCATACACAAATACCATCCACAAATACCAATACAATACTATGCATTACTTTTAGTTTAGTTACATATATCATGCATGTATCATAATGGTTGTTTTTAGTATACTTAACACAAATCTTCCCTTTTTATTTATGTATCACAATTATTTTCTCATTAAGTTTTTCAACTTCAGACAAGACTGAATCACTTAAAATACAATTTTGAAATGTGTAAGTACTAATGTTGAACTTGGGAATATTTAGTTTTGTATCAAAAGAAAGCATTATCGTTTATCTTGGTTATTACGATGGGAATGATAATGCTTCAAGAAATAATAATAATAATAACTTATGTAAAGGGGTGACTAATTTAGTCAAAGACTATTCTCCCTAGAGGCTCTTTAACTACAAACAGCACGATGAGGAACATATCAATAACAAAAAAAGACATATGCCAACAAACAATTTACAACAAAAATATTATTCTAAATATAACAAACCATATTTTAACAAAATGTGCAATCTTTACCAACTGCAAAATATTAAACTAATATAGAATGATACATTTCCAGGTATTTCCTTAGATGTGCATCTACCAAAATATTTGTAAACAAGTAAATATACATAAAATTTTATAAAATGTAGTAATACTTACACAGATGCCATATCTGATTCTGATGTGGTTATATCAAACAGAGCGGGAATTTGTATCCTATGAATTGTTGGCCCAGGTGTAGAAGTTGTGGCCATGCCTTCTGTGACATTCCTCTCTGTTTCTGATATTTTCCTTGCACTGCCATTCAATTGATAACCAATATAGCAGTGGAAAATAAATGTTTCATTATTAGACACAATAATTATATATATATATATATATATATATATATATATATATATATATATATATATATATATATATATATATATATATATATATATATATATATATATATATATTACAAATAATAGTATGCATAAAATATACTTAACTGTATTGCATTACTTTCATTTACAGCCATCACCAGTTACATTATATATAAGTTTTTATTTTAAAAAAACACAGTAGTGACTGCTTGCCTCTAAATAAAGTCTTATGGTTGGGTGCGAAAATAAAGATGATCATTAATTCTCCTTTGGTAGCCTCAAAAATAGTAGCAGTTTATGTCATTGTGTACATGCGTGTTTCAGCGGTATTGTTGCAGGGCTGTGACATTTTATTTCAAGCTAAATGGAATAATGCCAGTTTATATAAAATATGTTATTTTAAGAGTTTGGATAAAGAGTTAACAATACAGAAATAAAATAGCGGTATAAAAACTTGACTGTTCATTGCAAAATTGAGACTCACCAGTATCCAGTAAGAAATTGGCTACCTTTGGATTAGTTTTCAGGCTCAAAGTGGACTTATTTTTATTCCATCGTTCATGCTGGTCATCAATACATAAGCGTGTGCTGCCATAATTTGCCCAGTGAGCTTATTTCCCCCTCCTTTCAGAAACTGTAAGTTTTGGTTTTCGATCTAGTTATGTACGCCATTATTTTTGTAATGGTTTAAGTATAATTGCTAAGTATCATACATCGTTCATTATAATCTTTACCATTTTCGCCGCTATATTTTTAGTCTAACGTTTACTATCTTTCATAGGTACAGAGATATGTTAGCATGTCACAGTTTTGGAAATCGAATATGCTAGGATTTCACTGTATCTTCCTACGATGAGAGAGAGAGAGAGAGAGAGAGAGAGAGAGAGAGAGAGAGAGAGAGAGAGAGGGAAAGAGAGAGAGAGAGAGAGAGAGAGAGAGAGAGAGAGAGAGAGAGACACACACACACAGACAGAGAGGGTACATAGATGGAGATGTGGTGGTGATGTTGGGGTGGGGGGTGCAGAGACTCACTATATGTGTTTTCTAGTATTGCTCGCTCCATTGTTTCTTTGTTGTTGATTAGTCTGTTATCTTACCAAAGAAGAGAGTGAGTGGGAAGAAAAGGTATGTAAGTGACGGCCTTGAGATACTTAAATATTAAACAATCAGTTTTAGAACCTAATTCAAGATTGTATAAAAGGGAAATAAGAAAAAAAAATATCGTGAATAGAATACAGTACGTGTGTGCCGCCTTAGTCTCTAATGTACTATGTAATCATGTCCTTGTGGCAAGCATGTACTGTCAGCAATGTATTTACATTTCATGGAACGTATTCACCAGTTTCGAGAACCATTTCAGTTTACTTAGTCAAAGCTCAGTTTCAGTAGATTCAAAAGGCCCACATTGTGTTTCATTCTTACACTCCATAGATTACCACCGCTCTTAGTGGTGTATGCATGAGACAGATATAAAGGGAAAAGCAGCGAGAATTTCAATGAAATTGGGTACCACGTCTAGTTCATTTAGAAAACGGAATAATCAATAACTGTTCTCGTTCTTTTCTCACGTCGCGAATGATTAATCAACGCTAAGTTACAGTACGGAAATAACTGCCTGTATTTTAAAATATAGCCTGCAATATATATATATATATATATATATATATATATATATATATATATATATATATATATATATATATATATATATATATATATATATATATATATATATATATATATATATATATGGATGAGGACGTGAAGAACGCCGTGATGCTGGTGTTGGCTTTGCAGTGACGACAGCACTGATTGACAAATTGGCTGGACCTTCCAAGGGAGTAAACGACAGACTCATGACCATGAAACTCCTCCTCTTGCCTGGTGGAAAGCACCTTACTATCATCAGTTGCTATGCTCTATGTTCTATGAGGATCTTCACGCCATCATTGCTGGCGTTCCAATAGCAGATAAACACGTCACTCTTGGCGAACTGAATGCAATAGTAGGCTGTGATCACGTTGCCTTGGATGTAATGCTAGGAAAGCACGTAATGGGTCTTTGCAACAGCAACGGTCTCTTTTTGCTCCAGACTTGCGTCAAGCATGAACTGCTGCTCCCCAATACAGTCTTCTGCCTCGCTACCCGTAACCGGATTCATCCACACTCTAAGCACTGGTACCTCATCAACTACATCACTGTAAGGGACGGGCAGGATGAGCATGCGACCAGGTCCATGTGTGGTGTTAACTGCCGCACAGACCACCACCTCGTCATCACAAGATCAATATCCGTATTCATCCAAAAAGACGCTCACTGGGAAAGAAGGCTCTTAAATGACTGAACATACCCAACTGAAATGCACCAGTACCAGACAGTATCTCTTGGATGCCATTCAATAGCGTCTAAAATCCACCGCTCTCGACAATCAGAATGTGGAGACCGACTGGGCGACATTTAGAGAGCTGGTCGACAGTACAGCTTCGGAAATCCCAGGACCCTCAACCAAAAAGCATCAAGACTGTTTTGATGAGAACTGCGACGAGATTAAGCTGTTGATGGACGAGAAACACTGCCTCAATCAAACCTACTTCAACAACCACAAGTCCATCTCCTCTAGAAAAGATGCGTACCACAACATACGCAGAACTGAACAGCAGACGCTCCGTTAGAAGCGGGATACATGACGGAGCAACAAAGCTGACGAGATCCAGTTCTACACATATCAGCATGACATAAAGAACATCTGCAATGCCCTGAAAGACGTGATGGACCTACATCCTCTGGATAATCCCCACTTATCAGCGCAGAAGAGAACACAATAAGTCCTGACAACAAAAGGATTCTTCAACTATGGGCTGAACACTTTAACAACGTCCTGAATCGCCCTTCATCCATCAGTGATAAAGCCATCAGTCGTCTCCCCAAATTACCCATCAACGACGCACTATATGGCACTACATTCTTGCTTTAGTAATCGATACGTCTGATCTTCAATGGCAAAGCACCTGGTTCAAACTTCATCCCAACTAAAGTCTACAAAGTAGGTGGCACAGCCTTGATAGAAAGGCTCCACCAACTGTTTTTACTGATGTGGCAGCAAGAGACGATCCCACATTAATTCAAAGACGCTTCCTTAATTTACCTGTATAATCCATCTGTATAAGCACAAACACACAAACACACAAACATACATACATGCATACTCATATTACAGTATCTCTTTCTGCCAGAGTTTATTGAAGTAATGACGCAATAATACATTATGGACTAATTTCTAATTAAATATTTGCTAAATACGTCATTATTGACTTGAACCGTACAATGCATCTCCCAAAGGTACAGAATAAGCAAGGAATGGAACTAAATGATTTTATGTGGTGAAGTTCATATTTTAATACAAATTATATACTTTTTATTGTAGAGTTCAAAATTACTATATAACATGTTCAATCTTAAAATATCTGCTTTTCATAACGTACATAATTATAACATTTGTATATTTATTTTTCAGATAAACAAAATGGAATTAAATGTCAGTATCTTTGACAATCTGACAGATACCGAGGTTAACTGGACACATGATCTTCCTTTTTCCATGTATATGACTATTGGATACCTCCTAATTATTGCAGTAGTTGTCAGTCTGGTGGGAAATATTCTTATCATAATGGCCATCTTGTTCAACAAACGTCTCCACGTGCAAGTGTATGCATTACTTTCGCAGGTTGCAATTGTGAATGCTGTTTTCTCGGCATTTGTGGTTCCCACAAACATCTACATCTTCCTTAACCCTCTATGGTTACCAAGTAACATGTTCTGTAGCATTTTAATCTATCCGATATACATTCTACGTTGCGCGTCCGGCCTTCTTGTCTTGATTATCTCAATTTACCGCTGCGCGCTTGTATGTTACAACAACGTCTACAAAAAAATTAAATCCTCAAAAGTGGTTGCCGGATGCTGCGTATTTGTTTGGGCAGAAACGATTTTACTCGTTTGTGGACTTGGGAGTCGTGTGTATTTTTCTTCGGACTCCAGAACATGCGTACTTGAAGGAAAGTATTTAGAGCAGGCCCTAACAATATTCGTATATGCACCTATGCTTGTTGTGCCAATTGCAGCGTATTTAAACATCGTCTTTTTCGTCAGGAAGGCAAAGCGACGTGTACAGGCTCACAGAAGTATTTCATCCAGAAATGATACAGAATCCAATAAACTGAATATCATGACAGCCTTGATGGCTCTGAACCACATGTTGACTGGCGTTATCCCTGGAATCATGCTAGCAGTGATCCCACCAAATCATCCCTTGAGAGGAAACGTATTTGTATTTATTATCTTCCTTTTTCGAATCACACCTGTCGTGGACTGTATTATTTATTTTTTCTGCAACAAGTCTATCAGGTCCTCAACTGTCAATATATTTACCTCTTGTATGCCGTCCAGCGATATGAATGCTTCATCAGACACGCAGGTACAGACTATTCCTTCCATTGGAAGCCGGAACCGTAATGGCATTTCTTCGGATATCAGGACAAGGAATCAATTGTCTACATAAAATTACAACGTTGTGAAAGATATTGGACTGGGTCTGTTGTCAGACAAGTCAGTTGTAAAAGATATCGGACTGGGTCTGTTGTCAGACAAGTCAGTTGTAAAAGATATCTGACTGGGTCTGTTGTCAGACAAGTCAGTTGTAAAAGATATCGGACTGGATCTGTTGTCAGACAAGTCAGTTTTGCTTATTAGTCAACTGGCATCCAATATTGTTCAGCTTTTGCTGTCTTATGCATAAGTATGACATCAGCTTTATGATTGATTTATCATGATAGAAATTAACATATTTGGTATCATTTGTGTTGATAACCTTCATTACTACTAGACTTTGCATTAAATCTTACTCGATTACTCAGTTCTATACCACATGCATGGCCAATTGAACCAATTTTGCTTGAATAATGACAGCATGATATTTAGAATTCGATCTTAAACATCTGAACATGGCTTGAAAATCATAGCAAAGAGACAAACATGTTTTACGTTTAGTACGAATTTTGGGTATTAGCATCACCCCCACATAATTCCTTTTATTAAAATCAAGGACCAAGTTCCATATTCTGTCTCGTCTGAAAAGGTCTTGGCGCTTCACGATTATTTCACTTTTCCCTCACTGTATGGAAAAGATCGAAAGTATATATTTTGTAACGTCGTCGACATGAACAAATATGTTTTAATCGCTTGTTTCGGAAGACCTTACAACACTCCTGTATTTAAATCAAACGAATTACTGTCTGTTCAATCCATTCATAGTTGTGGTAGTTGTAGTTATTGTTGATGCTGATGACGATGGTAGTATAGGAGATGCAAAATTGTATTTTTAGAATTGTGCCCTCATTAATAAGTCTTTGGATCCATCACCCATCTTTCAGGGGGCCATTCAAGTGCTGTCTTGATCCAACCTCCGTGACTGGTGGTTTTACGAATGTTTCTGCACAGTTTAATACCACGTCTATTATTGTCTTAAATAAATACAGATGAAATAATATACTTACAATGATGTTTTTTGATAACAAAACTAGGTGCACGTGGCTAAATCTAGGAAGCTGAATGGTGTACAGGACAAATGTTTTAATATATACTGACAATCTCATACTGCAAAGGTTAGGAAGGGATGAATATTAAAAATTGGTTTGGGATAACAATATGTGATACATGGCCTAAATGCTAACGAAAAAAGACAAGAAAGCAATTGGTTTTAGTACTTTGTAAGCAAATGACAAACAATATAATATATTTATAGCTTTTGTGTGGTAATGTATATACGTAAGCTACGTGGCATAACATTAATTCTTTATTTATAGATTATTTTTAGAAAAGTTTAACCATGGAGTTATGTTTGTCGAGCTGCTCAATATTAGACAGATAAGATAGGGTGAATATGATGCATAGAAAGATGTCTTTTCAAAAATGTCTCTTAAATAAGTGTTTGTACAAAGACAGCGAGAGCCAGATGAAATACCCAGAGAGAAAGCAGATATTGCAACCTGAGCCAACGCCGTAGCTAGATGAAGAAATATTGAGTAGTATCCATTTATCCCAACCGATGTGCTGCATAAGCCTTTGGCAGAAACAAGTCTAATCACGAGCATGAGGCAGCTGCCCGACTTTGTACAGTGGTAGGACAGAGTCGACGCATTTATAAAGACTATCACACACAGTCATGCAAAGATGAGTTCGAAACAGATCCCTTTTCATTTCTTGATAATATGGCTCCGAGATTACAAAATGACCTAACATATCAAAGCATCTAGAGAAAACTTGCTTGACATAGAAATTATTTACAATAAAAAAGCTGAGGTAAACAACCACCAATGTTTTGGGCTATTATTGTGGTGACACCTGAAGTGTGCTTAGATGTAGCAGCTAAATGTCTATCTAATCCAAGTGTAACATAGTGGATGGAGAGGTATAGCCAAAACCCTGTATCTGAGTGTGATAGAATTATCTTGCATCATGTACTGATTTATTGCATACATGTCTGATGGATTAATAACTTTTTTGTGTTGAGTTCATCCTGATAAGCCATTCTTTGTGCTTAACTTTAATTTTCAATTTTACATGTCATTTGATTTTTTAAACTCAGGTCTGTAACAATATTAATTGAATATCCACATTCAACCTGAATATAGCAATTAATATTAGCACTGACATTTTAAAAGTGTTTTTTTGGTATTCTTAGCTTGAGCTTCAGGGAGCATCCTCTTTCATGTTGTAATGACCTTAGCTGCTGCTTTGGCTTAAAATATGGTTAATAATTGGGCCAAATGTGCAGACTCAGCTGACTTCAGATCCACTTCTATATTCTTCTCTTTGTGTCATTCTGAAAGTCATATGTTGTTCAGCTGGTAGTAACTATTTTATAACATTTGAAATATTTAGATCTTTGGGAAGAATCATTCATGCATATCTCCTTTCCATATTTTGTATTCATATAACAAATTTGTTACATTTGTTATGCTGTCACAAATATTAATTTAAAGATAAACTACATTTTATTCACTTAAAATAATTAAGTCTCTTTCTTTATACAAATGGCATGAATGATTTTTTCTCCCTTCTTGCATACAAATAAACAGTATATTGCCTTTTCATAATATATAATTTAAGGAAATAACAGATAAGAACAAATTAAGTATCAAGCAATATTACTTATGCATATATTAATGAACAGTCCAGTATACTGGTCATTATTATTATTATAGTTAATTTATTATGATTATTGAATGAATGAATAAATCTACCTGTACAAGTTTTGTAGCCCCATTTAGTGTTTTTCTTGGTAGATTTTGAGTACCGATGTTCTGATATGTTTAAGAGATCTTCCTCATTAAGTGATTTGAAGCGTTTTGGTTTGTGGTCATCCTGTTGATCAACTGGGAACTTTACTGGTGTTGGTTCATTCAAACTAAATGATAACTCAGTTTGTAATACTTCTTCCACTTCAAAAGACTCGTCAAATATAGATGGGTCAAAATTTTCGAAATCTATCTGATAAGGAAAAGTTAGCGAAAAATCACAAAATTCTGACATTTTAGTTTCAGCGTTGGATAGCACTAATACCGGTGACCTTGACCTAGCGCACTTCAAACATTTGTATCCATACTTTTCACATATTTCAACAAAGAAAGAATGATTTTATTTATAAAAAATGTGAAATACATGTTGCTTTAATCTTTCAGCTTAAATTATTTCAATTATTGTTAAAAGAAATTGTACAATTGTTCTTTTCCTTTAATTTTTACTTCGTTTCTATCTTCACTAGCAGTGTATATCTTCTGCTGAACACGTGACTCTGTTTATAGACGTGGGTATTATTAGAAAAGTAGTTCTCCTTACAGTTCATACTGAATTGAACGCAATTCATTTTGATCTCGTGGTAACATTCTGAATAATGGAAATGTTATTTTTCCTCTACCAGCTACATGGATTGCAATTATTAGCCTATAATTACTAATATAGCAATGAATTATCCGGTATATTACTTGTGTTTGCATAACTTTACATAAAACAACAGATGTCGTTCTGGCTCATCTGTATCTAATTCAATAAAAATATTTTACAGCTTCCGCAACAATAAGAAACATAATACATTTAAAGGTTTAATTCCTGTATAAGCATCCATGTAAAGTTTTGCAAACACAATGGTATTTGTTTGTCTTGTCAATGTTTTGTATTTTCCTTTGAAAAAGAGATTACAAGTTGATAGCGCTCAGTCTAGTTAGAAACTAGTTTTATACTGTGCGTTGTCAGTTTAATCTTTCTCAATCCCAGGCACACGTGATCCCATGCTGGATCCATTCATTGCACCTGAAAGGACAGTTATTCGTGACATGACTTGTATCATATATATATATATATATATATATATATATATATATATATATATATATATATATATATATATATATATATATATATATATATATATATATATATGTGTGTGTGTGTGTGTGTGTGTGTGTGTGTGTGTGTGAAAGATTTTATAATTGTATAATGTAGCTGGTGTCATGCATTATAAATATTTTGTTAATGCTAATCATTTGGGTAACCACATATGTTATGCATCATGTATATTATGTAAGCCTTAATGATCTGTGTTCAAACTCATTTCTCGCAATATATGATTTATGTAGCTTGTTATGTCTTTGGTAACCGCTTTTGTCATGTATTACGTGTATTATTCCAATGATAATCACGTCGATAAACACTAGTTTCAAATGCTTTTATTGGCATTCCATTTCGCTAATCTTTAAATTTACCAAGAACGTCTTATCATAATTTAATTGATAATCATTTTCCGTCATCGTTAATATAATGCAGTATATGTTATGCAACTGGTAATCATTTAGGTAATCGTACGTGTGGGGAATTTTATATATATATATATATATATATATATATATATATATATATATATATATATATATTTGTTTTGCATCTGCTAATCGTTTGGCTAATCTATGGTGTCATGGATAAGACTTATAATGTATTTTTTAAACACTTGAGTAAATTCTGGTATCATGTATTATATGTGTTTTTGGTATTGGTAATCATAATGGGCAATCGTTGTTCATGTATGTTATTATATATCATGTGTCTCATCATCATCCGTATCCTCTGTTTTGAGTTCCAATAAAGACGATCTGTATCCAAGAATAAAAAGTTAACATTTTTGCTATATAAGCCTTGTGCATGTAAATCATAAACGTATATGCGTAAACAATGTACTTGAAGCTATTAAATCTTATTTGATAACATACTCGTCGACTCAGCATTAATATAAATTAGAACCATTGGACTGCTGTCAACTGGTCACCATCAAATGGATAGTCGAAATTAGAGTATCCCTACGAAAGCAATGATATGCTGACCGTAAGCCTCTTTTATAAATGAATGCACATCGAAATCAATTAATATTTATAATAATGAATTCCATAAATTACCGCGGCATGTTAAAGTATGGTTTGGGTCTAAACCATAATGTTTGAGTACAATATGTCTAATAGTTTCTAAAACAACTGCAAATTACAGCACATCGTTTGTTAGAAATAATGCAGAATCTTCACTAAAGTAACTTATTTTAGAGGTCTCACAACATTTGTATGATTGTGCACAAGCTCCATTTTAGAAGCCTCACAAACCTTTTATGGATATGAACCATCTTCATCTAATAGTTTTAATTTATTAAACAATGAGTATATTGCTCTCCAAAATGTCCTTAAATGAATTGACAGTAATTTAGAAGCAGGTGCTAAATCCTAAAGTCAATGCACTTCACTTTGTAGTTACAGTGAATAATTGAAATACAAAAATGAATTTCTCTCCAATGAACGGAACCGACTGCAACTATTTAACTCCACCACGACTGAGTTTATGCTAGAGATAATTTATTTTCGGTAACTCATACCTTATGTAAAAGCTAAAAACGAATTAGGGTCGAATAAAGATTGTAGATCAATCAAACGTTGTCAACAATATTAGATATCTCAGGAGCTAGGGAACTAGGAATTAGGTCAGCCTTGTGGTTTAAACAAATCCACGACAACACAAATTTTATCTATGTGTGTATTTCTGTCTTGGAACTATAACGTGTTTGCTGAAAGGATCGGTTACAAAGAACATTATTGTTTAACATGTTATGAACTAACTGGCCTTTTACAATATATACTATTGAAAATTAACACACACAGTATGACGATATAATGTCTGCCTTTATAAAGAAAAAGAAAGATTTTGTATTAAAACGTTGCTTCTTCTATTAATCTAATATATATATAATAACCATTGAATAAGAATACTGCTAGTAAATGACTCAACATATATACAAAATAACGCAATATATTTAGTACACGTATTAGCCTGTAAATGAATATAAATTCATATTTTCTTTTCCCTTGATCCACCTGTGGTCAAGGTTGTATTCATGCAACATCACAGACAATCTGAACAATCATTGATATTTTTGTTTCTCATTTTCTTAATGAAAGTACGAGGGCTGTAATAACCAAGCACAACGAAACCGCTGAACAAAACAGACATCAAAGTGTTGCGAAGCCAAACTTAAAGAGAACATTCCATGTCAAATATCGAATAGTAAGTATCTCGTGTGCTTCTTTAATGGCTTAGAAGAAGTATCACACTGGATAATCTTCACCATTGTCGTTTTCCTGAATCAAGACTCCACAAACCGCAACATTTTAAATGATTAAAATGTGGTGCTGAAAAATTAGTACTTTCACTTATGGCTTTTGTTTATTATTAGCCTCCAGACATTCGGCAAACCAATGAACTTGGTTTTCTTATCTTACAAATTGGTCAGAATTTCAACAATAATGGAAAATTTAGAGGAAAAGTTGGGATAGTATCCATCCATACCAAATATTCGCATCTGTTGCTTTGTATTGACGGGAAATTCAGAGATAATTGATCTTAACTTTTCCATATGGTTACCTTGCCCGTGTTTCACAGCAATTCCTGAAAATGTAACAAAATCACAGCAAGTCTCAATTTTCCCTAAATTAATTGTCAAATTTGCACCACTCACTCGATCAAAGAGCTTCCGAATGGTTTCCAAATGATTCATCCAGGAGTCTATCTAGATTATGATGGCATAGTTATAAGCATCACAATCATATAGACCAAACGTTATCAAGAAAATTAAATGTTGTGAAAGTAGGAACCTTTTCATCCCAAACGGCATAACTTAATATTGGTACTGCACAATACAATTGAACAGACATGGTAACTGAAAAAGTGAAACAAAATACTTCTCTAATATATTGAGTATGATTACATTTTTAATATTCCTCAAATGTATCTGGAAATTTTGTGGAAGCACACATTACCGTTAACTGTTATATATTGTCTAACCAGGTCTTCAATAACAGACCAACAAAATCTATTATTTTCTACTAAATGATCCGTCAAATGCAGGAATAGGTAGCAAACGGGCCTAAGGCATAGTCTGATTGGTTTTCTACTATTGACACGTGAGACAAGATCTACACCATTTAGAAAAATCATTGTTAATGTTCATCCTCCAAAATTGGCTTCATGTATTATAATAACTCTTAGCTGCTTACTAAATGTTCAGGCAAGACTTCTCGGAAAAAGTGAAAGTATATGACAATAAAATATTCTAAGACACTCCTGTGTATATTAATATTTAAATAAAAACATGATTGGCAAAACATCCCAAACATTTGCTTTCACACCGAAACCTTTCTTAATGGAAAATGTATTGAACAAGGAAACTTTGTGAGTTATTGAATAGTCCTATGTTCTACTTGCCAATTTTAATTATATTAATTGAAAGTGATATTGCTTTATCTTTATGCATTTGCAGTTCCCTTACTTCTTTCTCTCCTTTGAATTACAATCTGTTGAAGCTAGAGACTTTCTTAGGTATAGATGCATCTGGTCGTTTAACCGTAATTCGCTTAAGTGCCTGTCCAAGCAAGAAAGATACTTTTAATCCAAAGCCCATTTATCAAGAATACCCCCTTTTCACCAAATAATAAACCTAAATTTGGTTTTCTTTCTTGCGTCGTTAAAATAGTCTTCGCTTGAAAGAGATCGTAATTTCTGACAAGATGAAGCAGCTGGTCCTTTTCTAAGGACTCTAGCCCTTCCTGGTATGATCTAAAACAATGTATTCCACTTGAGATTACATAGAGAAAACATGTTGGTTTAACTGAAGAAATCTTAAATATGTGAAATTAAAATACCAGACTAAAAAATGTCCAATTCAAAGTGAATTCCAATTTCAAAAGTAATTTCTCAGAACATTTAAATAAAATTGTATCTCTTGACTAGCTCTCAATGTTATGTTACAATATTATGGCCTTAGAACAAGTAATAATAAAGAGCTAAAGCCGATTTGTTTTATAAAACTCAATAAAATATGTATTTTCCTAACAAGCAATGTAAACAAGTAAACATAACTTATAGCATGGTCAAAGAAAGACTAAATAGTCATATATTGTATTACAAGTCTCGGGTATTGAGGATTTCAAATGATTTCCAATGGTATTCCGATTGAAGTTCAACATCTTGTGCTGATGTCCCAATTTGTGTGATGTATCACAGCGATATAATCCAGAATGCCTTAAAATGAGTTAGCAGTAATTCCAAAACAGATGCTAACTCCTAAAGTCTAAATACGTTGAAATTCCAATGAATAATTGAAACAAATAATTCCTGAAATGAACATAGCTACTTAACTCCACTAAGACAAGTGTTAATGCTAGGAATGAATAATTAGCATTACGTCATTCCTGATATATATATATATATATATATATATATATATATATATATATATATACATACATACATACATATATATATATATATATATATATATATATATATATATATATATATATATATATATATATATATATATATATATATATATATATATATATATATGTATATATATATAAGACATAATAAAGAAACGGATCAGACTCTAATAAGGACTGTAGATAAACATAACGTTGCCAACGATGTCAGGTACTTTAACAGCTTGCCAATGAGGAATTAAATCGGCGTGTTTTGTTGAATACACATGACCTGAAATCCCATCTCATCATCATGTTTACTTCTAGCATATTACTATGCAATGTGCTTACTAAAATGATCTCTTCTTAAAGTAAACACCGACTATCAGAGACAAAATTATTATTAAATATGTTATTTACTAAATGAGATTTGCAATCTATTTTCCTGAAAATTCACACACATAATATATCCATATATAACATAACAACATGATCAAATGGATAAACACCCATTGTAATTAAAAATTAAATAATTTCTATATCAGCATATTCAGTAGCAATTATACAATTATTCCTCTTCAAAACATGTTAATTTATATAACTTACTATGAAGACATCGTTAAGAATAAATAAGTCGTCAACGGGCAATTTATGATGTGAGATCGTTTCGGCAATTAGTATACATGTTATATAGTCCAATTTGTTTATCTAATACCAGACAAATTACTAAAGGTCCATTATATGCTTTTAAATTATGGAATACCAGTGAGATAATATTCACATATGGGGATATTTTAAGTTGTTCCTTTCATATATATTTTGGATGTGTATTCTCTTTTAAACGTCAATGTATTTTTGAACAAAAATGCCGACAGCACAAGCATATCCGACACTTAATAGTTTGAAGAATAGACTTAATCGTTTTGATAACTGTCCCCTTTTATTTCAAATATATTATGCATACATAATAACAATTTTGAATTATGGGTCAGAGGCTACACTTTATTCAAAGCCAATAACGATGAAGTTGTGCTTACGTCGTTTTGTCAATATAGTAATTTAATTGCAAAAGAAAACTCAAATGCTTGTTTCAATAAAGAAATCGGTAGTTCTTTAATACTGATTCAAATTATTAAAGATGACCGATGATAGATTCCCAAAACATAGTTATATTCTACACTTGACACGTGGCGAACACGCCATTTTTTGGTAACGTTAAGAATCTAGATTTTGTATGCGGAATGAGAGAGGTGTGGGCTTATAAAACTATAGGATTTGAGAAACTCTTTCATTTTATATTAAGAAACGTAAAATTACTTTTCTACAGAATTTAATAGATAAGTTCAATGAATCAATTAGATCATCACGAACAGCATAACTGATAACTATGTAAAAATGTCATGAAAATGGTAATGGTAAAATATCAGAAGCAATTACGATATCATAAGAAGTAGAGAGATCAAAGGAAAGCTGATAAATTAAGCATAGTGGCATGTGCTTTGTACTTGTTTGATCAGCCTATGTAAGACATATTCGTTGTAAAAACTGAAATCAGTTCATTTCCTTAGGCTTTGTTTGCTAGAATCCGACTTTTGACACATACTCTTCTGTGAATAGATTTTCGAACAACGCTATTGTAAAATAGTATCACTCCGGGAAAATGATTTACACTTAATGTAATGTATGTTTTATATAACATTATGCTTGCTTGTATGCTTATTATTGTTCATTCTGTATATTCGCTATATAGAGTACAGTACCTATCAAAATGAACTAAAACAATGTACAAAAATGAACGCGCAACCAAGTTTTACTAAGAATAAAGCACTCGAATAATGAACACAAATTATGTGTCCCAAACGTGTTTAAATCGTTCAATGATCGTAAAAAAATGATTGCTTGAAATATAAACGTGTTTATGAGCATTTACGAAGCTAATTACAGATTTTAAAATTCTGTATCAATTTTAGCTGCTTCAATATGTTTCACATGTGACATCACGGTTTTGAATAATTAACCATGTATTACATCCTAGAAAATGTAAGTAGGTGACCATTTTTCCAGTCAAACATTCGTGTGTCACTTTGGCGTCAAAGTGAAATTAACATGAGGAAATGTAACATAGAGTGAATGGTGAATTGAACATAGCGACAAGGGGTTGCACAACTTTAGCGTCAACGCGACCTTGAAATTAAAAATGGGTATATCAAAATTGGCATCAATGGAAATTTAACATGGGAATGTCACCTGGAGGTCAAACGGAATTAAACATTTGTGACATGTTTGTGTTTATAGTGTCAAAACTATTTATAGCGTGAAATGTAAATGTAGGGACAAAGCGTTGATATCGACAAACATAGTCATACAGAAACAAACAAATACACATCCAAAAAATACAGACTAAAGAAAACAGAAATATTCTAAAGAAATACACACATATAAAAAGAAAATCGTATGGATTCAAACAAAGAAAAGTCTATTATATGAGTTCAAAACATTTATTCAAGTATATACAGGGGCCCTCTAGCTTGTGCTTTAGTCTAAGCACTATCCATTTAATACATACAAATCTGGACATCGAATAAACCTATTCACATATTATCTATTTCATGGTATAGAAAAACTACTTTTAAAACTTAAAGTGTATGCCTTCAAACAAGAACTCACTTTATATGCGTCGTATATGTATTCCATGGAAGAAATTACACTTTTCATACCACAATTATGATCCATGTTTAAGAACAAATATAAAACACAACAAGTAACAAAAATAAAATCGGGCAAAGTTCATGTTTTCTATTAATCCGTCACACACGATGGCCACGCCTTGTTGAACATACATGTAAGCAATTTGACCCCTGTTTCGTCATCACCTGCTTGTATTGTTTCTGCTGATAATTTGGTTAATTCTTGCACCTTTGATGTTCCGGTTCGTCTAGATGGCTTCGTTTACTTGTTGCTATAAGGTTGGAAGTTCATTTCATATGTTAAGTAAGGCTCTCAATTGATGTCCTACTTAGCTAATTGAAGTCATATTTTCCATTCTCTTGAATATGGTTTTGATAGACTTCTAAAATTAGGTGAGTCTAGATAATACTTCGCCAACTATAACCCGGAAATACAAGTTTGTGGGATAACATGTATATGCTGATAAATAATTAGCAGCATTTTGATTTGTTTGCAACTAATATCTGATATGAATAAAGATGAGCACTGTTGTTCATGCAGAATGTATCACCTAATTAGTATTGACATTATTAGTCGTTGAAAATGGACTTCGGTTGTAACCGTCTTTGGTATTTGTATCTAAGACTTGTCATTACCTATCGTCGCATATGTATGAAAGACGTTAAACATCCAAGCGATAATAATATTGTGCAATTGTCTACAAGGTGATTGATCAGTGGACATTAGATGAAAATAATGATGGCAATGGTGTTCCATTTGTCAAAAAATATTTGGATGAATACGAAGTTACAAGATCCCCCCCCCCAACTAAAATCTACGCGAGGGCCAAACAAAAATCAACGGTTTGGGACCGCTCTGGTGTACCCTTATCAAATTGAGACCGGAATTTCTTGCATAAGCATATCAAACGATATATCATCGTTAAGTGGAAAATCAACAAAAGACTGTTTCTATGACTACAACGTGAAATTCACCAACGAATCTTCAAGGATATGTTCAACAAAAGATATGCAGAATCAATAATGATATTACAAAGGAAAGAAAGATATGTCGATTAATATTTGCAAAACAGTTCTTGCACGAAAACGAAATGCGTAATTAACGTATTTCTAATCAAACCTCGTGCCAAACTCATGAAACGTACAATAATCGGAGACAATTTTTCAAATGTAAACACTTCCAATGATTGCATGTCAATTTTAATATTACGAAGAAAATATCTGGTTGGTAGTGTGATTATGTCTTTCAGCCTCTTTGGTAAGTCTACTTCACCGTGACAGTATTAACATAACAGTCCTGATAGACCCTCAAAACTTCAAATGTGAGAAGTTAAATGCATATTGAAACAGACAAAAGTTTATCTGCAAAATACAAACATGTGTATGTTGTCATGTTAGTTGTGTGTAGGCTTGACGTGGCAGTATATGGTGGCGTGAATCGCATCCATGACATTCGTCATAAGACCATCAATCGAAATTGTTATCCGATTTATACCGATATTCTCCGATGTGTTTAGCAAAAAAAAAAATTATTTTATTACGGTCACATTCACAAATGTGTGTCTATTCTATTTATTCCTTGCGTCGCTTTGAATGATGAGCGCATGATAGTACGTTATGGTTTAGACATACTAAAGCGAGGACAGAAATGTCGAAACTAGTTGCACGGGTTCTGTTTCAGCATGTAACAAATGTAAAGGTTCTGCTCCATTGTATTGGTGTGATTCTTCATTGGACAGTAGAAGACAATTATAGAATCAAGCAGTTAATTGCCAAATGAGAGAAAGCCTATATTAAAAAGACTTCGTATGGTAAAACTATAACGATATCTTGAAATAAAAAGATTTAAAAGACTAATAACTCTAATGTGCGATTAATATCATATCTATATAATTAATTTGCATTAGGATTAAATTTTTACTGCACGAAGACCGTACAAAATACTCAGAATATTTTCAATCACACGATTTTAAAAACAAAATCCACTCTTCGATTGTTTAGAAGTTTTGACCAAACTTATGTGCCGTATGGACTTATATATTTCTAAATTCATATTTGCTCTTTTCTCTTTGAATATAATTTTATGTAAAGAGATTACCCAAAAAATCCGATATGTTTCTAACGAATGGCCCAAAAAGATTGAAATACCAGTGGATGATTATTACAACCAGAAAAATTACAATGCAACTATCATAAACACTAAAACCTTGCTTCACGGCAATGTACGTGGAAGAAGAATAAAACATTATTGGAGATTCCACACACTATTTCTGTTAAAAGTGCATGCATACTGAAAAAAATGAAATCTGATATGAAGCCCCATTAGCAGGGAAAAAGATAAATTAATGGATATGACTCAAACAGGTGCTTGAGTAAATGTGTATTCATGTAATTGGCATAGTTGTCTACGTATAAAGGCACTGTTTAAATTAATATCGATTCCTCGTTAGATTTCTACAGCCACAAAACATTTACCATATTGCATTGTCACTTTAATTGCAATAACATAACGCTCTAACAGCCCTCGACTTGAAGGTGTACCAAAATGTAGTTTAGAAAATTTACTACATGCGAGGCCTTTACCAGGATGCCAAAAATAGGGCAGAGAACGTTCCTCTTATTTCTAAGTGTGATGCAAGAAAATGGGATGTCTAGCATGCGTGATACTTACTCGATGTATAAGGCCAAAAAGTGATGTTTAATGAAATAGAGCGACAAATAATAGGGTTTTAGCTTATCTAAAGTTAGGTTATCGCGTTTTGTAAGGCGATTTGCAATATATATGAAGCAATAGTTAAATAGATGTGACTAAACACATTGAATTTATCAATCAATTTTACTGAGATGTCCGCACAAATAAATATAATCTTAGAATTTAAACCATTGGGATAGATAGAGTCCAGAGGTGAATCCAAAATGTTTTCCGAATTAACAAAAGCAGTTCATTGAACTAAATATTATCAAATGTTGCGGACTAGTATAACCTGTGTGACAATATGAGATGAAAAAGAGGAATCGATACAGTCATTTGTCAAATCCAGGTTAGTCAGTGCGTTTGGATTCTTACTGACCGGTGTGTGGAACATATTTTATGTCACACGTTTTACAAATTCTTAATGAAACCATTAGCTGTTGCATATTTAGTAACATAACGAATCTTAAATATTTCATAGGTGTAAATGCTACTAGAAATAGTATTTGCATTAACGAACGAACGGTGCGAATTTCTGGATAATTTATATTTAATTGATGAACTATTCCCTGATGGTTAAATTATTAATTCAGAACAACAAGGATATTTGTTATAAGCAAATGTATGCCGTCTTTAGTGAAATGATTAAACATTTGCATTGTAAAATAATTGCAATGGTTCCAATATTGTTGATAACCATATCCAAATTAGGTACATTTGAATACGAGCTATACTCTATATCCAAGCTAAAGAAATTGACCGCTCCAGTGGTTTATGTGGTTTGAGTATCCGCCTCGGATGCGTGAGTTGCCAGGTTCGATCACCAAAGGAATCATACCAAAGACGTTTAAAATGGCACAAATTGCCGCTAATATAGGTTAGTATTAAGACTGATCACGTACTGTATTAGTTTTATGCCTTTATTATCTTTGTAATAATTGGCGTCTTAAAAGATACTTCATTCTTCAATATGTTGTATGTAACGGCCTTTCAAACAGCATAAATATTGTATTGAAAAGTTCATATCATACAAACGTCATCTCCAAATTCGTTGTACATCTAGTTTAAAGGTATTATTACAAATAAAATAAAGCCATCAAACTAATACAATACATGATAAGTCTTTTGAACATAATTTCTAATTTTCAAATGAATAAAGATGTACAAGAATAAAACACAAGCCTGTGCATAGCTGTGTATCCTTTTTAAATATAGTTTTTATGACCAGATTGAAATACAAAATTCTTTTTCAAGCACATATATTAAATAACATTTGTTTTGTTTGTTTCATTCTTATTATGATGGTATTTACAAGCATCAATATAATCAGAGTTGGTATATTTGTATAAAAATCAATTGTAACTAGGAAAGATTTCTCCGATAATTGCAAAAGAGGTTTTAAGTTGGTAAAAATCGAAAGTGTCATTGACTAATAATGGAAGTGATTTCATTACAGATTATAAAATAAAATCGTTATTTATTTACCGGTATTTGAACTATCTTAGAAATGTTAAACTTGCTGGGTAACCTACAGGTAGTTATTTATATATTCCTAGTGTGGTTGGGGTAAAAGTCTTCGAAACTATGCTTTACCATTTTGTTCTACATATTTAATTTACCTCATTATTCACAATGTTAGTAATGTGTTTTAGTGGGAATGTTATTAAAAATGTCTTGCGTAATACCATTCATTTAAAATCAATTAGATGTGATTTATTTGCTAAAAAGGGTTCTTGTTTTGTATAAGGACTTACTTTCATCATTTTTCCCAATGTGAATTTTAATCTTTGATATGTTAAGGTTTATTCTGCTAGTTTTAATTTTAGCTTTAATAATTGAACCATGTTGATATTTTCAATGTTGTAATAATTCCATTATCAATAATATTTATTTCATTGACGATGCGTTAATATCATTAGGTACGATATTTCATATATTCACACGGTTACTAACTCTTGCTTGTATATTGTCAATATATCAATTTGTTACAGAAAGGTAAACTTTTAGTCGCAAAGTATGAAAAATAGCATTTTATTCAATTTATTTTCAAAATATGAACTCAAAAAATTGGATAAGATAATAAGGTATTCGGCCTAAGTTATAGACCTAATATCACAGATTAATAGAAAATAACTAGTAACTCTAGATTATAATACGACTAAAATCCACAGTTTAAAACATATGCATTCCAATTTCAAACTTTTAGTGTTAAAATCATATATTTCTACAAAACAATCTACGCACCTAATGAAATCTTCAACAACAAAAGAACGGGCCTAAATAGTATATACGTCTCGCTGCGAGACGAACTCCCCTCCGATCCAGACCAAGTGATGGAGAGCATATCGTTTTGATGTCCCCCAGATTATTAGTTTCAAAATTTGGTAAATTCAAAGAAAAACTGTAGATTACATCCACTGGGTTTTATTGAATTTGACTGTTCTCTTCACTTCGAGCATAAGGACACTTATTGCACTTAAAATCCAAGTCTCTATGATAAAAGTGCAGTGGAGCGATTGATTATTGATCGTATTTTGTTTCTTTTTGAAGAGCGTAAGAAATTATAAACTACGAGCTAGAGAATAATTTCTTTTGATGAGATTATTTTGGTTGGTATGTACGTATATAGGTATTAATAATATCAAGTAATTAACAGTGCGATATTAAAAGAATTATAATATATAATACAAATTATATTTTCAACTAAGTAAAAATGCACAATCGATTTAATCGTCAGATTTGTAAACCATTGGTTTTGGAATCGAAACAAGGTTTTCGCTTAAACATAATTTGATAATTTGCATATATTATTGTGTACACGTTAAAAACTACCCTAAAGACATTAAAATGCCATACAAAAGCACAACATGATAGGATTAAGTTGAAAAGAAATAATAAAAGTTGCTATATCAACAAGAGATTAATCTTAAAGTTAGTTAAATGGAATCCATGTAGTGCCCTCCCACCCCGAAAAAACAACAAACTAATGAGTCACCAATGTACACCAATAACAATATCATCCAGTAGGGCGCTGAAAAAGTTCTGGTCCCAAGTAAGCTTTAAAATTAGCCACACGAAAGGTCCGAAATGAAAATAATCTACCCTAATGCAGGCAAAAATATCTGCAATAGAAATGCAGTCTCTACAGTGCATGTATGCATTTAGTAAAATATTTTTATAAAATTATCATATATTTGCCTAGTATTTTAGTCTGCATATAATAATAATTCAGTCATACAACTTGCGTAATTATTAATAATAAATTACACTAATAAAGAGAAGTATTTAGGAATCCATAATACGATGCTGACATTGTGCGGACAAAATATACTGGATAAGAATAGAATTAGAAAAGAGAAGCATTTGTAAATATCGAGTATATATTCTGAACTTAAAATTGGTTCCTAAAACAATATACTGGCGTACTACGTAACCTGTGGAAAAAAGATAAAATATAGATGGGTTTATTTTGGTCTCGAAAACGACCAGCCCAAGGCAGATTAATTTCATATGCTAGCATGTCAAAGGTTTGATACCATTTATAGAGCTATATTTTTGCAGTGATAGAAGTCTTCTCAACAAATGATTTGACGATCAATGTAAAAACAGAAACGAAAGATGACATGTATAGAAATCATTTGATGATAGGAAACTAGAACCGAATAGAGTTCAACGAAGAAAATGTAAATTTGTTTTTGGTACTTGTGTTGTGATGTATTACACTTCTTAACGTTATCTCCATTTCGTTAATAATGCTTTACTATATTTTATTTGTTCTGCTATAAATTTATGAACGTCACGAAATAGGTATGATTTTTTTTCTTTAAGAGATTATCACTACAACAAAACACTACGTATGTCTTCCATCGGCATTTCTCCAAGACTCTCTTAAAACCATTTCACAATTCGAAACAAACACCATGTATACTCAGTACACTATGTGGTATTGTAAATTGTCAAAGATGTTTACAAGTTGTGCTACTTGGGGTATGTGTAGTGAAATATTTGTTTTACTGGATTCAGATGCTTAAAACCATATACCATTTATTTGTTGTTGTTGTTTGTTTATTTGAAGTTGTATATTTTCCATCTATTTCGATATTTGATATATGGTCATACTTATCTGTATTTGATTTTATTCTAAGGAAAAATATTTATGACATCAACATTAGAACCCGTTATAAATGCAGTGAAAATAGCCGTAAGTAATCTGTTTAACCAAAGGCTTGTACAAATCATTAAGTGTAGGTTGGCTTTAGTACGTTAGTGCTGCTTTGTATAGAATAACTCTTGTTGACTACTTGATGGTATTTGAATTCAGCTCATTTGATTCCCTAGGAAAACCAGGTCACCTAATTTCTAAATGGTTTACAGCCAAAGGATATGACCTTGCTGGCACGTTGGAAATAACTAGAAATCAATATTTGACTCTTAGTCTAACATTGTGCTATAATTTTTATATAAGTGATCTTTTTCTAACAATTATTAATGTTGTAAACATCAGTCTTGGTAGAATCGACTTTCGTTGTGTTCAGTTTTTTCTCGAGAGGATGTATTTCAATTATTCATTGAAACAACACGGTGCTCGTAAACTTTAGGATTAACTATTTATTTTGTAATTGCCTTGAATTCATTTTGGATAATGTCATTGAGATACATCAAAGATTTTATCACAACACACTATTCCAGACTATTGGCATATCAGCACAATAGTTTCAACCTCATTCGGAACACTACTGGAACTCATTTGGAATACTCGATACTCTTGGACTTCTGATAGCACTTTTAGTACTATATGGGATTACATTCACCATACAGTAATTTTATTGTAACTTTTCACTTCGTATTATATGAATACAAATTATGTGTTGAATTTTACAAAACTTGTTGATTTTTTCTCTTTAAGAGTCTTGTAGTGCTGTGTATTTATTTAAACTTTATGGGGTGTTTGATAACTTATACATTGTTGGGTTTATTCCTTTTTTCATCTATCGACCTTATTGTCAGGTAAATAAACGTTATATGGTTGACGTTATCGTTTTCCTCTTCTCGTTATAAGTAATCGTTAGTCAAATCATGCAGATAGTTTAGTATTTCTAAATCGGCTTCTAAATTAGAACTTGTTGTATCACGTCTTTCCACTTCAATAAACTGTCATAGACTTTTTTTCAGTTTTGCGTGTTGCTTGTTGGACGATCTATAGTTTTCCACACGTACAAACTGGCATATTTACCTTCGTTTAAGAAACATAAGTGCCAGTTATATAACAAATGACCTGAAACTGGACTGTTTTATTTTCCACTTACGTTAGCTCTACCGTCGTCAGCACCTATCCTTTGATATAACGACCATTTTCACGTTTTCCAAAATCTATCAAATTTAAAATCAGAAATAAATTATATGCATTTTGCATCATGTTTGGTATTTTGCTTGTACTTCTTTCTCAGGGGAATTTGTTGCTAACATGTTGATAATTAGATGGGAATCTTAACTAGATACACAGTGCATAAAAGTAGTATGTATTGATTATATGTTAAATTGTTATGTAGGGTTTCAAAGTGCCAGCGTGCTGAAAAATTTGAATACGCAACTAAAAAGACATTTAGTATAGATGTGGCCATTTCTACAGCCACTGACGTCAATACTCTTATCTATAAACACACACGACACGCACATATGTCTTTCTTCGTGTCAAGATTGCCAAATTTAAATTTAATGATTCCAGCCTTTTGGTATTTTTTACTCAAACTTTTCGTTAAAACTCACTCGTTCGTCCCAATTTTGTTTAAAATGTTCTTATTCCCAAGAACAGTCAAATAACTTTGTCTAAAAGCTGGGAGCGACTGATGTATAAGTGATAGTATTGAAGATGTGTGTGTGTGTGTGTGTGTGTGTGAGATTTGGATTTTTGACGTAACTATAACCATTTTTCAGTCATATTGCTACTATGGATACAGAAGGGGCGTGTTTTATTCTGATATCCAACGTATTGTACTGTTATGAGGGACTCTTTACGCTGTGGTGGAAATATGTACTCACGAGAATCATTGGGAATGCATATTTATTTTGTATTAATTTCCGTTTGGTCAAGAAGTTATGTTCATGCCCTCTACGAACAACGGGTCCTTTTAGTGATTTCGCCTTTATCCAATCCCTAGCACGAGAAGCAACCCAATCGTACCCCCTTTTCCACAGCAAGATGCTCCTGCCCCAAAAGTAAAGCACTAATTACTACACTAATTATGTTCAGGTCAATGATGTATATGATCTTGTCAGAAACTCGGATGAAACAGTAAATGATTGACCTATTATTGTACTTATACCTAAAAGGTATTCAAAAGTCAATAAATGTCTGAGTCCATAATTAACCCTATTAGCGTAGTTATGCCTAAAGGGGTATAAAAATTTAAGAAAAAAGTTCATAATTAATGTCACGTCAGACTATTCATTAGTATAGTTATTGTGACAGTGCTTAAAAAACAAAAACAACAAAAATAAAAAAATCAAACAAATTTTTATCGTCTCTCCGTGCTGTAAAAATTAAATTACCAATTTTAACGCCGCGGCATTACCACAAGGGTAAAGAAAACATACCCCATTTAGTCACGAAATCAAATTTTGTTTGTATCCAAATCAAGTTTCAACACAGTAAAAGCTAGGCAACCGTTTGGCAAATTAATGTGTTGCAAGATCATTTCTAAGATAGAAATTTAAATTTGATGAGTCCAGACTTTGAAAAGGAAATAGCAATAAATATTTTTAATGCTGCACCTAAAATGTGATTATTTTTTCCTACTTACCTGAATAAAAAATGAATTATGAATGTAAATAGGATGCGTGATTTTCTGCTTTCATTTATTCAAGATATTCGAACAGTAATAAAGTTCGTTATATATTTCACCTTCATAAAGGTATACTAGCCGCCATTTATATATAACCTAATACGTGCCGAAAATGGAGTAAAACCTACATATCTATAATTGCAATGATACAGCATACCGTTGCAAATGTAGTTGCATTTATCGTCCAGTTTGTACACCATGACCATTATATATAGAAGAAATTTGAACGAAAACAAAATGTTTGTTTAGATCTTAATTCTGTAATCTGTTTAATGCAAGTATCTTCACTAATATAAATAGCCCAAGATAAATAAAGAAAAAATAATCTTATTATTTTAACCTAAAAATGCCATATATATATATATATATATATATATATATATATATATATATATATATATATATATATATATATATATATATATATATATATATATATATATATATATATATATATATATATATATAACTGGTTAACCTAATAATTTTACTGATTCTTGTGACGCCATTATTTAATTATATAAGGTTTTCACGTCATGTTGTAATTGAGAAGTGTTGTGGCAAAATGTAACATACATACATGTAATTTAAGATACATCATATTGAACGAAAACGCAGAAGAGTAATTATAATGATGATACTAAAGAAGACGGTGGTGACAAGCACAGTTAGGATGACATTAAGTAAAAAAGAACATCCAAAAGGAGGAATTTTTACTTCATGTTCACACACAGAAAAGAAAAGAATTTGCCGTGTATCACTACAGTGATTCTGATGTAAAGGTTATTTGCACATGTCCATGTCAACTTGAACTCGGGCTGTATTTTTGGAGCTATGTACTTTTCAAGAAGAGTGTTGTGAATCGATTCAGAGTCCTTGCTTCGATGTCTCAACACTATCAGATGTATCTGGAAAAGTACTAATATAATCTATCGAATGTGTGGGATAGATATGTCCCACTCCAGTTATCATTAATGGGCAGCAACAAGGCTTGAGCAAGTTTTCGTACATGCAATGGTCCAAAAACCGGACCTTCAGAGAAAAGGGTGCACAACTATGTGTACATTCATTATCAGTAGACCCCCCCCCCCCTACACAAGCATATGGATTTGGTTAAACCCCCCTTGCCCTCTCCATGTGTACTAAACGGAACTATAACTATGACCTTAGTGTGGTTTGTATTTATAATACAATGTATTCTTTTTGTTACTATGATAATTAGTATATCTTAATTATTTAAATTATGCATCAATACTATATTTAAGATATATTGTAATTAGACATTTTTAACTTGCATGTTCATACACAGCAAAGTAAGCTTTTGTGGGAGCAACTTTTTGGTTCATACACAAAATACCATCCACAAATACCAATACTATATATATATATATATATATATATATATATATATATATATATATATATATATATATATATATATATATATATATTATACAATTACTTTTAGTTTAAAATAAATTGTAATTACACAATTTTTACTTTTTTGATAATACCCAGAAACGAAAGCTTTTGTGGGAGCAACTTTCTGGTTCATACACAAATCCCATCCACAAATACCAATACAATACTATACATTACTTTTAGTTTAGTTACATATATCATGCATGTATCATAATGATTGTTTTTTTAGTATACATGTACTTAACACAAATATTCCCCTTTTATGTATGTATCACAATTTGTTTTGTTAGTATACTTTCTCAAAAGGGTTGATAAAACTTTTAGACTTTTCCATCAGAACAATTTCCTTCTCCTTAAGTTTGTCAACTTCAGACAAGACTGAATCACTTAAAAAAAAATTTTGAAATGTGTAAGTACTAATGTTGAACTTGGGAATATTTAGTTTTGTATCAAAAGAAAGCATTATCGTTTATCTTGGTTATTACGATGGGAATGATAATGCTTCAAGAAATAATAATAATAATAATAATAATAATAATAAAAATAATAATAATAATAATAATAATAACTTATTTATAGGGGTGACTGATTTGGTCAAAGACTATTCTCACTTGAGGCCCTTTAACTAAAATACAAACAGCATGATGAGGAACATATCAATAACAAAAAAGACATATGCCAACAAACAATATACAACAAAAATATTAATCTAAATAATAAAAAAAACATATTTTAACAAAATGTGCAATCTTTACCAACTGCAAAATATTGAACTAATATAGAATGATACATTTCCAGGTATTTCCTTAGATGTGCATCTACCAAAATATTTGTAAACAAGTAAATATACATAAAATTTTATCAAATGTAGTAATACTTACATAGATGCCATATCTGATTCTGATGTGGTTGTATCAGACAGAGTAGGAATTTGTATCCTATGAATTGTTGGCCCAGGTGTAGAAGTTGTGGCCATGCCTTCTGTGACATTCCTCTCTATTTCTGATGTTTTCCTTGCACTGCCATTCAATTCATAACTAATATAGCAAGGGAAAATAAATACATCGTTCATTAGAATCTTTACCATTTTTGCCGGTATGTTTGAGTCTAACGTTTACTATCTTTCATAGGTACAGATATGTCTTAGCATGTCACAGTTTTGGAAATCGAATATGCTAGGATTTCACTTTATCTTCCTACGATGAGAGAGAGAGAGAGAGAGAGAGAGAGAGAGAGAGAGAGAGAGAGAGAGAGAGACACACACACACACACATACACACACACAGACAGACAGAGAGGGGACATAGACGGAGATGTGTTGGTGATGTAGGGGTGGGAGGTGGAGAGACTCACTATATGTGTTTTCTATTATTGTTTCTTGTTGTTGTTGATTAGTCTGTTGCCTTACCAACAGAGTGAGAGGGAAGAAAGGTATGTTAGTGACAGCCTTGAGATGCTTAAATATTAAACAATCAGTTTTAGAACCTAATTCATTGTGTTAACGATTGTATAAAATGGAAACAAGAAAAAAATATCGTGAATAGAATACAGTACGTGTGTGCCGCCTTAGTCTCTAATGTACTATGTAATCATGTCATTGTAGCAAGCATGTACTGTGAGCAATGTATTTACATTTCATGGAACGTATTCACCTGTTTCGAGAACCAATGGTATTTTAGTTTACTTAGTCAAAGCTCAGTTTCAATAGATTCAAAAGGCCCACATTGTGTTTCATTCTTACACTCCATAGATTTTCCCCGCTCTTAGTGGTATATGCATGAGACAGATATAAAGGGAAAAGCAGCGAGAATTTCAATGAAATTGGGTACTACATCTAGTTCATTTAGAAAACAGGATAATCAATAACTGTTCTCGTTATTTTCTCACGTCGCGAATGATTAATCAACGTTAAGTTACAGTGCGATTCGGCAGCTTGAACTGAGGAACGACCAGCTGATCAACGGCAGAAAGGCGATTCATAGCAAATTGCTGTGGAGCGATAAGAGCACGACGAGACACGAAGGACGTCCTGATCATCCACTGCACTCAACGCTGTCTTCGGCCGTCTCGACGTTGTCGTGCTGCTGAACCCAGATGGTTTTGGGTCAGAGAGTGAGGTTGACAAACTTCGCAAGTTTTCCTTACTTTAAACAAAGTCGCAGTTGAAGTAATTCTTGTCATCCAAACGTCTCATTTCATCACACACTGAAGTCCGGTGGGGAAAGGCAAGCGACGAAGCGGCAGGTGGGGTACATTGGTAGCCGTAACCGCAAACCTGCATACAGGCGGCTGAGGTCATAAGGGTCATTGAACACTGACATGGAGCTGCAGTGGAGTCCGGAAGCCACCTATGTGACAGAGCAGCCATATTCAGTATTACACTATTCACCTCCCGGGCATGAGGAAGGGCTATAGAAGGTGCACTAAACATTGCATGCTTTAAACTTTCATAGCCATCATACCGTGACTGGCGGGGACCATACTCATGCGGTCAAAATACAAAAAAAAGATAATGAGGATTGTACCTCTCATACTTGGCGCATGGAATGTGCGCACCTTAATGGACAGAGACGATGCGATAAGACCCCAGAGGAGGACCGCCCTAACAGGAAATGAACTCGCCAAATACAATTACAGGCGTTCCAATAGCAGATAAACACGTCACTCTTGGCGAATTGACTGCAATAGTAGGCTGTGATCACGTTGCCTTGAATGTAATGCTAGGAAAGCACGTAATGGGTCTTTGCAACAGCAACGGTCTCTTTTTGCTCTAGACTTGCATCAAGCATGAACTGCTGCTCCCCAATACAGTCTTCTGTCTCGCTACCCGTAACCGGACGTCATGGATGCATCCACACTCTAAGCACTGGCACCTCATCAACTACATTATTGTCAGGGACAGGCAGGATGAGCATGCGACCAGGTCCTTGTGCGCTGTTAACTGCTGCACAGACCACCACCTCGCCATCAACAAGCTCAATATCCGTATTCATCCAAAAAGACGCTCAACGGGAAAGAAGGCTCCTAAATGACTGAACATACCCAAGCTGAAATGCACCAGTACCAAACAGTATCTCGTGGATGCCATTCAATAGCGTCTAAAATCCACCGCTCTCGACAATCAGAATGTGGAGACCGACTGGGCGACATTTAGAGAGCTGGTCGACATTACAGCTTGGGAAATCCTAGGACCCTCAACCAAAAAGCATCAAGACTGTTTTGATGAGAACTGCGACGAGATTAAGCTGTCGATGAACGAGAAACACTGCCTCCTTTAAACCTACCTCAACAACCACAGGTCCACCTCCTCTAGGAAAGATGCGTACAACAACATATGCAGAACTGAACAGCAGAAGCTCCGTTAGATGCGGGATACATGGCGGAGCAACAAAACTGATGAGATCCAGTTCTACACATATCAGCATGACATGAAGAACATCTGCAATGCCCTGAAAGACGTGATGAACCTACATCCTCTGGATAATCTCCACTTCTCAGCGCAGAAGAGAACACAATAAGTCCTGACAACGAGAGGATTCTTCAACTATGGGCTGAACTCTTTAACAACGTCCTGAATCGCCCTTCATCCATTAGTGATAAAGCCATCAGTCGTCTCCCCAAATTACCCATCAACGACGCACTATATGGCACTACAATCTTGCTTTAGTAATCGATACGTCTGATCTTCAATGACAAAGCACCTGGTTCAAACATCATCCCAACTGAAGTCTACGAAGAAAGGTCACAGCCCTGATAGAAAGGCTCCACCAACTGTTTTTAATGATGTGGCAGCAAGAGATGATCCCCCATTAATTCAAAGACGCTTCCTTAATTTACCTGTATAATCCATCTGTATAAGCAGAAAGAGAGCCTTACTCTCAATTGCAGGAAAGATACTCGCCAAAATCCTACTGAATTCCGTCACTACACACCTTGATCAGGGACTACTGTCAGAAAGCCAGTGTGAATTCCGAAACGTGGGACCATCGACATGGTGTGTGCTGAGAGGCAGATTCAAGCATAGAATGCTTTTGGATAGTAATAACCAAGTACGGCAGGCACGCGCCATAGACAATGAAGGTACATCTGAGCAATTCGTCGTGAACAATTACGTCAAGCAGGATTGTTTTCTAGCACCGACACTGTTCAGTCTATTGTTTTCCTCCATGCTAACTAATGCTTTCAGAGACGGAGATGTAAAACTATTAAATCCCAGAAGACTTCAAGCGAAAACTAAAGTTATGACAGATACCACTATGGATTTCTTATTTGCTGATGACTGCGCCCTCAATGCTGGCTCAGAGGCTGACCTGCGATGCAGCTTGACAAGTTATACAGCTCCTGCACAAGCTTTCATCTCGCCATCAGTACCAAGAAGACTGAAGTCCTGAATAAGCCGGCCTCTGGAAAGCCCTATGTTAAACCCAACATCACCGTCAACAGTAAAAAAAATCAACGTAGTGAACCGCTTCATCTACCTTGGCAGCACAGTCAGAGAGGGTTACTATTGACGACGACATGAACGTTCGCATTGCCAGAGCCAGCACAACTTTCGGTAGATTGTATGCCAGTCTGAAATATAAGAGTCATCAGCTTCCATACCAAACTAAATGCATATTGGGAACGTGTTATCCCCACGCTACTTTTAAGCATGCGAATCGTGGACGGTGTACCAACGCCACGACATAAAGTTCTGTTTTACTCATGAAGCATGTAACTCTCAAGAGAAGGTAAAGAATCGGAATGAGATGTCTGACTTTAGAAATCATTCATAGTTTCGAAATCGATGGATCCCAACAATGACTTATTAAGTCTTTAAACACAAGCAATCCATATGACGAACTGATTGGGTCCTTATTAATCGGATGGTACGTTCCGCAGAGGTGCCGACAAAACAGGATAATCACTCAGCTGAACCATCATTTCGTATTGCCATGAAATTACTGCCAGTTATATTGGTTAAAATGTGATTCTTTAAACTCATTCCATAATTACATATACATCTAAATAAAAAAAATGATTTTTTAATTCAATAACCGTTATCCAAATAATTTGTTTCTCATAAAAGCAACACCTCCTATGGTGCTTATATTTCTCTGCAAACAGACTCTTCCAAAGTTGGGGTAAAGGTAGCAACAGTTGAAACAGTTGAGACGATCTCAAGGTGTCAGTTACCGTATTCAGACAACATGTTGACTTCTAAAGACAGCATAGCTATTCATGTATCTTTCGACTATAATTAACCTTTATAAAAAAAAAAGCTTATGGACCGAAACCCTTTTTTAAATAATAAATGTGACAATTCATTAAGATCCAAAATCTCACATAAACATGATTTGATAAAGTCGATGAAGACATATCAGGAACTGTTGGACGCATAATCATATTAACATGTATGAAATGAAGAGCAAATAAAGCATGTCCTACAAAAACGCATTTCTAAATGAGATATTTAATACAGTGTCTTTATGTAAGCAGCAAGTTTTATCGACTTGACAAAATCTTTGGAATAACGAACAACTCCACAAACAAACTTCGAAATATCAAAACTATCATAGAGCGCTTATGCCGTATATATGCATCGCACACTTTGGTATTATCGTGTCGACCGCGATAAAGAAAAAGTCCACAAAGAATATACGAAATATCAGATCAATCGGAGAGCGCATTCCATCATATAGAAACATAGTGTTTGTTAGTACTATCGTGTTGCCAGCGCATTTAAGACACATACCTGACCCACGATTACCTCTGTAATGTGCCATTTTAGACAGTTATACTATTTTTAAGCATATTTGCCTTTTATACAAATTGTTAACTTTGATACCATGGATTTTACATTTTATTACATTTTTCATCTATCATTTTACATATATTTTAAAGGTATTTTTACCCTTTATGATTTTGCATATTGATGTTTGTTCGAAGAGCTTAATCTTCCAAAAGAGTGTTTCACTTTATAAATTTACCATTTGCAAAATGCAGTTTTAATTGGCACTAAATATCTCCTTTGGTACTAAAGCGTCCATAACACATAAATACACATCTACACAAAACACATTTATATATCCTTCTATCGATCTAGTTTGTTTTGTTTAATTTGTATGTTTCATTCTTACACACACACACACACACACGCACGGCACACACACACACACACACACAAACATACACATACATACATACATTCATACATACATGCATACATACATACATACATACATACATACATACATACATACATACTCATATTACAGTATCTCTTTCTACCAGAGTTTATAGAAGTAATGACGCACTAATACATTATGGACTAATTTCTAATTAAATATTTGCTAAATACGTCATTATTGACCTGAACCGTACAGTGCATCTTCCAAAGGTGCAGAATAAGCAAGGAATGGAACTAAATGATTTTATTTGGTGAAGTTCATATTTTAATACAAATTATATACTTTTTATTGTAGAGTTCAAAATTACTATATAACATGTTCAATCTTGAAATATCTGCTTTTCATAACGTGCATAATTATACCATTTGTATATTTTATTTTTTAGATAAGCAAAATGGAATTAAATGTCAGTATCTTGGATAATCTGACAGATACCGAGGTTAACCGGACACACGATCTTCCTCTTTCCATGTATATGACTATTGGATACCTCCTAATTATTGCAGTAGTTGTCAGTCTTGTGGCAAATATTCTTATCAAAATGGCCATCTTGTTCAACAAACGTCTCCACGTGCAAGTGTATGCATTACTTTCGCAGGTTGCAATTGTGAATGCTGTTTCCTCGGCATTTGTGGTTCCCACAAACATTTACACCTTGCTTAACCCTCTGTGGTTACCAAGCAACATGTTCTGTAGCATTTTAATCTATCCGATCTACATTCTACGGTGCGCGTCCGGCCTTCTTGTCTTGATTATCTCAATTTACCGCTGCGCGCTTGCATGTTACAACAACGTCTACAGAAAGATTAAATCCTCAAAAGTGGTTGCTGGATGCTGCGTATTTGTTTGGGCAGAAACGATTTTACTCGTTTGTGGACTAGGGCAGCGTGTGTCTTTTTCTTTGGACTCCAGAACATGCGTTCTTGAAGGAAAGTATTTAGAGGAGGCCCTAACAATATTTGTATATGCACCTATGCTTGTTGTGCCAATTGCAGCGTATTTAAACATTGTGTTTTTCGTCAGGAAGGCAAAGCGACGTGTACAGGCTCATCTAAGTATTTAATCCAGAAATGATACAGAATCCAATAAACTGAATATCATGACAGCCTTGATGGCTCTGAACCACATGTTGACTGGCGTTATCCCTGGAATCATGGTAGCAGTGATCCCACCAACTCATCCCTTGAGAGGAAACGTATTTGTATTTATTATCTTCTTTTTCGAATCACACCTGTCGTGGACTGTATTATTTATTTTTTCTACAACAAGTATATCAGGTCCTCAACTGTCAATATATTTACCTCTTGTATGCCGTCCAGCGATATGAATGCTTCATCAGACACGGATGTACAGACTATTTCTTCCATTGAAAGCCGGAACCGTAATGGCATTTCCTCGGATATCAGGTCAAGGAATCAATTGTCTACATAAAATTACAACGTTGTAAAAGATATCGGACTGCATCTGTTGTCAGTCAAGTCAGTTGTAAAAGATATCGGACTGGGTCTGTTGTCAGACAAGTCAGTTGTAAAAGATATCGGACTGGGTCTGTTGTCAGACAAGTCAGTTGTAAATGTTATCGGACTGGGTCTGTTGTCAGACAAGTCAGTTGTAAAAGATATCGGATTGGGTCTGTTGTCAGTCAAGTCAGTTGTAAAAGATATCGGACTGGATCTGTTGTCAGACAAGTCAGTTTTGCTTATCAGTCAACTGGCATCCAATACTGTTCAGCTTTTGCTGTCTTATGCATAAGTATGACATCAGCTTTATGACTGATTTATCATGATAGAAATTAAAAAATTTGGTCTAAATTATGTTGATAACCTTCAATACTACTAGACTTTGCAATAAATCTTACTCGATTTACTCAGTTATATACCACATGCATGGCCAATTGAACCAATATTGCTTGAATAATAACAGCATGATATTTATAATTCGATCTTAAACATCTGAACATGGCTTGAAAATCATAGCAAAGAGACAAACATGTTTTACGTTTAGTACGTATTTTGAGCATTAGCATCACCCCCACATAATTCCTTTTATTAAACTCAAGGATCAAGTTCCTTATTCTGTCTCGTCTGAAAAAGTCTTGGCGCTTCACGATTATTTCACTTTTCCCGCATCGTATGGAAAAAGATCGAAAGTATATATTTTGTAACGTCGTCGACATGAACATATATGTTTTAATAGCTTGTTTCGGAAAACCCTACAACACTCCTGTATTTAAATCAAACGAATTACTGTCTGTTCAATCCATTCATAGTTGTGGTAGTTGTAGTTGTTGTTGATGCTGATGACGATGGTAGTATAGGAGATGCAAAATTGTATTTTTAGAGTTGTGCCCTCATTAATAAGTCCATCACCCATCTTTCAGGGGACCATTCAAGTGCTGTCTTGATCCAACCTCCATGACTGGTGATTTTAAGAATATTTTTGCACAGTCTAATACCACGTCTATTATTGCCTTAAATAAATACAGATTAAATAATATACACCTTACAATAATGTTTGTTGATAATAAAATTAGGTGCGCGTGGCTTAAACTAGGAAGCTGAATGGTGTACAGAACAAATGTTTCAATATATACTGACAATCTCATACTGCAAAGGTTAGGAAGGGATGAATATTAAAAATTGGTTGGGGATAACAATACGTGATACATGGCCTAAACTCTAACGAAAAAAGACAAGAAAGCAATTGGTTTTAGTACTTTGTAAGCAAATGACAAACAATATAATTTATAGCTTTTGTGTGTTGATGTATATACGTAAGCTACGTGGCATAACATTAAATCTTTATTTACAGATTAATTTTAGAAAAGTTTAACCATGGAGTTATGTTTGTCGAGCTGCTCAATATATGACAGATAAGACAGGGTGAATATGATGCATAGAAAGATGTCTTTTCAAAAATGTCTCTTAAATAAGTGTTTGTACAAAGACAGCGAGAGTCAGATGAAATACCCAGAGAGAAAGCAGATTTTGCAACCTTAGCCAGCGCCTGAGCTAGATGAAGAAATATTGAGTAGTATTCATTTATCCCACCCGATGTGCTGCATAGGTCTTTGACAGAAACAAGTCGAATCACGAGCATGAGGCCGCTGCCCGACTTTGTACAGTGGTAGGACAGAGTCGACGCATTTATAAAGACTATCACACACACAGTCATGCAAAGATGAGTTTGAATCAGATCCCTTTTCATTTCTTGATAATATGGCTCCGAGATTACAAAATATCTTTTCCAGGTGTGCTTATAAACGTCGATGACCTAAGATATAAAAGCATCTAGAGAAAAATTGCTTGACAAAGAAATTATTTACAATAAAAAAGCTGAGGTAAACAACTACCAATGTTTTGGGCTATTATTGTGTTGACACCTGATGTGTGCTCAGATGTAGCAGCTAAATGTCTATCTAATCCAAGTGTAACATAGTGGATGGAGAGGTATAATCAAACCCTGTATCTGAGTGTGATAGGATTATCTTGCATCAGGTACTGATTTGTTGCATATATGTCTGATGGATTAATAACTTTTTTGTGTTGAGTTCATCCTGATAAGCCATTCTTTGTGCTTAACTTTAATTTTCAATTTTACATGTCATTTGATTTTTTTAACTCAGGTCTGTAACAATATTAATTGAATAATCACATTCAACCTGAATATAGCAATTAATATTAGCCCTGACATTTTAAAAGTGTTTTTATTGTATTCTTAGCTTGAGCTTCAGGGAGCATCCTCTTTCATTTTGTGATGACCTTAGTTGCTGCTTTGGCTTAAAATATGGCTAATATTTGGGCCAAATGTGCAGACTCAGCTGATTCAGATCCACTTCTATATTCTTCTCTTTGTGTCATTCTAAAATGTCTTATGTTGTTCAGCTTGGTAGTAACTATTTTATAACATTTGAAATATTTAGATCTTTGGGAAGAATCATTCATGCATATCTCCTTTCCATAATTTGTATTCATAAAACAAATTTGTTACATTTGTTATGCTGTCACAAATATTAATTTAAAGATAAACTACATTTTATTCACTTAAAATAATTAAGTCTTTTTCTTTATATAAATGGCATGAATGATTTTTTCTCCCTTTTTTTGCCTTTTCATAATATATAATTTAAGAAAATAACAGATAAGAACAAATTAAGTATCAAGCAATATTACTTATGCTTATATTAATGAACAGTCCAGTATACTGGTCATTATTATTATTATAGTTAATTTATTATGATTATTGAATGAATGAAAAAAATCTAGCTGTACAAGTTTTGTAGCCCCATTTAGTGTTTTTCTTGGAAGATTTAGAGTACCGATGTTCTGATATGTTTAAGAGATCTTCCTCATTAAGTGAATTGAAGCGTTTTGGTTTGTGATCATCCTGCTGATCAACTGGGAACTTTACTGGTGTTTTTTCATTCAAACTAAATGATAACTCAGTTTGTAATACTTCTTCCACTTCAAAAGACTCGTCAAATATAGATGGCTCAAAATTTTCAATATCAGCATGCGTGAAATCTATCTGATAAGGCAAAGTTAGCGAAAAATCTCAAAATTCTGACATTTTAGTTTCAGCGTTGGATAGCAATAATACCGGTGACCTTGACCTAGCGCTCTTCAAACATTTGTATCCATACTTTTCACATATTTCAACAAAGAAAGAATGATTTTATTTATAAAAGATGTGAAATACATGTTGCTTTAATCTTTCAGATTAAATTATTTCAATGATTGCTAAAAGAAATTGTACAATTGTTCTTTACCTTTAATGTTTACTTCGTTTCTATCTTCACTAGCAGTGTATATCTTCTGCTGAACACGTGACTCTGTTTATAGACGTGGGTATTATTAGAAAAGTAGTTCTCCTTACAATTCATTTTGATCACGTGGTAACATTCTGAATAATGGAAATGTTACTTTCCTCTACCAGCTAAATGGATTGCAAATAATAGCCTTTAATTACTAATATAGCAATGAATTATCCGGTATATTACTTGTGTTTGCATAACTTTACATAAAACAACAGATATCGTTATGGCTCATCAGTTTCTAGGTCAATAAATATATTTTTCAGTTTCCGCAACAATAAGAAACATAATACATTTAAAGGTTTAATTCCTGTATAACCATCCATGTAAAGTTTTGCAAACACAATGGTATTTGTTTGTCTTGTCTATGTTTTGTGTTTTCCTTTGAAAAAGAGATTAAAAGTTGATAGCGTTCAGTCTAGTTAGAAACTAGTTTTATATTGTGCGTTGTCAGCTTAATCTTTCTCAGTCCCTGGCACACGTGATCCCATGCTGGATCCATTCATTGCATCTGAAAGGACAGTTATTCGTGATCTGACTTGTATCATATATATATATATATATATATATATATATATATATATATATATATATATATATATATATGTGTGTGTGTGTGTGTGTGTGTGTGTGTGAAAGTTTTATAATTGTATAATGTAGCTGGTGTCATGCATTACAAATATTTTGTTAATGCTAATCATTTGGTTAACCACATATGTTATGCATCATGTATACTATGTAAGTCTTAATGATCTGTGTTCAAACTCATTTCTCGCAATATATGTTTTATGTAGCTTGTTATGTCTTTGGTAACCGCTTTTGTCATGTATTACGTGTATTATTCCAATGATAATCACGTCGATAAACACTAGTGTCAAATGCTTTTATTGGCATTCCATTTCGCTAATCTTTAAATTTACCAAGAACGTCTTATCAGTTGCATAATTTAACTGATAAGCATTGTCCGTAATCGTTAATATAATGCAGTATATGTTATGCAACTGGTAATCATTTAGGTAATCGTACGTGTGGAGAATTATATATATATATATATATATATATATATATATATATATATATATATTTGTTTTGCATCTGCTAATCGTTTGGCTAATCTATGGTGTCATGGATGGGTCATATGTATAATGTATGTTTCAAACACTTGAGTACATTCTGTTATCATGCATATGTATTTTTGTTATTGGTAATCATTATATGCAATCGTTATTCATGTATTGTATTATACATCCTGTGTCTCATCATCATCCGTATCCTCTGTTTTGAGTTAGAATAAAGGCTATCTGTATCCAAGAATAAAAATTTAACATTTTTGCTATATAAGCCTTGTGCATGTAAATCATAAACGTATATGCGTAAAAAATGTACTTGAAGCTATTAAATCTTATTTGGTAAAATACTGGTCGATTCAGCATTAATATAAATTAGAACCTATGGACTGCTGTCAACTGGTCACCATCAAATGGATAGTCGAAATTAGAGTATCCCTACGAAAGCAATGATATGCTGACCGTAAGCCTCTTTTATAAATGAATGCACATCGATATCAATTAATATTTATAATAATGAATTCCATAAATTACCGCGGCATGTTAAAGTATGGTTTGGGTCTAAACCATAATGTTTGAGTACAATATGTCTAATAGTTTCAAAAACATCTGCAAATTGCAGCACATCGTTTGTTAGAAATAATGTAGAATCTTCACCAAAGTAACTTATTTTAGAGGTCTCACAACATTTGTATGAGTGTGCACAAGGTCCATTTTAGAACCCTCACAAACCTTTTATGGATGTGAACCATCTTCATCTAATTGTTTTAATTTACTAAACAATGAGTATATTGCTCTCCAAAATGTCCTTAAATGAATTTACAGTAATTCAGAAACAGGTGCTAAGTCCTAAAGTCAATGCACCTCATTTTGTAATTACAGTGAATAATTGAAATACAAAAATGAATTTCTCTCCACTGAACGGAACCGACTACAACTATTTAACTCCACCACGACTGAGTTTATGCTAGAGATAATTCATTTTCGGTAACCCATACCTTATGTAAAAGCTAAAAACGAATTAGGGTCGAATAGAGATTGTAGATCAATCAAACGTTGTCAACAATATTAGATACCTCAGGAACTAGGGAACTAGGAATTAAGTCAGCCTTGTGTTTTAAAAAAAATCCACAACACAAATTTTATCTATGTGTTTATTTCTGTCTTGGAACTATGTAACGTGTTTGCTGAAAGGATCGGTTACAAAGAACATTATTGTTTAATATGTTATGAATTGGCCTTTTACAATATATACTATTGAAAATTAACACACACAGTATGACGATATAATGTCTGCCTTTATAAAGAAAAAGAAAGATTTTGTATTAAAACGTTGCTTCTTCTATTAATCTAATATATATATATATATATATATATATATATATATATATATATATATATATATATATATATATATATATATATATATATATATATATATATATATATATATATATATATATATAATTAACATTGAATAAGAATACAGCTAGTCAATGACTCAACATATATACAAAATAAAGCAATATATTTAGTACACGTATTAGCCTGTAAATGAATATGTGGTCAAGGTTGTATTCATGCAACATCACAGACAATCTGAACAATCATTGATATTTTTGTTTCTGATTTTGTTAATGAAAGTACGAGGCTGTAATAACCAAGCACAATGAAACCGCTGAACAACACAGACATCAAAGTGTTGCGAAGCCAAATTTAAAGAGAACATTCCATGTCAAATATCGAATAGTAAGTATCTCGTGTACTTCTTTAATGGCTACACTAGATAATCTTCACACTTGTAATTTTCCTGAATCAAGACTACACCAACCGTAACATTTTAAATGATTGAAATGTGGTGCTAAAAAATTAGTACTTTCACTTATGGCTTTTGTTTATTATAAGCCTCCAGACATTCGGCAAACCAATGAATTTGGTTTTCTTATGTAACAAATTGGTCAGAGTTTCAACAATAATGGAAACATTAGAGGAAAAGTTGGGATAGTATCCATCCATACCAAATATTCGCATCTCTTGTTTTGTATTGATAGACACGGGAAATTCAGAGAGAACTAATCTTAACTTTTCTGTAAGTTTACCTTGCCCGTGTTTCACAGCAATTCCTGAAAATGTAACACAATCACAGCAAGTCTCAATTTTCCCTAAATTAATTGTCAAATTTGCACCACTCACTCGATCAAAGAGCTTCCGAATGGTTTCCAAATGATTCATCCAGGAGTCTATCTAGATTATGATGACATAGTTATAAGCATCACAATCATATAGACCAAACGATATCAAGAACATTAAATGTTGAGAAAACGGGAACCTTTTCATCCCAAACGGCATAACTTAATATTGGTACTGCACAATACAATTGAACAGACATGGTAAGTGAAACAAAATACTTCTCTAATATATTGAGTATGATTACATTTTTAATATTCCTCAAATGTATCTGGAAATTTTGTGGAAGCACACATTACCGTTAACAGTGCTATATTGTCTAACCAGGTCTTCAATAACAGACCAACAAAATCTATTATTTTCTACTAAATGGTCCGTCAAATGCAGTAATAGGTAGCAAACGGGCCTTAGGCATATTCTGATTGGTTTTCTACTATTGACAAGTGAGACAAGATCTTCACCATTTAGAAAAATCATTGTTGATGTTCGTCTTCCAAAATTGGCTTCATGTATTATACTAACTCTTAGCTGCTTACTAAATGTTCAGGCAAGACTTCTCGGAAAAAGCGAAAGTATATGACAATACAAGAATCTAAGACACTCCTGTGTATATTAGTATTTAAATAAAAACATGATTGGCAAAACATCCCATTTATGTTCACACCGAAACCTTCTTAACGGAAGACGTATTGAACAAGGAAACTTTGTGAGTTATTGAATAGTCCTATGTTCTACTTGCCAATTTTAATTATATTAATTGAAAGTGATATTGCTTTATCTTTATGCATTTGCAGTTCCCTTACTACTTTCTCTCCTTTGAATTACAATCTGTTGAAGCTAGAGGCTTTGTTAGCTATAGTTGTATCTGGTCGTTTAACCGTAATTCGCTTAAGTGCCTGTCCAAACAAGAAAGATACTTCTAATCCAAAGCCCATTTATCAAGAATACCCCCTTTTCACCAAATAATAAACCTAAATTTGGTTTTCTTTCTTGCGTCGTTAAAGAAGCCTTCGCTTGAAAGAGATCGTAATTTCTGACAAGATGAAGCAGCTGGTCCTTTTCTAAGGACTCTAGCCCTTCCTGGTATGATCTGAAACAATGTATTCCACTTGGGATTACATAGAGAAAACATGTTGGTTTAACTGAAGAAATCTTAAATATGTGAAATTAAAATACCAGACTAAAAAATGTCCAATTCAAAGTGAATTCCAATTTCAAAAGTAATTTCTCAGAACATTTAAATAAAATTGTATCTCATGACTAGCTCTCAATGTTATATTACAATAGTATGGCCTTAGAACAAGTAATAATAAAGAGCAAAAGCCGATTTGTTTTATAAAACTCAATAAATTATGTATTTTCCTAACAAGCAATGTAAACAAGTAAACATAACTTACAGTATGGTCAAAGAAACACTAAATAGTCAGATATTGTATTACAAGTCTCGGGTATTGAGGATTTCCAATGATTTCCAATGCTTTTCCGACTGAAGTTCAACATCTTGTGCAGATGTGCCAATTTGTGTGATGTATCACAGCGATATAATCCAGAATGCCTTTAAATGAGTTAGCAGTAATTCCAAAACAGACTCCTAAAGTCTAAATACGTTGAAATTCCAATAAATAATTGAAACAAATAATTCATCTCAGCTGAAATGAACATAGCTACTTAACTCCACTAAGACAAGTGTTTATGCTGGGAATTACTAATTAGCATTCCTGATATATATATATATATATATATATATATATATATATATATATATATATATATATATATATATATATATATATATATATATATATAAGACATAATAAAGAAACGGATGAGACTCTAATAAGGACTGTAGATAAACATAACGTTGCCAACGATGTCAGGTACTTTAACAGCTTGAAAATGAGGAATTAAATCGGCCTGTTTTGTTATTTATAAGAATACACATGACCTGAATTCCCATCTCATCATCATGTTTACATCTAGCATATTACTATGCAATGTGCTTACTAAAATGATCTCTTCTTTATGTTATTTACTAAATGAAATTTGCAATCTATTTTCCTGAAAATTCACACACATAATATATCCATATATAACATTATCAACATGATCAAATGGATAAACACCCATTGTAATTAAAAATTCAATAGTTTCTATATCAGCATGTTCAGTAGCAATTATACAATTATTCCTCTTCAAAACTTGTTAATTTATATAACTTACTATGAAGACATCGTTAAGAATAAATAAGTCGTCAACGGGCAATTTATGATGTGAGATCGTTTCGGCAATTAGTATGCATGTTATATAGTCCAATTTGTTTTTTTAATACCAGACAAATTACTAAAGGTCCATTATATGCCTCTAAATTGTGGAATACCAGTGAGATAATATTCACATATGGGGATATTTTAAGTTGTTCCTTTCATATATATTTTGGATGTGTATTCTCTTTTAAACGTCAATGTATTTTTGAACAAAAATGCCGACAGCACAAGCATATCCGACACTTAATAGTTTGAAGAATAGACTTAATCGTTTTGATAAACTGTCCCCTTTTATTTCAAATATTTTATGCTAACATAATAACAATTATGAATTATGGGTCAGAGGTTAGACTTTATACAAAAACCAATAACGATGAAGTTGTGCTTACGTCGTTTTGTCAATATAGTAATTTAATTGCAAAAGAAAACTCAAATGCTTGTTTCAATAAAGAAATCAGTAGTTCTTGAATACTGATTCAAATTATTAAAGATGACCGATTATAGATTCCCAAAACATAGTTATATTCTACAATTGACACGTGGCGACCACGCCATTTTTTGGTAACGTTAAGAATCTAGATTTTATATGCGGAATGAGAGAGGTGTGGGCTTATAAAACTATAGGATTTGAGAAACTCTTTCATTTTATATTAAGAAACGTAAAATTACTTTTCTACAGAACCTAATTTAATAGATAAGTTCAATGAATAAATTAGATAAGCACGAACAGCATAACTGATAACTATGTAAAAATGGCACGAAAATGGTAATGGTAAAATATCAGAAGCAATTACGATATCATAAGAAGTAGAGAGATCAAAGGAAAGCTGATAAATTAAGCATAGTGGCATGTGCTTTGTATTTGTTTGATCAGCCTATGTAAGACATATTCGTTGTAAAAACTGAAATCAGTTCATTTCCTTAGGCTTTGTTTGCTAGAATCCGACTTTTGACACATAATCTTCTGTGAATAGATTTTCGAACAACGCTATTGTAAAATAGTATCACTCCGGGAAAATGATTTACACTTAATGTAATGTATGTTTTATATAACATTATGCTTGCTTGTATGCTTATTATTGTTCATTCTGTATATTCGCTATATAGAGTACAGTACCTATCAAAATGAACTAAAACAATGTACAAAAATGAACGCGCAACCAAGTTTTACTAAGAATAAAGAGAGTGATGTTGTGTTACAGTAGTTTACGTGTATAGTGAGGGAATTTTATGAATAACTCCATTACCGCCCGATCTTAGTCACATTCCTCTTGATCTTTAATATTAATCAAAAGCAACAGTTTCATTGACCAATTATACGAATAATTTTAAGAACCTAATATGATATATTTCTAATTAATTAAAACTCGTAAATACTTATATTGACAATTATCTATTGTGTATCAGATGCAGGCTAAAATACTCAGACGGGTTATAGGCTGTATCGGGACAGTTTCTAAGGAACCCGGTACCACAGATGAGAGTCTGATCATGCACTAAGATTGAAATTGCATTTTTAATTTTCCCGAGCTTTTCCAAATTAAGAACGGTATAATATAAAGAAGAAAGTCTCTGACTGTAAAACTTATTCCCTGTTTCTTTTTCTGCTTTGTAATTTTCATTATTTCATAAAGTAAATGAAAAGATCTTCATTATTCTATAAACTTTTAATTATACCCAGTAAGCAATTCGCGGATACCTATTGAGTTTTTATCATTTGCAGCTAACTAAATCACTCGAATAATGAACACAAATTATATGTGTCCCAAACGTGTTTACATCGTTCAATGATCGTAAAAAATGATTGCTTGAAATATAAACGTGTTTATGAGCATTTACGAAGCTAATTACAGATTTTAAAACTCTGTATCAATTTTAACTGCTTCAGTATGTTTTGAATAATTAACCATGTATTACATCCTAGAAACTGTAAGTAGGTGACCTTTATTCCAGTCAAACATTCGTGTGTCACTTGGCGTCAAAGTGAAATTAACATGAGAAAATGTAACATAGAGTGAATAGTGAATTGAACATAGCGACAAGGGGTTGCACAACTTTAGCGTCAACGCGACCTTGAAATTAAAAATGGATATATCAAAATTCGCATTAATGGGAATTTAACATGGGAATGTCACCTGGAGGTCAAACGGAATTGAACATTTGTGACATGTTTGTGTTTATAGTGTCAAAACTATTTATAGGGTGAAATGTACTTGTAGGGACAAAGCGTTGATATGGACAAACATAGTCATACAGAAACAAACAAATACACATCCAAATACAGATAAAAAAAACAGAAATATTCTAAAGAAATACACACATATAAAAAGAAAATCGTATTGGTTCAAAGAAAGAAAAGTCAATTATATGAGTTCAAAACATTTATTCAAGTATATACAGGGGCCCGCTGGCTTGTGCTTTAGTCTAAGCACTGTCCATTTAATACATACAAATCTGGACATCGAATAAACCTATTCACATATTATCTATTTCATGGTTCTAGAAAAACTACTTTTAAAACTTAAAGTGTATGCCTTCAAACAAGAACTCACTTTATATACATCGTATATGTATTCCATGGAAGAAATTACACTTTTCATACCACAATTATGATCCATGTTTAAGAACAAATATAAAACACAACAAGTAACAAAAATAAAATCGGGCAAAGTTCATGTTTTCTATTATTCCGTCACACACGATGGCCACGCCTTGTTGAACATACATGTAAGCAATTTGACCCCTGTTTCATAGCCTGCTTGTATTGTTTTTGCTGATAATTTGGTTAATTCCTGCACCTTTGCTGTTCGGGTTCGTCTAGATGGCTTCCTTTACTTCTTGCTATAGTGATGGAAGTTCATTTCATATGTTAAGAAAGGATCTCAATTGATATCCTACTTAGCTAATAGAAGTCATATTTTCCATTCTCTTGAACATGGTTTTGATAGACTTCTAAAATTAGGTGAGTCCAGATAATACTTCGCCAACTATAACCCGGAAATACAAGTTTGTAGGATAAAATGTATATGTTGATAAATAACTAGCAGCATTTTGATTTGTTTGCAACTAATATCTGATATGAATAAAGATGAGCACTGTTGTTCATGCAGAATGTATCACCTCTTCAGTATTGACATTATTAGTCGTTGAAAATGGACTTCGGTTGTAACCTTCTTTGGTATTTGTATCTAAGACTTGTCATTACCTATCGTCACATATATATGAAAGACTTTAATCATCCAAGCGATAATAATATTGTGGAATTGTCTACAAGGTGATTGATCAGTGGACATTAGATGCAAATAATGATGGCAATGGTGTTCCATTTGTCAAAAAATATTTGGATGAATACGAAGTTACAAGACCCCCCCCCAAACTAAAATCTACGCGAGGGCCAAACAAAAATCAACGGTTTGGGACCGCTCTGGTGTACCCTTATCAAATTGAGACCGGAATTTATTGCATAAGCATATCAAACGATATATCATCGTTAAGTGGAAAATCAGCCAAAGACTGTTTCTATGACTACAACGTGAAATTCACCAACGAATCTTCAAGGATATGTTCAACAAAAGATACGCAGAATCAATAATGATATTACAAGGGAAATAAAGACATGTCGACTAATATTTGCTAACTACGCACATTTCCGCAAAACAGTTCTTGCACGAAAACGAAATGCTTAATTAACGTATTTCTAATCAAACCTCGTGCCAAACTCATGAAACGTACAATAATCGGAGACAATTTTTCAAATGTAATCACTTCCAATGATTGCATGTCAATTTTAATATTACGAAGAAAACATCTGCTTGGTAGTGTGATTACGTCTTTCAGCCTCTTTGGCAAGTCTACTTCACCGTGACAGTATTAACAAAACAGTCCTGATAGACCCTCAAAACTTCAAATGTGAGAAGTTAGATGCATATTGAAACACAAAAGTTTATCTGCAAAATACAAACATGTGTATGTTGTCATGTTAGTTGTGTGTAAGCTTGACGTGGCACTATATGGTGGCGTGAATCGCATCCATGACATTCGTCATAAGACCATCAATCGAAATTGTTATCCGAGTTATACCGATATTCTCTGATGTGTTTAGCAAAAAAAAAAAACTAATTTTATTACGGTCACATTCACAAATGTGTGTCTATTCTATTTATTCCTTGCGTCGCTTTGAATGATGAGCGCATGATAGTACGTTATGGTTTAGACATACTAAAGCGAGGACAGAAATGTCGAAACTAGTTGCACGGGTTCTGTTTCAGCATGTAACAAATGTAAAGGTTCTGCTCCATTGTATTGGTGTGATTCTTCATTGGACAATAGAAGACAATTATAGAATCAAGCAGTTAATTGCCAAATGAGAGAAAGCCTATATTAAAAAGACTTTGTCGTATGGTAAAACTATAACGATATCTTGAAATAAAAAGTTTTAAAAGACTAATAACTCTAATGTGCGATTAATATCATATCTATATAATTGATTTGCATCAGGATTAAATTTTTACAGCACGAAGACCGTACAAAATACTCAGAATATTTTCAATCACACGATTTTAAAAACAAAATCCACTCTTCGATTGTTTAGAAGTTTTGACCAAACTTATGTGTCGTATGGACTTATATATTTCTAAATTCATATTAGCTCTTTTCGCTTTGAATATAATTTTAAGTAAAGAGATTACGCCCCAAAAATTCGATATGTTTTTAGCAAATTGCCCAAAACGATAGAAATACCAGTGGATGATTAACAACCAGAAGAATTACAATGCAACTATAATAAACACTAAAATCTTACTTCACAGCAACGTACGTGGAAGAAGAATCAAACATTATTGGAGATTCCACACACTATTTCTGTTAAAAGTGCATGCATACTGAAAAAAATGAAATCTGATATGAAGCCTCGTTAGGAGGGAAAAAGATAAATTAATGGATATGACTCAAGCAGGTGCTTGAGTAAATGTGTATTTATGTAATTGGCATAGTTGTCTACGTATAAAGGCACTGATGAAATTAATATCGATTCCTCATTAGATTTCCACAGCCACAAAACATTTACCATATTGCATTGTCACTTTAATTGCAATAACATAACGCTCTAACAGCCCTCGACTTGAAGGTGTACCAAAATGTAGTTTAGAATATTTACTACATGCGAGGCCTTTACCAGGATGCCAAAAAATAGGGCAGAGAACGTTCCTCTTATTTCTAGGTGTGATGCAAGAAAATGGGATGTCTAGTATGCGTGATACTTACTCAATGTATAAGGCCAAAAAGTGATGTTTAATGAAAGAGAACGACAAATAATAGGGTTTTAGCTTATCTAAAGTTAGGTTATCGCGTTTTGTAAGGCGATTTGCAATATATATGAAGCAATAGTTAAATAGATGTGACTAAACACATTGAATTTATCAATCAATTTTACTGAGATGTCCGCACAAATAAATATAATCTTAGAATTTAAACCTTTGGGATAGATAGAGTCCAGAGGTGAATCCAAAATATATTCCGAATTAGCAAAACCAGTTCATTGAACTAAATATTATCAAATGTTGCGGACTAGTATAACCTGTGTGACAATATGAGATGAAAAAGAGGAATCGATACAGTTATTTGTGTCAAATCCAGGTTAGTCAGTGCGTTTAGATACTTACTGACCGGTGTGTCCAACATATTTTATGTCACACGTTTTACAAATTCTCAATGAAACCATTAGCTGTTGCATATTTAGTAACATAACGAATCTTAAATATTTCATAGGTGTAAATGCTACTAGAAATAGTATTTGCATTAACGAACGAACGGTGCGAATTTCTGGATAATTTATATTTAATTGATGAACTATTCCCTGATGGTTCAATTATTAATTCAGAACAACAAGGATCTTTGTTATAAGCAAATGTATTCCGTCTTTAGTGAAATGATTAAACATTTGCATTGTAAAATAATTGCAATGGTTTCAATATTGTTGATAACCATATCCAAATTAGGTACATTTGAATACGAGCTATACTCTATATCCAAGCTAAAGAAATTGACCGCTCCAGTGGTTTATGTGGTTTGAGTATCCGCCTCGGATGCGTGAGTTGCCAGGTTCGATCACCAAAGGAATCATACCAAAGACGTTTAAAATGGCACAAATTGCCGCTAATATAGGTTAGTATTAAGACTGATCACGTACTGTATTAGTTGTATGCCTTTATTATCTTTGTAATAATTGGCGTCTTAAAAGATACTTCATTCTTCAATATGTTGTATGTAACGGCCTTTCAAACAGCATAAATATTGTATTGAAAAGTTCATATCATACAAACGTCATCTCCAAATTCGTTGTACATCTAGTTTAAAGGTATTATTACAAATAAAATAAAGCCATCAAACTAATACAATACATGATAAGTCTTTTGAACATAATTTCTAATTTTCAAATGAATAAAGATGTACAAGAATAAAACACAAGCCTGTGCATAGCTGTGTATCCTTTTTAAATATAGTTTTTATGACCAGATTGAAATACAAAAATAATTTTCAAGCACATGTATTAAATAACATTTGTTTTGTTTGTTTCATTCTTATTATGATGGTATTTACAAGCATCAATATAATCAGAGTTGGTATCTTTGTATAAAAATCAATTGTAACTAGGAAAGATTTCTCCGATAATTGCAAAAGAGGTTTTAAGTTGGTAAAAATCGAAAGTGTCATTGACTAATAATGGAAGTGATTTCATTACAGATTATAAAATAAAATCGTTATTTATTTAACAATTATTAATGTTGTAATGTTGTAAACATCAGTCTTGGTAGAATCGACTTTCGTTGTGTTCAGTTTTTTCTCGAGAGGATGTATTTCAATTATTCATTGAAACAACACGGTGCTCGTAAACTTTAGGATTAACTATTTATTTTGTAATTGCCTTGAATTCATTTTGGATAATGTCATTGAGATACATCAAAGATTTTATCACAACACACTATTCCAGACTATTGGCATATCAGCACAATAGTTTCAACCTCAACCTCATTCGGAACACTACTGGAACTGGAACTCATTTGGAATACTCGATACTCTTGGACTTCTGATAGCACTTTTAGTACTATATGGGATTACATTCACCATACAGTAATTTTATTGTAACTTTTCACTTCGTATTATATGAATACAAATTATGTGTTGAATTTTACAAAACTTGTTGATTTTCGCTCTTTAAGAGTCTGTGTATTTATTTAAACTTTATGGGGTGTTTGATAACTTATACATTGTTGGGTTTATTCCTTTTTTCATCTATCGACCTTATTGTCAGGTAAATAAACGTTATATGGTTGACGTTATCGTTTTCCTCTTCTCGTTATAAGTAATCGTTAGCCAAATCATGCAGATAATTTAGTATTTCTAAATCGGCTTCTAAATTAGAACTTGTTGTATCACGTCTTTCCACTTCAATAAACTGTCATAGACTTTTTTCAGTTTTGCGTGTTGCTTGTTGGACGATCTATAGTTTTCCACACGTACAAACTGGCATATTTACCTTCGTTTAAGAAACATAAGTGCCAGTTATATAACAAATGACCTGAAACTGGACTGTTTTATTTTCCACTTACGTTAGCTCTACCGTCGTCAGCACCTATCCTTTGATATAACGACCATTTTCACGTTTTCCAAAATCTATCAAATTTAAAATCAGAAATAAATGATATGCATTTTTCATCATGTTTGGTATTTTGCTTGTACTTCTTTCTCAGGGGAATTTGTTGCTAACATGTTGATAATTAGATGGGAATCTTAACTAGATACACAGTGCATAAAAGTAGTATGTATTGATTATATGTTAAATTGTTATGTAGGGTTTCAAAGTGCCAGCGTGCTGAAAAATTTGAATACGCAACTAAAAAGACATTTAGTATAGATGTGGCCATTTCTACAGCCACTGACGTCAATACTCTTATCTATAAACACACACGACACGCACATATGTCTTTCTTCGTGTCAAGATTGCCAAATTTAAATTTAATGATTCCAGCCTTTTGGTATTTTGTACTCAAACTTTTCGTTAAAACTCACTCGTTCGTCCCAATTTTGTTTAAAATCCCAAGAACAGTCAAATAACTTTGTCTAAAAGCTGGGAGCGACTGATGTATAAGTGATAGTATTGAAGATGTGTGTGTGTGTGTGTGTGTGTGTGTGTGTGTGTGTGTGTGTGTGTGTGTGTGTGTGATTTGGGTTTTTGACGTAACTATAACCATTTTTCAGTCATATTGCTACTATGGATACAGAAGGGGCGTGTTTTATTCTGATATCCAACGTATTGTACTGTTATGAGGGACTCTTTACGCTGTGGTGGAAATATGTACTCACGAGGATCATTGGGAATGCATATTTATTTTGTATTAATTTCCGTTTGGTCAAGAAGTTATGTTCATGCCCTCTACGAACAACGGGTCCTTTTAGTGATTTCGCCTTTATCCAATCCCTAGCACGAGAAGCAACCCAATCGTACCCCCTTATCCACAGCAAGATGCTCCTGCCCCAAAAGTAAAGCACTAATTACTACACTAATTATGTTCAGGTCAGTGATGTATATGATCTTGTCAGAAACTCGGATGAAACAGTAAATGATTGACCTATTATTGTACTTATACCTAAAAGGTATTCAAAAGTCAATAAATGTCTGAGTCCATAATTAACCCTATTAGCGTAGTTATGCCTAAAGGGGTATAAAAATTTAAGAAAAAAGTTCATAATTAATGTCACGTCAGACTATTCATTAGTATAGTTATTGTGACAGTGCTTAAAAAACAAAAACAACAAAAATAAAAAAATCAAACAAATTTTTATCGTCTCTCCGTGCTGTAAAAATTAAATTACCAATTTTAACGCCGCGGCATTACCACAAGGGTAAAGAAAACATACCCCATTTAGTCACGAAATCAAATTTTGTTTGTATCCAAATCAAGTTTCAACACAGTAAAAGCTAGGCAACCGTTTGGCAAATTAATGTGTTGCAAGATCATTTCTAAGATAGAAATTTAAATTTGATGAGTCCAGACTTTGAAAAGGAAATAGCAATAAATATTTTTAATGCTGCACCTAAAATGTGATTATTTTTCCCTACTTACCTGAATAAAAAATGAATTATGAATGTAAATAGGATGCGTGATTTTCTGCTTTCATTTATTCAAGATATTCGAACAGTAATAAAGTTCGTTATATATTTCACCTTCATAAAGGTATACTAGCCGCCATGTATATATAACCAAATACGTGCCGAAAATGGAGTAAAACCTACATATCTATAATTGCAATGATACAGCATACCGTTGCAAATGTAGTTGCATTTATCGTCCAGTTTGTACACCATGACCATTATATATAGAAGAAATTTGAACGAAAACAAAATGTTTGTTTAGATCTTAATTCTGTAATCTGTTTAATGCAAGTATCTTCACTAATATAAATAGCCCAAGATAAATAAAGAAAAAATAATCTTATTATTTTAACCTAAAAATGCCATATATATATATATATATATATATATATATATATATATATATAACTGGTTAACCTAATAATTTTACTGATTCTTGTGACGCCATTATTTAATTATATAAGGTTTTCACGTCATGTTGTAATTGAGAAGTGTTGTGGCAAAATGTAACATACATACATGTAATTTAAGATACATCATATTGAACGAAAACGCAGAAGAGTAATTATAATGATGATACTAAAGAAGACGGTGGTGACAAGCACAGTTAGGATGACATTAAGTAAAAAAGAACATCCAAAAGGAGGAATTTTTACTTCATGTTCACACACAGAAAAGAAAAGAATTTGCCGTGTATCACTACAGTGATTCTGATGTAAAGGTTATTTGCACATGTCCATGTCAACTTGAACTCGGGCTGTATTTTTGGAGCTATGTACTTTTCAAGAAGAGTGTTGTGAATCGATTCAGAGTCCTTGCTTCGATGTCTCAACACTATCAGATGTATCTGGAAAAGTACTAATATCGTATATAAGTACAATATCAATATCACACAATATCGTATATAAGTACTATTATCGAATGTGTGGGATAGATATGTCCCACTCCAGTTATCATTAATGGGCAGCAACAAGGCTTGAGCAAGTTTTCGTACATGCAATGGTCCGAAAACCGGACCTTCAGAGAAAATGGTGCACAACTGGTACAGTTTAGATACTAAATGAATAAAGTATCAACTTGAAACTCTTAGATGTGACAAAAACAACAACATTAAAGATTGTGCAATGTGAAAAATTCAAGAAACGATTATGCTAACAGAAAGACTATTACCTCGCTTAAACCATAATCAACATGAGTGAAGGTGAGCTAGAAGGTTTTACCTTTTCTAAATTCTCTTTTTGCATCTAATCTTTTAAGCAACTCTATTTTGCTCCCTTTTGTCTCATACACATACTTGTCTTTTTCTTTGTTCTTCTCTCTTTCTTAGATGACTTTCTGGGGTGGGGTAAGTGCGAGCATGTATACGTATGAATGAGTTTCTATACAGGACAATGTTAACGGATATGCTCACAAGCAAACATTGCTAAATAAAGTCAGTTGTGAATAAAATTTCACCTTTAATGATCAATGTATCTAAGCAAAAGTTTTAATTTTTAAAACTAGTTTCCATGTACTTTATTTACCTACTTATACTAACATTCTATACAGTTGTCCATGTTGTTTATTTACCGACGTATACGAACATTCTATACAATTCTATATGTGATTTATTTGCCTATTTATATTAACATTATGTATAATTATCTATGTGATTTATTTACCTACTTATACTAACATTAAAAACAATTGTATTTGTGATTTATTTACTTACTTATACTAACATTCTATACAATTATCTATGTGATTTATTTACCTACTTCTACGAACATTCTATACAATTGTACATGTAATTTATTTACCTACTTATACTAACATTCTATACAATTATCCATGTGATTTATTTACGTACTTATACTAGCTTTCTATACAATTGTCTTTGTGGTTTATTTACCTACTTATACTAACATTATATGCAATTTTCTTTGTTTTTTATTTACCTACTTATACGAACATTCTATACAATTGTCTTTGTGGTTTATTTACCTACTTATACTAACATTCTATACAATTTTCTTTGTTTTTTATTTACCTACTTATACGAACATTCTATACATTTGTCTTTGTGGTTTATTTACCTACTTATACTAACATTCTATACAATTGTCTTTGTGGTTTATTTACCTACTTATACGAACATTCTAAACAATTGTCTTTGTTTTTTATTCACCTACTTATACTAACATTCTATACAATTGTACATGTAATTTATTTACCTACTTATACGAACATTCTATACAATTCTACATGTGATTTATTTACCTACTTATACGAACATTCTATACAATTGTACATGTAATTTATTTACCTACTTATACGAACATTCTATACAATTGTACATGTAATTTATTTACCTACTTATACGAACATTCTATACAATTGTACATGTAATTTATTTACCTACTTATACGAACATTCTATCCAATTGTACATTGTAATTTATTTACCTACTTATACGATGTAATTTATTTACCTACTTAAACGAACATTCTATACAATTGTACATGTGATTTATTTACCTACTTATACGAACATTCTATACAATTGTACATGTAATTTATTTACCTACTTATACGAACATTCTATACAATTGTACATGTAATTTATTTACCTACTTATACGATGTAATTTATTTACCTACTTATACGAACATTCTATACAATTGAACATGTAATTTATTTACCTACTTTTACGAACATTCTATACAATTGTACATGTAATTTATTTGCCAACTTATACGAAAATTCTATCCAATTGTACATGTGATTTATTTACCTACTTATACGAACATTCTATACAATTGTACATGTGATTTATTTACCTACTTATACGAACATTATATACAATTTTCTTTGTTTTTTTTACCTACTTATACGAACATTCTATACAATTGTCTTTGTGGTTTATTTACCTACTTATACGAACATTCTTTACAATTGTCTTTGTGGTTTATTTACCTACTTATACTAACATTCTATACAATTGTCTTTGTGGTTTATTTACCTACTTATACGAACATTCTATACAATTGTCTTTGTTTTTTATTTACCTACTTATACTAACATTCTATACAATTGTACATGTTACTTATTTACCTACTTATACTAACATTCTATACAATTGTACATGTAATTTATTTACCTACTTATACGAACATTCTATACAATTGTACATGTAATTTATTTACCTACTTATACGAACATTCTATACAATTGTACATGTAATTTTTTTACCTACTTATACGAACATTCTATACAATTGTACATGTGATTTATTTACCTACTTATACGAACATTCTATACAACTGTATATGTGATTTATTTACCTACTTATGCTAACATTCTGTACAATTCTACATGTGATTTATTTACCTACTTATACGAACATTCTATGCAATTGTACATGTAATTTATTTACCTACTTATACGAACATTCTATACAATTGTACATGTAATTTATTTACCTACTTATACGATGTAATTTATTTACCTACTTATACGAATATTCTATACAATTGTACATGTGATTTATTTACCTACTTATACGAACATTCTATACAATTGTACATGTAATTTATTTACCTACTTATACGAACATTCTATACGATTGTACATGTGATTTATTTACCTACTTATACGAACATTCTATACAATTGTACATGTAATTTATTACCTACTTATACGAACATTCTATACAATTGTACATGTAATTTATTTACCTACTTATACGATGTAATTTATTTACCTACTTATACGAACATTCTATACAATTGAACATGTAATTTATTTACCTACTTATACGAACATTCTATACAATTGTACATGTAATTTATTTACCTACTTATACGAACATTCTATACAATTGTACATGTGATTTAATTACCTACTTATACGAACATTCTATACAATTGTACATGTGATTTTTTTTACCTACTTATACGAACATTCTATACAATTGTACATGTAATTTATTTACCTACTTATACGAGCATTCTATACAATTGTACATGTAATTTATTTACCTACTTATACGATGTAATTTATTTACCTACTTATACGAACATTCTATACAATGGAACATGTAATTTATTTACCAACTTATACGAACATTGTATACAATTGTACATGTGGTTTATTTACCTACTTATACGAACATTCTATACAATTGTACATGTAATTTATTTACCTACTTATACGAACATTCTATACAATTGTTTATGTAATTTATTTACCTACTTATACGAACATTCTATACAATTGTACATGTAATTTATTTACCTACTTATACGAACATTCAATACAATTGTACATGTAATTTTTTTACCTTCTTATACGAACATTCTATACAATTGTACATGTGATTTATTTACCTACTTATACGAACATTCTATACAACTGTATATGTGATTTATTTATCTACTTATGCTAACATTCTATACAATTCTACATGTGATTTATTTACCTACTTATACGAACATTCTATACAATTGTACATGTAATTTATTTACCTACTTATACGAACATTCTATACAATTGTACATGTAATTTATTTACCTACTTATACGATGTAATTTATTTACCTACTTATACGAATATTCTATACAATTGTACATGTGATTTATTTACCTACTTATACGAACATTCTATACAATTGTACATGTAATTTATTTACCTACTTATACGAACATTCTATACGATTGTACATGTGATTTATTTACCTACTAATACGAACATTCTATACAATTGTACATGTAATTTATTACCTACTTATACGAACATTCTATACAATTGTACATGTAATTTATTTACCTACTTATACGATGTAATTTCTTTACCTACTAATACGAACATTCTATACAATTGAACATGTAATTTATTTACCTACTTATACGAACATTCTATACAATTGTACATGTAATTTATTTACCTACTTATACGAACATTCTATACAATTGTACATGTGATTTATTTACCTACTTATACGAACATTCTATACAATTGTACATATGATTTTTTTTACCTACTTATACGAACATTCTATACAATTGTACATGTAATTTATTTACCTACTTATACGAACATTCTATACAATTGTACATGTGGTTTATTTACCTACTTATACGAACATTCTATACAATTGTACATGTAATTTATTTACCTACTTATACGAACATTCTATACAATTGTACATGTAATTTATTTACCTACTTATACGATGTAATTTATTTACCTACTTATACGAACATTCTATACAATTGTACATGTAATTTATTTACCTACTTATACGATCATTCTATACAATTGTACATGTAATTTATTTACCTACTTATACGAACATTCTATACAATTGTACATGTAATTTATTTACCTACTTATACGAACATTCTATACAATTGTACATGTAATTTATTTACCTACTTATACGAACATTCTATACAATTGTACCTGTAATTTATTTACCTACTTATACGAACATTCTATACAATTGTACATGTAATTTATTTACCTACTTATACGAACATTCTATACAATTGTACATGTAATTTTTTTATCTACTTATACGAACATTCTATACAATTGTACATGTGCCTTGACTTTATAGTAACGGGCTCTCAGCATGAGACTGTCATGTGTGAGTATGTGATTTTATTAATTTCCTTTAGGCAACCCCATTCCATTTACATGATACAAAGTATCAAAGAGTGGAGGGTATATGATTGGGTGTTTCACAGTACCTTTACCAGCCAGTCTAAGGGGGTTGCAATTTTATTTGACAACAATTCTTAATATCAAATAGACAATGTGAAAAATGATACATATGGAAATGTCTGACTGACTAGTTGGTGTTTTAAAGTTGCCACCGTTCACTAGGAACATTTGGGCAACTTTTATATCCAGCATATCGCTGGACATTTATTTACCCTTTTATATGGGCACAGTAGTACACTTATCGATTTGGGCGTTATACCGAATTACTAATAAGTAACTATCGGTATAAATGGAAGCCCTGGGGTAAGTAGGCAAGACCCATCCACACCTACCCCTATCAACTTCATCGGCAGGTCAGCAGGAAGAGGCAAAGGCGGAAAGGATCCCGGGAATTAATTCATCGTCCTCCCACACGCAGAGGCAGCGCCGCACATACACCCGGACCCCAACGAAGAAACACGAGGCGCCACACGCTAGGTTATGCAACCCCATAGGACATGTGCCAATGTGGAAGTGCTATACTATGTTGTGATGTGAATTGTTTTAATGTTATTTATTGTATTTCATTATCATTGCAACATTGTGTTGCGGGGACCTGATAGTCCTGGATTAAGACTACCTTATATTTTCTAGTAAGGTCATATATGTAAGTGAGTGTATGTGTTGTCCATGAGGTTGCAGTCCCTTTGATTTATTTCAAATTTAATCCAGTTATACTAGTGGATGCCCTACACCAATCATGTGTAAGCCACCTGTGCAATTGTGTCGAGATATACAAGTTACGGAATTTCCTAACGCTTATCACTATGCCCCTAATTAAGTACAAATTGTACTGTACAAATCACCACCATCCTACTGGCCGGCGAAAATCCCTTCTCGAAGAGGGAAATTCACAATAGAAAAAAACAAAATACCTACACTAGGGTGTCAGAGTGACTATTTGATTTTGTTCAGGTTAGATTGTTTTAAGTTATGAATTTGGTTGGGTGTGATCCGAATGGTCATATTTGAGATTTGATGTTTGGTTAGTCAAATGGAATTCTCATACCAATCAATATAGCGAGAATTCAATATCTAAGAACACGTAACAAAGAAACCGACAGGGTCATACAAACAAACAGACATAGAGATTTAGAAAAAGAGGGGGGGGGGGGGAATGGATCAACACCAGCTTCCCTGAGGGACTGATTGGATATGGAAATGTATTAACTGATTAAACCACAACAGTACCGAATAATACAAAAATCATTCCAATTTACAGGAATTCCTTTCTGAGATATGTACATTACAAAATATAAAATTACCATCAAGATGAAAAGTACTTTTGCTAGCTCATTTAATCCTAGCTATATACTATGACAATCAATTATGTTCATGTAAACATACATTAAGCTATGTATGTGTTGAAAGGTATGACACTTGAACTGAATGTATTCAATGTTTGGAGAGAGCTAAATATTATAAAAAGATGAACATGGAGAGGCAAAATCTCCCTAAAGCAGGCAATACTAAAATATTGATTTCAGGTAGATTGGTATGTGATATTTATAAAGCTAATACAAATTTTTTATTTCATTAAAGCGGTAATATTCTAAGCCGAAAACATCTGAGCAACATAAAATGGAAGATCTATTAGAAAATCAATACCTTTTAATTAAGAAACCAGGATTGATGCTTTGTCAACGAAAACAATAGAAACCACCAACAATGTAGTTTTCTATAATAAGATAATTAGTACAAGTTATGTTCTTTATGTTAAGAAAAGGACAAATTAGTTTGTAATGTGCTGCACTGCACTGCACTGTTGTACACATTACTCTTATACAAAATAAATTGGCACTTCGTTATCAAAATATATTCTTCTAAATGGTATGGCCATGTCATTAGAGCCAACAGTAGATAGACAACAGTACTGCAGCGTAGTGTCCAACGTGGTAGACAGAGAGGTAGACAGAGACAAAAGTGGAGTGAAAACATCACAGAATGGACCAGAAAATGTTTTGCTGAGACATAGGCATTGGCACATGATCGCGACAAGTGGAGGGAACTGGTCAGATGTTCAGCAGCACAGTACCTAAACAACCACACTAGGTCAAGAGACTGACGACGACGACGACGATGATGATGATAAATCTTATATAGATATTTCTTTTTAGGTTTAAAGTCATGATAGATGTTCACTTTCGATCTGAAACAGAAAACCTCAACACGAGAGATCCTAAGCAAACCAGAGTAAGGTTTAAGAAAGAAACTAAACATCCGTTTTGATACAAAAGGACATGTCCAACTAATAGTTTCAATAAGCAGACACTATAACGTAATAGTTAATATGTATCAATCCACAAGAAGAATTATTTTCGGCATTAGAAAACCACATCTAGATTCGGTATATCTAGATAAGTCAAATATTTTCTATTCTTCTTTGTGACTTAGCAAGCGATTTATATTGGCAATACAAAGCTGCATTTTTAAGAGGCGTTTAGTACTGTAGGATTCTTATCGGGCACGGTGTAATTTACTTCTGAACTTGTGTAATGTTTTGTAATTATTGTGCCGATAATGTAGTCTGTATAGCTTAATGTATGTAATGTCATTGCGTTTAATCCTATATGCCCATGCCATGCATAGTATACAGCGTTAGATTTATTTTCAGCTGAACAGAGTCACAAGAGTGTCAGAGTGATCGGAGTCGACATGGTGTCATCTGCATAGCTAATAATGAAGTCTACCATATCAACTGTAGGGCAGAACCATAGCAGCCGTTGAGCTGAATAGTGTTGCTGGTCGAGTAGCAGGAATAGTAGAGAGGGTGAACCCTACAACTTTTTAGAGGCGTTTATTTGTCAAACCAAGGCTTCCTACGAAACGTTTAAAAAAATATAATACATACATACATACATACATACATACATACATACATACATACATACATACATACATACATACATACATAAATGTATTCGGAGGGGGTGAAACCTACAACTTTTTAGAGGCGTCTGCATGTCAAACAAAAGCCTCCTACGAAACCGAAAAAATAACAGACCTTTAGAGACGCATATTTGTTGTCGCGCCCTCTCTGCTGTTACGAATTAAATCATATCATATAACAATAATGGTAGGAACATCATTAACAACTAGATTATCTCGAGAGAGACTAGCAGCGATTAAGAAATTTATACCCGTCCGTGATTCTGTCAGACAAAAATTACAACAGCGACAAGAATCTCAAGTTGACTTTACAACAGGTGCTGAACATTAATGAAGTTATATATGGAAACTAAGGAGAAGAAGTAAAAAAAAAATAGTGTTCTTCCTGAACTTGAAAAAATCACGGAGACAACTAAACAAACATCATAACTTTCACAAATTCTTCCTGTCCGGAAATACTTCAATCTGGTCCGAAAACAACGATGAAGAAATAGTCGAAGAGTCAAGTAATGAATTTACGAAGGATACTTTAACAACCGTCGATAAGAGTAATTCAGATGATTTTATCGATATTGTTGCAATGCATTACGAAGATAGAAAACGAATGTTGAAACCGGGACATGAAACATATATTAGAGATATGCAACACTGGGTTGATGTACTTTATAAAATAAAAACTTAAAAAAGTCGAATCGATACAAAAAGTGCACAGTATATAGGATATATCAATGCGGTAGGTAAATTATATGATCGATATGAAACACTAAAAGAGCATAAAACGACCACAAAAAAAACACTACAACAGCGAAAAGAAGAAAAAAAGAGCAAAAATTGGAAAAATTAAAACAATGAAAAGAAGAACAAAAACAGCGAGAAGAAGAACTAAAAAAAGGAAGAGACAAAAATCTTCAAAGCAAAAGCCTTGCCTACCACAACAAGAAAGAATAACAGATGGTGATGGTGATGTTTTAGAAAGTTTGGGATTGCTAGAATCTCCTCGCGGTGCGCAAAGTACTACTACTGGTAGTGCATTTTATTATGGGAGTGGTCTTGTTGCCTGTCCTAATAATATTCTCTCCGACATAGTACGATTAGAAATTCTCATAGGGGGTTAATAAGCTGGAAATAACTCACCGGAAATGATTAATGAAGCAACTGATATTTGTATACGATTATTTCAAGGTGGTATCATCGACAATTAGAGTATATCGCAAGTTTATCGATGACCTCGTTGATGGTTTTTACAATGATTGATCGTCACCACATTATATAAATAGCAATTAGATAAGAAGATCATGCTGACGTCTCGTTAAAGGATAAACGGCCAACAAGAACCATCCGAAGATATTTTACTTAATTACGGACAAAACCATATGTCACGCGCATATCATCGTTTGTTGACATTTATGGGACGTGATCTGAATGTAGATACTGGTCTGCAAATATCACAATAAGATTTTAGAAATTGATATCCATTTTATTAGTTTTCACTGGAACATATTGATTTAACCAGACAAAGTGTCATTGATATACACTTTCGAGCTTGTGTAGATCGGGAGGGTGGCTATTGCTGAGTATAGAACAATTGCCGTCATACTCAGCGACAAATCGATGTTACTTGAAGGTGTATGTGGTCGAAAGAGAGTCGTTGATGCACCAGTTGAAAACATGTAACACAATTAGATCACTCGTATTATTATAAATGTCGTATAATCACGTTAGTGTTACTCTGACTCCTGGTCAGATTCAAAAGTGGCAATTAGATTCAGCTAAAATGTTGAACTACGATATAGCATAAACACAATCAGATCACTGGTGGTCAGAATAAACTGACACGGACAGCGCGTCAGATTAAACATTTCAATGATGCAAAATAAGATTTATAAAAGGTGTTCAAATTACTCTCTCTCTCTCTCTCTCTCTCTCTCTCTCTCTCTCTCTCTCTCTCTCTCTCTCTCTCTCTCTCTCTCTCTCTCTCTCTGCGAGCGCGATCAAAAACATGATTAAATCAGGTGGTATATTTCCACTTCTTGCTGCGTTATCAGCATTGAATGGCGCCGCCTCCTTGCACTCCCGCAAGCTGCGGCGTTAGGAGCAGCTGGAACAGTGGCAGGAATGGCACTAAACAAAGCAACGGGAAAAGGATATTTTTAAAAAATGGGAACAGGTCTAAGACTACCTGGGAGTCCGTAATCATGGTGCAGCGGGAAAGACTTGAGGTTGCCAGGGACGGTTTACTATAACCACTGTCAAATTTTGATTTACTTGATACTGCTAAAACATTAAGAATAAAAAACTTCAGAGGTGTTTTTATGCGAGATCAATTACCTTCTACACCAAACAACATTGAAACCGGTATTATTAATCTCGATAACAGTACCAGACCTGAAACTCACTGGGCTGCTTACGCGATTGATCCACGTGGAATTGTTTATTTTGATTCATACGGGTTAGCGCCACCTAAAGAATGTATGCGTTATATACCCCAATTAAGCTTTCCTCGCCGGTACTCGACGCTACCAACACAGACAATAACCGACCCATCAATATGCGGCCAAAAAGTAATTAATGTACTTGAAGCTATATCATCATCATCTAAACTATCCTATAAACCGTATATTTACAGAAAATCTGTTTTCTCGAGCCTGAAAAAAAAAACATTGGGGAAATATCGGCAGCAAAAGACGTAATTTTTTTTAATCGAGGATGAAATATCCAAAATGTTAAATCTTGCAAGTGTGGATCCAAACGAAATAGTCATATTTCAAGATAGCCTGGCAAAATCAAAAACGAATAAAGTTTCCTTGAATGATATTCTAGTTAGGCTTAATGAAGTAACCGAAAATTCCCTAGCAGTGTTTGATTCTAACGGTAGGAGTAAACCAGGGGTTCTTTTATAAAATCTGTTAGATAGTATTAATGATCGAGTAAAAAAAGCTGGTGATACAATGATGGGCGAGCTCAACATGAACTCGAATAAAATGACAGTACTTGGTAATCCAACATCGGACGCCGACGAGGCAACAAAATTGTATGTAGACAATCTATCAACGCTGCGAGACGAATATTAAACCACAGACAATATACTAACAACGCTGCGTGCCGAATATAAAACCACAGATGATAAACTAACAACGCTGCAGGCTGAGTATGATGTTCACGTAAACACATTTACGAATCTCCGTAGGAATTTTAGAAAAAATGATGAGACCAATGATAATTTCTTTGGGAAACCGTTAAATATTGTCTTGAAACTTTCCGATATTAAAACAACCATTGACACGATTAAACAAACACGGGATAATTTTCCTGCTATTGCTGCACGGCTTGATAAAATTAAAATATCGCACTGCGAAAATATCAATACAGCATACTCGACACATCATGTATCTTTTTCATGGGAACCTCGAAATAACTTCGTTCGAATTTTCGCACATGTCAAGTGTATCTATAGATTAACCCTAATTTCACCGTTACAATTTAACGTATCATCAAGTATATCTACTGGTATTGTAAGTGCAATAGCAGAAGAGGGATCCACTGAAACATTTACAATAACCCCCATCATTGATGGTTTAAGATCAGCGTCAATCACATGGCATGTAGAATTTGTAATTGATTTAGGTAAATAGTATAATGAATGTCCAACAATATCGATATGATCAAGTGCGCCATTTTCAAACTAAGCTAAAAAAATCTCATTGACGTGAATGAGGTAAAAAAAAAATAGCGCAGTCGTATTACCCGTGCTGACATTCGGTTTCAAGAATTATTGTTGGAACGGGTATATTACTATCAGCGATAATAAATATTACACCTGTAGTTATCACAATTTGTTTTTCAGCAGCAACAGCATTTACAATGGTGGTTCTTAATATCATTGCAACAATAATATCCAATTGCAGTCAGAATAAACTACACGATTATATAATTAAATGACACATCGCAACGGTTGCATATTCTCAAATATCTTCGTTGATATCACCCAGTCTTGACGATACAGTGATATCCGACAACGAATTCTAGGCAACGAATAACATCTACAATACAGCGACATCAAAATTAGTAAAAAAACATAACATAACAGTAATAATGACAACGGCAACGGAATTACTGCAACAGATAGCCGCAAACACAACAGCATCAAAGACAACAGTGATCTCAAAAACCTCAGCTAACCCTGACTTTAATATCAATTTCCCAACGGCAATTCCGGTAAAGGAAATCGTGCTAGCAAAATTACGAGTATATTACAGCTGGCCAAATATTAGATTAAAACCATTCGCGGGTCAACTGTCGAATAATTCTCTGGTGTTTGCGAGCAGAAATTAAAAGGATGGAAACCTTGACTGGATCGTTGTTTCTATACCATCCGGAACTTATCAAATCGAACAGACCAACAATGAAATCCAACGTAGAATAAAATCGATAAGGGAAATGAATCAAAATTGATATAATAGTCAACGAACCGAAATTATCAGCCGCGATACGGATAAACTCACCAGGCTATGTTGTAGATATATATCAGTCATCGATCAGAACAGTACTAGGATGGCCTGAAATTCCACCACCATCTTATCAAACTCTACCTGAACCAATCTTGAATGATTATACTACACAGGTGAAAAAATTTATAACACAACCAGAGCGCAGATAAACACTTTCTCGTGATTATTTTTTTTTGATTATGGTAATTCATTAAGATTGTTTTAATAAAGTTATTCGAGTATGACACACCGAATAGCCTGGTTATCCGAGAAGAGTATTTTACATTTCTTTCAGACACAATTACTCCTGAACTCACTCGTATATTTTATAAATTAAGGAATGCATTTGCGAGTATTACACAGCATTAACCTGATGACCTAAAACAGCAGATTATCGAAACAATTCAGCATTTATATCAAATCATAGACGATATAGAATATATTAATCGAGAAATTCGTAACTTCGTAATCCATGAAGAGTATTATAAACGCTACGAAACAAGAGAACCATCGTATTATGCATTTTTCAGTTATTTCAAAATAACCGAACAACAATTGCAGACATTTGTAATGCCTAAACTTGCAACCGAACAACTAAAGAAGTCACTCAGCGATCTTATCAATGAAAACTTTCCTCTGCATGCAAAGAAATACCCCCTCAGGGTATCCTCAAGCTTAGTAATGACCCAGACGGAGATGGGATACATATATCACCTGGGAATGTCAATATATCCTCGGTGATCCCAGTAAATCTAGCATGTGATGTTATTGATGAAAGCTACCAAATAAATCTCGAAAAATCAAATCAGGTTCAGCAAGGATACACTTTATATCCTTTACACCATGGGCTCCACCTGGGTATCAAATAGTCCAGGAGCCTGTGACATACGGATATATGCAGTGTCATGACAATTTATTAACGAGAATAAATTTTAAACTCACTAACCAATCCGGTAACTTAATTGACTTGGATAATGCAATTTTACAAATAAGTCTCTATGTAAAATCGTAAAAATTTCCATCTTAGATCTTCACGTGAAGATTACAATTTTAAATGTCAATCCACGGGTACAAACATATATATATATATATATATATATATATATATATATATATATATATATATATATATATATATATATATATATATATATATATTTCAGTCGCATAATTGATTTTCTAAAAATGAAATGGGTTGTTTCTCGTGATATTAAATATCCTCAGTGGGGGTAATTTTAGAAGTAAAGAAATATTCCGAATCAAATTATTTCTGTGCCCTGACCTACTTTCGCTTCATTACTTTGAAGCCGCCTTGGTTAAAGGGAAATGGGCTACTACTTTCTTTTTATATAGTCTTTTCTATCTGTTTGACGTATGAATTAATGTTATTCTTCGTTTCATATTCTTTTTTTTCTACTGCGGTAAATACAGGTACGAACGCTATTATTCGCTAATGATGCGTTAACTGCTTGCTCTATTTTCTTAATGAATATAAACTGAGACGGTAGCATATACCTATTTTCGAGTAAAAGCTCTTGTAAATACTCAAAGTCAGAGAGGATTTCATAACACTCTAGTTTATAATTGTATTCCTTGATATTTCAAATTTGTGATAGCAGAAATTATATCATTGATATTTTCGTAGTTCATTATATATAAAATATTATATATTTAAAAGAAAAAAATGGTGGTCATTGCTGACCCTTTGTTTTTTTAAAGTATATTTACAGCATTGTATTTACAGTAGGACGGGACAACAAACAACCTTATTTAAGGACACCACAGTATTTACAGTAGGACAACACATACCCACGTATTCCTCGAAGGTACACTATAACATCTTGGTTGGCTCAGGGGCAGCATGAAACACAACCCCATGTGAGAACCCCTATCCTGTCAAACAACAGGCTAACGAGTTTAATAGGGCGTGTTTGGTGAATGACGACACATTACATAAATACGTAAACCTTAATTAAGGACAACACAACACATAGGTGCCCTATGACATCTTCGTAGGCTCAGGGGCAGCACCAATTCACACAACCCCCAGGTGAGAACTCCTAACCTGTCAAACAAAAGTCTAGCGAGTCCAATAGTGAGTGGTTTGGTAAATGACAACACAGTACATAAATACGTAAACCTTAATTAAGAACTGCACAGTATATATTTACAGTAGGACGGTACAAGATACAACATTAATTAAGGAACGCACATTATATATTTGCAGCAGGACGAGGCAGTACATAAAACACGTAAACCTTAATTAAGTACGGTACAGCATATACGGGGGCCAATCTCTACATTCAACAGATTTTTTGCACACTCCCCACACGAAATCAATCCCGGGGTGCAAAACAGCACCATACCGTGTGACTGCGTTGAGGGGAAAGTGTATATTTTTTTTTTGTTGAACTTCGAAAAATCCCATTAATCGGTACCTTCGATAATAATGCATGTCACGGGAATCAGCCGCGTTTACGATTACGCTATGTTCTAATCTGGCAAATATATACTTTGGAAGTTAATATAAAGTTACGAGGGGTATATGTACTCGCAGATGAATCATAAATCCTGACAAATTCAGTCAAACGAAGATATCCACCCTTAATGAACTCATCAACCATGCGTTATATATATTAATATATTACAAACAGTGTACATTTCTATACACGGTAAAGTGCATCTGATATGCCTGAAACTCTACCTTAGTGGCTGAACAGGTACAATAATGGAATTCAGAGATAGCATATATAGGTTTCACTTCGTATACAAAAAAAGATAATGTCATAAAGATCCTTTGAGAATAATACAATTCTGTTCTTAAAAAATAACGACTTAAAAACGTCTATCACACAGTTTCTGAGATAACTATGTTAACATTACGCAACTCCTCCAGAGGTATCTACTTTTTGGTAATAGGCAACATTACATGTTTTTAAATAAATAGTGGTCATTTTACTGTATATATTCAAACTGAATTTTCTTTCCGTATTTTGCGAAACGGTTGATATACATACATTTTCTGCTACACGTCGAAATGAAGGCATACAAATATCAAAATACCTACCGGCTGCATTCATTTGACAGGTCTCTTTCTCACCGTTTTAGAAGAACTGGTAAAACTACGTTCTGCATTCTCACTTTGAGTGATATTATAATCGGTTTTTATACCATTAATGCGATCAATTACATAACCATCCTCGATCAATCCGTTGAAACATTAAAAAATATTTCGATGGCAGAGATATCATTTTTTTTCCAGCATTAAATATAAGATAACCAGTTTTACTGGTCTTTTCAACCGACTGTGTCTGTCTACACCATCACGTGATGCTTCATAATTCTTGATCGTAGGATGTGGTTGAAATTATTCGCCATTTATATATAATATATTTATTTGTTTAAATCATTATTGGTTTTAATTATTATTTGTTGAGAATCTAGTAAAATAATCCTTTAGAGTTCTTATAACTTTATCCCCGATTTTGTCAGGGTCATTATTTCTTTTATCATAATACATTTAAGCTCTCTGTATCGCTTACCATCACTACGGAGATACAATTGTCTTTTTACTTCTACTCCAACACCTTATATCATAGAAGGTTTCGGACCTGAGCTTCCTTGTCGCACACTCTGTGAATGATATCCACAGAATTCGTTTCTGCAGCATTTGTTACAAAAGGTTGCGGATCCTATCATCAGCCATTTACAATGATTCATTATATAAAATATCTTTTATTTAAATACTTGTTTTAATTATAATACGGAGAAATTCGAAAGATTATCCAAATTCAAACCCTCGAAAATCTATAGATTTAATCTCGATATAACCTCTGTAGATGCACCAATAAAAGGTCTAGCGGAGAATAAAAGCATGATTAATAAAATGTGTGATGCTGAGAACGAATTTAAGAAAGATGGCGCATCTCACTCCTGGTCAACATTTTGAATCAGTGGTGGTGATGATGCTACCATGAAAGATAAACGAGCAGCGCGTATAATAGCGCATCTACAACATAGAAAGTATTTTAAGTGAAATTTATTATACTAGCAGAAACAGGAAATTGGATTATACGACCCTATCCTCAAAATATAAATAAACCGGCATTGTGAGGCAAAGTTCCAAACCAGGAATATTGACCGGAATTGACAAACGGTATTACGAACGAGCGTATCCTGTGACCGCGGTTATTTATGGAATTTGTCCGATAAACGAAAAGACAAGTGTTGCGAATCTAAGACCTATGAAACTGTCACAGATAAATTGGGTCGCTGAAGGAGTAATAGAACATTTTACAAAGGTGATGCGTGGAAACGGTCTGACAGATCGAAGACGTAGCAAGATAAACAAATGGGTTTTATCAGTCAAGGATACTGGTGCTACAATAAAAATTGTGGCTGAGCTAGAAAAAAACATTAAGATTCCCAATAGCAACATTAACAGGGGAGGTATAATGTAATCGAAATATATCTTTAAAAAACGGAGGTGCAATAAATATCATTGTCATAATGCACATGCGTGGACTAACGCAGTAACAATATTTCCACGAGATAGAATTGTGAGACACTACACGGAGAATTTGTATTATTTACGAGTTAAGTAAAAACGATCCTGTGTCAGTGTGGTTATTTCAAAGTTTTGAAGATGATGTGGGTAAATTTGATCAATTTGTAAGACCTAACGGTGAAATATACCGTACGGAGCAATTGCTAACAAACTGTTTTACAGTCCCGACAGTTGCAGCTTTTTTTCGCCAGAGAGAGAAATCTGTGGAAACGAACACTATTTGAATTTCTCTCTGATGTTCAAGCTAGCTGTATAGCATATGGACACGGCAGTTTGTGGAATATCATATATGTTTATAGAAGTGTTATTTCGGTTAATATGGTTGCATGTTATCCGGGAGGTTTTCTCGGGTATGGAGAGTGCGCTGGGTATTTGAAACTATTTGGACACCCCACGCGATAAATGGACCACTACCCGATTTTGATCTAACCGGATTCTCTCGTGTAATATCATTCGAAATCGTTAAAAGACTTCTGTTACGTGCTTAGGCTCGAATAAGCAGCAACACAGAAAGAGTGAAAACTAACAAGCTTGTATAACTTTAACAATGAATTTATTAAGTACAATTATTTTCATAAAATAAATAAACTTAAAGTTTTAGAGAATCAAATCCAACATTAATCCAATATAGAATTCACAAAAATAATCCACTAATGGAATTGCAAGTCCTAATAAATAAATGTTCTAATAGTTCCAGGTTCGAATCTTGATGATGTAATCCAAAATGGCTGACAATGTCACGTGATGCAGTTCTTGTTTTTAAATCATCCAGATGAAATTATGAAACATATGTCCTTTTCCAGATAAATAGAATAATTCTTCTTTTCCAACGAATTGACACAGTCCAGAACAAGATATTAAACTCAAACAGAAAATACACAACTTCTTTAAAATAAGCCCAAATTATGTTCTACTAATGTCAGCTTCTAAAATACAGCTATATATATTGTAATTCCCTCGTAAACAAGAGGAATCATGTGATTCTGGAAGGTCATGGAAAAGAAGCTACCTTCTCCAAGTCACGTAATAATGGAATATTCTAGAAGGAAATCATTCACTTCCCACCCTCAAGAAAAGTGTTGTCCTTGAAATTGACCAATAATTTTAGAGGCATGTTGACAATGTCTAAAGCAAGGTCAGGATTTAGGTCAAACAAGCCAAGGTCAAAAGTTGTTTACAATCTAAGTCAGCCTAAACATTTTAGAATAATTTCCCAATTCATGAATAATAAACCCTAAATGACAAATTTGGATTTAACAATTAAAATAAATAAAATTAAATCCAATAGCCGTAACACTTCATCCTATTTGTTATGCTTGGTTCGGAAGACATTTCTCTGAAAAATACTGGGCATCAATAGTGTTATTACGATATATGATTGATTGTAAAATACTGATTTCGCTGATTGTCGGTGGGGCAATTGTATCATATAAAGCGCAGACTGAGGTTTGCTTACAACAACCTGATATTCTTGATCAAATTAAGGAAACAATTCCTGATCTCGACGAAGACTATATTGTTAAATGATGCGATGAGATCTTTGAAATCAGTGATAAAAATGCTAAAGATTTCGGTAGAAGAATAATCGGTAAATTCACCCAAAGGCGGAGCATATTATCACAAGCGGCATTAATCACGATTAACTCTAGATGACGCTGAATACGATTTTATAATCGCGGATTCAACAGCTAGAGATATATATGTTCGTCGTGAAAATGCTTACTTGTCCGATGGAACAAAATTTGGTATAATTGTAAGTTACATCCATGGCGAATGTCCTCAGTATATACATTTATGATCATCTATGCTGGCTAAAGTTTCTATAAACCTGCTATCGATGACAAATAGATTTCCTGAATTTGCGGTAAGAGTCGCTACGGATACATTTTGTATAGATATAAAGTATATAGAAGCAGTTGCTTGTTTTATAAATTCTCATGCGCCTTGGGGATCATAGAGAATAAAACAAGAAATATTTCATGATTATTCTGAATCAGCGATTGTTACGATTGAAGATACTTACTTTGTTATCCGATCCAGTATGTAGATATAAAACCGTGTACTTAAACGGATGCGATGAGTCTGGAAAAACAAGACGAGTGATCGAATTATTTCGAGGGAAGTGTTACGTGTTTAGGCTCGAATAAGCATCAACACAGAAAGAGTGAAAACTAACAAGCTTGTAAAAATTTAACAAACAATTTATTGAGTACAAATATTTTCATAAGGTTTTAGAGAATCAAGTCCAAAAATAAATCCAAAAGAATTCACAATATAAAACACTAATGGAATTGCAAAAGTCCTGATAGTAAAATGTCATAATAGTTCCCGGTTCGAATCTTGACAAAGTAATCCAAATGGCAGACGATCTCACGTGATGCAGTTCTGATTTATAAAAGTTTATGAGCACAAGTAATTTGTCCAGATAAATAATACAATAAGTCCTCTTGATCCCAAACGAATTGAAATAATTTACCAGTACAAGGTAATAACGCAATAAATTCCTCTTGAATCCATAAGAATTGAAATAATTTCCAATATAACTCGAAAACACAACTAGTAACTTAAAAGCCCAGAGATTCTACTACCCTGTTTGCTACAAAACACAACCTATATACTGATTGTCACGTAAACAAAAAGGGGGCACGTGATATTCTGGAAGGAAACAGAACGATACCATGTTCGCAAAAACACGTATACAGAAGGATCTAAAAAGATATCCTTGGAATAAACCAATCATTTTTAAAGTAAAGCTATAATGTCCTTGGAATCAAATAATCATTTTAGAAGCTTGTTTATCTCCTTGAAACAAGGCCAGAAATGAGGTTAACAAGCAAGGTCAAAACTTGGTGTTTACAGATAAAGACAATAATAAATAAATTATTTAAATCAAATATAAGTAACAGAAGGCAGATATGATTGTGCTAACAACCACGCACAGACTTGCCAGAGAGATGAAACAACGATGAGTTAATTCCTGCACTGATCAGTTTTCTTCTGTATAAGGGTAACGCATGGACTCCTGATCAAATGGGTGAGAAATATACTCAGAAAAAAATCATTTTTAGGGATGAGATATGCACAGTGTCGTTGGACATATTAACAATGTTTCTGATTGGTTGTTACTCAAAAATAAAGCTGTGATAATGTATGGCGATCATAGTCAACCACGGCCATTTGTCGGTTTGTCTCAGCATGATTGGTTGAAGCAATTTGTAGATTATGAATAAACTAATATTGATCATAAAGTGCTTGATCCACACAATTAAGCGAGTTCAATAAACTAATCAGATTACAGTAAGATACAATCCAATGTGAAATAACACGAAAAATAATTTTAGAAACCTCGTTAAATGATTTTTGGGAAGCGTGGAGACCAAACGATTTGATAGTGGCAATTAAAAAGATTGTCTGAGACAAACTTCAGCAACAATTATTTGAAACGCGTAAAGAAACGTTTTCAGAATTGCCTGTGCCATTATTTTATGGACCAGCTGAAACACGACGACAAAATTTTGAAGTTGATATACCTGGGAAAACAGAAAAACAGACTCTCGTGTTAAATGATATTGTTGTGGTCGATATCAATGTTGTCGAAGATGCATTGCGCGCTGACAAATCTCCCTTGATGCTAGGATACGCAATGACGATACATTCATCTCAAGAGTTAACCATCTCTAATACAGTTGTTTGGATCGTAGATAATTGCATCGAGTGGTCGAAGTTAGATTATCTCGCAATGTCATGAGTTCGAAGAACAAATCAACATCGTAGAGTCGTTTTAGATTATAATGACACCAGCAACAATGAAATTGTCAGCGATGATGTAAAAAGAAAAAAAAAACTCGCTGGTCATAAACAAAGCGACAAAAAAATAGAGAATTTGATATTGATGTTGAATTTATAATGATACTAAAACAACAACAGAATAATCACTGCGCAAACTGTAATTGTATAATGCTATGGTGTTGGTCTAAAGACAAAAATCCACGCCAATTTACTGCAGACAGAAAATATAGCAGTCTTGGTCAAACACGAAAAAATACTATGCTGACCTGTCTTGAGTGTAATAGCCGCAGAGGTGCTAGTTAAGTGATCACTGTGGTAATTGTGTATTTTCGGGAATTACTTGTAACTGTTCACGTGTAAATCCACATGAGGAGCAGTTGCATCTAATCCATAGATCACGGGTCTACCCGTGGATCTTGTTATGTTAGATATTGTATGTGAGTTAACACTCCAAAAAGGATCAGTAGCTCCTTTTTACCACCTTCAAGCTCACCTTTGTTCATATAAATATCTCACAGTGACATTACCGAGTATTTTCTATTTTGTAAAATCATTTTGTGTGGGTATATATTTTTTGGGAGCGCGTTATGAGGTTTCATATTGATTGTTCAAGTAATTTAATTAATTAACCCAGCTTTCACACTTGGCAATCTTGCAACCCATTCACGATATCTCTTGTCTTGAATAAATGCCTTCGCGTATTGATATCCAAAAATAAACCATCAGCAAGGGTTCATTTAAATCGTTCAACTATTGCCCGATCGCGGTGTATTGCAGTATGTCCTCGTCTGATAATGACATTATGATGCTTCATTTTTGATAACACTGCACCCTGAAATTTCTTGCCTTGATAAACCTGTAATTGATCTGGCCATTGCAAAGGTCATCGTCCATATTTTTTTCAAACGAAGAAGCTACTTCTGGTGCTGCCTTTGTCAATAATCGCTCAGCTTGAATGTATCTACTCGCATAATCAACTACAGTTAGCGCATACTATCGAGTCCGTCTTTTGACAGTATCATGTGGGAGAAATAATATATCCGCCAGATGAACTTCAATTAGAACGATGACATCAAAATGTGCCAAGTGAATTTGTTGAGTCCATGGTAGATTAATCTGCCATATCACCTGTCTTGATAACCAATCTGTTGCAATAACTTCTTTGACTTTTTCTGCTTTAGCGAGTTTTTTAATTGCTTGCTGATTTACCCCACCAGTATCCTCTTGGGGAATAATAAATAGATTCCATAATAATATTAATTACCAGCACATAATACCAGTTTACCCTTCATCACAGATCTTACTAACCAGTTATCTAACGATTTCTTGAAAGATTTATTCGCAATAGAATTTAACGAGTGAATCAATTTCACATCTGCGATATGTCTCTGCTGCAGATTATTACTTTTATAAGACACATCATGAGCATGACAAGCTCAATCAATTTCATTTATAGAATATTTACCCGGTCTTGGTTGGTCTTGGCCATCATGTCGGATATCGAGTCTGGTTCCTGGACCGCAGTAATAATATAATAATATGTTTTTCTCCTGGGTATTTGGCCTATGGAGTCCCTGGTAATTGTCAATTTTGCTGCAATATCACCTCCTCGTTTTTTTTAATTTGCAAAAATAAATCTAAATTTCTTTTTATCACACTGCGCACTTGCCAGTCAGCGCTGGTCTATTTTTTTTAAATTTTTGTTGTTGTAATTGTTGTTAAGTCATTTGTGTTAGTAAGCATCTTACATTTCACACAATATAGATCCATAATTTATTTAAAATAACATGGATGTAATTAATTTTTCGGCGACAAAAGCACGAGAACCTGTTAAGCATATTGCTGCGCTACCATATTCCATCAGAATGATTATCATAGGTCCGTCTGGAAGTGGCAAGACGCAACTATTACTTAATATGATAATGAGATGGCTAGCATGGGATAAGTTGTATTTAGTGGCACCATCTGAAGATGATCGAAGATGCTACGGCACGGTACGAGATTTTAACGAGAACGTAAAATAGTTAAATGAAGATGTTATTGAAGTTATCACTGATTTCAATGAAGCACCGAGTGTTGATTCTATTGATGAATCTATTAACGATTTAATCGTATATGATGATGTGATGCTGGATAACCAATCAAATCCTGCTCTGATATTCTCCAGAGGCAGACAAAAAACACAGATGTGACTTATATAACCCAGCGTTATACACAAACACCAAAAGTGATCAGAGATTTTGTAATATTCTTGCTGTGTTTAATAGAGTTGATACTCACATACTTAAAAATGTTCATCGGACCTGGTGTGGAGGAGATATGGATAATAATCTTTTTATAAATTGATATAGTCATGCTAAATAAAACCCTTAAAACGATAAATCTACATGATCCTCAAGATACCGGACTTGATAAATTTTTTTAGATAAAACCATAGCAGCTGAGAGGGCGCGCATCAAATATGCGTCTCCAAAGTTCGGATTTTTTTTTCGGTTTCGTAGGAGGCTTTGGTTTGACAAGCAGACGCCACTAAAATGTTGTAGGGTTCACCACCTCTACATGCATGTGTGTGTGTGTGTGTGTGTGTGTGTGTGTGTGTGTGTGTGTGTTTGGGGTTTCATATGAAGCCTTGGTTTAACAAACATACACCTATAAAAAGTTGTAGGGTTTCCCCCTCTACTACAGTAACTCTAGGTGATTAGTCGTTGCCGACTGAGATTGATGGACGCTGATTGCTTGATTAACCAATCTGGAATACTGACTACTTGATTGGCCAGTCTGACTGGTAGCCAAGTGTGCTGGTGACGTACTCCATAAAAGTAATTTTTTTAGCCGTGGGCTAATTTTTGAGGTTTCCAGAAACCCATTGTGTTTGGGAAGCTAGAGATAATTTGTATATCCGTTCCGTTCCCTTTTGTTTACTTAAGTTCACTATTTGCATGCATACATTCTTTTTACCTGAGTAAAATAGTACATTGTTTACTGTTTGAGTAAAACGCATCGTTCTTTTCGTGTTGAAATCACTATGAATCATTAACCTCTTGTATTTGTACTGTGTAAGGTGATTTATTTGTATTTATATTATTTAAGTCCGCACGTTTTATGTTAACTGCTTCAATATTTGGATCGTATGCATGCACATATTTGTCACAATTCATTGTGCATTCAAATCATTCTTCATTAAATATTGTATTTTTATCACCATCAATTGAGTTGTGTTGTACATCCGAAATCTCACCAGTGTATCTTGTTACATATAAATTGATAAGATAAATCAGTTCTTTTTCCTAGCAACATCTATTGGATGTTTTGTCTCCCTAAGTAATACTGAACAACCAATATAGTGTAACAGCAGTGCATTGTAGACGTGCCAAAAATGGTGGACTTAACTGATTTCAAAAGGATACATTTTAAGTGTAACATTGAAAATATGCAATGCACCAGAGATAAGCCATTACAGGTGGATTTCAGGTAAAGGATATAGTGTACAACCATGGAATGACAGCAGAATATTATTTTGAGTCCATTCTAGTAGTGTGATCTCCTTGTCTAGATCATGTAAGAATAGTGTTCAAATTTGAAAACTTGATTTTGATTGGATGCAGTGTTCAGTTCATGTCTAGTTCATGCATGATTTGCTTAAAAATTCCAGACTTAACATCTGACCCTTTATAAGATTCGACTGATTTTAGAAAGACAGACTTGTAAAACGAGACTTTCCAAAGAGATGGACATCAGGGAATCAGTGTGTTAATACTAGAATTGATATGCTTCATGGTTGTACCTATGCAGTGTATGCATCAAGAAATAAAGGTTGAACTTGTCTTTCTAATTTGTAGATAACACTCTCGATGGGTAGCCTTTCTGTATATACTTACCAGTATTACAAACTGATCTATCTAACAATCTGCATCTTAAAAGTTATTGTATTATTTGTGCTACCGACAATGTGTGTATTCTGTTAATAACAGTTATGTACAACACCACAAATACATTTTGATACTAATTTTGTCGATGGAAATATTATTTTATTAACATTTGGTTCAATATATACAAAGAAACACATCTCGAATGCGAATACTTTTGTAGCAGTTATGTGTTTTAATTTAATTTCGTTATGGTCGTATGACGAATATGACCTTACAGTATTGAGATAACAAATATAAATGACTAAAACATCTTTTTCTGAACGCTATGCACGGTAAGCCTAAATTGACAGGATTGTTAAAATAACATGAAAATGGTCACGGGAAAGCATACTAAGCAATTATCATATCATTCGAATTAGAGAGATTAAAGGACAACATAATGTCATGAATTTTGTATTCGTTTGATTAACCTATTAAAGACACGTTCATGAGAAATACTAGAATCCTTTCATTTCCTTTTTGCTTTGTTTGCTAATCTCAGATGTCTAATTTGGCATCTGCTGTGAAAGATTGTTCGCATACACGATTATATTTTTATCTGTGCTGCAAAATGTTGTAAGTACCATAAAATATACCTATTATATATCAACATTCTTGTTGTATGCACCTTGCTTCACTTATACATGGAATCATCAATTCATGGTATACTGAGTATTGGAATATTGAGACAATAGCTCCTTTTCAGAAAACTCTTTGCTTTATTGGTATTTAATGTTTTCTTATTTAAAATTTCGATTTTGCTTTTTAAAAACATTGCATCGCTCTCCTAAAACTTCTTTATGGTTAGGTGTTTGTTTATAGCCCGAGGGACATCAAGGCTAAGGAGACAGATAATTAAATCAAGAATGACCCTGCAAGGTGACCGTTGTTAGAGTGCAGCATCGGGAGGGGGGATTATAACTTACTCCATGATTGTTGCTGCAGACCACTTTTAGTGACTTCAGTATAGATAATATAGAGAACAATAATTTAAGTCAAAAGGTATACAAATACATATCAAAGTTACCGATTCAATGGCATAGCTTCTCTATGCACACTTCATACATTATTTAGCCTTTATTTACATACATAATTATGCTCAAGTGCTTGAATGTTTTGGGCTCAGACTGCCACCACAGAGAGAGAGATCCCGACACATCTAGCCCTCTCTGTGCAGCCCAACATGGAAAATAAAGGTGGGTGGGGGATATATTCAGCAATAACGCGAAGCAACCAAGAATTTTCAATTTCAGACTACAATGCCCTTACCTCTAATATTAAAATACAAACTTTTTAATATACAAACACTTTAAACATAAAAACGCACATGTATCATCCGTACAAGAATACAGATAATGCTAAAGTGCGCATCCCCATATCCCGAAAAGGGTGTATTACTTGTCTGAGAACGCTACTGGTAGAATGTTTAGCACGACAGGCACACCTTCAATGAATACATGTGAGGTGACATGCTCTTCAATGAACCCATATGAAGAGCAGTGCCCATATGATGTGGCAAATGTACCGGTCTGTGTACCCATGAGACCTGGAACAAGAAGAATTGGAAAGCTGAACAAGACAGGAACAAAGCAGTAGGAAGTTATGATGACGAGTACAGTAACGATCCATATTTCTAAATTAAAATGTAAAATAAAAACATTGTAAACATATGCGAACATATATATCATATGTTTAATTATAAAGATATTGCCGAAGTGTGCACCCCGTGTCGCGAACCGGTTGTATTTCATGCCGCAGAACTCCACTGGAAAAATGTTTTGTCATATGGGAACAGCTTCAAAGAACTCATGTGAAGCCCAATACTCTTTAATGAAACGCGATGAAGGGCAGTGTGCCGACGATATACACGACTGTATCGACTAAACATGGCAGTAGAAAGGGATATGATAGTGTGTACACCAACGGAAGTCTGCACTTAATCGCAGACTGTAACTTGTGTCGCTCAGGCGTATATATTTCTTAAAAGCATCAGGCCTCCACCGATTCAAGACCCGAATAAGACTGTCTGAGAGGCCATGCTTAGCACCCTCTGTGGCTGCCTCTATCCTAAAGCCATGATTGGTACTTCTCTCTGGTTTCACAGGTTTTTCTTCCAAACGATAGACTGGTAGTAATGTAACTTCATGTTGACAATTACATATTCCCCATTATAGTTTAGTTGCGGAGTGTTAACATGTTCATATCAGAGTCTCATATGTTCCCTCGCTTTGCAAGCCCATCTGCAACAATCAGTGGTATCTATCTTTTGATTTAATATTGGATTTCGTTAAACCAGTCCACGTTTTCTTAAGAAGGTTTTTTTTATTTATCAATTAACGTTTTTTATTCGTATGCGTGTCAGAGCTTCATCCAGCGAGATAATGGTCCTTTTATCGTAAAGGTTGAATATGTAAGCATTTGGTGCTATAATAAATGCATTTGTTTATCGTCTATAATCTAAGAAAAAATTGTTTAAGAGAATAGACTCTGCTTTTGATGTATTTGTGCAAACTGGCAAAAGGTGATCGCTACTGTCAACCGTGAAGATATTCCAACATTAGGCTTTGAAAGTAGGAAACGATATTTGTCAGAATAACAAGAACATTGTCATTACGGTCCAGATGTTGTGTAATCTGCCTGAATAAATTATCTGTATCTTCAAAACCTTATTTACATAAGCTTGGAGATATAAACATCCTCTATACATTTTAACGTCTCTTAAAAAAAAACAACACCTAACTCATATGCTTTGTTAAGTTTATTGTTCCTGGTTTTCATCTCTTATAGACATAGTGTTAATATATTTGTAAGCACCTTTTGTAATAATGCCTTATCTATATTCAGAAAGATATGCTTAGGCCGCCTGCATACCATGCAAAGGACCCAGAAAGAATTATAATTCTAGCAAACTGTAAGCTATAAATTTCCAGGCTTGTTTCTTCAGTCATTACCAATTAAATATTGCAAGACCTCCATCCAGTGCTCTTTCAAGCCGTCATCACATGAAATGCATTGTATTGCTAAATATAGATCTAAGTCTACTTCATTGGCTGTAATAGGTTTTTTTTGGTTGCTGTATGATTACGTTACACCTATTCTTTTGCAAGCAAATATAACCTGGGGAATTTTATAGCGACAACACATGAGGGTGTACATATTACACTTATAAATACGCTTTCATTATAAAAACACCCACATCAGATTATGCTTTATATGAAGACCTTATGCAGTCAGTATTGGCTCATTATAAACTTGTATTATGTTTCTCTAGATGTTGTCGCAGAATTGAAACCGAGTGGATATTGAACTATGAGTGAAAGATAAAATTTGATGAACTTAATTAGTAAAGAAAAATATATGATGCATAACTACAATGATTCCCGCACGCTTTCAACATACAATCGATCCAAGCACTGTATACAAATATTCACACATTGAAAATAAACCAAAAATATTATATCTATATGATATACAGATTCAAGAAACCTATTTTCAAAAAATAGTATGCAATGAAAGATATTCACATAATTTCACGTATGGACTACGATTAAGATTCAAAGAATCTCAAGGTATTCAAATATGTTTCAAATGTTCTGCACTGTTAGTGAGATTAACAAATCTCCTGGAATACAACTAAGATTCAAAATATTCTCATGTAAATAAAAATTTTACCCAACTGAAACAGCAATTGTACCAAACATTCTTTTGACACATATACAGTCGCACGATTCACAAATCGATAAACCGCACAGTTTCACAGAGTCCGTGGGTTGGTTCACTTGTATCGGCCGCTCGCACCCTTCATGAATCCGATTCACTAAATGTATACACACGTACAGACAGCATACGGTACCTTTGAATTAGCAACGTTTACAGTCGTGGCTCCACCACATACACATACATACGTACATATATATAGACATATAGAAACCTCTACGCGTCAGCTTGCTGAACTCGTCAGTTACACTCGTCAGATAAACTCGTCAGCTACAATAAAACCAAACTGGTAATAATAATGGGTTCTGGAAAATGATAATACATTAAACTCCAATATTGTTTGTTATTCACAGTTCACAACGTTTCAAATCTTCTTGGTAATAAATAAATCATTACACGAGATGACAATACAAACTCAATAAACTTCGCATATTAAATAAAAATAAATTTAACACTGACCTCTATGGATTAAGAAGACAATGGAGAACGTGCACTCCTCGATAAGATCCAAAGTAACCAGTGTGTCGCTTATAAATTGATCTTGCTAAAATCCATAGGACAGTGAGTAATATTTAGGGTAAAATACCCGTGCAGATCATGATTATTATGTCCCTCGTCGCAAGTAATTTCCTGCCAGATACATATTGGTTCCGTCGCTTACCTGGAAAAACATTTGTTCACTTATTCCTATTCTTATTTGTATTTTTCTAAAGGTACTGTTTCTGGTGGATGCATTGCTTTGAATATGAATGCCCGATATGTAAGGACTATTGTACAACATATATGTATTCTATAAATCGAAGCAAGCATCTGTTGTAGGAAGCAAAGCAACCAGTCAAAATATATGTCTAATTTGGTTAGCGCTTATTATTGATGGTTTGGTAAATTCTTTATATGATATACATACTAAAAAAAAGTTTGAAATAATATACAACAAATGAATCCAAAACCAAAACATTACTGAGATTGTGGAGAATTTTTTTGTCATAATACATGTGCATGTACATAGTTAAGGGAACTTCATGATTGACTCCAGCACCACCCAATCATATCCACACTGTTTATGATCTTTAATAGTATTCATTTACTACAAAACTAATATGATATACTTTTAGTTACTTACAGTTATCTCACTAAATACTATTATTGACGACTACCTATTGTTGTTTGTTACAGGTGCTAAAATGATCAGACAGGTTATGGACTTTATTGGGTCGCAGTGTGCACTAATGAACACGTTATCAGAAGTTTGGATCTGATCATGCACTAAGAATGAACTTGCACATATGATGTTCTACATTCTTTAGAAAGTAACTGAAATGGTACCATGTATTGGAAGATCCTTCTATATTGTAAGAATTTATCATTCTCGTTGTTGTTTGATTTTATTTCATGTTATTTCATAATATAGATTTATAGGTCTTCAGTAGTCTATATATTGATAAATATATCCCGAAAGTAATTCATCCTTATTTATTTGAACATTGTTCATTTATAGTTATATACATTACTCTATTATTACAAATGAGTCACACATTTCTCAAACGGGATCAAAAATGTCAATTAAACTTGAACATGATTGCCTAAAATAAATATTCGTTCATAATCATTTATGGAGCTATTTGCAAATTTGTACAACCCTATACTAATTTTAGCTTTTGCAATACATTTCATCTCTGACAATCAGTTTGGATTAATTTACCAGTTATTATATCCTAGAAGCTGTCAATAACAGACCGTTGGTTCTTACCCAACAATAATTATTTAAAAATTCTCTCTTCGGTACGAATGAAATGACTTTAATAATCCTGTTTTTCTCAAATGAATTCTGAGATTTACATTAATAAAGGGCAAATCTCGTTACAGCAGTGCAAGATATACCGACGCACCAGTAATCCGCTCTCTGTGTAAATTATTCCTAAGATTACAATTGTTACTATAGTAACGAGGTTCTGTGGCCACACTCATCAATGTCACAGCACTCTCGTCCAATAAATATGCAGGCCTAATAATGAGTAACAGCGTATATATGCTTTGTAACAATGTGGGCTTATGTTATTTAATCATCATAAACTGAATGTATAGACATAAGAATCAAGCTGATCAGGGATCGTCTGGAGATTATTAGTGCGATTCCAAAGCATCAAGCAATTCAGTGAACGGATCATCCTGAAAATTTTAAAGGCTGGCTCTACGAGTATAAGAACACTTATAAGAATTTCGTTTTGGTGAGTACTGTCTTATAACTTCATTTTGACAAATACTCAGAAACTAAAACAAAGGAACATTACAAACCACCATTTGTTATTCGTTCAAAAATTCAAAAATGTATAATATGTTTTGTTAAGATTATATCTCATTCTGTCGTTGGTCTTAAAACAGAACATTTTTTTCATATAAACCTGGCGCATTAACTTTCACAATCGTCGAAAACGTTTTTTAAAAGCAACGTCATTATCAGATGCACTATATGCCAGAGACTAGAACAAACTGTTCTCTTTACTATCATTTGTGGTCTGAAAAATATTTGTAATGTCCAAAACTTAGATATAGATATCACGATTTTCAAAAGCCTTTGTATCCTACATTATCCACTGTTTATTTAGACACATTATGTATTATGATATATGATTTGCCTTTTAGGTCACTATGACACATTCTGTGTTATGACATCTGATTCTCCTTTTAGGTCACTTAGACACATTCTGTATTATGACATCTGATTCGCCTTTTAGGTCAAGCTGGAAATGTCGTTTTTCATAAGCAAGCGAAAATCAAAAGTCATTTGAAAAATAACTTGCTCGCAAGAAAATAATTTTCATTGCATGAGACACGGATTTCAGATAAAATATGTTCATTGCTTTAATTTGTTCTTCAACGCGAAAGAGTGAATACATGAATGGTATTCTCGAAGATAATTTAAAAAAAACATGCGGTAATTAAACAAATTGATTCTAGTGCTCTTTGAAGAATAATTTATTACAATTCATTTTAATCAAAGATAAAATCATTGTTGCTTTTTAAATCGAACATTCAATAAATTTATAAATTATTGGTAGAGCGTCCGTCTGAGATCCTAACCCTAATTCATGGAGAGATTTCCCTAAAACTATGAAACAAATAATATACTACTGAGATTCGACTTTCAAGATCCAAGATTATCTATATCAGCACATAGTGTACATATTCGAGTAAGGAATTCTCTTTAATGTATGCAACATTTCTCTCTAGAATATTAATTAGTATAAAACAATCAATCGCTTTAAAACGCAACTGTGAAAAAATACTAAAATTCAAATATTACGATATAATTAGAACTCTTCCGATTACATCTCTTACAATGCAAAAATTCTTGAGATACTTGAAGATCCTGCATTTTATCAAAAACAGCTTAGAACGTTTGATTTCATTCTTGATCCAATATGAAGTTCAAGAAAAGATTTTTTTTCCAATTTATTATGTTTATTAAAATCGATTGTTAATTATAAAAAAAATTGTATTCACAGTTTTAAACAAATGTATAGCAATCGTATTGTAGCAGTAATGAGCGATACAAAAACTGTAATCATTAAATTATAAAAAAGCCAAGAAGTTATTACCTGTTTTGTTTCGAGTGGGTTAAAGAATGTGATACGGTGTTGGGCCGTATGTAACGAATATGTTCTTCCATCTTGGAATATAAAACTACACTCACGTGGTTTTGCATTTATGACATAGCCCATTTTTTATTCTAATATTCTTTAAAAACGTTTAATGTATACTTTAAGAAAATTAATCAGGCATTTGTCGTCTTATTAAATATATCGTACAGCCCTCAACATTACGTAAACTAGGTTATGCCTATATATGTACTGTGGAAGTCGCAGCATCAGTCAGTCTCCATTACATGTATGTATTTAGTATTTAGATTTCACTTTTAAAATGACTGTACAGGATATAAAAATCGATTTAAATTTTAGACACAGGCAAGTGAGCCATTTCCTTACTTCCCAAATGGAGAATATTTTTAGGACCAGAAAGTTATCATTGTTCATACAGTCTAATTTCAGAAGTGAACTTTTACCACCAAACGAATTTCATTTCAAATTTTATAGACTAACAGTAATTAAATGCATTCAAGATTAAACAGAAACTTCATTCATTTACAATACATTCTAAATTTATTTGCATGTTTTCAATTGCCACAATAACTTAGTGGTGCATTGATGAACTTAAAGTGATAATGAAAGCAAAAAATTAAGAAATAAAAATTAGGTCTCTTTATTACACGTTATTAGGATGTCATACTCATCTAGATATATTTCAAGAAAAAAAGAGTTAAATAATACTACCTTATTTATCATTTTTCTTTTCTTTATTTTCTATTTGAACTGTTGCAAGAACTTGAATTGTAGACATACATTCCCTCACAGTGTCATAACATATTTGCAACACTGTACATAACCAATGTAATACTTCAAAGATTTGTCACCAACCAACAAACTTCTGTTACCTGTTATACTTCCATCTTATGGTGCAAATGTTTGTCAGTTTTATCCTCAAATTAGTTTGCTCTGTAATTTTAAATTAAATTATAAGTCTCTACATCTAATTTTGCACCTTACAAATTTAATTTAGCAGAACATAATTTTGAAATCTGAACTTGAAATGGATTTTACCTGTGTGTGGAATTTAGATGATTTACGTTGTGGAATGTCAATCTGAAGTCAGAAATGAGGTAAGGTTTGTATAAAAGTTACGCATTTCAACCATGCAGTTGAGTCTTGACATGACTCCATTTCTCTTTCTTACTTTATCTGGATATTTTAAAAATTTAAATACATGTGCAAGATTTCAGCGGCAAGTACTTTCTACGTCTCTCACGCTATATGTCACCTTATACCCTAACTACATCTGAGAACACAATATCAAACTTGATGTCCAAGTTAATATTGTCCACCTTTGCCAAGATCTAAATTTGCAACCTAGATACCGTAAAATACAAACAAACTGATATTTTTGTGCTTTCTCATTTCCACCAGACATTTTCACAAAATATTACTGCATTTCTTAAAATTACAAATGAACTTTTCATTTTTTAAAATTATCACTTTAAGTCAGTCCTGATAGTTTGTAAATGGACTTTAATTTAATATTTTAACTTGTGAAAGCCGTTACAGACAGCGTGCGTGACAAGGAAATATCGCATTTGCGATACGGAATTAAAGACTCAATGTCTGTAACGAAAACCAGATAAACTATGTAATGTTAAATAGATATGCATGATAGAAATATATGGCTTGTCGAGTTTCATTTTAACAAATATGTATACAATGAGTGGCATATCCAAGATACAGAGTACATGGTATACATATATTTTACTTATATCACATCTAAATACACAAAATTGCATGTCCAACAGAATAACGATTGACTACATGCGATTTGATTCTGATGTAGCGAATCAACTTGTCCCATCCTTGAGTGATTCCGTTACAAAATGCCGTTGTTTACCTTTTGGGAATAATCACAATAATAATTAATATTTATAAGATGCTATTTACATTTTAGCGTATATTCTCATTCATAATTTTTTTTTCAATAATTATAAGACACCTGTACAATTTAACAGGAATGATAATGTTTTAGTAAAGAAAGTAGAGAACTGCAAACACATTATGGTTAGGTTTCTGAATACTGAACGCGCAGCCATTCCCTTACCGGCAAGTATATTAAAGTGAGTGTGGAAATATAAACTTTCGAACTACTAAGAGGTAATTCAAAGAGTATATTGTTCTTACAGTTTATATAAATCAATACTATGATTTAAGTAAGTATCATTGTTAACGATCATACAGTTGCTTCTATCGATCATTATAATCTTCACCATATCCGCCGGTATGTTTGAGTCTAAAGTTTACTATCTTTCGTAGGTACAGATGTAAGATGTATCTTATCATGACACAGCTGGAAATTAAATAATGCGATATTTTTATCCATATCTTCCTACGATGAGAGAGAGAGAGAGAGAGAGAGAGAGAGAGAGAGAGAGAGAGAGAGAGAGAGAGAGAGAGAGAGGGAGAGAGAGAGAGAGAGAGAGAGAGAGAAAGAGAGAGAGAGAGAGAGCTGTGCAGTATGATCATTTAATTATTGCAAGTATGTACTTTGAGTAATGTATTGACATTTTATGGAAGGTATTCACCTAACCATATCGAGAACCAATGATATTTTAGGTTACTTAGTTCAATTTCAGTTTCAATAGATTCAAAGACCCATATTGCTTTTTTGTTCTTTTACTCCATAGATTTACTCCACTCTTATTGATGTATGCACGAGACAGATATAATGGGAAAGGCAGCGAGAATTTTAATGAAATTGGGTACAACGATTAGTTTATTTAGAAAACGGAGATTATCAATAAGTGTTCTTATTAATCAATGTACAGTATGGAAGCAATTGCCTTTTTTGAAATATATCCTGCTATTGAAACAATGGTTTTACATGCGCAATGGGAAGATCAGTACTCAGCTGGCGGACCTCCTTCGGGGGTAGCTCGCCCACCTTTGGTCCCTACATCGCATTCAGTTCTCACTGTGGCTCCAAGAAGTTGTGTCATGCACAGCGGCCACATTTCAGAAAACAATCTCGACATGACGGCTGAACCAGGATGAGGGTAACCTACGGGTCTTAAAACTTTAGTGAGTTAGGATTTGTCTTCCTAGCATGTGAAGACTGGACTCTGCAGCTTTCTAAAAGGAACCAGCAGCTGGTCAATGGGCAGAAAGGCGATTCCTACAAAAGCGTTGTTGAGCGCTAGGAGCACGACGAGACATGTAATACGTCTTGCTCATCCACTGAACTCAACTCTGTCTCCGACCGTCTCGACGATGTCGTCTGCTAGATCCATATAGGTTTGGGCAAAAAAGTGAGGTGGACGACCTGAGAAACTCTTCCTAACTTTAAACAATGTCACAGCGCAAGTAAATCTTGTCATCCACCCATCCCATTTCATCACTTACTAAAGTAGTATGGCGAAAGGCAAGCCACGGAAGCGGCAGGTGTGTGTACAATGGAGTCCGGTAGCCACCTGAGGGACTGAACAGCCCTCTTCAAGAATACACTGCTAGAAAATGTGCCATAAACATTGCACTCTATAAACATCTCTAACCAGCATACCGCGGCTGGCGAGGACTATACTCATGTGGTTGAAATACAAACAAAAAATAAGGATTGTTCCTCTTACACTTGGCGCATGGAATTTGTGCCCTGTAATGGACAGAGCCGATGTGGAAAGACACCAGAGTAGAACCGCCCTAATAGAAAAAAGCTCACTAGATACAACGTGGACATTGCTGCCTTGAGCGAGACCCGGCTTTGAGGAGAAGGCGAACTCTGTGGAAGAGGCTCCGGATAGACTTTATTTTGGAAAGGCCGAGGAAGTGAAGAGCGCCGTGAAGCTGTTGTTGACTTTGATGTGAAGACTGCACTGATTGGCAAATTAGCTGTACCTCCCAAGGGAGCAAACGAAAGACTCGTGACCATGAAACACCCCCTCTTGTTTGGAAGAAAGCACCTTACCAACATCAGTTGATATGATCCCACCATGACCAACCCAGATGAAGTGAAGGTCAAGTTCTATAAGGATAGTCACTCCATTAATGCTGACGATCTAATGGCAGTTAAGCTCGTCATTCTTGGCGATTTTAATGAAAGAGTAGGCTCTGATTATGTTGCTTGATATGGAGTGCTAGCATAGCACGGAGTGGGTCACTGTAACAACAACGGTCTTCTTTTGCTTCAGACTTGAGCTGATCACCAATACAGTATTACACCTCTCTACCCGTAACTGGACGTCATTAATACACCAACGCTCTAAGCACGGCACCTCATCTACTACATGGTTTTCAGGGACAATATGGATGGATGTACATGTGACCAAGTCCTTGTGTGTCGGTAACAGCTGCACAGACCACCCACTCATCATCACCAAGCTCAACATCCGCATTCAACCCAAAAGACGCGCACTGGGAAAGAAGGCTCCTAACTGACTGAACATCAGCAAGCTGAAATGCACCAGTAACAAACAGTATATCGTGTATGCCCTGGAAGAACGTCTGAGATACACCTCTCTAGACAATTAGAATGTGGAGACCGACTGGGCAGCATTCAGAGAGCTGGTCTACAGCACAGCTTCGGAAATCCTTGGATCCTCAACCAGAAAGTATCAATACTTGGTTTGATGAGAACTGTCATCAAGCAGTTGCTGTACGAGAAAAACTGCCTCCTTCAAAATTACTACAACAATCTCATATCCGCCTCCAGGAAAGATGCATACAACAACATTAGATCAGAACTGAAAAACAGCAGAAGCTTCGTCAGATGCGAGACACATGGAGGAGCAACAAAGCTGATGAGATCCAGTGATACGCAGATTAGCATGACATGAAGAACTTCTACAATGCCCTGAAAGAAGTGTATGGACCAATATCCTCTGGATCATCACCCCCCCCCCCCCTCCTTCTCAGCGTAGACTGGAACACACTAATTACTGACAACGAGAGGATTATTCACCGATGGGCTGAACACTTTGACAGTGAGTGTCCTGAATCAGCCTTCAGTTATCGATGACGAAGCCATTAGTCGTTTCCTTTAATTACCCCTCAACGACGCACTGGATGAAGTTCCAACTTTGCTATAGACACAGAAAGCGATACGTCTGCTCTCCAATGGCAAAGCACGCAGAACTCCACTTTAGCTGAAGTCAATGAAGAAGGGGGCACAGCCCTGATAGAAAAGCTGCATCAGCTGCTTTTACTGATGTGGCAGCAAGAGTCGGTTCCCCTAGGAATTCAAAGACAACCACTAGTGCATATCCTTACTCTCAATTGTAGGAAAGATACTCGCCAGAAACCTACTGAACCGCCTAACTACACACCTTGACCAGGGACTACTGTTAGAAAGCTAGTGCGAATTCCGATAAGTACGTGGAACCATCGACATGGTGTTTGTTGCGAGGCAGCTACAAGAGAAGTGACAAAAGCAAAACACCAACCTTTTCTCCATCTTCGTCGACTTGACTTGACTAGAGCATTTGATGCTGTCAACAGAAATGGCGTGTGAAACGTAATGACCAAATACTGATGCACAAGAAATTGTATGTCCAGCATTTCCACCATAGCATGCAGGAACGAGCCCCAGACAATGGAGATACATCTGAATCTGAGCCATTCCCAGTGACCAATAGCGTCAAGCAGGATTGTGTTCTGCCACCGACACTGTTTAGTATATTGTTTTCAGCCATGCTGACTAATGCTTTCAGAGACGGAGAGGATATAGTCGGCATCAGGTTCGGTGCAGATGGAGAACTATTCAATCCCAGGATGCTTCACGCAAACATTAAAGTTATGACATCCACCATCAGGAATTTCGTATTTACTGATGACTTCGCCCTCAATGCTGGCTCAGAAGCCGACCTGCGATGCAGCTTGACAAGTTCTCAAGCTATTGCACAAGTTTTCGTCTCACCATCAGTACCAAGAATATTGAAGTCCTGCATCAGGTGTCCCCTGGAAAGCCTTATGTTGAGCCCAACATCACCATCAACGGCCAAACACTCAACGTAGAAAACATCTTCATCTACATTGGCAGCACAGTCACAGGTGGTCACTTTTGATCACGAGGTGAACTTTAACGTTGCCAGATCCAGCGCAACATTCTGTAGATTTTATGCCAATGTCTGGAATAGAAGAGGCATCATCATCCAGACCATGTCTATTGGGCAGTTGTGAGATCCACACACTACTTTACGCATGAAAAACGTGGACTGTGTACCAACGCCATATATATATATATATATATTGTTACGTATATTTGATTTAAATTATTTATTTTTAAATGTTATATCCAAATTTGTCATTTTGGGTTTAAAATTCATCAATTGGGAGATATCTATTCTGGAAAATTCAGGCTGACCTAGACTCTATTTGTAAACAACAGGTGTGGCCTCATTTTCTAAGCTGGTAAATAAGCCTTTAAAGGGATTAGTTAATTTCAAGGACAACTTTTTATTTTTAGTTCTTGTTGGGTGTGAAATGTCTGATTATCATCTAGGTCATTCAATGCGTGAGCGTTTTTATCATCGTACGTTCTTTATGTGACCTTCCGGAAAATCACGTGATCCCTTGTTTACGTAAAAAACAGAGATATAAACCATGTTTTAGGAGAGAGATATTTAGTATATGTTGGGCTTTTATATTAAGTTGTGTCTTCTTTTTGAGTTATGTTTAATTACCGTGTACTGGAAATTGTGCCAATTCGTTCGAGCAACAAGAATTATTTTATTTATCTGGAAAAGAATATGTGCTCATATATTTTCATTTGGATTATTATCAAAAAACAAGAACTAACTAAATCACGTGACATCGTCGTCCGTGTTGGATTGCATCGTCAAGATTCGAACCGGGAACTATTATGACATTTATTTATCAGGACTCTTGCAAATCCTTTAGTGGATTATTTTTGTGAATTCTGTTTTGGATTATTTTTGGACTTGATTCTCTAAAACCGTAAGTTTATTTATGTTCTCTTATGAAAATATTTGTACTTACTAAATTGATTGTTAAAGTTTTACAAACTTGTTAGTTTTCACTCTTTCTTTGTTGCTGCTTATTCGAGCCTAAGTGTGTGTGTGTGTATATATATATATATATATATATATATATATATATATATATATATATATATATATATATATATATATATATATAGTATTATCTTCAAAGTAATATTTTCATTTTGATGCATATTTCTGACGAAACTTTAAGCCTGTACATTGTTTCTAGTACCAACCTAGTTGCTTTTAAGTGGGGCAGAATTGAGAGGTCTTCCTTTAGAGAACATTCAATTTTTCTAATTCGATTTAACCCTACATTGACTTTTTTAAGTCTTGAAACACTAGTAATCTATTGGACAAACATGTAAGCTGATTGGATCGTTATTAATCGTATGGCACGTTCCACAGAGGTGCCGACAAAACAGGATAATCACTTAGCTGAACCATAATTTCGTATTGCTATGAAATTACTGCCAGTTATATTGTTTAGAATGTGATTGTTTCAACTCATCCCATAATTACATATACCTTTAAATATAAAATTTGATTTTTAAAACAATTAAATAACCGTTGTAGAAATAATTTGTTTCTTATCTTAAAAAAGTAACCTCCGATGGTGCTCATATTTCTCTGCATACTTTTACATGCTTAGGCTCTAATAAACAGTAGCATTAAAAGAGTCAAAACAACAAGCTTGTAAAATTTTAATAAACAATTTATTTAGCACAAATATTTTCCAGAAAAGAAAAATAAACTTACGGTTTTAAGAATCAATTCCAAAATTAATCCAAAAATAATTCAAAATATAATCCACTAGAGAAATTGCAAAAGTCCTGGCAATAAAATGTCCAAATAATTCCCAGTTCGAATCTTAGTGAAGCATCCATGATGGAAGACGATGTTACGTAATGAAGTTAGTTCTGGCCTTATGAAATTCAATGAGCACAATTATTTTCCAGATAAATAACAACATAAATCCTCTTGATCCAAAAGAATTTAAAAAATTTCCTATACAAGGTAATTTAAAATAACTCAAAACGACATAAATTAATATTCGAACAGCCCAACTTCTACTAAATAGTTCGCTCCAAAACATAATTTATATACATGTTTTTACGTAAACAAGAAAGGGTTCACTTTATCTTCTATAATCTTTTAGAACAAATTTACGTACAAAAAAATCTCGTACACACCGTATGACCCAACCAAAATAGAATGATGTTTATAACAAAGCTCCATAATGTCTTTGGAATCAACCAATCAATTTAAAAGCTTGTTTACAACTCTGAAGTCAGGTCAAAAATGAGGTCAACACCTGGTGTTTGTTCTTAGACATGTCATCCCACTTTCTAAATAAAATATCTCCCAATGAATGAATCTTAAACTTAAAATGGCAAATTTGAATCTGACAAACAAACAATTAAAATAAAAAAAATAAATGACCCAAATCAAATACACGTAACCATACAGACTCTTTCAAAGCTGGGGGAAAAGTTGCAACAGTTGGCATACTGCACGAGACGATCTCAAGTTGTCAGTTACCGCATTAACACAACAGGTTGACTTCTGCAGGGAGCAAAGCCATTCTGGTATCTTTCAACTTTAATTAACCTTTATAAAGTTTCTAGACGGGAAGCCTTTTTGAAATCTTAAATGTGACAATTCATTAGGATCCAAAATTTCACATAAACATGATTTGATAAAGTCGGTGAAAACTTATCAAGAACTGTTGGATGCACAATCATATTAACATGTATGAAATGAAGAGCAAATAAGGCATGTCCGACAAAAACTCATTTCTAAATGATATATTTGATAAGTGTCTGTATGTATTATAATAAACAGCAAGTTCTATCGACTTGACAAAATCTTTGGAATAACGAACAACTCCACAAACAAACTTCGAAATATCAAAACTATCATAGAGCGCTTTTCGGCATATACATGCATCGCACACGTTGGTATTATCGTGTCGACCACGCTAAAGTAAAACTCCACAAAGAATGTTCAAAATATCAGAACTATCGGTGTGCGCCTTGCATCATATAGAAATATAGAATATGTTGGAACTATCGTATTTCCCGCGCATTAAAGACACACACCTGACCCACAATTAACTTTCTAATGTGCCATTTTAGACAATCAGATTGTTTCTAAGCATATTTGCTTTTTTATACAAATTATAACCTTTGATTCCAATGATTATACTATTCATTACATTCATCTATTTTTCCGTATCTTTTAAGGTATCTTTACACTTTATGATTTGTACATATTCATGTTTGTTTAAAGAGCTTAATCTTCCAAAAGAGTTATCATTTTATAAATGTCCCATTTGTATTATTCAATTTTACTTGGCACTTAATATAACAGTTGTTATTAAGGCGTTCATAACACATAAACACACATATACAGAAAAACACATTTCTATATCCTTCTATCAATCTAGCTTGTTTGTTTACTTTGTATGTTTCTTTACATACATACATACATACATACATACATACGCATATTGCCGTATTTCCTTCTGCCAGAGTTGTTTTAATTTTCTAGTAAACCCATTTATTGAAGTAATGACGCACTAATACATTCTGGACTAATATATAATAATATATTCGCTCTTAATGTACCCGCCTCAATACGTGATTATTGACTTGAACCGTACAAAGCATCTACCAAAGGTGTAGAATAACAAGGAGTGGAACTAAATAATTTATATTAGGTGAAATTCGTATTTTAATACAATTTAAATACTTTTTATTATATCACATGTTTGATCTTGAAATATCTGCTTGTCATGACGTCCATATATATATATACCATTTGTATATTTTATTTTTCAGATAAACAAAATGGAATTAAATGTCAGTATCATGGACAATCTGACAGACACCGTAGTTAACCAGACCCAACATCTGCCTCTTTCCATGTATTTGACTTTTGGATCCCTCCATATTATTGCAGTAGTTATCAGTCTTGTGGGTAATATTCTTATCACAATGGCCATCTTGTTAAACAAAAGTCTCCACCTGCAAGTGTATATATTACTTTCGCAGGTTGCAATAGTCAATGCTCTTTTTTCGGCATTTGTGGTTCCCACAAACATCTACACCTTGCTTAACCCTCTGTGGTTACCAAGCAACATGTTCTGTAGCCTTTTAATCTATCCGATCTACATTCTACGGTGTACTTCAGGCCTTCTTGTCTTGATTATATCAGTTTACCGCTGCGCGCTTGTCTGTTACAACAACGTCTACAAAAGGATTAAATCCTCAAAAGTGGTTGCCGGATGCTGTGTATTTGTTTGGGCAGAGACGATTGTGCTTGTTTGTGGACTAGGGCAGCGTGTGTCTTTTTCTTTGGAATCCAGAACATGCGTTCTTGAAGGAAAGTATTTAGAGGAGGCCCTAACAATATTCGTATACGCACCTATGCTTTTTGTTCCAGTTGCAGTGTATTTGAACATCGTCTTTTTCGTCAGGAAGGCAAAGCGACGTGTACAAGCTCACAGAAGTATTTCATCCAAAAATGATACAGAATCCAATAAACTGAATATCATGACAGCCTTGATGGCTCTGAACCACATGTTGACTGGCGTTATCCCTGGAATCATACTAGCAGCGATCCCACCAAATCATCCTTTGAGAGAAAAAGTAGTTATACCTATTATATTCCTTTTTCGAATCACACCGGTCGTGGACTGTATTTTTTACTTTATCTGCAACAAGTCTATCAGGTCCTCAACTGTCAATATATTTACCTCTTTTATGCCGTCCAGCGCTAGGAATGCTTCACCCGACACGCAGGTACAGAATATTTCCTCCATTGGAAGCCGGAACCGTATTGCCATTTCATCGGATTTTAGGCCAAGGAATCAATTGTCTACGTAAAATATACAGTTTTAAAGGATATCTGATTGTGTCTGTTGTCTAACAAATCTGTGTTGCTTATTAGTCAACTGGCATCCAATATTTGTCGGTTTTTGCTGTCTTAAGAATAACTCTGACATAAATGTTATGACTGATTTATCATGATAGAAATTAACAATTTAGGTCTCATTTTTGTTGATAACCTACAATACTAGACTTTGCATAAAATCTTCCTCGATTACTAAGTTCTGTGCCACATGCATGGCCAATTGAGCCAATTTTGCTTGAATAATGACAGCATGAAATTTAGAATTCGATCTTAAAACATCTGAGTATGGATTTAAAATCACAGCAATGGGATAAACAATTTTAACATTTGGTAGGTATATTAAGTGTTAATATCACCCCCATATATACATATATATATATATATATATATATATATATATATATATATATATATATATATATATATATATATATATATATATATATATATAAATTAAAGGAATTACTGTTTGTCCCATCCATTCATAGTTGTTGTAGTTGTTGTTGTTGGTGATACTGATGACGATGGTATTATAGGGGATGCAAAATGGTATATTTTGAGTTTTTGCCTTATTTATAAGTCTTTGGATCGATGACCCTCCTGACACGTTACCATTAAAGTGCTGTCTTGCTCCAGCCTCCGTGACAGGTGGTTTTACGAATGTTTCTGCACAGTTTAATACCACGTCTATTATTGCCTTAAATAATACAGATTAAATAATATACACCTTACAATGATGCTTGTTGATAACAAAATTAGGTGCGAGTGGCTTAAACTAGTAACTGAATGATGTGCAAGTCAAATATTTTTTAATATAAGCTCACAATCGCATGCTGCAAAGGTTAGGAACCGATGAATATTGAAAATCGGTTGGGGGTAACAATATGTGATACATGGCTTAAACTCTAAAAGAAAAAAGACAAGAAAGCCATTGGGTTTAGTACTTTGTAGGCAAATGACATACACTATAATTTATATGTAGCTTCTGTGAGGTAAAGTATACACGTGAGCTAAGTGGGATATACTCAATCTTTATTGACAGAGTATGTGTAGAACAGATTAATTATGGAGTTATGTTTGGCATAACATGTTTGAGCCAGCTGCTCAAAAGAAGAGAGACAAAACAGGGTTATTATGATGCATAGAAAGAGCTTTATTAAAAATGTCTCTTAAAAAATTGTTTGTACAAAGACAGCGAGCACCAGCTGAAATACATAGAGAGAAAGCATATTATTGCAGCCAGAACCAGCGCCTGAGTTAGATGAAGAAACATTGAGCAGTATCCATTCATCCCACTCGAAGTGCTGCATAGGTATTTGGCAGCAACAGGTCGAATCATGAGCATAAGGCAGCTGCCCGAATTCATGAAAAAGTTGAGTTCGAATTAGATTCCTTTTCATTTCTTGATAATATGGCTCCGAGATTACAAAACATCTTCTCCATGTGAGCTTATAAACGTTGATGACCTAACAAATCAAAGTGTCTAGAGAAAACCAGCTTAGTGTTTTTGATATTTTTCCCCGTAGAAAATCTTAAATATTTTGTCGCTAAATATATACTGTTTATAATTTTAAAAAATGTATCATAGAAGAGTTTTGCCGTTTGACAGATTTCTTAGAACTCAAACAATAAAATAGAGTCTTTTTACTCAAGCACAACCAAGCAAATTTTTAAGTTTAAAATGAAAATTGTGTCTCCGATTAAATTACACATATGAATTTTACTAATATTTGAAACTAATGTAAAAAGTTCTGGAAAATAAAACGATTACGAGGACCATTCTTTGGTGCAAAGAATCTTTGCCTTCAAAATAAAATCAATATATAAGATCTAATATTGGCAACTATATAATACTGAACTTGCTGAACGAGTTAAACAATTTGCATCTGTCGCAAGCAGAAACGAAAAATAATTTTTAACACGTTTCAGAAATGTATAACATAGGTTTAGTATAATGGTCATAATTTAGATAGAACGAAGCAGAAATAATTTTCTTAAATCTGACTTAAATGCTGCACCTTTCATTTGTTATGCGAAAACAATAGTCCCAAACGCTAAAGTTTGTTTAAAAATTATCAGTTGTCTAAGAATTAACATTTATATGTATTGTGATAAATTATAATTAAATGAGCAACTGTCCTTCCAAGTGAATAGAATATTCGACGCAGGCAACATTATTTGCATTACAAGATGAAAATGTGATTTCACTCAGTCGGAATTGCATCAAACTATATAAAAATATTAGCTCGTTAGAGCTATTTTACCGCACCATACTGTTGTGGTTTGATATCTGTACAATATTCGCGATACTAGAATATGTCTACGTTCTTCTCTTCACAGAGTTCAGTATATTTAGGCCAAAAAGTTAATATTTAAACTATGGTTATTGAATGTTGTGTATGTGTGATACTGTTATCTCTGTTATAAGTTTGGACCCCACTCTCTATCCATTGACTGGTACCTTTAGTATTATTTGTAACGTGCCCTGTGTGGTAAAATGTACGGCAGAGGAGACATTTTTCATCTCAATTTCCTGTGACGATCGGTTCGAATGATGGCCGTTAAAATGTCTATGGTGATAGTAAACAAAAAGGTTCAACAAAGCTGGATAATGAATATTCCCACTGTTGCAGCCAATCGGTATGAAATACCTGCGCAAGAATGTAATGGATCTATTTGGATCAATCAAATTCACATAAAGAGATATGTTAACATGTTATCATAAATACAAAATATATTAAACACACTGTAAGGAGAGCGAACCAACTGTGTAATAAACAAATTAATCTTATCTATATGATAAATTAAAATAATCATTGATGAAAAACTACAAAAGTAAACAGTCAACTTAAATATTTTCTTATATTTCCAGAAGCTTTAGTGCTAATTCCGTCCCCAAAAATTCATTTGTAAGCATGAAGGGTTGAAAAGCCTGTTTTATTAAATTTCTTAATCGACGCGATGATTATTACTTCAGCGGCATACATAGTATGCGTCATCCCTATGTTTTCAAATGACGTTTTGGTTGTTTATGTAAAATGCATGATTTAATTTTTTTGTAACCATCGACCTGTATACGTACTTAGGTATATAATCCAATTAGTTATTTTACAGAAATTTCCATTCCACTCATGTTTAAATTTACGTTGAATGTTTTATGTAACTGGTAATCATTTAGATAATAGCTAATGTTTGCATTCACACTATTTATTCTATGTAACAGTTATTCATATAGGTAATCATTGGTGTCCATCATTGAATGTATTATGTAATTGATATCTAATTAGGTAATTGCAGGTGCCATGCTTTTATATTATGTCTTTGGTTGTATGTGTAATAGTAATTGTAATCATTTGGGACATCACTGATGTCAAATGCTTTACAAGACTTATATTCTTTCTATTCCAAACATATTCGACTATTTTCATAGATGTATCATGTCAGTGGATATTCCTTGGGTAATTGATGGTAAAATGTATTATATTCTGTAACTTGGAATGATCTATTTATTCCCTGGGGTAAAATGCTTTTAATTACATTCCATTTCGTTAATCTTTAAAATGTGTTATAAGATTTGTTAATTGTAATTGGTTGACGTTTAATCACTTGTGTAATCGATGCCAATTACCCCACTGCAACTACCCCCCTAACATTAACCCGCCTCTCCCCCCAATCAATTACTCCCTCAGTACATTACCCCCCGGTTTATTATCTCTCCCATCTATTATTATATAACATACAATTGTTATATCCTAAGAATACATAATAAAAAAAATTAAAATCAAATTGCAAAGTTTTATTTTAATTAATGAATCACAGTCTTAAAAACATATACTTATCTTGGAATGTTCAGTATTAAAATCATTATGTCATAATTTTATAGTACCATACAATATATTTATATCATTACAGCTGAATGTTATATGCGATCCCTCGCAAGTATTCAAAGTGCTCTCTATTATCAAAGTCATTAACAATGTTCATAATCCGAGCATTGCAGTCACGATATTTGGTTCCGCTGGATGTCCTTTAAAGTGCTGAGAAATTATCACGTTCAGGAATGATTGCTTTCTTTGAAGAATTGTCAAAAAGCGCCAAACGTTTGGATGGTCAGCAGCAACGGCAGCTTGCATTTTTTTTATGCCAACCTTCAACGCTATTGTTAGAACGAGGTAATTCATTTTGAGGTAACTCATCCATTCTAACTGACATTGCAATTTTTAAATCATCTTTATATCTTTCCTACAATCCAAGAGCTTGTACTTTTAGGTATATGCTCTGAGACAAATTATAAAAACATCATTGTACATATATTCCTGCATAGCATTCTGCAACAGAATTCATGGCTGCTTTTTTCATAATCCATCATAACTGTTGGAACCTGAGCATTGGGAATTAGTGCCTATATCCCCATGTAAAGACGTCCATAAGTTCCATAGTTTTATAGTCCCAAAGATTAAAATTCTAATGGCAGGGGGTAATCAACCGGTAATCAACTGAGGGGGTAATTGATAGGGGGTAATGGCAGGGGGTAGTTACAGGGGGTAATTAACAGGGGGTAATGTCCTGCTTCCATAAATAAAGATATATATATATATATATATATATATATATATATAATTCAATAAATTTGCTTTATAGTCTATAAGTACTAATATAACAATAAATATCCATTATTTATTTGTGCTTGCATAAGTTTAAATAAAACAACAGATTTCGTTATGGCTCATTGGTTTTAAGGTCAATAAATATATTTTGAAGCATCCTTTAACAAGTTGAAATAAACTAGCTGAAACATAATACATTGAAAGGTTTAATTCCTGTATAAACAGCCATGTAAAGTTTTTCAAACACAACGGCTTTTATGTTTTATTTGTTTGTCTTGTCTATGTTTTGTATTTACCTTTGAAATAGAAATTAAAAGTTGATAGCGCTTAGGTTAGTTAAATACTAGTGTATTGCATTTATCTTAATCAATACCTGGCACACGTGATCCCTTGCTGGATCCATTGCACCTGAAATTACAGTTATTTGCCATATAAGATCTTCATTGTCTCTCATCTTTACGATGAAAGTTTTATAATTGTATAATGTAGCTGGTGTCATGCATTATAAATATTTTGTTCATGGTAATCATTTGGGTAACCTCTTATATTATGCATCATATATATCATGTAAGTGGTAATCATCTATGTTCAAGTTCATTTCTCGCATTAAACGTTGTATGTAGCTGATTATGTCTATGTTGTCTTGTATTACGTGTATTAATCCAATGATGATCACGTCGATAAACGCTGGTGTCAAATGGTTTTATTGGGATTCCATTTTGCTAAATCTTTAAATTTACTTAGAACGTCTTATTAAATGCATTATTTAACCGATAATCATTTTCTGTAATCATTAATATAATACATTATATGTTATGCAACTGGTAATAATTTATGTAATCGTGGGTGTGGGGGAGTTTCATATATATATATATATATATATATATATATATATATATATATATATATATATATATATATATATATATATATTTGTTTTGCATCTGCTAATCGTTTGGCTAATCTATGGTGTCATGGATCAGACTTATAATGTATTTTTTAAACACTTGAGTAAATTCTGGTATCATGTATTATATGTGTTTTTGGTATTGGTAATCATAATGGGCAATCGTTGTTCATGTATGTTATTATATACCCTGTGTCTCATTATCATCCGTATCCTCTGTTTTGAGTTCCAATAAAGGCTATTTAATTCCAAGAATAAAAATTTGACATTTTTGCCATATAACCCTTGTGTACGTATATTGGTAAAGAATATGCTTGAAGTTATTAAATCATTAAAATATTAATTAATGTCTAACCCAAACACATTTATCAAAAATACTTCTTTTCACCAAATTATAATTAATTAATGTCTAACCCAAACACTTTTATCAAAAATACTTCTTTTCACCAAATTATAATTAATTAATGTCTAACCCAAATACATTTATCAAAAATACTTCTTTTCACCAATTTATAATTAATTAATGTCTAACCCAAACACTTTTATAAAAAATACTTTTCACCAAATTATAATTAATTAATGTCTAACCCAAATACATTTATCAAAAATACTTCTTTTCACCAATTTATAATTAATTAATGTCTAACCCAAACACTTTTATAAAAAATACTTTTCACCAAATTATAATTAATTAATGTCTAACCCAAATACATTTATCAAAAATACTTCTTTTCACCAATTTATAATTAATTAATGTCTAACCCAAACACTTTTATAAAAAATACTTTTCACCAAATTATAATTAATTAATGTCTAACCCAAATACATTTATCAAAAATACTTCTTTTCACCAAATTATAATTAATTAATGTCTAACCCAAATACATTTATCAAAAATACTTCTTTTCACCAAATTATAAACCCAAATTTTTTTTTCTTTCTTGCTTTGTTAGAGAACCCTTTATTCGAAATAGATGTTGGTTGTAGAGAAAACATGCTGGTTTAATTGAAGAATTCTTATATATTAAGGGCGTAAGGTAGATAACTGGAATTATTATTCCTGTTCAAAGCCGGCCAGCTTTGAAACAACGTTTGATTTTCTTCACACTTCCATTTATATTTAAGTAATGATGAATGTAGTCCTAATTCGTTTAGTCTTGAGCACAATGTAGTATAAAGAGCCGAGTAGTGATCATTTAAAGCAATTAAAAAGGGTCCATCATAGTACAAACAAATTCACAGTTGCACTGACTACGGTAATATTAGAAGATTATCTGCACCATAACCTTGCAGAAATTCCATAGTTGTGTAGGGATTTAATACTTTCTTATATATGTTCCCAAAACGAACCTTTCTTGCATTTGCTTAAACACCTTGCCCATGTTTTCACTTCCACAATCACAATTCTAATGTGTTCATTTTCTCAAGCACCTCTCTCATAGTACCTGACTTCGACCTTATTATTGAGTTTAAGAGCAAATAAGACTAGATGGGTACTGTTTTCTATATTGTATATTCGTCGTTCAAAAATTCCTATTGATCCTCGGTACTGAAATATTTTTGCAATTCTCTCCGTCTTTAATTTGAGAGAATACCATTAGCTGCGACCATATAGTTCACTTATTATATGGTTTTCAGAAAGAAAAAATATTCAGATGTTTATAAAAATCAGTGATCTGCTTACGTTTACGTCAAACGTATCGAATGTGTTTACTAATAACAACGTTATTTAATTTAGCTGCTTCAGTATGTTTCACCTGCAACATCACGGTTTTGAATAATTAACCATTTGTTATCTCCAAGAAACTTAAGTAGGAGACATTTGTTCCCTGAGTATTAATATGGATCACTTTATCGTCACTGGAAATCTCAGTCAAAAATGTCGCTGGTCACTTTGGCGTAAATTAAAACATGGGGAAATTTAACATGGATTGAATAGTGAATTGAACGTAGCGACAAGGGATTGCACCACCTTAGCGCAACCTAGACGCTAAAAATGTGTATATCAAAATTGGCGTCAATGGGAATTTAACACGGGAAAAGTCACATGGAGGTCAAAGGTAATTGATCATTGGTGACATCATTGTGTTTATAGGGACAAAACTATTTATAGCGTGAAATGTACTTGAAGTGACAAGGTCTTGATAGAGACAAACATAGACATACAGAATCAAACAAATACACATCCAAACACAAAAGAGGACAGAAATGTTTTAACGAAAGACCCACCAATAGGAAAAGTCTATTTTATGGGTTCAAAAAAAAGAAAAGTCAATTTTATGGATTCAAAACATGTATTCAATTATATACAGGGGACCTCTGGCCCTTGCTTTAGTCTAAGCACTATCCATTTAATGCATACAAATCTGGACACTCTCGCAACTGTACAACATAATCTCAGCACAATTTTACATTTGTTCTCAGTGACTATCGTAATTTCGTGTATTTTGATTTCGGTCTTTTGTCGCTTTGAATGATGAGCGCATGATTGTACTTTATCGCTCAGATATACTAAAGCGAGGACTGAAATGCCGAAACTAGTTGCACGTGTTCTGTTTCATCATCTAACAAATGTAAATGTTCTAATCTGCTCCATTGTATTGGTGCGATTCTTTATTGGACAACTGAAGACAATTATACAGTCAAGCAGATAGTTCCAAAATGAGAGAAAGCCTATATTAAAAACACTTTGTTATATGGCAAAATTAAAACAATATTTTGAATTAAAAAGATTTCAAAGACTAATAACTCTTTAATTTTCGATCAATATCTTATATATCTAATTGATGTGCATTAATTTTTAATTTTTACACTCAAGTAGACCGGACAAAATACATGTTTTTTAAATAGAACAATTTTACTCCGGTTGTTTATAGGTCTTGACCAAACTTTTGTGCCGTATGGACTTAAATATTTCTAAACTCATATTTATTGTTTTCTATTTGAATATACTGTTAAGTAGATTGAATACGCCCCAAAAATTCTATATGTTTTTAGCAAATTGCCCAAAACGATAGAAATACCAGTGGATGATTAACAACCAGAAAAATTACAATGCAACTATAATAAACACTAAAATCGTGCTTCACAGCAACGTACGTGGAAGAAGAATCAAACATTATTGGAGATATCACACACTATTTCCGTTAAAGTGCGTGCGTACTGAAACAAATGAATTATGATATGAAGCCTCATTAGGAGGATAAAATAAATTAATGGACAGGACTCAAACAGATGTTTGATTAAATGTGTATACAGGTAAACGGCATAGTGGTCTCCGTATAAAGTCACTGTCTAAATTAATATCGGTTCCTCGAATGAATTATTATAAACCATTATTACAGAATGATGATACACGTCATGTAGATATGATTTAATCCATTGTCAAGAACGAGGTAATCTTTGAAAAGCTAATCGGATTACAGAATATTTATTTAATCTTGGACCTCATACAATGAACGAATCAAATAAATTGCCACAAAAATAGGACAGTGCAAAAAAAAAAAACATATAATTTGAGGATATTATTTTTTGTATTCATAAGTTAAAAGAAAGCTATGAAGGAATTATTCGGTTTCCAATGCAACAAAACATTTACCATATTTCTTTGTCACTTTAATTGAAATAACATAAAGCTATCACAGCCCTGGACTTTAGGGTATATGAAAATGTAGTTCAGCATATTTACTACATGCGAGCTCTTTTCCAGAATGCCAAAAATAAAGCAGAGAACGTTCCTCTTATTTCTCGGTTTCATGCAATAAAATGTGATGTATATTCTGCGTGATTCTTATTCGATGCATAAGTCCAAAAAGTTAAGTTTAATGAAACAGAAAGATAAATAATAATAATAATAATAATAATAATAATAATAATAATAATGATAATAATTATTATAATAATAATAATAATTGTGATTTTGTATATCGCCTAACCTTTAGTAGCTCTAAGCGCTTTACAACATCTATAATGATATGACTAGACTGCAGAAAAACAAACAACAAAAATCATGAAATTGGAAAACATGAAAAAAAAGATGCTGAACACATATGAGACACAAAACATTATTAGGTCTCTAAGTTTGTTCCTGCAGTCACAAAAAGTGAGTTTCAAGAGCACTCAAAATGGACCGCTGTGTCTTTGTGTCGAATTCAATGGGCAATTCGTTCAACATCACCGGGCTCTGGTACGCAAAAGAACGTTGTCCATATGACTTCGTTTTCATAGTAGGAACAATGAATATAAGATTGTCAGAAGAGGAGCGTAAGTATCTTGCTGATGTATACAAATGGGTGAGGCCGGATATGTATGTTGGACTGGAGTCTGGCGGTGAAATTTTGCACACAGAACAAATTTTGTTGTTTGATTCGCTATCGAATTCATAGCCAGTGTAGGGTACATAGCAGTGGTGAGGTGTACTCTGATCGAGGTACTCTAAAGATGATCCGAGCAGCTTTGTTTTGAACCTTTTGAAGTTTCTGGAGTAGATATGGAGTCGAACTAGACAGAATTGAGTTACTATGGTCCATTTTTGAAGGTTCTAATGAACACACAAGTGTTATAGTGGCATCAACTGAAAGATATTTGCGATTGAAACAGATGCATCTCAGTTCAAGATATGTCGCCTTGCATATGTTCATGACATGTTCGTGCAACGTGAGAGTACTGTCTAGAGTAACACCTAGGTTTCGAACTGACTGTGTGAATTTATTGTTGGTGTTGCTGATATCAATTGTCTGAGGAAAAGGATGTGAATGAGAAAGTCTTTGTGTTTTGATTAGAATAGCCTCAGTTTTATCATCATTTATCTGCAGCTTCTTACATGTCATCCATGATTTCACATCAGAATTGCACCTCTCTACTCCATGGATGGTAGCATCAGCTTCAGTTGGGTGGCTAGACTTGTATATTTGGGTGTCATCTGCATACAATTGGTGAGACGCTGAATGATGATCTATGACACTTGAGAGCGGCTGAGCGTATAGAATGAAGAGAACACGTCCAAGAACAGACCCCTGTGCAACACCACAACATAGATCAAGTGGGCTGGAATGTTTTCCATTTGCAGATACAATTTGTATCATGTTGACTAAGTAGGACTTGAACCACTGTAAGGCTATATTCTGAATGCCAAATACATATTGAAGACGGTGAAGTAATATATCATATTCAGTTGTGTCAAATGCTGCAAATCATCACGAGTACTAACAGGATATTGATGACTTAAAAACATATGTGAACTGCTCCGCGTAATTGGGACATAATGAAAAAATCATCTTTAACAACAATTTTAAATGTCACGTTTAAATCCTGTACAAACTGAATAATAAGTATTTTCTTGTGTACAGGAAAGCCAATACCTGATAATAAGATACATCATTCGTGTATTCAAATAATGCGGTAACCACCACGTGGCAACATCTTTGTTGATAACATTAAATCTGTAACGTACACATATCTATCTTTTAAATATTTTATTTATTTCAAAGATAAATATTAAATAGGTTTTCTGGATGAGAAGTTTTAAGGCGACTTCTCCAACAATTTCGGCTGTTTCTCCAGATACGTTGGGGAGAGTTCTCAATAGGGCGAGTTCTCCCAGGGCAAGTTCATCCTGGGGCAAGTTCTCCATATGCGTGTACTGTTGATAATGCAATCAAGCGTTCTATGAGTTGGCTGTGCTTGAATGTTTAAATTATGTTGACTCTCAGTGAAGACAGTGATGTAGCTGACATTCCCGAAAACGGGGCCCCATGTGGCCGAGTGGTCTAAAGCGCTCTTCATTGCAGATCACTGCCATCTCACTTCTGTCTGCGTGGGTTTGAGTCTCAGATTCGGTCAATGTGGGTATGTGAGAAAGTGCGCCAGTAGCTTCTCGTGGGTGGGTTGTTCTTTCTGGGGGTTTTCCCGGGTTCTTCCTCCAAAATTTATACTGACCGCCATCTATAGCCTATCGTGTCCTGAAAATTGGCGTTTAACCCTACAAAACCATACCCGAAGTAAAATATTCTATTGACATCCAACCTTACATAATAGATTCGTGGGACAAAGATGAACAGGACTCGTCAGATTCTGACAATGGCACTGCTCTTGGGTCTTTAGAGAAACATTCAAGCACGAAATGTCTCTGGCACAAACTGGTGTGTTGAGTTCGCATAAAGCCTTCTCTCTTTAATTTGATTGCTTATACAGCTCTCCTTTTAGATTCCTTTGGAAATGTGAAGAAAAAAAAACAAAATCTTCTGTCGGGAACTTCTATTATTCACACAACTTTTCTTTTTGGGAGGAGGGTGGGGTGGCGGACACCAGACAGATCTCCGCCCGCATGTTCGAAAACAAAGGAACAAAGTTCTCATGCGTTGGTGCGTTCCTCCCGATATGTAGTTTATTGTTTTTTTTATATATTTTTTCTCCCCTTTCTCAAATTTCTATTTATGTAGTTAAACTTTGATGGGGTATTGTATCCTTAGTGTTTCTATAGGGTTGATCATCCGAGTAGGTTTTATTCATCTAATCTCAAAATTTGTTCCCTAGATCATTTTGTCGACTTTGGCTAGAGGTCACCTGTACCCCATGTATGGTATTTATGCTGGTGCTATATGCATGTGATATATAAGTTTTTTTCACAATTATTTTTATATTCATTTACTTGATTTTTAATTTTAAAAGAAGTACGGTATACTATCTTTGTTTAGGGGGAAAAAAAAGAAACTTTTGTTTTAAGGCTTGTATTTGCTCCGCGTCACTCTTCGTATTGTCTATTTATTTCATATTGAATTCGACTGTGCTAGAGTGGGGGTCCATACATTTTTAAAAATTTAATCCTTTTAAAGATTTTCTTAAATTGTTTAAGGTACCTTTTCATATGGGTTCCCTGTACAATTCGCGAGCTGCCCAGAGGTGGTATAGAATAAGAATACAGTATTCTAGATGTTCCTTGTTTTTTTTTTCTTCCTAAATGATCAATTAGCAAGGCATATTTAGAGACACTTAACTTGTATATTTGATTCACACAATTTAGAGATACGTATTGAACCATCTTGTTTCTACCTGCACAAACTGAATACGTCTCGTATACGTTAATCGTCTTAAATGACGTCACATCCTGTGTATATTGAAGGGAGCTAACAAATTCTCGGCAGGGTCTTTCCGTTTCTTCTCGGAAAATAGGACAGTATTCTATTATGAAATTAAAGTGCAAATACATAAGATTCAAATAAACAAATAGTTGGGATAGATTAAATACACATACTACTAAATACCCTTCTTTTTGCAATAAAATTATGCAGGTCTCGGTTTTTGTCCCCTTTAAAGTTGAAAACACGAATGGAATCTAGGATTTTTGACGTGTGTGGGTTTCTATGACAGCCAAAGTGAAGTTGAAATCTCCGAAAATAATTTGGGTGCCACATATCGAATTTCCAATCTCCAAAAGATTCGGAAACTGCTCCAAAAAGAGCGATTCAGTCAGCTTTCTTTTGTTTACTAGGAGGAGGGCGGTAGAGACAAAAAAAATGGACTGACCTTTGTTCCAGTGTGAGTGTTGTTTGGACTAGTTCAAACAATGTTTGGCAGAAAGTGAAGGTTGTGTTGTACTTAAGGCATTTTATCATGGAATTCTTTGTGATGACAGCAAGTCCACCTCATCGAGAGTTGCGTGGGAACGACTTGATGGAGTAATGTGTGGGTGTTGAATCCGCACACATGGGCTCATCACCTTATGTTTTTAGCCATGTTTCTGTCAGGAAGAAGACGTCCATATTCTGGTCGTTGATAAAATTAACTATTTCCGTGCGCTTTTTCCGGTGATCCTTTTGATTAGGCGTTGCAATATAATGCAATTTTAGTGGTATCCCTGGGACAGTTGAAAAATGGCTGACGAGTTAAGATGAATTTGAACCAGGTTATCAAAATTATCGGCCGAATTTTTAAATTGATTATCATCCGTTAAGGGCGAAATGTAGATAACTGGAATTCTTCTTCCTGTTCTACGCCGGCCAGCTTTGAAACAACGTTTCTTTTCTCGCTTCTGTTTACATTTAAGTAATGATGAATATAGTCCCAGTTCGTTTAGTCTTGAGCACAATGTAGTACCAAGACCCAAGGAGTGGTCATTTAATGCAATTAATGTGGATCCATCATAGCGTAAGTTTATTGACTGGAGATTACGTGAAGGCGGTTTATTTAAAAACCAAGGACGTCTTAACAGTGGAACAAGAAAGCTGAGAAAAATTCTAATTGTTTTCATTTCCGGATAAATAATGGGGTTTTAAATTATCAAAAGTTAAGTTACAGCGTTTTGTATGGCGATCTGCATTATATATGAAAGTCTCACTGGACAGGTTTTTGGAAAATTTTCGTCCGACAATGACCTATTTCAGAAAAATGATAATAATAGTACATTAAAGTTACAAATAAATAAATAAATAAATAAATAAATAAATAAATAAATAAATAATGATTTTTGTTGAAAGGATGCTTGTAAGATTCTGACGTATTAAAGTTAATTCATTATGCAACTAGTAGCATTTACCAACACTGCCACCAACCCCTCTTTTTACATTCATTTTTTACAGGAAAGACCTATTTTGTATTTTCACAAGACAGCTAAAAGAATCAGTATGTGCCTTATCCGTGATTACAGTTCACTAGTACTGTAACAAATTAGCATCATCACTCCTCAACCATCTAGATTTTTAGATATTTACCTCTGTAGCAGACACATCGAAATACGTAAGCCAAGTCGGCTGCTCATTTGAAGCCAAAGTTACTCATTTGATCTCAATTCTAGTAGAACTGTGACAGACAGGCACCAGCACGTTAACCCATTTTCAAGCCTAACTCAAAGTAATTCTAAATCACATTACAGATTTAGCTTCTGTGTGAACTGACAAATGATAGGATTGTGATAATTAGGCTCATGCCCTTTACCTTAAATATATGAGATGTCAAAATACGAAACTATCCAGTGAGACTTGATACTTCCTCGATGTATAAGGCCAAATACTGATGTTTAATGAAACAGAAAGTTAAAAAAATGGGGTTTTAACTAATCAAAAGTTAAGTTACCGCCTTTTGTATGGCGATGTGGATTATATATGAAGTAATAGTTAAATAGAAATGACTAAATATTATGAATTTATCAATGAATTTCACTGCGATGTCCGTGCAAATAAATATAATCTTATAATTTAAACCTTATGGATAGATAATGTCCAGACGTGAATACAAAATGTATTCCTAATTAAAAATAGCAGTTCGTTTAACTAAATATTATCAAATGTTGCAGACTAATATAAGGTGTGTGATAATATGAGATGAAAAAGAGGAATCGATACAGTTATTTATGTTAAATCCAGGTTAGTCAGTGCGATTAGATCCTTGCTAACCGGTGTGTCCAACATATCGCATGTCACACGTTTTACAAGTTCTCATTGAAAACATTATCTGTTGTATATTTAGTATCATAACGAATCTTTAATATTTCCTAAATGTAAATGATACAAAAATAGTATTTTCATTAATAAAGGAACAGTGTGACTATCTGGATAATTTATATTTAATTGATGAACTATTCGTGGATGGTTCTTTATTAATTCAGAACAAACACAGATATTTTTATAAGCAAAGGTATGCCTGCTTTGGTGAAGTGAATTTACACTTGCATCGTAAGATAATTGCAGTGGTTTCAATTCATTGAGAATCATATCCAAATTAGATAAATTTGAATACGCGCTATACTCTTTATCCAAACTAAAGAAATTGACCGCTCTGGTGGCTTAATTGGTTAGAGTGTCCGCCTCGGATGCTGGAGTTGCAAGGTTCGATCATCATTAGAATCATATCAAAGACGCTAAAAATGTTACTAATGGCCTCTAATATAGTTTATAGGTCTTAAGACTGATCATATACTGCATTAGTTTTATAGTTTAATTATCTTTGTAATAATTGGCATCTAAAATGATACTTAATTCTTCAATATGTTGTATGTAACGGCCTTTTAAACAGCATAAATATTGTATTGAAAGGTTCATATTATACAAACGTCATCTCAAAATATTTTGTACATCTAGTGTAAAGGTATTATTACTAAGAAAATTAAGCCATCAAACTAACAAAATACATGATCAGTCTTAAGTTCAAGAACTTAATTTCTAATTTTCACATGAATAACGATGCATACGTAAAAGACCAGATTGAAATTCAATTTTTTTTCTACAACACATGTATTAAATAACAATTATTTGCTTTCTTTCATCCGTATTATGGTCGTATTTACAAACTTCTATACCACCAGAGATTGTATATTTGTATAAAGAGAAGTAAAATCAAGTGTATCTAGGAATGATTTGTCCCATAATGGGAGTTTGCCTATGTTTTCCTCGTGTAGAGTCCAGATGAAAAGCAGGTTGCATGGGTTTTCCTCGCGTGGCATGTGGATGAATAATAGGTTGCCTAGATTTTACTGGTGTAGTCTACGGAGGAATAGTAGGTTGCCTAGGCTTTACTGGTATGGCGTCTGAATGAATTGTAGGTTGCTTGGGTTTTCCTTGTGTGGCCTACGGATGAATAGTAGGTTGCCTAGGTATTACTGGTGTGACGTCTGAATGAATAGTAGGTTGCCTGGGTTCTATTGGTGTGGCGTAGGGATGAATAGTATGTTGGTGTAGCGTCGGGATGAATAGTAGATTGCCTACGTTTTCCTCCTTTTTTCAGTGAATCAATATTCAGACAAGTTTCATCGGAGAAATCTTCTATGCATATAATTGTTTTCTCCTAGTTGATTAATTGTACCCAATCTCCAAAGAGTTGAGAAAACTTTGGATGAGAAACTAGTCCAAATTTATAGAAATATATTATCGCAAGTCTATAAGCAATTTGAAAGAACACTAACAAAAGCATATCTTAAACTCTGAAGAAAAGATTGATATATGTAATCATTTAAATCATTCAGATATATCGTCAATCGTGTCCATTTTACTGATAGGTTAATTGGTTCCCCATGTGTCAAAGGGTTTGAACTTTAAGATAAGATCTTTTGTTTGTTAAATATGTTAGTGGTGTTTTTAACCTTGTAGAAGAACTCTTGTTGACTACTTGATATTTATTGTACCAGAGTGAAAAAACCTAATGGAATAGCATTAACTTTATCATCTTTTTAGAATCATTTATCCTTTATGGCCAGTACAGTTAATATATTCTTTATGGCCAGTACAGTCAATATATCCTTTGTGGTCAATGCATTGAAACACCAGCTGTGATGGGCTTTGCTGATTTAATTCATCTGTTACTTTTGTCAACTGAATGCATATTAGCATTTCCTATAAAGGTCTTGACTCCTGTCACGTTAACATTTGTAACTCGTCTTTTGTGCCTTAGAAAAGGGTAGTATGTGCAAATGGAGTTTAAAGACAATAATTGTAAGGCCTCAGCAGACTGGATTTGTAGTATACATTTTCAAGCTATTTCAGTTTATAATATATACTGAAAGATTCAGAGTTTTGCAATTTTAGACATACAACTAATTTGAAACTAGCTGATATTCTGCTAAAAATGAAAATAATTTACAATGAAACGAGTACGTAGCATATATGAATGTCCGTCAACCTTATCTAATCTAATTTAGTCCTTTTCTGATTGTAGGAACAGATGACACTCATTAAGGTTTGTAGCATGGTAATTAAGTGCTTTTTAAATACTTAAGACTATTTCAGTCGAACATAAACTAATTTTGAAGATATATGTTTAGCTTCAATGCTGAGAGATATGTAACTGAATGAATGTTAAACAGTGCACATGTAATATTCATAAATGACATCTAAAAAAAAAAACGAATTTTAAACAGCGTTATACATGCCCATATCACATTTCATATTGTGTTCGCTAAACCTAATTTGCAAGCAGTTGTCGCTATTTGCATGTATGTACTCAATTGTTACATTAGCATGTATGTACTCAATTGTTACATTATTTGCATGTATGTACTCAATTGTTACATTAGCATGAGAACTGCTATTGTAAATTAAATCTGAGACATTTTGTGATTTGTTGTGCTGTTCACTGCTACTCTAATATTGCTGGTGAAAGTGATCTCACTTTGATTATTCTAACCTTTAAAACGAGGAAAAGACATTTGTCAGTAAAACTGCACAAAGTTTTGTCATCACGTTCGCAAACAAGTAAACAATCTCAGAATGCTAGTCTCAGACCAGTGAACCCTCTCTGATGAAGACGTTTGTGTATTTGACTTCAACGAAGCCTTAAAATGTAAGCATGATTTAGTCACATTTATCAAGCATGGCCCAGAGCTCGTAATAACGGCTGCTGTATCAATGTGTATACAGTTTTGTGCTCATTTTATTTCTTTCAGTCAGTTATATTTGATATAATTAGATCTAAATTTCATATAGAAGTCTATTGTTTGTGCTCACACTTATTTGCTACTAAATTGAATAAATGTGTTTGCGAAGAAAATACTAAACAGGTTTCTTTAAAATGATGGAAAGATGGTTCATTCTTTTATTTTCAGACCAAACCAAACCCACACGCTTTCCATTCTTCATAGCTACTTCGGTATAATGCCTGGTATGCCGTCCGTATTACACTTGTTGGTTCCGGTTCTCCTATCTCTAATAAATACTTTCAATATACTAGAAGACACCTCTTACAATAACGTTTTCGCTGATTTTGAACGTGAAGCCTACGACTGCTATGCAACATGCAAACCACAGATCCTAAGAGAAAAAGGAATTGAGCTTAGAGTTATTCTTTTTGAGAAATATTATCTCATTTTTACGCTGTCAAAACATGTACATGAACTCGATCATATAATCTTTGTATATTCTTGGAAACGTTCATTAAGTATCAGCTGAAAATTGTCTTCAAGAATCATTTGCAATGTTATGTATTTTGAAAAATCATTACTTTTATTATATTTCTCATTAGCAATTACATGGCGAGTACATAAGTTTATTAAATATGTTTTGAATGTTGTAATATCCACATCGTGCCACATGTTATTCGATTTCGCTAAGAAATTACATCCCAGACATGTTTTTCTCTCCGTGACGCTTACTTATTTAAGACTCATTCTCTCCATGCCGCTTACTTATTTTAGACTACATCCCAGACATGTGTTTCTCTCCATGTCGCTTACTTATTTAAGACGCATTCTCTCCATGCCGCTTACTTTTTTAAGACTACATCTGAGACATGTTTTTCTCTCCATGCCGCTTATTAGATCCACGTAAGATGGACGGAGTGCACTAATGGGCAAAACTGCCTATGACACCCTACTACATTTATGTTTTCACCCATAATCCACTTCCTATTGTTGTTGAGCGGCCTCATTTATTCTTTTACCAACCTCAGCTGTCAAATTCTGGGAGTGTAAACTCATTTAAACATGCTCAATGTGCATATCGTTGTAGTCGATCTCAATGCCCCTGTGTTGCATGAGATCATTGGTTTGAAAACACCCAACCTTTTTGCATAATCCTTTCCGTAAAAAAGCGCAAATTATATATGCGATATAAGTCATTTAATTACTTTCAAGACAGAATTTATTAAAATCCATATCATATTAAATGGCTGATAAAAGCTCTTTTGATATTATTATAAATGGGCTACACACCATAAACCGTAACAAAAATTGCTAATGTCTCTTGGAACTTGTGCCTTAAATTAATAAATTCTACCAAACCGGTGGGATGAATTGCAATTTCCGACTTTTCGGCTGAATAGTTTCTCTTTTAAACCTTATATGATTCAAGGAGATTATATCGAAACATTAGATCAAAATGAATACAATTTAAAAACTTTAACTGGTTCCTTAATAGCAAACAAAAATAATTACGCAAACACCATTTCAATCTCTCCTCGTGTCACAGCAATGCGAACAATAATGTTCTTCAAAGTTTCATAGCATCTATTTCCAAAAGTTCTTGAATTTCATGGTGATAGACAGAACATAAACTGTTTGATGCCTAGTTCATGCATGACTTGTTGGAAAATTCCAGACATAACATCTGACCCTTTATAAGATTCGACTGATTTTAGAAAGACTTGTAAAACAAGACTTTCCAAAAAGATGGACATCAGAGAATCAGTGTGTTAATACTAGAATTGTTATGCTTCATGGTTGTACCTATGCAGTGTCCTATCAAGCAAGAAATAAAGGTTGAACTTGTCTTTCTAATTTGTCGATAACAATCTCGATGGGTAGCCTTTCTGTATGTACTTACCAGTATTACAAAATGATCTATCTAACAATCTGCATATTAAAAGTTATTGTATTATTCGTGCTACCGACAATGTGTGTATTCTGTTAATAACAGTTATGTACAACACCACAAATACATTTTGATACTAATTTAATTTCGTTATGGTCGCATGAAGAATATGACGTTACAGTATTGGGATAACAAATATAAATGACTAAAACATCTTTTTCTGAACGCTATGCACGGTAAGCCTAAATTGACAGGATTGTTAAAATAACATGAAAATGGTCACGGGAAAGCATACTAAGCAATTATCATATCATTCGAATTAGAGAGATTAAAGGACAACATAATGTCATGAATTTTGTATTCGTTTGATTAACCTATTAAAGACACGTTCATGAGAAATACTGAAATCCTTTCATTTCCTTTGTGCTTTGTTGGCTAATCTCAGATGTCTGATTTGGCATCTGCTGTGAAAGATTGTTCGCCTACACGATAATATTTTTATCTGTGCTGCAAAATGTTGTAAGTACTATAAAATATACCTATTATATATCAACATTCTTGTTGTATGCACCTTGTTTCACTTATACATGGAATCATCAATTCATTTTTATACTGAGTACTGGAATATTGAGACAATAGCTCCTCTTCAGAAAACACTTTGCTTTATTGGTATTTAACATTTTCTTATTTAATTTCGATTTTTGTTTTAAAAAAACATTGCATCGCTCCCCTAAAGCTTCTTTATTGTTAGGTGCTTGTTTATAGCCCGAGTGACAGCAAGGCTAATGAGACAGATAATTGAATCAAGAATGACCCTGCAGCGTGACCGTTGTTAGAGTGCAGCATCGGGGGGGGGGGGGGGGGATAACAACCTTCTCCATGATTGTTGCTGCAGACCACTTTTAGTGACTTAAGTACAGATAATATATAGAAAAATAATTTTTGTCAAAAGGTATACAAATACATGACAAAGTTACCAATTCAATGGCATAACTTCTCTATGCACACTTCATACATTATTTAGCCTTTATTTACATATATAATTAAGCTCAGGTGCTTGAATATTTTGGGCTCCGACTGCCACCACACACAGAGATCCCGACACATTTAGCGCTTTCTGTGCAGCCCAACATGAAAAATAAAGTTGGGTGGGGGATATATTCAGCAATAACGCGAAGCAGCCAAGAATTTTCAATTTCAGACTACAATGCCCTTACCTCTAATATTAAAATACAAACTTTTTAATATACAAACACTTTAAACATAAAAATGCACATGTATCATTGTCAAGTGCCACATTTTTCATCAGTGACATCCAGTAATTAATTCGTAGGCTAGCCGACAATCAACTGTCTTGGGGCAGAGTTTGGAACGAAAAGAATGTTAGTTTAACTTGGTCAGACTAGGTACAATAATTAAAGTGAAAACGGACTGAGTGTTTGACACGTAAAATTATGGGATTACTCACGTAGAGCTTTCAAAAATGATTGAGACAAATGATAAGGAATATTTCGATCCTAAGTGGCATTTTTAACATCTTGATAGACGGTTTCCATAAGGTCAGTAAGAATAGCATTTATTCCGATTGGGCGAATGCATAGGGAAAAGGTGGGGGGTGTCAGACTCCAGAATCGGGGAATATATACTATGTATCAAACGAGGTTAGTCAGTCTAAAAATTTCTCTGCAAGGTAGAACTGCCACAAGGACTCCGAGGGTTCGTTGCAAGAACGACTTCGTAAAATTGGGTTCCAGTTAAACTGAATGTGGAACGATTGTAAGACGCCAAAAACACAAAGGAAAAATAGTTTACTTTGGCAAGAGTAAGAATCAGCGAGAAGTCAAAGGCAATAGTTTATTTTGGCAAGAGTGAAAATCAGCGAGAAGTCAGAGTGTGGAATTCCCGTTCAATTAAAGGGCAAGCTGGAGACGGACGCACGCAGGGAAAAGAAAGAAAAACCAGTCGACGGAAAAGGTCATGTTGAATCACTCAACAGTCCAATGTTAAATGAACATTCGATTCCTTGATGAAATTTACTCTCAGAATTAACGACTAACTTCATTTATTTTCATTAGTGTTTGGATTCGTTTGAATGTATCCATTATTTTAAAGCTTCAGTATTTGTATTTTTCTGAACTAAGTGTATTCCGAAAGAAAGATATTGTAATTCACAGTGTCAGTCTTTTCTTAATTGTATTTTTAATTAAATTCATATTTTATCTTTACGAGGGCTCGTGTATTGTCTTGTTCAAAGTACCATCTCAGATTACTATATTCACTGACCGGGCATATTACACCGTAGCGATCATCTTCTAGATAACGACAATTAGTGGGAGGCGGTCTTCAAGTGTTTTTTTTTTCAAGTTGCGCAATACCTCTGACCAGGCCTTGTGCAATATTGTACTAATAACACTTGGATCACCCGCCTGCGACGGACGTTACAATCATCCGTACAAGAATACAGATAATGCGGAAGTGCGCATCCCCATATCCCGAAAAGGGTGTATTACTTGTTTGAGAACGCTACTGGTAGAATGTTTTGCACGACAGGCACACCTTCAATGAATTCATGTGAGGTGAAATGCTCTTCAATGAACCCATATGAAGAGCAGTGCCCATATGATGTGGCGAGTGTAGCGGTCTGTGTACCCACGAGACCTGGAACAAGAAGAATTGGAAAGCTGAACAAGACAGGAACAAACCAGTAGGAAGTTATGATGACGAGTACAGTAACGGTCCGTACTTCTAAATGAAAATGTAAAATAAAAACATTGTAAACATATGTGAACATATATATCATATGTTTAAGTATAAAGATATTGCCGAAGTGTGCACCCCGTGTAGCGAACCGGTTGTATTTCATGCCGCAGAACTCCACTGGAAAATTGTTTTGCCATATGGGAACACCTTCAAAGAACCCATGTGAAATCCAATACTCTTTAATGAAACGCGATGAAGGGCAGTGTGCCGACGATATGAACGACTGTATCGACTAAAAATGGCAGTAGAAAGTGATATGATAGTGTGTACACCATCGGAAGTCTGCACTAAATCGCAGACTGTAACGTGTGTCGCTCAGGCGTATATATTTCTTAAAAGCATTAGACCTCCACCGATTCAAGACCCGAATAAGACTGTCTGAGAGGCCATGCTTAGCACCCTCTGTGGCTGCATCTATCCTAAAGCCATGATTGGTACTTCTATCTGGTTTTACAGGTTTTTCTTCCAAATGATATACTGGCAGTGATGTAACTTCATGTTGACAATTCCATAATCCCCATTATATTTTAGTTGCGGAGTGTTAACATGTTCATATCAGTGTCTCATATGTTCCCTCGCTTTGCAAGCCCATCTGCAACAATCAGTGGTATCCATCTTTTGATTTAATATAGGATTTCGTTAAACCAGTCCACGTTTTCTTAAAGTTTTTTTTTTAATTTATAAATTAACGTTTTTCATTCTTATGCGTGTCAGAGCTTCATCCAGTGAGATAATGGTCTTTTTATCGTAAAGGTTGAATATGTAAGCATTTGGTGCTATAATAAATGCATTTGTTTATCGTCTATAATCTAAGACAAAATTGTTTAAGAGAATCGACTCTGCTTTTGATGTATTTGTGCAAACCGGCCGAAGGTGATCGAAACTGTCAACCGTGAAGATATTCCAACATTAGGCTTTTAAAGTAGGAAACGATATTTGTCAGAATAACCAAAACATTGTCATTACGGTACATATGTTGTGTAATCTGCCTGAATAAGTTATCTGTATCTTCAAAACCTTATTTACATAAGCTTGGAGATATAAACATCCTCTACACATTTTAACGTCTCTTCAAAAAAAACAATACCTAACTCATATGCTTTGTTAAGTTCATTGTTCCTGTTTTTCATCTCTTATGAACGTATTGTTAATATATTTGTAAGCACCTTTTGTAATAATGCCTTATCTATATTCAGAAAGATATGCTTAGTCCGCCTGCATAACATGCAGAGGACCCAGAAAAAATTATAATTCTAGCAAACTGTAAGCTATAAATTTCCCTTCTTGTTTCTTCAGTCATTACCAATTAAATATTACAAGACCTCCATCCAGTGCTCTTTCAAGCCGTCATCACATGAAGTGCATTGTATTGCTAAATATAGATCTAAGTCTACTTCATTGGCTGTAATGGTTTTTGTTGTTGCTGTATGATTACGTTACACCTATTCTTTTGCAAGCAAATATAACCTGGGGAATTTTATAGCGACAACACATGAGGGTGTACATATTACACTTATAAATACACTTTCATTGTAAAAACACCCACATCAGATTATGCTTTATATGGAGACCTTATGCAGTCAGTATTGGCGCATTATTAACTTGTATTATGTTTCTCTAGATGTTGTCGCAGAATTGAAACCGAGTGGATATTGAACTATGAGTGAAAGATAAAATTTGATGAACTTAATTAGTAAAGAAAAATATCTGATGCATAACTACAATGATTCCCGCACGCTTTCAACATACAATCGATCCAAGCACTCTATACAAATATTCACACATTGAAAATAAACCAAAAATATTATATCTATATGATATACAGATTCAAGAAACCTATTTTCAAAAAATAGTATGCAATGAAAGATATTCACATAATTTCACGTATGGACTACAATTAAGATTCAAAGAATCTCAAGGTATTCAAATATGTTTCAAATGTTCTGCACTGTAAGTGAGATTAACAAATCTCCTGGAATACAACTAAGATTCAAAATATTCTCATGTAAAAAAACATTTACCCAACTGAAACAACAACTGGACCAAACATTCTTTATACAGTCGCACGATTCACAAATTGATAAACCGCACAGTTTCACAGAGTCCGTGGGTTGGTTCACTTGTATCGGCCGCTCGCACCCTTCACGAATCCGATTCACTACATGTACAGTCATACGTATACACACGTACAGACAGCATACGGTACCTTTGAATTAGCAACGTTTACAGTCGTGGCTCCACCACATACACATACATACGCACATATATATAGACATATAGAAACCTCTACGCGTCAGCTTGCTGAACTCGTCAGTTACACTCGTCAGATAAACTCGTCAGCCACAATAAAACCAAACTGGTTATAATAATGAGTTCTGGAAAATGCTAATACATTAAACTCCAATATTGTTGTTATTCACAGTTCACAACGTTTCAAATTTTCTTGGTAATAAATTAATCATTACACGAGATGACAATACAAACTCAATAAACTTCGCATATTAAATAAAAATAAATTTAACACTGACCTCTATGGATTAAGAAGACAATGGAGAACGTGCGCTCCTCGATAAGATCCAAATTAACCAGTGTGTCGCTTATAAATTGATCTTGCTAAAATCCATAGGACAGTGAGTAATATTTAGGGTAAAATACCCGTGCAGATCATGATTATTATGTCCCTCGTCGCAAGTAGTTTCCGGCCACATACATATTGGTTCCTTCGCTTACCTGGAAAAACATTTGTTCACTTATTCCTATTCTTATTTGTATTTTTCTGAAGGTACTGTTTCTGGTGGATGCATTGCTTTGAATATGAATTCCCGATATGTAAGGACTATTGTACAACATATATGTATTTTTTTAACTCGAAGCAAGCATCTGTTGTAGGAAGCAAAGCAACCAGTCCAAATATATGTCTAATTCGGTTAGCGCTTATTATTGATGGTTTCGTAAAATCTTTATATGATATACATACTAAAAAAAGTTTGAAATAATATACAACAAATAAATCCAAAACTAAAACATTACTGAGATTGTGGAGAATATTATTTTTCTCATAATACACTGTGATCTTTAATAGTATTCATTTACTACAAAACTAATATGATATACTTTTGGTTACTTACAGTTATCTCATTAAATACTATTATTGACGACTACCTATTGTTGTTTGTTACAGGTGCTAAAATGATCAGACAGGTTATGGACTTTATCGGGTCGCAGTGTGCTCTAATGAACACGTTATCAGAAGTCTGGATCTGATCATGCACTAAGAATGAACTTGCACATATGATGTTCTACATTCTTTAGAAAGTAACTGAGATGGTACTGTGTACTGGAAGATCCTTCTGTATTGTAAGAATTTATCATTCTCGTTGTTGTTTTATTTTATTTTATGTTATTTCATAATATAGATTTGTAGGCCTTCAGTTGTCTATATATTGATAAATATATCCCGTTCATTTATAGTTATATACATTACTCTAATATAACAAATGAGTCACACGTTTCTCAGACGGGATCAAACATGTCAATTAAACTTGAACATGATTGCCTAAAATAAATATTCGTTTATAATCATTTATGGAGCTATTTGCAAATTTGTACAACCCTATACTAATTTTAGCTTTTGCAATACATTTCATCTCTGACAATCAGTTTGGATTAATTTACAAGTTATTATATCGTAGAAGCTGTCAATAACAGACAGTTGGTTCTTACCCAACAATAATTATTTAAAAATTCTCTCTACGGTACGAAAGAAATGACTTTAATAACCCTATTTTTCTCAAATGAATTCTGAGATTTACATTAATAGAGGGCGAATCTCGTTGCAGCAGTGCAAGATATACCGACGCACCAGTAATCCGCTCTCTGTGTAAATTATTCCTAAGATTACAATTGTTACTATAGTAACGAGGTTCTGTGGCCACACTCATCAATGTCACAGCACTCTCGTCCAATAAATATGCAGGCCTAATAATGAGTCACAGCGTATATATGCTTTGTAACAATGTGGGCTTATGTTATGGAATCATCATAAACTGAATGTATAGACATAAGAATCAAGCTGATCAGGGATCGTCTGGAGATTATTAGTGCGATTCTAAAGCATCAGGCAATTCAGTGAACGGATCATCCTGAAAATTTTAAAGGCTAGCTCTACGAGTATAAGAACACTTATAAGAATTTCGTTTTGGTGAGTACTGTCTTATAACTTCATTTTGACAAATACACAGAAACTAAATCAAAGAAACATTACAAATCACCATTTGTTATTCGTTCAAAAATTCAAAAATGTATAATATGTTTTGTTAAGATTATATCTCATTCTGTCGTTGGTCTTAAAACAGAACATTTTTTTCATATACACCTGGCGCATTAACTTTCACAATCGTCGAAAACGTTTTTTAAAAGCAAAGTCATTATCAGATGCACTATATGCCAGAGACTAGAACAAACTGTTCTCTTTACTATCATTTGTGCTCTGAAAAATATTTGTAATGTCCAAAACTTAGATATAGATATCACGATTTTCAAAAGCCTTTGTATCCTACATTATTCACTATTTATTTAGACACATTATGTATTATGATATATGATTTGCCTTTTAGGTCACTATGACACATTCTGTGTTATGACATCTGATTCTCCTTTTAGGTCACTTAGACACATTCTGTATTATGACATCTGATTCGCCTTTTAGGTCACTTAGACACATTCTGTATTATGACATCTGATTCGCCTTTTAGGTCAAGCTGGTAATGTCGTTTTTCATAAGCAAGCGAAAATCAAAAGTCATTTGAAAAATAACTTGCACGCAAGAAAATAATTTTCATTGCATGAGACACGGATTTCAGATAAAATATGTTCATTGCTTTAATTTGTTCTTCAACGCGAAAGAGTGAATACATGAATGGTATTCTCGAAGATAATTAAAAAAAAACATGCGGTAATTAAACAAATTGATTCTAGTGCTATTTGAAGAATGATTTATTACAATTTATTTTAATCAAAGATAAAATCATTGTTGCTTTTTAAATCGAACATTCAATAAATTTATAAATTATTGGTAGAGCGTCCGTCTGAGATAATAGATTTGAATATATTAATGTGCCTAATTCATGGAGAGATTTCCCTAAAACTATGAAACAAATAATATACTACTGAGATTCGACTTTCAAGATCCAAGATTATCTATATCAGCACATAGTGTACATATTCGAGTAAGGAATTCTCTTTAATGTATGCAACATTTCCCTCTAGAATATTAATCAGTATGAAACAATCAATCGCTTTAAAACGCAACTGTGAAAAATACTAAAATTCAAATATTACGATATAATTAGAACTCTTCCGATTACATCTCTTACAATGCAGACATTCTTGAGATACTTGAAGATCCTGCATTTTATCAAAAACAGCTTAGAACGTTTGATTTCATTCTTGATCCAATATGAAGTTCAAGAAAAGATATTATTTCCAATTTATTATGTTTATTAAAATCGATTGTTAATTATAAAAAAAAATTGTATTCACAGTTTTAAACAAATGTATAGCAATCGTATTGTAGCAGTAATGAGCGATACAAAAACTGTAATAATTAAACTATAAAAAAGCCAAGAAGTTATTACCTGTTTTGTTTCGAGTGGGTTAAAGAATGTGATACGGTGTTGGGCCGTCGTATGTAACGAATATGTTCTTCCATCTTGAAATATAAAACTACACTCACGTGGTTTTGCATTTACGACATAGCCCATTTTTTATTCTAATATTCTTTAAAAATGTTTAATGTATACTTTAAGAAAATTAATCAGGCATTTGTCGTCTTATTAAATATGTCGTACAGCCCTCAACATTATGTAAACTAGGTTATGCCTATATATGTACTGTGGAAGTCGCAGCATCAGTCAGTCTCCATTACATGCATGTATTTAGTATTTAGATTTCACTTTTAAAATTACTGTGCAGGATATAAAAATCAATTTAAATTTTAGACACAGGTAAGTGAGCCATTTCCTTACTTCCCAAATGGAAAATATTTTAGGACCAGAAAGTTATCATTGTTCATACAGTCTAATTTCAGAAGTGAACTTTTACCACCAGGCAAATTTCATTTCAAATTTTATAGACTAACAGTAATTAAATGCATTCAAGATTAAACAGAAACTTCATTCATTTACAACACATTCTAAATCTATTTGCATGTTTTCAATTGCCACAATAACTTAGTGGTGAATTGATGAACTTAAAGTAATAATGTAAGCAAAAAATTAAGAAATAAAAATTAGGTCTCTTTTTTACACGTTATTAGGATTTTATACTCATCTAGATATATTTCAAGAAAAAAAAGTGTTAAATAATACTACCTCATTTGTCTTTTTTCTTTTCTTTATTTTCTATTTGAACTGTTGCAAGAACTTGAATTGTAGACATACATTCCCTCACTGTGTCATAACATATTTGCTATCACTGTACATAACCAATGTAATACTTCAAAGATTTGTCACCAACCAACAAACTTCTTTTACCTGTTATACTTCCATCTTATGGTGCAAATGTTTGTCAGTTTTATCCTCAAATTAGTTTGCCCTGTAATTTTAAAATAAATTATAAGTCTCTACATCTAACTTCAGCAGAACATAATTTTGAAAGACTGAACTTGATTTTGCACCTTACAAATTTAATTTAGCAGAACATAATTTTGAAATCTGAACTTGAAATGGATTTTACCTGTGTGTGGCATTTAGATGATTTACGTTGTGGAATGTCAATCTGAAGTCAGAAATGAGGTAAGGTTTTGCACAAAAGTCATGCATTTCAACCATGCAGTTGAGTCTTGACATGACTCCATTTCTCTTTCTTACTTTATCTGGATATTTTAAAAATTTAAATACATGTGCAAGATTTCAGCGGCAAGTACTTTCTACGTCTCTCACGCTATATGTCACCTTATACCCTAACTTCATCTGAGAACACAATATCAAACTTGATGTCCAAGTTAATATTGTCCACCTTTGCCAAGATCTAAATTTGCAACCTAGATACCGTAAAATACACTCAGATATTTTTGTACTTTCTCATTTCCACCTGACATTTTCACAAAATATTACTGCATTTCTTAAAATTACAAATGAACTTTTCATTTTTTAAAAGTATCACTTTAAGTCAGTCCTGATAGTTTGTAAATGGACTTTAATTTAATATTTTAACTTGTGAAAGCCGTTACAGACAGCGTGCGTGACAAGGAAATAATAAAAGTGCGATACGGAATTAATGACTGAATGTTTGTAACGAAAACCAGATAAACTATGTAACGTTAAATAGATATGCATGATAGAAATCTATGGCTTGCCGAGTTTCATTTTAACAAATATGTATACAATGAGTGGCATATCCAGGATACAGAGTACATGGTATACATATATTTTACTTATATCACATCCAAATACACAAAATTGCATGTCCAACAGAACGACGATTGACTAGATGCGATTTGATTCTGATGTAGCGAATCAACTCGTCCCATCCTTGAGTGATTCCGTTACAAAATGCCGTTGTTTACCTTTTGGGAATAATCACAATACTAATTAATATTTATAAGATGCTATTTACATTTTAGCGTATATTCTCATTCATAGTTTTTTAAAATAATTATTAGACACCTGTACAATTTAACAGGAATGATAATGTTTTAGTAAAGAAAGTAGAGAACTGCAAACACATTATGGTTAGGTTTCTGAATACTGAACGCGCAGCCATTCCTTACCGGCAAATATATTAAAGTGAGTGTGGAAATATAAACTTTCGAACTACTAAGAGGTAATTCAAAGATTATATTGTACTTACAGTTTATATAAATCAATACTATGATTTAAGTAAGTATCATTGCTAACGATCATACACTTGCTTCTATCGATCATTAGAATCTTCACCATATCCGCCGGTATGTTTCAGTCTAAAGTTTACTATCTTTCGTAGGTACAGATGTAAGTTATATCTTATCATGACACAGCTGGAAATTAAATAATGCGATATTTTTTTCCGTATCTTCCTACGATGAGAGAGAGAGAGAGAGAGAGAGAGAGAGAGAGAGAGAGAGAGAGAGAGAGAGAGAGCTGTGCAGTATGATCATTTAATTATTACAAGTATGTACTTTGAGTAATGTATTGACATTTTATGGAAGGTATTCACCTAACCATATCGAGAACCAATGATATTTTAGGTTACTTAGTTCAATTTCAGTTTCAATAGATTCAAAGACCCACATTGCTTTTTTGTTCTTTCACTCCATAGATTTACTCCACTCTTATTGATGTATGCACGAGACAGATAAAAAGGGAAAGGCAGCGAGAATTTTAATGAAATTGTGTACAACGATTAGTTTAGTTAGAAAACGGAGATTATCAATAAGTGTTCTTATTAATCAATGTACAGTACAGCAATTGCCTTTTTTGAAATATAGCCTGCTATTGAAACAATGGTTTTACATGCGCAGTGGGAAGGTCAGTACTCAGCTGGCGGACCTCCTTCGGGGGTAGCTCGCCCACCTTTGGTCCCTACATCGCATTCAGTTCTCACTGTGGCTCCAAGAAGTTGCGTCATGCACAGCGGCCACATTTCAGAAAACAATCTCGACTTGACGGCTGAACTAGGATGGGGGTAACCTACGGGTCTTAAACCTTTAGTGAGTTAGGCTTTGTCTTCCTAGCATGTGAAGACTGGACTCTGCAGCTTTCGAAAAGGAACCAGCAGCTGGTCAACGGGCAGAAAGACGATTCCTACAAAAGCGTTGCTGAGCGCTAGGAGCACGACGAGACACGTAAGACGTCTTGCTCATCCACTGAACTCAACTCAGTCTCCGACCGTCTCGACGATGTCGTCTGCTAGATCCATATGGGTTTGGGCCAAAAAGTAAGGTGGACAACCTGCGAAACTCTTCCTAACTTTAAACAATGTCACAGCGCAAGTAAATCTTGTCATCCACCCATCCCATTTCATCGCTCACTAAAGTAGTATGGTGAAAGGCAAGCCACGGAAGCGGCAGGTGTGTGTACAATGGAGTCCGGTAGCCACCTGAGGGACTGAATAGCCCTCTTCAAGAATACACTGCTCACCTCACTGGCATGAGGAAGGGGGAACTAGAAAATGTGCCATAAACATTGCACTCTATAAACATCTCTAACCAGCATACCGCGGTTGGCGAGGACTATACTCATGCGGTTGAAATATAAACAAAAAATGAGGATTGTTCTCTTACACTTGGCGCATGGAATTAGTGCACTGTAATGGACAGAGACGATGTGGAAAGACACCAGAGTAGAACCGCCCTAATAGAAAAAAAGCTCACTAGATACAACGTGGACATTGCTGCCTTGAGCGAGACCTGGCCTTGAGGAGAAGGCGAACTCTGTGGAAGAGGCTCCGGATAGACTTTATTTTGGAAAGGCCGATGAAGTGAAGAGCGCCGTGAAGCTGTTGTTGGCTTTGAAGTGAAGACTGCACTGATTGGCAAATTAGCTGTACCTCCCAAGGGAGCAAACGAAAGACTCGTGACCATGAAACACCCCCTCTTGTCTGGAAGAAAGCACCTTACCAACATCAGTTGATATGATCCCACCATGACCAACCCAGATGAAGTGAAGGTCAAGTTCTATAAGGATAGTCACTCCATTAATGCTGACGATCTAATGGCAGTTGAGCTCGTCATTCTTGGCGATTTTAATGAAAGAGTAGGCTCTGATTATGTTGCTTGATATGGAGTGCTAGGATAGCACGGAGTTGGTCACTGTAACAACAACGGTCTTCTTTTGCTCCAGACTTGAGCTGATCACCAATACAGTATTACGCCTCTCTACCCGTAACTGGACGTCATGGACACACCAACTCTCTAAGCATGGGCATCTCATCTACTACATCATTTTCAGAGACAATATGGATTGATGTACATGTGAACAAGTCCTTGTGTGTCGGTAACTTCTGCACAGACCACCGACTCATCATCACCATGCTCAACATCCGCACTCAAACCAAAAGACGCGCACTGGGAAAGAAGGCTCCTAACTGACTGAACATCAGCAAGCTGAAATGCACCAGTAACAAACAGTATATCGTGTATGCCCTGGAAGAACGTCTGAGATACACCTCTCTCGACAATTAAAATGTGGAGACCGACTGGGCAGAATTCAGAGAGCTGGTCTACAGCACAGCATCGGAAATCCTTGGACCCTCAATCAGAAAGTATCAATACTTGGTTTGATGAGAACTGCCATCAAGCAGATGCTGTACGAGAAAAACTGCCTCCTTCAAAACTACTACAACAACCTCATGTCCGCCTCCAGGAAAGATGCATAAAACAACATTAGATCAGAACTGAACAGCAGAAGCTTCGTCAGATGCGAGACACATGGAGGAGCAACAAAGCTGATGAGATCCAGTGATACGCAGATTAGTATGACATGAAGAACTTCTAAAATGCCCTGAAAGAAGTGTATGGACCGATATCCTCTGGATCATCACCCCCTTTCTTCTCAGCGTAGACTGGAACACACTAATTACTGACAACGAGAGGATTATTCACCGATGGGCTGAACACTTTGACAGTGAGTGTCCTGAATCACCCTTCAGTTAACGATGACGAAGCCATTGGTCGTTTCCTTTAATTACCCATCAACGACGCACTGAATGAAGTTCCAATTTTGCTATAGACACAGAAAGCGATACGCCTGCTCTCCAATGGCAAAGCACGCAGAACTCCACTTTAGCTGAAGTCAGTGAAGAAGGGGGCACAGCCCTGATAGAAAAGCTGCATCAGCTGCTTTTACTGATGTGGCAGCAAGAGTCGGTTCCCCTAGGAATTCAAAGACAACCACTAGTGCATATCCTTACTCTCAATTGTAGTAAAGATACTCGCCAGAAACCTACTGAACCGCCTAACTACATACCTTGACCAGGGACTACTGTTAGAAAGCTAGTGCGAATTCCGAAAAGTACGTGGAACCATCGACATGGTGTTTGTTGCGAGGCAGCTACAAGAGAAGTGACAAAAGCAAAACATCAACTTTTTATCCATCTTCGTCGACTTGACTTGACAAGAGCATTTGATGCTGTCAACAGAAATGGCGTGTGAAACGTAATGACCAAATACTGATGCACAAGAAATTGTATGTCCAGCATTTCCACCATAGCATGCAGGAACGAGCCCCAGACAATGGAGATACATCTGAATCTGAGCCATTCCCAGTGACCAATATCGTCAAGCAGGATTGTGTTCTGCCACCGACACTGTTTAGTATATTGTTTTCAGCCATGTTGACTAATGCTTTCAGAGACGGAGAGGATATAGTCGGCATCAGGTTCAGTGCAGATGGAGAACTATTCAATCCCAGGATGCTTCACGCAAACATTAAAGTTATGACATCCACCATCAGGAATTTCGTATTTACTGATGACTTCGCCCTCAATGCTGGCTCAGAAGCCGACCTGCGATGCAGCTTGACAAGTTCTCAAGCTATTGCACAAGTTTTCGTCTCACCATCAGTACCAAGAATATTGAAGTCCTGCATCAGGTGTCCCCTGGAAAGCCTTATGTTGAGCCCAACATCACCATCAACGGCCAAACACTCAACGTAGAAAACCTCTTCATCTACATTGGCAGCACAGTCACAGGTGGTCACTTTTGATCACGAGGTGAACTTTCACGTTGCCAGATCCAGCGCAACATTCTGTAGATTTTATGCCAATGTCTGGAATAGAAGAGGCATCATCAACCATACCATGTCTATTGGGCAGTAAAGAGATCCACACACTACTTTACGCATGAAAAACGTGGACTGTGTACCAACGCCATATACATATTGTTACGTATATTTGATTTAAATTATTTATTTTTAAAATGTTAGATCCAAATTTGTCATGTTGTGTTTAAAATTCATCAATTGGGAGATATCTATTCTGGAAAATTCAGGCTGACCTAGACTCTATTTGTAAACAACAGGTGTGGCCTCATTTTCTAAGCTGGTAAATAAGCCTTTAAAGGGATTGGTTAATTTCAAGGACAACTTTTTATTTTTAGTTCTTGTTGGGTGTGAAATGGTTGATTATCATCTAGGTCATCCCATGCGTGCGTGTTTTTATGATCGTACGTTCTTTATGTGACCTTCCGGAAAATCACGTGATCCCTTGTTTACGTAAAAAACAGAGATATAAACCATGTTTTAGGAGAGAGATATTTAGTATATGTTGGGCTTTTATAATATTAAGTTGTGTCTTCTTTTTGAGTTATGTTTAAATACCGTGTACTGGAAATTGTGCCAATTCGTTCGAGCAACAAGAATTATTTTATTTATCTGGAAAAGAATATGCGCTCACATATTTTCATTTGGATTATTATCAGAAAACAAGAACTAACTAAATCACGTGACATCGTCGTCCGTATTGGATTACATCGTCAAGATTCGAACCGGGAACTATTATGACATTTATTTATCAAGACTCTTGCAAATCCATTAGTGGATTATTTTTGTGAATTCTGTTTTGGATTTTTTTTGGACTTGATTCTCTAAAACCGTAAGTTTATTTATGTTCTCTTATGAAAATATTTGTACTTACTAAATTGATTGTTAAAGTTTTACAAACTTGTTAGTTTTCACTCTTTCTTTGTTGCTGCTTATTCAAGCCTAAGTATATATATATATATATATATATATATATATATATATATATATATATATATATATATATTATCTTCAAAGCAATATTTTCATTTTGATGCATATTTCTGACGAAACTTTAAGCCTGTACATTGTTTCTAGTACCAACCTAGTTGCTTTTAAGTGGGGCAGAATTGAGACGTCTGCCTTTAGAAAACATTCAATGTTTCTAATTCGATATAACCCTACGTTGACTTTTTTAAGTCTTGAAACACTAGTAATCTATAGGACAAACATGTAAGCTGATTGGATCGTTATTAATCGTATGGCACGTTCCACAGAGGTGCCGACAAAACAGGATAATCACTTAGCTGAACCATAATTTCGTATTGCTATGAAATTACTGCCAGTTATATTGTTTAGAATGTGATTGTTTCAACTCATCCCATAATTACATATACCTTTAAATATAAAATTTGATTTTTAAAACAATTAAATAACCGTTTTAGAAATAATTTGTTTCTTATCTTAAAAAAGTAACCTCCGATGGTGCTCATATTTCTCTGCATACTTTTACATGCTTAGGCTCTAATAAACAGTAGCTTTTAAAGAGTCAAAATAACAAGCTTGTAAAATTTTAATAAACAATTTATTTAGCACAAATATTTTCAAGAAAAGAAAAATAAACTTACGGTTTTAAGAATCAATTCCAAAATTAATACAAAAATAATTCAAAATATAATCCACTAGAGAAATTGCAAAAGTCCTGGCAATAAAATGTCCAAATAATTCCCAGTTCGAATCTTAGTGAAGCATCCAAGATGGAAGACGATGTTACGTAATGAAGTCAGTTCTGGCCTTATGAAATTCAATGAGCACAATTATTTTCCAGATAAATAACAACATAAATCCTCTTGATCGAATAGAATTTAAATAATTTCCAATACAAGGTAATTTAAAATAACTCAAAACGACATAACTTAATATTCTAACAGCCCAACTTCTACTAAATAGTTCTCTCCAAAACATAATTTATATACCTGTTTTTACGTAAACAAGAAAGGGTTCACGTGATCTTCTATAATCTTTTAGAACAAATTTACGTTCAAAAAATCTCGTACACACCGTATGACCCAACAAAAATAGAAAGATGTTTATAACAAAGCTCCATAATGTCTTTGGAATCAACCAATCAATTTAAAAGCTTGTTTAAAACTCTGAAGTCAGGTCAAAAATGAGGTCAACACCTGGTGTTTGTTCTTAGACATGTCATCCCACTTTCTAAATAAAATATCTCCCAAGGAATGAATCTTAAACTTAAAATGGCAAATTTGAATCTGACAAACAAACAATTAAAATAAAAAACTAAATGACCCAAATCAAATACACGTAACCATACAGACTCTTTCAAAGCTGGGGGAAAAGTTTCAACAGTTGGCGTACTCCACGAGACGATCTCAAGTTGTCAGTTACCGCATTAACACAACAGGTTGACTTCTGCAGTGAGCAAAGCCATTCTGGTATCTTTCAACTTTAATTAACCTTTATAAAGTTTCTAGACGGGAAGCCTTTTTGAAATCTTAAATGTGACAATTCATTAGGGTCCAAACTTTCGCATAAACATGATTTGATAAAGTCGTTGAAAACTTATCAGTAACTGTTGGACGCATAATCATATTAATATGTATGAAATGAAGAGCAAATAAGGCATGTCCGACAAAAACTCATTTCTAAATGATATATTTGATAAGTGTCTGTATGTATTATAATAAACAGCAAGTTCTATCGACTACACAAAATCTTTGGAATAACGAACAACTCCACAAACAAACTTCGAAATATCAAAACTATCATAGAGCGCTTTTCGGCATATACATGCATCGCACACGTTGGTATTATCGTGTCGACCACGCTAAAGTAAAACTCCACAAAGAATGTTCAAAATATCAGAACTATCGGTGTGCGCCTTGCATCATATAGAAATATAGAATATGTTGGAACTATCGTATTTCCCGCGCATTTAAGACACACACCTGACCCACAATTAACTTTCTAATGTGCCATTTTAGACAATCAGATTGTTTCTAAGCATATTTGCTTTTTTATACAAATTATAACCTTTGATTCCAATGATTATACTATTCATTACATTCATCTATTTTTCCGTATCTTTTAAGGTATCTTTACACTTTATGATTTGTACATATTCATGTTTGTTTAAAGAGCTTAATCTTCCAAAAGAGTTATCATTTTATAAATGTCCCATTTGTATTATTCAATTTTACTTGGCACTTAATATAACAGTTGTTATTAAGGCGGCAATAACACATAAATACACATATACACAAAAACACATTTCTGTATCCTTCATTCAATCTAGCTTGTTTTGTTTACTTTGTATGTTTCTTTGCATACATACATACATACATACATACATACATACATACATACATACATACATACATACATACATACATACATACGCATATTACCGTATTTCCTTCTGCCAGAGTTGTTTTAATTTTCTAGTAAACCCATTTATTGAAGTAATGACGCACTAACACATTCTGGACTAATTTATAATAATATATTCGCTCTTAATCTACCCGCCTCAATACGTGATTATTGACTTGAACCGTACAAAGCATCTACCAAAGGTGTAGAATAAAAAGGATTGGAACTAAATAATTTATATTAGGTGAAATTCATATTTTAATACAATTTAAATATTTTTTATTATATCACATATCTGCTTGTCATGACTTCCATATATATATATACCATTTGTATATTTTATTTTTCAGATAAATAAAATGGAATTAAATGTCAGTATCATGGACAATCTGACAGACACCGTAGTTAACCAGACCCAACATCTGCCTCTTTCCATGTATATGACTTTTGGATCCCTCCATATTATTGCAGTAGTTATCAGTCTTGTGGGTAATATTCTTATCACAATGGCCATCTTGTTAAACAAAAGTCTCCACCTGCAAGTGTATATATTACTTTCGCAGGTTGCAATAGTCAATGCTATTTTTTCGGCATTTGTGGTTCCCACAAACATCTACACCTTGCTTAACCCTCTGTGGTTACCAAGCAACATGTTCTGTAGCCTTTTAATCTATCCGATCTACATTCTACGGTGTACTTCAGGCCTTCTTGTCTTGATTATCTCAGTTTACCGCTGCGCGCTTGTCTGTTACAACAACGTCTACAAAAGGATTAAATCCTCAAAAGTGGTTGCCGGATGCTGTGTATTTGTTTGGGCAGAGACGATTGTGCTTGTTTGTGGACTAGGGCAGCGTGTGTCTTTTTCTTTGGAATCCAGAACATGCGTTCTTGAAGGAAAGTATTTAGAGGAGGCCCTAACAATATTCGTATACGCACCTATGCTTTTTGTTCCAGTTGCAGTGTATTTGAACATCGTCTTTTTCGTCAGGAAGGCAAAGCGACGTGTACAAGCTCACAGAAGTATTTCATCCAGAAATGATACAGAATCCAATAAACTGAATATCATGACAGCCTTGATGGCTCTGAACCACATGTTGACTGGCGTTATCCCTGGAATCATACTAGCAGCGATCCCACCAAATCATCCCTTGAGAGAAAAAGTAGTTATACCTTTTATCTTCCTTTTTCGAATCACACCGGTCGTGGACTGTATTATTTACTTTATCTGCAACAAGTCTATCAGGTCCTCAACTGTCAATATATTTACCTCTTTTATGCCGTCCAGCGCTAGGAATGCTTCATCCGACACGCAGGTACAGAATATTTTCTCCATTGAAAGCCGGAACCGTAATGCCATTTCATTGGATTTTAGGCCAAGGAATCAATTGTCTACGTAAAATATACAGTTTTAAAGGATATCTGATTGTGTCTGTTGTCTAACAAGTCTGTGTTGCTTATTAGTCAACTGGCATCCAATATTTGTCGGTTTTTGCTGTCTTAAGAATAATTCTGACATAAATTTTATGACTGATTTATCATGATAGAAATTAACAATTTAGGTCTCATTTTTGTTGATGACATATAATACTAGACTTTGCATGAAATCGTCCTCGATTACTAAGTTCTGTGCCACATGCATGGCCAATTGAGCCAATTTTGCTTGAATAATGACAGCATGAAATTTAGAATTCGATCTTAAAACATCTGAGTATGGCTTTAAAATCACAGCAACGAGATAACCAATATTAACGTTTTATAGGTATATTAAATGTTAATATCAACCCCATATATATATATATATATATATATATATATATATATATATATATATATATATATATATATATTACGTCGTCGACATGAATAACATCTGTTGTAATCGCTTGTGTCCGAAGATCTTACAACACTCCTGCATTTAAATCAAAGGAATTACTGTCTGTTCCATCCATTCATAGTTGTTGTAGTTTTTGTTGTTGGTGATGCTGATGACGATGGTATTATAGGGGATGCAAAATGGTATATTTTGAGTTTTTGCCTTATTTATAAGTCTTTGGATCGATGACCCTCCTGACACGTTACCATTAAAGTGCTGTCTTGCTCCAGCCTCCGTGACTGGTGGTTTTACGAATGTTTCTGCACAGTTTAATACCACGTCTATTATTGCCTTAAATAATACAGATTAAATAATATACACCTTACAATGATGTTTGTTGATAACAAAATAAGGTGCGCGTGGCTTAAACTAGGAAGCTGAATGATCTGCAAGACAAATGTTTTTATAATATAAGCTCACAATCGCATGCTGCAAAGGTTAGGAACCGATGAATATTGAAAATCGGTTGGGGGTAACAATATGTGATACATGGCTTAAACTCTAAAATAAAAAAGACAAGAAAGCCATTGGGTTTAGTACTTTGTAGGCAAATGACATACACTATAATTTATGTGTAGCTTCTGTGAGGTAAAGTATACACGTGAGCTAAGTGGGATATACTCAATCTTTATTGACAGAGTATGTGTAGAACAGATCAATTATGGAGTTATGTTTGGCATAACATGTTTGAGCCAGCTGCTCAAAAGAAGAGAGACAAAACAGGGTTATTATGATGCATAGAAAGAGCTTTATTAAAAATGTCTCTTAAAAAATTGTTTGTACAAAGACAGCGAGCACCAGCTGAAATACATAGAGAGAAAGCAGATTATTGCAACCAGAACCAGCGCCTGAGTTAGATGAAGAAACATTGAGTAGTATCCATTCATTCACTCGAAGTGCTGCATAGGTATTTGGCAGCAACAGGTCGAATCATGAGAATAAGGCAGCTGCCCGAATTCATGAAAAAGTTGAGTTCGAATTAGATCCCTTTTCATTTCTTGATAATATGGCTCCGAGATTACAAAACATCTTCTCCAGGTGAGCTTATAAACGTTGATGACCTAACAAGTCAAAGTGTCTAGAAAAAACCAGCTTAGTGTTTTTGATATTTTTCCCCGTTGAAAATCTTAAATATTTTGTCGCTAAATATATACTGTTTATAATTTGAAAAAAAAAATATCATAGAAGAGTTTTGCTGTTTGACAATTTCTCAGAACTCAAACAATAAAATAGAGTCTTTTTACTCAAGCACAACCAAGCAAATTTTTAAGTTTAAAATGAAAATTGTGTCTCCGATTAAATTACACATATGAATTTTACTAATATTTGAAACTAATGTAAAAAGTTCTTGAAAATAAAACAATTACGAGAACCATTCTTTGGTGCAAAGAATCTTAGCCTTCAAAATAAAATCAATATATAAGATCTAATATTGGCAACTACATGGTTTATAAAATTCAATAAATGATGTATTTCCTTTACACGCAAGGTCAATCAGCAAACATAACTTGCAGTATGGTTGAAGAAACACTAAATGGTCATAAAGAAACGGATGAAACTCGAATAAAGCCTGTAGATCAACCTAACGTTGTCAGAAATGTCAGGTAATTTAACAGCTAGCCAATGACGAATTAATTCTGCCTGTTTTGCTGTATATAAGAAAACACATAACCTGAATTCGTATCTTATCAGGATGTTATCTGTTCTTAAAGTCAACACCGACTATCAAAGACAAAATTAGTAGTAAATATGGTATTTACTAATGAATTTTCAATCGATTTTCCTGAAAATCCACACACATAATATATTCATATATAACATTTATCAACATGATCATATAGATAAACACCCTTTGTAATTACAAATTCAGTATCTTCTATATCAGCATATTCAGTGGAAATTATACAATTATTCATCTTGAAGACTAGTTAGTTTAAATAACCTACTATGTAAAGATCATAGCAAATAAATAGATCGTCACCGGGCAATGCATAATGTCAGATCTTTTATGCAATTAGTATGCATGTTATATAGACCAATTTGTTTTTTCTAGATTTTCTAAATTACTAAAGATCCATTATATGTCTTTAAATTATGGAATATCAGTGACATATTAATCACATATAGGGATATTTTAAGTTGTTCCTTTCAAGCATATCCTACACTTTATAGTTTGAAGAATAGACTTAATCGTATTGATAAACTGTCCCCTTCTATTTCAAATACTTTCTGCCAACATAATAACAATTTTAAATTATGGGTCCTTGATTAGGCTTTATACAAAGCCAATGACGATGAAGTGTGCTAACGTCTTTTTGTCAACATGGTAATTGAATTATAAAAGACAACTCCAATGCTTGCATCAAAATAAAGAAAGTTAAATCTTAAGTACTGATTCAAATTATCAACGATTACTGATTATAGATTCGCAAAACATAACTATATCCTACACGTTACATGTGGCGATCACTGCCATTTTTTAAAGGTTAAGAATCTAGAGGTTCATATGCGAAATGAGAAAAGTGTGGGCTAAGAAAACAGTAGATTTTTAAAAACTTTTTCTTTTTATATTAAGCGACGTAAAAATAATTCTACATGACCTATTTAAATTTATAAGTTCAATGAATACATTAGATCAGCACGAATAACATAATTGATTTCCATGTAAAACTGGCATGAAAATGGTCGCGGTAAAATATCAGGAGCAATTATGATATCATACGAAGTAGAGAGATCAAAATGAAAGCTGATTGCTATTGAAAATTAAGCATAGTGGAACGAATTTTATATTTGTTTGATCAGCCTATTTAAGACATATTCGTGGTACTTACTTAAATCCTTTTATTTCATTTTGCGTTCTTTGCTAGATCCGACTTATGGCACATAATCTTGTGTGAATAGAAGATGTTCGTCTATGCGATTATTTATATTTGTATCTGTCGGGCAAAATGATTTATGTCATGTATGTATTATATAAATAATATTGTTGCTTGTATGCACCTTCTTTCATTTTATAATTGCATAAACAAATTCACAGTTGCACTGACTACGGTAATATTAGAAGATTATCTGCACCATAACCTTGCAGAAATTCCATAGTTGTGTAGGGATTTAATACTTTCTTATATATGTTCCCAAAACGAACCTTTCTTGCATTTGCTCAAACACCTTGCCCATGTTTTCACTTCCTCAATCACAATTCTAATGTGTTCATTTTCTCAAGCACCTCTCTCATAGTACCTGACTTCGACCTTATTATTGAGTTTAAGAGCAAATAAGACTAGATGGGTACTGCTTTCTATATTGTATATTCGTCGTTCAAAAATTCCTATTGATCCTCGGTAATGAAATATTTTTGCAATTCTCTCCGTCTTTAATTTGAGAGAATACCATTAGCTGCGACCATATAGTTCACTTATTATATGGTTTTCAGAAAGAAAAAATATTCAGATGTTTATAAAAATCAGTGATCTGCTTACGTTTACGTCAAACGTATCGAATGTGTTTACTAATAACAACGTTATTTAATTTAGCTGCTTCAGTATGTTTCACCTGCAACATCACGGTTTTGAATAATTAACCATTTATTATCTCCAAGAAACTTAAGTAGGAGACATTTGTTCCCTGAGTATTAATATGGATCACTTTATCGTCACTGGAAATCTCAGTAAAAAATGTTGCTGGTCACCTTGGCGTCAATTAAAACATGGGGAAATTTAACATGGATTGAATAGTGAAATGAACGTAGCGACAAGGGATTGCACCAACTTAGCGCAACCTTGACGCTAAAAATGGGTATATCAAAATTGGCGTCAATGGGAATTTAACACGGGAAAAGTCACATGGAGGTCAAAGGTAATTGATCATTGGTGACATCATTGTGTTTATAGGGACAAAACTATTTATAGCGTGAAATGTACTTGAAGTGACAAGGTATTGATAGAGACAAACATAGACATACAGAATCAAACAAATACACATCCAAACACAAAAGAGGACAGAAATGTTTTAACGAAAGACCCATCAATAGGAAAAGTCTATTTTATGGATTCAAAACATGTATTCAATTATATACAGGGGACCTCTGGCCCTTGCTTTAGTCTAAGCACTATCCATTTAATACATACAAATCTGGACACTCTCGCAACCGAACAAAAAATTCTCAACACAATTTTACATTTGTTCTCAGTGACTATCGTAATTTCGTGTATTTTGATTTCGGTCTTTTGTATCTTTGAATGATGAGCGCATGATTGTACTTTATCGCTCAGATATACTAAAGCGAGGACAGATATGCCGAAACTAGTTGCACGGGTTCTGTTTCATCATCTAACAAATGTAAATGTTCTAATCTGCTCCAATGTATTGGTGCGATTCTTTATTGGACAATTGGAGACAATTATACAGTCAAGCAGATAATTCCAAAAATGAGAGAAAGCCTATATTAAAAGCACTTTGTTATATGGTAAAATTAAAACAATATCTTGAATTAAAAAGATTTCAAAGACTAATAACTCTTTAATTTTCGATCAATATCTTATATATCTAATTGATGTGCATTAAGTTTTAATTTTTACACTCACTTAGACCGGACAAAATACATGTTTTTTTAAATAGAACAATTTTATTCCGGTTGTTTATAGGTCTTGACCAAACTTTTGTACTGTATGGACTTAAATATTTCTAAACTCATATTTATTGTTTTCTCTTTGAATATACTGTTAAGTAGACAGATTACGCCCCAAAAATTCGATATGTTTTTAGCAAATTGCCCAAAACGATAGAAATACCAGTGGATGATTAACAACCAGAAAAATTACAATGCAATAATAATAAACACTAAAATCTTGCTTCACAGCAACGTACGTGGAAGAAGAATCAAACATTATTGGAGATATCACACACTATTTCCGTTAAAGTGCAAGCATACTGAAACAAATGAATTCTGATATGAAGCCTTATTAGGAGGATAAAATAAATTAATGGACAGGACTCAAACAGATGTTTGATTAAATGTGTATACAGGTAAATGGCATAGTCGTCTACGTATAAAGTCACTGTCTAAATTAATATCGATTCCTCGAATGAATTATTAGAAACAATTATTACAGAATGATGAGACACGTCATGTAGATATGATTTAGTCCCTTGTCAAGGGACGAGGTAATCTTTGAAAAGCTAATCGGAATACATAATATTTATTTAATCTTGGACCTCATACAATACACGAATCAAATAAATGGCCCTTAAAATAGGACAGTGCAACAAAAACCAAAATATATAATTTGAGGATATTAATTGTTTTATTCATAAGTTAAAAGAAAACTATGAAGAAATTATTCGGTTTCCAATGCAACAAAACATTTACCATATTTCTTTGTCACTTTAATTGCAATAACATAAAGCTATCACAGCCCTGGACTTTAGGGTATATGAAAATGTAGTTCAGCATATTTACTACATGCGAGATCTTTTCCAGAATGCCAAAAATAAAGCAGAGAACGTTCCTCTTACTTCTCAGTTTGATGCAATAAAATGTGATGTATCTTCTGCGTGATACTTATTCGATGCATTAGGCCAAAAAGTTAAGTTTAATGAAACAGAAAGATAAATAATAATAATAATAATAATAATAATAATAATAATAATAATAAAAATGAGCATTTTGTATATCGCCTAACCTTTAGTAGCTCTAAGCGCTTTACAACATCTATAATGATATGACTAGACAGCAGAAAAACAAACAACAAAAATCATGAAATTGGAAAACATGAAAAAAACATGCTGAACATATATAAGACACAAAACATCATTAGGTTTCTAAGTTTGTTCCTGCAGTCACAAAAAGTGAGTTTCAAGAGCACTCAAAATGGACCGCTGTGTCGTTGTATCGAATTTCAATGGGCAATTCGTTCAACATCGCCTGGCTCTGGTACGCAAAAGAACGTTGTCCATATGACTTCGTTTTCATAGTAGGAACAATGAGTATAAGATTGTCAGAAGAGGAGCGTAAGTATCTTGCTGATGTATACATATGGGTGAGGCCGGATATGTATTTTGGACTGGAGTCTGGCGGTGAAACTTTGCACACAGAACAAATTTTGTTGTTTGATTCGCTATGGAATTCATAGCCATTGTAGGGAACATAGCAGTGGTGAGGTGTGCTCTGATCGAGGTACTCTAAAGATGATCCGAGCAGCTGTGTTTTGAACCTTTTGAAGTTTTTGGAGTAGATATTGAGTCGAACTAGGCATAATTGAGTTACTATGGTCCATTTTTGAACGTTCTAATGAACACACAAGTGTTATAGTGGCATCAACTGAAAGATATTTGCGATTGAAACAAATGCATCTCAGTTCAAGATATGCCACCTTGCATATGTTCATGACATGTTGGTGCAACGTGAGAGTACTGTCTAGAGTAACACCTAGGTTTCGAACTGACTGTGTGAATTTAATGTTGGTGTTGCTGACATTTATTGTCTGAGGAAAAGGATGTGAATGAGAAAGTCTTTGTGTTTTGATCAGAATAGCCTCAGTTTTGTCATCATTCATCTGCAGCTTGTTACATGTCATCCATGATTTCACATCAGAATTGCACCTCTCTACTCCATGGATGGTAGCATCAGCTTCAGTTTTGTGGCTAGACTTGTATATTTGGGTGTCATCTGCATACAATCCGTGAGACGCTGAATGATGATCTATGAAACTTGAGAGCGGCTGAGCGTATAGAATGAAGAGAACACGTCCATGAACAGACCCCTGTGCAACACCACAACATAAATCAAGTGGGCTGGAATGTATTCCATTTGCAGATACCATTTGTGTCATGTTGACTAAGTAGGACTTGAACCACTGTAAGGCTATATTCTGAATACCAAATACATATTGAAGACGGTAAAGTAATATATCATATTCAGTTGTGTCAAATGCTGCAAATCAAGGAGGGTGAGGACTTTAATCTTTCTACTATCTAAAGCAGAGAGTAGTTTCAGTACTGTGGCATGGGTGATATGCAGACTGTACATTGCTCTAAAGACTCTTTGAATGCAAATGAGATAACAGTTAGGTTAGAACAACTTTTTCTAAGATTTTTTTATATGAATGGGAGATTAGAAACTGGGCGGTAGTTTTTTGAATCGTTATGGTCAAGTTTGATTTCTTCAGCAGAGGCTTTACGATGGCAGTTTTGAAACATTATGGGAATTCCCCAGATGGGAGAGATGTATTAATAACATCAGCTATTGAAGGCAATATTGGGTTTTAGCACTAAAGCAGCATTGATGTTGAAATTGGATCGAGTTCACAAGACTTTGGTACACTCTCCATCACGTTTGTCCTTACTAAATCAATAGAGACAGGTTCAAATGCTCCTAATGGTTGTCGCTGAAATTATATATCATAACTGTATGGTGACGAATCAATTGAAATTGTGTTGTCAAGCGAATCTTTAATGGTTTGTACTCTGTCACGGAAGAAATTTGCAAATAGGTCCGGAAGATCTACTGTAGAGAACTTAGTCGGAAATGATGTACATTTGTTCCTTGACATTAGTTTGCTAGTTATCTCGAAGAGTTCTTTTTAGCTGAAACTCTCCATGATCTTAGTACTGTAGTGGAATAATTTGACTAAATCAAATATGTTTGTGACATTCTTTTTAGCGGCTACGTAGATTTGTTTATGAATAATGAGTATGGTGGAAAGCCAAAGCCTCTCTGCTTTTCGGCGATGTCTTTAGCAGTGCGAAGCTGGTTCCTAACACTGCTATACAATGGAGAACACCTTTTTTTTTTGATATTCCGCATTTGGTGGCTGGGGCATGTTTTTCAAGCAATGAACGCAGGAAGTTGGATGTAAGAAAGTTGTTAGGTTTTCTTGGATGTCATGCATGAATTTGGTTCTATTTATCATACGGAGGTTTCTCTTAGTAGCAAATAGAGGTGGAGGGTTAGGGACTGATACGTCGAGATGGCATACAATGCAGAGGTGATCTTATGCAAGTTCGTGGGATACAAGGTGGACCGTAGAATAGTATCATCAGGTCTATGAAGAATCCAGTCTAAAATGTGACCAGGTTTATGGGTGGGTTGGTTAACTGACTGTTTAAAGGGGACAAACATGCAAAATTGAAATTCGCTCAAACTTTTTATTCGTTACTTAGAAATTTATGAAAAACCGATCATATCTCTTGATCCGTCTTAACTAAAACAACGCGCTTCCCTCCCCTCACTAATAGTTGAAGTGACGTAATTTGAGACACTGGTTACTCCGGCAATGTTGATAATGAATTATGGAGAGTTTGCCCAATATCCAACTGGGAAAAGGATCCTATATACTGATTGTGAGATGTCGCCACATGGTTGTTAAGGCTTTATTTATTGTTGTCTATCTTCAAGTTAATAACTTATTAAAGTTATAAAATCTGTAACTTTTCATCTTTTCCATTTGATCAACTCAGCTTCTGTACTTAACGAAACAGAAGTGCTATTTATCACTTTTGCTCTGCTCTTCAACATCATTCGATATATTTTAATTGGAAAAAAATAGAGCATGATGTGAAGTCTGCAGTTTTATATATGAAAGGGCTCCAACCTAATATTGAATCATACTTGAACTCGATAACAAACAGCATTGACGTTTTGACGTTTAGTTCTTCTTATTTGTTAATGTTCGTAATTTTATTATTTCTTAAATAAACAAACTATTTAAAGTTGAACGAGAAGTTTTAAAAATGTTTCACTACTAACTACTAAATTCCCGATGCAAAATAATCAGGTTTACGTTATTTTATTATATATACAACAACATTATGATCACGAGTACTAACAGGATAGTGTTACTTTAAATACATATGTGAACTGCTCGACGTACATGGGACATAATGAGAAAATCATCTTTAACAACAATTTTAAATGTCACGTTTAAATCCTGTACAAAACTGAATAATAAGTATTATTCCTTGTACAGGAAAGCCAATACCTGATAATAAGATACATCGTTAGTGTATTCAAATAATGCGGTAACCACCACGTGGCAACATCTTTGTTGATAACAGTATATCTCTAACGTACACATGTCTATCTTTTAAATATTTTATTTATTTCAAAGATAAATATTAAATAGTTTTTCTGGATGATAAGTTTTAAGGCGACTTCTCCAACAATTTCGGCTGTTTCTCCAGATACGTTGGGGAGAGTTCTCAATAGGGCGAGTTCTCCCAGGGCGAGTTCACCCTGGGGCAAGTTCTCCATATACATGTACTGTTGATAATGCAATCAAGCGTTCTATGAGTTGGCTATGCTTGATTGTTTCCATTATGTTGACTCTCAGTGAAGACAGTAATGTAGATGACATTCCCGAAAACGGGGCCCCAAGTGGCCGAGTGGTCTAAAGCGCTCTTCATTGCAGATCACTGCCATCTCACTTCTGTATGCGTGGGTTTGAGTTACAGATTCGGTCAATGTGGGTATGTGAGAAAGTGTGCCAGTAGCTTCTCGTGGGTCGGTTGTTCTTTCTGGGGGTTTTCCCGGGTTCTTCCTCCAAAATTAATACTGACCGCCATCTATAGCCTATCGTGTGCTCAAAAATGGCGTTTAACCCTACAACAACATACCCGAAGTAGAATATTCTATTAACATCCAACCTTACATAATAGATTCGTGAGACAAAGATGAACAGGACTCGTCAGATTCTGACAATGGCACTGCTCTTGGGTCTTTAGAGAAACATTCTAGCTCGAAATGTCTCTGGCACAAACTGGTGTGTTGAGTTCGCATAAAGCCTTCTCTCTTTAATTTGATTGCTTATACAGCTCTCCTTTTAGATTCCTTTGGAAATGTGAAGACAAAAAACAAAATCTTCTGTCGGGAACTTCTATTATTCACACAACTTTTCTTTTTGGGAGGAGGGTGGGGTGGCGGACACCAGACAGATTTCCGCCCCCATTTTCGAAAACAAAGGAACAAAGATCTCATGCGTTGGTGTGTTCCTCCCGATATGTAGTTTAGTGGGTTTTTTATATATTTTTTCACCCCTTTCTCAAATTTCCATTTGTGTAGTTAAACTTTGATGGGGTATTGTATGCTTATTGTTTCTATAGGGTTGATCATCCGATTAGGTTGTATTCATCTAATCTCAAAATTTGTTCCCTAGTTCATTTTGTCGACTTTGGCTAGAGGTCACCTGTACCCCATGTATGGTATTTATGCTGGTGCTATATGCATGTGATATATAAGTTTTTTTCACAATTATTTTTATATTCATTTACTTGATTTTTAATTTTGAAAGAAATACCATAAAATATCTTTGTTTAGGGGGGAAAAAAGAAACTTTTGTTTTAAGGCTTGTATTTGCTCCAGGTCGCTCTTCGTATAGTCTATTTATTTCATATTGAATTCGACTGTGCTAGAGTGGGGGTCCATACATTTTTAAAAATTTAATCCTTTTAAAGATTTTCTTAAATTGTTTAAGGTACCTTTTCATATGGGTTCCCTGTGCAATTCGGGAGCTGCCCAGCGGTGGTATAGAAGAAGAATACAGTATTCTAGATGTTCCTTGTTTTTTTTTTTCTTCCTAAATGATTAATTCGCAAGGCATATTTAGAGACACTTAACTTGTATATTTGATTCACACAATTTAGAGATACGTATTGAACCATCTTGTTTCTACCTGCACAAACTGAATACGTCTCGTATACGTTAATCGTCTTAAATGACGTCACATCCTGTGTATATTGAAGGGAGCTAACAAATTCAAAGCAGGGTCTTTCCGTTTCTTCTAGGAAAACAGGACAGTATTCTATTATGAAATTAAAGTGTAAATACATAAGATGCAAATAAACAAATAGTTAGTATAGATTAAATACACATACTACTAAATACCCTTCTATTTGCAATAAAATTTAGCAGGTCCGGTTTTTGTCCCCTTTTAGGTTGAAAACATGAATGGAATCTAGGACTTTTGACGTGTGTGGGTTTCCATGACAGCCAAAGTGAAGTTGAAATCTCCAAGAATAATTTGGTTGCCACCTATCGAATTTCCATTCTCCAGAAGATTCGGAAACTGCTCCAAAAAGAGCGATTCAGTCAGCTTTCTTTTGTTTACTAGGAGGAGGGCGGTAGAGACAACAAATAATGGACTGACCTTTGTTCCAGTGTGAGTGTTGTTTGGACTAGTTCAAACGATGTGTGGAAGAAATTGAAGGTTGTGTTGTACTTAAGGCATTTTACCATTGAATTCTTTGTGATGACAGCAAGTCAACCTCATCGAGAGTTGCGTGGGAACAGCTTGATGGAGTAATGTGTGGGTGTTGAATCCGCACACATGGGCTCATCACCTCATGTTTTTAGCCATGTTTCTGTCAGGAAGAAGACATCCATATTCTGGTCGTTGATATTTTAACTATTTCCGTGCGCTTTTTCCGGTGATCCTATTGATTAGGCGTTGCAATATAATGCAATTTTAGTGATATCCATGTGACAGTTGAAAAATGGCTGACGAGTTAAGATGAATTTGAACCAGGTTATCGAAATTATCGGCCAAATTTTTAAATTGATTATCTGTTAAGGGCGAAAAGTAGATAACTGGAATTCTTCTTCCTGTTCAACGCCGGCCAGCTTTGAAACAATGTTTCTTTTCTCGCTTCCGTTTACATTTAAGTAATGATGAATATAGTCCCAGTTCGTTTAGTCTTGAGCACAATGTAGTATCAAGACCCAAGGAGTGGTCATTTAATGCAATTAATGAGGATCCGTCATAGTGTAAGTTTGTTGACTGTAGATCACGTGGAAGCGGTTTATTTAAAAACCAAGGACGTCTTAACAGTGGAACAAGATAGCTGAGAAAAATTCTTATTGTTTTCATTTCCGGATAAATAATGGGGTTTTAACTTATCAAAAGTTAAGTTACAGCGTTTTGTATGGCGATCTGCATTATATATAAAGCTCTTACTGGACAGGTTTTTGGCAAATTTTCGTCCGACAATGACCTATTGCAGAAAAATGATAATAATAGTACATTAAAGTTACAAATAAATAAATAAATAAATAAAAAAATAATGATTTTTGTTGAAAGGATGCTTGTAAGATTCTGACGTATTAAAGTTAATTCATTATGCAACTAGTGGCGTTTACCAACACTGCCACCAACCAACCCGTCTTTTTTTACATTCATTTTTTTACAGGAAAGACCTATTTTGCATTTTCCTGTGACAAGACAGCTATAAGAATCAGTATGTGCCTTATGCGTGAATACAGTTAACTAGTACTGGAACAAATTAGCATACTTTTCATCACCCCTCAACCATCTAGATTTTTAGATATTAACTTTTGTAGCAGACACATCTAAATACGTAAGCCAAGTCGGCTGCTCATTTGAAGCCAAAGTTACTTATTTGATCTCAATGCTAGTCTAACTGTAACAGACAGGCACCAACAAGTTAACCCATTTTCAAGCCTAACTCAAAGTAATTCTAAATCACATTACAGATTTAGCTTCTGTGTGAAATGACAAATGATAGGATTGTGATAATTAGGCTCATGCCCTCTACCTTAAATATATGAGGAGGTGTCAAAATACGAAACTATCCAGTGAGACTTGATACTTCCTCGATGTATAAGGCCAAATACTGATGTTTAATGAAACAGAAAGTTAAATAATGGGGTTTTAACTTATCAAAAGTTAAGTTACCGCCTTTTGTATGGCGATGTGGATTATATATGAAGTAATAGTTAATAAGAAATGACTAAATACTATGAATTTATCAATGAATTTCACTGAGATGTCCGTGCAAATAAATATAATTTTATAATTTAAACCTTATGGATAGATAATGTCCAGACGTGAATCCAAAATGTTTTCCTAATTAAAAATAGCAGTTCGTTTAACTAAATATTATCAAATGTTGCAGACTAATATAAGGTGTGTGACAGTATGAGGTGAAAAAGATTAATCGAAACAGTTATTTCTGTTAAATCCAGGTTTGTCAGTGCGTTTAGATCCTTGCTGACCGGTGTGTCCAACATATTGTATGTCACACGTTTACAAGTTCTCAATGAAAACATTATCTGTTGTATATTTAATATCATAACGAATCTTTAATATTTCTTGAATATAAATGCTACAAAAATAGTATTTTCATTAATAAAGGAACAGTGTGAATATCTGGATAATTTATATTTAATTGATGAACTATTTGTGGATGGTTCTTTATTAATTCAGAACAAACACAGATATTTTTATAAGCAAAGGTATGCCTGCTTTGGTGCAGTGAATTTACACTTGCATCGTAAGATAATTGCAATGGTTTCAATTTGTTGATAATCATATCCAAATTAGATAAATTTGAATACGAGCTATACTCTATATCCAAACGAAAGAAATTGACCGCTCCGGTGGCTTAAGTGGTTAGAGTGTCCGCCTAGGATGCTGGAGTTGCAAGGTTCGATCATCATGGGAATTATATCAAAGACGCTTAAACTGGTACTAATGGCCTCTAATATAGGTTATAGGTCTTAAGACTGATCATATACTGCATTAGTTTTATAGTGTAATTATCTTTGTAATAATTGGCGTCTTAAAAGATACTTCATTCTTCAATATATTTTATGTAACGGCCTTTCAAACAGCATAAATATTGTATTGAAAGGTTCGTATCATACAAACGTCATCTCCAAATATTTTGTGCATCAAGTTTAAAGGCATTATTACAAATAAAATTAAGCCATCAAACTAATAAAATACATGATAAGTCTTAAGTTCAAGAGCTTAATTTTTAATTTTCACATGAATAACGATGCATAAGACCAGATTGAAATTCAATTTTTTTTCTCCAACACATGTATTAAATACCAACTATTTTCTTTCTTTCATCCGTATTATGGTCGTATTTACAAGCTTCTATACCACCAGAGATTGTATAAAGAGAAGTAAAATGAAGTGCAACTAGGAATGATTTGTCCCATAATGGGAGTTTGCCTATGTTTTCCTCGTGTGGAGTCCAGATGAAAAGCAGGTTGCATGGGTTTTCCTTGCGTGGCATATGGATGAATAGTAGATTGCCTAGGTTTTACTGGTGTGGCCTACGGATGCATAGTAGGTTGCCTTTGTGTTATTCGTGTGGCGCCGGGATGAATAGCAGGTTGCCTAGGTTATACAGGTGTGACGTCTGAATGAATAGTAGGTTGCCTGGGTTTTCCTCGAGTGGCGTAGGGATGAATAGTAGGTTGCCTAGGTTTTCCTCGAGTGGCGTAGGGATGAATAGTATGTTGCATAGGTTTTCCTTGTGTGGCTTCGGGATGAATAGTAGGTTGCCTAAGTTTTCCTCCTTTTTTCAGTGAATCAATATTCAGACAAGTTTCGTCGGAGAAATCTTCTATGCATATAATTGTTTTCTCCTAGTTGATTAATTGTACCCAATCTCCAAAGAGTTGAGAAAACTTTGGATGAGAAACTAGTCCCAATTTATAGAAATATATTATCGCAGGTCTATAAGCAATTTGAAAGAATACTAATAAAAGCATATATTAAACTCTGAAGAAAAGATTGATATATGTAATCATTTAAATCATTCAGATATATCGTCAATCGTGTCCATTTTACTGATAGGTTAATTGGTTCCCCATGTGTCAATGGGTTTGAACTTTAAGATAAGATCTTTTGTTTGTTAAACATGTTAGTGCTGTTTTTAACCTTGTAGAAGAACTCTTGTTGACTACTTGATGGTATTTGAATTCAGCTCATTTAATTCCCTAGGAAAACCAGGTCACTTCGCAGAAGTGTAATGATGATACTAAAGAAGACGGTGGTGACAAGCACAGCTAGGATGACATTAAGTAAAAAATAACACCCAAAAGGATGAATATATACTTCATGTTCAAACAGAAAAGAAAAGAATTTGCCGTGTATCACTCAAGCGATTATGATGTAAAGGTAATTTGCACATGTCCATGTCAACTTGAACTCGGGCTGTATCTTTGGAACTGTGTACTTCACAATAAGAGTGTTATTAATCTATTTAGAGTCCTTGCTTCGATGTCTCATCACTATCAGATGTATCTGGAAAAGTACAAATATAATCTATCGAATGTGTGGGATAGATATGTCCCACTCTAGTGATCATTAATAGGCAGCAACAAGGCAGTAACAAGTATTCCGTACAAGCAAAAGTTCTAAATCCAGATCTTCAAAGAAAATCGTGCACAACTGGTACAGTTAAAATACTAAATGGATAAAGCATCAACTTGAAACCCTTGGATGTGACAAAAACAACAAAAAAAAACATTGTACAATGTGACATATTTAGGAAACAATAATGCTAACAAAAAGACTATTACCTCCCTTAAACCATAATCAACATGTGTGAAAGTGAGCTAGAAGGTTTTACCTTTCTCTGTTTGCTCCTTCTGCATCCTATATTTTAAGTAACTGGTTGTTTATGTTGTTCTTTTTGTCTCGTACACATACTTGTATTTTTCTATGTTCTTCTTTCTTTCTTAGATGAATTCCTGTGGTTGGGTAAGTGCGACCATGTATGCATATGAATTATACCATAAGCATTGAGTTTCTATACAGGACAATGTTAACAGATATACCCATAAGCAAACATTGCTAAATAAAATCAATTGTGAATCAAGTTTCACCTTTACCGATCAATGTATCTAAGTAAAACATTTTTAATTTTTGGAAACTAGTTTCCATGCAATTTACTTAACTACTTATCCTAACATTCTATACAATTTTTTATGTGCCATGACTTTATAACTGTCATGTGTATGTGATGTGAATAAACGAAATCTCTCTAAAACAGGCAATACTAAAATCTTGATTTCAGGTAAAATGGTATGTGATATTTATAAAGCTAATACAAATCCGTTCCTTCGTTAATGCAGTAACGTTTAAAACCGAAAACTGCTGTCCTTTTTGTTAAGAAGACTAATTTTTAATTTAATGTATGCCTGCACTGTTGTAAAAAAAATACTCTGTAATTAGTTTTTTCAGGTGGCTATACAATCAGTGCAAGCCACTTTTCACTTTACAGAAGTAATATTATAAAGAATAAAACACAAAACAAATGTTACGTGCTTAGGCTCGAATAAACAGTAACATAGAAAGAGTGAAAATAACAAGCTTGTAAAACTTAATAAACAATTTATTGATTACAAATATTTTTCAGAAAAGAAAAATAAACTTACGGTTTTAAGAATCAATTCCAAAATTAATCCAAAAATAATTTAAAATAGTATCCACTAGAGAAATTGCAAAAGTACTGGTACTAAAATGTCCAAATAGTTCTAAGTTCGAATTCCAGCGAAGTATCTAAAATGGAAGACGATGTCAATTGATAAAGTCAGTTCTTGTTAATAAAAATTCTATGAGCACATATTCTTTTCCAGATAAAAAACAAAATAAATCCTCTTGAATCCAAACGAAATGAAATAATTTCCAATACAAGGTGACTCAAAACGACACAACTTAATATTCTAACAGCCCAATTATTCTACTAAATAACTCGCTCCAAAACATAGTTTATATACCTGTTTTTACGTAAACAAGAAAGGGGTCACGAGCTTTTAAAATCTCTCAGAACAATTTTACGTTCAAGAAATCACGTAAACAGCGTATGACCCAACTAAAATAGAAAGATGTTTATACAAAACTCAATTTTGTCCTTGGAACCAACCAATCATTTTAAAAGCTTGCTTGCAACTCTGAAACCAGGTCAGAAATGAGATCAACACCTGGTGTTTACTCTGTAAAGTAGAGGTCACCCCCCCGAGTGCGCCATCACGAGGTAATTGGGGGTAGGTGAGCTGATTGAAGTTTCTGCAAAGCCTTGTGTTGCATTTCCTGATTCTAAAGTTATATATAGCTTTCCATCTAGCACAGGGCTGTAAAATAATTGAACTCTACAGGCGATAACGGATTAAGTTTTTTCGCCGCTATCCTTATTGCATCTAAATCGGGTGTTGAATAACTTCTTAAGTTGAATTTAGTCACTTCCCTGTGGTGAGGGCTTGGTGTTGTTTTTGTGTGATCGAAAGATTTGGTTCTTTGTGGGGTTCTATTTTGATTTAAATTCATTTCATTTTTTTGAATATTTAATTTGCGTCCACACAAGTTTAATTTGTTTCGTGCCTGCTTGGTGTAATTTGCTTGCTTGCTTAACTTTGTTTGGCTCATTTTGAATTTTGTTTTAACGGATTTAATGAATTTTATCACTGTTTTATTATTTCCTGGATTTTTATGAATATATTTGGCAGATTACTAATGTTAAAGTTAAGGTCAATTTATATGTAATTATTTACTGATTTTCAAAAAAGAAAATAATAGCCGTTGTTATATCACTTGATTGCAAATCGAACAGAATGTGTTTGGAAAGCAGCGTGTACGTATGTATTCCAGGAATAGTCTAGTGTGTAACCATGATCCTGTTTAGTAAAATAAGCGGCATATTATGTATGGTAAAGTTAAACATAAAGTTAGATTAGATTAATTTCAAATAGTAAGTACAGCACAGAATTTTTAAATACCGTAATCCTTTTGGTTAATGGGTTCAGCTAGGTGGCGGCTGGTAATCGGGGCTGCTGGTCTGTAGTATTAAATGGTTGCTTGAGTGCTGAGGGTTCAATGCGGTATCCCACGTATTTGTTCTGTTCAGATGTGATTTTGATGTCTGGACTGGTCCTATAAGTTTATCTTCGTTAAACAGTTCAGATTGGAATACCATTTATGATCCCGATTAGATAACTGCAGTTTAAGGGACCAAATTTTAACCAACAATCTCTGACCGAGATTGGTGGGCGCTGATTGCTAGATTGACCAACCCCGAATACACGACAGCTTGATTGGCTAGTGTGATTGGTATCCGAGTATGCTGGTGAGGGAGAGTACAACTCCATACATGTAATCTTTTATCCGTGGGCTAATTTGTATATGTGTTTCCTTTTGTTTACTTAATTTCACTATTTGAATGAATACATTTTACTGAGTAAAATACTACATTCTTTACTGTTTGGGTAAAACGTATCATTTTTTTCGTGATGAAATTACTGCAAATCTTTCACCCCTTGTCCTTGTACCGAGCAGCAGAGAGGGTGAATCCTACAACGTTTTCAGACAAAATTTTGATTGAAATCCTAAAACGAGCCTTCCTACGATCTTATTTTAACCAAAAAAAGGCGAACCCTACAACGTTTTCAGACAAAAAAATTGATTGAAATCTCCCTACGAAATCATTTTAACTAAAAAAATGAAAACGATTTTTTAATTAATTTTGGTCGCAACTTGTTGTCATCCACCCTCTCTGCTGCTTAGTGATTTCATCACTGGGTTAATAAAAATAATAAAATGATTTTAACCGAATATTTGATCAAGTCTTTAGGACGAAAATCATTTATGATTTCACAAACAGACTAATCGCTAACACCTCTTCTTGTAAATCAATCAGATTATTTGACTGGTCGGTGAGTTTGAAATTAATTCTGGTTAATGAATTATTATGGCATCGCATATAGACAGGATTAATTGGGTTTTCAATAATTAGGAATCCTGGAGGAGCTGTTGGTGCAAATGAATAAAGAATATATCCCTGCTGAGCTTGATTTGATCGTTCGAGATTAATTTGATAGCTTCCTTCGATAACATCACACACTAAATTGAGCGCAATCACTGAGGATATATTCACGTTGAACGGAGCGATATGCCTACCGCCACCGTCTGGGTCATTATTATGTTTGAGGATTTTTATTTCCGGTGATGCTGTTTTTTTCCACGTATCATGAATTATTTTGAAACCAACATCGATGGCATCATTGAGAAGTTTTTTTAGTTCTGGTACGTTATATCCTGGTAGTTTGAATGTTGGAATATCTTCAACGCGGATATTATAGTTTGATGCAAATCTTGTTCTCGATATGGGGTTTTTATCATCGAGTATAAATCGAATAATTTGTGAATTAAATGTTTCCATATCGTCGATAATTTTGTTACATGTTTCTACGACGCTGATAAATTCATCTCGGGTGAGAGAGCCGGATTTAAGGGGTATTAACAACAGTGATAAATCGTTGTTTATTGCATAAATCATACCAGTGATTTTAGGTTTGTTAACAAAATAATCCCCCTCTATTTTCTCCCCTGGCTTCTCTCTTCCAGTTGGTTGGTATATTAAATCAAAAAAATCTGTAATGAATTGGTAATCTCTATAACTACTCCCTATTGGATCATGATTTTTTATCACGTCGGTGACATAATCATTTTTTTGTGGTTCTGGTAAATCAACGGTTTTTCCCCCTGGTGGTTTTTCAGGCCATCCTAGTACGGTTCTTATTGAGCTTTGATAGATATCTACTACGTATCCTTCTGTGCTTATCTCAATTGCGGATGATAGCGTCGGTTCATGAACTGTTATAGCGATTTTTGACTCTACTCCAGTAATCGATTTTATTCTACGCGCGAATTCATCATTGATTTGTTCGATTTGGTATGACCCTGCTGGTATCGAAACGACGTTCCAGTCTGGAGTTCCGTCGGGTTTATTCTTATTTGCAAACACCAGTGAATTATTCGGTTGTTGACCACCAAATGATTTTGATCTGATATTAGGCCAACTGTGGTATACTCGTAGTTTTGCTAGCGCTATCTCCTTCACTGGGACCGAAGAGGGGAAATTCACACTGAATTCTGGATTCGTTGATGTTATTGATATCATGCTTGTTTGTACTGGGTTCGTGTTCTCCACTATTCGTTGAAGTAATTCCTGCGGTGTTGTCATTGTTATTATACTCATGATTTATTTCTAATTTTGGTATCGAGGAATCATAAATACTGACCATCACTGAGAACTCACAATCTGGTAATGTTGATATTATTGAGATCATTTTGTTTTTTGGGTTCGTGTTTTCTGATTCCATCGGTGTTGTCATTGTTATTATATTCATGTTGTCGCTCTAATTTCGATATCGCGGAATCAAAAATACTGACCATCGCTGAGAATTCACTATCTGATATAATCGTATTATCGAGTGACGACGATATCATCAGGGATAATTGCGAGTATGCGGTTGATGCAATATGAAATTGAAGTAAGTAATTCTGCAGTTTACTCTGGCTGCATGATGATATCTTTTTTGCTATCCCGGTTGATATACCCCCGATTGTAGCCACCGCAGAAATGCAAATTGGAACTACGACCGGGGCAATCATTGTAACCGATGCAAGTATTATTCCGGCGCCAGTGAGAACGCTTGACACCGAGTATATAATAACATCAATTGCGGTGATTCTTCGTCGGTATTTTTTTTATTTTTTTTTGATACTCCTCAGTGAGGGTTTTGAGTCTATTCTGAAATTCTCTGACCTGATCATAGCGACATTGAGTTGATGAAATCATTTTTATTTTAAAAACACTAGCGTTTTCAATTGTGAAATCCTTTCAATTTAGTTATTTACTTAAATCCGCTACGAATTCAACATACCAGGTTACTGAAACCCCAATCAAACTTTTATCAGTATATGTTATCGTGAACTTTTCAGTTTTATCCTTGTCGATGATCGTTGAAATCGTATTGTTGACCCCGGATGAACTCGACGATGATATATTAAATTGAGTTAATGATGTTACTAGTGTTAATCGATAAATACCCTTGATAATAGCTGTGATATCTAATTTGTTGTTTGCAGGTGTCCACTCAAATGATCCGTGTTGGATTGTATATACTACGTTGTTGGTTTTCTCATGAGGAATTTTTGTTTTTTCAATGATTGTTATCATCCTCGAAAAATCACCTTTGACAGCTTCGATGAAAGTTTTCGTCTCATCGATGGATTTTTTAATATCAGGGAGTTTTATTTCAATTTTATCCAACTGGGTTCCAATAAATTTATCAATGATATTTCTACGAAAAACTGAAAACTGTTTTCCGTTATCTTCAATTTTAGATTCAAGCGTTGCCAGTACAACCACAAAATTTTTTAACTCATCGTTGAGAGTTTTTAATCGATCTGTAATCGTCGAAACGAGTACACCCGGTTTGAGTTTACCCTGATCGGAAAATAACGCGATAGTATCCTCGATTGCGTTTTGTTGTTTAACCAAAATATCATCCAGAGAAATATTACTGGTTTTCAATTTACCCTGATCGGAAAATAACGCAACGGTGTTCTCGATTGCGTTTCGTTGTTTAACTAAAATATCATCCAATGACACATCACTGGATTTCAATTTACCCTGTTTGTCTTGAAATACAACTATTTCATTAGGATCAACACTTGTTAAATTTAACGTCTCAGCGATTTCATCTTCAATTATTTTTTTTATATCCTTGACAGAATCAGGTGGTGCAGTGCCATCGGGTTTGGGTTTCAAAGATCTCCCCCAAATATCAATCATGTTATTGTAAAACTCTTTCTCTCTCTAAAAAGCGATTGCTAGTGTATTCATTCACGACAACATGTGGTGGTTTTCCGCTTGGGTTACTCAAGGAGTTAGAAATAGCGTCAAGGACATTTAATACTTCGCTGCCACATATTGGTGGGTCATTCATTTGTTGTGTTGGTAGCGTAGAATACCAAGTCTTCATTGGAAGGGTTTTTATATACCGCATAAACTCTTTTGGTGGGGCTAATCCATATGAATCGAAATAAACAATCCCACGTGGATCAATAGCGTATGCAACCCAGTGAGTACCAGGTCCGGTGCTGTTATCGAGATTAATAATACCTGTTTCAGTTTTGTTTGGTTGATGTGGTAATTGATCTTTCATAAAAACACCTCTGAAATTTTTAATCACTAGTTTTTTAGCCGCATCCATTAAATCAAAATTGGACATGGGAACCATAGGTTCCTCAATTAATAAATCGTTCCTGGTAGTCTTAGACCCTTTCCGCTGTACCACGAATACGGGGTTCCTGGTAGTCTTAGACCCAATCCGTGAACGGATCGTCCCTTTTTTTTATATTCTTTCCCAGTTGCCTTCTTTAGTGCCATTCCTGCTGCAGTACCAACGGCTCCTAACGCCGCCGCCTTAGCCACCGCTGGGGCAGCCGCTGCAATCAATGCTGGAATCGCAGCTAACAATGGAAATATACCGCCTGTTTTAATCATAGTTTTGATAGCAGCCGCAGAAAGAGTAATCTGAACACCTTTTTTGGCTGCAAGTGCATCATTGAAATGTTTCACCTGACGAGTTGTCAGCGATAGTTTATTTGCACCACCAGTCATTTGGTTGGGTTTCAACGTGATTGTGGTTCCACATTTTTTAGCTGATTCCGATTGCAATTTTTTTAATTGACCGGGAGTTAACGCAACACTAATAACACTATATGACATTATACATAATTGATTGATTCTAAATCGTTTACAATTTCAATTACATGTTTTCCACTGGTGCATCTACCACTCTCATTCTTCCACCAACACCTTCAAGTAGCATTGATTTATCACTGAGAATGACAGCAACCGCTCTATAATTCGGGATAAGGATAGGAGGTACCCCACCAACTGGTGGACCAGTCGGACGGGTTACACGGGCTCTAAAGTGTATATCAACGACAGATTGTCTTGTTAAATCAAGATGTTCAAGTAAAAAGTAATAAATCGGATAGAGGCTTTTAAAATCCAATTGCGATATTTGCAAACCAGTATCCACATTTTGATCACGTGCCATAAATGACAACAGGTTATGATAGACACGTGCAATATGATTCTGACCGTAATCAAGTTGTATATCCTCGGATGGTTCCTGCTGTCCGTTTATTCTCAGCGAGACTTCATTAACACCTAACTGATCAAATATCATATGGCTTCGTTCTTGATTACCAACTCGCGCATTATTCTGTAACGCTACGAATATATGACGTGGAGCTGAAACACCTTGTTTTGATGCCAGGTGCCATGTGAATGTACCATCAACACTGTCTTGTTTAATATCCGTAGTCACTGATAACCAACTCAACAATGATTTTCCTCCTTGGTCCATAAATGATAGTAGTCGCTGTTCTTCTGTGATTGATGGAGTTAATACTGGCATCCACAATGATAATTTTGTTAAAATGACTTTACCGGGAGCAACCCCAGCATTACGCCAGATTGCATCATCATCAGTACCCTTTCGTACAAGCGCTACTGTGTGTTTAGCTCCATAAATAACTTTTCGGACGTTTCTACAGATTCCAAATATATGATGCAGTGGAATCGCACATGAAAATCGTCGACGCTGCCCATGCAACGTTGCTACACGTGTTGCAAATCCTAAATTGAGATTACCATTAACGCCTCCGAGAATATCAAACGCAGCTCCGGGTCTAGTTCGACGTTCTGGATTAGCTGCTTCCTGTTGATCGGCTTCTGCATTATCTCTTGCTGTTAACACTTTAATGAATTGAAGGTGATCAGCGTTATCAGAGGTATCCTTTGCAAACATCATAGATGGACCCGCTGATCTTGTATAATCATCAGAATATCTCGCTAACCCTATGATTGTTGTGGCCACATCAACTTCACGGTCAATGGATTCAATTTCTTTTCCATCAATGAGATATCTAGCGCTTTCAAATAACGCCATTATGCCGTTATTAACAAAACCAACTCGGACATTTGCGTTATTGTCATATGGGGTATCAGCTGCAACATTTGTTACAAGTTCTCCTTCTACTTCAATAAATGCCTCACACGGTAGAAAATATTTACTGGTATCATGAACTTGAAGTTCAATTCGCGATCGGAGATCTGGTTGTACTGCGTGATAAGAATAAAATTGAAAATCGCGTACAGAATCATTCTTGCCAACTGGGGCATCCATATCAAATGCTGGATCAGGTGACCTTTTGAACATTTTATTCTATTTATCAGAGTCTAAATCGCGATTTTTCATTTCATCGTCGTGTTTTTTTAAAGCCACTTCCTGCTATCATGTTTGCTATCATGTTATTTTGGTCTCCTTGATTTATCAAGGGAGTCACCATCGACGCTAATTTTTCGTCTACTGCGTTATTTATAATTCTACTAACACTTGCAGGCATTTCCGCTGTAGACGGTAACGGTTTTTTTCTTCGTAAATCACTTCGTGATTTCACTAATGATGTTATTTTATTCTTCGCAGCTGAAAACGCTTTTCCCGCAAGATCTCCAACAGCACCAATACCCTTATCACGAATAACATCAATTGCTTTCATTCCTAGTTGTTTAGCCAACGGCATCACTTTTGGAGCCATTCTCGCAAATAACCCTGCAATGGTATTGCCTAAACCATCTCCGTAGTATGCTCTATAAACTGGAAACCGTGAATTAACTACGTAGACGGGGGTTGGTTTATCATGATTGTAGTGTATGATCATTATTTGAAATCAGAAACCATTTTTCAATTGGAAACGCTAGCGTTTTTATTCAATCCCGGTGATTAATCACTGTGATAATCCTCCACTAACTCGCCAATGAAATCTCGATATGTGCTGATATCTATGATACCACCCTGAAATAATCGTCTACAGATATCAGCTGCTTCATAAATTATTTCCGGTGAGTTATTTCCAGCTCGGAAACCTCCTACAAGAACTTCTAATCGTGATATATCATTGATAACACTACCAGGACATGAAATCCTTGGATTCTCACTGGAATCTTGCAATCCACTTCCGCTATAACCAGTTGCTTCATCCATTTTTTCTTCTTCATCCATGGATTGTAAATAATCAAGAGGATTATCATCATCAGGTGGTAGTTGTTGTTTTTTAGGAGAGTAGAGTAGTTTCTTTGCAGGTTGCTGTCGCCGCCTTTGCAATTTTGGTGATTTTTGTTTTTGTTTTTGTTCTTCAAATCGTTTATACACGTTACCCACCGCATTGATATATCCATTGTATGATGGACTATCTGTCTTAATTTGACTTTTTTCAGTTTTGATCTTATAGAATATATCAGCCCAGTGAGTTATATTTCTAACATATTTATGATGTTCTGGTTTCAACATTTTTTTTCTGTTTTCATAAGTCGTAACAACAAGCGCAGGAATATCTGCTAGTTTAGTCTCATCAATTGCTGCTAACCCGGTCTCGGTAAATCTCACGCGTAAATCATCAACTGTTCTTTTTGATTCTATTTGTTCTGTTTGTTCAGTTTTCGCTGCTATTTTTTCGAGTTCACCAATAACAGATTTTCCCGTCTCGGGAACATCTCCCAGTATAGCACGCTCTGTCCCCTTCGTTGCTGTGGTTACTGGTTTAAACAATTCTTCGGATCCCATAGCAAAATCAGTCTGAAGACTCTGTCGTTGTAGTTTATTCCGTACAGAGTCACGAATTGGTACAAATCTCCTGATTGCATCCAGTCGTTCACGAGCCAATCGGGTTGTTAATGCTTCATTGACCATTATTTGAAATCAGAAACAATTTTTCAATTGCAAAACAATTTTTCAATCCCGACCTAACACCATCGGATGGTCATGGAAGTGTAATTTCACTGTGAGACAGCTTCGTTCAATGATGGGGAAAATCACATAATTGCTATAAATAATAATAATACTGTGACTTTCCCCATTCTATTTTTGATCAATCCGAACCAGCCATCAATTTTTTATTCACTGATTTCAACAGATTTGATCAAAAAATGCTAAAAAAAAAAATTAAAATCTCTATGAGGGACGGTCACAATCAAATAATGATAAATGGTTGGTCAATCAAAATTGTTCATTTTCTTGAATTAACGCCCGTAGGTTTCTAACTTTAGAATTAACCTCCTTTTTCAATTCGTATTCGTACCCCAATTCTTTTCGTATTCGTTCTACGATGGTATACAACGGAGCGAACACACTTACGTCACTGGAGAATGCGAGAGAGTCCTTAATAGAATTCTGAATTCTTTTGATGAGCGCATACTTCTTTGGTAGCATGTATTTATTGTTGTTAACTCCGTATTCTATGTCCTGAAAATCAGACATGATTTGATCAGGATTTAACCCATCTGATAGTTCAATATCCCAACTTTTCAATTTTGAAATCTCGGATATGATGCTATTCATGTTTTCAGAATTCATTATTCTATAACAATTATATATTTCTAAATGAAAAATATGACGCATTAGACATAACTAAATTGAATTTGTTGTCTCGTCCTTTTTGAAATAGCTGATCGATAAATCCCCTGTGCAACTTTTCGTACTGAGGATATACAAATATCGAAGTGCCTACCGGCTTCATTCATTGATTGAAATATTTTTTCTTCGTTAGTTATCGTATTCAAAGATTTCACAGATCTCGCTTTTTTCGAGTATTTCCCAGTCCCCCCTCGTTCGGAATTTTCACTTTGTGTGATAGCCTGCAGATTTGATAAAGAATTGTTTTTCGGATTAGAATCGATATGATCAATAACAAAATCATCCTCGATCAATCCATGGAAACACTCGTACACGAAACGATGATTGAGATATTTCTTCCTTCCAGCACCAAACATCAAATACCCCATACCATTATCCCACCCAACTGGTTTCTTCAGTCTGCGGTTTCTTACAACACCATCACTGGATGCTTCATAATTTGTGATCACAGGGTGTTGTCTGAATTCTTGGTTCATTCGTATACATAATACTATTGTTTGTCTAATTCATCGTTTGGTTTAATGATAAATCTTTCGATGTAGTCTTGAGGAGTTCTTATGATTTTATCCTTGACTCTGTCAAGGATACTGACTTTGTCAGCGTCTAAAATACTGACTTTGTCAGCGTCAGGGTCAAAATTTCTGATTGATTGTCCATTTTTTATTCTTTTATCATAATATCGCTTCAACTCCCTGTATCGCTTACCACCGCAATTTAGACACAACTGAGATTTTCCCCTGACCCCAACTCCACATAGAATACAGGGTAACGGACCAAGGCTTCCACGTCGAAAGCTTTGCATATGATACCCACAGAACTCATTTCTGCATGATTTGTTACACGGGGTTATTGATCCAATCATAAGCCACTTGCAGTGATTCATTATATAAAAATCTTTCATTTAAATGCTTGTTTTAATTATAGCATGAAGGAATTAGGGAGAACGCCTTCGAAAAATGCTGATAAGGAGTTTAAGAGATTATTAAAAATCAATCCTAGATTTAATCTCGATAAACCAAAAAAACGTAACAAACGTCCAATAGACGGAAACATGAAAGAGTTTAAGAGATTATTAAAAATCAATCCTAGATTTAATCTCGATAAACCAAAAAAACGTAACAAACGTCCAATAGACGGAAACATGAAAGAGTTTAAGAGATTATTAAAAATCAATCCTAGATTTAATCTCGATAAACCAAAAAAACGTAACAAACGTCCAATAGACGGAAACATGAAAGAGTTTAAGAGATTATTAAAAATCAATCCTAGATTTAATCTCGATAAACCAAAAAAACGTAACAAAATCAATCCTAGATTTAATCTCGATAAACCCAAAAAACGTCCAATAGACGGAAACATGAAAGAGTTTAAGAGATTATTGAAAATCAATCCTAGATTTAATCTCGATAAACCAAAAAAAACGTCCAAGAGAGATTACCCCTGGAAAGATGCTCAATTCAATCTCGATATAGCTTCTAATACACCAAAGAATACAATTCTTGATAAAGCCATGATTAGTAAAATCAGAGACTGTTTTAATGAATTCAAGCGTGATGGAGCATCTTATTGTTGGTCAACATTTCGAATTGATGGTGTTGTTGATGCTACCATGAATGATGAAAAAGCAGCAGTGATAATTTCACGTGTTGGGGAAAAACGGCATTTTTTCCGAATCAAATTCATTATCGAAGTCGATGGCAAATGGATTATTAAGGATAAATTTGAACCAATTCTCAAGAATAAAAAAGCTGTCATTGTGAGTAGAGATTCCAAACCAGGGATTCTAACCGGCATTGATAAACCATACTACGAAAGATCTTATCCCGTAACAGCAATGGTTTATGGGATATATCCGTTAAATGATAAACCCGATATCGCAAAACTAGCTCCTATGAAATATTCGTCAGGGCTTAATTGTGTAGCAGAACGAATAATAGAACACTTCACAAATGCATCCCGAGGAAATAAACTAACTGATCTGCGACGTAGGAAAATAACCGAGTGGGAACTGACAGTGAAACAGCATGGTGCAAAGATTTCTGATATAGCTAAATTAGAAACATCATTACGATTCCCAATAACCGTTATGACGATAACCGGAGAGGTTTTATACGAACCGAAATATAACAAAAATGGAGCGCCAATACAGATTATTGATCATAACAAACACGCGTGGACACCTGCGGTAACAATATTTCCACGAGAACGAACCGTGAAATATATCCCTAAGGAGTTCGTCGGGGATGTTTTCTATGAAGAGAAATTATTTGATGCTATTCATGCGTTGTGTAAGGATGATCCTGTGTCAGTGTGGTTACTTAGAAGTGATGAAGAATTCGATCAATTTGTAAAACCAAATGGTGAATTATATCGCGTTGAAGAATTAGATAACAGAATGAGAAAAATCGCTAGTGATTTTTCACCGGAGAATTCCCATGAAAAACTACTCACGGATAGTTTTACTATTCCATCAGTGGTAGCTCACTTCGCAAGAGAAAAAAACTCATGGCGTCCAACACGAAATGATTTTCTCGAGGATGTTAAATTGAGTTGCGTCGAATTTGGTCATGGAGGACTGTGGAATACGAAATACTCACGTGATGGTATGATTTCAATTGATATAGCCGCGTGTTATCCCGGAAGTTTTCTCGGGTATGGGGAATGCGCTGAGTACTTCAAACGATTTGGACACCCCACGCATGAAATGACTCGTGTTGCGATTAATGGACCATTGCCTGATTTTGATTTAACCGGATTCGCTCGTGTGATATCATTCGAATTAGCTACAGGGTTACATCCGTGTAGTTATGTTTGGCTCGGTAGACACCTATCTGAAAAACACTGGATGCCAATAGTGCTATTGAGATATATGATTGATTGTGGTATGCTAATATCGTTGATTGTTTCCGAGGCTATTATATGCTATCGAGCTCAGAAAGAAGTTTGGCTACCACAACCCGATCTAGATCGTATAATCAGCGAACTACGAAAACAGTTTCCAGATTTTAGTGAAGAAGAAATCATAAATTGGTCTAAGAAGTTATTTGAAATTAAAAAAGAACAAGCAAAAGATCTCGGAAGAAGAATAATCGGTAAATTTACCCAAGGTGGACGATACGATAACGCAAAATACTCTTCGCGGTTGATCATAGATGTCGCTGAATACGATTTTATTGTAGCGGATTTAATGAAACAGGGAAAACTTGTATCCCGTAAGGATGCTTTTCTATCCAATGGTGAGAAATTAGGTACGGTTGTTACCTACTGTGATGGATATAATTCCCAGTACACACATTTGAGAAGTTCAATGCTAGCCTATGCTTCTATTAATCTATTTTCGATGATAAATAGATTTCCTAATACCGCGGTTAGAGTGGCCACTGATTCGATGTATATACACAATAAGTACAAATCAGCTGTAGCGGCATTCACAGATCCCGAAGAAAATTGGGGGCGTTGGCGATTTAAAAAAGAGATGCTACATGAGTATTGTGAATCCGCAGACGTTGCCATGGATGATAAATATATCTGTTGTAACCGTATTGAAATTCAATCAGAATTTTCTAATGCACCACCGGTATCTGATCCAATATGTAGATACAAGACAGTTTATTTAAACGGTTGTGGTGGGTCAGGAAAGACAACTCGTGCAATTGAATTATTCCGTGGGAAAAATCCTACGGATTTCACAAACATGATTGTGCTAACACCGACTCACAGACTCGCCAGAGAGATGATACAACGAGGGGTAAATGCTTGCACTTATCACAGCTTCTTTCGATGGAAGGGTGACAAATGGACTCCTGAGCGTATGGGTGATAAATTCATTCCTAAAATCATCATTTGGGATGAAATATGCACAGTGTCATTAGATGTATTAAAAACATTTCTTGAGTAGTTGTTAACCAAAAACACAAAAGTCGTCATGTGCGGGGATCAAGGCCAACCACCACCATTTGTCGGTGCATCTCCACATGAATGGCTAAAGGGTTTTGTAGACTACTATGAAGAAATCACCACTGATTATAGATCACTTGATGAACGATTACGCGAGTTCAAAGCGCTAATTAGATTACAACCGGATAGAATCCAATGCGAAATAGCGCGTGAAGTGATTTCAGAAACCCCAATGAATGATTTCTGGGAAGCGTGGAGACCAAACGATTTGATCATTGCAAGTAGAAAAATAGTCAGGGATACACTTCAGATGAAGTTATTTGAATTGCATAAAGAAAAATTTGCAACGCTTCCAGTACCCCTTTGTTATCGGCCATCGGATGCACGAAAACAGAATATTGAAGTTGATATTCCAGGACAGAATGAAAAACAAATTCTGGTATTAAATGATATTGTGCTGGTTGATATCAATGTCGTTGAAGATGCATTGCGTGCTAATAAATCCCCGTGGACGCTAGGATACGCAGCAACAATACACTCTTCACAGGGATTGACTATATCGAATACAATTGTTTGGATGGTGGATAATCACATCGAATGGTCAAATTTAGTCTATCTCGCAGTATCCAGAGTACGAAACATAAATCAACTTCGAAGAGTTGTTTTCGATGATAATGACACAACAATAAGTGATATTGATGTTAGCATCATTAATAAAAAAACTCTCCGGTTACAAACAACAGGACAAAAAAAAACAACGAGAATTTGATATTGATGCTGAACTAATAATCACTTTGAAGAAACAACAGAATAATCACTGCGCGAGTTGCAATTGTATAATGCGTTGGCAGTATTCGGATAAGGATCCTCGCCAATTTACCGTAGACAGAAAAAATAACAATCTCGGTCATGTCAGAAATAATGTGATGTTGACTTGTCTTGAGTGCAATAGACGTAACGGTGCTAGTTAAGACCATGCGGTGGCAATTGAGTATCCTCGGGAATCACTTGTAGTTGTTGTCGAGTAAATCCTCGTTGAGGGGCAGTTGAATCCAGTTTATAGACTGGAGGTCTACCAGTTGATCGTGTTATACTAGATATCTTATGCGTAGTGACGCTCCAAATAGGATCAGTAGCCCTTTTTCTACCCCCTTCAAGCTCTCCTGGTTCGTATAAGTACCTCACAATGACACTACTACCAAGAATTGGTTGGGAAACGCTAGCGTTTCTAGGGAAATCTTTTTGTGGTTGTACGGGTATTGACTTCTTTTTAATCGCGTTGATAGGTTTCATGTTGATTGTTCTAGTAATCTCGTTATTCAGTGCAGTAATCACAGATGGTAATCTTTTAACCCATTCACTGGATCGCTTTTCTTGAATGAATTCTTTTGCGTATTGATATCCAAATAACCGCTCAGCAATCGTCCGATTAAATCGTTCTACAATGGCCTGATCGCGATGTAGCGCAGTATGCCCTCGTCGTATGGTGACATTATGATGTTTCATTGTAGATAACACTGCACCCTGAAATTCCTTGCCAGGATCAACTTGTAACAGATTTGGCCAGTGCAGAGGACCTCGTCGATAAATCCTTTCAAATGCAGAAGCGACTTCAGTGGCTGATTTTGTTTTTAACGGTTCTGCTTCTTTGTATCGACTTGCAATATCAACTACGGTTAGCGCGTATTTGTAACCACGATCATGTGGCAGAAATAATATATCAGCCTGATGAACTTCATTAGGAGCGGTCACATCAAAATGCGAGAATTGAATTTGTTTAGGCGGTGGTAGATAAATTTGCCATAGTGCCTGTTTGGATAACCAATTAGCCGCAGTGGTTTTTTTCACTTTTGCAGCGCTAGCGAGTTTATTGATTGCAGCGTTACCCCTCCAGTATCCCCTCGGAGAATAATAAATTGATTCCATATTATTAATTACCAGCACCTAACATCAATTTATTTTTCATAGCCGATTTTATCAAAAATGAAGACAATTTTTCTTTGAAGGATTTATCAGGAATAGCATTTAACGCATGAATTAATTTCACATCTGCTAGATGCCTGTGTTGCAGATTGCTGCTTTTATAAGCAACATCATGAAGGTGACAGGCCTTATCAATGGCGTTTATTGGTTCTTCACCGGGGTTGGGTTGATTTTGATTATTGAGTCTGATATCAAGTCTGGTTCCCGGTCCACAGTAGCTATATCCTGGAAGGTGCTTTTCTCCGGGGTACTTTGCCCATGGGGTTCCAGGGAGCTTTGCCAATTTGGCTGCGATATCACCTCCTCGTTTTTTTTAAATCAGATTTCATAGACACAAATCTAAATTTCCTTGTACCACATTGCACGCATTTACCAGAAAGCGCTGATCGGTTATTTTTAGTTGTAACCGTCGTCACATCATCTGTGCCAGTACGCGTTTTACACTTCACACAATATAGATCCATAATTATGTATAGAAATATGGATATAATTGATTTTTCAGCGACTAAAACAAGAGAACCAATTAAGCATCATGCAGCGCTACCAAACTCTATCCGGATGATTATAATCGGGCCATCTGGATCCGGTAAAACGCAATTGCTGCTCAATTTAATAATGAGATGGATGAAGTGGGATAAGTTGTATTTAATTGCCCCTAGCGTAGATGATCAACGATGTTATGAAGTGTTAAAGGATTTTAACAAGAATGCATCAGAAATTAAGGGTGAGAACGCCATTGATTTTATAACCGATATCGATGAAGCACCGAGTATTGATGATATTGATGGAGATATTAACAATTTAGTCGTATACGACGATATAATGTTGGATAAACAAAAGAATCCTGCTAAAATATTTTCCCGTGGGCGTCACAAAAACACTGACGTGATATATGTCACTCAACGCTACACTCAGGTTCCAAAAGTGATCAGAGATAACTGCAATTTATTGTCTGTATTCAACGGAGTTGATACTCATACGCTACGAAATATTTGGCAGACATGGTGTTCTGATATGAACTTCAATCAATTTAGAGATTTCTTTAGTCATGCTCAGTCGACTCCGCACGGATTCGCAACAATAAATTTACATGATCCTCGGACACGATATCGTATCGGACTGGATCAAATATTCGGTTAAAATCATTTTATTATTTTTTATTAACCCAGTGATGAAATCACTAAGCAGCAGAGAGGGTAGATGACAACAAGTTGCGACCAAAATTAATTAAAAAATCGTTTTCATTTTTTTAGTTAAAATGATTTCGTAGGGAGATTTCAATCAATTTTTTGTCTGAAAACGTTGTAGGGTTCGCCTGTTTTTGGTTAAAATAAGATTATAAGACGGCTCGTTTTAGGATTTCAATCAAATTTTGTCTAAAAACGTTGTAGGATTCACCCTCTCTGCTGCTTACCGTGTAATGTCATCTATTTGTATTAATATTATCAAAGTCCGTGCGTTTTATGTTAATTGATTCCAAATTTGGATCGTATGCATGCACATATTAGTCATAATTCATTTTGCATTCAAATCATTCATCATTAGGCATTGGATTTGTATCACTATCAATTGTCTTGTGTTGTACATCCGAACTCCCACCCGTTTATCTTGTTACAGATGGTTTGATCAAATAAAACGGACATACTTCCTAGCAACATCTACTGGATGGGTTGTCTCCCTAAGTAATACTGAATAACTAGTGCATTGTAGACATGCCATAAATGGTGGACTTAACTGATTTCAAAAGGATACGTTTTAAGTTTAACATTGAAAATATGTAATGTACCAGAGAGAAGCCATTACAGATGTATTTCAGGTTTAAAAAATATAGTGTACAAACATGGAATAGCAGCAGAAAATTTATTAATAATGAGTCCATTCTAGTAGTGTGTCTCCTTGTCTCTATCAAGAATAGTGTTCAAATCTGAAAACTTGATTTTGATTGGATGCAGTGGTCTGCACCTGTATCCAGCGAAATCCACAGATCTGAAGCACCATCATATCTGATTGATCTAACGTGGTATAGATAGGTTATTATATTGTAACCTACGCTAGCGACGATGCATGCGTCATAAAAAATAAATCAAAATTTGAAATTGTCGTGCCATATGGCTTTCTCATTTAATTTTTTTTAAAAATGTGACATACTAGTATACAACTCAACACAGCCTACAAATAATTAACTCATGTCTCATTGTGTGATGGAAAGATAGTATGGCATATACAACTCAACACAGCCTACAAATAATTAACTTCATGCCTCATCGTGTGATGGAAAGGTAGTATGGCATATACAACTCAACACAGCCTACAAATAATTAAATCATGCCTCATCGTGTGATGGAAAGGTAGTATGGCATATACAACTCAACACAGCCTACAAATAATTAACTTCATACCTCATCATGTGATGGAAAGGTAGTATGGCATATACAACTCAACACAGCCTACAAAAAATTAACTCATACCTCATCGTGTGATGGATAGGTAGTATGGCATATACAACTCAACACAGCCTACAAATAATTAACTCATGCCTCATCGTGTGATGAAAATGTAGTATGGCATATACAACTCAACACAGCCTACAAATAATTAACTCATGCCTCATCGTGTGATGGAAAGGTAGTATGGCATGTACAACTTAACACAGCCTACAAATAATTAACTCATACCTCATCGTGTGATGGAAAGGTAGTATGGCATATACAACTTAACACAGCCTACAAATAATTAACTCATGCCTCATCGTGTGATGAAAAGGTAGTATGGCATACACAACTCAACACAGCCTACAAATAATTAAATCATGCCTCATCGTGTGATGGAAAGGTAGTATGGCATATACAACTTAACACAGCCTACAAATAATTAACTCATGCCTCATCGTGTGATGGAAAGGTAGTATGACATATACAACTTAACACAGCCTACAAATAATTAACTCATGCCTCATCGTGTGATGGAAAGGTAGTATGGCATATACAACTTAACACAGTCTACAAATAATTAACTTCATGCCTCATCGTGTGATGGAAAGGTAGTATGGCATATACAACTCAACACAGCCTACAAATAATTAACTCATGCCTCATCGTGTGATGGAAAGGTAGTATGGCATATACAACTCAACACAGCCTACAAATAATTAACTTCATGCCTCATCGTGTGATGGAAAGGTAGTATGGCATATACAACTCAACACAGCCTACAAATAATTAACTCATGCCTCATCGTGTGATGGAAAGGTAGTATGGCATATACAACTTAACACAGCCTACAAATAATTAACTTGATGGCTCATCATGTGATGGAAAGATTAGTGTGACATATACAACTCAACACAGCCTACAAATAATTAACTCATGCCTCATCGTGTGATGGAAAGGTAGTATGGCATATACAACTCAACACAGCCTACAAATAATTAACTTCATGCCTCATCATGTGATGGAAAGATTAGTGTGACATATACAACTCAACACAGCCTACAAATAATTAACTCATGCCTCATCGTGTGATGGAAAGGTAGTATGGCATATACAACTTAACACAGCCTACAAATAATTAACTTGACGGCTCATCATGCGATGGAAAGATTAGTGTGACATATACAACTCAACACAGCCTACTGATAATTAACTTCATGCCTCATCATGTGATGGAAAGGTAATATGGCATATACAACTCAACACAGCAATCGAATAATTAACTTGAGGTCTCATCATGTGATGAAAACGTTAGTATGGCATATACAACTCAACACAGCCTACGAATAACTAGTTTGAGGGCTTATCATGTGATGGAAAGGGTAGTATGGCATATACAACTCAACACAGCTTACTAATAATTAACTTGACGGCTCATCGTGGAATGGAAACGTTAGTATGGCATATACAACTCAACACAGCTACTACTAATAAAACTGTTCCGTAATTAATTCAGGGTTCCTGCCGATTTAACAAAAACAAATTCCATGACTTTTCCAAAACATTTCCAGGGCCATTTCACAAAACTCAAGGACCACACTATGTTTCATTCTCAAGTTCATGAATATAAAGAATGACATCTATCAATGAAAACTGACTAAGTTAACAACAAATATTTTTAATATGTCCATTTTAAATTTACCTGGGCTTGCACACCTTGACTTCATTTAGTAATTCATGTCATAATTCAATGTTCAATGTATTAAAAAGAAAAAAAGGAGCAATCCTATGTAGTCTTTGCATCTGTTCATATTTACAATATTAACAAAACACATCGCTTTCCAGTTGCTTTCTTGTATATTAGTGAGAAGCAAAGTTTTTCTGCTCAGTCTCCTTTTCAAGGTCTTTCAGTCTCTTGTTTCACTTTTGCAGTCTTCCTGAGAGAATTGGATGCAGTTAGCAGGCTTATGCTATTGTCTTTTTCGGCTTTCTCAGCATTTTCATCTGCCACTTTAAACAACTGCTTCATGTCATTCATTAGACTTATCTTTAATTTAACATGTCACCCATCCCAAGAAATGCTTTTCTTTTTATGCCCTCTCACACTATTCCCTCTTTTTCTCCGCCTCATCCAAGTATAGTTTGTATGTGTCTTAGTATGTGAAGCAGAACGGAACATTTGTTAAAAACTAATATTTACGTTTTCAGTGCCTCCGAAGCTTCGAATACTATCAATAATGAATTTTCTTGAAATGAGAGCCAGCTGCTTTTGGTTATCTCTTATGGCTTCCTTGTTAATGGAGAATCCTCATTCAACATCTGACTGGCCATGAAACACAAGTTAGTGGGTGTTTTGCAATTGGCCACGAGACAGAATATTTCTTTTTGTTTGCTATCAAGGAATGATAAACACACAAAAAACGCTAAGAGGTCTTTCTGTCTGGAAAACTGAACAAATTTCAGTCTTCTGATTTCAATTTTTTCTCCCAAAAAGACATTGTATTCTTCCATTATTAACTAGAATTTTGACCAGTGAGTGGAATGATTGAATGCTAGTCTGTATATTGTTGTTCATCTCTGGGTTCAAGTACGTCATATTTTTTACAAGGGCAAAAGGATCTGGTGCCTTTGTGAGCAATTTTGTGACAACAGCTTGAAGGAAGTTCCTGCAATCAAGATGGAAAGCCAAAATGTCTCTATCAATTTCCTCAATTTGTTTATGTAAGCAATCACAGTTTTTGTCATAAAGCCAATTTCAGTCCTTGCAGGGTCTTTAAGGTGTTTGCAATTTGTCAATCAAATTTCATAAGATTTGAGGCCACTGTGATACAGTCCAGATGATCTTGAGCTACAAATCGATCAATAAGACCCTTGATCACTTTGAAAATGTCTTCTGCAAGGAAAGGCAACAATGGAATGCTTCCTTAAAATTCCTGTGAAAATGGAACAAACTCTCTAGCCACTAAAACTAAAAGCTGTGTTTGACAAATGAAGAGATGAGACTTAACCACATCCTTGAAACTCTCAAATGATTTTAAATTTGGATAGGCATCTGTTCTGCCTGAAGAATCTTTAAAGAAGTAAAAGAGGTTGATAAGTGTCTCCTCCAGAAGCCCCTATATGGCAATGAAACCATCCTTGAATACATTATGAATTATATGTAGGCTGCAAGATCCTGTTGGCATGAACGACTTTCCAGGGTGTGAACGATTTATTAATCTCTGCATTCAACAAGTTAAACATTAAGTCCATACATTGAAATTTGTAAGAGGTTCCTGATGCCAAGATCTTCTATGATTGGACACAACAAGCCTTAAGAGACTTTATCGGAAGAAATTAACTTCATTTTGACAGATCGTAAGTGCTAATTACTCAAAGCGACGCAGCTGACCATTTTAATTTTCCAATCAAACTATATCGTCTGTTAGGGGAACTAACTCTTGTTATACAAAATAAAGAGAAATATCAACGAAACCAAATAAGTACTTACCTTGTACGTTAGATTAAAGAAAATACAGACTTTTCATAAGAAATTCACTTCGTATTGATAGATTGTCAAGTGAAAATTACTCAAAGTGGCCCGGCTGACTATTTGAATTTTCAAATCAGACTACACTGGAAATCATGTGATATCTACTGCTAGGGGAACTAACTCTTGTTAGATGAAATGAAACCATTTATTTATCGTAATTTATTATGTTTTATTCAATCGGTGCTCTGTGCTCTATGAAATTTGAAGTAATCAATTTCCTTAACTTCACTGTAAAAAATTCTATGACTTTTCCAAAACTTTGCAAGGTTTTGACAAATTCCATTATTTTTCAAGGTCCCTGAAATTTAATTTTTAAATTCCATAACTTTTCCAGGATTCTATGACCCGCGGGAACCCTGCTAATATCACTGTCCAAATATCACTATCAGACAATTACTTCCTGACCTATGGTCTGTTTTGACTCAGAAAGTATAACAAATGCAATGAAAACTAGAATAATTATTTGAACAGAGCACCTTTGTACATTGTGGAGAAAGGAATTCACCTTTATCAACATGTTGACATCACTGAGCATTAATAAGCTTAGTATTTTCATCTTCAACACATTGGTTTCTCAAATAATAATTCAACCAAACAAAGGATGGAGGCATACCTCTAAGGTATGTCAGATGAATCATCTTAAGTAATTGATCTCTAATTATGTAACAGCCAAAGAGCCAGTCTGCAGGTTGCGGGAATACAAAATGGAGCAGAAAATATTTTTGCCATACCCACTGACTGGTAAAAAGACTTTATTCCCATTACTAATTTTATAATCTTCAAACAACATAACTATGACAGCAACATATTTATTTGACCTTCATATCCTGTATTTAATTTTCTACTGACAATTCAGCATTACATGTATTACTCTTGGTGCAAGGTTGTGTTATTACGTGCAGACCTCGGAATGCCCTATTTTGCAGCATGAGACGTAAGAAAATGCTGAAAAAATTCTCTAATGATTGGAAACTTGTGTGGTCTTTATGTCAAACCAATGCAGCCATTATTTTTTTTACAAATATTATTAACTTTAAGTTATATGGGAAATGAATTAATGGTCTTATCCCATAAGTGGTTATAAGACACTGGTTTGATATCCCATCCACTGAAGAGTTTTTTTACAAGTGTGGCAAAGATAATTTTGTGTGTGGCTGTTTAGTATATACATAGGTCAATTTTAAAGAAAAAAGCTATGTTTTAGTCAAAAGCTTGAGGATCTAGAAATACATTAATTTTCTCCTGCCATATTACACATGTATAAACATAAAAACTAGTACAGTACATGTTAGGAAGAACGTTTATTTAGTACATTACAATTTTTAATAAAAACAATTCAAGAGAAAGGCAACTCTGGAATATATTAATAGCATTAATAGAATGCAGGGTTGAAGTGGGACAATTGCGTGATTTTAATGCAATAAATGTTATTTGGTTCGAATGACCATGACTTATAATAATATTTAAAATATTAGGAAGTAATTAATTACTAAATAAACCAGCCTCTAAGGTGACAAGGACTCTTTTGAGGAAAATGTCCAACTCCTTTGACATTGATATTGCTATCATTACTGTTCTGATTCAGAAAAGTCAACCTAAAGTAGAATTATCATCAGAAATAAAACCTTGTTATAAACCAACAAATAAACATAAAACTCAATACAAATACATCGAGACAAGCCGAGGGCTGTTCCATTTAAACATACAGGGTACCCAGGGAAGGCAGTTTTTAAATAATATATGCAAGAGCACTTTGATTTCACAAAGTTCATATTAAAATGGTAAGAAAATTTTAAATTGCATCAATGGGTGAGTACACCAATTAAAAAGTGCCATCCCTGGTACTTTTTAATGGAACAGCCCTGACACAAGTTTACTTAATATTGCTCATTCATTGGCTTGGCTTGTACACAAACTTGTTCTAGGTCCTTGTCAAATCATCTTACATCTTTCAGACAATTTTTGTATCATTTTAAAGATCACAAGATATTAAAATAATGAGAACAACGAATATTATTAATGATGGGTAAAATTATATTTGACAATTCATCTTATTCATAAGAAGACAAACAAGTAACAAACCATGAGAAAGAGATGTATAAATTACATAAAAATTATTATATGTATGATTAAAGCAGATATCTTAAACATTTAATTTTCTAGGCATCACAGTATTTATAGTTGTAGGAAAGGCAAGTCATTTTAGTATCAATATATATATGAACAAACAAAATAAAACTATTAAGCAAATGTTTTTCAAACATATATGCCCAATATTTATCCAATGGTATAAATCTTTGAAGAAAAACAAAATAAAACTATTAAGGAAATGTTTTCACATATATATGCCCAATATTTATCCAATAGTTTAAATCATTGAAGAAAAACAAAATAAAACTATTAAGGAAATGTTTTCACATATATATGCCCAATATTTATCCAAAAGTATAAATCTTTGAAGAAAAACAACATAAAACCTATTTAAAATGCCATGAATAATGTGGCATTTATCAGCAAATTTTTTTACTCAGTTTGAAAATGTTTCTGCTACTAAAAATATTTCAAATCTGTTGAGGAATATGAACTGGAAAGTTTTACAAGTCAGTTATTATTGTGATAGCTTCAGCAGCCTTGCAACACAGACCAAACAAACATGTTGTAGTCACATATCATGTCATAAGACTGGTAGAATATTTAAATTTATACTTAGGAAACAACAGCTAAGACAGTTTCTGATATTTTGCAGATAACATTTTGGAACAAAAACTTCTGTTTATAAGAAGAAAACAAGTCTTCGAAATTGTTTGATGGTTCTAATCATGCTGTTATTGTTATCATAATTTTACCTTTTTAGAAAATACTATCAAGAGTACAAATATGATCAAAAATTGACTCAATATAACTATTACAAATCATGAATAGTCACAAATATTCTACTAGGAACAAACAGCATTTCAGTTATTTTGATTTCGAAATTTCTTTGATATTTGATATCTACTCTTTTCCAGTTTATTCACATAAAAACTCTGGTGTTCACTATTAAAGAATTTACACAGACGAGATCAACAGATGTGTCAGCTATGACTCCAAGAATCCAAACTAGCTTGCTGGTTTCTTTCAGCCTTTTTTCCAGAGCAGGGCAAAGTATTTACATATGTACACAGGTATGGACTGTTCTGAAAGAAAAGAAATAAACAGACTAATTAAAGTTTCACAATCTTTTCAATATATTGTATGTAAGATAAAATCAAACTTTTAAATTAAAAGTCTACCCTTGGCATTGTTTAAAGCCTTAATTTCAAGATGACAGTATGGTTGTATAGACTTGGATGAAAGTATTGAATGTAAAAACTTAATCACAACACAAAAAGCATTAAAAAAACTGTTCAATGTAATATACTGTATTAGATTCATTACAAATATTATAGGTGTGCTCATTTATTGGATTAAGAATTTCACAATAAAAATCAGAAAATAACAGAAAGAGATCAAATATTTTATGTCGTTCAAACAGTGATACAACTGCGATATAATTTTACTAATTTCTATTTTTAACTCTCTAATAAATAAAAAAATAACATCAACCCAGACATGAACTTATTCTGGAGAATGGTAGTATTTGTAGTCCAGCTAAAGACACATGTGACAAAGTTTAGAATATAAGAATGGAAAATATGTTCACAAACTAGTCATAAAATTTTATACAATTGTACAACATTGAACGAGATAGACAGGCATCAGAAATTAATGCAAAATGATGAACAGCAACCAGCGTAATCAATCATTATACTACATGTATACAATACCTAAAGAAAACATTAATTATCATGCAGAAAATAAATTCAGACTAAAGTAATCATGACTATGAAATGTTGACACCTTTGCAATGGAATAAAGACAAAAAAAAAACACAAAGAACACAAAGAATTTATACAATAAATAAAGTATAGGTACTATACTGCAAACCCTAAAGATTTTTTTTTTAAATCCTTAAAATCTGCTTCAGAATCTATTATCAACAACCACTCCCATAGCTTAAAGCTGATTGTAGCGGGCAAAAACTACAGGCTTTGAGTAGTCATGAAGTGACTACCAATACCATCAATAGAAGAATATCAGTTCAGATAGATTAGAAACCAAGCTATAAAAGTCATGAGAAGTTGAAAACACGAACATTTTAATAGATTAGGAAATAAAAGTTTTGGATGGCAATTTCACTCCACAGGATGGATGGACTATGTTCAGAGCATCAACACTTGATAAGTGTTTAACAAGGCGGTAAAACATATATAATTGTTTCAAATGTACCATGACAAGATTCACAGATAAGTATTGTCTCCCAAAGGTATCCAGCCAGTGAGTGGTATGGAAATACATGACAACTAACCTCAAAATGTCATTAAACATGAAACATTTATATCCAAATTCACTGACACCAAAGTTTGTTTTCAGAAGAATATAATCTCCCTTTCTAGATTCAGAACTGTACAATTCTACACTACACTCTTGTAAATTAGTTCATCTAAAAAAGACCCAGTCTGAAAAATTAAAAAATTCTCCATAACAGATTTAATAGGTAAAAGCTTATCAAAAGTATCTTTTGTCATTTAATATTTGCTCATGTAGTGAAGCATAAAAAGCAAAGCATTTAAATTAAGACTGAACAAAATATCTTGTCATCAAAAAATGAACATTAGGAATTTTGTCCAATCATACAGACATTAGTTTGTTATTAATGGATAACCCATATAATTGCTGGAGTTTAAAGATGGAATTTTGAAGGCAGACAAATGTTTATAATGACAACTAAGAGATTTATATGTCAGTCATAATACCTTCATACTCGTCAGACATATCTAGGGAAATATATACCCTGTTGGGTGATATTTATAGTCCTTCACCAAGCCCCAACCTCTCGAACAACAGCAACATTCAATTGTTGTCTTTCATTATGTAGCTATATGAAATTATTATCAATGTTGTTTGATTACTGTTCATATTATTGCAACATAAAGTTTACAATTTTCTCTTATGATTCATTATCTTCCAACAATTTGATGTGATCCTCTGAATATTTCATTCATTAATCACATCAGTTAGATTATCTAAGTAAATATTATTCTTAATGAGGAGATATAAGAAACAGTTTCATTGCTCCGTCTGTTCTGTTTATCTTGTTTAATTTTAATGTACTTTTATGATCATTTCTGAATAATTACTATTTAAACCAAATGCATATGGTCCACTTATCCAATTCCGATACTCATCCGCAATAAATCATTTACTTGTTGTGGATAACTTATTAAAATATACTGTGTACATTCAACAAGATCAAAAGTTAGCAATGAATTTATGTATATATTCCGATTTTGAACAGCACTGGTCATAACACGCCTTCTATGTGTGATAAAATGTACACAGGATGGAAAATTCCATGTAGTAATGAGATAAATAAAAATATTTATATACTCATTTTCTTCATAAAATGTAAACAACTGTGACCTTATTTTGGTAATACTTACAGAAATGCACCCAATCATCAAGTATCATGGTTCTAATATAAGCAGCATAAAACAAGTTTCTTTATACACAACATTACAGTCACTGAACCATGAAATATAGGTCAAGAGACCTCTTTTTTTGCAACAAGTTTGCAATGCTTGTCAAGATGCAACCCTCATCAGGTTTCATTATTTAAGGTAGGGCTGAATACAGCGTATATATAACATGCCAAAAAGGTGCAGACATGAGCTAAATGCATGCTGTATTTAATTATCATATCTCATAAAATGTGTTCAAGATATTCGTAGAAAATTAGTTTGATGTTTGCATGCTCAATGATGACACAGCAATAAGATACATGATTTCCCTTGTCCATCTGTTGCCCTTGGTTTTCAAGTTGCAATCTGGTCATCTTTAGGCAATATAATGCCAAATCAGTGTTTCATGAAAAATGTATAGCACCTTTAATTTCATTGTAAGGAACAGTGGACAGTTTTAAAATGGATCTGTGTCACTGAATGCAACTGCTTCAAGTATCATCCATTTCAGATTTGGTCTAAATTGTCATTCATGGTACAGTTTGGGTTTTATTTTATGATGACAGCTTTAGCAAAATTAATGTTTGTGTAATTTGCTTAAAATAAGATACCCAGATGCAATCTTAAACATGTATGAACATACACTGCAAGAAATTTACAACAATTATACTGAATGATATCAATGGATGATGGATTGCACAATGCAAATGATTGCAATGAATGTCAATGGAAAATAGATATTGTTTAATTGGAGAGGTATGGTTGTGTCAAATCAGAAACATCAATAATCGTATCAGAAACTTGCAAAATCCCAAATGACATTTACTAACCTTAGACAAAGAAATCCACTTGCAGCTCAACTAAAATATGCATTCGCTGTAGCCAGCACAAGAGCTCTGCACAGAGGGCATGCTTTTACTTTGGTGGCACAACTGCTACATGTCACTAAATGACCGCAGGGTAAAAACACCACGCAGATTGTGTTGTCAAGACAGATTTTACAAAGGGTGGCATTACGCAGCTCTTGGTACTCTCTCATTATCCTTTCCTGAGTTCTTTCTTGATCACCACTGGGTTCATTGGCACTGGTAAAACCTTCTGTCTCATGTCCATCGATTTCTATGTAGCAAATACAACAGCCAAATCAAATTGTGAAACTTCAATTCTTTGATACTCTGGACATATTTAATACTGCCATAATGTGGCTGACAATCAGATGCAAATATTTCGGCAAGTGCAGATGATGTTATGATGTGTTTAGGGCACAAGTATGCACCTATCTTGTTTTAGAATATCTTCACAGTTACAAACCATAGTAGAAAAACATTTGGAAAAGGTCATAAGACAAAGTCACTAAATTATTATGTGTGATAATTGCTAAATATTTGTTGATGTACTAATAAAAACATCAAAATAAAGTAATAATGGAAGTAGATGATGATGTCCGAAAATGCACATATTCCTATCAACTGAAATTAGAAAAATGAAGGGCATTGACAAAATGTATCAGCTATCTTAGTTTTTTATCATTCTCATTCTACACCTGAAGCTCCTTTGACAGTAAATAATAAGTACAGAGTAATCAACACTTACACTTCTAGATGCTAAATTTTAGCTTTCAAATTTCAAAATTTATATATATATATATATATATCCAGGTTATAGCAGCCATTGCCTTGCATATATGCTCCAACCCCCAAATCCACTAAATAAAAGATGCTATACAAACATTGACAAAGATACATCCTCTTATCAACCCTGCAATCAATTCTCTTGCAGGTACACAGTCAATCTGGATTACTATATGGTTATAATAGTGAGTTACAAATATACCATACAGTGCACAAAGTTTTACAGTTGGATCCTACACGAGGATGCATTATAATATCAAGTGATGTTTTTTATTTGGAGAAAAAATATTATTACACAAACTGAGATTGGAACCCAGGTCCACAGGATACAGCACCAATTGACATACCTGCATGCACCACACCCCTTCAGACCAACAGGCATATCCCCCTCCTGGTATTTTGATATCCAATAAATAAAATATCAAAAAGTGTCTGTGCAAGGTTCTAGGTTCTAATTACTCATCTACAGCAAAGATAAAATTCAAGGGAATTCTCAGATATTCATTAATGGATTTAATTATAATAAATGTACTTTTCTTTTAACATCTGTAAATTTATCTCCCCTGAGCTACATGAACAGTCACTAGAATTTGAGTCATACAGAAACCAGTTGTAACTATTAAGGTCAATTTCATCTAACATTTAGTAACCCTATTTGAAAATCCACCATAAAACTGCTACTTTTTGGCAAAATCGTCGGCGTATGGAAGATAGCGAATGAACAATATTTAAGACTGGATATCTAGTGACCTATGTAAGTAGGTAGGTAGGTATCATACAATCATCTCTGTCACTATCTACCCATCCATCAATCTGCCAATCTTTATGTGTGGGATCATTTGCTTCTATAGAATATCAACATATTACATACATATAAATCAGTGACAAAAGTACATTTCTGTAATTTATAAAGAGATCACTTGAGCTTACAATGAATCGTTTGAAATAATGCTGATGTTAAATAAATGTTATCTTGAACTAACAATTCACACGAACATGTTTCACTACACAGTCAGCATTTGCTTCATTAATATGCTTCCTGGCAATATCAAAGAAAAAAAAAACAAGACATCAGTATTTGATAACCGTGTTATGGTCTAACAAATACACTATATTTATACTCATTAATATTTAATTTAAGCCTGTCTCATTTTTAAATCGGTAAAAAAATATTAAAATGATGGTCATTGCTCTCTCTCTCTCTCTCTCTCTCTCTCTCTCTCTCTCTCTCTCTCTCTCTCTCTCTCTCTCTCTCTCTCTCATCATAATTAAAATCCTTCTAGCAATGAAATGAGATCAGCTTCTGTCAAAATTAAAAGTTCACACCTAGAAAGCAGACTGTGGCCAAGCATCAAAAGCACTTGACTGTACAGATAGATCACTCACATCTCAACTCTATCCACAAGGGCTCCAGTTTCATCTCAGTGATAAAAGTTTGCAAGAAGCTTTCCATGGTAACATGGTTCTTCCCCAGTACCACCTAATACACTAGCTGCCATATAAAGGATGTTATATGCTGAAAATTGCATTAATGCCACAAAACCAAAGACACCTAATGTCCATCAATCAATAGGTCAAATATAGATGTTTATATAGCAAGGATTAAAAAAAGGAAATAGGTGTCTGTGATGACAAAAACAGATCATTAAAAAGTACACTATAATGAAGGACCACAAAAAGTGTGAAATATTTGGCATAGTTATGAATACCAATGATAACTATGACTTCAGTAACTATTTTGGGAAATGGTCAGTAGCTTTCCAGAAATGTTTCAACAACAAAAGAACAATAACAAACAAAAACACATTAACTTTTAGATCTGATGGAGATTACTACAAAACCGAATTTCTGCTTTGAGAAGTATATATGAATAACCATTCTAAATGCAAAAAGGATTACTCTGAAATAAAGTATACATTCACATAAGATTTCTACTGTAATCTACCTTTACCATTTGCAGTGATTTCTTCGCCTCTGCTGGCATGGAGTGCTATCATCCCTTCTTCTTCTTCTTCAATGCTAAATATGGCACTCATTATGTTTTCTCCCGTCAGATTTTCAAACACTTTAAAAAGAAAAAAAATCCTTGATGTAGACATGTCATGCTAAAATAACAAATGCCTTTCCTTAGTGCATACTTAATTAGTGCCAATTTAATTCTAAAGAAAAACACACAAAAAATCAGATTTGTATAACTGAAATTAACCAAAACTTGTATCAGATCTTTTAGAAAATGCTGAATTTTCCTTTTTTCATTTGTCTAACCATAGAAGCACATTTTGTCTGATACAGATACATGTTCACTTTTACAAATGACCTTGACTTAGCCTGAGAATCAGATGTTCGGCAGTAATGCGTGAAATGAAAGGGCAGCACTTAATAGTGCTATAGTCCAAGGATGATAATAATTATACTTTACTGTGTTAGCAGCTTACCACTACCAAGAATAAACTTCAACTTCAAAAATGACAACATACTGAAAGTCATAATCAATTGACAGTTTTATATAATCTTCTGCAAAAACCAAAATACCGACTCCAGTCTATAGTGAGATGCTTTAAGTACCTTACCAAAACTACACAATGATAATTCAATTACATGGTTGACAAATAAATAATTTTTCAATACAATACGGTTCTTATGTATGGTAAATGCTTTTATTATCAAGGGCAGAAAGCTAATTAATAATTAATATATCCTCACAGCAATAATTTGTATTTACTGATCAAACAAAAATTATTTTATTTCTAAGGAAACTAACATAAAATATGAACATAATAATTTAACTTCCATTAAAAATTATATGTTTACAACACTTAAAGAAAATGTACAATTCCATATATATATATATATATATATATATATATATATATATATAGTCAGACAGACAAAGGCGACGTGCTTCATGTATAAAAAAATTTAAAAAACCTATTTGCTGTAATTTTGCAAATCTATTATTTCACTTGCATTCATTCTTATTTCAATTTTAACATGGAAACATATATCAGATAGAATAAGGTAAAATAAAAACAGATATCAGATAGAATAAGGTAAATTTTAGGGCATCAATATGTAAAATAAATCACATGTATCGCGATTTTGTAAGAAAATTAAAATGGAAAATGAATACATGTTTTTTTCTTCTTCAGGATATCCACAACATATATTGAGGAATTTCATGTTGAAAAACTGATATATGTATATCAAACCTGACTAATATGCCATAACTATTTGGAATTGAAAGACACATGCTTATGAACACAAATCTTGAATGTCCTGAAACATAAAGTACAACTTACCTCTGATATAATACACACAGACATATAATTAGGCAGTAAATAAAAACATGCATTTCTGTATTTACTAACCTTCTTTCATTAGCAATCTCTCAATCGCCCGTTGAATCATCTCAGGTCCATATCCATATTCCATTACACTCTGAACAGCAACTGTCTGCATATATTCCTGTATCTTTGTGTTGATGGGAGACCTCAGAGTCAGGGATGCTGTGGCCTCCCCAACCCTGTCCTCCAGTGGTTGTCGAGCTTCCCACTTTGTACAATAGAAACTTATTCCAGTAAGATGATTTAAATGAAATCTGCACTTTTTTTATATGCAAGTTTAATATTTATAAATCTTCTGATACACATCCGGGGCAATATTTTCATGATTAATACAGGTACTGGTAAGAAACAATTATTTCAATTGCAATTTGGGTCTCAAAAGTACATAGTAATATGACAATTAATTCCACAGCAGAGACACTAATCCAAACATTGTCATATAAGACACAATTTGAAAGCAAAATAAGCACACACACACACACACACACACACACACACATATATATATATATATATATATATATATATATATATATATATATATATATATATATATATCTTAAAATGTACAATGTGTGCAATTTCTCTACAAACTTGACTGCAAGTCTGTCAGTAGCAGCTGTACATAACTACCAAACTAATTGCGTATCAACCTGAAGGATTCAAACATTTTTCTCAGTAAGACCGATGCGAACATTGATAGATCAACTCTTTTATAAATTATAATGTATCAAAAACAACTAAAGAAACATAATTTCAAATAAAAGCAAAGGGTAAGACTTTGGTAAATAATTAAAAAAACTTACCAATTTTGAGTCATGTAGGCAATACCTATGTAATGATTAACCGCATACCAAATCATTACTAGTTATAATATTCGCTCTAATGTCTTGCGATGTGTATGAATATTGTATAAAAGGTCCTGAAATAAATTTATCAGCATCTAAGATTCCTAAATGCAGAGAAAAAGGAAGATACTGTTGAATGCTCTTGAATGTCAACATAATGTTTCGATTTGGTGCCTTACTAAGAACTGTCACAATTAAAAACATATTTTAAAACCTTTTTTTGTTATTTATATTCCTTATTCTCTACAGCAAATTAATGTATTGCTTTTGTAAAACATCTTTAAATGTATTTGAAACAGATAAACTAATAACAAAGCTGAAAATGGGTATGGTCAGATGATTGAATGTTCTGATTCTTTACCTCTCTCTAATCTTAACATTAATGTGAGGCCTCTTTACGAAAATACAAACTGTGTGAAGAAAATTCATGCAGGTGTGTTTTACTCTTTAAAAAATGATTATTCTTATACCAGACATTTGTTGGGAATGAATTTAAAAAATGGTAAATGAAAGCAATGTAAACTCACCTTGGAAAAATAATTGTAAAGAATAGCTTCTGTACAGGCATGGCAAACATTAGCTTTGAATTTTCTAATATCCTGAAATTTATGTTATTCCTTACAGACAAGAGTACATCTGTTTTGGATGTAGGAAGCTGCATGTTAAAACACTGGCCAAGTCATACCAAAGATTTTTTTAAAATGGTACTAGCATCTGCCTCATTTGGCACACAAGATTAAGAGTTTTGTGTTATGCCTACTATATAATGCTTCATTATCCATTATTCATTATCCATTATTCATTATCCATTATTCATTATCCATTATTCATTATCCATTCATTATTCATTATCCATTCATTATTCATTATCCATTATTCATTATTCATTATTCATTATCCATTATTCATTATCCATTCATTATTCATTATCCATTCATTATTCATTATCCATTCATTATTCATTATCCATTCATTATTCATTATCCATTCATTATTCATTATCCATTATTCATTATCCATTATTCATTATCCATTATTCATTATCCATTATTCATTATCCATTATTCATTATTCATTATTCATTATCCATTCATTATTCATTATCCATTCATTATTCATTATCCATTATTCATTATCCATTATTCATTATTCATTATCCATTATTCATTATCCATTCATTATTCATTATCCATTCATTATTCATTATCCATTCATTATTCATTATCCATTATTCATTATCCATTATTCATTATTCATTATTCATTATCCATTCATTATTCATAAGGATGTGTGCATTAGCCTTTTATGTAGCTAATAGTATTTAATTGTATTATGTAATATTACTTTTATTTATCAAAGAGAAGATTGTTGAAGTATTTGTTTCATTGTGATGTCTGTCGAAATGCTTATTGCTATTTTAACCTTCAATGTAAGTTAAACCAGTGTAGTTTTGTTTATCTGAAACACATTTTATGTTTCAAGTAATTCATGCATGCATTTCATATTTATTCTGTGCATCATATTTGTAACTTCAGTTTAATAGACAATGAAGGCTATACTTAAAATCATGCCCCCCCAAAAAAAAAAAAAAACATGTATGGTCTATTAACAGTACAATTGTAATACCTACTAACTTGAAACAAAGGATCTTTAATATGCATGAATAACTCCAAACAAATGTACAATCAACTGAATGTTTAACTTAACCACAAAGTTGTATGAGTGTAAATAAATGTGTAAACTACCATGTCGTCTATTGAAAATTACAATCACCACATGGTTTAACAGGTATACATGATGTCATTATTTGTCACACACACACACACACACACACACACATACACACACACACACACACACACTCTCTGCATATCTCACTACCTGTTCTAACCAGTGTGAATAGTTTTGGAGTGTAAAGGACTTAATTAATTATCATCAATTTCACCAACCCCAGTTTCACCAATATGGAGGCTGGTACCTTTGTTTGGTGTGCTGTACAATAACATGAATTAATCTGATAGCCTTGTCAACTGGTTGCAACTCTGTGGTCTGTGGTTATTGAACTATATCTGCTATTTTGGGAAATAAGTGGATATATTAATGTCATCTATGTCCACCAAAAATTATGTTATGGATCTTGCGAAGACAAAAATATTTTACCACTCATGACACTGATCAAGCTAGGCAAGTTAGACTCTGTAGACAACATTTATCATTGTCATTTTAATACAGTTGTCAAATTATCCACATTATACCATGCCTTTAGCAATTTATGTTCATGCTGGCATTAATGTCCCTGGAGCAGGTAAAAGGGGTCAATAAGCAGAAGAACAGGACATCCCTAAGACATGTCATCATGGGTTTCAAATCAAAGGTTACTGATTACAAGTATTTAAGTATGGAATGAATTCTCATCCTCTTCCTGAACCATGAAAGCTTTTAAACCCTTTTGATGTGGTCATTAAACTGACCCTTGGCTCTTTTGATATGTTTTGCAAGCTTTATAAGTGCAAAGTTTTTTTTCCTGATAATGATATGCATTTGAAATTTAGAAAAGGACTTTCCAAAGAAATGGGTCACTTTGGTTGTCAAGCCTTTCAAATTTAAGTACAACCTCAGAATTACCCACCCCACTGCTAAAGAGCTTCTGAGTGTTTAATACTCCATTTGGAAAGTTTTGGTAAATGTATGTAAAAATTAATCATTTCATAACCGAATGGATCTAAGCAGTTCTTAGTGTACTAAATAACATATGTACTTGGTTATAAGTTAAGCCACACTGTAAACAACAAAATTTCTGACCTGCTGAACTATAATGAGTCATAACAAGTTACAGCTATGTACCCCACCTTGTCCTGAATCGCCTCTGTATGCTTCTATTACTAAACACTAAAAGAAGAGTCAACACATTGGAACTGTCCTAGTGAGACTGTCGTATTTTTATGTTACATGTTCTGAAGATTACCTATTCGTCGATGCTGGTCACGTGGCCTACATGATGTGGTGACCACCATAGACTAGAGCTGTACCGATTAATCGCCCGTACGCGTAATCGGGCCGATTATTAGCACAATCGGTATAATCGGGTATCGGCAAAAATAATCGGTGCCGATGCAAATAATTTTTTTAAATACCCAATTTTTCCTGATAAAAGTTGTATATACAGTCGCATTTTGACTGACCGTAACTTAATCCTTTGTAACACTAGAGCTCGGGATATATGCAGTATGCAAACAAGTTGCTCATTAACTAACACTACTGTATAGTCGAATAACCATATATCGAGATAAACACATCCAACCATCAATTAATCTTTTGTAACAAAGAGATTGCTCTAATAAAGTATTTAAAAAGAATTTATCTTGCTGCCAGTTGTGCAAAATTTTCAACTCCAGCGTCTGGTAACATTTGTAAACTGCAGTAAACCAGACTAAAGTACATGTCGCTAACCGCCATTGTAGTGCCAAAGTCATGTGAATAGCCAGTAAGATTAACATCAAAGGGAGTAATGATGGATATATACACAGTCAATTTTGAGGTTTGTGTTTTTTCTTTATCTTTATGAAAACTCACAAAACACCGACCGTCCTTATGTCCCAGTGAGAAATTGTTTGAAAGGGCTTCAGTGTAGGTTTGAGTACGTCGTCTGTCTTTCAGTTAATCCGTATTGCCTGGAGGGTGAACGAACTCATTGTCTTTAATACTAGTAAGTGAGAATCATTTCCGGATTTTTTTTAAACATTTTTTATTTCTTTTGTTAGTGTTTCACCAAGCCACAATCTGGCAGAAGGGGTGGTCTCTCATAAGTCATAACAGGTTTTACTGTACCTTTGAAGCACCGACATATACTAAACAAATAAAACAATTCTATATCAATGTTTTACAATTATCTGATGTTGCCGCAGCAATAACGAGTATTTGTTGTTGTCAAAGCAAGCCGACGACCTTTGTTCATAGAAAGTCGGCAATTAACTCAAAGCATTGCCTCAATTTACATAGTGATTAGAACATATTTATTGTGCCGCGAAACTTTCCTGTTTGCTAAAAAAAAAATCGCCCACACCCACGGTCTGTGGACAACAGAGTAGTAATTTATTTGGACACATTGTTTCAAGAGCCCGAATTGATTGGATTATTAATAATCGGTCTCATAATCGGTATCGGCAATTTTGATAATCGGCTATACGCGGTATCGGCATAATCGGCAAAAAGTGACATCGGTACAGCTCTACCATAGACACACAGAAATCTCAACAGGAACCATTATTTTTCTGGGGTTGTTTATTGAAACACATAGCCAACATTATGCTTTAGTCTTAAGTTTACAAGGCCTTGTCCAGGTTTTCAAGTCTTCAGCATCTTCAAACACGGGTTATAAACACAATGTCCAAGCATTCTTTAAATATCAGGTCTATGTATTATGTATGGAAAGCCTTATCCAGGCTTTCAAGTCATCAGCTTCTTCAAACAAGGGTTATAAACACAATGTCTAGGCATTCTTTAAATATCAGGTCTATAAACTGAGACCTCAAGTGGCCAAGTGGTCTAAAGTGCTCGCCGTTACGGATCGCTGCCATCTCACCTCTGTCTGCGTGGGTTTGAGTATCAGATTTGTCCAATGTGGGTATGTGAGAAAGCTTGCCAGTAGCTTCTCGTGGGTTGGTGGTTCTTTAAGTGGGTCTTCCTGGGTTCCTCCTCCACCATTAATACTGGCTGCCATGTAAAGCCTATCATGTGCTGAAAAATGGCATTAAACTCTACTACAACAACAACATCAGGTCTATGTATTAAGCTTGGAAGGCCTTATCCAGACTATCAAGTCTTCAGCTTCTTCAAACAAGGGTTATAAACACAATGTCCAGGCATTCTTTAAAAATCCGGTCAACACTGACGCACAAAAAGATCAAAGAATGTCAAAATCAAATAAAATGCAACAAAATTGAAATGAATACTCACTAGCACAACACAAAACATAATGAAATAATCCTAGCTCGTCACCACTTTATAAAGTAATCTACCCCTACCCCACCCCTCCATTAATATAAACAATGCCCCTCGAGGTATCGTAACTATTTGGTACATTATATTAATAAAGGTCTAATCTTAAGAATAGCTATTAATAACTTATACCGATCATTAAAACATTCTTTGCTCGATTTAATTTTGTATCTTAGATGACAGGGGAAAATAATACAGGAAGAAGGAGCTCATACGTTATCATGTGACCATGACTTTGTTAGTTTGTATGCCAAGTGAAGTCACAAAACTTGTGAACCAACTAATTTGACCTGAATACATTGGTGACAGTACATGACTTTCCAATGGTACACAACTGTGGCGTGTTTACAGTTATGAAGTGAAGAAAAGCATCGGAACAGGAAAATCTACAATAACGTAAATCACCTACCTCATTTGGAACCTCCCATGTATCTCTTGAATTTACTTCCCCGTTAGCCATTTTGAGTACGCTCAATTGTAAACGCTAACATTCAAACTCGCGACCGAAAGGGCGCGGGTTCGAATCCAGTCATGAATCCGCCTTAATCAAGTAGTTTTGTGTGTCCTTGGGTGGTGATTCTTTACTCCAATTATATCAAGACTTAATCCTACTTAAACTGATATGACGAAACACAAATATCTAACTCTAATGTTATTTGGCGTGCTCGATTGGTTAATCCCGGATTACTACAAACACCGAAATACACTGATAAAACCGAAATATACCAAAATACACACCCAATTACACGTGTATTTACATGTCCTCTCTGTAAATATCGGTTTCCACTCACATATTATTTTTGTTTTTTGTTTGAATAATTATATAAAGCAAAATAAAATATAATTTATGTGATTTTAATACGAATTATTTACTTTTATATTTATAGTACGCGTCAATTGGTCGTACTTTATTGGATAGGTTGATCGTTCCATAATGGTGAGACTGAAACGAAAATAATCTCTGGAAAGGACTGTGTAAGTCGGCTTAATTCATATTGTTCCTATCCACTTAATTGAGGTTATAATTGAGTGCAGTGCACAAACATTTATTGTTCTCCCTTTGATCTCATTTCTTATTCAAGTTAAGAAAACAATTTTTTTTTGTAAGTCGCTTTATTAGGAACGAACACTGAAAGTCGGCTTTATTCATCTTTTGAATCGTTTAATTCATTTTAGAATTTACTGCACACTCTTTATTGTCATTCCTTTGAAACCATTTCTTACTCAAGTTAAAGCCAAATGTCGCGCACATTAAAGAAACGGCATCCTTTATATTTGATCTCAATGTTGAGTTGTCATTATTAGTTAAGTGCTCACTTACAGAAATCACGCCCGACTTTGATTATGCACACATTTCGTAACTGAGTCAATGTTTTGATATAAAAGCGTTATATGATACTGATATTATCACATACACAAACATACGCAGCAAGGATGGATCAATATCCGTGTATTATTTGTTACACTGATTGTAAAAATGACGCTTTGCAATGCACAAATTGCCGACAATGGGTCCACAGTGATTGTATTCCCATGAGTGCAAACGACTTGAGATCATGGTCTCGCGATTATTTGGAGTTTCTTTGCACAACGTGTTCTTTCAATGGAGATGTATATGATGCTGGACAAGCCTTACAAAGGTAAATACAAATATATGTTCTCTCAATAGATACCTTGCTGAATGAAATTTTGTTTGTCGTTATTATTTTTTAAATAAATAGTTTGCTCTTGATATTAAAATTATTTAATAAGATTTTATTCGTGCCGCTTTTCTCATTGAAATGAATGTACACGTTTGCGACAATTACAAACTGTTCCTGTATCTCTCTATATCCATCTATATATTCTGTCCATTCAATATATTATTAATGTTATTTATATCTATTTGAATTAATTGAGTTACTTATTTCAAAGCGTACTTTAATCGAGATAAAGAAATTAGTTAATGTTATTATTGTCTGTGCAAAACTTCGCAAGGACGATTACAATTTTGAATGCATTGATTTAAGTCACATATTTATGCAGTTAATATTGTTTGTTTATATTTGATCTCAATGTTTGGAGAGAGAGAGAGAGAGAGAGAGAGAGAGAGAGAGAGAGAGAGAGAGAGAGAGAGAGAGAGAGAGAGAGAGAGAGAGAGAGAGAGAGAGAGTACTCTATCACACTCATGCTTTCTACAAAATCCACGTTGTTAAATGCAATTGACAAAGTTTCTTAAAATAAATGATTTAAACTCAAAGTACATAACCTATATCTGGTCATCTTGCTCTCTGGTCATACCTAATGCTTTAATCTACCTTTCTTAATGTGTCATGCACACGTTCTATTATTCATTTTCAATTAACTACACATCCTTTACTGTCTTTCCCGTGATCCCATTTCTTATTCAAACTAGAATAACAATGTCGAGTACATTAAAGAATCGTGGCTTGTTACGATCACAAGATTAATCTCACTCTTGCACATATTCTATCGTATACACTTTTGATACTTTATTATATTTCACGTTTACTTTGTGCATGTATTACAATTCGCCGTTTACCACACACACACACACACACACACACACACACACACACACATATATATATATATATATATATATATATATATATATATATATATATATATATATATATATATATATATATATATATATATATGATACTGATATTATTATATACATAGGTTATGATGTTAAGATAGTTGATAGATATCACAAATAATCGGAAACCTTTAAAACGAAAATTAAATTAAATGGTATTTATTTTTATGAAAAACTATATATTAAAAGTTATAGTAATATATAATATAATGCCGGCAAATACTTTTGATACTTTGTTATTTACCCCTTTTACGCTGTGTATGTATTACTATGATACTCGATATATCAGGTCTGTCGAATCAAGGACGACCAAGTGACGTCATTACGTGATATTAACAAGAAAAAAGTAAATATTTCTTATAAAAATATAATAAATCATTTTTTTTTTTGCTTTATATTATTATTCAAACAAAAGCAAAAATAATGTGTGAGTGGAAACTTATATATACAGAGAGAACATAGAAATGCATGTGTATTTCGGTGTATTTCTGTTTTTTCAGTGTATTTCGGTGTTTCTAGTAACCGGTTAATCCCGAGTTAAATATCAACAACTCTGTGCTACTCTAACCTATACACATATCCATATGTATAAACAAACCACAGACCCATACTAAACTGACATACGTTTAAGCGTAACGTCATTTACATGCTAATGGGCAGTTTTTTTTAGAAGCTTAATGTCCACGCGCAGTAAATCTTGTCAGACACAATCGGTAAATAAGGACAGTTTTCGTCCACAAATTGTATGTATTATGAAACTCACATAAACAATTTTTAAACAAAATTAAGAACATAAGGTTTCGCAACCCAGGCCCAAGATGTACTCATTCTTTTTCATGCCCGAATGTCCTTATTCACAATAACCTATGTTTACATGGCAACATGTTCTATTGTGCGACTTTTGAAGAAGAAAAAAAATTGTGTACTAAACAGACTGGTGTAATTAAAAAACAGTTGATATCAATGTCGTTTTTTTTTTCCTTTTTTTTTGGTTCTAATATAGTATACTTGCGATGAACTAAAATGTTCACTGCTATAGGAGGCTAGTTCTGCTTCCAAACCTACTAACGGTAAATCATTGTCTTTATGCGATGAAATTTCATTCCCATTTATACATACTCCAACGTATATTTGTAACAACACGATCCTGAAACAAATACGCCATAAACTTATACCTATATTTGACTCATAAACAATAATAGCTGATAAAGTCACATAATATTTTGTTGACAGATTAAAAGGGACCTATTCACGAAACGATCCTCTGCTGCCTGTGCACTGAATACTTGCATCAACCCATGCAGCGTGAAAAGTTTGGGGCGGACATGAGCTATGAGCTGCTCGCTTCTGCTTTTTAGGACCGGTCCAAGGGCAAGGCGAATGGGGCAGCTGAGCAACAAAGGAGGCGAACAGATAACTTGCTGGAAGGTAAATTTTTGAAAACTTAGGTTTCCCACAAAAACTGAAAAGAGGTGATGATATCACTGCTGAAAGCTTATTTTGAAAACTCCTATGAAAACGAAAGTCAGTACGTCAAACTGTGGCTTTTTAACCCGTCTGTACACATATTTGAGGTCTCGCCTCCTCTTCTGCTCTAATTTTCAACCAAATACTTTATCAAGACCTACACAATATTTTTTTATGGGATCGTGTAAATTTATTGCTATAAATCCATGTGGGGTAGCTTGTGCTTTTTGAGAAGAAAATTCCATATCTAATTATGTTCATATCTCCGCCGCACCAAGTCTGATGAATATTTTTCAGAGTATGTGTATCAACTCCATTAAGTATGACTAAAATATTGCAGTTATATCTGATTAGTTTTAGTATTTATGTATATCGTTGAGTGACATACATTATATCGTTAGTGTTATGTCTACCTCTGGAAAATATTATAGCTGGATTTTGAATGTTTATCCAGAATTACATCAACATAAACAACTAAATTATTAATAAATCCATCAACAATCGGCGCTTCATCAATATGGATGGTAAAATTAATATCATCAACGCTTTCATTTAATACTTTTGCATTTTCATTAAAATCTTTAAAAACATCGCAGCATTTCTGATCATCTTCAAATGATGCCACTAAATATAATTTATCCCACTTTAGCCATCTCATTATTAAATTAAGTAATAATTGCATCTTTACATTTTCAGACCGACCTCTGGATGATGTTTGACTGGTTATTGTGTTCGTGTTGCTGAGAAATCAATTACATCCATATTATAAATATATGGATTTATATTGTTTACGTTGTAGAGTTAAAACTTCAAAAAGTGATTTAGTCACGGTAACAACAAATAGTGGGAAAATAGCATATGGTGGAAGATGTGCAATATGTAACAAGTTTTCTTTCGTTTTTACCTAAAATTCAACGTAAATATGGAGGTTATATTGCTACATTAAAGGAAAAATGTCCAGGAACTCATGGGTTAAATACTCAGGAGAAACACAACTTCCAAGATATAATTAAGGTAGTCCTGAAAACCGACTTGATAACCGACTTGATAGCCAAGATCAACCAAAACCTGGTGAATGTCCAATAAACATTCACGATGTTGCATATAAAAGTAATGATTTACAAAAGAGACATATTGAGATGTGGAACTAATTCATGTATTAAATTCCATATAAGATTTATCTTTTCAAGAGAAATTAGCTAGACTGATAATAAAATATACGATGAAAGGTAAACTAGTTATTCAAAGCTGATAATTAATAAACCAACTATTGAAATAAATAACATTGATTTATTACAGCCCAAGAGGATATTGGAAAGAATGAGCAGCAAGTATGCAGCAGGTGTCCAACGTTATGCCGCCGCGAATTGGTTAGCACGACAGGCAATATGGCAGATCTATATACCACCACCTGCACGTTTTCAGCATGCAGATTTCAATGTCAGTACTCCAAATGAAGTTCATCAACCAGATGTTTTGTTTTACGGCATGATACTGTAAACATTGGTAAATATCAAATAACTTACAAATAAACAATAACAATCGTTGACGTTGCAAGATGTATAAAAAAGCAGAGAAAACGTTCTTCTAACCCAACTTGTATCTCATCCGAATTTTAAAAAAGTCTTTTCAGCAAAGTACAGTCTGCATATCGCCCTTGCCACAGTACTGAAACTACTCTTCTAAATGTAGTTAATGACATTCTCTCTGCTTTGGATAGCGGAAAAAGTACAGTCATCGCCCTCTTTGATTTGTCTGTAACATTTGACACGCTAGATCATGATACATTACTTCACCGTATCCAGCATGTATTTGGCATTCACAATACAGCCTTACTGTGGTTCACGTCCTACTTTGTCAACAAGACACAAATTTTTTTTGCAAATGGAATACACTGCAATCCAGTTGATCTATGGTGTGGTGTTCCACTGGGGTCTGTTCCTGGTCCTGTTCTCTTCATTCTATACACTCAGCCGCTCTCAAGTGGCATAGCTCATCACCCATTGTCTCACCTATTGTACGCTGATGATACCCAACTGTACAAGTCTAGTCATCCAACTGAAGTTGATGATACCATCCATGGAATAGAGAGGTAAATTTCTAATGTACAATCATTGATGACATGTAACAAGCTGAAGATGAATGATGATAAAACTGAGGCTATTCTGATCATAACAGACTTTCTCATTCACATCCTTTACCTCAACAATAAATATAAGTAACACCAGCATTAAATTCACATAGCTACTACGAAACCTAGATGTTACTCATGACAGTATTCTCACATTGCACCAACATGTCATGAACATATGCAAGGCTGCATATCTTGACCTGGGACGTATCAGCTCCATTCGCAAATATCTTTCAGTTAATGGCACTAAAACACTTATGTATTAATTAGTACTTTCAAGACTGGACTATTGTAACTCAACTCTTGATGATTCGTCTCAATATATACTCCAGAATCACAGCTGCTCAGATCGTTTTTAGAGTACTACAATCAGAGCACACCTCCCACTGCTCTGTATCCCACACTGGCTATCCATTCGATCAAGAATCAAACACAAAATTTGTTATATGTGCTACATTTCAAAGACGGACTCCGGTCCCACATACCTATCTGACCTCACTCATGTGTACACACTATCGAGATAATTACGCTCTTTTTCTGAGAATCGTATACTCATTATTCCCATGGGGCCCAGCAACTTGGAATGAATTACCCATTGAAATTAGACACAAAGATACAGTGATCTCTTTCACGCGTGCTTTTAAAAGTCACCTTTGTCGACTGATAGAACAAACTTACAGATCTAATAATGTTTTTACCTTAAATATTTTCAGCAGTTTCTGTGTTTACTATAATAAGTTTGGTTGTTTTTTTTGTAGTTGTAGTCATATCATTATGGATGCTGTAAAGCGCATGGAGCTTCTAAAAATTAGGCGCTAAACAAGGTGCTCTTTATTATTATTATTATTATTATTATTATTATTATTATTATTATTATTATTATTTGTTTACTGGAAACTGAGTCATTATTGTTCTGATGGTTGTCGTGTATAAAATTCCTCAAATGTTGCTACTTACATAATTTACTTCTTGACTAAGTGTAACATCCTTAAGACTTGACATATCGATTTAAATTCAGATGATATTTCTTAAGACAATAAATTGTCCGCTCATTAAAATTAATTCTTGATTATAACTGATTATGACTACGTAGACAATTAGAATTAATGGGTTATTATACAATCAAATATACACGAGGTACTTGCGGGATAAATGTATGTATATATATATATATATATATATATATATATATATATATATATATATATATATATATATATATATATATATATATATATATATGTGTGTTTGCTGAGCTTGATTAGATTCTTCAAGATCTATTTGACAGCTGCTATCAATTATGTCACATGCAAGACTGCAATCGTTGATGTTATTAAATATGTCTAGTGAAATATGACGACCTTCACAATAGTGTCGCAGAGTAGAAACCGTGTGGGTTTTGGGATTAAATGAATAAATCAAACACAATGTGTGAAATATGGAAATTTATGAATTTAATTAGTTAATAAAAATATATGATGTATAAATATAATGATTCTCAAACGCTCTCAACATACGATTGATCCGACACGCTATACAAACATTCACATATTGAAATAAAACCAAGAATATGATATCAATCTGAAATACACATTCAAGAAACTTCATGGATTTCATACACGTTTTAAATAATAGTGTGTACTGTAAGATATTCCCATAATTTCACGTATGGACTACGATTAAGATTCAAACAATCTCAAGGTATTCAAATTTGTTTCAATTGTTCTGCACTGATAGTGAGATCCACATAAATCTCATGGAATACAAGTAAGATTAAAAATAATCTCATGTAAATGAAAATGTACCCAATCGAAACAACAATTGGAACAAACATATGCTTCTTGACCCTTGTACAATCGTACGATTCACAAACTGATAAACCGCACAGTTTCATCGAGTCCTTGGGTTGGCCAACATTTGTATCGGCCGCTGGCATCCTTAATGGATCCACTACATGTACCGTTATACATATACACACGTACAGACAGCAACGAGTACCCTGAATTAGCTACGTCTACAGTCGTGGCTCCACCACATGTACAGACATATGTTCATACATATAGACAGCTCTAGACAGTTCTAGCCAACTCTTGTCAGCTACGATAAAACCAATCTGGTAATAATAATGAGTTCTAAAAATCTCTAGATATATGCTAATACATTAAACTCTAATAGCAACTTGTAATTCAAAGTTCACAACGTTTCAAATCTGCGTTGTAATAAATGAATCATTACACGATATGACATTACAAACTTAATAAGCTTCGCATATTACATGAAATATAAATTTAACACTCACCCCTATGGCTGAAGAACACAATGGAGAGCGTACACTCCTCGACAAGATCCAAAATGACCCGTGTGTCGCTTATAAATCGATCTTCCTTAAATCTATATGAGAGTGAGTAACTTTCAGGATAAAATACCCGTGCATATCACGATTATAATGTCCCTCGTTGCTGGTAATATCCGGCGACATACATATTTGTTCCGTCGCTTACTTGGAAAAACACTTATTCACCCTAGATTACGTTGTACGCATATACAACGAAAAACAGTCAACTATTCCAAAGGCATAACCATGTTAATTTTTGTCTAATTCTGTGACAAATAGGGATTATTATTATGTTTGAGAGTACCTGTTGGTGGCGATATTCTTTTCAATGACTCAAGTATTTTAGGAAAATATTCGATAATAAGATAGTTGACAGATATTTTTACTGCGTCGATTTTAAGTTCTGGTATTACAAATGTTAGTAATTCAGCATCAGTTATATCAAAACGTACAAGAAATAATTGCTTAAATAGTTTTTGTTTATACTAACATTTCTCACACCAATGTATTTCCTTATTTGGGTCAATCACTTCTTTAATAATATTTTAATTGACATGATCAAGATCTGATCTAATTTGGTTTAAATGTTTACTGTTTCATTGATATGTTGTTTTATTTCGCCAGAAAACAATTGTGTTATACCAAAAATAAATTTTGTAAATTACCTAGTACTTGTGCGAGTTAATGTCTGTAGAATCTGAGTAAATATATTCTTCATCGAGATATACTTGTCCAGTTCTTGGTGTAAAAATATATAAGGTTCTTTCTTACACCGGTGAAATATTACGATACACAGTAAAAAAAAATATTATCTCCAATATCATGTATAAAATATATCCGTATACTCTTTTAATATTCTTGAATGTTTATAAGTTGTTGATTTTTTGTTAGCAAAAAAAAAACTCGTTTTGGTCCTGATACTTCTTTATATTCTCGTGAAATCTCGGTTCATCCTAAGAGTGATCTGATCGATGATGGATAAATATCTAAAACATAATATGGATAATTTATCTCTATCGCAGATGATAACTTCGGTTCATGGACTGTTATATCCATTTTTTGCTTCTCTTCCAGCTACTGATTTGATTCTCCTTTGAAATTCATCATTAATTTGTTCGATATGATAACTTCCTGCGCATGGCAATCGTCTTGTATTCAGCCTCAAGGCTGCTGAGTACTTTTCCACAGCACTTTGGTTTACATTATAGCCACCTTTCCCGTGTACTGCTGCCGGATATGCCGAGCAAGATATGTGTGAGTCATGACAAAACTAGAATTAACATTGCCGGTTTAGCTTGCCTTTTTGTAAGTACAGATCATTCTGCCATAGTTATTAAGCGTCATCACAAATGTGAGACGGTCTGAGTGGCCAGAAAAGTAGCATGATATATCATCGTTTAGCAGCTCGAAGTTAAAGTAGAAATTTGAGAGACATCGTATCCATAAGCGGATGTTGCTATATCACGATGATGAAAGCGGTTTGACATAGAAGATTTTGACCATCACAAAATCTATCAGCATGACGACAGTAAACAGCTGAATCCAAATGTACCGCGAGATTCAATGAAACAGGAAAGCTACAAACGGAAACCCGTTCCTGGGCTGCTAGCGGCGATGTGCGAGTCTGGTAGGAGCAAAGATATGTTTATTACAAGAGACATGAGCGGTGACAAGATGAATTTGATGCAAAAACTGGGGTTTGAAATGCGCGAAATCAGTGTAACGTTTACGGCAAAGATGACGTTGTCCTCTAAGTAAAGAAGTCTTTATTAATTCCAGTAACCGAAACGGACTGTGTGGCGACATTTTTTCAGTTAAGTGAATTTAATTGAAAAGCAGATGATACAAGAAACATGGTATCATCATCTATAATATATAATATACAAGGAAAGCTTAGAACGAAATGAAATTATATCTGTACCTGCTGGTCAATTCAAATGAATTGCGAAGAGTTAATTCACAAAATTTACCCGTAGGAAGAAATATACATTTATATATTTATTGTTATGGATGATAATATGACTATACAATGTTAAGTTCAGGTTTAAACAATGGTCAGTTTAAATGTTTACAACAACTTGGAATATACGATATATCTATAATTAAAAGCCTTATAAAAGTAAGTGGCCAATTATTAAAAAATGTATTGGTGGGTATTCCGCAGTTTTGAAAATTTAAACATATTTGGTCTCTTTCTGAAATATTTATCTACATAACTGACTCTTAGATATTTATACAAAAAGAATTCAAGCAAAATTAGATTCAACTTAAACGACGTTCCACACTGGACTATAACTCATATACAAACAACATCTGGTTTATGTTCATTAGGGTTTAAGTTCCATGGTACAAGTACTTTCAGGGATGTCGTTCTCTTTCTAACTGTCTTATGTCCTGCATTAAATTAATAGTATAGATCGTCTTCTGGAGTTATTCTACAATAGCAAAGAACATTACAAATACCACCTCAAGATAAAACTGATACTGAAATGGTTTGTTTAAAAAAGAAGAAAATTTAATTTTAAAAACCAAAGAAACCATTTAAGCTCTGGGTTGACCAAAGAAAAAAATTACATTATAGGCATTTAAGAAATGGTTGAATTATAATATTGAAATGAGCCAGACATTGTTATTAAAAAAAGAATCATACGTATATGTTATCAATAAAGAAAACCAATGCTTTTTATCAGCATTACATCCTCGGTGGTTTGTTAAGGCACTCTAGTTGAATTCACTAAATTTCCAGTAAAAAGGTAAGGATACTAATAAATTTTACAAATTGAACAATATCCGTGTTAACGTTTTATTTAATGATCGTTAACACGGATATTGGTCAAATTGTCATATTGAACAATTTGCATTAGTTATAAAGCAGATACTGTATAAGTAAATCTAAAAATAAAAATTATTAATATCAGTAGTAAATAAAAGAATTAAATATCACTATATTTGGGTAAAGAATATTTTCAGAATTACAATAATATTGAACGAAGCAACAACAAAAAATGTTTGTCATTATTGCATAAATTTGTTAGGTAGAAAGGATTTACAAAAACGCACACTTAACATTGGCAATAAATTATTGAAGTGTGTCAGAATGGAATATGGCTTGATAAAGAACTTAATTTATTGCATTCGAAACATTATTCAACAAGATGCTCATTAACACATGGTGATAATAAAACCCTTAATTAAAAAGAAAACAAACCGCAGGTAGTAAAGCAGACTCTAATGCAAAACATGCTCTTTTGAAAATATTAATACGAAATATTTCCAAGATAATGAGCAGAAAATAATACACAAGAGTACATTTTGTATTAAACGGTTAAACAAAACCTTGAATATACGACAGATAATATTAATATGTTTTTCGAACAACCGGCAATAACGATGAGTGAAGATGATACAAAACAAGAACAGAAAGCATTATCAATCTTAACTGCATTACAGTATACGTGAATAATAATTATGATAAAAAAAAATATCATTGCAATATGTGGTCAATGATATGTATCATCAGATAAACAATGTAATTTTAAACTAAAATTATTCCAATGAAAACAATGCGTTTTATTGTCATAAATGATGTCGGCATAAATGACACTTTACCATGAATGAACTTCGAAAGAGCTTCAAACAAGTAATTAAGCGCTTAACTAAGACTTTAAAACAATATACGTGTGTTTCTATTCTGCAGCATACATATATTAATAATATTTAATATTGTGCAGTTTGTGGTTTGTGGACTGGACAAAACAAATGAAACCATGAAAGATGACGATTTTAACAAATAACCAATCAGTTTTCATTCGTGCAGGAAGGATAGTTATCATAAGTAATTTAATGACAGCTTTGAAATAAGTACAAAACAAAATTTAGAATTAAATTATAAAAGACAAACTATTTGTGTTCAACCCAAAGATATATATGTTTGCTTAGTTTATCAGAAATTTCATTTTTAATAATTTTAACTTTGGGTTTCTCCTCAGCTGTACCAAGTGTGATACCGTAAAGTGGACCGCTTTCTGACAAGACTTTCCGTAATTGTAGATTTTGAATATACCATAAGTAAATATGTGCACAGACTATGTTGCAATGCATGGTCTGTGCACTCAAGGTAAAATGGGTGTTTCCATTGTAAGCACTTTGTTCATGCAGCATGGAATGAATCGAACTCACTGCATACAAATAATGTATGATACAGATAAACCACCCTCAGGTACTTCTGTACACAGAAACGAAACCGAGTACAGCCTACTTCAAATATTCATAACAATAAATATGCATAATTCTGTGACAAGCAGCATCAACCATTATCATATTTGCAGAGTTTCATAATTTTTATGGTTCTATCTATCTCTCTGAGTGCTATAGCATTGATCTGTATCAGGGCATTCTATACTATGGTAAACAATGGACTGTAATTGTCACTAGCATCTCTGCAGTATTTATGATGAAGATCATGGTTCCGGTAGATATCCATGAAAGAATCTGTTATTTTACAGTTATATAACAAGAAAACTGTGAATGAGATATTATTCATTTTTTAAAGTCCTTGATGTAGGCACTAATTTTGTATGGTTTACTCTGGAAATTTTTGACAAAGGGGTATCAGTGACCTTGATCTTTCATAAAGTATGCCTTCTAAAACAAAACTTAGCTTGTGGAAACCGTTATTTTCTTTTTGGCTTTACATGGTCAAGAATATACTATAAAGCAAATGTTATTCTGCAAAATCTTTTTTTTTCTTTAGTGCCACAATGGTCTTTAAATTTATAAACACTGGTTAACATCTGGTGGCCAGAACTAAAGTTATTTTGCAGAAATGTTTCTTCTTTCAGGTAAACTAAAGTTGATCTTTGACCATTTAACCCCAACAACATTCATGAAAATATGTTGTAAATAAGTGAAGCAATTATTCTTCCTAAACTGACCTTTATATTTTGATGACAAAGTCAACAGCCCTCTCCCTTATTCCAAGTGCAAGCCATCCACAAAGTCTGGTCCAGGAATTTAGTGTAGAACAAATATTATTATGCAGAAAATATTTTTATTTTTCAGTCACAGGAACCTATACATTTGGCCTGTTGACTCAGATTCAATAGATTTTTTTCTCCTTATACTTAGTACAAGGAATACTCAGTTTTTCTTAACTTTAGATGGTGGATAATTGCATAATCATGGAGGAATTACTTTTCTTCTTCCAGTCATGAATAATTGTTATCTTTGACTTTTTGTCCCCATAATTGATTGCTGTTTCCCACCAAATTCAAGCCATCTGCAAAGTTTGGTTTAGACTTGTGGTGTATAACTAATTTAACTGTGTGGAAACCACTTTTTCTTTTGTCAGTCACAATTCAGTGGTGGTCCAGTGTTATAAATTATTCTAAATTTCTGGCAGATTACATTATGTTATGACTAAGAGGTAAGGTCTGGAATGTTATGTATGTATGTATGTCTAGAGTAAAGCCTAGGTTCCATACTGACTGTGAGAATTTAATGTTGGTGTTGCTGATATTTATTGTCCAAGGTAAAGCATGTGAACGAGAAAGTCTTTGTGTTGTGATCAGATTAGCTCAGTTTTATCATCATTCATCTGCAGCTTGTTACATGTCATCCATGATTTCACATTCGAAATGCACTTCTCTACTCCATGGATGGTAGCATCAACTTCAGTTGGGTGGCTAGACTTGTATATTTGGGTGTCATCAGCGTACAATTGGTGATGTACCCACTGTTTCAATTAAAAAGGTCATGTACCCACTGTTTAAATGAAAAAGGTCATGTGCCCACTGATTAAATGAAAAAGGTCATGTGCCCACTGATTAAATTAAAAAGGATGTTTGCCCACTGATTAAATTAAAAGGGTTATGTACTCACTGTTTAAATTAAAAAGGTCATGTACCCACTGTTTAAATTAAAAAGATCATGTGCCCACTGTTTAAATTAATAAGGATATTTGCCCACTGATTAAATTAAAAAGGTCATGTACCCACTGTTTAAATTAAAAAGGATATTTGCCCACTGATTAAATTAAAAAGATCATGTGCCCACTGTTTAAATTAAAAAGGATATTTGCCCACTGATTAAATTAAAAGGGTCATGTACCCACTGTTTAAATTAAAAAGATCATGTGCCCACTGTTTAAATTAATAAGGATATTTGCCCACTGATTAAATTAAAAGGGTCATGTACCCACTGTTTAAATTAAAAAGATCATGTGCCCACTGTTTAAATTAATAAGGATATTTGCCCACTGATTAAATTAAAAGGGTCATGTACCCACTGTTTAAATTAAAAAGATCATGTGCCCACTGTTTAAATTAATAAGGATATTTGCCCACTGATTAAATTAAAAGGGTCATGTACCCACTGTTTAAATTAAAAAGATCATGTGCCCACTGTTTAAATTAATAAGGATATTTGCCCACTGATTAAATTAAAAAGGTCATGTACCCACTGTTTAAATTAAAAAGATCATGTGCCCACTGTTTAAATTAAAAAGGATATTTGCCCACTGATTAAATTAAAAGGGTCATGTACCCACTGTTTAAATTAAAAAGGTCACGTGTCCATTCATTAAATTGAAAAGGTCATGTGCCCACTGTTTAAATAAATGGTCATGGGTAATCTTACTAGCTGATTACAAGAATAACTGAACTCATTTTTGTACAGGATTTTATTTCAGATACATATAACTTTTACATGTATAAAACGTTTTAATTAAAAGCATTACATTTTGAACCTCTTTTTATCAAATTTGTGTATTTTTTCCAAAGCATTCTAGCTAAATGTTAACAAGCTACCAACAATCTGAGCAAAACTGAAATATCATAAATTATTTATAATTATTAATTCAAGATGTTGCCTCTTAACAATAGATGATTGCTTAATTTTATTCCATAAATCTTTTTGTTTCATTAAACAATATACAAATAAATTTATGACAATCTAAATAATCCACTACCTAAAACTATCAAGCTTAATCTACAAGCAAATACTAATTATCAACTTTTTAAAAAAAATATCTTACTTGGTATAGATTCTAATGTAGCAAAATGTAAATACAAACTCTTCATGAACTTTACCTTTTTGTACAAAAATACATTGAAAGATTTTTATGCAACCTATTACGTATTTTAAACCTGAGATTCAAACAAATTATGCTGAACTCAATAAAATATTAAATTTTGTACTTTATTGACATGACATGTTAATGTTACTACTATATAATTCACATCATCTGTTGTGTAGATAAAATAACAACATTGAAATATTTTTCAGATGTGAAATCATAAGTCTTAGAAAGATTAATATTACCCAAGCACTTTCAAGTCTTGAATTAATCATAATAAATACTAAATAAAGGTTTTTGATTTCAAAATATAAAGAGATGTCCTGTATTTAGTTCCTAATTATAGAATGAATTATAACGACCCCTTTTAAAAGCAAGAGTTTCTCAAATGGTTTGATGCTCTAATGACTGAAAAATTGTAAATTCAAACCAGTTTGTTTTTAATTGCTGTTTGTTAAAACCATTTCTGATAATTATTTTTTAAAATGACAAGATTTTAAAATTAGCCATTGTTGTATCCATATTGACTGTAAAGGTTGTGGTATATATAAATCAATATTGTGCTCTTAACATTTATACATGATTGTAAATTGTAGTTTATGCTAATGGCCATTTGTAAACAACATTTTTCCACAGCTAACTTATGTCCAAAAAAGTAGATTTTAACTTTACTATGACCTTGGAAGATTTTAGAAGCACATGTTTATAGTTTGACCTTGGAAGATTCTAGAAGCACATGTTTATAGTTTGGAGTAATTTTCAATTATGAATATTGAAGATTTTGTTTCTTCTGAAAATGCTATTACAATGAATGGTTAAGTAGGGGTAATATATAGAGGTTGAGATCAACAAGAGTATTCATTCCCATCTTAACATCTGTCTGTTGGGAATCAATTTTTGTTGTGTTCAGTTATAATTTTAAAAAAATAATTTATTCAGATTATTCATTGGAATAACAAAATGCTAATGAATTTTTGGACTAAAACACTGTTTTGGGATTATTATGAATTCATTCAAGGACATTGTGGATTATATCATTGTGATATATCAAGACGGTTGGTACATCAAACTATGCAAGGCCATTTGGTACTTCAGCATATTTAAAACTATTAGGATTCTTTCTGAACTTTTGCCTGGGACCATCTATATGTTATAAGGCATCTTCTGGTGAAATCCATGTTGATATGAGATTCCATTAGAGAATAACTATAACAAGACTTTCAAGATGGCTTCCATGGTGGCCATATTGGATATCATTTCTGCTATAAACACTATACAATGTTTGATTTTAACAACATACTATGACTTCTCAGACAGTACTGTTAAACAAAACCAAACAAATTTTTAAATTATATGATTACAGCCATACAATCTTTTACTGAAAACTTCATGTTGAAATGACCATCCATTTAGGAGAAGTAGCAATAGCAAAATATACAAGCTGCTAGGACCAACTAGTCCATCAGATAAATGTTTTTGTAAAGTTTAATAGCAATCCTCAGAGTAGTTTAGAAGTGGTGAAAACAAAATTGTACTTATGGACAGATGGATTTGCCATCTCACAAGCTCTTTTTGCCTGTTACCAGTAGTGCTAATAATTTAAGCTTTTAAATTAATATTAGATACAAGCACTGTCAAATGTTTTAGTGCAAAAATATACAAGATGTGAAAAATGTTGCTTTTAGGATAAACTCTGGAACTAATTTCAGGACAACCTATTTAATCAAACATTTCAGTGAAACTAAAATAAATAAGAAAAATTAGACCAAATATTAGCTGATGCTTTTTGAGGTGAAATCCGTGTGAAAGATCTATAAATTACATTTTGCTACAAACACTCTATACAATGTTTGGTTTTAACAACATACTACGACTTCTCACACAAAACAAACAAATTGTTAAAATTATATGATTATTGTAGGACCAAGACATGGTCCCTGTCTAGATTATAAAACAAATAACATGGTCTTTTTTTCTAAATTATAAAGCATAATAAAAGTATGTCTAGATAATATAAAGCATAATAAACACATTAAAACCACACGCATGCATGTATATATTTAAAGTTTGTACAAAATTACTAGAATCTTTGCTTTTCATAACTAAAATTATAAACACCAATAATGTATCTATATAATGTTTTTACTTTATTTTTCAGGTAAGTGATACTTCAAGATACTCTTCCATTTTAAGCCCCACCATTAACTAGCAAGCCCTATTTAACTACTTTTGACTTTTGTTCAAATATAAGGAATTTGAATGATGAAAATTTGAGTCAATCCAGTGAAATCTTATGGATTTATTTAACCTATCAAAATTAGTAATGAAAATGAGACCATGTGTATAATTTCTTAATCTCTATGACAGTAAATCTCTCATTCCTGAAAATTAATATTTTGGTGATTTAGAATTTTGGACAGAAATTTGGTGATGATGAAGGTTGTGCCAATGATTAGCAATACTACAATTACAGCTTGCTGAAATCAATAAACCCAGTTATACAAATGTCTCCATAATCAGGCAGCTCAAATTAGACATACATGTAGCATACTGGGCCAGCCTTAGGTCAATTAGACCGATTTGGCAAAATCGGGCTCCGTGCTGATGGGGGCCCTGCATATTAGTAATTTTTAAAAGTCTATCTTTAGAGAGAAGGTAATTTTAAATTGATGGAAGAAAGCTTCATGTTTAATATCACATAAAATTTGTTTTAAAGTTTAGTTCCAAATGCTGTGCTCACAGGGGGCCTGGCACGTAAATCCAGGAAGCCCCACCAAAATAATCCAAATCAGGCCCTGTGTTTGCTAAGGCTGGTGATGGATCAATGCTCCAGTTCTATAGACTGGTAAAAATTTTAACAATGATCCTGGTAGGTCTAAATAGATATTGATTTCTAGGTTCTAAATGAAAGTTATATATATATATATATATATATATAACTATTAACTATTACATGTATAAATATAATATATAAAGTTATATAATATAATATGTATACAGAGTATAGGTAAAATTAGCAAAAGATAATATATACTGCAAAATCTATTCTTAAGTGTCAATAACTGATTGCTGACATAAAAGAGGTTGCAGATAACTCCAAATTAACACAACTGCTTTCTAATAATGTACGATATTCTTGAAATAACTTTCACAATTAAACCAAACATACCACTGCTATATATTAACCTTAACTGCATGTTTCATTTCCACTTGTTTGCAGCTTTGTTTACAAATTTTGGTATTAAGATGTTTTTTATTTCCTATATTATTAGTTTTAATTCGTATCACCTATTGGATGAGAAGTAGTGTGTAATCTATTGTTGTGCCTCAAGACATAATGAATCATGTAAAATAGAAAACAAATTCTTACATTGTTAAATGAAACAAATATAGTCTCTAAACTTAATTTACACACCAAAATTAAAACAAGTCACTGAGTTCTAAACTTATGCACAAACTATAGTCTATAAACTTAATTTACACAGCAAAAGTCACTGAGGTCTTACAAGATATGCACAATCTACTCAAAAGAACATAATTTGAGTTGATGCAGAAGTACAGCTTTAAATATAATAATGAGAATTTTCCATGAACTAGTAGTCACTGGACGACCAAAACCAAAAACAAAATATAACTCATGTAAAATGTTCCTGGTTCTCTGGTGAGCAAGTTCATCTATGACATTTCTGAAATCTTTTTAAAAACAATGTCAAGATGGATTAAAGATCTTGTATGGAACTGTACTTAACATGAAAACATAGTACTACACTGTACCTAATATAATCATTACCACATTGTCTAACACTTTACTAAATGTAAACATTGCCACACAGAATTACACTTACCAAAAATAATCATTACCTCATTATAATATACTGTATCTAATATAACCATTAACACTGTACAACACTTTACCAATTTTAACCACTACCACATAATATTACACTTTACCTAATATAACCATTAGCACAATGTACAAAAGTTTACCAATTTTAACCATTACCACATAATATTACAGTTTACCTAATATAACCATTAACACACTGTACAACACTATACCAATATTAACCACTCCCACATTGTATTACACTTTACCTAATATATAACCATTAACACACTGTATTACACTTTACCTAATATATAACCATTAACACACTGTATTACACTTTACCTAATATATAACCATTAACACACTGTATTACACTTTACCTAATATATAACCATTAACACATTGTATTACACTTTACCAATTTTAACCATTAACACACTGTATTACACTTTACCTAATATAACCATTAACACACTGTATTACACTATACAAATATTAACCATTAACACACTGTATTACACTTTACATAATATAACCATTAACACACTGTATTATACTTTACCTAATATAACCATTAACACACTGTATTACACTTTACCAATTTTAACCATTAACACACTGTATTACACTTTACCTAATATAACCATTAACACACTGTATTACACTTTACCAATTTTAACCATTAACACACTGTATTACACTTTACCTAATATAACCATTAACACACTGTATTACACTTTACCAATTTTAACCATTAACACACTGTATTACACTTTACCTAATATAACCATTAACACACTGTATTACACTTTACCAATTTTAGCCATTAACACACTGTATTACACTTTACCTAATATAACCATTAACACACTGTATTACACTTTACCAATTTTAACCATTAACACACTGTATTACACTTTACCTAATATAACCATTAACACACTGTATTACACTTTACCAATTTTAACCATTAACACACTGTATTACACTTTACCTAATATAACCATTAACACACTGTATTATACTTTACCTAATATAACCATTAACACACTAACACTTTACCTAATATAATGAGGGCACTAAGTGGCTGAATGGTCTAAAACACTCACCATTATGGTTCACTGCCATATCATCTCTGTGTGGGTTTGAGTCTCTTGTTCGGTCAATTTTGGTTATGTGAGAAAGCTTGCCAGTAATCTCATGGGTCAGTTGTTCTTTCTGGATTCTTTCTCCCTCATTTATACAGACTGCAATGTATAGCCTATATTGTGCTGAAAAATGGCATTAAACCCAATAACAAGAACAACAACCTAATATGACCATTATGACACACTGTACTATACCTTACCTAATATATTCATTACCACACTGTACTAAACTGTACCTAATATAACCATTACCACATTGAAACACACTTTACCTAATCTATTCATTACCACATTGTATTAGACTTTACCTAATATAACCATTACCACACTGAAATACACTTTACCTAATATAAATCATTACCAAATTGTACTATACCTTACCGAATATTATCATTATTACACTGTACTACACTTTAGTAAATATTACCTTAAACACACTATATTTTACTTTAATAAATATAATCATTATGATGTACAAGTCAGGTTTTAGTTAATCCTTTACAGTGATTCCTCCTGCATTATGAAGCCCCATGTTACGAACTGTTACCCCTTAAAGTAGGGCATTTTGTTACACAAAAGCATTACATTTGAAACATTTTGCCTCTTATAAAAGTCAAGCACTTTGATATGGTCACCTTTTTATTTGAACTGCACTATCTTAGGACTTTTTATTTTATTAAAGCTTATTATTCTTCTTGCCATGAAATATGTCGTCCAGCTACAAACAACATAGATCCTGAGCTGCCATCCCACAATGCATGAGTAATCAGGCGTACATTATTTGTAACTGAAGAGACCCTGATAGTTATCCCACAACTACTATTCTTTCTTGTCATATTTTTCAGCACAAACATGAACATACTACAATCATAGTTCAACAATATAGATTTACTTGGTGACCATATATTTTAATTATTTTAAGGACTCATACCTACTCAAGTACTCATACTACTCAAATACTTGTACCTACTCAAGTACTTGTACCCACTCAAGAACTTGTACCTACTCAAGTACTCATACCTAATCAAGTACTAATACCTACTCAAGTACTCCTACCTAATCAAGTACTAATACCTACTCAAGAACTCATGCCTACTCAAATACTCATACCTTCTCAAGTACTCATACCTACCTTGGCATCACAGTATATTTTGTCCGCATTTATTGGGTGAACTCATAAAAATGTTGATATTTGAATATGGATACAGTTAGTGAATATTATAAAATATTTACACAACATCTACAGTAAATAAGCAATGTGTACAATGTAAATAGCATGATTATCTACATCAATGTGTACAATGTAAATAGCATGATTATCTACGTCAATATATGCAATAAGTACTTATGAATGGTAAATAATATGGTAACATACTGTTCCATTTAAATATATATGTAACCCAGAAAAGGCACTTTTCAAACAATGTATGACAATATTCTCTGATTACTCAAAAATTTCATAAGAAAATTAAACAAAATTTACATTTAAATGAGGTCTTTATCCCCCTGAAAATTAAACAAATTTTAAATTTAAATGAGGTCTTTATCCCCCTGAAAATTAAACAAATTTTAAATTTAAATGAGGTCCTCATGCCCCTGAAAATTAAACAAATTTTAAATTTAATTAAGGTCTTCATCCCCCTAAAAATTATACAAATTTTAAAATTAAATGAGGTCCTCATCCCCCTGAACCTTATCCTTTCATCTACTTTTATGGAACCTAACTAGATTTATCTCAATTTACAATCATAAAGTATGGTCTATGACAATTTACAATCATAAAGTAATAGTTTATGACAATTTACAAGCATAAAGTAATGGTCAATGACAATTTACAAGCATAAAGTAATGGTCTATTACAATTTACAATTATAAAGTAATGGTCTATTACAATTTACAATTATAAAGTAATGGTCTATTACAATTTACAATTATAAAGTAATGGTCTATTACAATTTACAATTATAAAGTAATGGTCTATTACAATTTACAAGCATAAAGTAATGGTCTATGACATTTTACAATCATGAAGTTTACCTCCCACTGTGTACATATGAATTTGGTGTATACTTCCCTCTGCAAAGTAATATCATTAAATGGATTGGAAGTCTATGCTGATTCGTCTTCAAACTTACATTGAAAATGACATATGTCTAAGGCAACTTTCAAACTTAATGAAAATATTTACTTGAACACGTACGAGATATATATTAATGAAAAAGCATGGAGTAAACTCTGTCATTGCATTGAGCCAGCTATTCATAGGGACTCCATGAGCTCTACAAATTTACCATAACATACTCTATTTGATTGCAAAACTTATAGAAATTCTGCCATTGCAATAAGGGTTTAAAGACTTTATGAGTTAAGATTGATATTATATCTCCTTAATTTAGCATCTTAATATCATCCCCTGGATTACTCAATCATAATATGCATAGAATATTGATTTCATTCAATATGACATTTTACTGCAGCCGAGTCATACCAAAGACTTACAAAAAAGGTACTAACAGCTGCCTCACTTGGCGCTCAGCATTAAGAGGTTAGTGTTAGGACTGATCGACCTGGTGTCAGGATAATGTGACTGGTTGGGACATCATGCTACATGATTAGGATTCTTAAAGTAGCTTTCAAAATTTTTCAGTCATATCGCTATGATGTCTGCAGTGAGGCAGTTTATAGTGATGTCTAGCTCTAGGGTATAATGCCGCAGACATGTCGCATTATGTCCTACCCAGTCAAATTATCTTGACACTAGGCAGCTTTTAGTACTATTTTTGTAAGTCATTGGTATGACTTGGCCGGGGATTGAATCTATGACCTCCGGCTTCCATGTTGGATGCTCTAACCACTAGGCCACTGGAGCAGTGATGTTGATGAAATATTGAAGATTCATCATCAATATATCAAGATGTAAGTTAGTGCTTTTTATTTTTTTTATATTTTTTTAATTATTTTTGCTTAAATTTACATCATACATACTAAAAATGGCAATAAAACTGTTTATCTATTTTTTATTCCTGAAATGTTTTTAGATAGATATCAACAGAGATATACGTCTTTAAGTTCTAGTTTTATGTATTTTTAAAATGTCATCAGTCTGTGCTGTTTCCATGTTGATTAGGTTAACAATGTGAGCTATGATATCATCTTGTTTATGTCATATTTCTGTACTCTGATTACTCAAAATTGTTCATATGTGTCCCAATTATATATTACTGGAACAGCCCCGAGTATACCATCACAGTACAATGGAAAATTATACCCTTTGCCTCAAACTTCACTATAGAAGTGATCCAAATGCTAAAAGAAAGCTATTGAATTTCATGATACCATAGCTAAGGTTAATATACTCTAGAACCTAGTGGAAGGTATAATTCATGTTAATAACATCAAAAGATAACAATGTTCACAAAAATGCAATTTCATATTAAGTGGCATAATTATATTTTCTAAAAGAAATTACAAATATTGCATTAAGAATGTGCCAAAGGAAATCTGCTTTTATATACAATTATGCATGAATGAATATGATATAAACTATTTTATTCTGTTATTTAAAATACATATATACATATATTTATCTTCACACTCTGTACAAAAGATTTCAAATATTTATATCTCCATGAGCGTTTGTTAAGAAGCAATTATGTCAAGGATGCATAAAATAATTCTACTTAATCAGCAGTTTTCTGCTGTTTAAGAATGTGTCATCTTGACTGTAAATATATTGCAAAAAAAAGCATGACATTTATGTACAGAGTTATGCATTTATCACATGACCCAAACTAAATACAAGTTCAGTTACCAGTACTTTATTCAAGTTAGATAACAGCAATATATCACCTTAATCGGTACTGACCCACACTATAGATGAGCATGACATGAGCCATCCCAAGTATGATGGTCATACCCAACATTACATACTTCTTGTGATTTTATTTGACTAATTCAAAATAGGAAAAAAATGAAGGCCATATAGTTAAACATGAAAACAAAAATCCATTAACATTTTTGATTAATATAACACACTCAAAAATCAAATTATATATTTTCATTCACAATTCTAATTTCAGACTAGAGAATATTTGTAGCACTTTGCTTGCAGAAACCATACTTCAGACTCATATCCCATCATGGAAATGAATAAGAGTCCTAAATGGCATAAATATTCTAGAAATAGTATCAGTACCAAACATAATGAATATTATATGTACAAGTTTCACAGTAATCCATACAAATGCAAAAACAAAAACCATAACATTTTTTAAATATTACAAAATTTCTCATGTCTAATAATGTGAAATCCCCAACCCCAACAATCTGCTATGTATATAATTGAATATGAATTTTAATTAAGTGCTTTTTTTTCAGTTTTCTATCTTTCAGAGTTGGACATCTTATATCTTCTGCATTCTGAGCAATGGAAATTTACAGATATTATCTTCAATAATTGACACATCTCAAAATGTATTTGACATTTACTCAATACTGCATGGGTGTTGACTTTTAGTAAGCTGAAGGATATATATATATATATATATATATATATATATATATATATATATATATATATATATATATATATACTAAAAGTCATAAATGAATTAATTAAATTTGATTGAAATAAATTTAAGTTTTATTTCTGAAAGAAACAGACTGACCCAATTGAGTGAGTGGTTTTACAAAGTATAACTTTTGCTTTATAGTAAAACTTTGGATAAAATCTAAAAATAACTGGTGTCAAGAAGAATATTAGTAAAACTTGGTTACTATGACCTTGTATACAGTAAACATATGACTAGTGAGAAGTGAATTTGCATACTGGTTGAGTCTAATGTTTTAATTATTGATATTATCTCAAATTCACATATAATGAATTATGAGCTAATACAAGTTGTTTTAGTAGGACTGAGATTTGTTATATGTAAGTTTTAATATCAGAATAGAACTGACTACACTAGAGCTTTCATAACATTGTTTTTCTAATCTTGTATAAAATTAAACTTAATCTTGCGTGTAAAATACATCTGATTTCTCAAACTTAATTTTATATTTTCTTCAAGACATAGCAACCTTACAAAAAGTAAAAATGTCAGTCTAGTTCTATAGAGACTGAATTCAATATTTGATATAATTATAAGCTGATGCATTAAAACTTTCAACCAATACTGAATTGAGATTCTAAAAATACTCTAAATATTATTTTGTACTTTTCTAGAGGTGGTATAATGTTTCCTGAACTAGAAGATCAGTATCAATAAAAATTTGTTTTTTTCACCAACAAATCAACAAAATAAAATTATCTTAAGTTAGAATCTTTGCTACCAGTATTTCTAAAATGCATACAAGAGATAGTAAAGTGAGTTTAAATGTTCACTCCAGTAACTACATATAAAATTCAATTACAGTATTTCATTATATTTAAATCTCTATGATAGTAAACATCGCAATTAATGTGAGATCTGCAAACTTTTAAAACTGTACAAGTCTTTTCAATCATATTAAATATCTTTTTGAAAAATACATTTTGTCCATACCTTCATTTGTCCATTCCATTACAGAAGGATAATTTTATGATAATACATGTCATGTGATTATGTTTAATCCATGCAGAAAATGTTTTAGGCATCTTTTTTAAAACAAGTTATAGCCTTTGTACAAAAACAACTAAAGGGCAAGTTAAACAAAACTTTTAAAGTTGTTTAGTTTTAGCTGTGTTAATTCCCAGTCCTTACCATCTGCAAGATTTCATTGATTTGTGAATTTATTTTATATCAGGCATAACATTTCAATAAATGACAAATAATTCAACTGTCTGACACACATCTGAGTTTGTCTGAAACCATGTGAGTACTATATAATTTAAAGAAACAAGTTTGTCTATACTGTTGCAGTCCATACCATAGCATGATACAAAGCTAGGGACTAATAGCAGTAGACAGAAAGACATAATAACATAGAGAAAAAAACACCATCATTCAATGCATTTTAGAACAAGAAAAGTAAGTTCTTTTATAGCAATACAATTTTAAAATATGATTAAGATTATGCATGCATAGCAGTTGAAATAAGCAAACATATCTTCATGTCTATTACAAAAAACAGAAAGAATGAAAAAGTACAGTTGGTGAAAGATGATCCAGAATCTATCAAGAATACCATTAAAAACAAAAGCACCATTATCAAACAGGCAAATTCATAGTTGTAATTACAAACATTTAAATGTGTATTGTATGTCAATAGAGAAAACATGATGATGTAGAACAAAAAATTCAAAACAGAAGCAGTTTGAAAGAGATTGCTGTATCTCAATCACATCCTTAGGCACTGAAAGCAAACAATCAACAATAAAAACAAAAATGCTGAGGATGAGCAAATAAAAACAAGGATAGTGCAAACATTACTGAACTTGACATAAGTTAAAAGAAGAAATAAGACAAACATGTACAAGCAAAGATATAAAAGGTAACTCCTAAAACTATCAAAGGTCATTTATTCACCCAATACAAAACAACGACAACCTTAAACAGGAAGAAGAAGTGTTAGACTATATCATTGAGGCTGAATAGTTCATGATTACAAACAAAACAAATCAAAATAATATAATGATCCAAGAATGACAAGGTATGTACAGATAAAGTTATGTTACAAGAAATGTGTGTAAGAGAGAATATTAATAGTACAATGATAAGAAGGAAGAAAAACTCGGGTATTATATGAAGTAAGGAAGCAGAAATAAATTTGAACAGGCCTGAAGAATTTACAGTAAACATTTGTCTAAGAAAATCCACTCTACATTGTCTCATAATAAATAAATTGTAAATTGCAATCTTTCTTAATAATCAGAGCTAAAGTATGATGAGAGTGAAATGTACTTCACATGAAAATGACATCATACCCAGCTTACAAAATGACATCTAAGTTTATATGTCTCTTGTGTGCAAATGTTCTACACCTCAAGACACTGTGGTACTTTTTCCAAATATCTTGTCCTGTCATCAGTGACAGAAACTGATTATACAGATGCCTCAACAATGTTTCAGTTTGCCCTGTACTGCAAGAAGGATGTAAGGGTGATTAGATTACTATACCATCTGCAAAAAAAGCAAAAAAACTCTTTCTGATAATCTTAGGTTGCGTTTGTTAAGAGAGTGACCATGATTCTTTGGAAGTAAAAGTTCTGCACTCAATAGGTAACACTGAATTTGCCTGGTCATTATAAGATTATATGACCTCATACAAATATTATTAAATTTGTCTGGCCATTGCTAAATGATATGATCTCATAGTAATAACATTAAATTTGTCTGGCCATTACGAGATGATAGGATGTAATGTGATTTGGATTTTTAAAGTAGCTTTAACAGTTTTTCAGTCATATCGCTACAATATTTGTAATGTGGCAGTTTACAGTGATGTCTAACACTGGAGCATCATGCCTCAGACATGATATCCCACCCAGTCACATTATCCTGACACCAGGTCAACCAGTCTGAACAAATGAATTTGTTCTCATTGTTACACTCCACTACTGGACATTAGTTTTGAATTGGTATTTATCATGTTGAAGTGTGATAATTAACTATAGGTTAATTGTAAAATTTTATGATTTTTGTGTTGATACAATACGTCATATTTGCACTTAGCATTAATATGAATTTCCTTTGGTTATCTTTAGCAAGGACCTTCACATTGTTTGCCTATATACCTCTTTCTTAAGCAAAATAAATATTTCAAATAAAGGCAAGGCATCTAGTAACATTACATAATGTTTCTGTTTATAACTCATTCATTGTCAGAATAGTGCCACCCTAAATGAAGAGCCACTTATATCAATGTTAGTTCATCTACTGTTATTAGAACATTAATTTTATGATTAAAGCATATGAATATTGTTAATAAAGGATACGAGTTTGGTACACCAAGACCCACAACTAAATATCAACATTTAAATATGTTAAAATATATTCCGTAAAGTATAAAACTTAATGTTATTGCCCAGAATATAGATGATATAAGAAGCTTGCAATTCAAAATGAGTGGTGAACCCTAAGTAAAAGATAATTTAATTTCTTGGCTGAAATTCTGATCGACTTTTATTTTGAAAAAAAGAATAAACACAATGTAGATCATGGAGGGGGCAAGAAACAAAGAATATAATAAACCTTTAAACTGCTAGAGTTTTTGTTGGTGTCCTCAAAAACAAAAAAAAAGTGTGCACTGAACAATATTTTGTTTCAAGATGAAGGATGTAAATATGAGGCCCTTGAAGGAACAGATGCTCTACTGGCTGAAAAGAAATTCCCAGAAATTTAAGATAAGACCCTTTCTTCTCGTTAAGTGCTGAAGCATTGAAACCATGTCAGATTGTTCTTAGCAATAACATGATTTTCAAAAAAGTCACTGTGGCAGCCATATTGTATGCAAGACTGGCACCATCATTTTTTTAAGACCAACTAGACAATATTTGATCTTATTTTGGTGAATGCCCATCTGAATTCAGGAGTAGTAATAGCACGATTTTCAAGGTGGCCACCATGGCTGCTATATTGGATGTCAGATCAGAAACATTTTCATTTTGAATCAAGTAAATATCATTCAGGGTCTGTTGATGAAATCCACCATTTCAATACGACTACACATCTAGCAAGAGTAACAATATTATTTTCAAAATGGCCACCATAATGGCCATACTGGGGCCAGATCAGAACCATTTTAAGTTACAACTATCTAGATATCATTGTCTTCTAGTAGAACTCATGTAAATATAACTTTCCAATGAGATGACTGTCATGGTGGCTATACTGTACACCAGAACAAACTAGATATCATGAGAATTTGTTTAGTGAAAACTCCATATTGAAATTCAGAGAGGTAACAATATCAAGATTTTCAAGAGAGCTGCCATGGCAGCCATATGGAATTCATATAAGCACCATTTTATATTAGCAAAATAAAGATCATAACAAGTCTTTCAGTGAAAGCCCAATGTTCATATGACCTTTCCATTCAGGTGGATTAGCAGTAACAAGATATTTTAAGATGGCAAAATTAGCAATCACATGCACTATCCAAGCAAATTATTTTCATTTACTGTATTTCATGTAATTTTTTGTATCCTTGAATTTTGCATTCAAAGATGATGGTTTTACAATTAAAGAATATTAATTTTTGAGTACAAATGAAGTCTGAAATCTAAAGATTTTCATGTTTGAGAAATAGTGTATACATCTGACTATGACTATGTTTGGTTTTTTTAAATGACCAAAATAAAGCAGATCTATACTGAAAATCTGTTCTATAATGCATCACTTAATTTTGTCTGACATTTGGATGACTATTTAAAGATTTTCTCTTCAACACCTGTGTGAATAAAGGTGTGTATAAAAGGTACAAAATGTACATTAAAATGAAATTTACTCATCAAGTATAAATTTTTCCAGCCATATTAAAATAACATGCATCCTTCATAGAAAATTCAACCTTGGATGCAGTGTTGACATAAGTTTACAGATTTTCATATCATCCAGTTTACAAATTTTTTTATAAATCATAATGAATTTTTTGTTGTTAACGTCCTTTGCATATAAGTTTTGCATTGCAGAAACTAAAGTACCTTGTTATTGAATCCAATGAGGCAAACAAATCAGGCTCTAAGGTGACAATCATTAAAATGAGGGGGAGATTTTGCTGGGATTTAATGGAGAGGAAAATGTCAGATGATATCGCTCTTTCAAAAAAGTAGTATAAAAAATTGTATTGTTTTATTATAGCAACATAACAAAATATCCTTGTTAGTTAAAAATGATCTTAAGGTAATAAAAAAATTAACCATCTCAGCTTGAATATAAAAAAATCTTAGCCCTCACACCACCCAATTAAATGGGCAGTACCTCATATAATAGCTTAATATTTGTTTCATTTGACTGGTAATAATTTAGCATGCAGTTTAAGTTTTTTTCACATGTGCTGCTTTGTTGATATATTTTTTTTCTTTCGTTTTTAGTTTCATGTAATGATGGAAATTTTAGTTATTATATATACATGTATTTATATTTGGTTCTGCCCAATGCCAGGTGTTTACTCATGTATGATTCCTGATTAATGATACTTTGTACTCACTGACTGGAGGGTCAGATCTTTGAATTTAAAATATCAACTCTGCTTTGCAAGAGAAAAGATGAGACCAAATGCCAATGAACATCAGAATGTTTGCATGCAATTACTGACAAAGGGTAATCTTCATAGATGTAAAATGAGATACTATTTTAGTTGTAGAAAAAATCCCACAGCATTCTAAATAACCATGCTTTGGATTGCATTCTAAATAACCATGCTTTGGATTTAAATTTCTTGGAGCTTATATTAATATAAATAATGTGAATAGATTAGATATAAATTATGTATTATTGAAATTGAAGAAATATGGCATTTCGTATAGTTGTTATACAAATTTTATTACTGTGTTCTCATTGTCTAGAAGCTTTAGCTAAATGGTGGCATTATAATACTATGAACAAAATGGCAAATAGTTAGAGGCTAAAATCTCTCTCATGATGGGACATATTTTATTTTGATCATGGAATACCATGATGATGTCATACCGGTAGTCATTTTTTTAAAACTTATTTATTTCAATGCACACCCAGATAAGCCAATTCAAACAACAGATAGATTGTACTAACACAAGGTGCTTTATCACAATTATGCCTCATAAACATGACTGTAATATTGATGATCATGTAGATATTTTGGAGGCCTCTGCAATGGATTATTATTTCAGACACAATCCCTTCCTCAAAAAGATAATTAATTCATTGGCAAAATTATTTTGTTGTTACTTTGATGAAAAAAATAATATTTCATGTAGATACATTACATAAAATACAGTGGCAATAACTAGACATTGGGATGAATGTGTATAAAGTTGTATGGCAATATTCCTCCAAGTAGTTTAGGAGGAATAGTTATAGCTGAATGGATGACTGACAACAGACCATCCCAAAAGTTCCTACGGCCTATAACCAGTAGGTCTAAATATAGTGACAAAAGCCAGAAACCTTTATAAAACTGATTTTTTTAAGGAAAATATTTTTTCATAATGCTTTCCATATCATAATACATTAGGAGTACACCCACTACTTTGCAAATCCATCACTATCAACCTAGAAGAGACGTTTGTCTTTGATTTGTTTACCATCAGAAGTGCTTAAAGGTCATCTATTTGCCAAGATGCAAATCAGATGAGAGTGGTCTCCCCTTAGTTAGCAAGACTGGTACCAAAATACATCAGTATGAGATGATGAAAGGTCTTTATGGTAGTGGTAGAGATAATATGGACCATGGCTGCTATCACATAGCTTGGATGATCTCATTGAGCAGCTGCACTCAAATGCTAAGAAAATGATGGCCACCATAACATTATGAGCCGATATTTAAGAGAACATTTGACTTTCAGTTAGCTGCCTAGAAGCTGAGGAAATAACCCAATACATCCATGATGTCAGAACCTGAGCTAAAACATGGTCCCTTTCTTTAAGTGGCGAGAAAAAGCTTTAGGGATCACTTCAGCATTCAACCATGGTCCTTCTAAATGCAGCCATTGGGGCAAAAGGTCCAATATATTATGATATTATGATATTTCAAGATAATGGAGAGATTCCTCATGGACAGGAGCTTGTTTTTGATAATGAAAGTAGTGACTGTTGCGAATGCAACTGTACCATCATGGCAAAACTGTAGATCAGATCCGCCAAAAAGGTGTTTATATCACTGATCTTGCCTGCTGAAGATTACAGCTAGAAAACTACAAACCTGGGTTTTTATGAGAGGTTTGTATGAGAAAGAACAACATAAAATCTTATGTAGAACTAGGAGTCAAAGTCTTCATTCACGGAAAGTCAAAGTTAGTGTAAGGATCAGGTGATATTTGTTTAGGCCAATATCCTCCTCCCTTCCCTGATTTCAACATGTGTCTGATTATGGAATGGCAGCTGTACTGACCATTCTTCTGATTTCGTACTTGACAGTCCAGTTTTCATCTGGTCTGTCTCCTTCTTAACATGATCATTTTTGCTTGTATGCAAAGGTATATCCAGAAACTTTTAGTTCCATTCTAACTGTAGCCCTTGATTGTGGAGATACTAACTTTACCCCTCTAAGAACCAAATGGAGGAGATTAGCTATCTGTGGTATAGCAGCTTTTAAAGGTGTGAGGTGTTTCTGCTTGAAACTCTCTTAAACCTCATATGCTGTTAAAACAAAAGGTCATATGACCAAGAAATTCTATCCACTAATTGTTCCAAGAATTATTTACTTCTGAAGACTTGTCTGATTTTGAGATGGCATGCAGGTTCAGGTTCAGCAAATCTGGGTTCTGACAAAGCATGCATTCATGGCTGTTGAGTCAGTGGGGAGGAGAAAGAATGCTTCTGAGAATTTCTGCTGCACTATTTAATAAATCATCCATTATTTTTTAACGCTAGAGAAGCATTAATTATTAGATGGTACTCTTATTCCTTTGCTGTAAGACTTTGGAATTCATAAAGTTCAGGGAAGACATGTCCATCAAGACAATTCTATTTTGTCTGCTGTTTTAGCTTTGGATCTGTTACATCAGAGATGGTAAAGAGCTTTTGTATTCCATCTCATCACACACATACCCATCCACAGTGGGAACATACTTGACTGATGACTTACGTGTTAATGGAACATTCTGTATAAATTGTCTGAATAAGTAGGGACAGTCTGCGAGGGCATTGAGCATTTCTATGATAAGGAATCCTTTGATGTAGATGTTGAAGGTGACATCATCTGAAAATTCCAAGCTAAGAGGCAGCATTTTGAGGACTTGAATTTGTCTGCAGAATTCTGAGGTCTTGGTTCTCTTATATTTGTTTTATGGGATGTAATTGGCAGCATTGCTCTTCCTTGATATGATTGAATGTCATTCACTGTGAAATTCATCTCAAGGAATGAGTACTCCTGAAGGAAAGTCATACTCTAATGTCTTATATAAAGAAGGGTAGGACATGCCCACGCACCCACCCCTGGCTGTAATGTTGACACCTGTGCACAATTCAGGTTCCTTTTCTAAGTACGTCGTTCCTGTTTGCTATATGGATATGTATCTTAGAATCGTCATCTTATCATGGTCTAATGTATCCATGATGAGGAGATTTTGCAGCTGAAGAAAAGTCACAAGGATGAATTTCCATTTCAACCTGAATGGTAGACACTACAAATAGGATTCTGTAGTCTTTTTGTTAAGGGGAAAACATGCAGTTTTAATTGGTTTTGAACGTCATATCCATGGGTGAAATGTTATGATGTTATGGGACGGTATTAGTCTGTGGTGAAGTAAAAGTGAAATATTGGGGTTTCATTCTTTATATGAAAGATTAAAATTTATCTAGTTCTTTTATAATTCTCATAAAAACACAATTTTCACATCAAAATAGGAGTGTTCTCAAATGGTATACCCCAAAAACAAACCTCAAATATTTCCATAAGACCTTGTGGATGGATGGTATACACCTTGCAGATGTTAACTGAATGCAAAATCTCCATTATGAACAAGTTACAGTACCTCCATTTTGAACCATAGTGCTTAAATAGACCAGTTAAGAAAGCTCAGACCTATGACCAGACCAAACATTAACCCTGTGGACAAATAACAGTCTGGAGTAAAACTCTAGTTAGTTTATGGTGTGAACAATCTCTACCACACAATTTTTGAGACAATTATTTATTTAATGCTGAAAAACATTGATACTGAATGAATAGACAACTTGTGATGGGAGTGGCCTAAAGTGCTCTTCATTATGGATCAATGCTGTTTCACCTCTATCTGCATGGGTTTGAGTCTCCAATTTGGCCAATGTGGATATGTGAGAAAGCTTGCAAGTAGCTTCTCATAAGTTGGTGGTTCTTTCCGAGGTTGTTCCCGGATTCTTCTTCCACCATTAATACTGGTAGCTATGTTAGACTATTGTGTGCTGAAAAATGGTGTTAAACGCTACAACAACCTGTGATGTCTGTAGTGAATGGAGCTTTTAATAATTGTTGGGGGGTGGGGGGGGGGTGGTACTGAATGTGATCTAAAGAAAATGTGAGATGACTTGCAAGATCCACTGGTCACCAGGACAGCTGGTCTTTCTTGACCTACAGGTCAAAAAATGAGAAAACTTTTTAAAGGGCCAATCATAGAAAGGTTGGAGATGGACTAAATTCTGATAGGGAAAGCTAGAAAACCTCTTCAATCAAGGAAGAGTCTTTTCTAGGCATTACCTGATTGAAAAACAAAAAAGGTACTAGTAAGAATGAATTTTCAAATAAAGAAGAGTGGGGTGATACACATACATTCTGCAATGTATGCAACAATTGAATTAGTTAAGCCGGGATTTGGCCATGTTGGGATATCAATCTCCAGGCATTTTCTGTGTATATTGTCAATGGTCTGGAACTTGTACTGAATATCTGCAAATCGGGCATTGCCACTGAAGTCAGTACAGGATCATGACAGAGCATGGAGCTGTGATCCAACATCTATGAGACAGGTCTACAGTTCTTTTGCTAAGTTATACCAAGCCTAAAAATCAAGAGTTATGGCTGGTCCAGGTATTTTTGGGCGAAGTAGCTGCAGTTAGGACTGGGTGTACTTAAATTATAGAACACTCCACAAGTTTGCAGAAGTAGAAGTCACAGGACAAAACTTTAAACTGATGTGGTTCATGGCTTGTTCTATCTCATACTGAAGTCTGGTACTGGTTATCCTTGAAGTGATCATTGTAACCTAACCAGCAGTGGCCATGGTGTGCACGTGTTGCTGATAAATTTACCACCAGTCTAGACTGATGGTCTTCTTTCCAAAGGTTAAGCCATTATAGTTTGTTCTGTTGTGACAACAAAGGTAATAGCCACCAGCACTCTCAGAAGCTCATGGAGTCTACACTGCTGAATCTTCTTATGAAGGGGTGAGGTTTTGCTGTCAGCAATGCATTAGACTATTATGGTATACCATTATAATGGCTGACATGTGTGTTAAATGACAGTGTTAGGCAACTGAAGCATGAAATATTCATCCATGATAAAGACAATATGAGAAATGAACAGAAATATAGCTAGAGAACAAAAGCATGAGAAATTGCCAAAGACTTGTGTATTGGATGAAACAGTACAAGAGAATTTGGTATTTATAGGGCCTCAAGAATCATGAGTGATGGAAGTAACTGATGAACTGACAGCACATGGCATCACTCATTCCATCAGAAGGGAGACCACTCTCATGTGACATGTCAACAACATTTTAGCACTTCTGTTACTAAATATATCAAAGATGTGGTCAATGTCTTTTCTTGTGTGTGAAGGCTGGATTTGTGAGATAGTAGATCCACTCTTAATGTACTATGATTGGGTAACTTATCTAAAAAGTATGAAATGTCTCAACACTCAACCATTCATTTTTCTGAATATCATTTTTTTTAAAAAACAAAATATTTTCCATAATATACTACTGCTAGACATTTTGCAGATAAGATTTGAGCTCTCTTTGTGGAATTAACATGCTGAAACTTATCCAAAAAATATCTTCACTGTCCCTTTAATGAATGTTCTGCAGATTGGGCATTTCCTCATTGCTGGGGCACACTCAGGACACGTAACCAAATGACCACATGGAAGAAAAACCACACTGCTAGTGTTGTCCATGCAGATTTTGCACAGAGTAACTTCACGTAATTCTCTATGTTCTCTCGTTATCTTTTCTGGATCTATATGACCACTGTCACCTTCTGCTGCTCCATAAACTGCAAAGAAATTATTGGTACCATATATACTCATGTATGAGTTGACAAGAACATAGACCCTGATTTGCCATTACATAAAGTACTAGTATGTTTCGGACAATTTTTGACTTCTTCTACTGATTACTGCTAACAAATTGAAAAGACCAAGATCTGCTGGCATATTATGCAATGGCAGATCTGGGCTTATGAAAATTGCAATTGGTCTGATTTATAATCGAGTGTATTTAGTGACTAGGTGTCACTGCTGCAGTGTTCAAAATATTTTGATTCCAATCAAACTTGCTGAATGCTAAAAAATGTTTATACACTGGTTACCTATAAAACCACCCCAAAATTTGGTTCCAACAGTGTATGTTGTTGGAAAATTTGTTGTAATTGTAAACAACACACCAAGATGATATAAAATTTTAAAAAGCAAAAGTATATGCCAGGGATATCACTGAGTGGTGGCTGTCAAGGTTCACAAACTGTTAGAAACTAGGTCACAGTGAATCAGTTTGGTGTGCAGAGTATAATTATCATTAGGTGCAAATAATCACTTTATAGATGGGTAAAAAATGTGAAAATATATTAGCATCACTGCCCCATAACTATGTTCAATAGTTTGAAATAAAACCTGGCAAGTACTTCACACAATCCCATTTTCAATGCCAGGCCAGATATTCACATGCAAAATTTGGTCTAAGTACATGATAAGAGACAAAGTGAATTCTTTCTCAATCCTCTATTTTTATATCCAAAAATTATAATACCATTTAAACTGACAGTCCCACAAATCCAACAAAGTTAATTAGAGAGCTCTGGTAATACCAACACCATGCTATGTAAAATATCCCAACATGATACCTTACTTGTTGTCATCTGAATATATTATATGTTCATACATAGTAACCAGATTATCCCACAATGATCTAATCATTATCATGTTAAATCACACTACCTGACTACAAATGGGAGTGCAATAAAGGGACTTTAACTACTCATTGTATCATCATCATCATCATCATCATCATTCTCTTGACCTAATGTGATTGTTGAGGCACTGTGCTGCTGAACATCTAACCTGTTCCCTCCACTTGTTTCGATCATGTGCCAATACCTGTGTCTCGACAAAACTTTTCCTGGTCCATTCTGTGATGTTGTCCATCCACTTTTGTCTCTGTCTACCTCTCCTTCTGTCACCATGGACGATGCCCTGCAGTACTGTTGTGGAATAGACTGTTGGCTTTAGTGATATGGCCATACCATTTCAGCTTTCTCTTTTTGACAGTGGTGAGGAGGTCTTCATAATGGCCTACTTTGTGCCTGATGGTGTTATGCACTTCTTCATTTGTGATGTGGTCCATGAAAGAGATGCCAAGGATGGTTATGTATCATCTCATTTCAAGTACCTAGATTCTTCATTGTAATTCTGCTGTCAGGGTCCAGGCCTCACATGAATACAAAGAGACTGAGATGACTAGTGCTCTCAACTGTCTGATTTTACTTTTCAGACAGTTTTCACTGTATGCAAGCCAGTAATTAATATATTGGCAGATGGGAATTACTAGTGACTTAAGTGGACAGCAACTACTCCTGTGTATCTGACAAAAGCTCTGAGCACAGAGTATAAGCTAAATGGCATGGTGCAAAACTGGAAAACATCCCAGTCCAAACAGAGCCAGAAGTAATTCCTATGAGGAGGTAAATGTGGATGAGGGTTGATAGAGCTATCCCACTCCTAAGTAGCCAGAGTTTATGGTATACCTGACTGAAGTTGTTGTCTCCATCTTAAAATTGGTTTACAGTGGAAAGGTAAAAATGAATCCAACTATCTGCCTTTATGGAGTACTATAGGAGACTCCATGAGTAGAAGGCTGGAGATTAGTGGTTGAATCCACTCCCTGCAGAAGTGATTCCACTTTTTATTTAATCAAACCAGATTCACCTAATGGAACCCAAAAGAAGTATCCACAACAGGAGGAAATTCTCAAAACTGAAGCCATTATCCATAGTTTGTGTTAAAGAGGACATTAACAATTTTATGTGACTAAGCTTCTGAAAAGAGGTTTACTTTGGCACCTTTGAAAAGATGATGGACACACTGCAAAAGAGAATGTGTGACCAAGACTGCTACCCACTGCACATTTTTTAGAAAGGGGGAAGGACTGAAAATTTCCCCTTGTGCATTTCTGGTGCTTTTCCGGTGCCACTTTCAGTGGACTGATTGTCCAGAGAGAAGGTCTGAATTCAGGTAACGTCTTGGATTCAGGTTAAATGGTTTTAAAGAAATTTGCTGACAGCCTCAAAACATAGTGAGGATGATTCCACATTTTGGCTGACTTTGACAAGTAAGGATTCGATGCATATGATAAGTATCGCTGGTCACTCAGATCTTGGGAATTCTCCAAAGAGAGTCTCTGCATCCAGGGAAGCATCCCTCAGAAGGCTTTTACTGGCTCCATTAAGTCTTAAAAGTTTCCCAAGCAACATCCCTGTGGAGGTAAAGAAGCTTTGTCGATAAAAGCCATAGACATAGATAACTCATGCCTAGATGTCTGGGCCACTGCCCCAATCAAGTGCTGAAATGCAGCTGGAGACAGAGACTTCACTTCAACAAGCTGAAGGAAGTAGCTAAGAGGAAATGTGCATGCAAAGCTATAGTGACCACTGATCTAGCTTTAAGTTCTAATTCCTCACACAAATAAATGCCTAATTGTGATTCTCCATGGTGGAAACTTTAAAGAGCCAGCAGGGGCATGATGACTATAGCTGCAGAAACTAGAAGGCTCAGTATAGAGGGGAAAATTGGTTGCCCTTCATTAAATATTTGTGAAAAATATATCACTATAGCTGAGAGGGGAGAATAACAGAAGATCTGTGAAAGATAGTGTCTCTTCAAACTGTTAAAATTTTTTGACTGCCTTATCTCCTGTTCCACTATATGGAGATTGTGGGTGGGGGCTGCAGGTGACTTAAAAGAAGTAGCAGCCACACCAGCCAGTTCATATGTAATCTCATTAGAATCCAATTGGACTGACAGGACATCTTTTTCATGCCATAACTCCCATTTGACCTATTGTCCTGAGACCTGGGTGTAAGGGGGATTATTCAACTTCATATGTAGAATGAGGGGTCTGTCCCAGGTGGTAAACTCAGCAGGAGCTTAAGAGTGACTACTGACCTTCCTAGGGCATTTAAAAGAAGAGGGCATGTTTTGCTCCCTCCTTACAGACTCCACTTATAGGATCTGAGTGTGATTATAGTAAAGTGGTCAATGCAGATCTGAGAACCTTCCCCAATCTGGTATCTACCAAGAACCAATGGCAGCCAGGCAAGAAGTTGGGGTTCCAGACTGATCCCTATTCCTATATAAAGGAGGCTCCAAACACTGGTGACCAGTGTCTTGGAACGTGTCATCAACGATGTCATTGGGTTCTGAGAATGTGCATCCCCTCCTTAATTCATCTAAGGTAAAAACACCTGAAATAAGGGTGAAAATAAAAATGAATACAAACAACATATTCAAACTACTGAATTCATGAAGCAATATTTTGTCAAGTGTAGTTACACCATGGAAAATGTGTACGACTAGAAACAGGATGAGAATTACGACATTTGAGCTAGTGATGTAAGGTTTACTTCAAATCTTTCTGGAAGTCTCACTATGGAAGGAAGAATTCTCATTATATGGTCAAGGGTAATTTCTGTCCCACAATTAGTAAACAAAGCAATAGCAATATATATATATATATATATATATATATATATATATATATATATATATATATATATATATATATATATATATATATAGGTGACCTAACAAAAGAGTGCACAACAAAAAAGTGCCGACAAAAGAGCGCAGACAAATGAGCGCAACACAAAAGATCTCAACACAAAAAGAGCGCAGACAAAAGAGGCAAATTAAATTATGCTAACAAGTAGAATAGAGATCAAATAGTTATATCAAGAAGTTTTCAAATCATGGTAGAAGTTTAATTAAAATATAAACAAAGCTTTATAGAGCAAAAGAAAGATGTTTGCATGTATACATCAAGTATAAGAGATCAAATACCATATTTTCGCGTATATAAGACGCGTCTTATATGAAGTTTTACACACCACGCACCCAATGGTGCGTCTTATATATGGGTGCGTCTTATGTAAAATATTTTTACACAAATCGTCAAAACCCGCGTCTCATATACGGGTATATGCTCGAAAATACGGTAAGTATTTTTTAACACGAACGAACGGTACAGTGTGTGATATTGAAGGACGATTTTTACGGTCGATATTTACGTTTCACGATTTACATTCCTAGTTGTAAAAACAATTGGGTAAGTGTTCAGTAATTACCACATGTACCAATCCAATGCAGGCCACATCAAATTTAAAATCCTGTCGTTTCAATGTTTTGTATACCGTAGTTATTGCAGATCTCCGTTTAGTCGGAGTAAATGTTTTAAATTAATATAATATAGTATGTTTGAATAGTTTTGTTTATTGGCAAACTTGATGACGTCTAATTTAAAGTCGGCTGTATATGATTTTCGCTTCGGCATCGTGAGAATTTTATAATTTTAAAATGCAAATTTATCTCTCATTTATATATACCGGTAACAAGAGACTATTCCCACGTTTATATATGCTAACCGCATACATCAGGTATTTATTGGTCTATGTATGGTACTAATCCCACTCGCTGAAGACTTGGCCTCCTAGCAGATCAATGAAGCCGCCTTTACATCTGGCGTTTATTGTTCTAGAATCTAGATACCAGGTGCTCAACCCATCCACTATTGGCCCGGCGGCAGATAAGAATAAACAATAATCGTTGTGGTCCTGCCTCAGACAATTCTTTGATCTAAACAAAAAATGGTAATGAAGCCTTGTTTACATCTGACGGGTGATGAAACATTGGACAAATTTTCATTTATGATAAAGGAAAGGAAACCACTGGATATAAATTGCTCAGTGCGGCAGATGGCAGGCCGCGTGCGTCTTATGTATTTATTTTTTTACAAAAATCGGCAAAACCCGCGTCTTATATATGGGTGCGTCTTATGTAAAATATTTTTACACAGATCGTCAAAACCCGCGTCTTATATATGGGTGTGTCTTATAATTGGGTGCGTCATATATGCGTGAAAATGCTGTAGTTATATAGAGAAGTTTTCAAACGATGGAAGCTTTGATCGATATACGTTGGTACAAACAAACTAGTAATCAAAGAATCTGTTGGACGTGTATATATAGTTACAAATTTCTATTTAAGTTCACCATGTTCTGCAGTTTTACAAAATTTACAAAATTACATTATAACAGTTGTACAAAATATTTAGATGGAAAAAATTGAGTCACAGAAGTGGAAGATAGTGATATTAATTCCTTTTAAGTCTTTTTAAGTGATTAAATTTTAGTTCAACATTTACCTAATTTATGCAAAAGTGATATATAATTTAAATTTTAATACACTTCATATTAAGCATTTAAGACTTTCAATTACTAATATTATTTGCGTTATTTTATCTTGCGCTCTTTCGTCGGCGCTCTTTTTGTGTCGAGGTCTTTTGTGTTGCACTCATTTGTCAGCGTTCTTTTGTCCTTAGTTTTTTGTTGTGCACTCTTTTGATGGGGTGCTATGTATGATGCAAAGTCCCCAACAAATAATAATATTAATGATGCTTTATTTATAGAGAGTGATTCATTAGACAAGTACTATTCTCCCTTGAGGTCCCCTATAGGACAGTATAACAATGTGCATTATATGAAAGATAGCAATAATTACTGTGTATTTTGCTTAGTATTTAAATACTAAATTACATTATCTATTAGAAACACATGCATGCTCATGATATCTCTTCTTAAATACTCTAATATTTTCAGCAGATTTTACATGTAGCATGGAAGCTTGTTCCACAGAACAGTACCAGAGTATGGGAAGCACTTTTTAAATTGCTCACTTCAGGTTTTGGTGTTTCCATGTGATATTGATCTCAACTGGTATTGTGTTGAATAAGGCCTGAAGATACTCTAGTGCAGTTACATGTAGACATTTATATAAAAGAACTGCCTTGTGAAACTGAATCCTGTTATATAGTGTGAACCATTTTAGTTCTGTAAACGATGTTTTTGAGGAATAATCATTACATGCATTTAAAATATTATGGGATTTTTGGTTTTGAAGTTTAAAAATCTTGTCAAGGTCAGATTTAGCACACTTTCACCATACATTTAAACAATAATTCATTGTCGGAAGAATATATGATGTGTACTCTGCATGGTGTGCTCAAACTAATATAAGCTATGGAATATACAAACTACTGCGAAATATTTTCACATATCATGGAAAATAAAATATCTCAAATTCACATATCAAAAATATTTTCTTCAAAAGGCTCATTACCTTTTCATTTATAATTAAAATTTAGTTCCTCGGACAAATACATCAACCAATTTGCTACACATAGTTAGAAATAAGAATGCAGAAAGTTTTTTATAAGATTTGTTGACCAATAAGAGGTTATTCCAGGTAATTCATCATTAGACATGTGACCATAGCTGCTGAACTAAGAATTATCATGGTTTAGACATTTAACAATAAACAGAGAAAGAAATACAGTCATCTTTATCCAAGTTTGGTCTGTATATTAAATTATAGGATTCATAATCTGCATTATAAATCTTCAACAGAATCCAGAAGAATTGTAGGAAAATTTATAGCCAATTTGTGTGTTTGGAAGGCATGAGTCAGAAGCATTTAAATAAATGTGACCCATTCTCTGATTCAGATATGGCTGGGTATATATTCAAGGAAGGTAACATTCAGTACTTTGTCATTGTACCTTTTTCATTTCTTTCCTTTTGTTGAGCAGACTGAGATGATGTCTCGGTTTTACTATTTGCTGATCCCTCTTCCTCAATTTCGAAAACAGCCTCCAATATAATTTGTCCAGTCATTTCATCTGTACCTAGTTATGAAATATCCAACAAAAAATATTAGATGAAACTTACAGGCATTTACAGTTTTTATGATTCAACAAGTGAAGAGTGTCTGCTCTCTTCATGCAAACATATCATAGAATGATAGTTCAATTTTATGACATATCCACAGAAGATGCTTTTGTCATGCAAAAACAAAAGAATGTATCTTAACAGAATTCTCTTTTTTCTATTCAGATTACCAGTACTATCATTTGTATGAAAATGTCTGATTTAAAAACCAGAAAGATAGAAGTTTTCTTTCTTTGGATCTTTATATAATCTCATTGCAAATCTGACATTAATTAGTACCGGTACCTACTATTTGATATATCTACTCTGCCATAACCATATATATTGACTGATAAGTCAAGTGAAATGACAAACAGCAAAGATTCTGATCTGTTGTAGCATAATGTACCGGCATATCAAGATCTATGTTGATTGTTGTACTGATTCATCCTAACAAATTGCAAAGACACACATCTGCTTGCACCTTATATGATGGGAGATTTGTGTCAGAACAGTTTGTAGCTTGACTCAAGGCACAATTAGTAAGCATATATATGCAGTAGATATCAGATACAAGTCCATATCATAATGAGCTTGACTCATGGCATAAGTAAGCATATATATGCAGTAGATATCAGATACAAGTCCATATCATAATGAGCTTGACTCATGGCATAAGTAAGCATATATACAGTAGATATCAGATACAAGTCCATATCATAATGAGCTTGACTCATGGCATTAGTAAGCATATATATGCAGTAGATATCAGATACAAGTCCATATCATTATGAGCTTGACTCATGGCATAAGTAAGCATATATACAGTAGATATCAGATACAAGTCCATATCATATCAGATACAAGTCCATATCATTATGAGCTTGACTCATGGCATAAGTAAGCATATATACAGTAGATATCAGATACAAGTCCATATCATTATGAACTTGACTCATGGCATAAGTAAGCAAATCTACATTAGATATCAGATACAAGTCCATATCATATCAGATACAAGTCTATATCATTATGAGCTTGACTCATGGTATAAGTAAGCATATATACAGTAGATATCACATACAAGTCCTTATCATAATGAGCTTGACTCATGGCATAAGTAAGCATATATACAGTAGATATCAGATACAAGTCCATATAATTATGAGCTTGACTCATGGCATAAGTAAGCAAATCTACAGTAGATATCAGATACAAGTCCATATAATATCAGATACAAGTCCATATCATTATGAGTTTGACTCATGGTATAAGTAAGCATATATACAGTAGATATCAGATACAAGTCCATATCATAATGAGCTCGACTCATGGCATAAGTAAGCATATATGCAGTAGATATCAGATACAAGTCCATATCATTATGAGATTGACTCATGGCACAAATAAGCATATATACAGTAGATATCAGATACAAGTCCATATCATAATGAGCTTGAATCATGGCATAAGTAAGAATATATACAGTAGATATCCGATACAAGCCCATATCATAATGAGCTTGACTCATGGCACAAGTAAGCATATATATATATATATATATATATATATATATATATATATATATATATATATATATATATACAGTGGATATCAGATACAAGTCCATATCATAATGAGCTTGACTCATGGCATAAGTAAGCATATATACAGTAGATATCAGATACAAGTCCATATCATAATGAGCTTGACTCATGGCACAAGTAAGCATATATATACAGTAGATATCAGATACAAGTCCATATTATAATGAGCTTGACTCATGGCACAAGTAAGCATATATACAGTAGATAACAGATACAAGTCCATATCATAATGAACTTGACTCATGGCATAAGTAACCATATATACAGTAGATACCAGATACAAGTCCATATCATAATGAGCATGACTCATGGCATAAGCAAGCATATATACAGTAGATAACAGATACAAGTCCATATCATAATGAGCTTGACTCATGGCATAAGTAAGCATATATACAGAAGATATCAGATACAAGTCCATATCATAATGAGTTTGACACATGGTATAAGTAAGCATATATACAGTAGATATCAGATACAAGTCCATATCATAATGAGCTTGATTCATGGCATAAGTAAGCAAATCTACAGTAGATATCAGATACAAGTCCATATCATATCAGATACAAGTCCATATCATAATGAGCTTGACTCATGGTATAAGTAAGCATATATACAGTAGATATCAGATACAAGTCCATATAATATATACAGTAGGTATCAGACACAGGTCCATAAGATATATACAGTAGATGTCAGAAACAAGTCCATATCATAATGAGCTTGACTCATGGCACAAGTAAGCATATATACAGTAGATATCAGATACAAGTCCATATCATATCAGATACAAGTCCATGTCATAATGAGCTTGACTCATGGCATAAGTAAGCATATATACAGCATATATATGATACAAGTCCATATCATATCAGTTACAAGTCTATATCATAATGAGCTTGACTCATGGCACAAGTAAGCGTATATACAGTAGATATCAGATACAAGTCCATATCATATCATATACAAGTCCATGTCATAATGAGCTTGATTAATTGCTTAAGCTAGCATATATACAGTATATATCAGATACAAGTCCACATTATATCAGCTACAAGTCCATATCATAATGAGCTTGACTCATGGCACAAGTAAGCATATATACAGTAGATATCAGATACAAGTCATATCAGTTATACAGTGGATATCAGATACAAGTCCATATCATATATACAGTAGATATTAGATACAAGTCCATATCATTATGAGCTTGACTCATGGTATAAGTAAGCATATATACAATAGATATCAGATACAAGTCCATATCATATCAGATACAAGCCCATAGCATAATGAGCTTGACTCATGGTATAAGTAAGCATATATACAGTAGATATCAGATACAAGTCCATATCATATCAGATACAAGCCCATAGCATAATGAGCTTGACTCATGGCACAAGTCAGCATATATACAGTAGATATCGGATACAAGTCCATACCATAATGAGCTTGACTCATGGAATAAATAAGCATATTATACAGTAGATATCAGATACAAGTCCATATCATATCAGATACATGTCCATATCATAATGTCCCTATTGCTAATGTTAGGACTAAATATTACATCCTACAACAGAGATTGATTTCATATTATTTATATTTGCTCTTCTAGTACATGCATGAACACAGTTCATTTGTCCTGTATATTTATCAAACAGTGCTGACCATGAATGTTTTGATTGCATACAATGTCATAATTTAAAATCACCTTTGTTAAATTTAAGCTGATCAACATCATGCTTTCCTTTTCAAAAATAAACAAAATAGCAAATTCAGCTAGAATTTAGATCTGCCATTATAACAGCAATTGCATAATGCACCTGGTAAACTGGTTCCATGTCTTACTGTTAATTTCAAGTGAATAACACAAAACGTGCTGATTTAGTGTTAAATTATATATAATGGCAGATGTGAGTCACCTTCAGGTGCATGTTATCCAATGTTAAATGCTGTAATAATATGTACACAGACCCTTTTTCATCAGTATTTTCTCAATGGCCCGTTGTATTAATTTGGGTTGGTAGCCCATTTCTAGTACACTCTGAGCTGCATCTGTTAACAAGTATTTCTGTATATCAGCATTGCCTGAATGTGTGGTGGATGCTGCTGCACTACCAGCAGCATCACATGTAGTTCCAGTGCTGCTAGTAGACTCTCTAGGAACTGCAGAATCATTTGCTTTGTTGTTCTGGGAATCTATAGAGTAAAATAAGTAAACTTTAGAATAAAGACAGTAGTAGTAGTATATTTTATATATCTTCACTTGATTTGAAAGTTTTGTAATGAGCTTGACAGCAATAAAAAGTGAAGTATTAGCAAGTAACAAGGAAATGTGTTGGAACTGTCTCCACAAAAATATCTTTTGTATTATATATAAACATAAATATAAATTGGGTTTTCTTGCTAACCAGGGTGTATCACTGTAGCCTTGTCAATATCAAAATAGTAATTTCTGTTCACTTACTTGCATAAAATCCTGACAGTATGGAGGCCTGTGTTATCTGCCTATAAGGGTTTGATCCTGTCATTGATATATATAGTGCTACTTTACTAAATTATATCAATACATTGCATATGTAACCATGTCAGAAGTAATTCCTTTAATGGAAGCAATCTTCAGTTGTTGAGATATTTAATGATGTAAAAATTTTATTCTTCCTTCTATCAATTGAGTGTTATATAATTACATTGTTTCAGATTTGTTATCTTTCTACAACATCAGATCTATGGCACATTATATCATGCTGTTAGAGAAAAGATACACATAGGACTTATGTTGAGAATACTTCACACCCATATAATAAAACAATATGTAGAGAGGTCTGAGGAGATGGTAGTAAAATGGGATTTGAACATAATATATGCTGCAGTTATCAAAGATGAGTTGTGTTGTAACCAAATGATGAAACCAATACATAACTTCCCCAATAATACCACCTAGTGAGAAGGTCATGACACACAAAAACGAAGTAATCTGGGACACATATACCAGGAACCAAGAGAAATGCTTATTTTTTGGATTAATAGGATGGATCTAACAAGACACAGACAATGCAGTAAAGGATTTGGAGTTAATTCCAGGAAACGAATTTTAATGCACTTGGAAAGTTTATCTTTGTACCAAAATCCTAAAATTGTCAATGGTAAATGAATCATTTGTGTCAAGGACTGGATACCTCAAACACTAGTTTAAAAGCTGTTTTTCTACAGAAAGAAAAAGGGGTAAAGATACCTGTTGATTTTACAAGCTGAGAATTACTACCTCATTAGCATCTGCTCCATTATCAAAATGAAGTGTCTGGCACATCACCAGCCCCTCAGTCACCAACACAAGAATGTTGAAGTATTATTTATATTTTATATTTATATCGTGAGTTTATTGCAATTGTACCACTTTGATGAAGCAATCAGAGGGTCTAAACTTTATTATTAAAACAGTGTATGATGTGGATGTTCCATTTTTCTTTCATGTCTTTGTAATGTAAATAGTATTTTCAGTTTATATTTGTCAACATTTTGATAATTTCCAAAAATGTTTCCACATTTTTTGAGGGAGAAGGTATTGTCATGGAATTGTATGCATACAATACTTTCTGTATAACCTATGCACATAAATCTAGTTGGGTTTCATTGTACACATGGTTGATGGATGTTTCCATGTAAAGTTCAGTATAATCACCTCATTGTAAATGTCATCTACAAACACAACTACAAACTTTTCATAGCTGAAATTATCACAACTATTTATTGAAAAAGATAATTCTGGATTTCGTTAGACTAATATGTATAAATTTTGGTTAAACTTGATTAATTTCCATCTCATTTTTGGACTATAACAAAGTCTAAAAATATTCGAGTCTAATATATATTGGATAACTTCATACCCAGTTAGTTTTTCTGTTTGGCATGTGTGCTATTTACCAGATCCTTATTGTGCCCAATGAATATAAAGTGAGTTTCTAAAATAAATTCATAGACTTGCATAGCTACTTGATTTTCAAAATATTTTGATCATAAAGATAAAATGGATATTGGTCTGTAGTTCACTGGATCCTCCTTTTTACCTTTCATAAAGATAGGTTTAATCTTTCCATGTTAATTTAATGTATCTGAAAAGTTACCACTCATTGATCTTAGAGTTAATCCACTTGGGTGTAGTTTAGTATTTAAATCTTTTCATTTTAACCGGAACATACTTGTCTAAGACTGGATTTAATAACTCATTTTTTGTTACTTGATTTGTTTTTCTTCTCAGCAGTCGATGGATTTACTAAAAAAAGATTTGTAGTAATGTAGTCAGAAAATTTAGCTCCGTTAACACTTTGTCACCATAGCCATTTAACCAATGTTAATAAGACCATCCAAGTAGGAAGAGTAGTGAAAACTAGTTTTTCAAGCTGGCTTTCATTGTGAACATCTGGCACCATTTTCAATTTGGACCATCTTGACCACAGGATGAATATATGTGTAAATTGTCATGACAATAGAGATAACAATAGCAAGCTTGTACTAACAGACATATATGACAATAGAGATAACAATAGCAAGCTTGTACTAACAGACAGATATGACAATAGAGATAACAATAGCAAGCTTGTACTAACAGACAGATATGACAATAGAGATAACAATAGCAAGCTTGTACTAACAGACAGATATGACAATAGAGATAACAATAGCAAGCTTGTACTAACAGACAGATATGACAATAGAGATAACAATAGCAAGCTTGTACTAACAGACAGATATGACAATAGAGATAACAATAGCAAGCTTGTACTAACAGACAGATATGACAATAGAGATAATAATAGCAAGCTTGTACTAACAGACAGATATGACAATAGAGATAACAATAGCAAGATTGTACTAACAGACAGATGAGTGAGTAATGGATGGACAGAAGATGGTCCCATAAAATCTTCTGGTCCATTACAAGCAGAACTGAAAGCCATTCAGATGAGAAAACTAGTGGAGAACAATTTCTTCTATTTTCAGTGACGTAGTATACAATGTTATATTTAGAAACTTTGAAAGAACAACTTTGACTAGACTTGATTTTTATTATGGCAGTATCTGAATCAAAGCTTTATCTAGGTCACCCATACCTGTTCTATAAGCAATACTTTTTGAAAACATTGCAGAGTACAAAAGACACTGAAGTCTGGGTTTCTTTTTTAAACACTCTGACTGTGATTGGCTGAGACATAAATCCACTGCCAAAGACCAAAGCATTCTGCATACATATAACATAGAATGACAAGATTAGTTTAAGAACAGTATCACATATAATACAACTGAAATAATTGTACTGCTAATTACTAATTAAACTGAACTGTCATTAATATATTAGGAGATTAAACCATGCTACCTTTCTTTACAGTATCTGCAGTAAATGTCTCAGTATTGTTTGTGGGTGGCTGGTTTGATCTGCTATTATTCTGTGTTGTCTCCACCTGAAATAAATTAGAGAATACTTAATGCAATGTTATCATCATCATCATCATCATCATCATCATCATCAGTCTCTTGACCATGTGTGGTCATAATTGAAGCACTGTGCTGCTGAATATCTGACCAGTTCCCTACACTTGTCATGATCATGTGCCAATGACTGTGTTTCTACAAAAATTGCCATGGTCCATTTTGTGATGTCAACCCTCTCCTTCTGCCACCGTGGTTGCTGCCCTGCAGTACTGTTGTGGATAGACTGTTGGATCTAGTAGCATGGCCATTACAATTCAGCTTTCTCTTTTTGATGATGGTAAGGAGGTCTTTATAATGATGTACTTTTTGTCTGATGGTGGTACACACTTTTTCATTTGTGATGTGGTCCATGTAAGAGTAGCATCAAATTTCAAGTGCCTGTGTTCTTCATTGTAATTCTGCTGTCAGAGTCCAGGCCTCACATGAATACAAACAGATTGATATGACTAGTGTTCTCAATAGTCTGATTTTAGTTTTCTGACAGATATTCTTGTCTCACCAGATGGATCTTAGTTTTGACATAGCTACCATTGTTTGTGTTGCTTGTGACAAAATTTCTGCTCTTGATTCTTTTTGCTGATTATGGAACCAAGATATTTGAACTGGCTCACTGTGTCTAGTTCCTGTTTTCTGACTTTAATCTGCACTGAGAAATGTTTGCCACTATTTGTATCAGCTTTTTCTTCTCAGTGCTTATCTACATATCAAATCTGGAAGATGTTTCATCCAAGTTTTTCACTAAGGTCTCCAGCTTGTCTTTACTGCCTGCCAGCCCATCAATGTTGTCTGCAAAGTGGTGAAAGTTGGTGATGTTACACCCTCTAATGCTGACTGTCCCACAGTGGTTTTCAAGGATTTTGCTTATAATGTGCTCTCAGTAGATTTTGAAAAGCATGGGTGACAGGAGACAGCCTTAATGTATTCCAAATGTTTTGTCTTAAGCATTTATTGCACTGGTACCCTTTGCATACAGTCGCTTGATGGTATTCGTCATCTTTTAACTGTTGTACTTCTTCATTGTAGCCCACAATGCCTCATGCCATTCTCTGTCTAAAACCTTTTTGAAATCTATAAACACATGATAGATGTCTTGTTGATGCTGCGTGTACTTTTCACACAGAACCCTGAAATTGAATACAATCTGGAACCCTGCCTGTTCTTCAGAGATTATTTCTTCTGCTTGTGGTTTCAGTCTGTTCAAGATGATCTTCAGCATCACCTTACTCAGCATGGCTGATCAAACTGAGAGTTCTGTAATTTTGGCACAGCTTGAGATTGCATTTTTGGGGGAGTGTTATATGGGGTCCACTGTGATGGCCATTCACATGTCTGCCAGATCTTGTTGCAGATTTTTGTTACTAGCTCTATCACTGATTACCACCCATTGTTGATAAATTCAGCTGGGATGTTTTCCACTCCAGCTGCCTTCTCATTCTTCAATGATCATAAAGCTGACTCCACCTCTTCTTTGAGAATGGTGAAATCATCATCATTTGTGGAGTTTGGAACTTCAAGCACCTCTGGGTTTCCTGTTGACTGATGATTGTAGAGTTTTTTTTATAATGCTCAGTCCATCACTCTGCTATGAAAGCTTCTGTGAGATATTTCCCATTTTCATTTTGAATGGTACTGTCTCTTGGTTGCTTCTGTATGGTGAGGTCTTTCAAAATTTGGAATGACTTCTTGCTGTTATTCTATAACAGACTGCTCTCTATTTCTGTGCACTTTTGTCCAAACCAATCTTCTTTTGCTTTCATCAAGATTTTTCTCATATTCTTGTTTATTTCTTGGTATCTCATTGCCCCTGTTGTGTGTCTAATGTTTTTGAGGTCTCTTCTGGCGTCACACAAATTCTGAATCTCTTCTGTAACCCAGGTCTTTCTCTTTGGGTGATGGAAGCCAATGATGCTCTTAGCAGCTGTTTTCATGACTGTGTTGAAAGTGTCTTCAATTCTTTTAACATCAACATCCATCAAAAGGAGTGGAACAAAGTTTCCTCCAATTGTGGCTTGGAATGACTTGCAGTAATGTTATAGATTTCTGAATGCATCAAATGCTTAACAAACAAAATGTGGAAAACATTTCTGAAAGTAGAGACTGCTATGGAATGTAGATAATTAATCTTCATATGCATTAAAGATAAGTGTGTTTGTAGGAATCTACACAGCTTGTGATTCAAGACTTAAACATTAAGAGGTTAATGTATTTAATAGATATCAATAGGCAACTTTCTAATGCTTCTTTATTTATACCTCTCTTTAAAATCATTTTTTTCTATGTATCTAAAACTTGTCTATGAGATAATGGCTCATTTAGGAACCAAGATGCTACAACAATAACTCGCAATAACAATGGTCACATGACCTGCTATTAGCAATACTGGCTTTACCAGCATCATGAGCAATGCTGGCGACAAAGGGGTATATAAACCTCTCACTGAGTGATTAGTTGAACATGTGAATCAATCCAAATTATTCCCTTTGATGAGTTACATTAATAACAAAACTGGTCAGGGCCAGGGAGTGACTAAGAACACCCCAGCAGATGGGAGGGAACATGCTGACAATCCAGTGATTCATCTTCCCTAAGTTCTATCAAAAGTGAAGGTGACCCTCTTTATAAAATAGTGAGAAAACGTTTTCCAAATTTGTGTATTTAAAAAAGAAACGGGTGCCTACCTCCATAAGTGTGACCTCAGAGGGAAAATTGTTCGTTGACTAGAAATCAACCTACACCAGAGATTCATAAATTGTCCTGAATTTGTCAGTGTTATAAATAACATTCTTTAAAGCCTTAAAGAAACTAACCAAGACCAATAATTGCAGTTTCTGCATGAATATGGATAAATCTAAGATCTTTCAAAACACATTTACAAACCTCAAATATAATTGAAAACTAAGAGGATATTGCATGTACAACATGACAGTAATGTCATCTATTTACTCACCTGCACTAAATGTGGCAAAAAATACATAGGATAGGTAACATGGGGATTAAAAGTGAAAATAAAATAACACTTGAATGATATCTGTAATCATTAGAGATTGAGTATTTTAATTTATCTGACCACAACATAAAATGTGTTAAATATCAGATAATCTGATCCTGTTCACCAGTAGCACAGTATTCTACAGCTGGTACTGTTTTTATAGGAAAGATAAAGAACTTTGTGGATATACCAATTATATACTCTACAGCCGGTACTGTTTAAATGGGAGTTCAGGTATTTTTTTAACTTATTCTAATGCTTCTACAGTTGGATCAAATCAACTACCAAAATTAAACTTAATGTCCTTCTAATTTGTCTCTAAAAAATGCAATTATTTGACTCATTGAAATATCCTAGGAATTTGAATATGTTTAAATAAAAATGTTTAAGTGGAATGTTTTATATATGTAACAAATATAACAGAACAATTTATGGGGGAAAACAAAAAAGTTGAGTAAATCTTTTGACAGGTTAACTATATCAGAACTATTTATTGTATTTATAAGGTGAATACAGACTGATCAATCCAGATGCAAATACAGTAATTAAAGCTATCATCCACTGTCTATTGTATAAGTTAGGTAAATTTCTCCTTTTCATTTTGAGGAAGTATGCAAATGCTGATGCAACTATCTTACCCTCTCAGCTATTTCAACTGCCATCTTTACAAGGGAGACAAATTCCTCCCCTTTCATTTTATAGACATAAAAGCAAGAGGTTGACCATCGTGCATGTTCAACCCATGGATCATCTTCACTCATCCAGTGTCGCAATCCAACTCCACAATGAAAACATCGGACACAGTCGTTGAATCCTAAAGACACATAGTACAATCTAAATTTCTTGCACTTTAGTTTCTTTCATATTTCTCACTTACATACCAACACAACAATGAACTAGCATTACAGAGTCTTTGTGACATTTTGACACACATATATATGCACAATTACACAAGCAGTTACACACAAAACAGTTAAACCCTACACAACCCATCTTTATATGATCTGCTCACAGATTACTTTTAAATTTTTAAATTAGATTACTGTTTGAGGTTCCAATTTTAAGAAATACACTGACAGAATCTAAGTATTGGCAAGCCATTGTTCCAGAAATGTGTTCACTATATACTTTTATTTTCTGTGTGTGTGTGTGATTCAGATTTGTAACATAGCTTTAAAACATTTTCAATCATATTGCTACGATGACTGCAGTAGGGATGTTTAAAGTGATATCTAACACTGGAGCATCATGCTGCAGACATGTAGCATCATGTCCCACCCAGACTCATTATCCTGACACTATAGACTGACCATTCCTAACACTAACCTCTTAAATTCTGAGTACCATGTAAAGCTGTTGCTAAGACCTTTTGTCTGACTTGGCCAGGATTTGAACTCATGACCTCCTGCATCTGAGGTGAACACTCTGACCACTTAGACCATTGGAACAATGTAATAGTGTATCTAAGGTGTTCTATTCTTTAAGGCTTTGAAGTCCATTTGATGAGGCCTGAGCAGATTAATATTCATTCAATTCTCAGAACAGAAATAATTCAGGAAATTAAAAATGAAATTGACAAGCCTTGACAACAAAAGGGCAGATCTATTAAATTATAAATCATTCCACCAAGATGACCAATAAATCCAAATATGAGTCTGTATGTGTGCATTACTACTATCAGGACAGGGAAGAATCAATGCTTGTTTGAAGCAGGTCAGTAAAAAAATCAGATGTGGATAATATGGTATCTATCAGATCTGAATTTTATGCAGAGCTGAAGAACATCAAATCAGCAAATTTTAATGAACATGAATGGGATTAATTGAATGTTCACATCTATTCAAAATTACCAGCCTGTACAAATGTACAAATTGAAATTCAAATTGGGCATATTCATTTTACTTGAAACATTTATTTTCAACAAACTTAATCAAATAGCTAAAAGTATATTAAACCAATCAAAACAATATATATATATATATATATATATATATATATATATATATATATATATATATATATATAGAGAGAGAGAGAGAGAGAGAGAGAGAGAGAAAGAGAGAAAGAGAGAGAGAGAGAGAGAGTGAGAGAGAGAGAGAGAGAGAGAAAGAGAGAGAGAGAGAGAGAAATGGACAGACAGACAGACAGAGACAGACAAGTAAACATAATGGCTTCATTTATATATTGTACTATTGTACTACATGTACTTGACAGCAATATATCTTCATTTATCATTTATACTATTTTGCAACTTTAAACTTCTATCTGGCTTGGATTTTTTTTAATCTTATTTTTAAATTGGGGATAAGTTTGAATCTATAACTTGAAAATACAAAGGTCATACAGTATCATTTTTCAGTGTTAACAAGTCTGAACAATAATTCAGGTTATATTGGAATCTCAGTTGTATGTCTTAAAAAAAATATTGCCAAATTATGAATTTGTTCATTATTACATCTATAACCCCAAGAAATCAGTTGGCATGACCTGCTTTTGTGACCAGATGTTTGCAATACTTTGAATCAACATCCAAGGTCATTGAACTGCTGGGGTATCAGGTGAAAATGTATCAGCTACATAACATATCAGTTACTTACCCAAATAGACTTTATACGACTACACCAGTTTTGCACAGGAATTTTAGTTACATTTGCTGCTGTCTGCTTCAAATTATAGCTCTAACAGAACTTAACATTTGTTTACCTGCTCCAAATAATTTAGAACCTTGGTCAATTTTCATACTGAATTTGAAAAGATATTTTTTTCTTCTTCTGCAAACTAGAAGAATATACAAATTCAAACCAATTAAACAGACTTTACACTAGGCCCACCCATCCCCATTTGCACAAATTCAAACAAACAATCCACCAAAGCTAAAGAAACTCAGATTTAGGCAGATATGCGTATTTCAGAAATATAATATCAGAAGGAAACTTCATTCCTGTACAGATGGTATTCAATACATAGATATCAGGTCTAAAAGTATATACTTGTAATTGTCTACTGCATCAACCCACATCAATCAAAGCTAAAAGTATATACCAGTAATTATCTACTGCATCAAAACCCACAATCAACCAAAGCTAAAAGTACATACTAGTAATTGTCTACTGCATCAACCCACAATCAACCAAAGCTAAAAGTATATACCAGTAATTGTCTACTGCATCAACCCACAATCAACCAAAGCTAAAAGTATATACCAGTAATTGTCTACCGCATCAACCCACAATCAATCAAAGCTTAAAGTATATACAGTGGGACCCTGTTATAACCCGGTAGTTGGGAGCCATAGAATCCGACCGAGTTATGAACCAAACTGTGTTATAAGCAACCATGTACAATACCAACACATTTTTGGATTTAATTGCAGGGTGGTGGGTGGGGGGTACATAAAGACGGGTGCGAAAATGCATGGCACAATTACCATTTTTAATCAATATATATTAAATGAGAAAAACATTTACTGTGGTAACAAATTGCAGATTTAATATATTATTTTATTCAGAGAACCATGCATTGGTACATACACGTGTCTAATTTATATATACCTGTATAATCTATTGCATGAAAAGAGTATCAACACCGTGTACTCACCAGCAAATCTTGTAACATACACTGAATCCATAATACATATATTTCCATCGAAAATATCCACACAAGGATGCAAAATATTCAATAATTTTGTCACAGATCATTATGTGACTGAATTCAATGAAAAGAAAATAGCAAAAATTACGTAACGGGTGTACGTAACGAATGATGAAATAGTACATGTCCGTAGATTAAATAATGGAAGCTAAAGTGAATTCTTATAATAACTACATGTACATCTCAGGACCTTTCCGTCTCTGAATTCAGTCATTGTAAATTTCAGCACATTTTCTCACCCAAGATGCTAGTCAAAGTCCTTTGAACTTGCCGCTCAGCTATTGCGTCATGTTCTTTTGATGTACTCTAATACAGCAAGCAGAACTGGCTGATATTTTAACCACTGAATTATGTCACTGTTTAGCTCAGCAGTTCACTTTGATGATAAACAATGTACTTAAATTGATTGATTTATACATTCTGGTGAGAATCTTTTATCAACCACCGCATTGGCTATTGTTTAGTTGTGTATGAAATTAAGAGAACATATATCGGAGATTATTAGAGCAACCATTGTATTCAGAATGCATTAAAGACAAACACAAAGCAGACACGATGGCTTCATTACTCAGGAATCAGTAATTATAATATTGACACTTATGAGCTGTAATTTTTCAACAATAAACAAAGATCAAAGTTCTCAGTAGGCCCAGCAATTGGTTCGTATTAAGAACGTTTATTTTTGCACAAAACTAGAAGAAAATTTGATAATACATTTTCTGCAGGTTCTTTTTCACACTGTTTAGACGAATATGAGAATGATAATTAAACTCTTGCCTTTTTTTTTTATACTTAAAAATTTTTTTTTTTTTTTTTTGGTTTTTGAGAAAAATACCTGTAATAAATTACCCGAAATTTTGGGAGCCATGCCACGACCGGGTTATATTCGAATTCAGGTTATAGCGGGGCGGGTTATAGCGGGGTCCCACTGTACCAGTAATTGTCTACTGCATCAACCCACAATCAATCAAAGCTAAAAGTATATACCAGTAATTGTCTACTGCATCAACCCACAATCAACCAAAGCTAAAAGTATATACCAGTAATTGTCTACTGCATCAACCCACAATCAACCAAAGCTAAAAGTATATACCAGTAATTGTCTACCGCATCAACACACAATCAATCAAAGCTAAAAGTATATATCAGTAATTTTTCTACTGCATCAACCCACAATTAAACAAAGCTAAAAGGAATCTAAAGTAATTACAAACTATGAAACGTTAAATCATTAACCAGCCAAATCTTAGCAGAGATGGCTTCCTATGTGGAGAGACTGATTTATACTACCGTAGTCAAAACGCATATGAATGCCTACCTGCAAAGTAGAATCCACATTCAGCCATTTCCTCTGGTCTCTGACGCAGATCTACTGGCCATCCATGAAATGAGTTTATTCTTATGCTCTTAACTGCATAATGTGGATACTTGGGTTGTGGCTCTTTGGCAGAGTTAATGTTTTCAATAGAGGTATGTTGATTGTCCATTACATTTTGTCCCTCAGATGATGCCAAGTGGATTGGAGATGAACTTTCATATGTCACAAGCATTTCACATGTTTCATTGGAGATTTTCATATGATTTTGCTCACTTGATGGAAGCATCAAAGATGACACACCTTGTGTAGGGTCTGATGGAATTGACCCATCAGTTCTATGGATGGCAAGAAGACGCACGACAGTAGTTGATTCTGGCAAATTTGATTTTCTAATCGGAATATTGACTACAGCATTATTTATAAGAAAGCTACACTTAGGGGCCAATTTCTGATGAATCAGTAGTGGAATGTCTTCAAGGACCCAATTGTCTTTACGACTGCCACAGCAGTAGCAGACCACCTGGTCATTGCAGCCACCATAATAAAATCCAGCTTCTATAATTCTGATGGCATAGGGTCGATTACCTTTAGGAAAGCTTTTCATGGTGCATAGTCGGAGCATCTCAAATTTCATCATTGTCTGTGTTTCTGGAATCTTATCTGATGCAAGTTGTGTTAATATTTCTCTCAGTTCATTGGTTGTCTGTCCCTCAAAAAATTGAACTATTACGTCTCGATTGAGGCTTGGCAATGGAAGTGGATTTAGTGTATGACAGATAGTGCTGTGAAAATCAGACTTTTTCCTGTTCTTTAGACTAATATCTCTCACATTTTGTTCATTAAATTCTGTAGTGCTCTGTTCATGTTGCATAATGCCAAACTGGATTTGCTGCTCAGTTTCATCGCCATCTTCTATTTGGTCAAAAGTAGTGAACTTTCTCTCCAAGAAATCTTTGAATAACTTATGCAGACAATCTACCATTTGAATTTCATGTACTGTATTTTGTCTTTTGCATTTCTGAGAATGTTTGTCTGGTGTTCTTAAAGAAACAATTGAATCCCATGAAATACTACCTGAAAGGTCAAAAGCACTTCCATATTTCTGAACTGCAGTATCACCTGTTGGTAGTGAGGATGATACAAGCATTTTCATTACAGTTGCTGAAAAAAATAGTTTTGAAATGTTAGGAATACAGCCTTTCTCATCTTATGTGTCTCAGAAGACATTTTTATATTAAATTCAATCATTTTGGAGAATGGTAATATGCTGATGGCTCTACTCAAAGTATTTGACACATACAAATAATGCATTACTTACTATACACTGAAAATGGAGGCCTCAAGTGGTTGAGCTGTCTAAAGCACTCACCATTATGGATCACTGCCATCTCACCTCTGTTTGCATGGGTTTGAGTCTCAGACTCGGCCAGTGTGGGTATGTGAGAAAGCATGCCGGTAGCTCTTCATTCGTCGGTGGTTGTTTCTGGGGTTTTCCCAGGTTCTTCCTCCACCATTAATACTGGCTGCCATGTGTAACCGATCTTGTACTGAAAATAGCATTAAACCCTATAACAACAACATGGACCCTGAATATGCTGTATTAAATTGGAGCTATTCAAATTTCTATTACTGCATAATAAAACTTTGGGGTGAAGATCGTAGCAACCTGGACAAATATGTGATGAAAACTTAAAGTCATCACTCTCATGAAGGCATTAATGAGAAACACTATCATACAAATTTGGTATAAATCAAACAGGAAATGTGGACTGGACACTAGTCTGCCCATTCACCATTACAATGGACTACAAACTCTTTTTTAAACCTACTGCTGCAATCAACAATGTGATTCCAATTTTTCTCTAACCTTCATAGACAAGACCAAAACAAATTATGAATACCTGAGATAATAAGATATATATTAAACCAATTCACAGAATTGTTATATTTTAGGTTTAAATGTTGCAAATATACTAACCTGTTTTGAATGCCACATCTTCACTGAATGAATCCATTTCATCATTACAAGCAGGACTTTTTATCTTTTCAAATTTCTTTTCATTGCTAAAATAGACAAAAGTATTGATCTATAAGCATGATTCTATCATTGTGATAGACAAAAGTATTGATATATAAGCGTGATTCTATCATTGTGATATATTAAGATTTTTCATAACGCAACCTGTTCAAGACTATTGGTACATCAACACAGACAAGATATGGAATTCATTTAAAAGACTCTGTACTTTTGGACTGTTGACATTACAGTTAGGATTACTTGTAATTTAATTCACAATACTGTTAGTTCCTTTTAAATTTTCACTTTGTAATCTATGAAAACAAATTATTTGTTGAATTATAAAAAATTTGTTCCAATTCTTTCTGTTACTTACTTTATGACCATAGTGTTATAACATGTATTATATATACTCAACCTCAAAACAAATACCAAATGTGATCATTCTCTCAAAACAAATCATACCAAATGTGATCATTCTCTCAAAACAAATCATACCAAATGTGATCATTCTCTCAAAACAAATCATACCAAATATGATCATTCTCCCACAGTAGGTGTAAATGGATCCAGGTTACAAGTTACAGAATATCTACCTGTAAAAGTGTGAATTAGACCCTCACCCCTAAATGCTAAAACGTTGTCTTAGATGCATTTATTTTATACATTTAAAAAATGATAGAATCACATTATATACCTCATCAAGTTTGTACTCTATGTATTGTTTTATGACAATTAGGTATCTAATAAGCGTAAGAATATTGTAAATGGTACATTATAGGCTAGTCTGGTGTTTAAAAGACTTCAAGGTAGACAGTAGTATGGCGTTTTTTGACTCCAGAGATAAATAAACAATTGGTTTTGAATGAGCAGGACCTGTACTCATAGAATGCTGTCTAAAACAAAACATACAATGTAGAAAACAGTTAATACATTAATAAATTGACTATGGTTGTGATATTTGACCATTACACCTCTTAATCTATAAATTTGTGTATTACTCCAATTGACAGGAATCTAATAGTTTGGTTAAAGAAAATACTCTAGAACAAAAGTTACTATGCAATCTTTTTCGAGTCACAGAGACTCTGACCTTTGACCTTTTGGTGAAAAATCAAAACGTCTCATCCATACCTTAAGTGCAAGCCTTCTAAAACTTTCATCCAGGTACACAATGCACAAATCATTTTAATTCTTTTAGACACTTTACATTTGCTTTTTTGAATTAGGTCTCTTTCCCAAAGTCCAGCCACAAAGTATGTCCAAGTCTGTGGGTCTGAACTTATGTTATTGTGTGGAATAACTTTTTTCCTTTATCTTCAAACTTGGATATTTTTACCCCAAATCTGATTGGCTTCATCTTTACCCAAAATGAAAGCATGATCTACAAAACAGACACTGACTGAGGAGATAGCTCTTTTCTTACCCTTACCTATATAACCGAGGAGTACACATTGCAATCATGTAATGTAGATCTTCTTTTATTTCATCTGCTCTGTCCTCCATACAGAAACTATAACCAAGCCATGCTTTGTCCTCCATACAGATGCTGTAATCAAGCCATATCAATGATACTGACTAAAGAAAATAAGAACATTATTATTAGTATTAAGTGTTTACTAAAATCAGTAAAACATTTAAAATGTCATAAATATGGCACATGCATGAAGCAGTCATATCTGCAAGACTCCTTGCAAGCAGGATAGATTTGGTTAGGACCCATTTCCCTTCAAAAAGTAACAATGGCTCATTTTGTTCAATTGAGTTTCAGTGCAGTTTAAAAGATGCATCATTTAAAAAAATATTGTGTTTTGGTTGTTTGGGGAAAATTCCATAAAATCCTGGTTCTTCATATTTTAATGACTAGAACATTTATTTTTGTTTGTCAACATGTATGTGACTAGAAACTTTGAGACAAAACCTATCATTTATAACTTTGAATTGAAACAATGATACAGATGTGAAAATGAATCCAATGGGCTACTTATCTTTTTCATCAGTAAATTTGCATAAAAATCCTTATTAATTACAAGGTACTTTAATGTGACAAAATTCATGTTGAACTGTGAATACTGCTGTGTAGTGGTGCTTCTTTACCATCAATATCCGATATTTACAAGGAAAACGATCTAGAATTCAGACAGAACAGTTATTTCAGATATACATATGCACAATCTAGAATTCAGACAGAACAATTAATTGTTTCAGATATACATATGCACAGTCTAGAATTCAGACAGAACAATTAATTGTTTCAGATATACATATGCACAATCTAGAATTCAGACAGAACAATTAATTGTTTCAGATATACATATACACAATCTAGAATTCAGACAGAGCAATTAATTGTTTCATTTATGCATATACACAATCTAGAATTCAGACAGAACAATTAATTGTTTCAGTTATGCTTATGCACAATCTAGAATTCAGGCAGAGCAATTAATTGTTTCAGTTATACATATACATGATTTAGAATTCAGACAGAACAATTAATTGTCTAATTTAGTTGACATTTCTCTTTTTGTATGCCAAGTTTATAAAGTTAAGGATGTGTATAATTGTGTACTATGCATGTGTGAAAGAGTACATCCATGTTTATCTTATTAGGTAATTCCTTCATAAAAGTTTTAAAAATTGTAGGCCAGCAAATAATACATGAACCACTGCTTCTAAACCAAAAAATATACAAGTACTAAACAACAACCTGATTGCAGCATTTTGGGGCCAATGTTAACAACCATGGGGTGTTTTCAGTTCCATATATTGCCCTTCTTAGTAATTCATGCTCCTTGATTGTTTGCAGGTAACAAGCAGTAACAGAAACTGAAAATGAAAGACAATAAAATGCCTCAGTCACTTTTGGAATCTTCAGATCACTACCTTGTTCTGCAACAAGATGCCAGATATATGTATCTGTACCAGGAAAATCAAATAACCATGTAACATTATCATGATATTACATAGATTCCCGTCAAAACCCTTTACAAAAATAATGTTTACTTAATGAAATATTTCACTAGATATAAGAAACAAAATAATTTGATCTAGTCTACATTTAATCCAGTCCCCAGGCACTTTTAATTTAAATTATTGTCAATAAATATTACAATATTTTTATGTGATGAAAACTTAAGGTCATCACTCTCATGAAGGCCTTAATGAGAAACACTATCATACAAAAACACTATCATACAAATTTGGTATAAATCAAACAGGAAATGTGGACTGGACACTAGTTTGCCCATTCACCATTACAATGGACTACAAACTCTTTTTTAAACCTACAGCAGCTGCTATCAACAAAGTGATTCCAATTTTTCTCTAATCTTCATACACAAGACCAAAACAAATTATGAATACCCGAGATAATAAGATATATATTAAACCAATTCATAGAATTGTTATATTTTAGGTTTAAATGGTGCAAAATATACTAACCTGTTGTGAATGCCACATCTTCTTCACTGAATGAATCCATCTCATCATTACAAGCAAGACTTTTTATAGTTTCAATAATTTCATTGCTAAAAAAGACAAAAGTATTGACCTATAAGCGTGATTCTATCATTGTGATAGACAAAAGTATTGATCTATAAGTGTGATTCTATCATTGTGATATATTAAGATTTTTCATAAAGCAACCTATTCAACACTATTGGTACATCAACAAAGACAATATATGGAATTCATTTAAAACACTCTGTACTTTTGGTTTGTTTGTTTGTTTGATTAGGATTTTTAATGTAGCTTTAACAATTTTTCAGTCATATTGCTACGATGTCTGCAGTGAGGCAGTTTATAGTGATGTCTAGCACTGGGACATCATGCCGCAGACATGTAGCACCCAGTCACATTATCCTGACACCAGGCCGACCAGTCCTAACACTAACCTCTTTATGCTGAGTGTCAAGCGAGGCAGCTGTTAGTACCATTTTTGTAAGTCTTTGGTATGACTCAGCCGGGGAGCGAACCGACGACCTCCCGCTTCCGGGGCGGACACTCTAACCACTAGGCCACCGGAGCGGTCTGTACTTTTGGACTGTTGACATTATAGTTAGGATTACTTGTAATTTAATTCACAATACTGTTAGTTCCTTTTAAATTTTCACTTTGTAATCTATGGAAACAAATTATTTGTTGAATTGTAAAGAATTTGTTCCAATTCTTTCTGTTACCCGGTACTTAGTTTATGGCCATAGAGTTATAGCATGTATTATATATACTCAACCTCAAAACAGATCATACCAGGAGTGATAATTCTCCCACAGTAGGTGTAGATGGAGCCAGGTTACAAGTTACAGCATAGACCATCACCCCTAAATGCTAAAACATTGTCTTAGATGCATTTATTTTATACATTTAAAAAATGATAGAATCACATTATATACCTCATCAAGTTTGTACTCTATGTATTGTTTTATGACAATTAGGTATCTAATAAGCATAAGAATATTGTAAATGGTACATTATAGGCTAGTCTGGTGTTTAAAAGACTTCAAGGTAGACAGTAGTATGGCGTTTTTTGACTCCAGAGATAAATAAACAATTGGTTTTGAATGAGCTGGACCTGTACTCCTAGAATGCTGTCTAAAACAAAACATACAATGAAGAAAACAGTTAATACATTAATAAATTGACTATGGTTGTGATATTTGACCATTACACCTCTTAATCTATAAATTTGTGTATTACTCCAATTGACAGGAATCTAATAGTTTGGTTAAAGAAAATACTCTAGAACAAAAGTTACTATGCAATCTTTTTCGAGTCACAGAGACTCTGACCTTTGACCTTTTGATGAAAACTCAAAAGGTCTCATCCATACCTTAAGTGCAAGCCTTCTAAAACTTTCATCCAGGTACACAATGCACAAATCATTTTAATTCTTTTAGACACTTTATATTTGCTTTTTTGAATTAGGTCTCTTTCCCAAAGTCCAGCCACAAAGTATGTCCAAGTCTGTGAGGCAGAACTTATGTTATTGTGTGGAATAACTTTTTTCCTTTATCTTCAAACTTGGATATTTTTACCCCAAATCTGATAGGCTTCTTCTTTACCCAAAATGAAAGCATGATCCACAAAACAGACACTGACTGAGGAGATAGCTCTTTTCTTACCCTTACCTACTTAACCGAGGAGTACACATTGCAAACATGTAATGTAGAAACTCTTTTATTTCATCTGCTCTGTCCTCCATACAGACACTGTAATCAAGCCATGTCAATGATACTGACTAAAGAAAATAAGAACATTATTATTAGTATTAAGTGTTTACTAAAATCAGTAAAACATTTAAAATGTCATAAATATGGCACATGCATGAAGCAGTCATATCTGCAAGACTCCTTGCAAGCAGGATAGATTTGGTTAGGACCCATTTCCCTTCAAAAAGTAACAATGGCTCATTTTGTTCAATAGAGTTTCAGTGCAGTTTTAAAAATGCATCATTTAAAAAAATATTGTGTTTTGGTTGCTTGGGGAAAACTCCATAAAACCCTGGTTCTTCATATTTTAGTGACTAGAACATTTATTTATGTTTGTCAACATGTATGTGACTAGAAACTTTGAGGCAAAACCTATCATTTATAACTTTGAATTGAAACAATGATACAGATGTGAAAATCAATCCAATGGGCTACTTATGTTTTTCATCAGTAAATTTGCATAAAAATTCTTATTAATTACAAGGTACTTTTATGTGACAAAATTCATGTTAAACTGTGAATACTGCTGTGTAGTGGTGCTTCTTTACCATCAATATCCAATATTTAGAAGAAAAAAAAATCTAGAATTCAGACAGAACAGTTATTTCAGTTAAGCATATGCACAATTTAGAATTCAGACAGAACAATTAATTGTTTCAGATATACATATGCACAATATAGAATTCAGACAGAACAATTAATTGTTTCAGATATACATATGCACAATATAGAATTCAGACAGAACAATTAATTGTTTCAGATATACATATGCACAGTCTAGAATTCAGACAGAACAATTAATTGTTTCAGATATACATATGCACAATCTAGAATTCAGACAGAACAATTAATTGTTTCAGATATACATATGCACAATATAGAATTCAGACAGAACAATTAATTGTTTCAGATATACATATACACAATATAGAATTCAGACAGAACAATTAATTGTTTCAGATATACATATGCACAATATAGAATTCAGACAGAACAATTAATTGTTTCAGATATACATATGCACAATATAGAATTCAGACAGAATAATTAATTGTTTCAGATATACATATGCACAATATAGAATTCAGACAGAACAATTAATTGTTTCAGATATACATATGCACAATATAGAATTCAGACAGAACAATTAATTGTTTCAGATATACATATGCACAATATAGAATTCAGACAGAATAATTAATTGTTTCAGATATACATATGCACAATATAGAATTCAGACAGAACAATTAATTGTTTCAGATATACATATGCACAATATAGAATTCAGACAGAATAATTAATTGTTTCAGATATACATATGCACAATATAGAATTCAGACAGAACAATTAATTGTTTCAGATATACATATGCACAATATAGAATTCAGACAGAACAATTAATTGTTTCAGATATACATATGCACAATATAGAATTCAGACAGAATAATTAATTGTTTCAGTTATGCTTATGCACAGTATAGAATTCAGAGAGAACAATTAAATTGTTTCAGTTATACATATACATGATTTAGAATTCAGACAGAACAATTAATTGTCTAATTTAGTTGACATTTCTCTTTTTGTATGCCAAGTTTATAAAGTTAAGGATGTGTATAATTGTGTACTATGCATGTGTGAAAGAGTACATCCATGTTTATCTTATTAGGTAATTCCTTCATAAAAGTTTTAAAAATTGTAGGCCAGCAAATAATACATGAACCACTGCTTCTAAACCAAAAAATATACATGTACTAAACAACAACCTGATTGCAGCATTTTTGGGCTAATGTTAACACCATCAGGGTGTTTTCAGTTCCATCTATTGCCCTTCTTAGCCATTCTTGCCCCTTGATTGTTTGCAGGTAACAAGCAGTATCAGAATCTGAAAATGAAAGACAGTAAAATGCCTCAGTCACTTTTGGAATCTTCAGATCACTACCTTGTTCTGCAACAAGATGCCAGATATATGTATCTGTACCAGGAAAATCAAATAACCATGTAACATTATCATGATATTACATAGATTCCCGTCAAAACCCTTTACAAAAATAATGTTTACTTAATGAAATATTTCACTAGATATAAGAAACAAAATAGTCTGAGCTAGTCTACATTTAATCCAGTCCCCAGGCACTTTTATTTTAAATTATTGTCAATAAATAATACAATATTTTTTCTTAGATAGTCCTTAACATTCAAGGTTATGGACTAAACAGTAACTACAGTCACAAACATAGAAGTTTTAAAGACAGAAACTTTATGCATTTCGCTTATTCATGTCTATATGCTTGCGACGATGTTGTCATGTGTACATAGGTAAAGTGATAATATATGACAATGTTATATCCACAAGTAATTTTTTGCTTTTAATTATATTATATGCTTCAATAAATATATCTGAGTTTCTTTTATGAAAATTTGAATTTGCAGTATTGTTCAATAGGTTTAACTTGTACTTAGTTGCATGTTACTTATTAATGTTACATACACTGTTTTGCCTCAGAACCACAAAACACACTTTTTGAGTCTCAAAGCCCTGTAATACAGTCTGCAAGGTTGGCAGTATGTTTATAAACAGTCACTAATCTCATAACCCCTTATACAGCCAACCTGTCTAATGCAAATTATGTATGTGGACCAATCTTGGAGTTGTCATCAATAATAAATTTTGTAAGGCTTGTAGAAACAGCTGAATAAGATAAGACTTTTCTCTTTCAGACTGTACAGTCAACACATATAAATTACGGCTTGATTTTTTTAAATATTTAAAATCACAGTAACACAGGTTGGTTTGTTAGTACTTAGATAATTGAAGTAATGTGCTATGACTATCAAATAACAGTGTTATAATAAAACCTAAACCCACACCACAGCTCAACATAAAAAAATGAGTCCTTCAAAGGGACTAATTTTGTACTGGTGAAAAACAATCGAAAATAAGTCCAGTTATTGTCATTTCATTGGTTTACTTCTGAGTTCTGAAAACATATATGATATTGTTTTGAAACTCAAAGATATTGAATTTTGGAAAAAAAATGTTTTCTTATATGTTGGGTAAGCATTTTAATAACTTTTGATAACTGCTGTTAAGATATCTCTGCTATTAGCAATGAAGTCTGTAGTCAGCCTTAGCCTCATGCTTATTCACGAACAACACCAAGATAAAATGGATGAGACTGATATGACAGCACCAAGATTGCAACTGTAGAACTCTTTGAGGCAAGCTACAGCAAAGATGTCAACCATAACCAAAATTGAAACAAGAGTGCTAGCTATACTCTTAAACCTACTGACATACTCATGATTATAAAAAAAAATTTAGGGCTCTCTTGCTTGACACTATCGTAGAAATAGTAAACAGTTAATGCATGGAAATTATCACCACATTGCAGTTTATAAAGTTTTTTGTCATAAAGGCAATTGAAACATAATAGCAATGAGAGATAAACAGCAAGCACTGCACAATTACTTAAATTATTGACATAAGCTAGGGTAATTTGATATTAATATTCATTTGAGTACTGCTGTGGAAGAATCTATTAGGTTAATTTTGCATTGATAATCTATGCAAAGTGGAAAAACTCAATTTCTTAAAAATTAAGTTAATCAAAGAGATGTGCTTAAAAAACAGCATTGTTATTACACTTTTTTGCCTTGAAAAAAACAATGTTTAAACCATATTAATTAAACATTATTCACTAGTTCATTATCTGTGGAAACATTTCTTGGCAGACAGAATTTAATTTTTATATGAAAATGGATTGTTTCAGTTGTTGGAATAGAGTGGAAGCCAGATTCATATTTAATGTAAAATCTTGAAATACAGCTGTGATTCAGGGAAGGCAGTACTGTCTTTAAAGTCTAGATAATCCAACAAAGTGAAATTTCAGTACTCCTGGTTGACAGAGTTGACTTTGGGATGATCACTCACAATCCCTATAAATTAATTATATCTGACTTGAAGACAAAAATCTGACAGTAGTGTACATAATAGTGTAATTTGAATGTCTGGAATGATTTTGCCAAAGTAGAAAGGTTGGCATCTCTTCAAGAATCCTATCATCAGATTTATGTAATCGAAGCAGCCATCTGGAATATCATTCAATCTTCACAAGAAAAATATATAATCATTCTGCATTTTGCATAAAGCCTGTACATACCTGTGTACAAGAAGGAACAACAAAGGTCCAATGATATTGAATAGTCAATCTATTCCTCCAGTTCCATAACCTTGAATTCTTTAGCCTTTTCTCCTCAGATGCCCCACTTATTTCATGCCTGAGGATTTTTGGTGGAGACACTAACATTGACTTTCTAAGTGTTATCTTGTATTGAGGAATGAACAGTTCATATAGGTTTTGTCTTTGATAAAACATACATATCAGACTTGTGAAATAATATGCTTGATATTTTTTGGCAACAATGGAGTGCAGCAAATATTTGTTAACCTTACAATGGCAACAAACTTCATACAAAACATTCAAACATATTTTTCCTATTATATAAATGCCTTCAAAGATTGTTCATTATTAGAAAATTGATGTCAGTATATAAAGAACCAACTATATGAAATGTTCAAGCAATTGTGGTTCAGTTTAGTTCTTATGTGTAGAATTTTCACAGAAAAACAAAGGTAATACAACATAGCCACTAGATACATATATCATACATTGCACATCTTCCCATGAGGGTTGGTTTTATGACTATTAAAAGTGATTCAAACAATAGGATTACACATATTAGTGTATTATTTAAATATGCAAGCTCTTTGAGATAAAACAATCATAAAGTTAATTGTCCATCTTGATGATTTCAGTATACTTGCTGAGCATGCTAAAATGTTTTAGCAAGCTTTGTCAACTAGATGCAAGGTCCTGTCAATAACAGTTTCTTTTTTTGACAGTGGTGAGAAGGCCTTCATGCACAAAGTAGGCCTTTATGAAGACCTCCTCATGCACCACTGTCAAAAAAGAGAAAGCTGAAATGGTTTGGCCATGTCACTAGAGCCAACAGTCTATCCGCAACAGTACTGCAGGGCAGTGTCCAGAGTGACAGAAGGAGAGTTAGGAAGAAAATAAAGTGAACTGACAACATCAAAGAATAGACCAGGAAAGGTTTTGTGGAGACACAGGCATTAGCACATGATTGAGACAAGTGGAGGGAACAGGTCAGATGTTCAGCAGCAAAATGCCTCTATGACCACACTAGGTCAAGAGACTGATGCTGCTGATGATGATATCAATAGTATGTGTAGATCTTGTTCATTATCTAATTCATGCAGTCAACTAGATGCAAGATCATGTCATTAGTATGTGTTGTGTTACATGTATTTGATTTGGATCATTTATTTTTTATTTTAATTGTTTGTTTGTCAGATTCAAATTTGACATTTTAAGTTTAAGATTCATTCATTGGGAGATGACCTGTACTTTACAAATAAACACCAGGTGTTGACCTCATTTCTGACTTGGCTTCAGAGTTGTAAACAAGCTTTTAAAATGATTGGTTGATTCCAAGGACATTTTGGAGCTTTGTTATAAACATCTTTCTATTTTTAATTGGGTCATATGGTGTGAACGAGAATTTTTTAATGTAAATTTGTTTTAAAAGATTCTAGAAGATCACATGACCCCTTTCTTGTTTACGTAAAAACAGGTATATAAATTATGTTTTGGGTCAAACTATTTAGTAGAACTTGGGCTGTTAGAATATTAAGTTGTGTGGTTTTGAGTTATTTTAAATTACCTTGTATTGGAAATTATTTCAATTCGTTTGGATCAAGAGGATTTATTTTGTTATTTATCTGGAAAATAATTGTGCTCATTGAATTTCATTACCAAGAACTGACTTCATCACATGACATCGTCTTCCATTTTGGGTACTTCATTAAGATTCAAACTTGGAATTATTTGGACATTTTATTACCAGGACGTTTCGCTATTTCTCTAGTGGATTATATTTTGAATTATTTTTGGATTAATTTTGGAATTGATTCTTAAAACCGTAAGTTTATTTTTCTTTTCTGAAAAATATTTGTGCTCAATAAATTGTTTATTAAGTTTTTACAAGCTTGTTATTCTCACTCTTTGTATGTTACTGTTTATTCGAGCCTAAGCAAGTAACAGTTGAACTTGTTCATGATCTAATTCATGCAGTCAACTAGATGCAAGATCACATCAATATTATTTGTAGATCTTGTTCATTATACAATTTAAGCAAGATCTTGACATGTAAGTCTATATTCCAAATTTTAGAAACAAATCTGTTCTGAAATATGGCTTCAAGAGTGCCAATGAGATTAGATGCAACATCATCTAAACAATATATGTGTACTCACAAACACACTAGACTGATATATGCATGATGTAAGTAAATGTTAACAATTTAATCTGTGTCAGATAAAACAATCCTGAATGATAAGCTCACAAGGCCTATAACCAGATGAGCTAAAATGGAAACATTAGGATAAATACTTACAACCTCCAACAAATAAGATATTAGACACATCGTATGTATGCAGGCTCATGTTGCAAAGATCATAAAAGTCATGTGTTCCTTGTATTGTAGTCCAATTGGCAACATTAGTATCTTGTATTGCCTCAACAGCTATTCCGAAATCACCTATTATCATGCCAAAGTTTTCAGCAAGGAAAACACTGTTGGAAGTAGCAGCTTGATGGAAAACTAGTGTTCTGTAAAACAGGATTCTGTATATAAAGTATATAGCAAATGGATAGTTGAATATACATAAGTAGTTCAAAATTGTTTTTTTTACTGAAAAATGACCTAGTCTTGGGCTACTTTAGTAACTATTAGTAACTATTTAGTAACTATTAGTAACTATTTAGTAACTATTAGTAACTATTTAGTAACTATTAGTAACTATTTAGTAACTATTAGTAACTATTTAGTAACTAGTCTTGGGCTACTTTAGTAACTATTTATATAATGCATTTATTTGCCAAATTTTCTAATGTGAAGGGGAAATTGGATCCAAGCTAGGTAGATATGAACATATGAATAAATGATCCAATGGTAACAACCCAATCCAATTCCAACTTCAAATGGCAATGAGATAACACAAACCTGACTGAGTCTGACTTAGATTTACCTACAAGCTAATGTGAGTCATAAAGCAGTTGTGACAGAAATCTGGCTTTTCTGAGTAGTGTGCTTCCTGTCAAAAGTTTAAATATTATGTTGACTTATAAAATCATGTTGTTTGGTTTCTCTACAATTTGAAGCCATATCTGATGGTAGATTAGTATTATTTGTAAATAAAATTGAAATGCATTTATGCCAAAATGCTTTTTTGGTCAAATTTTGTCAAATTCTGTATTGCAGTTGTTGACTGGAAATAGTTCAAAGTTTTCTCTAATGTCACAAATAACAGTCATATTTAATTGCAGATCTGCATCTTTTCTAAAAGTTTCAATGACTTTGATACCATGATGATTCCTGTAAATTAAAGCTGTCAAGTTTATGAAAAGTAAGAAATGTGATGGTTTCAGTCTCCCTTCTGAAGAAGGATGGCACAATCGATTCCAGTGCATCTGAGAAGTCAGAAATCCTGAATGCCGAGTTCTTGTCATTCTTCACAACCGGAAACAAAATAAACATGCCTGATTTCAGTATTAGCAACACTTGAACTGCCTTGCTGATCCATATTCATGAAAATGAGGTACATAAGATCCTACAAGACCTTAATCCCATAAAGTCACTAAGACTGATGTTGCCATTCATCACTCCATTGTTCAAGAAGGTAATAAAAGCAAAGCCTCCAACTACAGGCCAGTTCTCTGACATCAATTTGCTGCGACATCATGGAGCACATCATCCATAGCCACTTAATGAAGTTCTTTAAAAGCAAGATCATTCTATTGGAGAGGCAACATGGCTTCAGAAAGAAAGATCATGTGCGAACCAACTTGTAATCACACTGAGGATCTAGCAGCCACTCTAAACAACAATCAAAAGTTAGATGTGATCCTCTAAACTTCAGCAAAGCTACTTTGTGGATAAACAGCTTTTTACCTGGAAGAAACTATAATGCTGTGCTTGAACACCATTCATCCTCATCAGCCCCTAACACTTTAGGCATTCCACAAGGAATGGCCATGGGTTCTCTGCTGTTCGTGATCTTTAATGACTTGACATTCAGAGTAAATTCCCAGGCTAGACATTATGCTGATGACAACTCAGATCAGGATGTAAAACTATTAGAAGCAGACTTAACTACCAAACAAATTGGGAAAAGGACTGACTAATGGAGTCCAGTCCTGACAAAGCGCAAGGTCATTCAAACTACCAACAAGATTGATTGTCCCAGCCATTAATTCTATCCATGGAATCAAGAATTGAGACCCAAGGCTAAATGGGAGTCACCATTAATAGCACCTTATCATGGAATAACCACACTGACTCTGTTAAAAAGATGGCTAACAACACTATAACATTGCTTTGTAGAATCTGGCCCACATGCCCCAAAAAAGTAAACTCAAGGTGCTACAAATTCTTAGTATGTCAACAGCTTGGGTATTCACCGATCATTTGGTACCTATCTACCAAATCAAACATTGCCAATCTTGAAACAGTACAAGGTAAGGATTTTATTATTCGTGATTATCGGAGAACCAGCGGTGTCATCAGCATGCTCTAACATTTGGAATGGGAAGAGCTTCAAGTTTAATGACAACAAGCAAAAGCTGCTATGCATGTGCCAGATTGTACACCAGCTGCTTGACATCATCCCAGCAACATCATACCTCCACCAGACAGGAGCTTACACTAGACATTATTATACATGCAGATTTCTCACCCACTTTGCCAGAGTCAAGACATCAACAACGCCTTCTTTCCATCAGGAATCCACATGCAGAACTCTCTACCATCCATCTTAGCCAATTCCAAACCCATCAATGCTTTCAGAGCAGGGTTTTGCATGGGGATCACTTAGACCACAGCCAAAGATATTTTAGCCTGTGTTTAGCTGCACCTCATGTACATAGTTTACATCAGGTGCAAGTATGCTTCAGATGAACCCACCACATTAATGGAAGACAAAAAATAAATTTTTAGTTAAATTTACCACTCAGCTAAGAGTGGCAATCTGTCAGTATGATAAAGATTCTAATGAACAGCTAATAAATTTTATTAGCAGCAAGTGTGAATTCAGACATTATCAGTAGTGCAAGTAAGCTGGTACAATCAGTTATACTGCAGGGTAGACATTTGATACCGGTAAGGTCATACTAGAAAATGATATGGCTGAGATGTCAGTACCATACCACTAAAGTTAAACTTGACCTACACCAATGGACATAAACAAACCAGTGGACAAAACAAAATCAAGCAGGGAAATAGAAAAAAAATGTACTCTATTCAGCTTTCCTTTATTGTAACAATGTAGCTGTAGTCTATGACTGTTGTAGTATGTTCCAAATTTGGTACAGTGAGAATAATTGAAACTTTGATGAATTCATTAATGAATACATTAGTGTGTGGGATAAACAAAATGCCTCTAAAAAATATGGCAATAATTTTAATTTATGCACAATAAATATTTTCAGTTCACTGTACATTGCATTTATGCATTTAATTTTGTCTAAAATTAATGTTTAAAAATAAAAACTAATGGAATGGTAAGGAGTTTTTCCTCATAAATATACCCCTGCTTGATTTCTACCATACCCCACCATAACAACCAATCATAGTTGTGCATTGTAGTATGACAAATATAACTCTTTCTGAAATGGTGCAAGCAGAATGTTTCCTCATCTTATAGATGGTGGTGAAGTGGATAACATATACTAGTTTCACAGCAATCAACTAAAATTCACAACAGTATTTGTAAAATTCTGTTATACACTGCATCCAGCTGCAAGTAAAAAAAGGGCAATAACTCTTATAAAGACATGCAAACAAAAAGATTTGTTACTATACGGATCTTAAGATAGTGACTATAATATGTACTATGTTTCATGACAACACAAATTGTGAGATATCTTGCACTAATTAGACTTCATGCATTGAGCCAAAAGAGAATGAGAGCAATTATTTGGGGTGGGTGGGGAAACTGGCAGCTTAGTTATTGTCAATGAGTACGAGTTCAGGATAATAAATAAATAAACCAAAATAAATAAACGTTTCATGACATCCCATAAAAACTGCAAGACTAGATGTGCTAACAAGAGTGTGTTGTTTGCACAAGAATAAATGGACAACAACTCTTAACAAAATGTTTGAGAACAAAGTGATTTATCAATGTACACATCTTTAGGTGATGCAAGTAATTAAAATAATATATATATATATATATATATATATATATATATATATATATATATATATATATATATTCATGGCAATCCATCAAAAACTCTAGAACAATAATACACCATGTAGTCATGACACACATGGCTACAAAGTATCATAAAGATATCTTAAATGTTTCAGGAGATTTGAACAGCATCAAAAATATAATTGAGCAAACAAAATCCTTCAAATGAGGAGGCAAATACAAAATACTTATATTTAACAAAGCACTTCTTTGTACATGACACATCATCTAGTCATAATACATACATGTACAAGTTTCAATAAGCTATTTTAAAGAGGTATGAATGAGGCATAACATATGAATTGTTGATAGATGAATGATAGATAGATGGACAGATGAATACACTCCATTCTTTTAGGGTTGAATATGTGGGTAAGTTTATTAGAAAATAATCTCCTTTAAAACCTTATCTTATAAAATATTTGTTAAAAAAATGGTTGAATTTGTCTTTGTATTTTTCAAACACACAAGTAAGCATTATTAATCTTTGACATACCCTATTCAAATTCTGAAATCCTTACATTTTTATATAAAATAAGGCAATGTTGTCATGAAATAAGAATTTTATGTTTTCAATAGATCAGTGACAAGCATGAATAAGGTGCACTGTAATCCAAACATGAGTTTTAACAAAACAGAATAATGAAACACAAGTACCACAGTACATGTAAAAATGACAAAATACATAATGTATATTGTATATAATGTCATGCTGATATTGCTCATTAGTTTCATAGTTCAAGTTGTGATCTTATATGGACATAATTATTCAACATATGGCTTGATATTGTAGGAATGGCCCTTCTGTGATCAAGTCAGATCAAGTCAGATAAATTATTGGATAGATAAATACTGGCAGATGGTGATATTAAACCAAATTTGTTTATTCACTGCTAGGAGGAAGGAGGTTAAAATGATGTTGCTACAGTATAAATTGATTCCACCTTAACACACCTTTCCATATCTTTTAAAAGTAACCATGGTAATACTTATTTGTAGTTAGATAATGCAGATAGAAATATAGGATATAAAAGTCACAGAATGCACAATCAAGTTCAAGTTAGAAGATAAAATATAACAAAGATGTTATCCAAAGAGAACATACCTAAAAGAACTGTTGTCAAGGTAACGTACTGCACGTAAAACACAGTGTGTCCATATACGTGTATTTGTCTGCAAATCAAATTCCTGTCCTTTGAGATACATATTCTTTGCAAAATTTTCAAGGTTAATATTCCCTGGGTTATCTCCATTCTCCATGTATGGATATATAAGATATACAAAAAACCTGGAAAAGAAAATTAAATCCATCTTGCAAACAGGATCTGCACAATTCTACAACAAAGATTTAACGTTAAACTATTTTTACAATACTGTATCTTGAGAAAATAAAAAAATTAAAAAAGTATGAGACAAGTACTTGATAGATTTTAACCAATTTTCCCATGTCACAGAATTAGGCGAAAATTAAATTTTTTTTTTTTTTTAATTGCAAGCGAATTTCACAATTTTCTTTGTTTCATCGTACATGCATTACCTGGGGTGAATAAGTTGTTTTCTCCAAGGTAAGCGGCGTGTAATGATTTGCATGTGCCTAATGTTTATTTACATGAAATCCGGAACATTAGTTTCACGGGGTGCACGGTAATCTTGCCGTGATTTCTGCTCTCCTATTTTAGAGTATATAAGGCAGAATATTTATGATCAATTTTACGGGACCTAAAGTATCTAATCACAGGATAGATAAGCTCGTCTTTCAATCTCCAGCCAAAGGGGTGAGTGTTAAATTTACATTTCGTTTTATTGTGAATTTTATTCAGTTTATCATTTCGTATAATGATGCCTTTTTTGCAATGCAGATTTTAAACGTGGAATATTTGGAATTACTAGTCACTATTAGGCTTTAAATGCAATAGCGTAATCTACGGTTTAGATTATTTTTTGAGACAACTATTATTAGTCTGGTTTTGTTTATTGTAGCTGATAACATAGCTGATAACGTCGGCTGATAGCATCTCTGAGAACATCTTTGATAACGTCTTTGATATCGTCTGATTTGTTGTGGAACATCTATGATTTGTTGCGGAACATCTCTGTATAATAGCTGAATGTGATTGATTGTGCCGTTTAATTGTGCAAACGGAATTGAAGTATCTGACTGTCTGTCTGTCGAACTGTCTGTTCGTCTACATCTGTCGTGACGTGTAAATATCCGGAAAGCTAGAAGTCCGAGTGTCGGAGCTGTCTAATGTTATAAACATCCGGGGCGACATCTAGGGTATTGAGGAACCGTTGGTTCTAGTAGATGTTGTATGCTGTCTGTACGTATAACTGTGGTGGATCCGTGAAGGGCAAACGGCCGATAAAAGTATTGGTCAACCCTAGGTCTTCGGGGAAACTGGGAGGCAATTCAACTGTTGGTGAATCGTACGGTTATACAGGGTCGAGACACATATGTGTGTTGCAATTGTAGTACAATTGAATACATTGTTGTATTTACATAAGTTATTTCAAATCACATTAGTATTTCAAGGGATTGCATGAATATCAATAAAAGCTAGCAACTTGATTGAATACAAGTATATGTTCGTGCTAGTTGTCGCAATCCATACGTGCGATAGTATAGTTTGTCGTTTGTGTTTATTATCGTAATTTATACTTGCGTTAATAAAACTTTCGTAAAGGTTCTTTGGATCTGTGTATAGTCCAAGAGATTCCTTTATATCTGTGTTTTATTTTGTATTAATATTTAATTTGTTCATGTATTGTGAATGGTTGTGAGTGTAATTGTGGGTTGAACGCATGAGTTATTGTGTTGATACATTATTATCTTTCATTAATAATTTATTTCATAAATTTACATTATCTTTCACACTTGTGTTTGTGTTGTTCATTTAATCCACCATCCACTCGGTAACAATTCTGTTACATCCCACTTCTTTTCAAAAGCAATAAAAAAAAAATTAGATGTAAATTTCCTTCCTTTGGACTAATTTTCTAACTTTTGGCCCCTGTGAATTGAGTTCTCCATGACAGCAGATTTTTTTAATACTTATTTGGCATTTTTTTAAGAGGTTCATTTACAGTTTTTAAGTTTGGTATCAAAACAATATTTATGATTATACTTCTTACAATATATATCATCTGATGGTTATATCTTAACTATCTTTAAATGAATATGTACACAACTGTAGCAATCGTGTTTTATGACTATGGCATATGTTGTAGAACATATTTAACAGCAAAGATATGACCATCAACTATATCAAAACCTGCTTGCTACTCACTATCCAGCCTCACCAAGTGCAGATTGTAAAACACTTTTGATGACTACATAATCAACAAAAGCGTCTCACTGTTCAATTGTAGAAAGACACTTTGTAAGCAATTGATTATTACTAAATACATGCTTGGACATACTTCCACTTGTCTACATCAAGTGATTTCAGTGTAAATGTGTTAATTCATATTCCTGAAGTACATGTATATACATTCATACAGACAAATGGACAGACAGCAGGATGCTTTGGTAGGCATATAAAGGTAGAAGAAGGAAAAGAACATACCTTTCTGTTGACTGAGATGGAAAGCTTTCAGCACAAGCAATTGTTGCATTGAAACTTGATTGCAGATTTTGTCTACTTTGAATTTCCTGAAAATAAATGTCAACATGTATTCAATTATAAGGTGGCCATAAGAATAATAGATTCCTGAAAATGTCCTTTTCAATCAAATGTCATTTGTATAAAGGTTATGCAAGTTATGAAAAATGTGACCTCCTGAGAAAGAATGGCCATGTGCATCTCCTGAGCTGAACAAAATAATGTCTCTTAACTTAACAGCTCAAACAAAATTTTCAAATACTTTCACAGTAAATAGAAATATTCAGAGCAGTACTTTTGCATGGGATCTCAGGTAAATATCATCTGTGTTCTTGCATTCCTCAACTTCAGATCTGCAGTCAACCCCCTCCAGTAACATTGCTGGAAGAAAAGAAATGTTTGGTTTTATTGAGCATTTACAGACCCAAGGTGACTTTTAATACTGCACTCATATAAAGAGGCTAAGTCATTTATAAACAAGGTATTTACACAAATCAATCAAGTGAGAGTAGATTTAGAGTTAATAGTAGTAAAAAGACTAATAATAAAAAAATGATGTCAAGACAATGAGAGCTAGAAGGTTTGCAAACTGATATGCCATGACAGCTGATTCAAGTTGGCCTGGACAGAATGCATACCAGTTGACCATTGGTTAAAACTTTAAGCTAATGACTAGGCCAGCATGTCAAGGAAGTAATATTACATCAATGAACTATTTATTCGGATGAATCTACATACAAAAGTTCATTACTGAAGGACAGAAGAAAAAATGCTTACTTACTCCAAATAAAAAGGTTAAATACAAAAAGCATTTAATGAACAAAAGGTTGAACACAAAAAAAATCCATCAAATATAAAATTTAGGCCACAGTGGCCAAGTTTTGGTACTGACTGAGCCATTATCATAGACATTTATCTACATGCCAACTGTCATTAGTGAAAAAGGATCAAATAAAATTGAATACATGCACAATTGATGAAAATACAGAAATGATTAGGTCATGAAAATTAGGTTGCAGCAATCTTCTTTTAGTACAGTTGAATTATTCTTATTGTGATGCATTCAATTACCAAATTTTATGAATGTAGATAAATAGGGTCTACTATAATATAGTGTAACATGCAAATCATTAAAAATATCTAAAGTCACTCAAAGTACGTAAATTAAGTTAGAGCTACCAAGTGTTTCGTATGGTGGAATTACTCGACATGAATTGGGACACAAGCCAAGTTTTATGAATGCAGGTGAAATTAGATAAAATACAATCAAGGTAGACCTTAATGCTATACCCTCCAATTCAATGGATTAGGATATACAGCTATTTAACTGCCACCAACATGTGACTTTCATTGAAATAGCTGATTAACTATTTAAAATAGTCTAATATACATGTGCAAGATTTTGATGATTTTCTTTTAGGGTTTACTAACCAAATCTGACCTGCAAGACAGCAGGAGACTCGTGTAATGGTGGGTTTGTCCATTTCCCAAACAGATAAAGCATCTGCCACTGCCCTAATGGAATGTTAGGACTCAGTAAATTGCATTTTCAGTGGACTTTTACCTGATAATAAAATTAAGGGCTTTTGATATCTTCCATGTTGAGACTGCATGCACTCACTCATTTAGCACTCTAGTTTTGTCCTTTTTCAATTTCAGCATTACATTGTGTTCTTATGCTGCCTCAAACTTTCAATATTAAACATATGTTCTGTTTGGTTCCTATCTTAAAGAGATGCAGAAAGTTCATTTGATATTCAGATGACTTCCTTTGCAGATACTATATGAATTAACAGGATGTAGGTGTGGTATGAGTCCTGACCCAAACAAAAAGGATACTAACTTGGATCTCCTCTCAAGATGAATAGCTTTAATTCACATACAAATATATAAGAACTACACCTCTCACAGAGGCAAAATTGTAAACTTCCATTTCTGGTACAATAACACAATTTTTTTCTCACCATCCAGAAAATTAAATTGCTTGGGCGCTCTAACTTAATAAAAGCTTTAAAATTGATATAGTGACATCATTTTGAGTTACCCTGTTGACATGACTGGATCACAAAGCACAAGCAAGATAAGGACTGTTTTCGTATCAATTCAGATGATATTCTTTCTCATGAAGCCAAACGTTAGTCTGCATAGACAAAGCAGCACTGCAGATACATGCCAGTGACTGCTTAAGCCTGACAGAAACCACTGTTTGGTTAGGAAACATCTGTATGCTGATGGCACAAGTTAGGTACAGGAATTTTTTGCAGGACATTTGCCAGTGGCATAGTATAGTGTCCACTGTGAAGAGATGACTGCTGAGTTTAGGTGGATATTAGGACAGGTTTGACTGTGGTAAATATATTTGAAGTTAGTATATGTAATCTTCCATTCAGAAATGGATGAATGTGGGGCAGTTTAAGGGTTACTTGCCTTTATGACTCATAATACCAATAATACCAATGTGGCTAGGTAGCTAATAATACAATGAAATATTTCAAAATTACATAAGCAAAAAAAACATATTTGTATAGTATTTAGACAGTGGTCAAATTTAAGGTTTTTCAAGGCTTTCAGTGTGGAAAGGAATACAAAAAATGATATGTGTGACAAGTCTCAATGCAGTTCCAAGATTGGAATTGGCATTAATTTATGTAGTAAAAAATATGCGTTATCCAGTAAACAGCCTGAGGTTGAGCTTGAGGTCCTGAATGTTGTAACAACATGATCTCCATCTTTTGAAATGTATACAGAGATGTATATCAGTTATATAAGGATATGATCTCATTCATGCTTCAAAGATGAGAAACAAAATGTCACACATATGGGCTAATATTATGATCCATTTTGCTGCTTCTCACAATAGACCACACTAGAGACCCCACTGTATGCCTGATTATAGAAACATTTATCATTTTGAATGCACAAATCAGACTCTTTTCTTGTCATTGATACAAACTATGTATTACGTTTAATGGTACCAGTGCCAAGACAGATCATCATGGTCAAATCATACTAGCAGAACTATACCACTCATCACTCACAATAGAACAACCATGCATTTTTTTCCTCATCCAAAGTATTGGGTATTGATTTGATGTAATTGAAAGAAGATAATGTTGTCAATATCTTAATTCACTAAAAAAAATTTCATATTGTCCCATTTTCATTTTCATGCAATGAAACAGCCTGCTCCAAATACAAATAGGGTGCAAAATTATAATTACAAGTGTGCACACCAATATATTTTTCATTTTTCAGCTAATCTTGGCAATGCTATACTAATTACATGTCAGTTCTTTGCATACATCTGTATGAATACAATTTCAGCAAAGTTTTAACAGTAATATATTGCACATTAAATGAAGCATGATGATCTTATCAAAGATACACAATACGACAATCAAGAAAACATGACATGGTTTATAATTGATGGGCAAATACCATAATGGTAGTAAAGACACATTAATAAACTTTCATTAAGAAAAATTCAGACAGATCACATATTTTGTAGCCATGTTTAATCAAGTTCAAAGATATGTTCTGAAATTTGTATTTTTATAACAGATTGCAGCATCTAAAAGTTTCTAAATATTTGTATAAATACATGCTGGGTGACTATATTATTGTGTAAAGTAACTAAGAATAATGAGTTGATTATTTTATTTTTGGCAGATCAAAACTTACCATTAAATTTGCAATTCATTATCTCTCCACTATTACAGTAACAAGTATCAGCTACATGATCCTTAACCTGTTCATCTGAAATCATGTTCCTTAAGACAGGTCTTATCAGGAACATTTGGTGTGTTGTGTAGAATACAGAAATGCCCCACATTGTAAGTGGTAAGTTTCTACCTCCTCCTTTTAATTTAGCAGAATTGTCTTGCAACAATTTTATCATGGCCAAGGCATCATCCAGACACATAGATAACACTGATGAGGATTCCTCTTGCTTAAAAGACAATGGTGAAAGGGCTTGACCAAAATCTTGCTGAGGAGAACAGAAATAAAGAATGTCTGTATCCTGGTCTTCAACATCAAGATCAGCCCATTCACAGCTCTTAAGAGTTATCTTTCCATGAGGGATTATGTTAGCAACACTGTCTCTCACTGACTTAAGTTCATTCAAGGATCTTTTAAGCAACTGCAGTTCTATTTTTTTTTCTGAAAACACAAACAAAAACAATTAATTTTCTACTCTGCATTAATGAATCAAAGTAGGAATGCATTTGAGGACTGTAAATTTAAGGTAGACAGTCTTTACCATCTCATCCACATTCACACTCTTTAGACCTACCTCCCAAATACATGTTACACAGACTTTGACAACAATCCACTCAGCAGGTGTATAGTTGTCTTGGATTTAGCCATGATGAAGCCAGGACACGCAAATGGAAAATGGGTATTCTTCTATAGCAAGTCAAAATTATACAAACAGCATGAAAACAGAGAACAAATTAATGAAAACAATGAAGATTTCATGCAATACATGAAGTCCAATGGATAGAACTTCTAATATCACAGGGAAAATATTCAGATTCAGACAAGGGACCAAATTCAATCAACAGCTGAAAGTCATGCCCTCTGGTGTTATAATGGTAGGATCAATATTGTCTCCAAATGTATACAGGGATGTATGTCAACAATAAAAGACTGATTCATTTCAGTTACTTTGAAGATAACAAATCTGTAAATCCATGGATGGGTAAATGAACGACATCATGTCATGTGTTCTGCAATATAGCAGGCATATAAAAGATGAAGGTATCTTAAGCATGAGCTAGCTACAATACATTTCAACAAAATGTCTTTTTTCATTTGTAATATCAATTTTCTTAAAGTTTGGTATATTTGTAAATATTTAAATTTATCAAAAATGAAACAAAAAACATCACACTTTCATGAAAAACTTTTTCACCCAGAATATTGTTTTTGGAAGTACATTTCTCAGCAAGATATTTAAAACATTCTATCAAATTTGGAAATAAATAACACTAAAGTACATTTCTCAGCAAGATAATTCAAACATCTATCAAATTTGAGAATAAATAACACTGAAGTACATTTCTCAGCAAGATATTTTAAAACATTCTATCAAATTTGAGAATAAATAACACTGAAGTACATTTCTCAGCAAGATAATTCAAACATCTATCAAATTTGAGAATAAATAACACTGAAGTACATTTCTCAGCAAGATATTTTAAAACATTCTATCAAATTTGAGAATAAACAACACTTAAGTAGTAAATTTACATCATAGTATTGTGTGAACCAAGAATGAAATGTGAGTAGATTTGGGATCTATATTAGCAACTTCCAGAAATGCATGGAGACTATAGTTGCCTAATACCATGGTCCAATAATACTGGTGTTATAATGGTAGCATCAAAAATGTAAATGCAAAATGAATTATCAATAGCACATATCTTTATCCATAAGAAAACATGTTAGAATAACATTCATGTAATCAAAAAAAAAAGGTCTTCTTTCTTCATAAAAAACAAGGTGTGATATCAACTTGTGTATAGTTGATACATTTGTACAAAAAAAGAAAACTTGTCTACATCTGACGCTTTTCACCAAAACTTTTTCAGCATTGCAATATAATAAAAATGAACTAAGTATGGGTCTTATTTCATTTACATGAATACAATAATTACCTCTTAATGCAGCTAGTGTGCTTAATTTTATAAGCAAGTATGTTTACCAATGGATTTTCACCTTATCATCTTCAAGGCATCGTTACATTAATTATATGTAAGATTTTTATTTACATGATTTCATTCATTAATCTACATTTTGTTGACATCCAGTATATTAGGTACAAGTTCAAATGCACCAAGACTCTTATTCACTACCTTGAAATCAACATATAAAACACATAAGTAAAGGTTTATGATTCATGCCATGGTAATACAGCAGTTGCAGAATGTAACCTTCTGCACAAAAATGTAAATGCAAAATGAATTATCTGTGCATAAGGTCATATACATCATTTGAAGAAACATTTGACATTGTTTGGAACAATGGGAAACTACTCCAATATTGGTAAAAGCATATTTTAATAAATCACCTTCAGAAACATTCAGATAGATCTCAAAGATTGTATTCTTACATGACACACTGCAGCAGGTAAATATTATTGTAATATTCATGCACAGATACACAATACATGAGTAAAGGATTGACTTTGTATAATTGTTTCAATTAACTAAGAGTAAATGAGTTGATTTAATGTTTTATTCTGGCAAAGTAGTAGCAGATCAAAACTCAAACATTAACTTTGCAATTCAAATTTCTTTCACTATCAAAATAATACTCATCATCTACAAGATTAGTATTAATCTTTCCATTGACATCTGAAACCATAAGATATATGGCACATAACATTAGAAATATCTGGTATGTACTAAAGAATAAACATTGACCTGCAAAGTCACACATATTCAGTGGTGAGTGTATCCCATGAACTTGCATCAGATCACCTCTGCATTATATGAATTCTTGACATATCAGTCCCTAACCAACCACCTTTGTTTGCTGCTAAGAGAAAAATCTGTATGATAACTAGAAGAAAACTAATGCATGACATCCAAACCTAACAACTTGCTTAACTCCTACAGCAGAAACACTCTATAATGACCAGCATTCATTGCTTGAAAAAATGCCCCAGCTACCAAGCACAGAGTATCATCTCAAACTTTGCTCTCCACTAATCCCATGTACTAACAATACCATATTTCCCAGCACTCATTTGTTTTCTTCAAAATCTGATGTAGTAACAATACTACATAGATCTCCACCAAACCTATGTAGTAATATTACTCTATATTCCATGTGACATTGTCTTGTTGTTGTTTCAGCACATGATAGGCTAGTATTAATGATGGAGGAAGAATCTGGGGAAAACCCCAGAAAGAACCACCGACCCACAAGTAGCTCCTGGCAAGCTTTCTCACATACCCAATTTGGCCAAATCTTAGACTCAAACCCACACAGACAGAGGTGAGATGGCAGTGATCAGTAATAGAGATCTGCAGCACTTTAGACCACTCTGCCACTTGGGGCCCCTTGCGACATTGTAAAGCAGAGTCTGTGATATAAAATCTGATGTAGAAACAATACTGCATTGTCAGTTGCCAAACTTGTGTAGTAACATTACCTTATTTCTATGTGACAGTGTAAAACTGATTGTCTTTATCTCCAAAACTTGATGAAGCCACAATACTACATTGTTCATGTAGTACCATTACCCTATTTCCATTTAGTAGTGTAAAACTGTGATTTGCAAAACATGGTGTAGAAAAAATACTTCATCGTTAATTCCAAAACACAATTTCCATGGTTACAGTGTAACATTCATTATGACATGTTAACACTCTATAAGCTATTACAGACTATAACCTTAAAGTTTCCAGAGTTTATTTCATACTTGTCCTGAACTTTTGCAATGATTTTAAGTAGCAAGCAAGATGTTGAGTTCAAGAGTTTACTTAGTAGAATTTCCTCCATGCAGCGGTTTGGTAAACAATTATTCATTTTTGTTTTAATATTAGTCTTTGAGAATTTATGAGAAGACTTTATAGTTGTGTTTGATATAATTTGAGAATAATTTTTTATTTTAATTATTCATTGCTCCTTGACACTGGACTAAAACACTACTTTGGGATTATTGAGACCACAATGATTGACATTATGGATCATATCATTGTGATACACCAATACATTCAAGGTTATTGAAATTCATTTTGAAATATTCTGTACTTTGGACATGTAATAAGATATTTAGGATTAGCCAAGGATTTCATTCACCAATACTGTAAGTGTCACTTTGAATGTTTATTTTGTATTTTAGGGAAATAACTTGTTTGTTGAATTTTAATAGGTTTCTGTTACATCTTGTAAGACCTAGATTCATGACATTATTTAAAGATAAATCCAACCATATACACCTATAAGTATTATAAACTTTACAGTTACAAACATTATTTCTTAACTGCTGAGATGCTGCATTTACATTATATAAAAAGAGTCTTTAAAGTCGACAGGAAGAAATGCCATATTTTAAAAAAAAAACTGGTTTGAAGGGAAATGCTGCCAAAATTAAGAATCCTGGTGACTAAAGTCAACAAATCAGGTGATAACAAATGTTGAACATTCAACCATTCTGGAAAATCATGTATTCTGGCCAGAAATTTTGAAATAATGTAAGTGCCTATGCCATCATTGCTAGAAATGATTTACAGTGGGGTTCAAGGGATTCTATCATTCAGTCTAAACCTACCATTGCAGTAAATATACTAACTTTTTCAGCTCATTATGATATGTATATTTGATTTAATTTATATTTGATTTAATTTAAATGTTTGTTTGTTAGTTTTTATTTTTAAATTCCATTACATGTTACTGTAATGTAACTTTATTTACTGGATTTTATATTATTCAGCAGATCTGAGTTCAGTTCTATTTGATCTGAATGTTTTCATAAACAACTAATTAATGAAACAATGCTGCTAATGCTGACCTAATTCCTGCCTTTTAATGAGAATCAGCAAGAGTTGAAGTAAACAACTTTATTTTACGTCTTTCTCAGACTAAGATTCATAGAGTGAAATTAAGGCCATATACTGGGAGTATGTGATGTTAGGCATGTAAAAAGCTTCTATCTTGTTCTAGAAACATGATCATGTGACCCTCATATCAGAATATGTTTTGCATATTAAATTAGTGTACTGTACTGTTATTTTCTATAGAGAATTAGGGCAGTTGGGCTTTAAATCATTAACACTTAAATGTGTTATTGTGACCAGTCTGAGTTGAATTTTTTAATTTTTCATTAAATTATTTGGATTCTAAGAGATTATATTTTCCTGGAAATACTTGTGCTCTAAATTGTTTCTTGGATGAGGACAGTTATAGAAATTTACTAACAATTCAAACACTTGAATATTATTTTCCGTGATTCAAAAAAGAACTGTTGACACATAAGTACAATGCTAACCACAGCGTATGTCATCACCTTCCATTTTGGATTTCATCTTGATTTGAACACAGTTTTATTAGAACTTTTTTATTATGAGGACTTCTATTTTTCAATTCTTGGATTTTTCTTGGATTATTTTTGGATTGGATTCATAAAAACATAAGTTATTTTTCTCATTTTCACCTTGTTTTTCAAGAGATATAAAATATTTGTTAAACTTTACAAAGCTTGTTGTCTTAACTCTTTTCTTGTTGCACTTGGTAAGAGATTAAATGTAATGATTACATAAGACATTTACATTAAAGTTTTAAAATTGTTGCATTTAGTTTTAAAGCTAACATGAATATAAAGAAGATACTAAAATGTGTTGGCACCAGCATGCAGCCCTGCTTCACGCCGCTATTAATTGGGAAGAAGGTTGAGGAAGATTCATCATACAGGACTGAGTAGTGCCCCACCCATCTGGCCATCTGTTGCTCATGATCTGTGATCTTCTCTCCCATCAGAGATTTCAGGGGAGCGATCCTTTTCACTGTAGGGGCCTAGCACCTTCTTAATGTCACTGTAAATACCTTGGATGTTTCTGGACTCAGAACTGTGCTGGATCATTCTCACAGTTGTTGCCAGTACTCCTTTGCACACTGTCTAGCAATGCATTGGGTGTTGCTTTGGTCATGTCTAAGAGCAACAAGCATTTGTTCATTAGGGCATTTTTTGTAGGCTATGAAGGCTTTTTGCTTATCATCAATTAGTGGTTCCATCCTTGATAGGTGTGCAATGAACCAGTCCTGACTGGGTCATTCCTTCTTACCAAATGTGAACATGGCTGTACTGTAGATGGCACCCTTCATGGTATCTGACTTGGCTGTGACATCATGCACTGGCAGGCCCTGGAGAGCCTTTGTCCAGGGCAGACACATAATCCTCCACTTTGGAGGGGACCTGACATCTGCACAGTGTTTATGCAAGAGCGTCTTTTTGGTTTTGAGTGGCGTAGAGTGTGTGGCTGTAGTCGCACCCTGCTGCTCATGAGGGCATGGTTGGAGTCGCAGTCTGCACTGTTGTAGGTTCTGGTAGAGAGGACACTGTTAAGGGCAGAGTGCCTGGTAATGACCAAGTCGAGTTGGTGCCAGCGATGGAACCTGGGGTGCTTCCATGACACTTTGTGTTGTGGCTTACACTTGAAGAAGGTGTTTGTGATGCACAGGCCATGGTAAGTTCAAAGCTCCAGCAGTCTCTGACCATTTTCGTTGGTTTTTCCAGTACTATGATATCCAAGGCAGGTAGGCCATGACTCGTGATCCTCACCTACTCTGGCATTAAGTCACCTAGGAGGAATTATAGTAGTTTGTGTTTGGGGCATCCTTTGATCTGTTTGTCCAGATGCCCATTGAACTGATCCTTTGTCTTCTGAAGATGTGAGGGGTGGGGCAAAGACACTGATGATGTTGACAGGACCTGCAGCAGTGGTGAGGCAGATGGACAAGAGATGCTCAGTACACCCTGTGGGAAGTTCAACCAAGGCCATAAGATTGGTTTTGATGGCGAAGCACACTCTGTGCTAGGAGGGCTCCTCAGGTTCCTGACCCTTCCACAAGAAGATGTAGTTTTCCTCTCTGAGGGAGCCACTAGAGGCCAGCCTGGTTTCCTGGAGGACAGTTATGTGGATATTTAGTCTGGTGAGTTCTCTGTCAATGATGGCTGTCTTCCTGGTGCTGTACACTTCGCTGAGGTCATCGGAGATGCCTGCACACATTCCAGCTTGTAAATCAAGGAGGTGGAGTCTTCTTTATTGGTTTCTGTTTCGTTTGTCTGGTGTGGAATTTCTGTATGCTTGTCATGCTGAGCAACAAACTGAGCTCCAGACACCCACTGGAGCAGGCAGATGATGGTGGGTCAACACCTTATTGACCTGGGGCTACCCAACTTGAGGTGGTCAGTAGTTGGCCAGTGAGACACAATGATCCTTCCCACCGTCCAAGCTGACCCATGCAACAATCGTGTGGAACTTATAACCCGTAAACTGTCAGCTTCCGTGTTGTTTCTTCTTCAGGACACAAGCCTGGGCATGGAATATGGAGATCCTGGACTGCCCAGATCTCAGAATTCCCCTCTTGCCCTTGCTAGTGGGGTCCAAAGGAATGCTCAGCATAACAAAATGGGAAATAATTGTAACATATAATGTGGAAACACATCTTCTGGTGATGAATACCTTCAGTCTTGCAGACTATAGCTGTATTCAGAAGACTCTAATACACAAGCATAAAAATAAATTAAAATAGCAAAATCTCACAAACAATAGTCACTGAAAATATTGATATGAATATTTTCACATAATTACAAAACCATCAAAATCTCTCAGACATGCATTTACAACTTTCTAATATACAATGCATTGGCTACATGGAAATAAGGCCATTACATCTAACAACAAGAGTGCATCTAAAGGACTAAGTCTCTACTGCTAAAAAGGATCTTCCAGGAATCCAAGACCATTTCTTTCTTTTAAACTTCAAGATGACTGCAGTTGTGATTATACTGAATAAAATAAGTCTGTATGACCATTAATTAATACTACTTTCAAGATGGTCATTATAATGATCACAATATTAGATGTAAGAATGTCATCATTTTTTTAAAACAAGCATGATATCATAAAATGTCTTTTGGGGAAAAACCTCATGTTGGTATATTCGTTCATTCATAAGGTGAAGCATTAAGTAGATTTAGAAGATCATGAATCATAATACTTTCTGATTTCACTTATTTTCTATCCCTAAGGTCATGAGAGTTACATGGTTTTTATTCCTTTTGTCATCCATTACAGACATTGATTTAATAATTGCCTAGAACAAGTTTCACTTTAATTAATATTAAAAACAAGGAAGGAACAAGTTTTACTTCTTTATAAGTCTTCTTGACATTTTCCAGATTTCTTTCAAGAACTATTCATTAGATTTTATATTCAAATTAAATTTAGTAGGTCTTTTTCATATGTACATCAGCTCATATAATTTGAACTCACATGATTGCTCAGGAATGATATTTAATTTGTTCTTTAAGTTACTCATGAAGAGCTGTAGCTCACAAACAGCCAAAAGTGAATTTCTAGAACAAATCATGTTCAGTTAAAGAAGTCATAATGATTCATGAGCTATTTATAATTTAAAGACCTCAAATCCACAGTGGTGAACACCATAAAAAATCTTCATGTAAAATGCACACGTTGATAAGACAAAACTGCTTAGGAGGAACATTAATAATAATATTTTTAAGATCGCTGCCATTACAGCTATATAATATGTCAGATTGCAACCTTTTTCATTTTTAGATCCACTAGATATGAAAACCTTGGCTGATATGACTTTTCATTTGGAAGGAGTAGCAATAACAATATTTTCATGATGGATATGACTGCAGTCAAAGTAGATGTCTGATTAGCCTCGTTTTCATTTTGGACCAGCTCAACATCGTATGTAGTCTATTAGTGAAAACTCAATCCTGTTATGACCAATGGTTCAGGAAGCATTGTGATAATACGATTTTTAAGATGACAAATGTGGTGGCCTGATACTGGATGTTTGAGGTGCACCATTTAGCAGCATCTTGACCTTGGCATAAGTGTGTAAAATGCTTCATGGCGATCCATCATAAACTGTGAAATTCATGACAAATGCTGTATATACTAAATCCACCTCAAAGTAAAAATGAGCAATAACTCTTAGGCTGTTTGTTTCTATGCACATCTTCAGGCATTGTTATAGGCATCATTATACTTACACCTGTGGAACAGATTATGATAACATTAGATTTTGTACCATAAGGAAGAAAGGACTGGGCCTATATATTCCTATCTATCATTTCCTTTAAGTCACTCTAACGTTGTGACCACCGTAAGTGTCACATCTTTTGACTTGCAAAACTGAAACTGTACAATATAGATAACTAATACACAATGTGGATAAATGCACTTCTCTTAAGACTTAAACAGTGAAGGAGAATCTTTAGTGTGGAAATCAGTCACAAGTCAGATCTCTCAGGGATTTATCATAAGCCCAGTGCTATTTTTATTATATATAAATGGTATCCCCTCATCCATGAATCAGTTCAACAATGAATCTGTCTCTGTTTGTACAATACCAAAGTTTTCAGGGAAATTATTTATAAAATCAATTGATGACATTTGATTTTACCTAAAGTTTTAAATTGGTTTAAAAGATATACATGTACATAAAAGAATGATTTAAAAAGTTGAAACGTTTTATGTGGAGAAATGCAAAACTATTAAGAACAAGAGCATCAAAATTTGAGGATATTTAGTGATGTTTAAAACCTTGGATAAAATACACAGAGTATCCCAGGCTGGCTGTCTTAGTGTCCATGAAGAAGGTACTCAACATTTCTTGGGGATGATAAAGCCAAAAATGTGTTCAAATTGCCTTAAAATCAAACAACCTCCTTCATCTGAAATAGCACTCATGCATGAGTGAGTGGATGAGTGAGTAAGTGAGTGGATGAATGAGTAAGTGAGTGAGTGAGTTTTTATGTAGCTTTAAAGTATTTCAGTCATTTCATATCTGCATTGTAGCAGTTTATGGTGATGTCTAGCACTGGGACATCATGCTTCAGACATGTAGCATGATGTCCACCCAGTCACATTATCCTGACACCAGGCTGACCAGTCCTAACACAAACCTCTTACTGCTGAACACTAAATGAGGCAGCTTTCAGTACCATTTTTATAAGTCTTTTGTATGACTTGGCTGGGATTGAAAAATGTGACCACCAACATCCGAGGTGGATGCTCTTTAGGCCACTAGAGTGGTCTGATAATAATGGAAAGAAGCCATGATCTGTTTGCTAAGGTCAACCATCACCTTTACACTTAGCACCTTGCATCTTTAGTGGACCAAGTTAGTGAAAATAGATCCTTTATATACAGTGTTGTTTCAAGTAGTCAAGATGACTAAGCAGGATTACTTTTAGTTATTTTAGACATAAAATTGGACATAGTGATGACCAGTCAAGATACCTCTCTGTGTGGTTTGAAATTGATCATCCAGGACAAAGTTTCTGCATGAACTGAGTATCAATCACATAGTAGACAGTATAACCTATTTTCAGAATTGAGAATCATGAGCAATAGCAAGATTGTAATAATATTGGATATATATAGCTCATACACAATTTTGACAAATCCTCAAAAATAGGAAAAGTTACTTAGTTTTTATATTCAATATAAATTTTCATACCAAGATTCACCACCATTTGATCTAAGATAGCAATGTGTTTCTGACACATGTCTAAAAATGCCTGCAAACAGCAAGTTTGGTCTCTATGGTCATTTATGAATAAAGCTCTGACTGATATAATGGATGAATAGATAGATAGATACATTAATATATCCACTCACACAGTCTGGCCAACAAAGTGTGTTCCATTCATAACCAGTTTCTCACAGTCTGAATAAATTAGAACAATAAAGCTACATACCTATCCATAATTCCCACAAATTTGATTCAGTCCAATCTTCACTGGGGAAGTTCTGAGTCCAGTAAATATCCAGTCTGCAATGTACAAAGACTAAAAGACTTAAATAAACTAAGATTAACAGAGCATCAAGAAAATATTCTATGAATATTAGCCATTTTCTGTTTGGACACAAATTTGAAACTTCTCTTTCCAAGCTCATAATCTCTATTTTTTGCATAGCTTCATACACTCTTCAATTCAAATTATGTTTAATCCTTTAAAAATATGCTGAGTCAGCAAAATGTTCATAAAATAATCTTTTGGCTAATATTACTGTCTTTAAAATGTAATATCAAAAACTTGGCTCAATACCATTTTCAAAAGAATATTTCCCACTTTTATATTCATGGAAAAACAGCTGTTTTAATAATTAATAACCTCTACAAAACAAACCACTGACTCATCATCCAAATTAAACCTCTTGAAACCAATTTAAAACCTTAGCTAAGAGACATATGACCATCACATGATTGCTATATTTACCTTTCGAAAATGACTCGTGTATGATTACCAATTGGGAGTTCTATATATCTTCTTTCATTACTACAACTTTTTCGAGAGAAAAAACATACAAGCATAAAAAATGTATACAAGGATGTGACAAAATCAGAACTAAATTAAATTAGTTTGCATATATATATATATATATATATATAGAGAGAGAGAGAGAGAGAGAGAGAGAGAGAGAGAGAGAGAGAGAGAGAGAGAGAGAGAGATTGTATGCTATTTTGAAATTTGTCATCAATTACATTATCAGAACAAGGTTCACTAAGTACTAAATCTTGATTATTTAAATAACAGTTATCATTGTTTGCAAACAGGATAACAGAAATAGTTTACTTTGCTATTGAATTTTACCTCATAAGAATCTGCGATTTAGGCCTCTTTTTAAATGGACTAAAATCAAGTTGAAAATAAGCTATGGCAGATTTTTTAAATGGCCTAAATGGAGAAAGATGTACACTAGTTAAAAACCAAATATTCCTTCATTAGTTTAATACCCCTTGACTTGCAGCTGTTGCATACAAGAAATAGAGCACTATCTTAAGTAATGATATTGATGCTTGACTACCTTCTCTAGGCTTGTTTGTTTCTTAAGTAATGATATTGATGCTTGACTACCTTCTCTAGGCTTGTTTGTTTCTTAAGTAATGATATTGATGATACTGATGCTTGACTACCTTCTCTAGGCTTGTTTGTTTCTTAAAAGTAATGATATTGATGCTTGACTACCTTCTCTAGGCTTGTTTGTTTCTTAAGTAATGATATTGATGTTTGACTACCTTCTCTAGGCTTGTTTGTTTCTTAAGTAATGATATTGATGCTTGACTACCTTCTCTAGGCTTGTTTGTTTCTTAAGTAATGATATTGATGCTTGACTACCTTCTCTAGGCTTGTTTGTTTCTTAAGTAATGATATTGATGATACTGATGCTTGACTACCTTCTCTAGGCTTGTTTGTTTCTTAAAAGTAATGATATTGATGCTTGACTACCTTCTCTAGGCTTGTTTGTTTCTTAAGTAATGATATTGATGTTTGACTACCTTCTCTAGGCTTGTTTGTTTCTTAAGTAATGATATTGATGCTTGACTACCTTCTCTAGGCTTGTTTGTTTCTTAAGTAATGATATTGATGCTTGACTACCTTCTCTAGGCTTGTTTGTTTCTTAAGTAATGATATTGATGCTTGACTACCTTCTCTAGGCTTGTTTGTTTCTTAAGTAATGATATTGATGCTTGACTACCTTCTCTAGGCTTGTTTGTTTCTTAAGTAATGATATTGATGATACTGATGCTTGACTACCTTCTCTAGGCTTGTTTGTTTCTTAAAAGTAATGATATTGATGTTTGACTACCTTCTCTAGGCTTGTTTGTTTCTTAAGTAATGATATTGATGCTTGACTACCTTCTCTAGGCTTGTTTGTTTCTTACGTAATGATATTGATGCTTGACTACCTTCTCTAGGCTTGTTTGTTTCTTAAGTAATGATATTGATGCTCGACTACCTTCTCTAGGCTTGTTTGTTTCTTAAAAGTAATGATATTGATGCTTGACTACCTTCTCTAGGCTTGTTTGTTTCTTAAGTAATGATATTGATGCTTGACTACCTTCTCTAGGCTTGTTTGTTTCTTAAGTAATGATATTGATGCTTAACTACCTTCTCTAGGCTTGTTTGTTTCTTAAAAGTAATGATATTGATGCTTAACTACCTTCTCTAGGCTTGTTTGTTTCTTAAGTAATGATATTGATGATACTGATGCTCGACTACCTTCTCTAGGCTTGTTTGTTTCTTAAGTAATGATATTGATGCTTAACTACCTTCTCTAGGCTTGTTTGTTTCTTAAGTAATGATATTGATGCTTAACTACCTTCTCTAGGCTTGTTTGTTTCTTAAGTAATGATATTGATGCTTAACTACCTTCTCTAGGCTTGTTTGTTTCTTAAGTAATGATATTGATGCTTAACTACCTTCTCTAGGCTTGTTTGTTTCTTAAGTAATGATATTGATGCTCGACTACCTTCTCTAGGCTTGTTTGTTTCTTAAGTAATGATATTGATGCTTAACTACCTTCTCTAGGCTTGTTTGTTTCTTAAGTAATGATATTGATGCTTAACTACCTTCTCTAGGCTTGTTTGTTTCTTAAAAGTAATGATATTGATGCTTAACTACCTTCTCTAGGCTTGTTTGTTTCTTAAGTAATGATATTGATGATACTGATGCTCGACTACCTTCTCTAGGCTTGTTTGTTTCTTAAGTAATGATATTGATGCTTAACAACCTTCTCTAGGCTTGTTTGTTTCTTAAGTAATGATATTGATGCTTAACTACCTTCTCTAGGCTTGTTTGTTTCTTAAGTAATGATATTGATGCTTAACTACCTTCTCTAGGCTTGTTTGTTTCTTAAGTAATGATATTGATGCTTGGCTACCTTCTCTAGGCTTGTTTGTTTCTTAAGTAATAATATTGATGCTTGACTACCTTCTCTAGGCTTGTTTGTTTCTTAAAAGTAATGATATTGATGCTTAACTACCTTCTCTAGGCTTGTTTGTTTCTTAAGTAATGATATTGATGATACTGATGCTCGACTACCTTCTCTAGGCTTGTTTGTTTCTTAAGTAAAGATATTGATGCTTAACTACCTTCTCTAGGCTTGTTTGTTTCTTAAGTAATGATATTGATGTTTGACTACCTTCTCTAGGCTTGTTTGTTTCTTAAGTAATGATATTGATGATACTGATGCTCGACTACCTTCTCTAGGCTTGTTTGTTTCTTAAAAGTAATGATATTGATGCTTGACTACCTTCTCTAGGCTTGTTTGTTTCTTAAGTAATGATATTGATGCTTGACTACCTTCTCTAGGCTTGTTTGTTTCTTAAGTAATGATATTGATGATACTGATGCTCGACTACCTTCTCTAGGCTTGTTTGTTTCTTAAAAGTAATGATATTGATGCTTGACTACCTTCTCTAGGCTTGTTTGTTTCTTAAGTAATGATATTGATGCTTGACTACCTTCTCTAGGCTTGTTTGTTTCTTAAGTAATGATATTGATGCTTGACTACCTTCTCTAGGCTTGTTTGTTTCTTAAGTAATGATATTGATGCTTAACTACCTTCTCTAGGCTTGTTTGTTTCTTAAGTAATGATATTGATGTTTGACTACCTTCTCTAGGCTTGTTTGTTTCTTAAAAGTAATGATATTGATGCTTAACTACCTTCTCTAGGCTTGTGTGTTTCTTAAGTAATGATATTGATGCTTGACTACCTTCTCTAGGCTTGTTTGTTTCTTAAGTAATGATATTGATGATACTGATGCTCGTCAAACCTTCTCTAGGCTTGTTTGTTTCTTAAATAATGATATTGATGCTTGACTACCTTCTCTAGGCTTGTTTGTTTCTTACGTAATGATATTGATGCTTGACTACCTTCTCTAGGCTTGTTTGTTTCTTAAGTAATGATATTGATTCTTGACTACCTTCTCTAGGCTTGTTTGTTTCTTAAAAGTAATGATATTGATGCTTAACTACCTTCTCTAGGCTTGTTTGTTTCTTAAGTAATGATATTGATGATACTGATGCTCGACTACCTTCTCTAGGCTTGTTTGTTTCTTAAATAATGATATTGATGCTTGACTACCTTCTCTAGGCTTGTTTGTTTCTTAAAAGTAATGATATTGATGCTTAACTACCTTCTCTAGGCTTGTTTGTTTCTTAAGTAATGATATTGATGATACTGATGCTTGACTACCTTCTCTAGGCTTGTTTGTTTCTTAAGTAATGATATTGATGCTTGACTACCTTCTCTAGGCTTGTTTGTTTCTTAAGTAATGATATTGATGCTTGACTACCTTCTCTAGGCTTGTTTGTTTCTTAAGTAATGATATTGATGATACTGATGTTCGACTACCTTCTCTAGGCTTGTTTGTTTCTTAAGTAATGATATTGATGCTTGACTACCTTCTCTAGGCTTGTTTGTTTCTTAAGTAATGATATTGATGCTTAACTACCTTCTCTAGGCTTGTTTGTTTCTTAAGTAATGATATTGATGCTTAACTACCTTCTCTAGGCTTGTTTGTTTCTTAAGTAATGATATTGATGCTCGACTACCTTCTCTAGGCTTGTTTGTTTCTTAAAAGTAATGATATTGATGCTTGACTACCTTCTCTAGGCTTGTTTGTTTCTTAAGTAATGATATTGATGCTTGCCTACCTTCTCTAGGCTTGTTTGTTTCTTAAGTAATGATATTGATGCTTAACTACCTTCTCTAGGCTTGTTTGTTTCTTAAAAGTAATGATATTGATGCTTAACTACCTTCTCTAGGCTTGTTTGTTTCTTAAGTAATGATATTGATGCTTAACTACCTTCTCTAGGCTTGTTTGTTTCTTAAGTAATGATATTGATGCTTAACTACCTTCTCTAGGCTTGTTTGTTTCTTAAGTAATGATATTGATGCTTGACTACCTTCTCTAGGCTTGTTTGTTTCTTAAGTAATGATATTGATGCTTGACTACCTTCTCTAGGCTTGTTTGTTTCTTAAAAGTAATGATATTGATGCTTAACTACCTTCTCTAGGCTTGTTTGTTTCTTAAGTAATGATATTGATGATACTGATGCTCGACTACCTTCTCTAGGCTTGTTTGTTTCTTAAGTAATGATATTGATGCTTAACTACCTTCTCTAGGCTTGTTTGTTTCTTAAGTAATGATATTGATGTTTGACTACCTTCTCTAGGCTTGTTTGTTTCTTAAGTAATGATATTGATGATACTGATGCTCGACTACCTTCTCTAGGCTTGTTTGTTTCTTAAAAGTAATGATATTGATGCTTGACTACCTTCTCTAGGCTTGTTTGTTTCTTAAGTAATGATATTGATGCTTGACTACCTTCTCTAGGCTTGTTTGTTTCTTAAGTAATGATATTGATGATACTGATGCTCGACTACCTTCTCTAGGCTTGTTTGTTTCTTAAAAGTAATGATATTGATGCTTGACTACCTTCTCTAGGCTTGTTTGTTTCTTAAGTAATGATATTGATGCTTGACTACCTTCTCTAGGCTTGTTTGTTTCTTAAGTAATGATATTGATGCTTGACTACCTTCTCTAGGCTTGTTTGTTTCTTAAGTAATGATATTGATGCTTAACTACCTTCTCTAGGCTTGTTTGTTTCTTAAGTAATGATATTGATGTTTGACTACCTTCTCTAGGCTTGTTTGTTTCTTAAAAGTAATGATATTGATGCTTAACTACCTTCTCTAGGCTTGTTTGTTTCTTAAGTAATGATATTGATGCTTGACTACCTTCTCTAGGCTTGTTAGTTTCTTAAGTAATGATATTGATGATACTGATGCTCGACTACCTTCTCTAGGCTTGTTTGTTTCTTAAATAATGATATTGATGCTTGACTACCTTCTCTAGGCTTGTTTGTTTCTTAAGTAATGATATTGATGCTTGACTACCTTCTCTAGGCTTGTTTGTTTCTTAAGTAATGATATTGATGATACTGATGCTTGACTACCTTCTCTAGGCTTGTTTGTTTCTTAAAAGTAATGATATTGATGCTTGACTACCTTCTCTAGGCTTGTTTGTTTCTTAAGTAATGATATTGATGTTTGACTACCTTCTCTAGGCTTGTTTGTTTCTTAAGTAATGATATTGATGCTTGACTACCTTCTCTAGGCTTGTTTGTTTCTTAAGTAATGATATTGATGATACTGATGCTCGACTACCTTCTCTAGGCTTGTTTGTTTCTTAAGTAATGATATTGATGCTTAACTACCTTCTCTAGGCTTGTTTGTTTCTTAAGTAATGATATTGATGCTTAACTACCTTCTCTAGGCTTGTTTGTTTCTTAAGTAATGATATTGATGCTTAACTACCTTCTCTAGGCTTGTTTGTTTCTTAAGTAATGATATTGATGCTTAACTACCTTCTCTAGGCTTGTTTGTTTCTTAAGTAATGATATTGATGCTCGACTACCTTCTCTAGGCTTGTTTGTTTCTTAAGTAATGATATTGATGCTTAACTACCTTCTCTAGGCTTGTTTGTTTCTTAAGTAATGATATTGATGCTTAACTACCTTCTCTAGGCTTGTTTGTTTCTTAAAAGTAATGATATTGATGCTTAACTACCTTCTCTAGGCTTGTTTGTTTCTTAAGTAATGATATTGATGATACTGATGCTCGACTACCTTCTCTAGGCTTGTTTGTTTCTTAAGTAATGATATTGATGCTTAACAACCTTCTCTAGGCTTGTTTGTTTCTTAAGTAATGATATTGATGCTTAACTACCTTCTCTAGGCTTGTTTGTTTCTTAAGTAATGATATTGATGCTTAACTACCTTCTCTAGGCTTGTTTGTTTCTTAAGTAATGATATTGATGCTTGGCTACCTTCTCTAGGCTTGTTTGTTTCTTAAGTAATAATATTGATGCTTGACTACCTTCTCTAGGCTTGTTTGTTTCTTAAAAGTAATGATATTGATGCTTAACTACCTTCTCTAGGCTTGTTTGTTTCTTAAGTAATGATATTGATGATACTGATGCTCGACTACCTTCTCTAGGCTTGTTTGTTTCTTAAGTAAAGATATTGATGCTTAACTACCTTCTCTAGGCTTGTTTGTTTCTTAAGTAATGATATTGATGTTTGACTACCTTCTCTAGGCTTGTTTGTTTCTTAAGTAATGATATTGATGATACTGATGCTCGACTACCTTCTCTAGGCTTGTTTGTTTCTTAAAAGTAATGATATTGATGCTTGACTACCTTCTCTAGGCTTGTTTGTTTCTTAAGTAATGATATTGATGCTTGACTACCTTCTCTAGGCTTGTTTGTTTCTTAAGTAATGATATTGATGATACTGATGCTCGACTACCTTCTCTAGGCTTGTTTGTTTCTTAAAAGTAATGATATTGATGCTTGACTACCTTCTCTAGGCTTGTTTGTTTCTTAAGTAATGATATTGATGCTTGACTACCTTCTCTAGGCTTGTTTGTTTCTTAAGTAATGATATTGATGCTTGACTACCTTCTCTAGGCTTGTTTGTTTCTTAAGTAATGATATTGATGCTTAACTACCTTCTCTAGGCTTGTTTGTTTCTTAAGTAATGATATTGATGTTTGACTACCTTCTCTAGGCTTGTTTGTTTCTTAAAAGTAATGATATTGATGCTTAACTACCTTCTCTAGGCTTGTGTGTTTCTTAAGTAATGATATTGATGCTTGACTACCTTCTCTAGGCTTGTTTGTTTCTTAAGTAATGATATTGATGATACTGATGCTCGTCAAACCTTCTCTAGGCTTGTTTGTTTCTTAAATAATGATATTGATGCTTGACTACCTTCTCTAGGCTTGTTTGTTTCTTACGTAATGATATTGATGCTTGACTACCTTCTCTAGGCTTGTTTGTTTCTTAAGTAATGATATTGATTCTTGACTACCTTCTCTAGGCTTGTTTGTTTCTTAAAAGTAATGATATTGATGCTTAACTACCTTCTCTAGGCTTGTTTGTTTCTTAAGTAATGATATTGATGATACTGATGCTCGACTACCTTCTCTAGGCTTGTTTGTTTCTTAAATAATGATATTGATGCTTGACTACCTTCTCTAGGCTTGTTTGTTTCTTAAAAGTAATGATATTGATGCTTAACTACCTTCTCTAGGCTTGTTTGTTTCTTAAGTAATGATATTGATGATACTGATGCTTGACTACCTTCTCTAGGCTTGTTTGTTTCTTAAGTAATGATATTGATGCTTGACTACCTTCTCTAGGCTTGTTTGTTTCTTAAGTAATGATATTGATGCTTGACTACCTTCTCTAGGCTTGTTTGTTTCTTAAGTAATGATATTGATGATACTGATGTTCGACTACCTTCTCTAGGCTTGTTTGTTTCTTAAGTAATGATATTGATGCTTGACTACCTTCTCTAGGCTTGTTTGTTTCTTAAGTAATGATATTGATGCTTGACTACCTTCTCTAGGCTTGTTTGTTTCTTAAAAGTAATGATATTGATGCTTGACTACCTTCTCTAGGCTTGTTTGTTTCTTAAGTAATGATATTGATGCTTGCCTACCTTCTCTAGGCTTGTTTGTTTCTTAAGTAATGATATTGATGCTTAACTACCTTCTCTAGGCTTGTTTGTTTCTTAAAAGTAATGATATTGATGCTTAACTACCTTCTCTAGGCTTGTTTGTTTCTTAAGTAATGATATTGATGCTTAACTACCTTCTCTAGGCTTGTTTGTTTCTTAAGTAATGATATTGATGCTTAACTACCTTCTCTAGGCTTGTTTGTTTCTTAAGTAATGATATTGATGCTTGACTACCTTCTCTAGGCTTGTTTGTTTCTTAAGTAATGATATTGATGCTTGACTACCTTCTCTAGGCTTGTTTGTTTCTTAAAAGTAATGATATTGATGCTTAACTACCTTCTCTAGGCTTGTTTGTTTCTTAAGTAATGATATTGATGATACTGATGCTCGACTACCTTCTCTAGGCTTGTTTGTTTCTTAAGTAATGATATTGATGCTTAACTACCTTCTCTAGGCTTGTTTGTTTCTTAAGTAATGATATTGATGTTTGACTACCTTCTCTAGGCTTGTTTGTTTCTTAAGTAATGATATTGATGATACTGATGCTCGACTACCTTCTCTAGGCTTGTTTGTTTCTTAAAAGTAATGATATTGATGCTTGACTACCTTCTCTAGGCTTGTTTGTTTCTTAAGTAATGATATTGATGCTTGACTACCTTCTCTAGGCTTGTTTGTTTCTTAAGTAATGATATTGATGATACTGATGCTCGACTACCTTCTCTAGGCTTGTTTGTTTCTTAAAAGTAATGATATTGATGCTTGACTACCTTCTCTAGGCTTGTTTGTTTCTTAAGTAATGATATTGATGCTTGACTACCTTCTCTAGGCTTGTTTGTTTCTTAAGTAATGATATTGATGCTTGACTACCTTCTCTAGGCTTGTTTGTTTCTTAAGTAATGATATTGATGCTTAACTACCTTCTCTAGGCTTGTTTGTTTCTTAAGTAATGATATTGATGTTTGACTACCTTCTCTAGGCTTGTTTGTTTCTTAAAAGTAATGATATTGATGCTTAACTACCTTCTCTAGGCTTGTTTGTTTCTTAAGTAATGATATTGATGCTTGACTACCTTCTCTAGGCTTGTTAGTTTCTTAAGTAATGATATTGATGATACTGATGCTCGATTACCTTCTCTAGGCTTGTTTGTTTCTTAAATAATGATATTGATGCTTGACTACCTTCTCTAGGCTTGTTTGTTTCTTAAGTAATGATATTGATGCTTGACTACCTTCTCTAGGCTTGTTTGTTTCTTAAGTAATGATATTGATGATACTGATGCTTGACTACCTTCTCTAGGCTTGTTTGTTTCTTAAAAGTAATGATATTGATGCTTGACTACCTTCTCTAGGCTTGTTTGTTTCTTAAGTAATGATATTGATGTTTGACTACCTTCTCTAGGCTTGTTTGTTTCTTAAGTAATGATATTGATGCTTGACTACCTTCTCTAGGCTTGTTTGTTTCTTAAGTAATGATATTGATGCTTGACTACCTTCTCTAGGCTTGTTTGTTTCTTAAGTAATGATATTGATGCTTGACTACCTTCTCTAGGCTTGTTTGTTTCTTAAGTAATGATATTGATGCTTGACTACCTTCTCTAGGCTTGTTTGTTTCTTAAGTAATGATATTGATGATACTGATGCTTGACTACCTTCTCAAGGCTTGTTTGTTTCTTAAAAGTAATGATATTGATGTTTGACTACCTTCTCTAGGCTTGTTTGTTTCTTAAGTAATGATATTGATGCTTGACTACCTTCTCTAGGCTTGTTTGTTTCTTACGTAATGATATTGATGCTTGACTACCTTCTCTAGGCTTGTTTGCTTCTTAAGTAATGATATTGATGCTCGACTACCTTCTCTAGGCTTGTTTGTTTCTTAAAAGTAATGATATTGATGCTTGACTACCTTCTCTAGGCTTGTTTGTTTCTTAAGTAATGATATTGATGCTTGACTACCTTCTCTAGGCTTGTTTGTTTCTTAAGTAATGATATTGATGCTTAACTACCTTCTCTAGGCTTGTTTGTTTCTTAAAAGTAATGATATTGATGCTTAACTACCTTCTCTAGGCTTGTTTGTTTCTTAAGTAATGATATTGATGATACTGATGCTCGACTACCTTCTCTAGGCTTGTTTGTTTCTTAAGTAATGATATTGATGCTTAACTACCTTCTCTAGGCTTGTTTGTTTCTTAAGTAATGATATTGATGCTTAACTACCTTCTCTAGGCTTGTTTGTTTCTTAAGTAATGATATTGATGCTTAACTACCTTCTCTAGGCTTGTTTGTTTCTTAAGTAATGATATTGATGCTTAACTACCTTCTCTAGGCTTGTTTGTTTCTTAAGTAATGATATTGATGCTCGACTACCTTCTCTAGGCTTGTTTGTTTCTTAAAAGTAATGATATTGATGCTTGACTACCTTCTCTAGGCTTGTTTGTTTCTTAAGTAATGATATTGATGCTTGCCTACCTTCTCTAGGCTTGTTTGTTTCTTAAGTAATGATATTGATGCTTAACTACCTTCTCTAGGCTTGTTTGTTTCTTAAAAGTAATGATATTGATGCTTAACTACCTTCTCTAGGCTTGTTTGTTTCTTAAGTAATGATATTGATGATACTGATGCTCTACTACCTTCTCTAGGCTTGTTTGTTTCTTAAGTAATGATATTGATGCTTAACTACCTTCTCTAGGCTTGTTTGTTTCTTAAGTAATGATATTGATGCTTAACTACCTTCTCTAGGCTTGTTTGTTTCTTAAGTAATGATATTGATGCTTAACTACCTTCTCTAGGCTTGTTTGTTTCTTAAGTAATGATATTGATGCTTGGCTACCTTCTCTAGGCTTGTTTGTTTCTTAAGTAATGATATTGATGCTTGAGTACCTTCTCTAGGCTTGTTTGTTTCTTAAAAGTAATGATATTGATGCTTAACTACCTTCTCTAGGCTTGTTTGTTTCTTAAGTAATGATATTGATGATACTGATGCTCGACTACCTTCTCTAGGCTTGTTTGTTTCTTAAGTAAAGATATTGATGCTTAACTACCTTCTCTAGGCTTGTTTGTTTCTTAAGTAATGATATTGATGTTTGACTACCTTCTCTAGGCTTGTTTGTTTCTTAAGTAATGATATTGATGATACTGATGCTCGACTACCTTCTCTAGGCTTGTTTGTTTCTTAAAAGTAATGATATTGATGCTTGACTACCTTCTCTAGGCTTGTTTGTTTCTTAAGTAATGATATTGATGCTTGACTACCTTCTCTAGGCTTGTTTGTTTCTTAAGTAATGATATTGATGATACTGATGCTCGACTACCTTCTCTAGGCTTGTTTGTTTCTTAAAAGTAATGATATTGATGCTTGACTACCTTCTCTAGGCTTGTTTGTTTCTTAAGTAATGATATTGATGCTTGACTACCTTCTCTAGGCTTGTTTGTTTCTTAAGTAATGATATTGATGCTTGACTACCTTCTCTAGGCTTGTTTGTTTCTTAAGGAATGATATTGATGCTTAACTACCTTCTCTAGGCTTGTTTGTTTCTTAACTAATGATATTGATGTTTGACTACCTTCTCTAGGCTTGTTTGTTTCTTAAAAGTAATGATATTGATGCTTAACTACCTTCTCTAGGCTTGTGTGTTTCTTAAGTAATGATATTGATGCTTGACTACCTTCTCTAGGCTTGTTTGTTTCTTAAGTAATGATATTGATGATACTGATGCTCGCCAAACCTTCTCTAGGCTTGTTTGTTTCTTAAATAATGATATTGATGCTTGACTACCTTCTCTAGGCTTGTTTGTTTCTTACGTAATGATATTGATGCTTGACTACCTTCTCTAGGCTTGTTTGTTTCTTAAGTAATGATATTGATTCTTGACTACCTTCTCTAGGCTTGTTTGTTTCTTAAAAGTAATGATATTGATGCTTAACTACCTTCTCTAGGCTTGTTTGTTTCTTAAGTAATGATATTGATGATACTGATGCTCGACTACCTTCTCTAGGCTTGTTTGTTTCTTAAATAATGATATTGATGCTTGACTACCTTCTCTAGGCTTGTTTGTTTCTTAAAAGTAATGATATTGATGCTTAACTACCTTCTCTAGGCTTGTTTGTTTCTTAAGTAATGATATTGATGATACTGATGCTTGACTACCTTCTCTAGGCTTGTTTGTTTCTTAAGTAATGATATTGATGCTTGACTACCTTCTCTAGGCTTGTTTGTTTCTTAAGTAATGATATTGATGCTTGACTACCTTCTCTAGGCTTGTTTGTTTCTTAAGTAATGATATTGATGATACTGATGTTCGACTACCTTCTCTAGGCTTGTTTGTTTCTTAAGTAATGATATTGATGCTTGACTACCTTCTCTAGGCTTGTTTGTTTCTTAAGTAATGATATTGATGCTTAACTACCTTCTCTAGGCTTGTTTGTTTCTTAAGTAATGATATTGATGCTTAACTACCTTCTCTAGGCTTGTTTGTTTCTTAAGTAATGATATTGATGCTCGACTACCTTCTCTAGGCTTGTTTGTTTCTTAAAAGTAATGATATTGATGCTTGACTACCTTCTCTAGGCTTGTTTGTTTCTTAAGTAATGATATTGATGCTTGCCTACCTTCTCTAGGCTTGTTTGTTTCTTAAGTAATGATATTGATGCTTAACTACCTTCTCTAGGCTTGTTTGTTTCTTAAAAGTAATGATATTGATGCTTAACTACCTTCTCTAGGCTTGTTTGTTTCTTAAGTAATGATATTGATGCTTAACTACCTTCTCTAGGCTTGTTTGTTTCTTAAGTAATGATATTGATGCTTAACTACCTTCTCTAGGCTTGTTTGTTTCTTAAGTAATGATATTGATGCTTGACTACCTTCTCTAGGCTTGTTTGTTTCTTAAGTAATGATATTGATGCTTGACTACCTTCTCTAGGCTTGTTTGTTTCTTAAGTAATGATATTGATGATACTGATGCTCGACTACCTTCTCTAGGCTTGTTTGTTTCTTAAGTAATGATATTGATGCTTAACTACCTTCTCTAGGCTTGTTTGTTTCTTAAGTAATGATATTGATGTTTGACTACCTTCTCTAGGCTTGTTTGTTTCTTAAGTAATGATATTGATGATACTGATGCTCGACTACCTTCTCTAGGCTTGTTTGTTTCTTAAAAGTAATGATATTGATGCTTGACTACCTTCTCTAGGCTTGTTTGTTTCTTAAGTAATGATATTGATGCTTGACTACCTTCTCTAGGCTTGTTTGTTTCTTAAGTAATGATATTGATGCTTGACTACCTTCTCTAGGCTTGTTTGTTTCTTAAGTAATGATATTGATGATACTGATGTTCGACTACCTTCTCTAGGCTTGTTTGTTTCTTAAGTAATGATATTGATGCTTGACTACCTTCTCTAGGCTTGTTTGTTTCTTAAGTAATGATATTGATGCTTGACTACCTTCTCTAGGCTTGTTTGTTTCTTAAAAGTAATGATATTGATGCTTGACTACCTTCTCTAGGCTTGTTTGTTTCTTAAGTAATGATATTGATGCTTGCCTACCTTCTCTAGGCTTGTTTGTTTCTTAAGTAATGATATTGATGCTTAACTACCTTCTCTAGGCTTGTTTGTTTCTTAAAAGTAATGATATTGATGCTTAACTACCTTCTCTAGGCTTGTTTGTTTCTTAAGTAATGATATTGATGCTTAACTACCTTCTCTAGGCTTGTTTGTTTCTTAAGTAATGATATTGATGCTTAACTACCTTCTCTAGGCTTGTTTGTTTCTTAAGTAATGATATTGATGCTTGACTACCTTCTCTAGGCTTGTTTGTTTCTTAAGTAATGATATTGATGCTTGACTACCTTCTCTAGGCTTGTTTGTTTCTTAAAAGTAATGATATTGATGCTTAACTACCTTCTCTAGGCTTGTTTGTTTCTTAAGTAATGATATTGATGATACTGATGCTCGACTACCTTCTCTAGGCTTGTTTGTTTCTTAAGTAATGATATTGATGCTTAACTACCTTCTCTAGGCTTGTTTGTTTCTTAAGTAATGATATTGATGTTTGACTACCTTCTCTAGGCTTGTTTGTTTCTTAAGTAATGATATTGATGATACTGATGCTCGACTACCTTCTCTAGGCTTGTTTGTTTCTTAAAAGTAATGATATTGATGCTTGACTACCTTCTCTAGGCTTGTTTGTTTCTTAAGTAATGATATTGATGCTTGACTACCTTCTCTAGGCTTGTTTGTTTCTTAAGTAATGATATTGATGATACTGATGCTCGACTACCTTCTCTAGGCTTGTTTGTTTCTTAAAAGTAATGATATTGATGCTTGACTACCTTCTCTAGGCTTGTTTGTTTCTTAAGTAATGATATTGATGCTTGACTACCTTCTCTAGGCTTGTTTGTTTCTTAAGTAATGATATTGATGCTTGACTACCTTCTCTAGGCTTGTTTGTTTCTTAAGTAATGATATTGATGCTTAACTACCTTCTCTAGGCTTGTTTGTTTCTTAAGTAATGATATTGATGTTTGACTACCTTCTCTAGGCTTGTTTGTTTCTTAAAAGTAATGATATTGATGCTTAACTACCTTCTCTAGGCTTGTTTGTTTCTTAAGTAATGATATTGATGCTTGACTACCTTCTCTAGGCTTGTTAGTTTCTTAAGTAATGATATTGATGATACTGATGCTCGATTACCTTCTCTAGGCTTGTTTGTTTCTTAAATAATGATATTGATGCTTGACTACCTTCTCTAGGCTTGTTTGTTTCTTAAGTAATGATATTGATGCTTGACTACCTTCTCTAGGCTTGTTTGTTTCTTAAGTAATGATATTGATGATACTGATGCTTGACTACCTTCTCTAGGCTTGTTTGTTTCTTAAAAGTAATGATATTGATGCTTGACTACCTTCTCTAGGCTTGTTTGTTTCTTAAGTAATGATATTGATGTTTGACTACCTTCTCTAGGCTTGTTTGTTTCTTAAGTAATGATATTGATGCTTGACTACCTTCTCTAGGCTTGTTTGTTTCTTAAGTAATGATATTGATGCTTGACTACCTTCTCTAGGCTTGTTTGTTTCTTAAGTAATGATATTGATGCTTGACTACCTTCTCTAGGCTTGTTTGTTTCTTAAGTAATGATATTGATGCTTGACTACCTTCTCTAGGCTTGTTTGTTTCTTAAGTAATGATATTGATGATACTGATGCTTGACTACCTTCTCAAGGCTTGTTTGTTTCTTAAAAGTAATGATATTGATGTTTGACTACCTTCTCTAGGCTTGTTTGTTTCTTAAGTAATGATATTGATGCTTGACTACCTTCTCTAGGCTTGTTTGTTTCTTACGTAATGATATTGATGCTTGACTACCTTCTCTAGGCTTGTTTGCTTCTTAAGTAATGATATTGATGCTCGACTACCTTCTCTAGGCTTGTTTGTTTCTTAAAAGTAATGATATTGATGCTTGACTACCTTCTCTAGGCTTGTTTGTTTCTTAAGTAATGATATTGATGCTTGACTACCTTCTCTAGGCTTGTTTGTTTCTTAAGTAATGATATTGATGCTTAACTACCTTCTCTAGGCTTGTTTGTTTCTTAAAAGTAATGATATTGATGCTTAACTACCTTCTCTAGGCTTGTTTGTTTCTTAAGTAATGATATTGATGATACTGATGCTCGACTACCTTCTCTAGGCTTGTTTGTTTCTTAAGTAATGATATTGATGCTTAACTACCTTCTCTAGGCTTGTTTGTTTCTTAAGTAATGATATTGATGCTTAACTACCTTCTCTAGGCTTGTTTGTTTCTTAAGTAATGATATTGATGCTTAACTACCTTCTCTAGGCTTGTTTGTTTCTTAAGTAATGATATTGATGCTTAACTACCTTCTCTAGGCTTGTTTGTTTCTTAAGTAATGATATTGATGCTCGACTACCTTCTCTAGGCTTGTTTGTTTCTTAAAAGTAATGATATTGATGCTTGACTACCTTCTCTAGGCTTGTTTGTTTCTTAAGTAATGATATTGATGCTTGCCTACCTTCTCTAGGCTTGTTTGTTTCTTAAGTAATGATATTGATGCTTAACTACCTTCTCTAGGCTTGTTTGTTTCTTAAAAGTAATGATATTGATGCTTAACTACCTTCTCTAGGCTTGTTTGTTTCTTAAGTAATGATATTGATGATACTGATGCTCTACTACCTTCTCTAGGCTTGTTTGTTTCTTAAGTAATGATATTGATGATACTGATGCTCGACTACCTTCTCTAGGCTTGTTTGTTTCTTAAGTAATGATATTGATGCTTAACTACCTTCTCTAGGCTTGTTTGTTTCTTAAGTAATGATATTGATGTTTGACTACCTTCTCTAGGCTTGTTTGTTTCTTAAGTAATGATATTGATGATACTGATGCTCGACTACCTTCTCTAGGCTTGTTTGTTTCTTAAAAGTAATGATATTGATGCTTGACTACCTTCTCTAGGCTTGTTTGTTTCTTAAGTAATGATATTGATGCTTGACTACCTTCTCTAGGCTTGTTTGTTTCTTAAGTAATGATATTGATGATACTGATGCTCGACTACCTTCTCTAGGCTTGTTTGTTTCTTAAAAGTAATGATATTGATGCTTGACTACCTTCTCTAGGCTTGTTTGTTTCTTAAGTAATGATATTGATGCTTGACTACCTTCTCTAGGCTTGTTTGTTTCTTAAGTAATGATATTGATGCTTGACTACCTTCTCTAGGCTTGTTTGTTTCTTAAGTAATGATATTGATGCTTAACTACCTTCTCTAGGCTTGTTTGTTTCTTAAGTAATGATATTGATGTTTGACTACCTTCTCTAGGCTTGTTTGTTTCTTAAAAGTAATGATATTGATGCTTAACTACCTTCTCTAGGCTTGTTTGTTTCTTAAGTAATGATATTGATGCTTGACTACCTTCTCTAGGCTTGTTAGTTTCTTAAGTAATGATATTGATGATACTGATGCTCGATTACCTTCTCTAGGCTTGTTTGTTTCTTAAATAATGATATTGATGCTTGACTACCTTCTCTAGGCTTGTTTGTTTCTTAAGTAATGATATTGATGCTTGACTACCTTCTCTAGGCTTGTTTGTTTCTTAAGTAATGATATTGATGATACTGATGCTTGACTACCTTCTCTAGGCTTGTTTGTTTCTTAAAAGTAATGATATTGATGCTTGACTACCTTCTCTAGGCTTGTTTGTTTCTTAAGTAATGATATTGATGTTTGACTACCTTCTCTAGGCTTGTTTGTTTCTTAAGTAATGATATTGATGCTTGACTACCTTCTCTAGGCTTGTTTGTTTCTTAAGTAATGATATTGATGCTTGACTACCTTCTCTAGGCTTGTTTGTTTCTTAAGTAATGATATTGATGCTTGACTACCTTCTCTAGGCTTGTTTGTTTCTTAAGTAATGATATTGATGCTTGACTACCTTCTCTAGGCTTGTTTGTTTCTTAAGTAATGATATTGATGATACTGATGCTTGACTACCTTCTCAAGGCTTGTTTGTTTCTTAAAAGTAATGATATTGATGTTTGACTACCTTCTCTAGGCTTGTTTGTTTCTTAAGTAATGATATTGATGCTTGACTACCTTCTCTAGGCTTGTTTGTTTCTTACGTAATGATATTGATGCTTGACTACCTTCTCTAGGCTTGTTTGCTTCTTAAGTAATGATATTGATGCTCGACTACCTTCTCTAGGCTTGTTTGTTTCTTAAAAGTAATGATATTGATGCTTGACTACCTTCTCTAGGCTTGTTTGTTTCTTAAGTAATGATATTGATGCTTGACTACCTTCTCTAGGCTTGTTTGTTTCTTAAGTAATGATATTGATGCTTAACTACCTTCTCTAGGCTTGTTTGTTTCTTAAAAGTAATGATATTGATGCTTAACTACCTTCTCTAGGCTTGTTTGTTTCTTAAGTAATGATATTGATGATACTGATGCTCGACTACCTTCTCTAGGCTTGTTTGTTTCTTAAGTAATGATATTGATGCTTAACTACCTTCTCTAGGCTTGTTTGTTTCTTAAGTAATGATATTGATGCTTAACTACCTTCTCTAGGCTTGTTTGTTTCTTAAGTAATGATATTGATGCTTAACTACCTTCTCTAGGCTTGTTTGTTTCTTAAGTAATGATATTGATGCTTAACTACCTTCTCTAGGCTTGTTTGTTTCTTAAGTAATGATATTGATGCTCGACTACCTTCTCTAGGCTTGTTTGTTTCTTAAAAGTAATGATATTGATGCTTGACTACCTTCTCTAGGCTTGTTTGTTTCTTAAGTAATGATATTGATGCTTGCCTACCTTCTCTAGGCTTGTTTGTTTCTTAAGTAATGATATTGATGCTTAACTACCTTCTCTAGGCTTGTTTGTTTCTTAAAAGTAATGATATTGATGCTTAACTACCTTCTCTAGGCTTGTTTGTTTCTTAAGTAATGATATTGATGATACTGATGCTCTACTACCTTCTCTAGGCTTGTTTGTTTCTTAAGTAATGATATTGATGCTTAACTACCTTCTCTAGGCTTGTTTGTTTCTTATGTAATGATATTGATGCTTAACTACCTTCTCTAGGCTTGTTTGTTTCTTAAGTAATGATATTGATGCTTAACTACCTTCTCTAGGCTTGTTTGTTTCTTAAGTAATGATATTGATGCTTGGCTACCTTCTCTAGGCTTGTTTGTTTCTTAAGTAATGATATTGATGCTTGAGTACCTTCTCTAGGCTTGTTTGTTTCTTAAAAGTAATGATATTGATGCTTAACTACCTTCTCTAGGCTTGTTTGTTTCTTAAGTAATGATATTGATGATACTGATGCTCGACTACCTTCTCTAGGCTTGTTTGTTTCTTAAGTAAAGATATTGATGCTTAACTACCTTCTCTAGGCTTGTTTGTTTCTTAAGTAATGATATTGATGTTTGACTACCTTCTCTAGGCTTGTTTGTTTCTTAAGTAATGATATTGATGATACTGATGCTCGACTACCTTCTCTAGGCTTGTTTGTTTCTTAAAAGTAATGATATTGATGCTTGACTACCTTCTCTAGGCTTGTTTGTTTCTTAAGTAATGATATTGATGCTTGACTACCTTCTCTAGGCTTGTTTGTTTCTTAAGTAATGATATTGATGATACTGATGCTCGACTACCTTCTCTAGGCTTGTTTGTTTCTTAAAAGTAATGATATTGATGCTTGACTACCTTCTCTAGGCTTGTTTGTTTCTTAAGTAATGATATTGATGCTTGACTACCTTCTCTAGGCTTGTTTGTTTCTTAAGTAATGATATTGATGCTTGACTACCTTCTCTAGGCTTGTTTGTTTCTTAAGGAATGATATTGATGCTTAACTACCTTCTCTAGGCTTGTTTGTTTCTTAACTAATGATATTGATGTTTGACTACCTTCTCTAGGCTTGTTTGTTTCTTAAAAGTAATGATATTGATGCTTAACTACCTTCTCTAGGCTTGTGTGTTTCTTAAGTAATGATATTGATGCTTGACTACCTTCTCTAGGCTTGTTTGTTTCTTAAGTAATGATATTGATGATACTGATGCTCGCCAAACCTTCTCTAGGCTTGTTTGTTTCTTAAATAATGATATTGATGCTTGACTACCTTCTCTAGGCTTGTTTGTTTCTTACGTAATGATATTGATGCTTGACTACCTTCTCTAGGCTTGTTTGTTTCTTAAGTAATGATATTGATTCTTGACTACCTTCTCTAGGCTTGTTTGTTTCTTAAAAGTAATGATATTGATGCTTAACTACCTTCTCTAGGCTTGTTTGTTTCTTAAGTAATGATATTGATGATACTGATGCTCGACTACCTTCTCTAGGCTTGTTTGTTTCTTAAATAATGATATTGATGCTTGACTACCTTCTCTAGGCTTGTTTGTTTCTTAAAAGTAATGATATTGATGCTTAACTACCTTCTCTAGGCTTGTTTGTTTCTTAAGTAATGATATTGATGATACTGATGCTTGACTACCTTCTCTAGGCTTGTTTGTTTCTTAAGTAATGATATTGATGCTTGACTACCTTCTCTAGGCTTGTTTGTTTCTTAAGTAATGATATTGATGCTTGACTACCTTCTCTAGGCTTGTTTGTTTCTTAAGTAATGATATTGATGATACTGATGTTCGACTACCTTCTCTAGGCTTGTTTGTTTCTTAAGTAATGATATTGATGCTTGACTACCTTCTCTAGGCTTGTTTGTTTCTTAAGTAATGATATTGATGCTTAACTACCTTCTCTAGGCTTGTTTGTTTCTTAAGTAATGATATTGATGCTTAACTACCTTCTCTAGGCTTGTTTGTTTCTTAAGTAATGATATTGATGCTCGACTACCTTCTCTAGGCTTGTTTGTTTCTTAAAAGTAATGATATTGATGCTTGACTACCTTCTCTAGGCTTGTTTGTTTCTTAAGTAATGATATTGATGCTTGCCTACCTTCTCTAGGCTTGTTTGTTTCTTAAGTAATGATATTGATGCTTAACTACCTTCTCTAGGCTTGTTTGTTTCTTAAAAGTAATGATATTGATGCTTAACTACCTTCTCTAGGCTTGTTTGTTTCTTAAGTAATGATATTGATGCTTAACTACCTTCTCTAGGCTTGTTTGTTTCTTAAGTAATGATATTGATGCTTAACTACCTTCTCTAGGCTTGTTTGTTTCTTAAGTAATGATATTGATGCTTGACTACCTTCTCTAGGCTTGTTTGTTTCTTAAGTAATGATATTGATGCTTGACTACCTTCTCTAGGCTTGTTTGTTTCTTAAGTAATGATATTGATGATACTGATGCTCGACTACCTTCTCTAGGCTTGTTTGTTTCTTAAGTAATGATATTGATGCTTAACTACCTTCTCTAGGCTTGTTTGTTTCTTAAGTAATGATATTGATGTTTGACTACCTTCTCTAGGCTTGTTTGTTTCTTAAGTAATGATATTGATGATACTGATGCTCGACTACCTTCTCTAGGCTTGTTTGTTTCTTAAAAGTAATGATATTGATGCTTGACTACCTTCTCTAGGCTTGTTTGTTTCTTAAGTAATGATATTGATGCTTGACTACCTTCTCTAGGCTTGTTTGTTTCTTAAGTAATGATATTGATGATACTGATGCTCGACTACCTTCTCTAGGCTTGTTTGTTTCTTAAAAGTAATGATATTGATGCTTGACTACCTTCTCTAGGCTTGTTTGTTTCTTAAGTAATGATATTGATGCTTGACTACCTTCTCTAGGCTTGTTTGTTTCTTAAGTAATGATATTGATGCTTGACTACCTTCTCTAGGCTTGTTTGTTTCTTAAGTAATGATATTGATGCTTAACTACCTTCTCTAGGCTTGTTTGTTTCTTAAGTAATGATATTGATGTTTGACTACCTTCTCTAGGCTTGTTTGTTTCTTAAAAGTAATGATATTGATGCTTAACTACCTTCTCTAGGCTTGTTTGTTTCTTAAAAGTAATGATATTGATGCTTGACTACCTTCTCTAGGCTTGTTTGTTTCTTAAGTAATTATATTGATGATACTGATGCTCGACTACCTTCTCTAGGCTTGTTTGTTTCTTAAATAATGATATTGATGCTTGACTACCTTCTCTAGGCTTGTTTGTTTCTTACGTAATGATATTGATGCTTGACTACCTTCTCTAGGCTTGTTTGTTTCTTACGTAATGATATTGATGCTTGACTACCTTCTCTAGGCTTGTTTGTTTCTTAAGTAATGATATTGATGCTCGACTACCTTCTCTAGGCTTGTTTGTTTCTTAAAAGTAATGATATTGATGCTTGACTACCTTCTCTAGGCTTGTTTGTTTCTTAAGTAATGATATTGATGCTTGACTACCTTCTCTAGGCTTGTTTGTTTCTTAAGTAATGATATTGATGCTTAACTACCTTCTCTAGGCTTGTTTGTTTCTTAAAAGTAATGATATTGATGCTTAACTACCTTCTCTAGGCTTGTTTGTTTCTTAAGTAATGATATTGATGATACTGATGCTCGACTACCTTCTCTAGGCTTGTTTGTTTCTTAAGTAATGATATTGATGCTTAACTACCTTCTCTAGGCTTGTTTGTTTCTTAAGTAATGATATTGATGCTTAACTACCTTCTCTAGGCTTGTTTGTTTCTTAAGTAATGATATTGATGCTTAACTACCTTCTCTAGGCTTGTTTGTTTCTTAAGTAATGATATTGATGCTTAACTACCTTCTCTAGGCTTGTTTGTTTCTTAAGTAATGATATTGATGCTCGACTACCTTCTCTAGGCTTGTTTGTTTCTTAAAAGTAATGATATTGATGCTTGACTACCTTCTCTAGGCTTGTTTGTTTCTTAAGTAATGATATTGATGCTTGCCTACCTTCTCTAGGCTTGTTTGTTTCTTAAGTAATGATATTGATGCTTAACTACCTTCTCTAGGCTTGTTTGTTTCTTAAAAGTAATGATATTGATGCTTAACTACCTTCTCTAGGCTTGTTTGTTTCTTAAGTAATGATATTGATGATACTGATGCTCTACTACCTTCTCTAGGCTTGTTTGTTTCTTAAGTAATGATATTGATGCTTAACTACCTTCTCTAGGCTTGTTTGTTTCTTAAGTAATGATATTGATGCTTAACTACCTTCTCTAGGCTTGTTTGTTTCTTAAGTAATGATATTGATGCTTAACTACCTTCTCTAGGCTTGTTTGTTTCTTAAGTAATGATATTGATGCTTGGCTACCTTCTCTAGGCTTGTTTGTTTCTTAAGTAATGATATTGATGCTTGAGTACCTTCTCTAGGCTTGTTTGTTTCTTAAAAGTAATGATATTGATGCTTAACTACCTTCTCTAGGCTTGTTTGTTTCTTAAGTAATGATATTGATGATACTGATGCTCGACTACCTTCTCTAGGCTTGTTTGTTTCTTAAGTAAAGATATTGATGCTTAACTACCTTCTCTAGGCTTGTTTGTTTCTTAAGTAATGATATTGATGTTTGACTACCTTCTCTAGGCTTGTTTGTTTCTTAAGTAATGATATTGATGATACTGATGCTCGACTACCTTCTCTAGGCTTGTTTGTTTCTTAAAAGTAATGATATTGATGCTTGACTACCTTCTCTAGGCTTGTTTGTTTCTTAAGTAATGATATTGATGCTTGACTACCTTCTCTAGGCTTGTTTGTTTCTTAAGTAATGATATTGATGATACTGATGCTCGACTACCTTCTCTAGGCTTGTTTGTTTCTTAAAAGTAATGATATTGATGCTTGACTACCTTCTCTAGGCTTGTTTGTTTCTTAAGTAATGATATTGATGCTTGACTACCTTCTCTAGGCTTGTTTGTTTCTTAAGTAATGATATTGATGCTTGACTACCTTCTCTAGGCTTGTTTGTTTCTTAAGGAATGATATTGATGCTTAACTACCTTCTCTAGGCTTGTTTGTTTCTTAACTAATGATATTGATGTTTGACTACCTTCTCTAGGCTTGTTTGTTTCTTAAAAGTAATGATATTGATGCTTAACTACCTTCTCTAGGCTTGTGTGTTTCTTAAGTAATGATATTGATGCTTGACTACCTTCTCTAGGCTTGTTTGTTTCTTAAGTAATGATATTGATGATACTGATGCTCGCCAAACCTTCTCTAGGCTTGTTTGTTTCTTAAATAATGATATTGATGCTTGACTACCTTCTCTAGGCTTGTTTGTTTCTTACGTAATGATATTGATGCTTGACTACCTTCTCTAGGCTTGTTTGTTTCTTAAGTAATGATATTGATTCTTGACTACCTTCTCTAGGCTTGTTTGTTTCTTAAAAGTAATGATATTGATGCTTAACTACCTTCTCTAGGCTTGTTTGTTTCTTAAGTAATGATATTGATGATACTGATGCTCGACTACCTTCTCTAGGCTTGTTTGTTTCTTAAATAATGATATTGATGCTTGACTACCTTCTCTAGGCTTGTTTGTTTCTTAAAAGTAATGATATTGATGCTTAACTACCTTCTCTAGGCTTGTTTGTTTCTTAAGTAATGATATTGATGATACTGATGCTTGACTACCTTCTCTAGGCTTGTTTGTTTCTTAAGTAATGATATTGATGCTTGACTACCTTCTCTAGGCTTGTTTGTTTCTTAAGTAATGATATTGATGCTTGACTACCTTCTCTAGGCTTGTTTGTTTCTTAAGTAATGATATTGATGATACTGATGTTCGACTACCTTCTCTAGGCTTGTTTGTTTCTTAAGTAATGATATTGATGCTTGACTACCTTCTCTAGGCTTGTTTGTTTCTTAAGTAATGATATTGATGCTTAACTACCTTCTCTAGGCTTGTTTGTTTCTTAAGTAATGATATTGATGCTTAACTACCTTCTCTAGGCTTGTTTGTTTCTTAAGTAATGATATTGATGCTCGACTACCTTCTCTAGGCTTGTTTGTTTCTTAAAAGTAATGATATTGATGCTTGACTACCTTCTCTAGGCTTGTTTGTTTCTTAAGTAATGATATTGATGCTTGCCTACCTTCTCTAGGCTTGTTTGTTTCTTAAGTAATGATATTGATGCTTAACTACCTTCTCTAGGCTTGTTTGTTTCTTAAAAGTAATGATATTGATGCTTAACTACCTTCTCTAGGCTTGTTTGTTTCTTAAGTAATGATATTGATGCTTAACTACCTTCTCTAGGCTTGTTTGTTTCTTAAGTAATGATATTGATGCTTAACTACCTTCTCTAGGCTTGTTTGTTTCTTAAGTAATGATATTGATGCTTGACTACCTTCTCTAGGCTTGTTTGTTTCTTAAGTAATGATATTGATGCTTGACTACCTTCTCTAGGCTTGTTTGTTTCTTAAGTAATGATATTGATGATACTGATGCTCGACTACCTTCTCTAGGCTTGTTTGTTTCTTAAGTAATGATATTGATGCTTAACTACCTTCTCTAGGCTTGTTTGTTTCTTAAGTAATGATATTGATGTTTGACTACCTTCTCTAGGCTTGTTTGTTTCTTAAGTAATGATATTGATGATACTGATGCTCGACTACCTTCTCTAGGCTTGTTTGTTTCTTAAAAGTAATGATATTGATGCTTGACTACCTTCTCTAGGCTTGTTTGTTTCTTAAGTAATGATATTGATGCTTGACTACCTTCTCTAGGCTTGTTTGTTTCTTAAGTAATGATATTGATGATACTGATGCTCGACTACCTTCTCTAGGCTTGTTTGTTTCTTAAAAGTAATGATATTGATGCTTGACTACCTTCTCTAGGCTTGTTTGTTTCTTAAGTAATGATATTGATGCTTGACTACCTTCTCTAGGCTTGTTTGTTTCTTAAGTAATGATATTGATGCTTGACTACCTTCTCTAGGCTTGTTTGTTTCTTAAGTAATGATATTGATGCTTAACTACCTTCTCTAGGCTTGTTTGTTTCTTAAGTAATGATATTGATGTTTGACTACCTTCTCTAGGCTTGTTTGTTTCTTAAAAGTAATGATATTGATGCTTAACTACCTTCTCTAGGCTTGTTTGTTTCTTAAAAGTAATGATATTGATGCTTGACTACCTTCTCTAGGCTTGTTTGTTTCTTAAGTAATTATATTGATGATACTGATGCTCGACTACCTTCTCTAGGCTTGTTTGTTTCTTAAATAATGATATTGATGCTTGACTACCTTCTCTAGGCTTGTTTGTTTCTTACGTAATGATATTGATGCTTGACTACCTTCTCTAGGCTTGTTTGTTTCTTAAGTAATGATATTGATTCTTGACTACCTTCTCTAGGCTTGTTTGTTTCTTAAAAGTAATGATATTGATGCTTAACTACCTTCTCTAGGCTTGTTTGTTTCTTAAGTAATGATATTGATGATACTGATGCTCGACTACCTTCTCTAGGCTTGTTTGTTTCTTAAATAATGATATTGATGCTTGACTACCTTCTCTAGGCTTGTTTGTTTCTTAAAAGTAATGATATTGATGCTTAACTACCTTCTCTAGGATTGTTTGTTTCTTAAGTAATGATATTGATGATACTGATGCTTGACTACCTTCTCTAGGCTTGTTTGTTTCTTAAGTAATGATATTGATGCTTGACTACCTTCTCTTGGCTTGTTTGTTTCTTAAGTAATGATATTGATGCTTGACTACCTTCTCTAGGCTTGTTTGTTTCTTAAGTAATGATATTGATGATACTGATGTTCGACTACCTTCTCTAGGCTTGTTTGTTTCTTAAAAATAATGATATTGATGCTTGACTACCTTCTCTAGGCTTGTTTGTTTCTTAAGTAATGATATTGATGCTTGACTACCTTCTCTAGGCTTGTTTGTTTCTTAAGTAATGATATTGATGCTCGACTACCTTTTCTAGGCTTGTTTGTCAATGTACTCATTAAATTGGCAAGTTGGGATTAAGCTCAGAACCTCTCATCCTTTCCAACTAAAAATACTGTGTTACAAAGTTCTGACAGAAGTTTATGAGGTGACAATACCTTTTAGGTAAATTCCAATTAACACTTTCTCTTAGAACATAATCTTTCCTAGGTAATGATATTGATGCATTGCTGACTTCTCTGGGTATATTTGGCAGTTTATTCTTTAAATTGGGAATGAGGGACTGATCTTGGAACTTATCAACCTTTTCAACTAGACACCATGTTGCAAAATGCTCACAGTTATTTATAATGAGACCATACTCTTTGACAAAATTGCACTCAACACATTTTCTCACACTAGAGTCCACTGTTTGAAAAATGACATAAGGTGAGTTGGAGTTACAATATTCATCCACACAAATTGTATTACATGTCAAATTCAGTATGCTACTATCTTTAATGATGTTGATCTCCATGTTTATGGTGTCTTTGATGACATTTTGAATGATAGCATGATGCCTATATGAACCCCGTTGACATACAGATGTCTTTTGATGCTGCTGAATAATAATATGTTTTCTCCTCTCTGCATTCTGTGTGGATTCTACTCTTTTTTTGTTGCAACAATCAATGTATCTCCTGTCTTTGATGACATAAACGAAAACTACTGTTATATCATTTGATGCCAAGCAACATTCTTTAATGAGAGCATGATGCCTATATGAACCCCATTGACATACAGATGTCTTTTGATGCTGCTGAATATTAATTATGTTTACTCCTCTCTGCATTCTGTGTGTGGATTCTACTCCTTTTTTGTTGCAATAATCAATGTATCTCCTGTCATGGCCATTATTTAGCAAAATTTTGTATTTCCACCATATTGACAGATTTATCAGCTGGAGATGATGACTCCTCGTGGATTACAGCAGAGATAGTTTATCTTCATAATCATCTGATTCCTCAAATAATATGCCTCTGTAATCCGATTTGGATACAATGTTAGCCTCCATATTAATCTGAAAGAATAAATTAAAATGGCTGTTCAGAGCTTCAATCTTTATGGATTATCAACATCATTTCACAGTGCTGGAATTTAACAAAATTACCGTAGCATGATTCAAGTCATGTTTCTATGCAAACGTTAAATAAGCTTGAATAAATTTGTCTTTTCCTGATAATGATGCCAAATAAAAAAAAGTATGGCTCAGATTGCCCTATAGTGCCTAAAGTGATTACTGTTTTTGTTGGATATATAAAATAATAAATGAACATATATTAACAGCCTTGTTTTGACAAATATTTTTCTTCTTCTCACAAATGATAATCATCAATTTACACAGATGTTCTTTTGCCTCCTAAAAAGAATTACACCTTTAATGATGATTGTACTTATTTAATTTCTAATCCTAACTTTTGAAATGCAAATACTCCATCAACATGTAAGTACATTTTGATATGCAAATACTCCATCAACATGTAAATACATTTTGAAATGCAAATACTCCATCAACATGTAAGTACATTATGATATGCAAAAACTCCATCAACATGTAAGTACATTTTGATATGCATAAACTCCATCAACATGTAAGTACATTTTGATATGCATAAACTCCATCAACATGTAAGTACATTTTGATATGCATAAACTCCATCAACATGTAAGTACATTTTGATATGCATAAACTCCATCAACATGTAAGTACATTTTGATATGCATAAACTCCATCAACATGTAAGTACATTTTGATATGCATAAACTCCATCAACATGTAAGTACATTTTGATATGCATAAACTCCATCAACATGTGAGTACATTTTGATATGCATAAACTCCATCAACATGTAAGTACATTTTGATATGCAAAAATTCCATCAACATGTAAGTACATTATGATATGCATAAACTCCATCAACATGTAAGTACATTTTGATATGCAAAAATTCCATCAACATGTAAGTACATTATGATATGCAAAAACTCCATCAACATGTGAGTACATTTTGATATGCAAAAATTCCATCAACATGTGAGTACATTTTGATATGCAAAAATTCCATCAACATGTAAGTACATTTTGATATGCAAAAATTCCATCAACATGTAAGTACATTTTGATATGCAAAAACTCCATCAACATGTGAGTACATTTTGATATGCAAAAATTCCATCAACATGTAAGTACATTTTGATATGCAAAAATTCCATCAACATGTAAGTACATTTTGATATGCAAAAACTCCATCAACATGTGAGTACATTATGATATGCAAAAACTCCATCAACATGTGAGTACATTTTGATATGCAAAAATTCCATCAACATGTGAGTACATTTTGATATGCAAAAATTCCATCAACATGTAAGTACATTTTGATATGCATAAACTCCATCAACATGTAAGTACATTTTGATATGCAAAAACTCCATCAACATGTAAGTACATTTTGATATGCAAAAACTCCATCAACATGTGAGTACATTATGATATGCAAAAACTCCATCAACATGTGAGTACATTTTGATATGCAAAAATTCCATCAACATGTGAGTACATTTTGATATGCAAAAATTCCATCAACATGTAAGTACATTTTGATATGCATAAACTCCATCAACATGTAAGTACATTTTGATATGCAAAAACTCCATCAACATGTAAGTACATTTTGATATGCAAAATCTCCATCAACATGCAAGTACATTTTGATATGCAAAAGCTCCATCAACATGTAAGTACATGCAAAAACTCCATCAACATGTAAGTACATTTTGATATGCAAAAATTCTATCAACATATAAGTACATTAAGAATCTTAGTCTTACCCATTTTCATTAAGTTTATCCTGAAAGAGTAACTTGATCCAGAAAGGTTATCATTGATATGTAGAGGCCCCATTTTTGAAAGAAAGTTAGATTTTCCATGATAACAACATATTTAGTTTAAAACTAAAAATGTAACTTTCTTTATGTATTATTTACCCACCCCTGTTGATATATTGTTAACATACAATAACTAAATAAGTAGTAACAAATATGACTTTACCTATTTCAGTTTGTTGATCTTAGCAAATGCATGCTAAGAGAAATAAAAAAAAAATAGTTTGGAATGTGTAGCAGAACTTCAGACACACCATTTAAAGGAATATGAGTCATTCACAATACAAAATCAAATTCTACCCTCAAATATGGCAAGAGATGTGACAATTGGTCACCATTGACATTCATGTGATATGGATTGTTGTAAGCTGCAATTATCATATGTGGTCTACATTTAGATTGAGGTATGGTTGGTCCAGGGTTGATCATCTGTACTGATTTTCTGGGCATCAAACTGACATCTTCTATAACTGAATGAAGGACCATCTTAAAATTAAACAGTGCATGTCCATCTTTGAGCCAATTGATGTTTATTCTGTATTGGGAACTCGATGCCACTCTCTTAGCAATGCCAGTGGCCATTAGGGAACTGGTTACAACTCACATTAACACAGAAAGTACGAGTTTGTACATATCAGTACAAAACTATGTTCCTTTTGAAAAATGCATTGCTTCCGATTTCACTTGAGCTTTTCCATTTACTCAAATCAGGCCTCTGCTACGGGCTAAAATCTCTTAACCCAAAGTAGAAAAGGCACATACATGTAATGAGAATCTTTGAAGAGCTTTTGATCAATATATAGTACATAACTATTCAATGGCTTTACTGTCTGTGGAAGGAGCTAGGCAGGTTTTAAATTAGCCGAAATTTGGCTAAGGATTCCTGTTGCCATACTTTGTGAGGCTGGTACACAACTAATGTCCTTTTAGCCCAATTTGGCTAATTCCTACATAGCTGTTGTTCACACTTTTAGATTGAAACCAAATCTTGGCTAAATGTCTGTGTGGGTTCGAGTCTAAAATTCGGATAATGTAGTTATGTGAGAAAGCTTGCCAGTAGCTTCTTGTGGGTCGGTGGTTCTTTCCGTTTTTTTTCCAGTTTCTTCCTCCACCATTAATACTGGCCGCCATGTATAGCCTATATTGTACTTAAAAATGGCATTAAGCCATAAAAAACAAACAAAACATAAATCCTTGCACATTGCACTGATCCATCATATAAGGTCATCTGTTGGGCTACTAATGTTACATGTAATTTGAAAATGTACATAATTGAACATAGAACGTAGAGTGTAACATTCAAATTTAATGAATGGAAGACTACCAAACCATCCCAGTGATTCTTATAAGGTTAGTATTTTTATATAAATTCATGAGGTAAATTATCTATTTTACCTCCATCCACCACTATTCCATCCTAATGTGTGCCAACCCTACTGTTGATAAATGTGTAATCAGAATAGTCTAGTAAATACACCTTTACTGAGCTGTAATCCCGAGGAAATGAATAGAGAATCAAAATAATAATACAGTATAATACCTGTCTTGATACCACTGTTATGAGAGACCATAATTTCCATACACAGACTTATTGATTATGTAGGATTATGACCTGTTTTGATAGACCATTTCTTTTGGCAGAAGGGGTGGTCTTTGAAAACAATTGTACCACAATGCTTTTAAATACCCAAATTTGTAATGATACTATCACATGGCATTTAGAAATTCTTATTATAAATGTAAATTTAGAACTTTCTGAAATGTATTATATCAATCTGTGCTTGGTCAAGTTTTGCCATAAAATGATGTCATGACATTACTTGTGGAACTTCAGTATGCTTTGGCCAATGTGTTTCCTGTATATATAAATCTTTGTAAGGAATAACTTAATTGGCTTTGACATTCAGTGAACCATAAACATTTTCAGCACAAAAATAAAGTTCAGCTAAAATATATAATCTCTTCAACCATCAAATTGTCTATGCAATAAGAATGTAAATGAATAAATGAAACGCTTGTAATTGGTACTATGTCTTTATTTCAATATTTCATAAAAAGGGATAGGAAGTACATATTGGATTATGTTAATTAGGTCAGAGTAATAAAAAGCATATTATCAAGTATATATCCTGGTAATCCATTTATTTTTAAATCTGACATCATATAAGACAAGTGACTGAAGCTTTAAATATAACAGTAAACACAGACAAGGTTTTTTGTTTTTAAGTTCAAATGCACATATTAATAATTGTGTAAAACTTTGCTCAGGCTCTGTATGTCTTTGAACTCTTCGCAGAGTCTGTTTTGAGTAATTAAGGTATGGTTGCCATCAATAATATCAACGATACCTTCAGACTTGAAATTCAATTCTAATGAGTCATCACCAACATCTACAGTTCCAATTGCAGGAGGAAATTCCTTGAAGTTTCCATTTTGTACCATAACTTTTGCATTGATATACAACCTGCAGACATAATTATGATCAATGCTTCTGACAGCAGTTTTGCTTGATGAACAATGCAGGGTCTGTATATCAACCTCAAATGTTCCAAGAAACTTTGACTGAGCCGCATGCATGAAAACATTCTGCTCATTCTGAAAAACATAATCACATTGGAGATAATGAAAATCATAATCACACTGCAGATAATAAAAAACATGCTAAGCAATCATAACTTGATTAAAATACCTTTCTTGGTATTTTGAAAGAAACTAAAATTCCTACCAATGGAAAACATTATAAAGCTTTTCAGAGAAGCATTTACTGTAGTCAATACATCAATGAATTATAGTCTTCTATAAATGTGCATGAATATTCATGATAAATCTCATCTGACTAGAGTTAGAAGTCCTTCTATAAAAATGCTACCAATGCTTCATGCAGAAAGGCAATGTAAAATAGTCTGAGAAAGAGACTTTTACTATTTTTGTCAATGTTGCTGAAAGGTTATATAGTGCAAACATCAAACAGAGCTGAATTCCCTTTGTAAAATGTTAAGTTACTTACAAAAGTACAGTGCAATCATTAAATATGGATAATCTTAGTCAAAACTTAATATATGTTAGGGACAAACCAGTTCATCTTCAGGGATGGTTGTTGGAGGGGTGGGTGGAACTAAATAAATAAGTGAATAGGAATTCCAAAGAGTGTTTGCGTGATTTTAATGCTTTACATATCTTTAATAATTGTTCAGTCATATCATTACGATGTCTGGTGTGTGACAGTTTATAGTGATTTCTATTATTGGGCCATCATACAAAAGACATGTGGCATGCTGTCCCACCCATTTACATTATCCTGACACCAGGCCAATGAATTCTAACACTAATGTCTTAATGCTGGGCAATAGCAATGCAGCTGTTAGTATCATTGTTATAAGTCTTTGGTATAACTCAGCAAGGGTTCAAAACTGCAACCTCCCACATCCAAGGCAGATACTCTAACCACAAGGCCAATTTTTTTGTTTGTTTGCATACTGACAATGAGATCCACAAAAAGCATATACACAAAGTTTTCCATATTAACAATCCTTTATTATCCACTGAATTAGAAAAATAAATATAACACGGGTATTATAAATGCTGTACAAAATCAAATTATGGCAACATGGAAAATGCATGTTAATACTGGTTTTTAATACAATTTTGACTGAGTCATATTTTTCTGCACATGTTCTCTATATATTCTCAGGAATCAATGACCTACTGATAATCACACACTAAGTAGTTATTGAATTAACTACTTGCAGATTGGATTAATTACAGTTCAGTTTTTCTTGCCACACATTTTAGTTTCCAAAAATGCACACCTTAAAAACTGTTACTACAGATCTTAATTGTATAAAATTTATTAATAAACTGATGTAAAATGGTCAATTTGTGTCCATATACATTTGTGACAACGCTTTCCCAGATTATAAATGTATCCACCAGTAAGTCCACCATTAACTCTTATTCATTATTCTGTTTCCAACTAATACATCAATATAAAGGAAAACATTTTAAAAAATATAAAAATTTGATCTATATTTTTATTACCTAAATTTCATTATCTGTTATAAATAATCATTCTTCATTACTGGTATTTTTGCTATCAGGTTACAAATAAAATTTATGTCATTGATGAAATGTAAAAATGTATAATTCAATGGAATTTGGAGACATGCTAATGGCTCAACCCATGAAAAGAAGTGTGCAGCTTATTCACATCAAGTATGCAATATAATATACATGTACTGATCATAAATTGTCTAGTTCAAACTGTTTTAATGTATGGACCATTTTAAACAAGAGAGTTTGCAATGTATATGAGCAAAAGAGAATTTAATATGCTTTTGTTAATTACCTTATACTTGTTTCATCACTACTAAGTCCACATTCTTCAACTGTTTCAAACTTGTAATTTATATCTTTATCTGTAAGAAAAGATTTAATAGCATCTTCAATTCTAAACTTATACATACACTATCTGAAACCAACTTCTCTTAAATCACCCTCTCTTAATCTCTTTCATGCATATATTTCATGTGATAAATCAGGAGATTGACTGTTAAAACTAGAATATTGACAATTCTGCAAAGTCCAACTAAAATGAACATGATTTATTTTAAGTCAAATTTAAAACCAAAGACTTCTTTAACCTGACATGCATAATTTTTATATTTTTTTGTTTGTCAAAATGTTCCTTGTACAAATCTGAATTCATAATGAATTGTGTTGTATGGTCACATTTGAGATGAGAAATTTGAATACACTATATTAGATTGATGTGAATGACAGATCAAATTTTTGACAAACACATAATGTTGGCAACTGATAATCAATTATAGGATATTTAAATCTTCTAATACTAGTATTAAATTAGTTTTGATTAGTGTTTCTATTTTTGTACATGTGTATAAAAAATTAAATATCTTAACAATGTAAACTTCAAAGGTGATCATGTTCACACAATATTTGGAGGGTGTGTGTGACTATCAATATAGGTCTCACCAATAAGACTGTTATAACCTGACTTTGGAAACTGTACCTAGTCACAGTCAGCAAGTGAACAGCAGCTTGATTCTCTACACTGAACAGTGTTGTAATTAATTTCCGAGATTGGATTCTCAGTCACTACTCAGCAATGAATGAATTTGAATTCTGAATTTGTCTGGCTCACAAAATTGCATATTGGTGTAAAAATATATGATACATCTATATATATGAGATTTGGTCAAAAAATTAATAATATGGTTTGAAAAAGTATTCAGCAGAGATTAGAACTGCTGCATACAACCCGTCAATAAATAATAACATAATATAATTCTGTCATTATTGCATGTCTGGATAGACATTTTGAATATTTTCTGTCATGGTAAAAATTAATCCCATTTCCAGTTAATCTGCAGTTTTAACAGCAATTCATAACCATAGAAAAACTGTTTTTGGTCCACAAATGTCAATAACATTACACAATATTTTTCTATCTCCCTTTCTAGAATCTGGAGAAGAAAAAAAACATTTTGGTAATATTGTCTGGTAAAATATAGAAATATACTTACATTTCACTTTCACATAAGTACCAATATCTGTGTCATTAAGATTTATGCAAATCTTTCCTGGTCTGCTGAGAGTCAAAGACCATGTGCTGAAGGAGAGCAGATCCTTAGTGTGGATATAACAGCTATCAGACCCTACAAAAAATGAGATATTTTATGTGTCAATTAATAACAGCATTAGGAATGTTCCTTTCTGTTTACAGTACAATTATCATTATTATTATTATTATTATTATTATTATTATTATTATTATTATAAGAAGAAGAAAAAAATGAATAAAAACATACTTAATACATAACCTTGTCAGTTTCTTGGAAAAAAACCTGAACATTTTACTAACATATTGTGGATTTTAAATCAATTAGAAATGTATTTAAGGAGCTGAAACAGCTTATCATGCTTTCTTTAATTTGCTTGTTTATATGACACAGTATACAGAAACAAATCTTTATTTTAAAATTGTTTCGGGTAGAAATATAGTTCAGTAATTTTTATTTTCTGTGTAAAGGCTTTTAATCATGAAGTGTCTCAATTGATATATTTTAAGAAATTCTGTTGTATATAGCGTTCATTAAAAACAATATTAACTGTACTTACTCTCTCCTGTCACACCAGCCTCTACTGTTTCGTGCCCCTTCTGTTTCATCTTCTTCATAAAAGTCATAAACTGATGACATTCTTAAACTGTGTTACTTCCTGGCTCAAGTGTGTGCTACTACTGGCATTTCTAGGTGGGCATACAATATTTAACCTCTCAAAGACATGCCTTAGTCCAATGTCTGTATAGAACTTCTGACTTTTGATCTTGGAGTTGGATCACATGGCTTATTAGTCTGGTCTTTGATATTAATGGCCATGAACTGGAGCTGTTGAAGCTATGCTGATTGAATTATCAGTGATGATTTGTTGGATGATGTCTTGCTTTGTGCAAGATAAACAAATTATATAATACTGAAATGCCCATAGTCAAAGTGCTGATCTCGCAATTTTTTCACAAATTATAACCATGTACAAATCATTTTTTAAAAATCCTTTAATTATAATGCAACATCAATCTAAAAAATTGTATAGCTTATTCCACTTTCCTTTTCTTAACCAGCAATTTTTATAGACAGTGTAACATCAAGATCTTCCACCCCAACCCCCTAATTATTTATTTCCACCTCCCTTACAACTCATTAGTTTCCCCCTCTAGTTCAAACTTCTACTCCCTTGCCTAAAGTAATTAATTTCTTTTCAATAATGGACACTTTGGTAATAAGCTGAATGCAACAGGTACATATGTAATGAGTCTGCTAGCAATTGGAAATGGGGTAGATTCAGCTATCACATTCTTTTCCCCATTCAACCAATTAATTTATTTTTATTAATGCGCCCTTTGGTATACACTTAAGGCATACAAGTGAGATACCACAACATAATGGATCCTTTAACAAATGGGGGGGGGGGCAGATCTATCTAGCTGATTTTCCCCCCACTATTATGAATTAGTTCCATATACATAATCTATTTAGTATTAAACATATGGAAATACCATGCATGTAACAGGTCATACAATATATTGTGCATGGGGGTACATGATCAATGAGCTGATTATTTCTCCTAACTGCAATTAGTTTCTTTTCCATTTCCACATTTGATATATAATGTTTACTTTACAAAATCTCATATATGGATGATTTCAAATGAACCTTTAATAGATTTTCAACAGTCACTTGCATAGTATAAGACACAACTGTTAAAGAATCTTCCTGGTTCTTCTTAGCAAACTTACAATGCATTAAAATGGGGACCATTCTGATGACCTAAGTGGTTAGAGCATCCACTTGTGATGTGGGAGGTTGTGGGTCAAACCCCAGCTGAGTTATATCAAAGACTTATACAAATGGTGCTAGCATCTGCCTCACTTGGTGCTCACCATTAAGAGGTTAGTTCTGAGAATGGTTGGCCTGGTGCCAGGATAATGTGACTGGGTGGGACATGATGTTACATGTCTGCAGGGCTATGCATGAGTGGTGTACATCACTTTAAACTAACTATAAAAATCCAAAATACACACACACACACACACACACACACACACACACACACATGGTCATTTGCAAGGTTTTGTAACAAAAATCTAGAGTCAGTGAAAGTGTCCAAGGAAAAATATGATGGGTACCTCAACAAATAATACTGGGTAACTCCTTTGGAATTGGATCAACAGATACTATACACATAAATGTCAGTAGAGATCAATGATGTTGCACTCATAATCTTGGCATCTTCTGCCCACACATTATTTGTTTCCTTATTCCTTTTCTGTAAATATTTATTTACATTGTTTTTGTGGTAATTTCTAAGTGATTTAGTAATCATTGTGGAGCACATGTCTGACAATACTATTTCAAGAAATTTTGAAGCTGTCTTCGCTTGTAGCTTAAAACATACAATTACCCTCACCTCATACAATTTGCAGTGGATGAAAGAAGTGAGAAGAGAGAGAGATTAAGCAATAGAGAAAGACTGATATAGGAAGAAGAGCATAAGACAGATGAGAGCCATAAAAACAGTGGAAGTGAGAGGAACACAAGAGGAAGACAGAAAAGAAAAAGTGGAATACAGAAAAAAGAAACATAAAGACAAAGACAAGAGAGAGAGAGAGGAAGAAAGATACAAGAAGATAAAGAGAGAAATAAGAAAAAGGGCAGTTTTATGAAGGAAAGAGAGGCGTAAAGAGAGAGAGAGAGGGCGAGAGAAAGAGAGGGAGGGAGTGAGGGTGTCAGGGCTGATTTTTTTCCTGCAGGAAGATAATCACCTGGCTAAATTGTTACCAAGGATATTGTTAGGAGGGGAGGGGGATTTGGTCTTTATGACACAGGCAAGACTTATGTATGATGAACACCAGCTTGTCATCCAACATATATAAAATCATGGATATTTTGAGACCTTTTTAAATAAAACCACGACGTTAAGGTGCCTAAACTGTCAAATCAAATATGGTTATCCTATTTTTAAAGCACCATTAGTGTCCCATTTTTATAGCATATTAGTACTATTTTTTTATGATTCTAAAATGTTGGGTGCAGTCAAATTTGGAGGCATGTCTTACAGTGTTACTTAACCATGGGATATTATGTGACACTGATTAAGTCCCCTCTATGCAGTACTATATGGTATCAAAAATCATTTCTGCTTCCACACATAAACTGTGCAATATGTTACCAATTAGAAAAATAAGTAACCCATCCAAGAATTGGGAAAAACATAATATTCCTTTGAATAATTATGTTGATGATTGGGTTAACAAATCTTATCATAAGCGACTGAGAACAAATTGCAGATGATTAAATAAAATTTAAATGTGTTTAATGTTTCTAAAAATAGAAAATATAAAAGCTGAAATAATGTTCGAATATGAAAAATCTACAATTTTAAGACATATTGTTCTCTTTAGATTACTGTCTTTAAGACATTATTATCTCTCTATCCTATGGGCTTTGATGTAATTAATATAAAGATATTTATAGCAGTGCAAATATTGATAAACTTATCAATGTTTTATTAATTAATACACAATCAAAACCATGCCTATGTATGCCATCTTTTATTGTGCTTTTTTATTATCAATGAAATAATTATATGTACTAGAATTTATTATGTATATATATATATATATATATATATATATATATATATATATATATATATATATATATATATATATATATATATGACTTGTCTACTTTCATTCAGTAGACATTGTTTTTTTGTTTTTGTACTATTTCCCATGCAACGCCAGCAGTTGGTCGGATCCAACCCATGACTTCTTCACAGTTAATTATAAATGTTCATAACTTTACAGAGAATAGTTAAGATTAGTACATAGTATTATATTCTAATTCTAAACTCATTACAGAATATAAGCTATGAGAAAGAGAGAGAGCCGAAGAAAAGTAAATTTATTGTAAGAATTTCCACTTATATACATATATGTACCAATACATATATGCACATTAAGCATTCACTCATTACAAGTTTTATAAAGTAACTATGGTTGTTACTCATTTGAAAGCAATTCAATTCTGCTATTATTTTAAATACGTATTTTCCCTTAATAGCAATCTTTGAAAATTAAACAATTACCATTGTAATAAAAGTTTCTGACACTAGGAAGAAATCTAACCTTGCCCGCTTGATAGGTTTATTCTTTCTCCAAGTGGATCTTTTTGAATCTATATTATTTTCTCATCAGAAATAAATTTGAATACATTCATCATAAACATCAATTAGGACAATTAATGTTCATAAGTTTGAATGTGTAATTTTGAACTGAAGTATCTAAAAGTATATTGTTGCTGTTTGCATCTACTTTGCGTCTGTGTATAGGCAACTCAAAGTTATTGCTCAATACAATAGCTTCTCCCCTTGAATCTGAATGCAAAAGAAATGATATATTGGTAACCCCAAGATGATCTAATATGTCTCCTGTCATTTAGTAAAATGTGTATCTTGCAATAGATATATTGAGTATTCCTCATTTTCTTCAGGTAATTCATTACATCTCCAACCCATAGCAATATGACAGGATAGATTTTTCACAAGGCAGTTCTTTTATATAAATGTCTACATGGAACTGCACTAGAACATCTTCAGGACTTGTTCAGGCCTTTTTCAACAAAATACCAGTTGGGATCAATATCACATGGAAAACTTCTAGTACCAAAACCAAGAACAGAGCAATTCAAAAAGAGTTTTCAATATTCTGGTACAGTTGTATGGAATAAGCTTCCACTACATGTAAAATCGGCTGAAAATATTAGAGTACTTAAAAAGAGATATCATGAGCATGCATGTGTTTATTATAGATGATGATCATACCTATATTTATAGGTATTTCCTTAATGACAGCTTCTGTGTAGACTGTGACACTAATTATTGGTTTTTTTTTTGGTTTTGTATGGTTTAACGCCATTTTTTAAGCACAATATAGGCTATACATGGCGGCCAGTAATAATGGTGGAGGAAGAACCCGGAAACCCCCCGGAAAGAACCACCGACCTATGAGAAGCTACCGGCAAGCTTACTCACATAACTACATTAGCCGAATCTTAGACTTGAACACACGCAGACAGAGGTGAGATGGCAGTGATCTGTAATGGACAGCGCTTTAGACCACTCGGCCACTCTGGGCCCCTCACTAATTATTGCTATCTTCATATAATGTGCATTTTCATACTCTCCTTAAGAGGGCCTCAAGGGAGGATAGTCCTTTACTAATGAGTCACCCTCAATAAATAAGGCATTATTATTATTATTATTATTATTATTATTATTATTCATAGAGGCAATTCTCAATGAGTCATCCGCTGCCTTTATTATAAAATTCTTATATCTGATATTGATCATTACATTACTTCTAGGATTTGCTGAGATATTCTATTTGATAGTGAACATTTTATTTTTAAGGCTTATGTTATATATAAAAAGAAAGTTCATATATTGTCATTAAGAGAGAGAAAAAAAAATAGAAAAAGCGAAGGTCATTTCTGAAGAAAAAAAATAACACAAACAATCAAAGGTCATTCAATAAAGTTGATAGAAATAGAAATGCAAAAATATTAAAGAAATAGTAAACCAAATACCCAGTCATTAAATAAGAGTATTTTGCAACTGTCATCCTTGTTGTTTTTACACAAAATTGGGTAACTTATCCTTTTCAGATTTAAGAACTTTGTTCTGTAGAATTTCTTTTTAGTTAAAATATCTTATGTACTTAAAATGATATGGCCTGTTAGTATACTTCATGTTGTTTACTTGATATTAGAGAAAAGTTTGTTGCTTTTGGCTTACCAATAGATATTCTTTTCAATGAAATGTCAGCCACATTACAGCAAAGTAGCTTCTATGCAAACAACTTCACCTAATATACACTACTCTCTCAAAAGTACATAATAACTGGTGAGTGCCTGCTTGAATGTGAAATTCAAATTCGTTTGTTTCTTTTTTGTTGTTGCATCATGACATTTACAAATCTTTATACATTTTGACATAGTGAATTTAACTTTGAAATTTATTGAACAATTAATGAAAGTAATTTGTGAAGTTAATAATTATTCATTAATACGTGTGTTTATCAGTATATATAATTTATTATGTAGCAACAGATCACTGAAAATGTATGAGAATGTGTGAATGAAAAAAAAATGTGAACAAAAGTAAACATATGATAACTGTTCCTTATATTTGTTGGTGTGTTTTGGAAAGGACCAAAATATTAAAATGAAAACTTCTTTTTAACACCGTTTGATAAATTAAAAAAAACTTTAGAATTTTGAAATATATAACTGATGAAAATAAGAATATATCATGAAATATGCATCACTACACCAATTTTTACAAAACTATGGTAATGGGTCAAACATATTGAGGGCAAAATGAACAATAAGAAAGAATCACATATTGAATCATTTTGGGATTTTACTTCCCACAATTTGCTAAAGACAGACTCTCACAATTTCATTAATTGCACACTTTGAAAATCATTTGCATTCTGCATGTATTTTTATGTGAGACATTAAATTTATTATCTTGATTTAATCTACCCACCTACCTACATATCTATCTACCTATCTTTTAAATAAGTAAAGGATGAGTATTATAATGTTTGTTATGACAGTATAATAATCCACCATTTATTTATTACCTAAGTATCTAACCCATAGTGGCTCTTCAATAACTATTTTGAAGAGACTCAAAAAGTACTTGGAACACAAGAAATTTGGAACAAAATTTTACTGTTCAAGTTTCATTTTGATTTTCCTTTCATGTAGCCCAGTGCTAACAGTTGGACATGTAACAAGGGTCATCCTGATTATAACCATCTCTAATTCAAATTTCACAGCCAAAATCACTTGGGAGAGCATGGTTAATTACACATTTGAATAATCTAATCATGATGGCAAGGCTTTATAGCCAAACAAGCCTTTGATGATGCCCTATGGACCACTTGCTTGCAGCTAACAGTCTCTTACCAATGTTATGGATCCTAGATTATTTCATTATTTGGATTTGGTTTAGCTGAAAATTTCAACAATTTTTAAAATATAACTTTATATGCATGTCACAACAAAGTCAAGATATTAAAAGGGATTTTCATATATTCATATGATCGGACAAAGCAGTACACTGACATAATCACAATTCATAAAATTTGAGCACAAGGGAAAAGATTAAATATACAGATCTTGGTGCAAATTTTGTATGCACATAACATTCACCACAATTCTCATTGGCTAATTTTTTGGTAGCTGAATGAGTAAATAAACAAACTAACTGAATCTTGATTGAACAATATTTGAAAGGACTGTAGATGTATATTTTAATAATCTTGACATGTAAATTCATGGAACAAATGTAATTTTAAAGTGGGTCTGATAATGTTATGAACTATATGTTAATAATCTACTTATCAAATGCATCATAGGCTTATTTTAATATTTACATGATAAGAAAATAAATTATCCTGTATGATAATTAGGCATTATGAAATTACCAGTAGAAGCACATGTAGCAATCAGATCAATTGGTTGAAAAATTACTTTGAAAAGTGTGTACAATCTGTAGTTAACTTCAACACCTGTTAGAGAAATATGTTATTATGTTTACACCCATGGCTGAGTATCCACTGCACTACTGTCTTCAATGCAATGTGTTGATAAATATTGATTGCAGATAAATTATAAAATTAATTCCTTTTATAAAATACACGTGTGACTTTATTTTTTTTCTCAACTGCTCATCTCAACTATAACAATGCAAACACTATAAACTCAACATTGATACGGGTTGTGAAAAAAATTAGGTTGAATTGTTCATATCATATAAACACCAGAACTTTATAACAGGGCTCCTTACAAGTATATAAACAATACAAGGCTCGAAGCTTTTTCACATCTGGGAAGATAGGTTGCTTGCTTTCCAGGTTAAAGTTCATAATTTAATAAAATAATTAAAAAGTCCTTTTAAACAGTCAAGAGAGATATATAATTGACTCTGCTTTGCATAGAAGATGACAAAAACAAATGATAATAATAATAATAATAATGAGGACTTTGCATTACGCCTAGAAGCTCTAAGCACTTTACAACATATATAATGATATTACATTGTACTACAAAAAGCAAAACACTATGAAATTAGAAAATAAAAAGCTCAAAATATTTGGAGGTGTGCTCTGATTGTGGTTCAAGCATGCTGTGTTTTGAGCTTTTTGACAACTAAAACTAGTCACACAAATTTATCGGCGTTTGTGTTATTTTTTTATCCCAAATCTATATATATATAATTTGGCCATCTACATATCATAACAGCATATCTAACAGCACCTGAGTGAATAGTTCAAAATATTTCATCTGAAGACTGTTACATTGAAACAATTATGTAATATTGATACAATACAGATACAATGATTTAATGTTTCAAATAAAATGTGCCAGTAAACTTCTAATGGTTTATGATGAGTTAGAAAGTTGATTTAGCAAGAATAAATGAAAATTGAATGTGCAACTCTCAATTATATCTCACAGAATTATGATACCTATTATGATATTTAAAAAGAAGAATCTGAGTGTTAATTTTCCAACTAAATTGCAATGAAATTTTAACATTATTTATTATTTTTTATATTAATTTCTTCTATTATGACAGTAAAACAATCATTCAAAAGACTTGCTTAGTTTAGTTTAAAATAAATAAAATTCATTTAAAAATGACTGATCCAAATTTTTCAGGTATACATAGCCCAACAAGTCTCAGGCAGACATCAAGCTGAACGAGCAGATAGAAGAAGATATGATGTTGGGAGACATGTTTTGTACCTTGCAGATGCAACTATCATTCAAATCGGTCAGGTCATGGAAGTTGCGCCTGCTGAGATTACAATTAGATTATACAGAACAAAGCAATTTAAGGTGTCACTGACATCATGTAAACAGCTGACAATATCAGTCAGCAATATTTTACCAGGGGAATTTGAACTTCCTGCTTCAAGAAAATTGCTGATAGGCATAAAAAGACTTATTGAAAAGAGATCTTGTATGTTAAAGTAAAAGTTGTTACAATGTACACCATTTCAGTCATATGTTCTTTAATAATAAAATTTGTTATATATTTAAACATTTGTTTTAATAGTTTGGTTTTCTCTAGATTTTGTACACATCCATCTTCCTGTTGGTCTATCTCTCTGCTAAATACTTGATAAAGTTTGTAGGTTTAACAATTTTTGCCGAAATACTAGTTTGATTATATCAATTTTAATGACGAAAATCATTGGTGTGATAAAAATACACAGTCATTTCATTCACTGATTTATTTCTAACCCAACTCTAACAAGGCCCTAGCACTGTCATTGTATGTGGGTTTTATGCTTAATGTACATTATGTACTAACACTGTGCCATGTTAGAGTAACATGATCAGAACACACATCTCTATAAAGCAAACCTCCCCACTGCTCTGTACCATACAATGACTGCTACATTTCACTGATGGACTCCAGTCCAGCATTACCTATCTGGCCTCTCCCATGTGTACAAACCAGCAAGATACTTATGATCTTCTTCTGGCAATCATATACTCATTATTCTCACTATGAAAACGAAGTCATATGTACAACATTCATTTGCATACCAGGGCCCAACAACTTGGAATGAATTGCTAAATGAAATTAGACACAAAGACACTGTAATCCCTTTTAAGAGTCTCTTAAAACTCTGACAAACATGTCAACTGCAAAAGCAAACTTAAAGACTTAATGTTGTTTCCTACCTTAAATATTTTCAGCATGTTTTTTTTGCTTTATAGTTTCATGTGCTTTTTTTGTAGTCAAATCATTATAGACGTTGTAAAATGCTTAGAGCTTCTAAAGATTAGGTGCTATACAAAGTCCTCATTATTATTATTATTAGTATTATTATTATTATTATTTATACTATGGGTGAGTCTATTTCCCACCAACATCACTATTATGTACATAGAAAAACCACTTGTTAAACCCATGTGAAAGGCAAATGTGTAGCATTCATTTAGCCAAGATTTGGTTTCAACCAAAGAGTGTGAAGAACAGCTTTGTAGGAATTAGCCAAATTGGGCTAAAAGGACATTAGTTGTGTACCAGCCTCACTGAGTATGGCAACAGGAATCCTTAGCCAAATTTGGCTAATTTAAAACCTGCCTAGCTCCTTCCACAGACATTAAAGCCATTGAATAGTTATGTACTATATATTGATCAAAAGCTCTTCAAAGATTCTCATTATGTGCCTTTTCTACTTTGGGTTAAGAGATTTTAGCCCATAGCAGAGGCCTGATTTGAGTAAATGGAAAAGCTCAAGTGAAATCGAAAGCTGTAATTTCATATATTGATGGAAGGATGATTGAAATGTATTCATGGGAAATGGATTTCATGTTGTGAGAATAAAATAATGATTCTGTGTAGGTTATGCTGTAATTTACCTTTATATCAAATGCAACTATACTAAAATCTTGGTGTTTATTAAATTTCATAAAAGTGAAATCAAATATTTCTGATTTTACAGTATGTATGTATGTATGTATGTCTACTTTATATAACATCTTCCACATCTACATAATTTATCAGATATTGAAACATCTAGATATTTCTAGGGTACTTTTTGTAAATTTTAGCAAATTATGTGAGGCATTTTTGGGGGGACAAAATTAAGGTATATATATTAAATATGTTTCTAGCAGACTGTTATCATTCAAATAAATCAAAAATGACTTCATCGGATGATTGCTCTCTGTCAAGTAGTGTTGTATGGTTTCAAGAAGAGGTTAGCAGAAATTCAATTAAAAAAATTAGTTTTAGTAACAGTGATCATATTAGATCAGCATCATTTGTGTACACTAGTCCATCAAGCTTACACATATTCTGTCAAATGTGATCCGCATCATTTGTGTACACTAGTCCATCAAGCTTACACATATTCTGTCAAATGTGATCCGCATCATTTGTGTACACTAGTCCATCAAGTTTACATATATTCTGTCAAATGTGATCCGCATCATTTGTGTACACTAGTCCATCAAGCTTACACATATTCTGTCAAATGTGATCAGCATCATTTGTGTACACTATTCCATCAAGCTTACACATATTCTGTCAAATGTGATCAGCATCATTTGTATACACTATTCCATCAAGCTTGCACATATTCTGTCAAATGTGATCAGCATCATTTGTGTACACTAGTCCATCAAGCTTACACATATTCTGTCAAATGTGATCAGCATCATTTGTGTACACTAGTCCATCAAGCTTACACATATTGTCAAATGTGATCAGCATCATTTGTGTACACTAGTCCATCAAGCTTACATATATTCTGTCAAATGTGATCAGCATCATTTGTGCACACTAGTCCATCAAGTTTACACATATTCAGTCAAATGTTGCCAAATTCTGTTTAGTGAACTTGATAAAATGTAGAAGTTTATTTTTTGTCTTGTTTTTTCTTCTTAAGTCTGAGGGTGGACCGGCAATATTTGTAACAATTCAAAATCTATTAATACCTGGATGTTTCCCAGCAAAAGTTTGTCAAGTGTTCCCATGTTAAATTTAATACATGTATAAATAAATATAAAAGCTCTTCTAGAGTTGTAACATGGTCCACCTTTGAAAGACATCTGCTAGGATGCATTCTGTCAAATTTGGTCATATTTCTAAAGAGCTGCTTTGAAGAAAGAGGCATTCAAATGGTTTTCTGAGGATAAGTGAAAACACTCCATACCAAGATGCTTTGTACCAAGGTTGGTTGAAATGGGTCAAGTGGGTCTTCGGAAGAATTTGACAACACAAGACAAATTCATAGCCATATTATAAACTAATTTGACTTTATGAACATTATTATGTTAAAAGAGACAAATATGGACATGTTAGTGGTCATCTAGTTGATCTCTGCCAAGTAGCCAAAGAATGAGCAGGTGACCAAGAAATCTTGGTCAGTAGATGATATTTGTACAAATGTATTACATTCTTGTTGATTATGGACATTATGAAAACAATGCTTTTAAGGCTTCTCTAGTCTTAATATCTTCATCAAGATGTGATGGCAAATGAGTATTATTTCAGCAATATTGAAAGGCATCAATGCCATGCCACTCTGTCAAAGTCTGTCAAATTTTCTTAAGCACTTTCTAAAAATAAACTTGTGTAAAGGTCTTTGTAGTTTTAATAACAACAGCCAAACAATTTAATAAATAAGGTAATAAAAATTTAATTGTTTTTTACAAGCAGTTATTAAAGTTCTTAAGCAGCCATAAATTAAGACACATTTACGTTATTTATGCAATATTTTTTTTCTTCAAATTTAATTTAATTCTGTTGTGCAATTATTGTAAAGACAATATAATATGAGTAATGTTGGTTATTTTTTGATGGCCAAAGAGTTGACTTTTAATGACTGCTCTAAACAAGTTTTGTACCTGATTGTTAACGTGAAAATTTAGTCAAATTATCCTAACAATTAATGATCATTAGAACTTGTATTCTGTGTATTGCAATGGTGGCCATAGTTGATTGTGGATCAGAATATTTTGGCAACCTAAAGAGACATTCATTCCAGGATAATTATAGAAGTTCTGAAACAAATCAGATAATCTAATCAGGTTATTTACATATGAATACAAAATATGCTAACCAAATCAAATCTAAAGTGATTGTTGCTTTTAGTTGTTGTATTAAATCCAAAATGCTCCAAATTGTGCGAAGAATTTGGTAACCTGAATGTTGAGTCCATTATCAAAGCACAACTGTTATGTGTGACTTTGACCTCAGATTCAAAAGCATGATAGTACCTGTTAGTACCTGTTGCAGAATAAAATTGTCTAAGCTATGTAATGATCTATTCCACAAAACAACGGTTTACGAAACATTCAATTTAAAAAAAGACCAATACAACATTAACAAAAATCTGTGACTATGTCATTGAGACCAAAGTGCTTGATATTGAATATAAATTTTTTAGTTTTAAATTAAATCCTATAAAAGTATGATGTGTATCTATTAAAGGTTTTATGAATTTTAATCAAATACAACAGCCAATTCCATAGCAAAATGCTGATCATATGAAAATCTGACCAGCTCATTTACACATGTGTAGAAATATGCAGACCAAATTTAATTTTGTAGCCCATGTGGATTTGGTTGTAATATGCTGAAAATATATTAAGACCATTTATATATAAATAAATATGATTGTGATTATGCCCTATTATTTGCCTGCATAACGTGGTTTATTAATAATTATGTTATTTTTAGGCTTTTGTCAAAGTTTTAAAATGTGTAATAAATTAAAACATTGTTGTAATGGTTTGGAAATCCAATCATATCGTCTGTCGTAATGCCGGGGCGTTTTTGTACTGACTGGTGTCCCGCCTAATTTCGTTTCGTTATCGAGAGGTAGACCGCCCTCGATGTAATTGTCCTTTCGAGTAAATATAAGTGGTGAAACTTATAGATGAAATCTGTAGATATATATATATATATATATATATATATATATATATATATCTATATATATATATATATATATATATATATATATATATATATATATATATATATATATATATATATATATATATATATATATATATATATATCTATATATATATATATATATATATATATATATATATATATATATATATATATATATATATATATATATATATATATATAGAGAACAAACACGAGCCCCCCGTACAGGTAAATGAACAAAGTAATCAATTACATAAAAAACTACATTAGGAATATATCAGCTTTCAGAAAACAAAACTTTCTCGAATTACAAAGGACAGCACAAATGGATTCAAATAAAATAGCTGATCTGTTTACTGATAGATTTAGTTCATCATAGGATCGAGTGAACAATCGACGTCAACGTCTTGTATGATTGCATAAAATTTTCTTCGGTTCACTCGACTTCAACTGTAGCTATTCAGACTGGATCTCCGGATTCCACCCTAAAATCCTTCTCAGGACAATCAGAATGTATACGTCGCAGGAATACTTCACAAAATTGTACGTTTCAGGATTCCACTCTCAGGATTACACGTCACAGAAGCACGTCTCATATTACATTCAGGTCACAGGAGCTATTCTCCTGTTGCATCACGCCCATCCAAAATCAGTTCGTCTGATTCCTTGGACAACAGTTTTTGCGAAGGAATTTCTTGCAAATTCCTCACAGGAATTCGAGAAGCCTATTCTTTTTCGTTTTTTTTTTTTTTTTTTTGGAGGGTACGTACTCTCTCCCATGTTGATCTTTTCAGACAATTTAGGGAGGCCCTCCTGCCCTTATATTACGTATTTGCTATAACTTCTTGTGCTTTATTTTATTTCAAGTTTGTGGAAAAAATGCGTTTTTTCTTTTGTTAAATAAAATTCATTTGTTGTATTATAGATTATATATATTCGTCGTCTTGAATTAAAAAATCCTGTCTCACGTTGTAGTCTTCTTCCTCTTGTCTTCCCTTCCTTTCCCTCTGTCCCTTTCGCTGTTTCCGGTTGCTCGTCCTGTTCGGTTATTCTTTGTGGTGTCTGATGTTGATTATTTATTCGAGTTATTTAAATAATACTTGTCCGTTATTGGGGGAGGGATATAATTCTTATGTGTCTGTTTTTCTTTTCTCTGTTGGTCCTGTTGTTGCTTTTGTTGTAGTCTCCGTTTTTGTTCCTCGTTGTTTTGGGGACATTTGAAGGGGGTGTGACCTGTCTCGTTGCATCCTGCACCCTGCCATTTGTCCTTCTTCCTCGTGATAATTATTTTTACTATCTTAGTTTAACTTTCTTCCTATTGATTCTATTATCCCTTTCTTGTGTAACGTTGACTTCCCTGCGGTCTGTTTCGTACGTGCCATTGTGATTATAAACGCTAAGTTTACTTCTCAACAACAATTATTAGAATCGGAGCCTATTCTGTTTTCTCTTGCAGAAAAGCTTAGACGGATTAAATTTTCGATGAGGCGATATTAAAGCCTAGGAAATTTTGTGTGGGAAACACGCCCTTTAACTAGCATAACTAATCAGTCAAATCTCTCGGCCCCTTCCTCAGTGTCTCCAATATCGAAAAGGGCTGGTGCCATCACGCAGCCCTGCATCACGCCGATGTTAACTGGTAAAGATATTCATGAAGATCCATCAGGACTATTGCCTTCATATCTGCATGGAAAGAGATTATCATGCTGCGAAGGTTTTTGAAACGTATTCAAGATTTTAAAAATAGAATGTTTTCTGCATCATTTGAGTGTGCAGTTTTAAAAAAATGAGCCCATCTTTATAATATCTTTTCAAATAAATTCACAGGAAGCATGCAAACACATGTGCCGTCCACCATTTTTAATATTGGTCTTTGTCAATTTTTGAAAATTCCTGACCTCATTTATTTCAAGCTGAAATTTGCATATTTCTTACATATATTTTATATAGAAATGTTTTGTGAACATTCAGCTTTAAGAATAATCTGACTTTTTCTATGTTCCAGGTAATTCAGAAGCCCCCCTGTGCCTTTTTATCACCCCACCCCCAACATTTTTGCATTAAATACTATATTTTTGAGTCATACACAAGTTAAAATTATAACTTGCTTTTAAAATGGAATGTTTTCTGCATAATTTGAATGTGCATATTTAAAAAATGAACCCATCTTTATGATATATTTTCAAATAAATTCATTGGAAGCATTCAAACACATGTACCGTCCACCATTTTTAATATTGGTCTTTGGTCACGTTTTGAAAATTCTTGACCTCATGTTATTTCATGCTGAAAGTTGCATATTTTTCACATATGGTTATATATAAATGTGTTGTGAATATTCAGCTTTAAGAATAAATTCACTTTTTCTAAGTTCTAGGTACTTCTGAAGACTTTCTGTGCCTTCTTATCACACACACACACACACGCCCCAACATTTTTGCATGAAATAAAATTATCTTGAGTCATACCAAGTTGAAATTGTGTTACTCTTACAACCAATAGTGCATATTCATTACAGTGTTCTTTAACCTATAAACATTGATCTGAAATCACAATTTAGTACATAACAATTGCTTTTTTGGAATTTAGTTATCATAAGATATATTTGGTCAGTTATCATATCTATGAAATAAAATCAGTGACAAAAGGAAAAAAAAACAAATGTGGTATCAGACATACAGAAGAAACTGACAGTTGGTTCTCAAGATATATTTATGATTATTTGTTTAAATGGAGAAATACTACAGATCGATTCTTTATTCGTTGGCTTATGATGACAACATTCATATTGATATTCACAAAAATAGCAATAGCATTAAATTTTAAATGCATTTGTTTTCATTCTTCAAAATTATTTAACTTTGTTTTTTTTTTCTCTTTCCATCTTTACTAAACATGAACTTTTTCATTTTAATACCAGTGTCTCTGATAATATCTCAGTGATCACAATCACATACATATTATAAATAGTATCACTGAATCAGTGGGTGATACTCCCGTCGAGTCTCTAATATCGAAAATATATTACACAACAAACATCGTACAAATATTTTGTAATAAGTTTGGTATCATGAATAACAGTACGTCTCTATAATCCGATTCCTTGCTAAAAACGTCTGCCTTTTAATACAATCAAGTTTTCGTGTTTTTTTTTTAATCCAAATTATGTCGTATTGTTATAATTCTTTACATTTTGTACGTAAAGAGTTATCGTTCTTGCTGGCATGCGTGACCTTTGAAAATACGTAATATGTGGGTTTTCCGCAAAAATTCGCACATATTTTACCATTATTCTCGTAAAAAGAATTCCAAAGTATTTAAAAAGGAGGTGTAGGTGAGCGTATATGCTCGTTTATTTAGTTTTTTAGCGTTTTGAAAAATTTGGTTTTCGTTTTTTTCCCGCTGAATAAGTTGTAGAAATGGCCCAATGTCATATACACTAATTATATACATTTGACCTTTCAACCATAAATAGATTCGGAAGTAATAATGTCGGCTTTTTACATATTAAAGCGGAGAAAGTACCAGGTGTAATGAGGTTGACATTTTGAGAAAACGTTAATCTTGATCGCCAGTGCCCTCTAGCGGCGCCCCCTGTTGCTACATACTATGTACATCATTGAGGGTCGATTTCAGTGTTTTGGGTATGTGACATTCATTGGATGCGGCGGCAACTGTTAACTGGTAACAATGAATTATTCACTGAAAATTCAGTTGATACAAAGGACAAAAATATAGTCAAATCATATCTTGATTTATTTTGAGAATAATTTGTTGTGTATCTGTCGATAATTGTAAGTCTTCGTCAGTTGTAGATAATTATTTAACTTTTTTTAAGACAACAGAGATTCTATTTTATATTACAGCTATTTTCATCTCTTGCTTCGTTTCTGATTCAGATAAAACTACATATACCGTCAGAAGTGTCCCCATGTAAATTCTCAGTTTTGTATTAACAAAAATCTAATGGATCTTGACCGAAGGTATTATTTCCAACTGTTATGTTACTGCGATGTCTGTAATCATATACTAAAATAACCACAACGATGCTTGATTAATATGAACACTTTCAATGGCAAATGTCATATCCAGATTATATATCATTGAAATGTATTCTTGTTTCTAATGGGGGAAAAAAGCAATAAAGAAAAACAAACTAGAAAAACAAAAAACAAAACTAAAAAATAAACAAAATAAAAGAATTTTTTTTAAAAAAGGCAAACAACAGCAACAATTGGTACAAACAGATTAATCCATTATATAACTGATTCATAGTCCGAGTTTCCTCTGACCCTTGCCACCCCATTTTTGATATTTGGTTTTTTATCCTACACCCCAACATAAAAAACCAAATATAAAAAATGGGGTGGCAAGGGTCAGAGGAAACTCGGACTAAACTGATTCAGTACAATATATGTAATGATAATGGGGGTGGGTGAGGGTTCTGGGATGTAGCACATATCAACTACATACTTAGGTCATCAAGTTCTACCTGCATGTTTTACACAATGCCACATTTTGTTACTGTGTCGTCAGCTTTATATTTTTTACATTACAAAATCCTGCCAACATTTGCGACTGGGGATTTTCAGATCTAATTTTAGAAGACGATGAAGTCATTGGTCACGATAGTTTGTTATTCATGCATAATCATGAGGTATGTTCGATTCTATTGTTCCGTCATAATGAATATGATATGAAGTTGTTTTGGATTACCTAGTAACACACACACACACACACACACACACACACACACACATTCTTGTAAAACCTACAAAATGGGAGCATGAGATTTTTTTTCTCTTTCTAAATCAAAATCGGGACATCTTTATCTTATACAGTTCTGGAGAGGAAGATCGGTTAATATATATATATATATATATATATATATATATATATATATATATATATATATATATATATATATATTTGGATATATGTCCTTTGCAACAGATATGTAGTCGATTTCTAAAAACTACTGATTTAAATTTTTACCATTAGAACATGAACACACAAATATACATACAAATGAATTCTAATGAATTGCATTATCTCTTTAAATGTAGTTAATTCTAAGAGAAAGGAAAACGGCCAGGACCCAAACATTTCTTAGTCGTTGAATTGCTGCTTCCGAGAATTTCTTTTTAAAGGAAAACTATCACAGCAAATTCAACATGAAACGGAATTTTATAAAATAGTTTCTCTCTCTCTCTCTCTCTCTCTCTCTCTCTCTCTCTCTCTCTCTCTCTCATATTACAAGCTAATTTCCTTGAATCAAATAGAACGTGCTTAGTTGGCCTAGGTACTCGATGTGGGATGGCTACGTCGCCTTTTATATGTTACCGAGCTGACAGAAACATTCCAAGTTGGGTAATACTGGAATTGTATTACCTCAACAAGTTAATATGCATTTTTAATTCAATCCTCATGTGTATTCCTTATTTTAAAAATGCTCCCACACATTCGAAACCCATATTTTGTTTTTCTTAATTTTTACACACATGATATATTGTTGTTATGGGTTTTTTGCATTTTGTCATGTAGCCATACACAATCACGTGATCTCTCTTTCCTCATTTCGCTTTTTGGGGATCGTTGTTGAAAGGGAGTCTTAGTTAAGGATATAACCTTAATTCAAGAGTAATATTCTCAGATCTGTGCTTTTAAAAATGATGTTAAGTAATTTTACTTTGTTGTAGGCAAGTTTTTGAATCCAAGTTAACTTTTCTTCAATTAAATTGGATTTTAAAGGATTAATTCATATTTCTGGAAAAATATGATGTGCTAATACGTAATTCTTGGATGAAGACAGTTTATAAAAATATTATTCTGATTTCCAACACCTGAGGATTAAATCTTGTGATTCTACAAGGAACTGCCATCGTCTTCCATCTTGTATTTTCCAACAAGAATCAAACAACGTCATCGTTATCCGTCTTAAATTTCCAACAGGACTCGAACTTGAATATATTAGAGCGTTTCATCATTACTAGGACTTTTCAAAATTTAATTCGTGGATTATTCTTGGATCATATTTGGATTTGATTCTTAAAACTGTTAAAAAAAATAATCTCCATTTTCATAATCTTTTTCTAGGGAAATAAATTATTTGTTAAATTTAACAAACCTTGTTTTTTTCCCAACTCTTTGTTTGTTACCGTTTATTAGAGCCTAAAGGTATGTATGTATGTATGTGTGTGTGTGTGTGTGTGTGTGTGTGTGTAGGAGTGACTTTTCATTATCCAAAAGTATATTTGAATCCATCATTTGCAGAAAATATAAAGTAAAGATTTATGAATACAAACAAACAACATTGGAAATTCTTCAAAAATACAGTTTAAGAGTTTAGTTCAGTGTAATATGTTATTCAGTGAGAGGCCGAAATTATTTCAACATGATTCAGTTGCATAGCAGTAAATTATTACGTTATATGCCGAATCAAGCTTACAAATCTCAAATTAACAACATACAAAACATTCTGTAATGTTATTTCAGCTGACCCTAGCCACCGGTGCCCGGGGCGAATGCCCCCCCCCCCCTCCCCCACTGTTGCTACTCTACTGTACATAGGTTAACATATCGGAACTGTGGCTAACAAAGACAAGCAGGGCTAAAACATATTTTAGAGACATACTTACACTTATTTCCTCAGTCCTGTCTGTCGTCCGTATTTGTCTAAAAATAGAGGTTATGTTGTATTTCCCCGTTTGCTATTAATATACAACGATGCTATATTTAGAGCTGTTTTTTTTTTTTTTTTTTACAACCTTATTACACTTTATATTTTCTCCACTTTCATGCAGATATATTCGTGGTTGAAAGGCCAATTGTCCATATTAGGCGTTATCATGGACTAAATGATTTTCCACAACAGTTTTAATAATTGTTATTTTAAGATATGTGTAGGCTAAATCAAATTTTAAGAGAAATGACACCCGCTACTGAAATAGTTGATACGGAGCATGCGTGACCAGTATGATGTCAAATGAATTATTCACCAAGCAAAAAGCGAAGCAAATGATTATACTAGCTCATATATATATATATATATATATATATGTATATATATATATATATATATATATATATATATATATATATATATATATATATATATATATATATATATATATATATATATATATATAGCTGCTTTATAAATTGATGGAATTGTCGTTTTTGTTACAGGAATAAGGGTTAAATGTTTAAATGTATGTGAGGGTTACTAGAAATAGAGAAATGCATTAAAAACCGAGGTATATATCGGTGTACGCAACAAAAATATTATTTATATTTATTTTCCTGAGTTTTCTGAGTCCATTAGCAGATATTTTGGCTTGTTACAATATCACTCCTGCTTATAATATCTTATATTTTTAGTTCGGAACTAATACTAAGCAAATTCAATACTAAGAATGTTGTATATTAAATTATAGCTATAAAGGTTACATTAAATATGATACAGTGTCGGCGAATAGTTGTGGTATTTGGACACTGTTTACATTCATTCTGTGTACGTATTACGATTCGCTATTTATTAATATAGCACGACTGTGACATCATTACAAGAATTGTGTCATAAATAAGAATAAAACATAATTAGTAGCCAAATCACTTATAAAACAATGTTTATTTTGTATTTATTATTATTATTATTCTTATTATTATTATTATTAAAACAAATGCAAGTGATGCGTTTGGTACTTAAACTAATACATGTAAATACCACTGTATTACCGTTAAAGGCATACAACCTAATATTTTCGACTTTTTTGTTTGTTTTTGTTTTTTATGGTTTAACGCCATTTTTCAGCACAATATATAGGCTATACATGGCGGCCAGTATTAGTGGTGGAGGAAGAAACCGGAAAAACCCCGGAAAGAACCACCGACCCACGAGAAGCTACTGGCAAGCTTTCTCACTTAACTACATTAGCCGAATCTTAGACTCGAACCCACGCAGACAGAGGTGAGATGGCAGTGGTCCGTAACGGACAGCGCTTTAGACCACTCGGCCACTCGGGGCCCCTCGACTTTTTTGTTGTTGCAAATGCATGATATTATGAAAAGTATAGTAGAAATAATGAGTAATTACAGGTCATTTAGTTTCAAAAAATGTACAACTGTAAGTTTAATCATTGAAAATATAACGATTTTCTGTACGGATTGCTAATTAATTATGCAGAAAAGGAAATTACCATTATTATCCGACGTAGCACTATCACGTGACGCGCGTCAACAAATATGGAAGTCGATGTAAGCATGTTTCTCTTTTGATGTAATTATTGCTTTATTACATCGTATTTCTTCGTCTGTCCTTCTTCTTAGTTCTTTATAGTCACCCACAAAATATGTATTGCTTATAGATTTCTCATTATATATGATAAATTACAAGAAGTAGGCAAAAAAGTCAATATGATGGAAAATCCTGACAATAAGAGGTTCCTTTAAGGGGACATTCTTGAAAGTGTTTACTTGTCGTGTTTGTGAGATTGTCTTACGTTGTAAGATAAACCAACTAAAAATATGATAATTTGTATCATTGTAATCAGAACCGCTATTAAAATGTCTCGCTAAAGCCGCTTCTTAGGCTCAGAACAAAGTTGATTTTCTTGTGCAGTTGCATTACCACCTCACGCTGACATATCCGATAGTCGATGTGATTTGCGCATTTGTTTGTATATTTACACGTTTGCTTTATTGCAGAACACAAAAATTAATATTTTCCCACATGATATTTAATGCATTTATTTTATTTGGAATTATTTTTACTGACAATTTTTTAAAAATTCTGCAGGACTTCGACCTGGTTGTTTTAGATGAAGTCATGCTCCTTGTTGCACAGAGGTATATGCAAGATGTCCTGGCAGCAGAAGAAGATAATGATTACAACCAGGGGAAAAAGCATACTGCTAATAGGCAGTTTATTTTATGGACTTAACGGATACCTAAGTACTGGCAACAGACATGTCATTCCAATCTGTTGTGTATGGCGTATAATGGATAACTAATTTTGGCCAGTACCATGGCTTTACTCAAAGAAGACTTGGGTGATCTATCCAATGATATGATGTGTGAATAATATAATTTATGTTGATTTTAAGTTGTATCAAGCATCTCTTTTGTAGTATACAATTTTTATTTTGCATGAACAAGTTTTGTTAAACATTTTTTTAGCTACCTACCCACTAAACAATGATTATGTATGGATATGTTTTGAAAGCAACTGTGAGGAGACTATATATAAAAAAAACATAGGATGAATTTAAGTTGACTAGCATTGTCTTGGGATGCAAAGGATGTAAAAAACAAAAGTACACTGGTGAACATGATTTTAATCATGCATATACAGTAACACATTAAGTTGAATGATAAATAACGCATATTCATATTGAGTTGAGAAAGCAAACCTTGTTGCAGTGTTTCATGAATACAGATTGGCTTGTAAATATCAACAGAACTACAAACACTAGGATACTATTCTATCCAGATACTGCTCATTAATTTCAATTACATGTAAAACAAAATGGCTCTGGAAACAGAATAAGGTTTTTAAGACTAAAATACTAGTTCATCAAAAGTAACCTTGAATGCTTATATCACATATGTGCATCATCAGCCGTCTTATTGCAACTAAATCAAATATACTTTACACCAATGAAAAGCATCAAATTTTCAGTTTTTAAAATGTGTTCATTTACCATAGAAATAATTATACCCTTTATATGAATGCCCAGATGAATGTACACAACTGCATACACTGTAAAACTAACTGTTATATATTATGAAATGTACTAAACTTACAAGTACAAATGTGCATGTACAGACATAACTTGATTTCAAGAGTACAGTCAGGCATAAAGAAACTGAAGGATATCATCTAAGAATAATTATGGCATATACAGAGGTTGTCCGTGTTATTTAGGTTGGGCGGGGTGCTCTCAATATTATTTAAATTATTACAAAAGACCCCCACCGGCTTGTTCTTGTGAGGAATTGAAGTAGTGATAGAGAGATGCAATGCTCAGAGACCCCAGTCAGTGGTGCCGACAGTTCAATTAATGAATACACAAAATGTGAAAGTAAAAAAAAAAAACAATTTAATATCATTAAATAACAGTCATCTCTCAAATGAAATTCAATTGAAAACCCTATGACTCGTCTTTAAAAGATCGACCATGTTATGGCTTATTTTATTATCTTATTAGTGTAATAGATTTTCCTCCTGTCCTGTGTTCCTACTCATCTGTATGATCTTTATCTGGACTGGTAGTCCAATTCCCTCCAGTCCGTCTAACTTCTACCTTCTGTTCTTCCTTTTTCTTTGTCTCCCAGAGACTTTAATATGAGAAACTATTGTACCATTACTATAAAAGATTGATTACAGACATCCCATTCCAAAATACTAGACAGTTCTATAGAAATTACATTGATGTTTTAGTATCTTGTGCTTGGTTTCTATGCTTTTGACACAAGTGATTACCATTTCCTCAATGCCAAACTTTAGTACATCACCTAAACAAACTACTGCAGAGAAACAAATATTAAAATTAAGCCCACCCCCATCCCCATGCATTTCTTTTAAACTTAGGGTAGCTAGGTACACACACACACACACACACACACAGATATATATATCTATATATATATATATATATATATATATATATATAGATATATATATATATATATATATATATATATATATATATATATATACTAGCAAGTACCCGGCATGCGTTGCAATGCCACTGAAAGAAAGAAAGTGTTTGTGTTTAAATAGACTATTTGACTGGTTATTGGAATGCATCTCAGATTATTTAGTGGTATTTATCGAGCCCACAATAAGTGGTTACCTTACCGAAGGCGTTTTAGGTATCGCTACCAATTATGAATTTCATACAGCTGTTGATTTACGTCATCATAGTTTCAGCCAATCCAGACCGTGTTCGATCACGTGACATATCTATGGCGCCTACAGTTCACACCGAACACACGCAATTTTAGGTATCGCTACCGATTATGAATTTCATACAGCTGTTGATACTCACCAAAGTTTTACCGCAATCGGATGAACGGTATAGGAACGCATACGACACAAACGAAGAAACAAACAGACATACATTTTTTTCATACTGTCAAATAGCCTATTCTGTTTATTGAAGTGCTTTTGGATACACAATATTTTTTGTTTTTCTGTCTGGTGCGTATATGAATAAATCAGAAGGTTTTCCAACGCTTGAGCATGCCACATACAGCTGTCCATGTGAGAAGCATGGATTTTCCAAATTTAGTCCACACACTTGTAGCGATTGTCCCTGTGCTTTGTTTATGGTAATTGCAAATGCGAGTCGCACCGGAAACTGCAAACGTTTGAATTCGAATGGCATATCTGTCGGAATCATAGGGATGCATGGCAAGAGTACATCTTCTCCTTTAAATTTTCCATTTAAAATTATAGCTTCGATGATATTGTTCATTAACTTTTTCACTGAAAGCCTGGTACCATTGCAAAGTCGTGGTGGATTTATGTTTCGGAGAAGAATGATAGGTACGCCAATTTTCAATGTTAAAACGTGCGGCGGCATGCCTGGCAAATCAAGTGAATTTAAGAATTCAGTTGGATAATTGACAACTTCGTCTTGATTCATTACAGTATCTATGGACTTATACGTTGTCGCTTCGCCTGGTATTTGTTTTTGAATGCTGAAGTTGATGGCATTAACATCGTTGTTTTTGGCTGCTAATATAGCACGTTCACTGAGCCACTGATGATTTTTGTAATTCTGTGCGATATTTGGGAAAACTTTGTGAATCAATTCGTCTGTGGTTCCTGTAATTTTACAGAAGCTTGTTTGGCAACGTGATACATTGTGTAGATTCATCGATTTCCATTTTCCCAATATCCAACAATTGTTTTGCGAAATGTTCAGCGGATGCATCGTATTGTAGTTCTACACGCATATTGGTCTTCAAAGTCAATTTCTGCACGTGTCGCCATAAAACTGATGATTTGAGACATGCATTTAATTCATCAGCAGCTGTTGAACGTGGTATAACTGGTAGAGTTTGTCGAAAATCACCAGACAATAAAATAAGTGCGCCACCGAAGAGCTGTTCATTTCCTCTCAAATCTTTTTGTGTACAGTGAAGCGCTTCCAAAGCCTTTTTGTGCGCCATAGTACATTCGTCCCATATAATGAGTTGACATGATTGGAGTACTTTACCCATTCCAGAATTTTTGTTGATATTGCATGTTGGTGTGTCGGTGATTTGCATATTCAACGGCAATTTCAGTGCTGAATGCGCTGTTCGACCACCATCCAAAAGAGTTGCTGCAATTCCAGATGATGCGATTGCCAGTGCAATATTGTGTCGTGATCGTATAGTTGCCAAAATAAGTGAAATGAGAAAAGTTTTTCCTGTGCCTGCGGGCGCATCTAGGAAATACAATCCACCGCTTTGGCTTCTAATTGCATGCATAATTCTATCATACACTATGCGTTGTTCTGGAACCAATTTCGGAAGATTTGTTTGAACAAATGTACCCAATTCGTCAACATCAAAGTGTGTTTCTCGTTGCAAATCACGATCGAAAAGGTCGTTTGCAGATCGTTTCGGAGCAACCATTCCCAATTGTACCAATGCTTTGTTAGCGATTGCCATACATATCTCCTCAATCGAAACCAATGCCTCATTATACACGTTTGGTGTGAATTGAAGGTCCGGATTTTGATTTGTTGCACGCAAACGATGTAAGATGTCTTCAATCATGTAGACTTTGTATTTTTCCCAAAGATCTTTTGGATTGGATGGGAAACACGTTGTCAATATGATTGCAAATAACGTGCGTATTTGCTGTGGTTGAGCAGTATTCGATGCATCAGCGAGTGAAGTGTCCCAATGTGCATCGTTTTCCAAAAGATTTAATTCTTGGCAAGCTTCACGATAAGTGGCACATACTTGACCGTTTACTGTTCTCAGTTCTTGAAAGGATGTCGGTCCACGTACGTTAATTAACAGTAATCGCAAGTAAAAGCATTCTGCATTGTTTGGGTGAACAGTGTATAGACGGCTTAATGTGTCGGTCGAATATAAATTGGGATGTACTTCAACTGCTTGACTTTGTTTGCGACGTTGAAACTTTTTCACTGATGCATTCCATGTGTAGTATGTTTGGCACTTCAGAGTAAAGTTGCGTCTTTGCAAACATATCATTCCCGCACAATGAGAAAAATGCAGTTAACGTTGTTGGCGGTGGTGACAATGCTCTTGCATGTGCATTTTCTGCTGTGAAGTATACGCGCTGTCCATTTTCAAGGTGCACTGCCAAATGAACAACTGTTGGATGTCGTTCATGGATTGGAAATGAGAAAATGCGCCATACTGCTTCATTGCTACTAATGTAGCGTCCCATTTGATATTGGTAGATTTCATCGATGGATGCATTTGCATTTCCCACTCCAAAAAATGCCATATCGCTTCCTTTGTTAACATATTTGCAAATGTACTTGATAGATTTCACCGAATTGCAATACTCGACATTGATGTGTGCTTTGTACGTTTTCGAAAGTAACGGTGAATACGGCACAACCCAACGATTATCGACTTCAACATCATTGTTTCGTACTTTTAAAGTTATGGATTTGCCACCATCTTCAGTTGATCGCCGACGATAGAGTGGATATCCGTCATTACCAGTGATAGTCTCGGCAAGTAAGTGTCTTGGATATCGTTTCGTGCATTGCCCATCAGACATGCATGGTGAATTGTTGTTGAGTATGCCACATGGACCGTGAATCATGTTTTTGGTGACGATTTCAAATAAGTCTTTATCAATATCGACATCTGGTATTTCTGCTGAGATGACTTGATCAATTTGATCTGGTGTGACTTTTTGGATAAACTATATCAAAATGTGTGCATGTGGCAAACCTCTTTTTTTGACATTCAATGGAATACATCCAACAGCGTGTCTGTCCAAAAACATGATGCTTGACAATGAAATCTATTAAAGATTTCAATTTTTGTTTGAACACACGCGCGGAAATATCATGACGATCCGATGATGATTGTCCAGGTAACAAAAGTTCTTGTATTTTATCCCACGTCGGATTGCATGTGAAGGTAATAAACAAATCTGGACGGCCATATGCGCGAACATATGTCATTGCATCTTGTGCGTATTCATGCATGTGCCGTGGACTCCCTGTAAATGTGGCCGGTAGTATGACCATTTTTCCGAATTCATTGAGATTCACATTGCCATCATTAACAACTGCATCACGTAAATGAATGTACTCTTCGGAACGCAACATGGTTTGATTTAATCGAATGTAGAGGAGTCGTTCGGTTTCGATTTTCGCATACATATCGACAATGTATTGATGGAACAATTGTCGACATTTCAAGATATGATTTTCAGCGTTTTCACGAATCATCAATTGATATGAATAGTATTTCATGGTACTGACTTTCTTATTCGTTTCCTCATTTGTTTGTGGATTTCTCATTAAGATGTTGAAATGATATCCATTTTCTCCTTGCCAAAATAAAATCGGATATTACAATCCGTCGTATGAGCGATGAGTTTCTGAGTTTCGCTGAACATCACCATTTGTGCGATGAAGAATTAGATCACGCGAGTTAAATTCTTTGCCAACTATAACGATCGCCACTTCATCAGTTGTTGGTGCATTGTACTGTCGTTTGTGTTGGCCGACAGGTATTTTGTCTGCTCTAACTACGACTTTGTAGTCATCAGTTGGCATTTGTTCAAGGGCAGTTCTGAACAATCGAATTAATTCGTTGTGTTGATCGAATAAAGTTTGTAATGCAGCGACTATTTCTCGTTTTGTGCCAGTATTGAATTGACAACGTTGATCGATTTGTTCATGAGTGTTTCCCATGAAATAAATTTGAAGAAATTTGTGATCTGCGTTCGGTAGTGGTAGTAGTGATCCTGCACGATGGAGCAGCAGAGAGGGTGAACCTCACAACTTTCCGAGCGTCGATTCGGAAATCTGAGGCTTCCACCAAATAGTAAAAAAAATGGCGTCTATTCGATAAAATAAGATTTCCTTATATACGCCAACGTCGTTGTCATCCACCCTCTCTGCTGCTGCAAATGTTTCATTTGTGGTTAACAAAAATCATTTACGATTTCAACCAAATATTTGATCGAGTCTTTAGGACGAAAATCATTTATGATTTCACAAACAAACTAATCGCTAACACCTCTTCTTGTAAATCAATCAGATTATTTGACTGGTCGGTGAGTTTGAAATTAATTCTCGTTAACGAATTATTATGGCATCGCATGTAGACAGGATTAATTGGGTTTTCAATAATTAGGAATCCTGGAGGAGCTGTTGGTGCAAACGAATAAAGAATATATCCCTGCTGAGCTTGATTTGATTGCTCTAGATTAATTTGATAGCTTCCTTCAATTGCATCACATACTAAATTGAGCGCAATCACCGTTGAAATATTCACATTATGAGGGGCAATATGCCTACCGCCACCATCTGGATCATTATTATACCTGAAGAGGACAGTTGAGTCTGATTTTTGTAGCGCTTTGATGATATCGGTTTTAACAATTCTTGCTAATTCATCAGCGTTGTATTTCGGAAACCTGAAATTACGCAGATTGTCTTTTGTGATATTGTAATCGGTTAGGAATCGTTGTTTATTGTCGCTGTTGTCATTAATTATTGTTTGAATAATTAGTTCATATATATATTTCATGTCCGATATAAGCTGATTTATTATTTCAATGTGTTTTTGCGATCTTGTTTTCCGTAGTTGTTCTAGTTGTGTGTCATATAATTGTTTAATCTCATCAAAATAATCACGGACGTCAGTTAGCGTAAATGAAATAGTAACAGATGAGTCGGTTGTTCTTTTAATGATAAAATCCCATTGCAATGTGTCTTTGTTGGTAAATATAAATCTATCGGCGATTCTTCCTTTTCTTATATCAGATAAATTATCTCGATAACTGGGATTGATTTCATGATATGATTGTATGTCCGTGGTTAAGTCGGTGGCGGATTTTTCCGGTGGTTTTTCAGGCCATCCTAACACTGTTCTTAACGAGCTGTTATATATATCTACAATGTATCCCTCTGTGCTTATTTCGATCGACGACGAGAGCGTCGGTTGATGAAGATTAATAGCTATTTTTGATTCTTTTCCAGTGATTGATTTTATTCTACGCTGAATTTCAGCATTGATTTGCTTAATTTGGTACGACCCAGTTGGTAACGAAACAGTTTCCCACTCTGGAGTACCATCGGGTTTATTCTTATACGAGAACACCAGTGTGTTATTGGGTTGCTGACCACTAAATGCAACCGATCTGATATTAGGCCAACTGTGATACACTCGTAGTTTTGCTAGCGCTATCTCCTTCACTGGGACCGGAGAGGGGAAATTCACACTGAATTCTGGATTCGTTGATGTTATTGATATCATACTCGTTTGTACTGGGTTCGTGTTCTCCACTATTCGTTGAAGTAATTCCATCGGTGTCGTCATCGTTGCTATACTCATGATTTATTTCTAATTTTGGTATCGAGGAATCATAAATACTGACCATCACTGAGAACTCACAATCTGGTAATGTTGATATTATTGAGATCATTTTTTGTTTTTTTGGGTTCGTGTTTTCTGATTCCATCGGTGTTGTCATTGTTATTATATTCATGTTGTCGCTCTAATTTCGATATCGCGGAATCAAAAATACTGACCATCGCTGAGAACTCACTATCTGATATAATTGTATCATCGAGTGACGACGATATCATCGAGGATAACTGCGAATATGCGGTTGATGCAATATGAAATTGAAGTAAGTAATTCTGCAGTTTACTCTGGCTGCATGATGATATCTTTTTTGCTATCCCGGTTGATATACCCCCGATTGTAGCCACCGCAGAAATGCAAATTGGAACTACGACCGGGGCAATCATTGTAACCGATGCAAGTATTATTCCGGCGCCAGCGAGAACGCTTGACACCGAGTACATAGTAACATCAATTGCAGTGATTCTTCGTCGGTATTTTTTCATTTTTCTTTGATACTCCTCAGTGAGGGTTTTGAGTCTATTTTGAAATTCTCTGACCTGATCATAGCGACATTGCGTCGATGACAAAGTCATTGTTGTTATTTTAAAAACGCTAGCGTTTTCAATTGTGAATCTAAAGGATTTCCTTTCAATTGAAACCACTAGTAAAAATCCATAGGATTTTCAGTTTTATTATTTACTTAAATCCGCTACGAATTCTAAGCACCAGGATATTTCTTTTTTAATGGTGTTATCAACTGCGACAATCTCAAATTCTTCTTCTCCCCCCGCGATAATTACTGTCGCGGTGCCACCAAAGTAGGTTTTACCTTTCACGATGATATCAAATTGCTTGTCAGAGATTAACGTCATCCTGTAGATACCATGGGGCCACTTCTCGATATTGACTTTCAATTTAGCATTAGATTCTTTTACCCAATCAAAGGTCCCATGCTTTAACCTTTCAGATTTTTCTTTTAGTTTAAGAATATCGTCGTAAACGTCGAGATAGGTTTTTTTGATTTCGATATATTTTATAATCGTTTTATCGCGGCGACTAAAAAATGAAATCAAAAGGTGGTTAAATTCCAAACCTTTTTGCATGAGATAATGCCCGTTGAGTTGAGAATATGTCGTCGTGATATTATAACTTTCAGAGCCCTCAAAGAAATTTTTAGCCATTTCGCTGATGCGTTTTTGTTCGTCAAACGCGCTTTTAATTTCCGCGAGAGTCATGCCTGTCAACGATGTGGTTTCAGATGTAGGTGTTCTCCCTAAAAATTTATCCACGATGGTATTAAGTGTTGTTTGTCTCACCATAAACATATTAATATCTTTGAGAGTCATTGTAGATGTAACCGGGACACCAAAGAAATTATTAGCGATGTAGGCATTGTGAGTGTGCTTGCCGATAAACTCACTGATTTCAGCGAGAGTCGAGTCTGCCACAGGTGGGGATCCAAAGAATCTACCAACAATGTCATTAGTGGGTTTTTGATCTTCTATTAGTTTAGAAATCTCGAGATAATTTGCCTTGATTTCATTTTCATTCATCATCCTTCCCGCGTCTTTGTTAGCGAAGAATAGCGATAGATAGTTTTTAATTTCAGCGAGAGTCATGCCAACCACAAGCGGGGTTCCAAAAAATTTATGTACGACATTTTTGCGAAAACTATTATAACCTCGTATAAAATCATTCAGCTCACGTTCGTTGATAGCAATCGCGTCGGTGATCGTAGACACAAGTGCGCCTGGTTTAAGTTGTCCATCGTTGGAATACAGTGCAATAGAGTTTTCAGCGGCAGCGCGATGCCGTATCAAAATGTCATTCACGGATATATTACTGCTTTTCAATTTACCCTGGCGATCTTGAAATACAACTATTTCGTTCGGGTCAACACTTGTTAAATTTAACGTCTCAGCGATTTCATCTTCTATTATTTTTTTTACATCCTCGATAGAACCCGCAGATGTTTCCTCGGTGGGTTCCAACATTGACAGAGGTTGTCCCCAAATATCGATCATTATTGTTAGCGTAACTTGTGTTTTCAATTTATTGATCCTTGTAATTTCCCACTCGTGTATTCGTTTACAATAATATGAGGTGGTTTCCACGGAGATCCAAAGGATTTTAATGAAATCTCCGCGAGGACATTTAATACTTCACGGCCGCATATCGGTGGATCATTTAATTGTTGTGTTGGCAGCGTGGAATAAAAAATCGGAAACCCTTTGAGTTTCATCGAGGAATTTATATACCGCATAAACTCGCTTGGCGGAGCTAACCCATATGAATCGAAATAGACAATCCCACGTGGATCAATCGCGTATGCAACCCAGTGAGTTCCCGATCCGCTGCTGTTATCAAGATTGATGATACCGGTTTCAACGTTATTTGGTTTTCTCGGTAATTGATCTCTCATAAAAACACCTCTGAAATTTTTAATCGCTAGTTTTTTTAGCAGCATCAATTAAATCAAAATTGGACATAGGAACCATAGGTCCCTCAACTATAGGTTCCTCAACAATTGGGCTTTCAACTAATAAACCGTTCCTGGTATTTTTCTTAGACCCGATCCGTTCACGGATTTGCCGCTGTACCATGAATACGGGGTTCCTGGTAGGTACAACCCCTTTCCCTTTTTTTTATACCCAGATCCACTTGTGGATCTACCGCGAGCGGATCCACCAGTTGCCTTTTTCAACGCCATCCCTGCTGCGGTCCCAACGGCTCCCAACGCTGCCGCCTTCGCCACCGCTGGGGCAGCCGCTGCAATCAATGCTGGTATTGCGGCTAACAATGGAAATATACCACCTGATTTTATCATGTTCGCGACTGCAGCTTTCGAAAATTCTATTTGAACTCCTCGCTTATTTTTCATTGCATCATTGAAATGTTTTATTTGACGATCCGTTAATGATATTTTATGTGTACCTCCGGACATCTGCGCTGGTTTTAACGTTATTGTTGTTCCACATTCCTTAGCGGATTTTGATTTTAATTTCTTGACCTGACCATCAGTCAGCTTGACACTAACAACACTATATGGCATTTTATTGTAAAACACATTTATTCTTTCAATTGATCTAATTGGGAAAATCCTATGGAAACTTTTCAAGTTTCATTTACATTTACAGATTTTCCACTGGTGCATCAACGAGTCTCATTCGTCCGCCAGCCCCTTCTAACAACATTGATTTGTCGCTGAGAATAACAGCAACCGCTCTATAATCAACACCACCATGATCTATACGAGCCCTAAAATGTATATCAACAACGGATTGCCTTGTTAAATCAAGATGTTCCAGTGAAAAGTAATAAATTGGATACAAGTTCTTAAAATCGAGCTGAGATATTTGCAAACCAGTATCAACATTTTGATCACGACCCATATATGACAGCATCCGATGATACACACGTGCTATTTGGTTGTTTCCGTAATTAAGCTGTATATCCTCAGATGGTTCTTGTTGTCCGTTTATTCTCAGTGAAACCTCACTTACCCCTAACCGATCAAATATCATATGACTGTGTTCTTGGGAACCTAATCGATTCCGATTCTGCAGCGCTATAAATATATGACGTGGAGCTGAAACGCCTTGTTTTGATGCCAGGTGCCATGTAAATGTACCATTAACATTATCCTCTTTAGCATCAGTCGTTGTTGTTAGCCAACTTAGCAATGATTTACCACCGGTTTCCATAAATGAAAGTAGCCGCTCTTCCGTGGTAATTGATGGAGTCATTACTGGCATCCATAATACTATTTTACTCAAAACAACTTTACCTACATCGGCACCAGTACGCCAAATTGCATCATTGTCATTGCCTTTTCGCACTAATGCGATTGTGTGTTTGGCTCCATAGATGACTTTTCTGACATTTCTGCAGAATCCAAATATGTGATGGAGTGGAATCGCACATGAAAACTTTTTCTCTTGTCCTTCCAATGCTAATTTTCGTGTTGCAAATCCTAAATTGAAATTACCATTAACGCCTCCGAGAATATCAAACGCAGCTCCGGGTCTAGCTCGACGTTCTGGATTAGTTGCTTCTCGTTGATTATCAACTGAAGTGTCTTGCGGTGTTAACACTTTAATGTATTGAAGGTGGTCAGCGTTATCAGAGGTATCCTTTGCAAACATCATAGATGGACCAGCCGATCTTGTATAATCATCGGAGTATCTTGCTAGTCCGATTATTGTTGTTGCAACATCAACCTCGCGGTCTATTGATTCAATTTCTTTTCCATCAATGAGATATCTTGCACTTTCAAATAACGCCATTATACCATTGTTGACGAAACCAACTCGGATATTTGAATCATTTGCATATGGGGTATCATCTGCAACATTTGTTACAAGTTTTCCTTCTACTTCAATAAATGCTTCACATGGTAAAAAGTATTTACTGGTATCTTGAACTTGAAGTTCAATTCGCGATCGTAGGTTGGGTTGTATTGCATGATAGGAATAGTATTGATAATCGCGGACGGAATCATCTTTGCGCATCTTTGCTTCCATATCTAACGCGGGATTAGCTGTTCGTTTAAACATTTATAACATTACTAGCGTTTTCAATTGTGAAACTCGAAGAGTTTAACGCTAGCGTTTTAATTCTTTATAATCATCGTCGTTGAAAATTCTTCGAATTTCTTTTTTGTTTCAAACCACTTCCTGCTATCGCGTTCATGATAGCGCTATCTGTTACCGGTGGTGACGAAGTCAATTGCGCTAGTTTTTCTTCCACTGCGTTATTTATTACTTTGCTGATTTTTGCAGGCATCACTGTAGTTGATGGCAGCACTAATGACGAAGTCATCGATGACGAAGTCATTCCTGGTTTCTTTCGTACCAATGATGCTATTTTATCTTTCGCAGCAGAAAATGCCTTTCCAGCAAGATTTCCAACGAAATCTCCAATTTTACTGGGCACCTAATCACGAATGATATCAATGGCTTTCATTGATAATTGTTTAGCTAACGGCGCCACCTTGGGAGCCATTCTTGTAAATAACCCCGCAATGGTATTGCCGAAACCATCTCCGTACCACGCGCGATAAACAGGCAATCGTGAGTTCACCACGTAGACACTTACGGGTTTATCATGGTTATAGTGTATAATCATCTTGTTATAAAACTAGTAGTTTTTCAATTAGTGGTCAATCGCTTACATCCATAAGATTTTCATCGTTGTGATTTTCAACTAATTCAGCAATAAGTTCTCGATATACATTAATGTCCATGATACCACCAGCAAATAATCGTCTACAGATATCAGCGGCCTCGTTAATTATCTCGACGGAGTTATTTCCGGCTCGTTTCCCTCCGATGAGAACCTCTAACCGTGATATATCACTGAGAATGTTACCAGGGCATGTCACGGTAGAGTCAAAGACATCCTTTGGATTTTTAATCGAATATCCTTTTCCGCTTGTTTCCTCAGTTGTACCAGTTGCGCCCTGACTATCATCAAGTAATTGCCTTTGTCGGCCTCGACTTTGTTTTTCTCGTTCTTGTTGTTTTTGTATACCATAACTATCAACTCCTACTTTAAAAGATCTATACTCAATTGTATCCTTTTTCAAATTACCAATAATCCCCTTATTCGTTTTATACAACCAATTAACCCATTCATCTCGGCTTATTCTACTGTTTTTATACTCGTGTTTTAAAAAATCCTTTCTAGAATCAAAGCTTTTGGCGGCGAAATCACCAAAAGTCGTATAATCCTGGTGTTTCTCCAATTGAGGTCGTTTGATTTCCTTTATAGCTCCTTCGGTGAGTTTGTCTATAAAGGAAACACCTCTTGGGGTGACGACATCAACAGGTTGTGGTTCAGGTGCGGAATCATCAATATCAGCTAATCGTTCATACTCATGCTGAGTTTTTATATCACTGGATAACTGTTGTATCCCTGCGCGTGTTTGTCCGGTGTCTGCTGCTATCTTTTCAAGCACACCAAGAACAGGCACTTCTCGTCGCTTGCCTTCCTTAGGAATATCTCAATATATTGCTCGTTCAGTTGCTGTTTTCACATCTTTGGTCGCACTTGTTATCGGAGTAAACAGTTGTTCACTTGACACAGAAAAGTCAGTCTGCGCTTGTTGTCGTTGTTGAAGTTTCTCGCGAAGTCTGTCTCGAACCGGTATAAACTTTTTAATTGCTGCTAGCCGCTCTCGGGCTAATTTAGTTGTAAGCGATTCACCAACCATATATTGTTTGTGAACTAAATTTTCAAATGTGAAATCCGGAGGGTTTCCATCATAATTAAAAGCTTAGTTATTAAATAACTTAGTTATTAAATAATGTACCATCAAGCTAACGTATTCATCTTCGACAGGGTTAAACTGTACGACGCTATCCGCGAGTGTTTCAGAAATAACATCGCTGGGGATTTCAGAATTGTAATATCTGAGAATGGCGATGAACGATTTGTGTTAACGACGCGGCAACAAGAACAATTACGTGAAAATGGAGGCGTCGCGGTGATTACTTGCTACTACGACCAGATCATCCATTATGCACATAACTGCATGAGCAAGTCCAGACTGATGAGTATCCTTTCAGGAGAAAATCCTATGTAACAAGTGTTACAAAAAACGCTAAAAAAAAATAAATAAATTATTTAAATTATTTACGAAAGCCTATATTATTTTTTAGTAACACTCACGTGGTTAAGATACGGGTCGCTCCTCGTTTAACATTTTTCTAAGATCACGAACTTTAGAACCAATTTCAGCTCGTTTTTGATATTCTTGACCAAGCTTTTGACGTATTGCTTCAACGGTGCTAAATAGCGGTATAAATAAATTAATGTCGTTACCGTACAAACAACCATTGATGGATTTTTGAATTCCTTTCACGAGCCTGTACATCCTAGGTAAAACATAACGACCCTTACTAGACAGATATTCAATATCTTCATATTCCGAGGTAATCTTGTCAACGTCGAGACTTTCAGATAATAATACCCCTTTATTATTTAAATTTGAGATTTCAGCAATTATAGCATTTACATCATTGATATCCATTATTTATATTTTTATATAAATATAGTATACTGTATCTCTAATTAATAAAAAAAAACATATATGACAACACATCTTTGGAACTCCTTGGGTGCCTTCGCATCCAAGTAAGCCCAAGGGGACCCGAAACATACATCTCCGGCGGGAGGCCTAAGGTGGCAAACGCCATCTTAGACCGCCCAGAAGATATGCTTGAGGTATAACGTCACAACATGGACGGCACAATGCCATATATTTCCACTCGAGTGTTGTGGCAAATTTTAGGCATAACATTAATTAACTTAATTAAGGATGGATTATAATTCAATGGAATGATGATGGTATGATGTGGGCGTGGTAAACCAAACCAACATGGCAACCCATGAAATCGAATTCATGGTTGCATGAGTTAGAAAAAACACCAACCCACGCTACCGAGAATGCGATAGCATGGGTTGCCATGTTGGTTTGGCTGAGGGGGACCGCCCTCCCTCCCAATTAATAGAAAAAAACATCTTCCGTTTCGCCATCAAATAATGTATCTGCTATGGGGACCGAACACGTAGTTGATAGATCTATGTTTACAAGACAAACACGATACCATTACACCACGAACAGTCATACAGAATAGAGATTTTTTAATATATATACATCTGATATACTTAACAATAAGAGATTTTTAAAATAGACAATTTTATGCTGCAACAATGAGAAATATTTTAAACAAAATAATACAGTTGTTTAATAAAACAGCGTTTTTATACTCTGTTATAATTCTCTAGATAAAATACATTCACATACAAGGAATTTTAACCACGCCCACATACTTCAATGAATAGGAAACACTCGCGTTCCGGCTGAGCGAACATAGGTAATGCGTTAGATTATAAAGAATTTTTGTACTGAAAAGAACGAGTTAGCTGTCTGCTTTACTGCTAGTCCACCCACCCCACACATGAGATATGTAGATAAATAAAACTAATAATGCAGTTTTAGCCCACAAGTGACAATAAAAAGTTTTATTCTCTATCGAAAACTCATGCATTATATCTCCATTACAGTCACGTGGGCGCGCCTAGTCAAGTACAGGTAATATAGCAGGCGACAAATTCCTTTGACGTCATAATACAAGGGAACTTAGTAGGTAGAGTGTGAATTGTAGTGCGGATTTATCCATAAAGGATTTATCTCCCTTAAATAGTTTCAGTGTATACGAACTTTATTTTATGACCATTTTTTTTAGACAGAGATGTTTTAATGATTTTTTCAGCAACAAATCGAATTGAAGTACTACAAATATCGAAATATTTTCCAGCCGCATTTATCGACTGAAAGCTTCTCTCTTCATTATTTTCTAAATCAAACGATTTCACACCCTTGGGATGTTTTGCGTGCTTACCAGCGTTGCTTTTTAAAAGGTTATCGCGCTGCGAGACGGCTTGAAGATTCCCAAGACAATTATCAGTCTTCACGCCATTTATGTGATCAATCACAAGACCGTCTTCGATTAATCCGTAAAATGCTTCATAGATGGCTCTGTGACAGAGATACTTCTTCCTCCCAGCTGAAAACATCAAATATCCCATATTATTCAGATACCCAACCGGTTCTTTGAGTCTGCGGTGTCTGACAACACCATCACTAGAGGCTTCGTAATTAGCAAGCACTGGGTGAGGTCTGAAATCTTGGCTCATTTGTATAATAATACTACTTGTCTAATTTATTATCTGCTTTAATTATAAATCTCTGGATATAATCTTGAGGGGTTTTTATTACTTTGTCCTTGCTTTTATCAAGGATGACGGAGTCAATGATTCGTTTGTCATAGTAGCGTTTTAGTTCCCTGTATCGTTTATCCCCACAAGCAAGGCATAATTGCGATTTTCCTCTAACACCCACCCCACATTGGAGGCATGGGAGAGGGCCTTTTGAACCGTTTCTCACGCTTTGCATATGATACCCACAGAATTCGCTTCTGCATGATTTGTTACACGGGGTTGTAGATCCAATCATTAGCCACTTGCAGTGATTCATTATACTATATTTTTCTATTTAAATACTTGTTTTAATTATAACATGGAGGAGTTCAAGAGATTATCGAAAATTAAGCCCTGGAAAAATACTAAATTCAATCTTGATAGGGAGTTCAAGAGATTATCGAAAATTAAGCCCTGGAAAAATACTAAATTCAATCTTGATAGGGAGTTCAAGAGATTATCGAAAATTAAGCCCTGGAAAAATACTAAATTCAATCTTGATAGGGAGTTCAAGAGATTATCGAAAATTAAGCCCTGGAAAAATACTAAATTCAATCTTGATAGGGAGTTCCAAAGATTATCCAAAATCAAACCTTGGAAAAATACTAAATTCAATCTTGATAGGGAGTTCCAAAGATTATCGAAAATTAAGCCTTGGAGAAATACTAAATTCAATCTCGATAGAGTCTCTGATACACCAAAACGTCTAATCGGTGATAGAACTATACTCGGTAAAATCAGGGAGTGTTTTAATGAATTCTACCGAGACGGTGCAGCATACTGTTGGTCGACATTTCGAATTATTGATGAAGATGTCAATGTACCCATCATCGATGCTACTATGAACGATAAAAGAGCAGCTGAGATAATTTCACACCTTGGTGAGAAATCCAAAGGATTTCAAGCAAAGCAATTTCCATCCAAAGGGGAAATTCAAAGATGGAAATCCAAAGGTGGAAATCCAAAGGATTTCAAGCAAAGCAATTCCCAACAAAGCAATTCCAATCAGAAGTATTTTTTCAGAATAAAATTCATTATCGAAGTCGAAGGCAAATGGATTATTAAGGATAAATTTGAACCAATCCTCAAGGATAAAAAAACTGTCATTGTGAGTAGAGATTCCAAACCAGGGATTCTAACCGGCATTGACAAACCATACTACGAGAGATCTTATCCCGTAACAGCAATCGTTTATGGGATATATCCGTTAAATGATAAACCCGATATTGCAAAACTAGCTCCTATGAAATATTCACCATTGACTTCGTCAAGGCTCAATTGTGTAGCAACACGGGTAATGGAACACTTCACAAATGCATCCCGAGGAAATAAACTAACTGATCTGCGACGTAGGAAAATAACCGAATGGGAACTGACAGTGAAACAGCACGGTGCAAAGATTTCTGATATAGCTAAATTAGAGACATTATTAAAATTCCCAATATCAGTAACGACAATAACCGGGGAAGTATTACACGAACCGAAATATAGATTACAAGGAGCGCCAATACAAATTATTGATCATAACGAACACGCGTGGACACCTGCGGTAACAATATTTCCACGAGAACGAATCGTGAGATATATCCCCCGGAAATTTTCCGGGGAATTTTCCGGGGATGTTTTCTATGAAGAGAAATTATTTGATGCTATTCATGCGTTGTGTAAAGATGATCCTGTGTCAGTGTGGTTACTTAGTAGTGCTGGTTCCGAATCAGGATTTGATCAATTTGTAAGACCAAATGGTGAATTATATCGCGTTGAAGAATTAGATAACAGAATGAGAAAAATCGCTAATGATTTTTCACCAGAGAGTTTCCATGAAAAACTACTCACGGATAGTTTTACTATTTCTTCAGTGGTAGCTCACTTCGCAAGAGAAAAAAACTCCTGGCGTCCAACACGAAGTGATTTTCTCGAGGACGTTAAATTGAGTTGCATCGAATTTGGTCATGGAGGACTGTGGAATACAAAATACCATCGTGACGGTATGATTTCAATTGATATATCCGCGTGTTATCCTGGAAGTTTTCTCGGGTATGGAGAATGTAGTAACTATTTTAAACGATTTGGACACCCCACGCATGAAATGACTCGTGTTGCGATTAATGGACCATTACCTGATTTTGATTTAACCGGATTCGCTCGTGTGATATCATTTGAACTCGCTACAGGGTTACATCCGTGTAGTTATGTTTGGCTCGGTAGACACCTATCTGAAAAGGCCTGGATGCCAATAGTGTTACTACGATATATGATTGATTGTGGCATGCTGATATCGTTGATTGTTTCCGAAGCTATTATATGCTATCGAGCTCAGAAAGAAGTTTGGCTACCACAACCCGATCTAGATCGTATAATCAGCGAACTACGAAAACAGTGTCCAGATTTCAATGAAGAAGAAATCATAAATTGGTCTAAGAAGTTATTTGAAAGTAAAAAAGAACAAGCAAAGGATTTTGGACGAAAAATAATCGGTAAATTTACCCAGGGTGGAAGATACGACAATGCAAAATTTTCCTCGCGGTTGATCATAGACGTCGCTGAATACGATTTTCTTGTAACGGATTTAACGAAACAGGGAAAACTTGTATCCCGTAAGGATGCTTTTCTATCCAATGGTGAGAAATTGGGTACGGTTGTTACCTACTGTGATGGATATAATTCCCAGTACACACATTTGAGAAGTTCTATGCTAGCTTATGCTTCTATCAATTTATTTTCGATGATAAATAGATTTCCTAATACCGCGGTTAGAGTAGCCACTGATTCGATGTATATACACAATAAGTACAAATCAGCTGTAGCGGCATTCACAGATCCGGAGGAAGCGTGGGGGCGTTGGCGATTTAAAAAGGAGATGCTACATGAGTATTGTGAATCCGCAGACGTTGCCATGGATGAAAAGTACTTAAAATGTGATGAGATTCAATCAGAATTTTCTAATGCACCACCGGTATCTGATCCAATATGTAGATACAAGACAGTTTATTTAAACGGTTGTGGTGGGTCAGGAAAGACAACTCGTGCAATTGAATTATATCGTGGTGGTGGAAATACTTGTATTTCTACTAACATGATTGTGCTAACACCGACTCACAGACTCGCCAGAGAGATGATACAGCGAGGGGTAAATGCCTGTACTTATCATAGTTTTTTTCGATGGAAAGGTGACAAATGGACTCCTGAGCGTATGGGTGATAAATTCATTCCTGAAATCATAATTTGGGATGAAATATGCACAGTGTCATTAGCTGTATTAAAAACATTTCTTGAGTGGTTGTTAAACAAAAACACAAAAGTCGTCATGTGCGGTGATCACGGCCAACCACCACCATTTGTCGGTGGATCTCCACATGAATGGCTAAAGGGTTCTGTAGACTATTATGAAGAAATTAATACCGACCATAGATCACTTGATGAACAATTACGCGAGTTCAAAGCACTGCTTAGATTACAACCGGATAAAATCCAATGCGAAATAGCGCGTGAAATAATTTCAGAAACTCCTATGAATGATTTCTGGGAAACGTGGAGACCAAATGATTTGATAGTAGCAAGTAGAAAAATAGTCAGAGACACACTTCAGATGAAGTTATTTGAATTGCATAAAGAAAAATTTGCAACGCTTCCAGTACCGTTGTGTTATAGGCCTTCGGATACACGAAAGCAGAATATAGAAGTTGATATTCCAAGCCTGACAAAGTCAGGAAGTGAAAAGCAGATTCTCGTGTTAAATGATATTGTGCTGGTTGATATCAATGTCGTTGAAGATGCATTGCGTGCTAATAAATCCCCATGGACGCTAGGATACGCAGCAACAATACACTCTTCACAGGGATTGACTATATCGGATACAATTGTTTGGATGGTAGATAATCGCATCGAATGGTCGAATTTAGTCTATCTCGCAGTATCCAGAGTACGAAGAATAAATCAGCTTCGAAGAATTGTCCTGACAGAGTCAGGCGATGATGAAATCATTGGTGATGATAATGACACAACAATAAGTGATATTGATGTTAGCATCATTAATAAAAAACTCTCCGGTTACAAACAACAGGACAAAAAAAACCAACGAGAATTTGATATTGATGCTAAATTAATAATCACTTTGAAGAAACAACAGAATAATCACTGCGCGAGTTGCAATTGTATAATGCGTTGGCAGTATTCGGATAAGGATCCTCGCCAATTCACCGTAGACAGAAAAAATAACAATCTCGGTCATGTCAGAAATAATGTGATGTTGACTTGTCTTGAGTGCAATAGACGCCGGGGTGCCAGCACCCAGGGTGCTAATTAAGACCATGCGGTGGCAATTGAGTATCCTCGGGAATCACCTGTAGTTGTTGTCGAGTAAATCCTTGCTGAGGAGCAGTTGAATCCAGTTTATAGATTGCTGGTCTACCAGTTGATCGTGTTATACTAGATATCTTATGCGTAGTGACGCTCCAAATAGGATCAGTAGCCCTTTTTCTACCCCCTTCAAGCTCTCCTGGTTCGTATAAGTACCTCACAATGACACTACTACCAAGAATTGGTTGGGAAACGCTAGCGTTTCTAGGGAAATCTTTTTGTGGTTGTACGGGTATTGACTTCTTTTTAATCGCGTTGATAGGTTTCATGTTGATTGTTCTAGTAATCTCGTTATTCAGTGCGGTAATCACAGCTGGTAACCTTTTAACCCATTCACTGGATCGCTTTTCTTGAATGAATTCTTTTGCGTATTGATATCCAAATAACCGCTCAGCAATCGTCCGATTAAATCGTTCGACAATGGCCTGATCGCGATGTAGCGCAGTATGCCCTCGTCGTATGGTGACATTATGATTTTTCATTGTAGATAGAACTGCACCCTGAAATTCCTTGCCAGGATCAACCTGCAATAGATTCGGCCAGTGCAGAGGACCTCGTCGATAAATCCTTTCAAATGCAGAAGCAACTTCAGTGGCTGATTTTGTTTTTAACGGTTCTGCTTCTTTGTATCGACTTGCAATATCAACTACGGTTAACGCGTATTTGTAACCACGATCATGTGGCAGAAATAATATATCAGCCTGATGAACTTCATTAGGAGCGGTCACATCAAAATGCGAGAATTGAATTTGTTTAGGTGGTGGTAGATAAATTTGCCATAGTGCCTGTTTGGATAACCAATCCGCCGCTGTAGTTTTTTTCACTTTTGCAGCGCTAGCGAGTTTATGTACTGCTGATTTACCCCTCCAGTATCCTCTTGGGGAATAATAAATTGATTCCATATTATTAATTACCAGCACCCATCATCAATTTGCCTTTCATAGCTGATTTTACCAACCACGAAGCCAACTTTTCTTTAAAAGATTTATCAGGAATAGCATTTAACGCATGAATTAATTTCACATCCGCGAGATGCCTGTTTTGCAGATTGCTGCTTTTATATGCAACATCATGAAGGTGACAGGCCTTATCAATGGCGTTTATTGGTTCTTCACCGGGTCGGGGTTGATTTTGATCATCAAGTCTGATATCTAATCGTGTTCCGGGACCACAGTAGCTATATCCTGGAAGGTGCTTTTCTCCGGGGTACTTTGCCCATGGGGTTCCAGGGAGCTTTGTCAATTTGGCTGCGATATCACCTCCTCGTTTTTTTTTAAAACATCTCCGGATTGTAAAATCTTTGATTTTGTAGAAATAAATCTAAACTTTTTTATACCACATGTTGCACATCTACCAGTTAGTGCTGATCTGTTATTTTTAGTTGTAACCGTCGTCACATCATTTGTGCTAGTACGCGTTTTACACTTCACACAATATAGATCCATAATTTATGTATAGAGATATGAATATAATTGATTTTCAGCGACTAAAATAAGAGAACCAGTTAAGCATCATGCAGCGCTACCAAACTCTATCCGTGCAATTATAATCGGGCCATCTGGATCCGGCAAGACTCAATTGTTGCTCAATTTAATAATGAGATGGATGAAGTGGGATAAGTTGTATTTAATTGCTCCTAGCGTAGATGATCAACGATGCTATGAAGTGTTAAAGGATTTTAACGAGAATGCATTAGAAATTAAAGGTGAGAATACCATTGATTTTATAACTGATATTGACGAGGCGCCATCCGTGGATGACCTTGATGGGAGCATTAACAATTTAGTCGTATACGACGATGTGATGTTAGACAATCAAAAAAACCCAGCTAGAATATTTTCCCGGGGGCGTCACAAAAACACTGATGTGATATATGTCACTCAACGCTACACTCAGATTCCAAAAGTGATCAGAGATAACTGTAATATTCTTGCTGTGTTTAACGGCGTTGATACACATACGCTTCGAAATATTTGGCAGACATGGTGCTCTGATATGGACTTCAATCAATTTAAAAATTTCTTTAGTAACGCTCAGTCGACTCCGCACGGATTTATAACAATAAATTTACATGATCCTCGGACACGATATCGTATCGGACTCGATCAAATATTTGGTTGAACTCGTAAATGATTTTTGTTAACCACAAATGAAACATTTGCAGCAGCAGAGAGGGTGGATGACAACGACGTTGGCGTATATAAGGAAATCTTATTTTATCGAATAGACGCCATTTTTTTTACTATTTGGTGGAAGCCTCAGATTTCCGAATCGACGCTCGGAAAGTTGTGAGGTTCACCCTCTCTGCTGCTGATGGTAAATTTGCCCTTGCATTTTAAATGTTGGCATGTAATTCTCGCGCACGATATTTGTTGCACCGAACGATGTCATTTGGAAACATGAATTGTACTTCCGTATGTTTGCCAAGAAATGTTTCGATTGGCTTGTGTCACCTGATACCAACGTTGATAATGGTTCGGGTGGTGAATGTAATTCTGGCTATTTCACTTTTCCACCCGCGCAGCACATTCCTGGTGTTTCATTCTTAAATTTGAGGGCATTGCAATACACGCATGATTTATCTATTTTTCCAATAAGCACACTTGGATGAAGACTGTAATCATAATTTGCATTATAATGGAATGCACTAAGATTTAAATCAGCGTGCATTGTTCGTCTGGATTGAGCAGTGCGAACTCGAACGGTTTGCAACCTTGCTTCCCGTTGCTCGTCTGTTTCAGATGATCGGGTTTGAGCAGTGCAAACTCGAACGGTTTCTAATCTTGCTTTCCGTTGCTCGTCTGTTTGAGATGATCGGGCTTGAGCAGTGCAAACTCGAACGGTTTCCAATCTTGCTTTCCGTTGCTCGTCTGTTTCTGAAGCTCGTGATGCCTTTATCTTTCGTGCTTGAGGTGTAGATCGACCAATAGCTTTTCGTTTAGGTGGCATAATTGATTAGACAGCGAAAGTAATGCTTTTTAATGACTATTACAAATTCACATCGCGATTGTTTGACGTAACCAAGGCGCGAACCAAACGTAACTAAGTAAACATGACGTACACCGATTATGAATTTTATACAGCTGTTGAATTACGTCATCGTAATTTCAGCCAATCCAGACCGTGTTCGATCACATGACGTATTTAAGGCGCCTACTGTTCGATCACGTGACGTACAAATTCACACCACGATTGTTTGACGTAACCATGGCGCGAACCAAACGTAACTAAGTAAACATGACGTATCTAAGACGCCTACAGTTCACACCGAAGACACGCGAAATTCGGGATCACTACATACCGTGTTCGATCACGTGACGTATCTAAGGCGCCTACTGTTCGATCACGTGACGTATCTAAGGCGCCTACTGTTCGATCACGTGACGTATCTAAGGCGCCTACTGTTCGATCACGTGACGTATCTAAAGGCGCCTACAGTTCACAGCGAACACACGGTAAATGTCGCAAAAACACATTTGTTAATTTTTACAATTTTAATGGTTGTACTAATTCAGAAACCTTCGCGGGCGTGCGCAGAACAACTCACCAAAGTTTAATCGCAATCGGATGAACGGTATAGGAACGCATACGACACAAACAAACAAACACTCATTTATATAATATATATATATATATATATATATATATATATATATATATATATATATATATATATATATATATATATATATGTTTTTGAGACATTTACCGTGTGTTCGCTGTGAACTGTAGGCGCCTTAGATACGTCACGTGATCGAATTGTAGACGCCTTAAATACGTCACGTGATCGAACAGTAGGCTCCTTAGATACGTCACGTGATCGAACAGTAGGCGCCTTTACGTCACGTGATCGAACAGTAGGCGCCTTAGATACGTCACGTGATCGAACAGTAGGCGCCTTAGTTACGTCACGTGATCGAATAGTAGGCGCTTTTAAATACATCACGTGATCGAACAGTAGGCGCCTTAGACACGTCACGTGATCGAACAGTAAAGGCCTTAGATACGTCACGTGATCGAACACGGTCTGTAGCGATACCTAATTTCGCGTGTCTTTGGTGTGAACTGTATGCGCCTTAGATACGTCATGTTTACTTAGTTACGTTTGGTTCGCGCATTGGTTACGTCAAACAATCGCGGTGTGAATTTGTACGTCACGTGATCGAACAGTAGGCACCTTAAATACGTCACGTGATCGAACACGGTCTGGAATTTCTGAAACTATGATGACGTAAATCAACAGCTGTGTGAAATTCATAATCGGTGTACGTCATGTTTACTTAGTTACGTTTGGTTCGCGCCTTGGTTATGTCAAACAATCGCGGTGTGAATTTGTAATAGTCGTTACAAAGCATTACTTTCGCTGTCAAATCAATTATGCCACCTAAACGAAAGCTATTGGTCGATCTACACCTCAAGCACGAAAGATAAAGGCATCACGAGCTTCAGAAACAGACGAACAACGGGAAGCAAGATTAGAAACCGTTCGAGTTCGCACTGTTCAAACCCGATCATCTGAAACAGACGAGCAACGGAAAGCAAGATTGCAAACCGTTCGAGTTCGCACTGCTCAATCCAGACGAACAATGCACGCTGATTTAAATCTTAGTGCATTCCATTACAATGCTAATTATGATTACAGTCTTCATCCAAGTATGCTTATTGGAAAAATGGATAAATTATGCGTGTATTGCAATGCCCTCAAATTTAAGAATGAAACACCAGCAATGTGCTGCGCGGGTGGAAAAGTGAAATAGCCAGAATTACATTCACCACCCGAACCATTATCAACGTTGGTATCAGGTGACACAAGCCAATCGAAACATTTCTTGGCAAACATACGGAAGTACAATTCATGTTTCCAAATGACATCGTTCGGTGCAACAAATATCGTGCGCGAGAATTACATGCCAACATTTAAAGTGCAAGGGCAAATTTACCATCGTGCAGGATCACTACTACCACTACCGAACGCAGATCACAAATTTCTTCAAATTTATTTCATGGGAAACACTCATGAACAAATCGATCAACGTTGTCAATTCAATACTGGCACTAAACGAGAAATAGTCGCTGCATTACAAACTTTATTCGATCAACACAACGAATTAATTCGATTGTTCAGAACTGCCCTTGAACAAATGCCAACTGATGACTACAAAGTCGTAGTTAGAGCAGACAAAATACCTGTCGGCCAACACAAAAGACAGTACAATGCACCAACAATTGATGAAGTGGCGATCGTTATAGTTGGCGAAGAATTTAACTCGCGTGATCTAATTCTTCATCGCACAAATGGTGATGTTCAGCAAAACTCAGAAACTCATCGCTCATACGACGGATTGCAATATCCGATTTTATTTTGGCAAGGAGAAGATGGATATCATTTCAACATCTTAATGAGAAATCCACAAACAAATGAGGAAACGAATAAGAAAGTCAGTGCCATGAAATACTATTCATATCGATTGATGATTCGTGAAAACGCTGAAAATCATATCTTGAAATGTCGACAATTGTTCCATCAATACATTGTCGATATGTATGCGAAAATCGAAACCGAACGACTCCTCTACATTCGATTAAATCAAACCATGTTGCGTTCCGAAGAGTACATTCATTTACGTGATGCAGTTGTTAATGATGGCAATGTGAATCTCAATGAATTCGGAAAAATGGTCATACTACCGGCCACATTTACAGGGAGTCCACGGCACATGCATGAATACGCACAAGATGCAATGGCATATGTTCGCGCATATGGCCGTCCAGATTTGTTTATTACCTTCACATGCAATCCGACGTGGGATGAAATACAAGAACTTTTGTTACCTGGACAATCATCATCGGATCGTCATGATATTTCCGCGCGTGTGTTCAAACTGGATGTATTCCACTGAATGGCAAAAAAAAAGAGGTTTGCCACATGCACACATTTTGATATGGTTCATCCAAAAAATCACACCAGATCAAATTGATCAAGTCATCTCAGCAGAAATACCAGATGTCGATATTGATAAAGACTTATTTGAAATCGTCACCAAAAACATGATTCATGGTCCATGTGGCATACTCAACAACAATTCACCATGCATGTCTGATGGGAAATGCACGAAACGATACCCAAGACACTTACTTGCCGAGACTATCACTGGTAATGACGGATATCCACTCTATCGTCGGCGATCAACTGAAGATGGTGGCAAATCCATAACTTTAAAAGTACGAAACAATGATGTTGAAGTCGATAATCGTTGGGTTGTGCCGTATTCACCGTTACTTTCGAAAACGTACAAAGCACACATCAATGTCGAGTATTGCAATTCGGTGAAATCTATCAAGTACATTTGCAAATATGTTAACAAAGGAAGCGATATGGCATTTTTTGGAGTGGGAAATGCAAATGCATCCATCGATGAAATCTACCAATATCAAATGGGACGCTACATTAGTAGCAATGAAGCAGTATGGCGCATTTTCTCATTTCCAATCCATGAACGACATCCAACAGTTGTTCATTTGGCAGTGCACCTTGAAAATGGACAGCGCGTATACTTCACAGCAGAAAATGCACATGCAAGAGCATTGTCACCACCGCCAACAACGTTAACTGCATTTTTCTCATTGTGCGGGAATGATGTGTTTGCAAAGACGCAACTTTACTCTGAAGTGCCAAACATACTACACATGGAATGCATCAGTGAAAAAGTTTCAACGTCGCAAACAAAGTCAAGCAGTTGAAGTACATCCCAATTTATATTCGACCGACACATTAAGCCGTCTATACACTGTTCACCCAAACAATGCAGAATGCTTTTACTTGCGATTACTGTTAATTAACGTACGTGGACCGACATCCTTCCAAGAACTGAGAACAGTAAACGGTCAAGTATGTGCCACTTATCGTGAAGCTTGCCAAGAATTAAATCTTTTGGAAAACGATGCACATTGGGACACTTCACTCGCTGATGCATCGAATACTGCTCAACCACAGCAAATACGCACGTTATTTGCAATCATATTGACAACGTGTTTCCCATCCAATCCAAAAGATCTTTGGGAAAAATACAAAGACTACATGATTGAAGACATCTTACATCGTTTGCGTGCAACAAATCAAAATCCGGACCTTCAATTCACACCAAACGTGTATAATGAGGCATTGGTTTCGATTGAGGAGATATGTATGGCAATCGCTAACAAAGCATTGGTACAATTGGGAATGGTTGCTCCGAAACGATCTGCAAACGACCTTTTCGATCGTGATTTGCAACGAGAAACACACTTTGATGTTGACGAATTGGGTACATTTGTTCAAACAAATCTTCCGAAATTGGTTCCAGAACAACGCATAGCGTATGATAGAATTATGCATGCAATTAGAAGCCAAAGCGGTGGATTGTATTTCCTAGATGCGCCCGCAGGCACAGGAAAAACTTTTCTCATTTCACTTATTTTGGCAACTATACGATCACGACACAATATTGCACTGGCAATCGCATCATCTGGAATTGCAGCAACTCTTTTGGATGGTGGTCGAACAGCGCATTCAGCACTGAAATTGCCGTTGAATATGCAAATCACCGACACACCAACATGCAATATCAACAAAAATTCTGGAATGGGTAAAGTACTCCAATCATGTCAACTCATTATATGGGACGAATACTATGGCGCACAAAAAGGCTTTGGAAGCGCTTCACTGTACACAAAAAGATTTGAGAGGAAATGAACAGCTCTTCGGTGGCGCAATTATTTTATTGTCTGGTAATTTTCGACAAACTCTACCAGTTATACCACGTTCAACAGCTGCTGATAAATTAAATGCATGTCTCAATTCATCAGTTTTATGGCGACACGTGCAGAAATTGACTTTGAAGACCAATATGCGTGTAGAACTACAATACGATGCATCCGCTGAACATTTCGCAAAACAATTGTTGGATATTGGGAATGGGAAAATGGAAATCGATGAATCTACACAATGTATCACGTTGCCAAACAAGCTTCTGTAAAATTACAGGAACCACAGACGAATTGATTCACAAAGTTTTCCCAAATATCGCACAGAATTACAAAAATCATCAGTGGCTCAGTGAACGTGCTATATTAGCAGCCAAAAACAACGATGTTAATGCCATCAACTTCAGCATTCAAAAACAAATACCAGGCGAAGCGACAACGTATAAGTCCATAGATACTGTAATGAATCAAGACGAAGTTGTCAATTATCCAACTGAATTCTTAAATTCACTTGATTTGCCAGGCATGCCGCCGCACGTTTTAACATTGAAAATTGGCGTACCTATCATTCTTCTCCGAAACATAAATCCACCACGACTTTGCAATGGTACCAGGCTTTCAGTGAAAAAGTTAATGAACAATATCATCGAAGCTATAATTTTAAATGGAAAATTTAAAGGAGAAGATGTACTCTTGCCATGCATCCCTATGATTCCGACAGATATGCCATTCGAATTCAAACGTTTGCAGTTTCCGGTGCGACTCGCATTTGCAATTACCATAAACAAAGCACAGGGACAATAGCTACAAGTGTGTGGACTAAATTTGGAAAATCCATGCTTCTCACATGGACAGCTGTATGTGGCATGCTCAAGCGTTGGAAAACCTTCTGATTTATTCATATACGCACCAGACAGAAAAACAAAAAATATTGTGTATCCAAAAGCACTTCAATAAACAGAATAGGCTATTTGACAGTATGAAAAAAATGTATGTCTGTTTGTTTCTTCGTTTGTGTCGTATGCGTTCCTATACCGTTCATCCGATTGCGGTAAAACTTTGGTGAGTATCAACAGCTGTATGAAATTCATAATAGGTAGCTATACCTAAAATTGCGTGTGTTCGGTGTGAACTGTAGGCGCCATAGATATGTCACGTGATCGAACACGGTCTGGATTGGCTGAAACTATGATGACGTAAATCAACAGCTGTATGAAATTCATAATTGGTAGCGATACCTAAAACGCCTTCGGTAAGGTAACCACTTATTGTGGGCTCGATAAATACCACTAAATAATCTGAGATGCATTCCAAAAACCAGTCAAATAGTCTATTAAAACACAAACACTTTCTTTCTTTCAGTGGCATTGCAACGCATGCCGGGTACTTGCCTGTATATATATATATATATATATATATATATATATATATATATATATATATATATATATATATATATATATATAATGCAAAACTTGCTCAGATATACATATCAAATTCAGGGATGCAGGGGGTCATGCTACTAGGCGAACAGACTTTGCCCTCTTGATTTTTCAGAGGTAAAATGACTGGTTGTACTTTATACCTTCCTTGATGTACTCATCAAGTTCTAGCAGCATTGTAACACAAGGCAAAATGTATTTATGTATTGTTGATACCAACAATTGAATACTGTTCAGTGATGAAAATATACAAAATTCTGTTTCAGAATTATAACTGTGTGTGTGATTTTGATTTTTAACATACTTGAACAATTTTTCAGTCATATTGCTATGATGTTTGCAGTGTGGCAGTTTATAGTGATGTCTAGCACTGTGGCATCATGCCACAGACATCTAGCATGACATCCCACCCAGTTAGATTATCCTGACAGTACGACAACCAGTCCATACACTAACCTCTTAATGCTGAGCACCAAAATGACGCAGCTGTTAATACCATTTTTATGTCTTTGGTATGACTTGGCCAGGGATCAAGGCCTCCACAACCTCTTGCATCTGAGGTGGATGCTCTTACCACTAGGCCACTGGAACGGTCAACACCAGTATGTAAACAGTAATTTGTTAACAGATATAATCAGTGAAGATCATTTCTAATTTATTTGGGTTTTTTTATATAAAAAACAGAAGTTAACAGAATCATTTTCTTTATAAAATCAGTTCAAAACTGTACGTGAAACTGTAATGGCAGACATCACTGCACCTGTGATAAACACTTCATTACATTGTATTCTTAAAACAAAGGGCAAATAAATTCAGCAAATTATATAATTTAATTAAAACAAAGTCTAAATATTTTGTGTTAGAAGATTTAGCCTAAATATTTAATAATGTAGTCAGAAATATGGGACAAAAACTATGTTGTGGAATTCTAAACAATGTTGTTAAACTCAATGCTGTTTTCTGATGTAATTCATTTTCATGAAAAAACATGAAGCAAAAACTCTTTTAAGCAATGCATATTGTTGCTATCAGTATTTAGGCAAATAATAAAACCATAAATATGCAGTCCTAATATTGGATGTTTGTAATAAATCTAAACAGTGTGTATCTAAATTAAAATGCACTCACATGGCACAACACATGTTCTTTGAAGGGTTTTGTTGGTTTTGTTTTGTTTTTTATGGTTTAACGCCATTTTTCAGCACAATATAGGCTATACATGGCGGCCAGTATTAATGGTGGAGGAAGAACCCGGACAACCCTCCGGAAAGAACCACCGACCCACAAGAAGCTACTAGCAAGCTATCTCACATAACTACATTTGCCGAATCTTAGACTCAAACACACGCAGTAATGTTTAGCAGGAGCAAGATGAAGAGTATGGATTGAAGTCATTTGCTCCAATGTACATTTTTTTCTTCTTCAAAGTATGCTAGAAATCTTTCTGACTGCAATTTTACACAAAACATTTTGAAAAAAAAATTATTAAAAGGTACTTTATTATGCAATAATACTGACTTGGAATTACATGAATTACATCTTGTTACTCCTATAAGATTAAATGAATTACAATGTATAGTTTCTGCTGTGCTTTTTTTAAAATACATCATATGGCCAAAATACACTGCATTTACCTCAATCTAAACATACATATAAGACAAGTATAAATGCAATGGGTATGAAAAGTTAGAAAAGGTCTTACATCTTTTTGTTCAAATGCATGTTTTTAAAAGCTTTAAGAACATAATCAACAGTGGTCTGAAGATAAACTGCTACTTGGAAATCAAACAGATGCTGGACTTTGTCTCATGGTAGGCACTTCAAGAAAGACTTAGTCAAAGTCTATATGGGTCCATGGTAGGGATCATATGTTACCATACAATCACTAGAATAGTCTCTCCATAACAATTTGATATCAATACAGTATGTGTTACCTGACTAAAAGGCCCAAATCATTTTAACTTAAAATGAGATTTCTGCTTTGTAACAATCTCTTCTGCTGGTGGTGGTGGTATTGGAGCAAGTACATTCGATATTCACCTAGGATCATTTATGTCCAAAAGAACTGGCTGGTTCATGACAACTCTATCATCTAACCTCATTTTCAATATTTTCACAATTATTTCCGGAATATACAGGTACTGTTGACCAGCTTACTTTGGGTTTGCAGACCATCTCTCACTTTTTTGTTGAATGAATATTGGTATCTGACAAGACATTTCACTGACAATGACATTATTTTTTTTTAATTCTCAAAAGTCCAAATAAAAACTGCATACAATTACATGTAACAAATCATTTTGCTACAGATGAAAATGTCAAAATAGCAAATCTGTATCTTACCCATATATCATAAAAATGTTTAGATTATTTACAGAATTTTCTAATTATATTAGACTAATTCTAAGCAAAATTGGTTTATGAAATTTATTTTAAAAAATTTCTTCTGTAAAAGAATAAATTGTACCACAAACAGATGGTTTATCAACTTTCATGTAAAGCATTAATATTTTAACAAAAATGAATTATTACGTTAACAAACAAGAATAAAGTTTATTACCTAATTGTTCCATCTGTGTTTACAATCACATCTCTGTCAATATGATTGTTATGATCAAGAGCTGCCAAGAGATTCCTAGCTCTGAAGGCTGATGGCTTATATGAATGTCTTTTGAAGGCATATAATAAAATCAAACTTCTGGAAATTCTCCAGTTCTGCTGTACTTCTGAAACAAAGTAAAATGACTAAATAAATAAATTGATTCAGATGCAGAGAACTATTTCAAATTTATAAATTCCCATAAATCTGTTTTGATGAAAATGCCAATGTACAGTAGCATTATACAGGCAGAGAATAATCAACTCATTCCACCCCTACAATTTTGTTTCCTTGTCACCTGAAATGGGAGTAGGAAATGCATTTGTGGGCTAATTTTGAATGCATCAAAATACATCTGCTTCCAAGAAATTTTGCTTAGATATGTTCCTAGGTGTGCTAGAAACATCATTCTGCATCTTCATAAGGGTAAATGTTGGAGTTTTTTCTTCTTCTGACCCATTATTTTCCTCCTGGCCACTTTTTACTTCCAATCCCCAATTTATCCTACTTTTGCAAATGTTCACCTGTCTGTGTATAGCTCAGACTGGAGTAAATTAGATTGCAAGCAAAAAAGTAAAAATCCAGAAACAAAATCTGATTCCAACAATGGGCATGTTCGCAAAAATAGGACAAAGCTTGACCCCTCCCTCCCAGTACACATGCATACTTTTTTTTACACACACACCATCTGCGTACATGTGATTGCCCTCCCTATTCTGTAGAATAGCATATATTTAATACACACAGAAAAGATCAAGGATTAATAATATTATATATTTAATATAACAGATAGTCCACCAATGTTGAATGTCTGGCTGCATCAAAGAAATAAGCTGCATAACTTTGAAAGGTCTGTCTATTGTCCACTAAAACTCAAACACCAACTGAACCCAGTCAAGCAGGTTACATATTAGACAAATTACTATCGAGGTATATGTGTACTTACATTATCAGTAGACCACCCACCCCCATACACAAGCATATGCATTTGGGTAAACCCCCCTTGCCCACTCCATGTGTACTAAACGGACAAACCATAACTATGGCCTTAGTGTGGTTTGTATTTATAATACAATGTATTCATTTTCTTTCTGTGATAACCAGTATATCTTCATTATGTCGATTATGCATCGATACTATATTTAAGATAAATTGTAATTACACAATTTTTACTTTTTGGATAATACACAGAAAAGAAAGCTTTGTGGGAGCAACTTTCTTGTTCATACACAAATACCATCCACACATACCAATACAATACTTTACATTACTTTTAGTTTAGTTTAGTTACATATATCATGCATGTATCATAATGATTGTTTTTTAGTATACAAATATTCCGCTTTTATGTTTGTATCACAATTTCTTTTGTTAGTATACTTTCTCAAATGGGTTGATAAAACTTTTAGACTTTTCCATCATAACACTTTCCTTCTTAAGTCTTTTAACTTCAGACAAGACTGAATCCCTTAAAATAAAATTTTGAAATGTGTAAATACTAATGTTGAACTTGGGAATCTTTAGTTTGTATCAAAAGAAAGCATTATTGTTTATCTTAGTTATTATGATGGGAATGATAATGCTTCAAGAAATAATAATAACAATTTATTTAAAGGGGTGACTAATTTAGTCAAAGACTATTCTCCCTTGAGGCCTTTTAACTAAAATGCAGACAGCATGATGAGGAACATATCAATAACAAAAAAAGACATACCGGTATGCCAACAAAAATTTACAACAAAAATATTATTCTAAATAAATCAAACCTTATTTTAACAAAATGTACAATCTTTATCAACTGCAAAATATTAAACTAATATAGAATTATACATTTCCAAGTAATTCCTTAGATGTGCATCTACCAAAATATTTGTAAACAAGTAAATATACATAAAATTTAATAAAATGTAGTAATACTTACACAGATGCCATATCTGATTCTGATGTGGTTATATCAGACAGAGCAGGAATTTGTGTCCTATGAATTGTTGGTCCAGGTGTAGAAGTTGTGGTCATGTCTTCTGTTAGATTCCTCTCTGTTTCTAATGTTTTCCTTGCACTGCCATTCAATTCATAACTAATATAGCAATATATCCCATTTATTTGAGATATTTTGATACTTGTCGTTCTCGGGTAGAATATATAAAATGGAATGGGAAAGAAATTCTTATCTGAGTTTATTATGTCTTTATTCCGAGATTGATTTGCCTTTCGAAAAGTTGGAATACGCCGACACCATGCGATGTTTGCAAAGCGTACCCACTTATTAGCTTGGCCAAGCAAACTTTAAGGACCATATATGGACTCATACCTGCATGACATCAATAGAAGGAGGATTTAATTTCTCAGAAATTGCGAGTATAACATTCATAGAGTCTTTATTTCAAAAGCAGATGAGACGAAACTACATAACGTTGATGAAATTGTACTTGGAATCCGCCTTTTGCATTACCGGTACTAGTCACATGATTTCACAGTTCCCATAACCAACATGTTCATGACACGAGAGGTCCAATAGTTGCATGATATCAAAAGCCACAACAGCAATCTTTAAAAGTTAATGTACTAATCCTCCCGAATGGATGGACTTGTCAACATGTGGCTTTCACTGAAAGACTTCATTTGATGTTTAGTTGCTCTTAAATGAAAGTCAGATTGGTCAATTATGATGCTCATTATGGTTGAAACAGTGGTCATCTTCAAAATCTTGCTGTTAATAATCCTCCTGAGTGAAAAGTAATATTGACATGGGATTTCTTTTGATGTCTTGTTGATCCTCAATGTAAACATTGGTGCTCGACGCGAGCATGATGTTGAAGGAAAAAAAATCAATCTGAGGGGAAAAAAATCACACTGAGTGCCAAACTACCTCAGACCAGTTCTGACAATAGACCCTGTCTATCATATAAAAGAGACAAGAATAAGTAACTTCCACAGACTTCGTGTCATGCTTGACCCTTGATTTTTTCTATTCCCATCTTTGCAGGCACACGACCCTATTTTATGGCATATTTTATTCCCGATATATTTTTCTATTCATCAGACTGTCATTAGTTTTGCTGAGTTGCGCCAAAATGAAGTTACAAGCTCCGAAAAATACGAATGGAGCGAATTTTGACTGTAGAGACAAACTTAACGCTCATATTGTAATGTAATTTGACTGACTCAAAGGTAACATCATGAACCAGATACATGGGTGTTACTCTTACGTATTATCCTTTGAGCCAATCTTATTTTGCCGTTAACGTTTGTGCCGCATGGTCTGGATATTTTGACAAAGAGTGTAACGTGTACTCGATTTGTGTGGCATTAAGATAATTCTTCTGTTTAACAGGATTCCTAAAGCTGAATCGAGTTAAAAGTAAGTTGAAACACCATATCTGTCCGTAAAGAAAAGCTCTTTTTGCACAGGAGCGCACAATTCGCGCAGTTCATACATTTCAGAGCCTATGACGTCAGTTTGGTGCAACTCAGAAAAATCAATGATCGCTTGATGAATAGAAAACATTCTCAGGAGAACAACAAACAATAGATAATGCTCGCGAACCTTCAAAGGTTGAAATGGCACAAAGCAATCGAGGGTCAAGCTTGGAACAAAGTTTTCTGAAGTTACTCACCTTATATCTTTTATTGTATAATAGATATGGTCCTATGTCAAAACAGATTGCCACTCAGTATGTTTTGTTTTTTCCTTCAGATAATTGCTTTTGTTCAACATCAAGCTCGCATCGAGCGCCTGTGAATGAAAATGGTGTCAATCAAATGTCAATTATGGTCTGCATAGTGGCCATCTGTAAAATCATATTGTTGCTAGTTCTCGTCCACAAAAGTATTATTATGTTCTCTTGTTACGTGTCTGTGATCTTACAAAAAGTAACAAGAAAAGAGTGAAGACATCAAGCTTTGTAAAATTTAACAAATAATTTATTTCCCCCGAAAATCAAGGTGGCAGTGGCCGTCTTGAAAATTTAGTTATCACTTTTTGTCCAGAATGATTGGTCATATCAGGATGGGCTTTTCACTGAAAAACTATTTTTTGCGACAGGTTAGTCATAAATACAAATGGTGTCAAAGTGACTTCTAATATGACTATCAAAATGGCTGATTTGAAAATTGTATTATCACTACCCGGTAATTCTCATTAATGGCTGGTCTCATAAAAACTGCTCTGCAAAACAATTCGTATTCGTTGGTACTAAATGGAAATGGTGTCAATCGGATGGCATCGCTCATGTGGTTACCGCTTGAAGTTTTCTTATGATGCCATGCTGGTCCTAAATGAAAATTGTGCCATCCAGTATATCTACCACAGTAGCTATTTTAAAATCTTGTCACCGCGGATGAATATCAAGGTGGTTTCCAACACTCCACGAATAAAAGGAAGATATGGTCTTATATTAAACTTACGGAAATTCTTTTCAGCCAATAAAGCATCAATCTCTTCAAAAGACTCTTTGAGGATTACAGAAGCATTAAATTTATATTTCAAAGAATCAAATACTGACCTCTTAAAATCAAGAAGTTATATAATATTCAGGTTACAAGTTCGAATTCATTTCTGAAATTTGTTAGCTAAATTTATTTATAAATCTCGATAATATATTTAATTTTATACATTTGATAATTTTTTCCGATGTATCTGACTGGTACCCTGGAAACTTGATTAGGTCTAGTGGTCTTTGTAATTATTTTCTTGACAATTTCCCAAACAAAATGCAACCATTTCACCAGTTTGAAACAATATCTCAAATTCTACATGTGTCAATAAATTTTAAAATAATTTCTGTTTAATAAATTTGTTTCAAGTTTTTTATATATCGCCATTCAATTACTAAATTCAGTCCTTCAACCTCTCCCCTTGTTCACAATAAAGAGGTAGCATCTGCAGATTTAGAGTGACCTAACTTGACTTACAGCGGGTATACCTCTACAAGTACAATCGTGGAGATCACAGTCTGTATGGATGCAAGTGCAGATAGCTGGTAGGCATAACCTAATGCTGTATTTCCGGGACTGGAATCTACATATCAATACTCAAGAGATGAATGTCATTTTATTTCACTGGTGGCAGGACTTTTTAACTGGGAGAGAGTCCTCACACTTCCTACAACACTACTGCGGTGAATTATCACAAATTGCAAGGCTGAACCAAGTCCCCGGATCTTTTCATACTGGTGTGGGACTTTTTAAAGTCGTGTTGTCAGGAAACAAAACAAGTTTGTCATATTCATGGGTGCCCAAACCTAATAATAGATTCTCCTTGTCCTGGAACAATAGGCTGATAGATACGAAATGGTCTCTTCATCCCTCGATTTTCAATTAAATATGCACCCAATTAGGCCAGCCATTGGTAGACCTGTCTGCTACAAGCTGGGATCAAGCTCCTAACCTTTGTCTCACCAGTTCCAGAACCCAATGTTTGGGCAGTAAATGTGCTAATCAAAGGTCGGAACAGCCTGAAATCGTAGCTCTGTTACAAACAATGCGAACAAAAGTAAACGGGAAACATTTACAACGTGGTGTACACAATAACAGATTTTACCAATACATACACCTATACATGAAATAGCTAACTTCCTCCTCTGGTTCTTCGACGTGAAAAAGGTTGCACCATGCACAGTCAAAGGTTACTACTCTACTTGCCATAATGAAAGAGATGACATCGGATAAAATAAAGACTTATTTGAGCTTCTCTCTGACTTTAAATATATTTGACCAAAACCTGTGCCAAAAATGGTAATGTCTGTTATTAGTGTGCCCAGAGTGAGTATTAATCTCTTTAAACATATTACAAAATGTTTTAACCTTCTCTTGATTCATTAGTGTTTTGAACTAACTATAATATTTGGTTTTTATGTATCTTTTTTCTTGCACAGGTGTTCTTCCAAGACGGAGCACAAACAAGAGAAAAAAGCAAGGCAGTTTTGGCATCAGATCGGAAGATCAAAGAAACAGGATCTAAAGCATTAGTTCTTGTATGCATTTCATCTATGGTATTTTGACCAGTCACATCTGATTACCAATATGCCATTTATTCTCACATGTGATAATATTGACATTTTTTCCAATTTATTTGCTTCTATGCTACAGGATAAAATAACAACACTTTCGATGTTAATGATTTCATCATTTTTGTTTTCTCTTTTATTGACATTTTCATTGTTCTTCAACTCTATCAAAATATTTACAGATGATATCATATCATAACGTTGTTTTCTTCACAACGCATCATCATTCTTTTGAATCTTTCCTGTTTATACTCAACATGATAATTATAAGCTGACAGAAATGTCAACCGTCTTAAGCCAATTGTCATTCCACTGATTTAAAGTTCAAAAGTCGTCTCACACTACAACAAGGACAACTTTGACTATAAGTTTACAAACATATAAGATAAACATATTACAATAGAGAACAAAGGGGTCATTAAAGCTTGGAAATGATTAACACTGTTGTTAAAGCTTGCTTCAAAGTATCAAATGACTTTTGAAATTCATCAATCCATTTAAAATGGATAGGCTACGAAAATCTGTGCATATGATCAGTATTAGGAACAAAGAGGAACAATGTTTGATGTTTGGTATTTCTTGATATTGACATTTCATTGGTGGTAATTTTCCTTTGCAGGCAGTGTCTAAACATTTTGACTCAGTTATATAGTGGCCTGAGATGAAAGTTTTCCTCTTATGAATGAGCTTTTGTTTGGCTTCTCACGTCATTTCAAGGATAATGGTTAAGATTTTCAAATTAGCCTGAAAATATTTAGTTACCAAACAGATATCTAGATGCAATATCTGAATTTTCAATAATAGACAAAAAAAACCAGCATCAGAATCTGAATTATATTATCATAACTTTGTTATGACTACACTGACTGTCTAAGTGACAACTTCAGCTTGGACAAAACATGATTTTCATCTTGGTGCTGAATCTGCCCCTCCCACCCACCTCTTAAGGTAACCAGACTTTTTGTTCATTTTTTTCTCTCATTATTGATCCCTTAACACATGTATTAAAATGTAATACCGTTGAGAGAATTAAATATAGCATTTCTCCTTATGAAATTTTAAGGTCTAATATGCCAAAATTATTTTTAAGCAATGCACAACTTTAAAAATGATAACAATGACAATTTCGTTTTTAAGTATTTAGGTCCACTGGTCCATATATAAATCATATTTATGAATTATATAACACAAGAATGCCACAATAAGCATAGAACATTCAAAATTTCATGTTGATGCATTGAAATACTCTTTTTAAATACTGCATATGGAAATACAAAACACTAGAACATTGATCACTCTCTAAAACGCTTGTCATGGGATAAATACAAGTGTACTGTGTTACATGTAAGATTACATTATACCATTATACTTAGTTTTACTAATACAGGTGGACTACTCCGGTGACCTAAGTGGCTAGAGTGTCAGCCTTGGATGCAGGAGGCCACAGGTTTTAAGCCCAGTTAAGTTCTACCAAAAAGGCTTATACAAATGGTACTAACAGCTGCCTCACTTGGTGCTCAGCATTAAGAGGTTAATGCTAGGACTGGTCCGCCTGGTGTCAGGATAATATGACTGGGTAGGACATCATGATGTATGTCTGCGGTATGATGCCCCAGTGCTTGACATCACTATAAACTGCCACACTGCAGACATCGTAGCGATATGACTTTAAAAAAATTAAAGCTACGTAAAAAAAATTATAATCAAACACTTGCCATTTTCTGTGGTTATTCAAGGCTGAATGGCGCTAATCATCATCATATTTAAATTAAAGACTTAATCGCCCATGTTTGTCATGATATTGTGTCACGTCCCCCACGTATTACTGTGCATAAGAGCACTATTTAATTTCGCTGTCACATCTTAGGTCAATATATATATATATATATATATATATATATATATATATATATAACTTGCTTCATAGACCCTAGCGACCTAAATATAGATTAGCACATGAGTTGGAATGGACCCAGTGCGGATAAGTCCGCATGTACCGCAATAGTTGTATTTTATTCCCATCAATTTCACGGGGGGGGGGGGAGAGCATCATGCAACATGTCGGTGGCATGAAGTCGCAGTGCTATACATCACCATAAACTACCACACTCCAGACATAGTGATATTACTGAAATATTGTTTTAAAAAATAGGCAAAAATTCCAAATCACACTCATTTAGACAAAAATGTTTGTCTGGTACACAGGTCTAGGAGGGATGTATGTCAGGTCTTCAGATCAGTGATATACGTTGTTTGCTAAAGATGGCAGACACTAGGTAGCTTGTTGAACAGTTGGATTCTTTCCTTGCTATGTCAGAGGAAACATTTTTTTTCAAAGCTGGTAATGTTAATACAATATTCAGCTCTTCTCTTATTACACACCAGTTCTCCAGTTCTAAACATTACATCTAGTTCAGTAATATAAAAATAGATAAATAAATATGTGTGAGTGAGAGAGAGAGAGAGAGAGAGAGAAAGAGAGAGATTGTTTTTCCATCTATGATAATCATGCATTATATTCCAATTTGTACCTGTATGCTTGTGTATAAATTGAGCACACACCAGTCAACTATGTTTGGAAAGATGGTCACAACATTTTTCAGCACACGATATGCTAAACATTGCGGCCATGGAAAACAGCAGAAACTACTGGCAACCTTCATCACATACCCACATTGGCTAAATATAAGGCTGCCATAGATGAAATGGCAGTGATCAGTAAATGTGAGCGGTTTGGACTGCGACCCAGGGTCCCAATATATTGCTATGATTATGGTCTTAAACTAAGTAACAGAATTTTTTTTTTAAAGCCAATTAAAATAACTTGGTTTTGTGATATAAATCCCAAATAGTCGTAACAGTTTTATCACAAGTGCCAATGTATGAAGTTCCAATAGAATTCCGGTGGTATTCAAAGACTTGCAAGTTGCAACCTTGGAAGTGTTGATGAGCATGTAGTCACAAATGTGGTAATGTGCTAATGGCCAGGATTGTGATGTGATAAAAACCTTTTGATGTATCACAACAATATAATCCGAAATGCCCTTGTCTGAATTCACAGTCATTCCTGTGTAAATAATTTAATTTCAAACAAATGAAAATAAGAATACAATCACATGAATTCTGCTTACAGCTGTGAAGGATAAGAAGTGTTTTTCAAGTATAGATGCTTTTATAAAAAATAAAATAAAAACAAGCTAATACAATAAAACCAGAACGAGTGTCAAAAGGTCATTTCTAGAACCATCTAAGTTGTCAACTAGACAAGGTCTAAGTACTAAAGCATATAATACCAATGTCCTAGACTGAGATTAAGATAAAGTAAAATATGTTTGCTTCCACTGATAAGCATCCAATATTTAATCTATACTGTCTGCAAAATAATTATCTCTAATCTGATACCAAATGAACTTGATTTGGACTAACGTCAATTGCACAATATGTACATAACAAATAATCAAGGAGAAATAAGACAACAAATTAAATATACAATATGTTTGAGGCTGCACGTCCAGCTTTCGAAATCTTACAGAGAACACTGCATTTATCTGTCACAACTTACGTTTTGCATTAGGTAATTTTCTGCATGTTGTCGGGACATCCATATTACATAAAATATACTAAATCATAACAGATAGTGTTGAATGTTGTATAATTCTTGTGTGTTAGATTGATATCTCTTTCATACCCACCCAGAACTGTAACTGTTTTACTTTGCCTCTGACCTAATTCAAGTCTTAATCCATTTCAACCATTTTAGTATCTAAAGGAGAAAAAGGTTTGGTAATTGTCTTCTTCCAAAAAGAGCAGGCTGATTGGTTCTACGCGGATTACTTCTGAGCTGAGCATCCAGAACTCAAAACCTGATAAAAGATTTCTTAGAAAAGAATATTCTGTTGCATTATTCACTGTATTTATTCCATAACCATATGTTTTAATGGCTTTAACCTTTTAAGAGCAAATAATAGAAATTAAAAATGGTATGTGTAATGCAGTATTACTCAAAGGATCCCAAGGAGACGCTGTGTCCACCACCATCAAAATTGTGTGAGGGACAACATTTTAGAAAGATAAAGGAATAATAATAATAATAATAATAATAATACACAAAGAGTGTTTTAAACACAAGATAATCTTTCTGTTGACATATGTTTTCTGGATAATTACATGTGGTCAACTAACTCCTGAAAACATTACCATGTTTTAAAATCTGGTTAAACTGGAAAAGTCTCAACATTTTGTGTTTAAATCTTATTCATTCAACTATAGTGTACATTTGTGATCTACAGCATTAATCATGCGTTCTAAATATTCTAAATTTTCTTTTCTTTACGAACCAACATGTCATTAATGACAAATTGTGCATTGGCATAAATCTAGTATATTTTGTCATTACTTCAACATAAAAGAATTCATCTCTCTTGCATTGACATGCATGGACATCCACCGGTGAAATGTATACGTGTATCTTTTGAATCATTCTGACAGAATGCGTGTATCAGATCTTGATTGTTTCTGATACATATGACACAAAAATTGTGATTAACCAGCAAACCATAAGAAGCAACACTGTATACAAGAAGCAGGACGAGTGAACAGACCAACTTTTAGAAGGTTCCATTTGCTAAACTAAATCCTTTACGAAAATGAAAAAAATACGTCAATAACTGAAGCTTCTAACTAACCAAGTGTTTCCCTCCAAGAGAGACTTTTGAGGTTACCGTAACAGTGTGGGTTTTTTTCTCAACAAGTTCATGTGCAAGTTTACCAGACATAACACTTATTTGTGGTTGCGCACTCTCTCATGCTGTGAATTAGATCATTTTGATATATCAATAATATTGTATTGGAATCTAACGCAACTATAATATTTCTAGAGTGACTAGAAGCAATTAGGAAATTTCTACCAGTCTGTGATTCTGTAAGGTGAAAAATACAAGAATTTCAGGAACCTCAGGTGGGTTTTACAGAGTTCTCAACAATTATTCAGCCTGTTACAGAAACAACTAACCTCTTGTTTAGTTGCTTGATGTGAAATAAAATACAATAATCTAAAGGAAAAAAAAAATCATTCAGTGATAAAAATACCTCAGATTACCCCCATGACCCATTTTGACATAGGACCCTCCAGCGGCGTCGCCCAGTGCGGTAAACTCATGGTGTCACCCCTCCAGACTTCTACCATGGATTTCTTCTTCTTAAAATAAGTCCGCAGTATAAAAATGACAAGAACAAAAACAAATGAATTGAAGGTCAGAAGGTAAAAGTATTTAAGAACTGTAATAACGTTCATTTATAGTCATTTTTACATTAAACTTACTTTACCGAGCAGTGTGTGCACTGTAAAATTTGCAATTTTTCATTTTGGTGTCACCCCTTTGAGATGGTGTTACCTGGTGCAGTCCGCACCCCCCACACCACCCTAGTGACACCACTGGGACCCTCTCTATCATACTATAAAAAAAGAGAAGGTTCGTAATTTCCAAATACTTAGTTCCACCCATGACCCTCGATTTCATTCTGCTATTTCCGTATTTAAAAGCACATGACCATTCTCCATGGCTTGTTTTACTCCGGAGATATTTTTCTATTCATCAAGCCATCGTTGACTTTTCATCAACGCTGAAATATGATTGGCTCAAAAGGTTAGCCATAATATATTTAGCTCTTTTCATTGGTTGTCACATGACCTCGCACTTGTCCGCGATGAAAAATTGGCGAAAATCGCATGTTTTGGAAGCCGTAACTTTAGTTTGGTACAACGTAGAAAAGTCAACGATGGCTGGATGAATAGAAACATATCTCAGGAATAAAACAAGCCATAGAGAAAAACCCAGTTCCAATATTAGGTCATCCTCAGAGTTTATCAATAGCCAGAACAACCTATTGTTAATCAATCAAGTGATAATTAACAAAACTACAATAATAATTGTATCAATGAAAACTAATATTGCCTTATTTTATACTATATCAGGACTAAAGTTCCTAAAATCAACATTCAATTTGGTCTTCTTTTCCAGTTTAATTAAAATAATATATCATACCACTTTTGGTCTCCATATGTTTAAACATTTAGTACCAACCTATAAAATCTTAATGATATTAACTTTATTGTCTTATTAGTGTGGCTTTAATTAAAGTGCCTGATTAGCATGGCCTAATAAAAATCACTTAAACAATAGGTACAAATAGTATGATGCATTTTATAGTTCAATAATTGGAAGAAAGAACTTAAGTAAATACAAAATGTACAATTTATAGTTTTATTATTTGTATTAGCTCTTTATTAAACAATTTATGTAAAACAATAAAACGATTGTAAGAACAGTTTCATATTTAAAATTTTAAAAAAAACAAAAGATCAATATATGGTCACAAAGAGATAGACTTGGTATTAATTTATAATAATTAGCTTTATCAGAAGGGCCAGGAATCATATAAATAAGTGAATAAAAAAGAACTTGTGCTTGTGGTAATCAGAAACAATGTTCTTTTAAAATACTGCACTAGATGTCTTATTTCAACAAAATTCAATGTAATTTTCTAAATCTGCAAAACTGAATTTAACGTGAAGAACAATACAACTTTAGACCACGATAATTTCTCTCCTTTTTGTCTTGCAAGTAATATTTTATGAATAGATTGCCTGAACAAAATGAAAATAGATCATCTTTCTTCTATCAATTTGTACACATATCATTGCACACACAAACATATGTACATATTCACTCCCTCTTTCTGTGTATCTTTGTGCATCTATCTCTCACCAATCTATGGCTATATGTCAAATTCAACCCAATTTAATTAAGAAGTATAGTTGTTTTAATAATGTTAATAGAACTCTGTCTCTTTCTTAACTGAAATTATTTTCTAGTAGAGTGCAGCAGTAACAGCACACTTTTCTCATTTATATGATTTATAAAAGTAAATAAAAATAATAAAAAAGGACAACATCTTTGAAAACATTCATTATCATAGACTTCCAACCTGAGAAGAAATCTTGACATTACTCCCTTTGTCTTCCTTACTGTTCTGGATTTGTTAAAATTTCAATAGAAGATTTAAGTATGAAAGTACTTGGTCTCTCCATCTCTATCATGTTTGTTGTCACTCCATCTCTGTCTTGCTTGGTGTCTCTCCATCTATGTCATATTTCGTGTGACTTTGCATACCATACCCATTTTCAAAACTTTTGTCCAAAAATATTGTTGTCAACCTCAAATAAATCTAATTTATTGGTAGCAGATACTGTGAAATAAACTGCTTGTTGTTACTTACAGTATTCCCATTGGTAAGAGCAATAATTTTCACCCAATATGGTTACTTTTCTTAATGTGAAAATGTATAGCAGTAAAACATTCCTGATATATTATAAGTGGCCTATTATTAAATATTTCAAGTCAGAAAGTAGTTCCAGGTTAAATATAGGATATGGAAATTTTGTATGTGCCATACAGAATAACAGGTTAAACATCTGTATCAAATGCCAGATCAGCCATGTAGCAATAAATTGGTAAAAGTGGATACTGTACTATCTATATCCCATCTAAACAGGGAGACAGGTTAATATTATTTGTGAACGGACAATAATGAACTGGTTTGATTAGTGCATATATTAAAGCTTGGTTCACACAAGAAAAAGATAATGTGGTATAGATGTTTTCTTAAATCCTTAAAATGATCAAAATAATTATTCAGGTCATACTTGCAAGATGCACACACAATACCCCATTTTTTTGTGTGTGGACTAGGCCATAATAAATGTTAAGCTGCTATGACATTAGCTTGAAGAAATAAACTATAAATAATTTGCAAACATATTGGTATTATGATTGAAGGGAGATAACTCTAATTTCTGTACTACATTTGAATCTCATTAACCATCCGTTACTGTTACACGTGTCAGGTTTTACAAGTAAAAAGAACACATGATACACTACATCCACTAACTGAAATAAAGTTAATTTGCAGCAAATAAGTGAACAGGTGAACAATTAAAATACTGAACACATTTTAGTTATCAGACAGTTAATGTACTTGAGTCATATTGTGCATTTTAGGAACTTTTTTTTCTGTCAAAAGAACAAAGATATATAGAAAGATTTAAATGAAGGAGTTCTAGGATGTCCTTGATGACAATGTATATTTGACACAGAAGGATTCTTTAAATGCAATTACCTGGATACATTCCACTCATTAATGTAAAGTGGTCATGATAACACTTTTTGATGATTGTCCATAATGCTCTCGGATTCCCTGACTAACTCTATTACTACCCTGAAGAAAATGGCATTTAACACAAATAGCTTTCCATATATGCAGCAAAATATGCAATTCCAAACACTGACAGTTTAATGGAAATCGCCTATTAAATGTCAGGGACTCTTTGGTTTTTTTTTTTAAACAAACACAAATAGAATCCTTCAATGTACCTAGCATAGAAAAAAATAATGGTCCAGTTTAGAGTTATAACTAAAAGAATGCTTAATTTTATTTTGAAAAATAGACTAATAATTATGGCTCTATTTTCTCTAAACATTTTAGCAGGAATGTTGAATTTGAGTTCAAAGACCCAAATTAAGGTATGAATCTCTAAGTTCATCTGGGATAGTGAAAAATTTGAAGAGCGAGTCTAGAGTTATAATCACAATAATTCTTTTATTCCTTCTTACAAAACTTACAAAGGTTTGGGAATTTAAACATTAATGTTGGTTCATTCACTCTCTCCTCTCAACAAAAAGAAAACTTTTGAGGCTGTTGGAATTGGTCTTAAAATTACAAAGAATTTTCCCATTATATTTACACAACAAAATCTGATCTGTTGAGGCAATTAGGCAATAAAATGTTAGAATTTTCACATTCAAAGGAAGATAATTCAAATCTGATTCATTGAGTCATTTACTTTTGGTAATCAGATGTTAGAATTTTCAGCTGAGTATGTTTTGAAGCTTATGGCAAGACCATGTTTTGCCCCAAACCTTGATTTTCAAATTGGTAAAATCCATCTAAATAAATGTATAATTAAACATCTAAATGAATGTATAATTAAATATTTAAATGAATGTATAATTAAACATCTAAATGAATGTATAATTAAACATCAAAATGAATGTATAATTAAACATTTAAATGAATGTATAATTAAACATTTAAATGAATGTATAATTAAACATCTAAATGAATGCATAATTAAACATCTAAATGAATGTATAATTAAACATCAAAATGAATGTATAATTAAACATTTAAATGAATGTATAATTAAAACATTTAAATGAATGTATAATTAAACATCTAAATGATTGCATAATTAAACATCTAAATGAATGCATAATTAAACATCTAAATGAATGTATAATTAAACATCTAAATGAATGTATAATTAAACATCTAAATGAATGTATAATTAAACATTTAAATGAATGTATAATTAAACATTTAAATGAATGTATAATTAAACATCTAAATGAATGCATAATTAAACATCTAAATGAATGTATAACTAAACATTTAAATGAATGTATAATTTAATATTTAAATGAATGTATAATTAAACATCTAAATGAATGTATAATTAAACATTTAAATGAATGTATAATTAAACATCTAAATGAATGTATAATTAAACATTTAAATGAATGTATAATTAAACATTTAAATGAATGTATAACTAAACATTTAAATGAATGTATAATTAAACATCTAAATGAATGTATAATTAAACATTTAAATGAATGTATAATTAAACATCTAAATGAATGTATAATTAAACATTTAAATGAATGTATAATTAAACATTTAAATGAATGAAAAAACATTTAATATGATGTCCATAAAACATGCTCATTAAATAATCAGTGTTCAAGAGCATAAGGAAAATAAATGATTCCCTAGATTTTTACATAAGCAAAGTATTTCTCAGAAAATAATGAGGAATTTCAAGACATACATACATATGCACACACATATCACAGTAACACAGCTGAATAACAATATCACATCAATTATTAGACTGATGATACATGTTTTATTGCCATAAAACCAACAGTATATTTGCAAACAGAAATGAAACTGGTTCACAAGAACTTTCAAGTTCTTCTTCATCACAGAAAATAATATACACATTCCATGTTGAGGTCAATTTAACTAATTCAAACAAAAAAAGCTGAATTTGTAAAGAATAGGCACATAATTATTAAAATAAATAATATACAAATTCCATGTTGTGGTCAATTTAACTTGTTCAAACAAAAAAAAGCTGAATTTGTAAACAATAAGCACATACTTATTAAAATAAATGAGATCACTCACATTTTATTTCCTACTTGGAACACAAGCAAAAGCAGTTCTGACTATACATAAAAAAGAGCTCCATAAATGAACTGACATGTCATATTCTACAGTGATAACAAGACTCGGCTGCTATGTTGGATATATTTGACATCAGAATAGGATCATTACTGTGCAACTAGACATCATTATAAGTCTTTTGGTAAAATTCTTACTTAAATACGACCATCCCTTCAGAAGTAATGATAACATGATTTTCAAAATCCCCATTGTGACAGTCATAGCAAAAACAAAGTCAGCAGCATTTAAAAAATAGCAGATAACACAAGAACTATTTAGGTGAAAACTCTGTCAACAGGACATTCCATTTATGAGGAGTAACAATAACAAGATCCAAATATTTGGGATGGGTGCCTTGGTCATAATAATGTAATCCACATCTGCACTATTTTCATTTAGGACTTGCTATGTATTGTAAGAAGTCATTTGGTGAAAAGCCAATTTTGACATGACCACTCAACTAGGAGGTGTAAGCTTAACATTACAAATATTTTCCAGTTAATCACAATGAGGTCACATAAGCAACATTTTCATTTAGGTTAACCTAAACACCAAATTATTTTTTCTGGCAAAAACCCAAAGTTAATAATAATTCTATGTTTAGGAGGAGTAGTGACTATTTTCAAGATGGCTGTTATGGTGGCATGACCATTTGTCACCTGTGGTATGATATCAATTAGTTTTATACTTTGCATGATATCAATTAGATTGACCTCACATGATATCAATTACTTATACCTCACAAGATATCAATTAGTTTGACCTCACATGATATCAATTATTATAGCTCACATGATATCAATTAGTTTTACCTCAAATGATATCAATAATTATAGCTCATAAAAGATTGATCTGTATTTTGGCATGATGTCAATTAATTATACATCATGAAAGATTAATCTGTGTGTAATAAATTAGTTATACCTCACAAAGGATTGATTTGTGTCTATTTGTGTCTACAAGGAGGTTTACACTCAAATGCTCCTTGTCAAACTCTAACTGTAGCTTTAAAGTTAGGACTGCAAACAAATCAGGTCCTAAGATTAGAAAAATATTCGTAGATAACAAACACAAAATTCAGACTTGAAAAATTTGATGTTTGGCTGGTCACTATTAAATGACTAACCAACAAGGTGTCAAATGCTTGACTTTAGTTTAAGCCTGAATTTCAGAATATTCTGTGATTTCAGGACTATAGGGCAGTAGATGCATAGGGTACTGTGCATGCATTGTGAACTGAATAACTATAGGGTCTATATTAAAAAAGATGGCTAGCCAGCTCATTACATTATCCTTATTTGAAATCTAATTTTATCAGATGTAAGGTCCTAGATAGTAAGAATTCTGCAATGTGCCAGCATTTTATATGCATTATTATTGGTATAAAAGTAACAGAATTTGACAACTTAAAAACTCATATATAGCAAACAATTGAAACAGAACAAATTTTTAATGTCTTTAAATACTATTGGGAAATGACAAGTAATATTGAGAAAAAAGTGTGATACACATTTTGCACATTTCCCCCTACGTGTTTGACAGAGAGATCTAACTTTGACATGATTGTCTTATATAAATATGTTTATAAATTTACCTTCATTTTTCATCTTATTAAAAGTGTTAATTATATTAATGTCACAAATGAAAGTAAATTGGAAAAACAGGAATTTGACATTGATGTTTTGAAGTCCTCAATGTCGGGTCCTTCTTGTTTCATACAATGCAATACATGATCACTATCAAAAAAGATATCTTTTGGTACATAACTTTGTATACATTGAAATAAAATTATTTTTTATGTATAAAAAAGTTCATAAAGTATGGTTGTCAGCACTATTTGAATTTCATTTTCTGAAACTTTCTAAATGCACTTTTTTAATACATCTATTTGAAACTTTTACGTGTTTTTTTTCAAGATTCATTGTCATCAGGTAAATACATAGGTAAATGTTTCATTGTATACATAAAGATAATATAATCTTGATGAAACTGCCAAGGTAACTATCATAAGATGACAAATTTTCCTTTATCTAGACTCTGTCCATAAACGCTAAAGGAGCAGTTAACTGGTAATAATTCAGAACGGAGATTCATTCAGGGTAGATAACTCTAAATGTCAGGTTGATTCGGGCAGAGCGATCATGATATTCTTTTGGTATCTGATGCTGAAATGTAAAACATTCAAACCAATATTCAAACTCCAACATGAAATGCCTTCATAATGAAACTCTCACAAATGCAAAATATATAAAGTGAATACAATAAAAATTCTAAAATAATTTATTTATTAATATTAAAACTGATACTGAACATGAATCATTTCAGCAAAGAAATTAAAAAAAGCATTAACTGCATCACAAATTACAGTCAAAAGGTTGAGCTAGGTAAGAAGTGAGTAGCCATAACTGCATCAAATATTACAGTACTGAAGTAGATTGAAGACCAACAGAATCAGGTCAAAGGTGAGTAGTCATAGCTGTATCACAATTTACTGTTCCCAGGTAGATTTGAAGAACTGTGGAGTCAAGTCAGTGGTAGGTAGCCATAACTGCATTAAAAATTACAATATCCAGGTGGATTTGAAGATATTTTCTATGCAGGTGGATTTAAAGATCTACATAATAAAACTAATGCATGATATCCAAGCAAACCTAACATCTTGCTTACCTCCTACAGCAGAATAACTTGATAACTGCCTGAGTTCATTGCTTGAAAAACATGCCCCAGCCACCAAGTGCAGAGTATCAATTCAAACATATTCCCCATGGTATAGCAGTGCCAGGGACCAGCTTCACACTGCTAAGAGACCACCATAAAGCAGACAAGTTTTGACTTTCCACCAGACTTGCTATTCATAAACAAATCAATGAAGCCACTAAGAAGAACTTCACAAATATAGTCAATTTAGCCAAATTATCCCACTACAGTACTAAGATCATGGACAGTTTATACCTGCAAAGAGTTCATAGAGATAACTAACAAACTAATGTCAAGGAACAAATGTACACCACTTCCAACTACCTTCTCTCCTGTAGACATTTCAGCCATATTTGCAAATTTCTTCTGCGACAAAGTACAAACCATTTGAGATATGCTTGACAACACAATTTAAATTGACTCATCACCTTACAATTATAATATGGAATGTTGCGAGAACCATTAGGAGCATTTGAACCTGTCTCTATGGATTTAGTACGGACAATCGCGATGAAGATTGCACCAAAGTCTTGTAAACTTAATCCAATTCCAACATCACTACTGCTTAAGTGCTTAGACCCAATATTGCCTTCACTAACTGATGTTATTAATACCTTTCTCTCATCTGGGGAATTCCCATCATTTTTCAAAACTGCCACTGTAAATCCTTTGCACTCGATTATAACTATTTAAAGAACTACTGCCCAGTTTCTAATCTCCCGTTCATATAAAAAATCTTCGAAAAAGTTGTTCTAACCCAACTTGTATCTCATTTGAATTGAAAAAGCATCTTTAGCAATGTACAGTCTGCATATCACCCTAGCCACAATACTGAAACTACTGTTCTGAAAGATTACAGTCCTCACTCTCCTTGATTTATCTGCAGCATTTGACACAATAGGTAATGATTTACTACTTCATCATTTCCAGCATGTATTTGGCTTTCACAATACAGCCTTAGTGTGGTTCAAGTCCTACTTAGTCAACAGGATAAAAATTGTATCTGCAAATGGAATACACTCCAGCCCAGTTGATCAATGTTGTGGTGTTCCACAGGGGGTCTGTTCTTGGACCTGTTCTCTTCATTCTATACACTTAGACGCTCTCAAGTGTCATAGATCATCGCCCAGTGTCTCACTAATTGTACGCTGATGACACCCAAATATACAAGTCTAGCCACCCAACTGAAGTTGATGCTACCATCCAAGGAGTAGAGACGTGCATTTCTGATGTGAAATCATGAATGTCATGTAACAAGCTGCAGATGAATGATGATAAAACTGAGGTCATTCTGATCACAACACAAAGACTTTTTCATTCACATCCTTTACATCAAACAATAAATATGGCAACATTAACATTAAATTCACACAGTCAGTACAAAAACTAGGTGTTACTCAAGACAGTTCTCTCGTATTGTACCAACATGTCATGAACATATGCAAGGCTGTATATCTTGAGCTGAGACGCATCAGCTCCATTTACAAATATCTTTCAGTTGATGCCACAAAAATACTTGTGTGTTCATTAGTACTTTCAAGACTGGACTATTGTAATTCAATAATGTCTGGTTTGTCTCAATATCCACTCCAGAAACTTCAAAAATGTCAAAACACAGTTCCTCGGATCATATTTAGAGTACCACGATCAGAGCACATCTCCCTGCTGCTCTGTACCATACACTAACTATTCATTCGATCCAGAATCAAACATATTGTTCTTTGTGCTACATTTCACTGATGGACTCCAGTTCAACGTACATATCCGGCCTCACCCATGTGTGCAAACCAGCAAGATACTTACACTCCTCTTCTGACAATCGTATACTCATTATTCCCACTATGAAATCAAAGTCCAAGAGTGCTCTTAAAACTCACCTTTTTCGACTGCAATAACAAACTTAAAGACCTAATAATGTTTCCTACCTTAAATATTTTCAGCAATGTTTATGTTTTCTAATCTCAATGGTGTGTTTTTAAAAATATTTTTTAATCATATCATTATAGATGTTGGAAAGCGCTTAGATCATCTAAAGATTAGTTGCCATACAAAGTCCTCATTATTATTATTATTATTATTATTATTATTCAGGCAGGCCAGAGATTTGTACCTATAACTGCATTATTGCATCACAAATTACATTCCCCAACTAAAGTTGAGGACCTGGAGTTGATGGCGTCTGATCAGAAGTGAGTGGTCATAACTACATAAAAAATACAGTTATTAAGTGGATATGAAGACCTAATTGAGTCTGGTTAGAAGTGAGTAGCCATACTGCATACAAAGTTAGTCCCAGGCCGATCTGAACACCTTGAGAATCTGGTCAAAGGTAAATAACCAAAACTTCATAAAGAATTTACAGTTCCCAGATAGATTTGATGACCTATGAAGTCTGGTCAAATGTGAGTAGCCATTAATGCATCAAAATGTACAGTCCTCAGGTTGATTTGAAGACCTTTAGATGTGGTCAGAGGTGAGGAGCCATAATTAGACACAAAGTTACAGTTCCCAGGTAGATTTGAAGACCTTGAGATCTGGTCAGAGGTTAGAAGCCATAAGTGCATATAAAGTTACAGTTCCTAGGCAGATTTGAAGGTCTATAGAGTCTGGTCAAAGGTGAGCCACCACTGTAGTAAGAGAACTCGATGTCATTTAGTAAAATATTACTTTTGATTTTCACATAAGAATCATTCTGTAAGCCTGATTGTATCAGCAAAGTTATTTAGGAGAAAATTAAACACAATATTAAAGCAAAATAAAAATCAGATATTTAAATTAACAGAGAAATGGCAAAGTCAGACATAACCAATCTTAATAAATTAGAAAGCCATTTTACATCAAATCAAAGTTTGTAATTTGAAAATACTCTCACTTAGGTAGCAATTAAAGGGAAATCAGCATGACCTACCTGCCAATCAGCCTGAGTACATCCCTCCATGATCAGTAATGAGCCATTTGACAGAGGAATGCGAACATGTTCCATAAACATGTAATCTCCATTCTCCTCCTGTAAGAAAAATGTGCAAATAAATACTTCAGACTACTTTGATGCCCAGCTGCTGGGGCTCAATTAACATGCCAAAAGTGTTAGCATGAATCCTGCCCAATCTAGGCGAGGTCAACTGATGGGGGGTATCTCTGGGCAAGACACTGTACCCCAACTGCCTAAGTACAACATAACCTTTGATGTGCTGATATGCATTGAACTATAATCAAAGCTGTCTAGTTGCAAAATGAAGCAAATACTGTAGTTTCACTTTTTAGCTCAGGACCAATTTTTGTAGACTTCATGGCTATTCTGATCCACAAATTTAGAAAATGAAAATTGAAAAACATGCAATTCAGTAATCCATCATACCTACCATTTTTCATTCCTAGTGATCAACCAATTTCAGATATTTTGTAATCTAATTTCATTATTTTAACACAAAAATTATTTTAAATGTCTTTGCTTTATATGAACACATTCTGTAAGAAATAGTTTTTTTTATTTTGTTTCATTGCATATTATATATATGTGCAATGAAACAAAACAAAAACACAACAGATGAAAAAACAGATATAAAAATGAAAGACACAAAGCCTGTAAGTATGGAGATTATTAAAAAATGAATGAAAGGAAATGGTCAGGAAAACTGAAAATGGTCAAGATAATTTAGATTGAATGCTTATTGATATTGATACTTCATTCAAGTAAACTACTATGAAAATTGCACTTACTTTTTTCTCTGCAATTCCCTGTGAATTAAGATATATTTATGGTTTTGTATTCCATCAATTTGAAAATGAATAATCTACATAAAGCATAAATAAAAGCAAACATTTATGCTTCTAATTACAAGTAGGAAACTTTCCCATCATAACTTAAATCCTCCTATAAGAAAATCTCATTTTGTATACATCTTTCAAACAAGCAAAGAACAACATACCCATCAGAATGCCTTACTTTGCTTACACAAAACAACAAAAAGTGATACCCATAAAATAAACGAATCAATACAATATATGCAATGATAATATAATTTCTTGTATTAAATCAATTCATAAATATAGTGAGCTTGAATGTACTGTAAATTCATGAGCTATAAACTTGAATGACTGTTAGTCTCTAAGATTTGCCCTGAAATTTTCTTGGAATCTGAGTATCTATCCATTATGTAAAATGTAAGAAAAAGGGGCCCTTACTGGTCCAGAACATTATGATAGGATTTACCTGCCATCACAAATGAAAGGCACAATGCCTGTAAGTACTAACATTACCATTTGAAAATTAATGAAAGGAAATGGTACAGAAAAGTTAGATCACTCTCTGACAGCCTCTGGTTATGTATATTTAATTTAACTGCTTGTATGTTAATTTAATTTTTTTCAATAAATTTCATTATTGTAATGTAACAGTGTATGCTGGACTTGACCTTGTCCAAAACGTCATTTATTTCTTCTGCTTGACCTAACTATTTGTTTTTTTTGGTGTGTATATTTCACTATGTCAACAACTAATACATAGCTAAATTATTATCTATGTGTATGGACTTACAATCATCATCTTTATTAACAGAATAAGTACATATATTGATCTGGGGCTGGGTTTTGGACTTTCCTAAGTGAATTTTACAGGTTATGGTTTTGATTTTGTAAACATCTGGATCATTTTAGAAGGTAATTTTCCCTTAGGTAATTTTTGTTGTTGAAACTGTTAATTGTGACCTGAGGTCAAGTAAAGAATTATATAGTCTTGTGATTATGATGACATGGGTTATTTGTGCTTTAAAGGAAACCAGAAAAAAAGGTTTTCCCTTTATGTATGCAGTTCTCTACAAATTTTAATTAGACTGTAATGTTTATAAACTAAATATCAAAGGCAGGTAGTGATTATATTGTACAGAAGATATCAGGATTCTATATGAGACAAGAGATCATGTGGTCCTGTGACGCAATACTAGCCAGTCCTCAAATACAAATAGAAACATGGTGAGTGAGACATTCAGGAGGAGACCAGATTTGGGTTGCACATTCAAAAGTTGAATCTGGTTCCAACTGAGCAGCCCTCTTCAGGAAGGCACTGCTCACCTCCCTGGCAAGAGGTAGGGGCTTGAAAAGGTGCCCAAACATTGCCTGCTCTAAACTGCTTTAGCCAGCATACTGCAGCTGGCAGAAACCCTACTCCAGCAGTCAAAATACAAAAAAAGAAAACGAGGATTGTTCTTCTCACACTTGGCACATGGAATGTGTGCACCTTAATGGACAGAAAGGATGCAGAAAGACCCCAAAGGAGAACTGCCCTAATAGGAATGTAGAAATTGCTGCCTTGAGCAAGACCCGGCTTGTAGGAGAATGCAAACTCTGTGAAAGGGGCTCCAGATACACTGTGATCACATTGCCTGAGATGGAGTGCTAGGAAAGCACGGAGTGGGTCACTGTAAACAGTATCTTTTTCCTCCAGACTTGCGCTGAGCATGAACTGCTGATCACCAATAGTCTTCTGCCTCCCTACCCATAACTGGTCATCATGGATGTACCCTCAATCTAAGCACTGACACCTCATCGACTATGTCATTATCAGAAGTTGCACAGGCAGGATGTGTGTGTGACTAAGTCCTTGCTGCTGGACAGACCATCGTCTCATCATCATAAAGCTCAAAATCTGCATTCAGCTCAAAAGATACCCACAGAGAAAAAAGGCTCCTAAATGAATGAACGTCACCAAGCTGAAATGCAACAGTACCAAACAGTCTCTCATTGATGCCCTGGAAGAATGTCTTAAATCCACCCCTCTCTACAATCAGAATGTGGAGACTGATTGGGTGGCATTTAGAGAGCCGATCTACTGCACAGCTTAGGAAATCCTAGGACACTCAACCAGAAAGCATCAAGACTGGATTGATGAGAACTGCGAAGAAAACAAGCAGTTGCTGGATGAGAAACACCACCTCCTTCAAACATACCTCAACAACCCCACCTCTAGGAAAGATGTGTACAACAACATATGCAGAACTATACAGCAGAATGTCCATCAGATGCAAGACACATAGCTGAGCAACAAAGCTACGCAGACCAGCATGACTTGAAGAACTTCTACAATGCCTTGAAAGAAGTGTGACCTACATCCTCTGGATCATCCGCCCTTCTCAGCAAAGACGGTAACACACTAATTACTGATAAAAGGATGATTCTTCAATGATGGGCTTTAACACCTTGACAGTATCCTGAATTGCCCTTCATCCATCAATGATGAAGTAATCAGTCATTTCCCCCCAATTGCCCATCAACAAAGCACTGGATGACCATCAAACCTTGCTGGAGACACAGAAAGTGATACGTCTGATCTTCAGTGGCAAAGCACCTGGTTCAGACTCCATCCTAGCTGAAGTATATAAGGAAGGGGGCACAGCCCTGACAGAAAGGCTCCGCCAACTGTTTTTTTGATATGGTAGCAAGAGACGATCCCCTAGGAATTTAAAGATGCTTTCATATTCCACCTGTATAAGTGCAAAGGGAACCACCAGGCCTGTGACATCCACCCAGGTATATCCTTACTCTCAATTGCAGGAAAGATACTCACCAGAATCCTACCGAACCGCCTCACTTCACACCTTGACAAGGGACATCAACTCTTATGCTAGTAGCCACATCTGCGACTTTGATGATGCATTTTGTGTGTGGTAACTTTACAAACCCATTTGTTCCATATGTAGATGATTGCAGAGTAGTGGTTATTGTAATCACTGGAAGCATCTCTATCAATCGAGAAGGGAACATAAAAGTGTCCCCCACTGCTGGTCAGTGGCAATATTTTTGGATATATACTTAATATATTGATATCCATCTCTCTGAGCTAGCTGCATTTCTCTTGCATCTTTAGTACTTGTATCTAATGTCATTTAACCATGTTTCATAAATGATGCATGTAGCTGTAAATAAACATTCACTACACACAAGGCAATTTCCATGCATGTCATTATTTAACATAAATGTTTTACAATGTATGCAATTTATTAGCATGATCTACCTATTTTCTATTTTCTAAAGACAAGAAAATATAAATGTGTTAAGGACATAACAAGCTGAAAAGAGTTCACTTGCAAGAACAATATTAATAGATATGTGAATTGTTACATCTATTGGATTTAAATTATTTATTTTTGAATGTTAAATCCAAATTTTGCCTTTAATATTCATTAATTGGGAGATTTTTCTGGTAAATTCAGGCTGACCTAGACTCTTACTGTAAACAAGTTTTGACCTTGGCTTGTTGACCTATTTCCTGACCCTGCTTTAGACATTGTCAACAAGCTTCTAAAACTATTGGTTAATTTTAAGGACAACTTTTTATTTTTAGTTCTTGGGAGTAGGAAATATCTAGATCATTCCATTAATACGTGACTTGGTGAACGTAGACTCTTCCTCTGACCTTCTATCAATTTCTAGAAAATCACGTGATCTCTTGTTTACATATTAAAAACGGGTATTTAAATCATTGTACTGGAAGAGAGATTCAGTAGAATCTGGGCTTTTTAAAGTTAAGTTGTGTTTTTATGTTTGAGTGTTAACTTTGGTTATCTTGTTCTGGACATTGTGTCATTTTGTCATAGAAAGAGGAATTATTTGGAAAAGAACCTGAATTCATAATTTCATTTGGATGATAATAAGATAACAAGAACTGCATCACGTGACATTGTCAGCCATTTTGGATTACATCGTCAAGATTCGAACCTGGAACTATTAGAACATTTATTTAGCAGGACTCTTGCAAATTCCATTAGTGGATTATTTTTGTGAATTTTATATTGGATTAGTGTTGGATTTGATTCTCTAAAACCATAAGTTTATTTATTTTATGAAAATAATTGTACTTAGTAAATATCATTGTTAAAGTTTTACAAGCTTGTTAGTTTTCACTCTTTCTGTGTTGCTGCTTATTCGAGCCTAAGCACGTAACAGAATAAATATCATCAATGTGCACAAAGATAATGAATGATTGGCACAAATGTTGTTGTGGTAGGGTTTAACACTTTTTTTCAGCACACAATAGGCTATACATGGCGACCTGTATTATTGGTAGAGGAAGAACACGGAAAACCCCCGGAAAGAACCACCAACCAACGAGAAGCTACTGGCAAGCATAACTACATTAGCTGAATCTTAGACTCGAACCCACGCAGAGGTGAGATGGCAGTGATCTGTAACGGAAAGCGTTTTAGACCACTCGCCCACTCTAGGTCCCTACTGGCACCAATAATTCCATGCTAAAGGAAAAAGTCAAAGAAAAGAGAAAAACAGAAGTCTGCAGCATGTAATACATACCTTTACACTTGATAATCATGCTTTATTGATGGATAGTCAAAAATGCACATGATTAACCTATTAGAGAAGCAAGATACAAAGTATACCATGATATCAAATGAAAGCTAAAAATTGGTAAAACAGTAAAACATGTAGCCAATTAATAGTGCTGGACGGAGTTATGGGGAAGAGTTGGAATTAATTTCTTCCCTTTGTCTATATGGATAGACAAAAGAATATATCTTTTGCTGGATTCAAAAGGCAGTAAGGTTTTTACTAATAATTCTTCTAAATGGGAAGTATGAGCTGCTGGGGCTCTAATGAATAAAATCTGGTGTTTTTCCTGTTGTCTGCAAATTTTGCACTATAGTTGGTCCTGATCAATAGAGTAACACATTTTGGATTGTTTGAATCTGATACCAGAGTAACACATTTTGGGTTGTATGATTGACAACTAGAGTAATACATTTTGGGTTGTATGACTCTGACCACTAGAGTAATGCATTTTGGGTTGTATGAATCTGACCACTAGAGTAACACATTTTGGGTTGTATGACTCTGACCACTAAAATAACACATTTTGGATTGTATGACTCTGATCACTAGAGTAACAAATTTTGGGGGTATGACTCTAAACATTAAAGTAACACATTTTGGGTTGTATGACTTGATCACTAGAGTAACACATTTTGGGTTGTATGTCTCTGACCACTAGAGTATCACATTTTGGGTTGTATGACTGACCACTAAAGTAACACATTTTGGATTGTATGAATCTGACCACTAGAGTAACACATTTTGGGTTGCATGACTGACCACTAAATTAACACACTGTGGGTTGTATGACTTTATCACTAGAGTAACACAATTTGGGTTGTATGAATCTGATTACTAGAGTAACACATTTTGGGTTGTATGACTCTGATCACTAGAGTAACACATTTTGGGTTGAATGACTCGGACTCTGATGTCTTGCTGTTAGTGGTAGAATTACTCAAATTATTACTATGTTACATAGTTATTGTTTCAAAAGAAAAATTGCTGGAGTATGGAACAGTATTATGATAGATAATTGATGCAGGTTTATGAAAACAAGACAAAAAAATGAACAACTCCAAAGAGCAGTCCTATTGAGGTTCAACCAGTAATTAAATATGCAAGTTTTTCAATGTCAAATTCAATGACTGCTTTGAAAAATCTAGTGAACCTAAATTTGCTTTTAAATCTTTGAGAGCTGGTAAACAAACCTAGGACAATTTACAAAATTAGCAGTTCCATTCAACAGTTAGAGAACAAGTGAAAAGATAATAATAAATTGATTGCATATTTAATGAACTGAAATCTGATTAAAGTATATACTGCCCAATGTATTGAATCATGACTTCTATAACAGGATATTTAATGATGACAACAGCAGCAATATGAAGCCGTTTGTTTCTAAATCCCAAAAGGTTAAAATCATTGTTATCTGTATACTGTAACACTCACTGGTGGAGGTTTCTTCCTCATTTCAAAGTTTCTTGTGTCACCAAATGAAAGAGAAGCTATTGTGGGTTCAGGTCCAAGGGATTTTTCATCATCAGAATGCCAGGGCACATGGTCATGCCCATCACGGTATAGATTGGCAAGAAGAGAGTTAAACTGGTTACCAGTCACCTCTTCCAGTCGTTCTTTTATGATTCGCAAAACAACTGGCCACTAAACAAGAAATTTTAAAAACATCATTATGTATATTCTGCATCAATGATATAACATATGAAATTTACATCAATGATATAACTTATGAAATTTACATTAATGATATAACTTATGAAATTTACATCAATGATATAACATATGAAATTTACATCATTGATATAACATATGAAATTTACATCAATGATATAACTTATGTATGAAATTTACCAAAGTAAAATGAACACAAAACCCTTCAAGCAAAGCTTAACTTCAAAACATGTAACAAACACAACAGACCCAATTGGATGTGAAATCACTCCCAGGACTAACATTGGCGAATAAGGAATGATACAGCAGTTAGCTATGTAATATGGGTAAGTAGAATGCTGAAAAATTTCATTAACATAATGTTAGACTTGTTAAAAGAAAATCTTGTTTCAGTTTCTTTCATTAGTCTTTTAGTATCAGCAGCTGATGGCAGATCTGCAGTTTGTATGAAACAGACAAGCCATCATACCAAGCTGGTTTTTCCATTTGTATGAAACTTTTCAGGGCTTCATATCAACAGAGTTTATCTACTGGTATGAAACTGACATGCCATCATACCAAAATGGTTTTCCCATTTATATGAAACTGACAGGCCTTCATGCTAAGATGGTTTATCCATTTATATGAAACTGACAGGCCTTAATAACAAGATGGTTTTTCCATATGTATGAAACTGTCAGACCTTCATGTCAACAGGGCATTTCTATTTGTATGAAACTGTCGGGAATTTATGTTAAGATGGCATTTCTGTTTGTATGAAATTGTCAGGCCTTCATGGCATTTCCATTTTTAATGTTGCTATAGTGGATGAGAAACTACAATAATATGTATTGTTTAAAAATGCATTAATTCTTTCAGCTAGATCTGGTTACTTCTGTTGACAAGGTTTTGAAGAGTTAACTGGATACATTGGATAACTCTAGATACATTGGATAGAAGTTTGATATCATTTTGTGAAGAAAAAATCTGAAAAAGCCTTCAAACTATGTTGTTTCTGGTCAAATTTGGTTAAATTCTGTTTGGTGGTCTCTGAGAGTAGTCAATTTAGATTGTAGTAGTAAAAGTTGCAATATTGAATAGGGATGTACATAATTTGTACAAATTTAAAGCTATGATACCAGGATGTTTTCTCTCATATCTTCAAAATTCTGCTGAGAGAGTTTGAAACAAAAGTCACATTTTTAATGAAAGCTATAGATGTATAATTGGAATCCTTTGTAAACTGAAAGGGTTCTCATACCTGGTTGCTTTGTGCAAAAATATGTTTCAATTATGTACAATGATTATTTTTTTTTAAAACTATCTTTTAGTAAAGGGCCATATTGGATTGTGGATCAGATTAATCTAAAAATACTTAAAGAGCCTTAATGCCAGCCTCTTGCACTATATTTAAGATGCTTTTGTGGTTTTTGAAAAACGCTGATAGACAGATTACATATAATGGGCAATCCATGACAGATGACATAATGGGCAATCCATGACAGATGACATAATGGAAAATCCATGATAGATGACATAATGGGCAATCCATGACAGATGACATAATGGACAATCCATGATAGATGACATAATGGGCAATCCATGACAGATGACATATGGACAATCCATGATAGATGACATAATGGAAATCCATGATAGATGACATAATGGGCAATCCATGACAGATGACATAATGGGCAATCCATGATCGATGACATAATTCCCAAAAAGATCATTTGGCTTCATGACCAACACAAAAACAAGACAACTACATATTACAAAAACATTGTAGCATTTAAATATGTGCAAATAATACGAGTCATCCAAAGATCACTAGCTCAAAGAAACATGCAGCCATTATTTCCAAAACAAGTTCCACTTTCAACATGGCTGTGCATGTATGCAGTGGTATCCACAAACTGCACAATGGAAATTTAAAAACACCATCTCCCATGCACAGATGTTTTTGCTTGCATTACAAATTCATATCTCAAAGTGGAGCTTCAACTAATTTTCACCATTACATCCACAAATGACAATCAAGGATAGCATTAAATATAGGGTACTGTGTACTGTGGCAATAAATATAAAATAAATAACACAAAAAATTTATTTAAAAAAAAAAAAAGTTATTCCCTAGCCAATGTGGCTGACTGCTCCAATTTAGTATTACATTTTAGGTTGCTATAGATTTGCACTCTCCCATTTGTATCCCCCAACCGATTTTAAAAACAAAAGGCTTCAAGGATATAACAGATGCACCTAACTTGGTCATTTCATTCATCAATTTATAATTTCTAATCTGATAATTGCTAAATAATCAGATGTTAAACTTAAATAAAATCTTAAAAGTGAGCATTCTCAGAAGTAATTTTGCACATGGTTAATTTCCAGGAATGAAAAGTCTTGTTTAGTCATTTCCTCTTGTAAATAAGACACAAGCTGAATTATTCACTGGGATAAAATATCTAATGTTTTTATTTTGTCCAGAACACTGATCACTGCAAATACATTTCTCACCTCTTTATTTGGCATGTGGGTAACACCTGAATAAGAGTATGGTAAGTTGCCATACCAGGCTGTCAATCTGGGCTGAAGGTATGAAATGCCATTCTTGACATCAGATCTTTGCTGCCACTGTAATTCATTGTGCATCTCATGAAACATACAGTCTGCCTCCTCCGGCTCTATAAAGTTTGGAAAGAATCGGATTCTAAAAAAGAGAATTAAGATTTTAGTACAGCTCCAGTACTACCACAATAAAACTTAACATTTGCACATTTGCAGTAATAAAACTTAACATTTGCAGTAATAAAACTTAACATTTGCACATTTGCAGTAATAAAACTTAACATTTGCAGTAATAAAACTTAACATTTGAAGTAATAAAACTTAACATTTGCAGTAATAAAAGTTTACATAAATTTTGCAGTAATAAAACTTAACATTTGCAGTAATAAAACTTAATATTTGCAGTAATAAAACTTTACTCTTGACTTGGGAATCTAATGCAAAATATTAAAATGCAACCTTTTGATTGGCTAAAATATAGTTTAATAGCATATGGGATTCAGTGAAGTTTCCTGTAGGAGAAGTTCCATTATCTGTATCTAAGCCTTACATTATAATCTACATTACTAAACCATGATGATACAAACACCTCTATAGCAACCATCTGCACATTAAAAGTGTACATACACTAAAACCTACTTGATTATAAATTACAATATTTTATTATGTACCTGATTATAAAGTCGACATGCTTCCAAGGGCCAGTTAATACAAAACCCTAAGGTGATCCCTTATAGATATGTCTCATAATACGAATGTAACTAATGGCATTTCCCTCAGACTATGTGTACTATGACTGAGGTTTATGTAGCAAGGGATCAGACTCTTGGTTAGTACCTTAGTCATCCTGTGCTCATTTCTCCATTCCAATATATGTAAGTAGCAGTGCATGTCAATCTAAAGCTGATTGCTTCCTCTAAAGTTGTTTCTCCATGGTTTTCATCTTTCATACCATAACTGGGCTGTTATAAAGTTTTCAGCATAATTTTTGTAATGAATGATGAAATGGATTCGAACAGCACATCAACACACAATAGGCCATCTTGCACCAAGGCAATTGGAATAAGGTATCTGTGTGGGTTTCATTAGGATTTTTAATTTAGCTTCAACAACTTTTCAGTCATATTGAAATGATGTCTGCAGTCTAGCAGTTTATAGTGATGTCTAGCACTAGGGCATCATGCAGCAGACATGTTGTGACATGTCCCACCCAATCACATTTACCCAGACACCAGGCTGACCAGCCCTAACATTAACCTTTAAATGCTGAGCGCCAAACAAGACAGCTGTTAGTACCATTTTTATAAGTCTTTGATATGACTTGGTTGGGGTTCAAACCTGCAACATCTCACATGCGAGGGTGATATCTAACCACTTAGGCCACTAGAGCTGAAAAAGGTAACTTTGAGATGCATCTGGATGGCTTACCCAACCATGTCAAGCTGGCTTTGAACCATCAACATAAAAGTAAATCAAGCTTAATATACATTTACTGGAACCATCAGATCTCCTAATCCACTGATATATGTCTGTGAAATAAACTAACAATAACACAACAAGCATGATACCTGGACAATCCTGAAGGTCCTAAACTCAAATCATACACACCTGGTTTTCTGAAAAATAAAATTTTAATGTTAAAAAGATTTAATTCAGAGTCCATAATTCAATTATTTATAAACTGCTACAAATAATTCAAGAAGTATTTGACTTTGATTTGGATAAAAGATCAAATAGACTAAGATGTTCTAGATTTTTATCAGTTTTGTACAAAATTGGTTTTAACACTCCTTTCAATTTTCTATTGATAAATCTAAAAACAATGCCAAACAAGTTAAATCTTACAATATATAGTAATTAATACAGTACCAATATTCAGTACATGTACCAATAATAATATACAGTATATATACCAATAATAATATACATTACATGTATTAGTAATGATATACAGTAATTAGTGCATGTACCAATAGTCGTTACATATACCAATAATGATATACAGTAATCAGTGCATGTACCAATAGTCGGTACATGTACCAATAACAATATGCAGTACATGACCAATAGTTAGTACATGTATCAGTAATACATGTACCAGTAGTCAATATATGAATCTGTAGTATGTACATGTACCATGGCATATGCATCTATATATGTACCATAGTATATGTATATGTAGTCTGCACATGTACCATAGTATATGTATCTGTTGTTGTTTTAGTGTTTAACGCCATTTTTCAGCACATGACAGGCTATATATGGTGGCCAGTATTATTGGTAGTCTGTACATGCACAATAGTATATGTATATGTAGTCTGTACATGTAACATTATAGTATATGTATCTGTACATGCACCATAGTATATGTATATTTAGTCTGTACATGTACCATAGTATATGTATCTGTAGTCTGTACATGTACCATAATAGATGTATCTGTTGTTGTTTTAGGGTTTAACGCCATTTTTCAGCACATGACAGGCTATATATGGTGGCCAGTATTATTGGTAGTCTGTACATGTACAATAGTATATGTATCTGTAGTCTCTATATGTAACATTATAGTATATGTATCTGTACATGCACCATAGTATATGTATCTGTAGTCTGCACATGTACCATAGCATATGTATCTGTAGTCTGCAAATGTACCATAGTATCTGTAGTCTGTACATGTACCATAGTATATGTATCTGTAGTCTGTACATGCACCATAGTATATGTATCTGTAGTCTGTACATGCACCATAGTATATGTATCTGTAGTCTGTACATGTACCATAGTATATGTATCTGGTCTGTACATGTACCATAGTATCTGTAGTCTGTACATGTACCATATTATATGCATCTGTACATGAACCATAGTATATGTATCTGTAGTCTTTACATTTACCATAGTATACGTATCTGTTGTTGTTTTAGGGTTTAACGCCATTTTTCAGCACATGACAGGCTATATATGGTGGCCAGTATTATTGGTAGTCTGTACATGTACATGTATCTGTAGTCTGTACATGTAACATTATAGTATATTTATCTGTACATGTACCATAGTATATGTATCTGTAGTCTGTACATGTACCATAGTATATGTACATGTAGTCTATACAAGTACCATATTATACATATCTTTTAAATATGATTTAGTTATAGCTACTATACCTAACCATTCCGTTTCTATGAATGACAGCAGTATATTTGTATAAATTAAATCAATAATTCACATGATAAATACAGTATCTGAATAACATCATATTTAGTAACCTAAGCTGTCAGTTAAAATCAAGTAAAATTATGCTTTAAAATCCTGCCAATAATATTGACTGAACAACATGACATGGCCATTTAAACTTTGATTGGAATTTTCATTTGGACAAATTAAACTTGAAAATAAGATATTTCTGTGCAACATCACACATAAAAGTATATTTGTATAAAGTAAATTAAAGTTCATATCAAATGAATGATTCATGTACACCAGTTAATATACATTCATGAGTAAATGTGGACCTCAAACATTCTCATGAAAAGTCAAAATGTCATTCTGATCAAATTAAAACAAGAACTTGTTTTATTTAATACTGTCTGATACCATAGGAATAGATACACATCATGAATCATAGTGACCTAATTAGATAATGTGCCCGACTGGGTACCTTACTTTCAACTAGTTAAAAAAAAACAAACAATATTTAACTGGACTAATATTTACTAACCATAACAATGTCTCCAAATTGAACAATGGGAATTTATGGTAAGAAACTCTTTCTCAAACTTGATGAATAATTGTTACATGGATACTCATACGCAGGTATTGACCCATGGCTATACTGTACATGTTTCTTCAAAATGTACATTGCAACAGTAAAAAAAAACTTTCTTCCATCTAAAATGGTACACAATAGCATATATCAGGGAACTCAGACAAGTTTGGTAGTAGACCAAAACTGTTCTCCTGACATAATAGTTCATGAATATATATATATATATATATATATATATATATATATATATATATATATATATATATATATATATATATACACACACAGAGCTTTATCTAACCTTTGCTACCTATATTAACAATATTGGCATTACTTCTACGATGTTCAAGGTAAAGACAAAGCTAAGCTGTAACATTTACAGGTAACCTATTAAAACAGTTAATTTGGCATACAATTTGAAAGGACAAGCACAATATTATGAAGTAAAACTGCAAGCAAGACCAATTAACAAAACTCTCTTCATAAGTAAAGCCACAAAAATGTTACTGTATCTGATGTCAAGTATAAAACAATTAAATTCACACAGCAAGATCAAAATAAATATGAAAATGTAAATCCATTAAACACACAGAAGTATTAACCCATGCTAAGTATAGTGATCAATGTTAACACAAATAAATAAAAACTATAGCATACTTGGCAGAAACAGAACTATTTTAATAAATTAAAATAAAATGTCAATGCAATTTGGAATTGGGATCAGTTTAATGCCATGATAATAATAGTTCCTTCCTATAGTTATAAATTACACAAATTTAGTGTCATGGTCAACAAATAAAATTACGGGGAAAAAATTAAATTTTCCCCAAATATAATTTTGTAATTTCAATATAAATTGTCTTAATGGACTACAAAAGACAATATGCATATAATTATAGATTATTCCTGTCACAATAAATCCTTTTTATCATAAATTATTCTCATAGGTCAAAAACTATTTGTTATTAAGGTGGACCATTGTAATTACTTATGTATACCATATTTATCTGTATACAATTACAAACCAGTTGGACCAAGATCTGCTGTTACATATTGCCCAGTCAAAACAGGATCAATGGTTTTACTTGATTTTTTTTAATGAAAACATCATAGACCAGACATACCATGCCATGTGATGATATGCAAAACATTTTTTAAAAATGTTCACTCCCAAATCACTTAGTACAGTTATGCTTACCAAAACATGATTACATAATTATTACTGAAAAAAGTAATGAGAGACGCCTTTTCTGACATTGTCATAAATGCCCCTAACTGGAAGCTTGCACAAGCTGTCTGGAATAACAAAGCTTTATGTTTATGAAATTTTATCTGCTTTTGACTGTTTATGTCAACTGTCATCAAGACAATTAAAGTAAAGGTGATCAGCAATGAACAAACTCACCCCAATGTTAACATGCAGTTACCGTCTAACATCAATTATACCAAGATCTGATATGATATGAAGTTTGACCATTGCATGGTTGACACTCTCTCACAGCATTGCAAATTCAGAAAGACAACTTTCACTGCACAGTGAACAAGATCTCTGGGAAAGTATGAATAATAGTAGACTCTCAATAAGTCTTTACTGAATAAAAAGATGAACACTAATAAAACTTGTGCAACTTTCTAACCCTCCAATAAGTTTTTGAAAGCAGCAAAGTATGCATTAAATGCCATAATCCAGTTTGTATGCATGAGTTAATGTTATAGTCCACAGTTTGTATACATGAGTTAATGTTATAGTCCACAGTTTGTATGCATGAGTTAATGTTATAGTCCACAGTTTGTATTGATAACTCGATGCTGTAATCCAGTTTGTATGCATGAATTAATGTTGTGATATACAGTCGTGTATTAATAATTCAATGCTGTAATAAATATTTTGTATCACAATTTATTGCTTTAATCCACAGTTGAACAAATATTATAAATTAAGAGTAATTTGTGACTAAAGCAGATATGATGGAAAGTGGATGCTAATGGAATTCAAATTTTCTTTATGAATAGATTTTAAAGATAGAAACTTGCATATTGTTACACACAATCACACAATGTGTTGGGACAGTTTTACTCTAGTCTGTCCAACAGTTTTATCTTTGTTAAGTTTAGTGTTCTGGTCATTTCATGTTCATTGTAGTGGTGAATCCCTGTTAAATCTGTGTGAATGACATGAATTGCTCAGTTTACCAGCTACACTTGTTCGGGTATAAATTTGATTCTTTCAAGAAAGTATATATTGTATAGCTTTTTAATTTGAAAGTGAATTTCAAGTAAAACAAATTACAGATTTGTAGAATGAGTAGAAAACATCAATTGTACAACATTACTTATCTTTGTCATGTGTACCCTATGAGACAATAAATCTCACCTAAGTTTCAAACAATTTACTGTTTGTACATTGACTGATGTTAGACCCATTTGTTGCAGTGCATTATGTGACAGCAGACTGGTTCTATGTTGTTTGCATAGGGGCATGTGTTATACACAAGAATACATTGTACTCAGGTATGTATAAGATGGTCATTTTGAATAAAATATCAATAAAGAGCCAAACAATGCTTTTATTCTTGAGACCATGATTCAAGTTTTCATACTATGCTATAGTTTCTCATAAATAAATATTTTTGTTCCTAATGCCATCATACAGCCATTATAAATTTGGATACCAGGCCATGCTGCAATTTTCTGTCTGCCTAAACAAAAGAGAACATATTCAGAAGAAATATACCAGTAATGCATCATTAGAACTAGCAATAATAATGTATAAAATGTTTGTAAAATGCATAAATATATCTATTAATATATAACATTATTGTAATATGATTGTAACAGGCATAAGTATATCTATTAATGATTTTAGAAAATTATTGTAAAAAGTTTGTAAAATGACCATAAAAATGTTTGTAAAAGACCGAAAAATAATTGTAAAATTGCTTGTAAAATGTCTATAAAAGTTATTGTAAAATGACAATAAAAATGATTGTAAAATAACTGTAAAATGACTGTACATATAACTGCAAAATGACTATTAAATGATTGTAAAATAACTGAAAAATGACTTTAAAATGACTATTAAATGATTGTAAAATAACTGAAAAATGACTTAAAAATGACTTTAAAGTGATTGTAAAATGGCAATAAAACTGATTGTAAAAAGACAAATAATTGTAAATGGACTATAAAAAATACTGTAAAATGACTTTAAAATTATTGAAAAATGACTGTAAGATAACTATAAAAAATACTTTAAAATGACTTTAAAAATTATTGAAAAATGACTAAGATGACTATAAAAAATATTGTAAAATGACTATACAAATTATTGTAAAATGTCTGAAAAATGAACATAAAATGCAAAATTGAATCACATATCAAGCACATTCTCATGCTTACACAGTATGATTTTGTTATGGATACGTTCTACCTGTAGTTTGGTTGGTTCCGTTGAATAAAAAGATATTTATAAAGAACCAATAACTATTTAAGCACTGAAATTGATTGAGTTTCTTCAAAAAGTATTGCAATTTCAGTTTCAAATGTAAAGATAAATGTGGTGTCCCTAGTTCAATATAGTTGATATACCTATTACTGTGTCAAAGTGCTAATACATTAAGAATAAATACATTTGGAAACTGTGTGAAAGTGACAATAAAACTGAGAGGGGGGCTCAGAACAGGGCTTGCAAAGTCATAAATTGTTTGAGTTGTACACAAAATGAAAAATATACTGAAATAAAATGAAAATGTGTATGCATTATCATTAAAAAAACATCTAGGGAAAATTAACATTGGTTTCAGAAGAAATGATTTTTTTTTCCTTTGCTGAAAGATTTTGATTCAAAACGTATAAATAAAGAAAAGATTGCAAACCTACTGGAAAATGAAAATGTTTTACTGTAAAAGATGTATACCATATCAATATAAAAAAATCAGATTTTATCACTTGGATTTTTAAAAAAACATGGTGACAAATTATATTCTGCCAGTGCTAATAATGAGACAAGTTGTAATTTAAATGTACACAAGGACTGCTAAGTTCATATGCATAGAGAAAGCGAGAGAAATTTATCAGCATAATGTTTTGCTAGGATTGTATCTGCTTGTATTATTTGACTGATTTTACCATTCAGTCTGTTCCCTTTAAATTTTATAAGACACCCTCTCCATGACTCATCACATATGCTCTGGGATTCTATTACTATTCAACTTACTCTACTATTCAACTTACTCTATTCTATTCAACTTACTCTATACTATTCAACTTATTCAGTCTATACTATTCAGCTTACTCTTTACTATTCAACTTACTCTTTACTATTCAACTTACTCTTTACTATTTAACTTACTCTTTACTATTCAACTTACTCTTTACTAATGTACTATATACTATTCAACTTACTCTGTACTATTCAACTTACTATTTACTATTCGACTTACTCTTTACTATTCAACTTACTCTATACTATTCAACTTACTCTTTACTAACTTACTCTATACTATTCAACTTACTCTGTACTATTCAACTTACTCTATTCTATTCAACTTAGTCTATACTATTCAACTTATTCAGTCTATACTATTCAACTTACTCTTTACTATTCAACTTACTCTTTACTATTCAACTTACTCTATACTATTCAACTTACTCTATACCATTCAACTTACTCTATACTATTCAACTTACTCTATACTATTCAACTTACCCTTTACTAATGTACTCTATACTATTCAACTTACTCTTTACTATTCAACTTACTCTATACTATTCAGCTTACTCTTTACTAACTTACTCTATACTATTCAACTTACTCTATACTATTCAACTTACTTTACTATTTAACTGTTTGCTATTCAACTATCTACTATCTAACCTTTTACTATTCAGCTTACTGTATACATGTACTATTAAAATGTTTACTATTCAACTAACTGTTGACTATTACACTCTTTTAACTATTCAACTTATTGTTTACTATTAAACTGTTTACTATTCAACAAACTGTTTACTATTAATATGTTTGCTATTTACCTTTTTTCGCTGTTTGCTAACTAAATCCTTGTAAGTTTTCAAATTGCATAGCAAATACACACTACCATTCCTTTCTAACTGTATTGCAGTAAAAAAAATCCATGCATCAGGAATGAAGTCATTCAGGAATGTGTGTATAAGAATATAGATTAACAACATACAGTTATAGATATAAAATTTAGCCTTAAGTCATCCAATTTCTAAACAGAAAAATGTTGAGCTAAAATCTAAAAGAGTTAATTTAATTTAATTTATTAAATAGGTTTTATATTTAGAATGAATACTTACGATATCACTCTTTCTGGTGGCTTTTCCCTCAATTCCTGAAAGAAATATTTTTTACATAATTATTTCTTTTGACTATTAACCTTTCAGAACTTACAATTTTATGAAAGTACTGTATCAAATATTCTAAGAACTTATGTGGGAAAATTAATGTAAATAACATAACTGTGCAGAGTTTGAAGATTGTTCAGCTACCTGTAGTCACAATACCCAACAAATGTATCATCATTAACATATCTGGACAATACATTTTGAAAGTATGGTTGCCGGTGAAAAACCTTGCCCAGCAGATTTTTCCAGTTGCTTGGTGAATTACTGTGGCTGCCTCCAAGAAAACTGAAATAAAAATTATTCAACAACTTTTGTCATATATACAGTCAGTACTACAACTGATTTAATCGACCTGAGATCGGCAAAATCAACCATAATACTATCTTGAAGGTGCCATGTTCTGTCCTTTGTTTTAAAAGTTGGCCGTCCAGAACTAGAAGGGTATCCAAGTTCTCTGTTTATCCTAGTTTACATCATTATGATTCTGGTCATTATTAATCCAATGTCATTAGTTCTTTATCTGAATAGTCAGCTTGTCACATGGAATTTTTGTTGAACTGTTATCCCTTAAGCCAATATAGAATTAAACAACACTTGCATGGCTCGATATTAACACTAATCCACTATCTGATAGTTCATTGTCTACTCCTGTATCATAATCATCACAAATTTATAAATTATCAAAAATCAGTGTTTCCTACATCAATATTTCAACCTGTATCTGGCTTACTAAAGCCTTCAGACATAATTCTAATCATCCAAACTCAAGAAAGTGCTGAATGAAATCAGTGGCCTCCATTCTGGATCCAGTTTGTTTAAATAACAAATTATGACTATATTTTAAATAGCAACCATGTGATGCAAAGCAATAGTTAATTATGTCAATACCTCCAGTATCTGATAGGTGGAAATATGAAAACCAATTCCAAATTATTAATGTTTATGGCTGGTATCCAAAACATACTTCTATGCTGATGGTGAACAGGCATCCAACTGCACTGAATTGAGACAATGAAAAGCATTCCATTGTACTGAGTCCAAAAGTGCTTATGTCCTTAACTATTTTTTAATTATTATGTTATCTAATTACATGTACACGTACCTACCAAAATTCTGCAATTTTGATGAGGTAAGAGAAATGCTCATGGTGCAATGGACAGGTGTAAAACCACACATCAAGTAAATTACAGTCAACATTATCAAATTAGTCTTCTCACATCTTGGGAAAATTAACACACAGTATTACACTGCAGAGGATGTGATGTTGTGTTCTTTCTGCACAGAGTATTCAGAGAGATACAAAAGTACATGGGTACTTCAGTCATTGATTGGCATAAAAACTTTCATAAACTGTCCCTGCAATCACACAATCCATGCCCCATACAAATAATGGCATAGAAATGTGTTAGAACAAGAAGTTAATTAATCAGGAGCAGAGAAAATATGAACCTAAATCTGATGATGAATCAGATAAAAAAAATTAAAACCTTCATTTTTGTTTTGAACCTTGTAGGTGAAATACTGTAACTGATGCTCTAGTTTGAATTGATGTTAATAAATGTTGAATGAGCTATTGAACCAGTTTGTTTGATTTTAGCAGGAAAAGTGAAATTTAGGTAATATCAGTAAAATATATTTTTAGGATCTTGTAATTTATTGAGGAAAAAAAAAAAAATTTGAACCCAGCAATTGTCCTGCAGCAAGTGTCAATTTCAACAGACCAATGGGAAAGCGTATAACTAAATTATAGCCATTCATTGTGTTCAGTCAAATATGAAAGAAACCATTTTCATTTGCTGGCATATTGATAAAAGACAAATATTCTCAAGTCTTGCTTCTTTAAATGTTCACCAAGGTTCATATTACGGACTGATCTTATCACTGAAAAATATAATAATAATAATAATAATAATAATAATAATAATAATGAGGACTTTGTATAGCGCCTAATCTTTAAAAGCTCTAAGCGCTTTACACCATCAATAATGATATAACTACACTACAGAACAACAAATGAAAAAACAATGAAATTGGAAAACATAAAAACATACTGAAAATATATAAGATACAAAACATGATAAGGTCGCTAAGTTTGTCCCTGAAGTCGAAACAGGTGAGTCTTGAGAGCACTCTTAAAAGGGACCACTGTGTCTTTGTGTCTAATTTCAATGGGAAATTTGTTCCACGTTGCCAGACCCTGGTATGCAAACGAACGTTGTCCATATGACTTTGTTTTCACCTTGGGAACAATGAGTATACGATTATCAGAAGAAGAGCGCAAGGATCTAGCTGGTGTATACACATGGGTGAGGCTGGATAGGTATGTTGGACTGGAGTCTGTCATTGAAATATAGCACAGAGAACAAATCAAATTTTGTGTTTGATTCTGTATCGAAATGATGGCCAGTGTAGGGTACAGAGCAGTGGTGAGGTGTGCTCTGATCGAGGTACTCTAAAGATGATCCGTGCAGCTGTGTTTTGAACGTTTTAAGTTTCTGGAGTAAATATTGTGATGAACCAGACAGAACTGAGTTACAATAGTCCAGTCTTGAAAATACTAATGAACACACAAGTATTTTCATGGCATCAACAGAAAGATATTAACGAATGGAACTGATGCGTCTCAATTCAAGATATGCAGCCCTGCAGATATTCACGACATGTTGGTGCAATGTGAGAGTACTGTCTAGAGTAACACATAGATTCCATACTGACTGTGAGAATTTAATGTTGGTGTTGCTGATATTTATTGTCTGAGGTAAAGGATGTGGATGAGAAAGTCTTTGTGTTGTGATCAGAATAGCCTCAGTTTTATCATCATTTATCTGTAGCTTGTTACATGTCATCCATGATTTCACATCCGATATGCACTTCTCTACTCCATGGATGATAGCATCAACTTCAGCTGGGTGGCTAGACTTGTATATTTGGGTGTCATCAGCGTACAATTGGTGCAACACTGGATGATGATCTATGACACTTGAGAGCGGCTGAGTGTACATAATAAAGAGAACAGGTCCAAGAACAGATCCCTGTGGAACACCACAACATACATCAACTGGGCTGGAGTGTATTCCATTTACAGATATAATTTGTGTCCTGTTGACTAAGTAGGACTTGAACCACTGTAAGGCTATATTCTGAATGCCAAATACATGCTGGAGACAGTGAAGTAATATATCATGGTCTATTGTGTCAAATGCTGCAGATAAATCCAGGAGAGTGAGGACTGTAATCTTTCCACTATCCAAAGCAGAGAGAATGTCACTAAATACTTTCAGAAGAGTAGTTTCCGTACTGTGGCAAGGGCGATATGCAGACTGTACATTGCTAAAAAGACTTTGAATTCAAATGAGATACAAGTTGAGTTAGAACAACCTTTTCTAAGATCTTTTATATGAAAGGGAGATTAGAAACTGGGCGGTTGTTCTTTAAATCGTTATGGTCCAGTGTTGGTTTCTTCAACAGTGGCTTTACAATGGCAGTTTTGAAAAATGATGGGAATTCCTCTGATGAGAGAGAGATATTAATAACATCAGTTAGTGAAGGCAATATTGATTCTAAGCACTCAAGCAGCAGTGATGTCGGAATTGGATCAAGTTCACAAGACTTTGGTGCACTTTTCATCACGATTGTCCGTACTAAATCTATAGAAACAGGTTCAAATGCTCCTAACGGTTGTCGCTGAAATTCTGCATCATACCTGTATGGTGATGAATCAGTTGAAATTGTGCCGTCAAGCGAATCTCTAATGGTTTGAACTTTGTCAATGAAGAAATTTGCAAATTGGTCTGGTAGGTTTAGTGGAGAGAAGGTCGTTGGAAGTGGAGTACATTTGTTCCTTGACATTAGTTTGTTAGTTATCTCGAAGAGCTCTTTGCAGCTGGAACTCTCCATGATCTTAGAACTGTAGTGGGATGATTTGGCTAAATGGACTATGTTTGTGACGTTCTTCTTAGCGGCTTCATAGATTTGTTTATGAATAGTGAGTCTGGTGGAAAGCCAAAGCCTCTCTGCTTTTCAGCGATGTCTTTTAGCAGTAACAGTAGATCTTTTTTTTTAACAAAAATATGTAAAATTACAATATAATGTTTAAAATAAGCATTATATACATAAATTAAGGGCAATACAAACAACATAGCAGCCATATATCATGTTTAAACAGGCCATGTGGACATATATTATTATCAAAATCAACTAACTAAAACTTAACAAATCTCAATAATCACTGTAAATGTATCAGTGACCATGAGTCAAATTATAATAACTCTCACAAATTGATGATTGGAGTGAATTCAATTATTCAGATTGTTTCATAATGGACTGATCATCTTTGACAATAGTAAAGAATTGCCAAAGTAATATTCATTTATTCATATTTTCTTATATTTGAAAATCTGAAAGATAATCTATGTTATCCTTCAAAAATACTTGAATTGATTATGATATCAGACTTACAATTCCAAAAAGTCATTGATTTCCCTTAATATGGAAATGAACTCAATCACTTTGACTGGGTTCAGAAATTTAATACATAATAGGATGTTCTATAATACTGGACAACATACAATAGGTATGAAGATCAAACTGACTATATCCAATATGATGATATAAAATGTACCTGTCAATAAAACCAAGATGACAAGAACTTGTGAAATAAACTTGTCATAGTGATTGACCTATGTATCAAACATAATGTCAATCTAGTTATCATAAACTTACTGGAAAGGTAAACATAATAATAGCTTATATATATATATATATATATATATATATATATATATATATATATATATATATATATATATATATGTTTAAACACTTTAAATCACACTAGTTAATCCACCTTACATGTTTACTGTGAAGATGAGTTGTATACAGGGAGTCTATGGATATATAAGATTGCATGATCATGAGTTACAGTTACATTCCAATTAAATCTTACTATTTGTTCCTGGAATTAGTAGGTGCCCACAATTGTTATGTACCACAAACAACTGTTACAAAGTTAGAATATATAGCACCTGACAAATGGTCAAGACGTTTGGGTTAATGACAGTAAGACTGTTACAAATGATCAAGCATGGTCACCTCCAACCATTAAATTTATGTATACATCAATAAATGATGGCACACTAAACCAAAGTCCAGCTTATAATATCTGAAGGGGAACAGAAAACACAATAAGACAACAGAGCACAATGTAGAAATGTTATTCGTTCTTGTTTATTCACTTGGATTTTGTTAAAATAGTGAAGTATTAGTAATTTCTTTACTAGAGGGAAATTCTAAAAGCAAAAAGAATCGAGAGAAGTTGTTGCCCATTTTGTTTTGGCTCAGATAAACAGAATAGTGAAGATAACCTGTGTATTGTCCTCATAAACAAATTTCTTTTCTACTGGCTGATCGACGTTTTTGCCAAACCAGTTGGGAAGTTTTTCTGGCTTAGGCTTATCTCTATCCGATCTAATATTTGATGGGGGCGCCCACCCTCCCTGAACGCGGTTTCTTCGTTTTTTATCTGAACTCATCACATTAGGTGTTTTTGTTTCCAAGGGCGCAGACATTTTTATGACGATCTTTGAATGAGATACATACTGGCACAATTTGCAAAGACCTCTTTCACGATGGTCATAAACCAGTCCAATAGTCATCCACGTGAAAGAAGCGCTTGCAAAGAGCTTAAATATATCAGAAAGTAAGAGCCCGTTTATTGCCATTTATACCATGTAACTATAATACCAGGAACTTATTAATAAGAACAGATATTAAAAAAATTATACAAAAAAGCAATCAAGTGCAAAACCTTTGTCATCTTCCAAAAGCTTTCCTTATTTTGCTTTTGGTTTAAGAAGAAATTAAATGCATCTAAAAATGAAATTTAGTAATACCATGTATAAGGCAATCTTACATATAACAATTTTTTAAGCAATGGCATAAATAAGGAATTTTATACAAAACATGATCCATTTTTATTAGCAATAAATTTCGTGTATTAAATGTAAATACAAATTTTAGAAAAACAAAAAACATAGCAACAGGCCATAATTACATGACATACATTTCATTTAATAAAGCATCAGCTGTTCTGTAGATAGTTATTAGAGGGAAAAACAAAGTTTTCCATTATGTATATCTGATTCAATGTATCCAACTTGGAAAATTAGTAAGATCAAATAAATTTACAACCATAGAAATTGACGTTATTTTATAACGATAGTTTATAACAAAAATATTTCTTATATAATCAAACACCGTATCATTAAATCATAATTCAAATCCCTTTGCCACCAAGTCATTTTGCAAATTAGTGTTGTATTGCACATTCGGTCCTCTTAATATTGCAGTTGTTCCCGCTTTTTTGCTAAACCATGTAAGATTGGGCATATGTTGTGCATTTTGTTTCATTTTAGTCAGACCTATATAATCGGCGTAATGTAGACGCTTTTTGGTTTATGGAAGCTGAATTAAGAAAAATACTTGCATAATTTTAACATATCTGGTAAATTTTGTTTCAGTTTTAGATAGTAACGCTATTATCATGAGAATATGTATTTAAAAAACAAAACAACTAAATGCTAGCACGAGTAAGGAGAAAAAGTAATAACGAGTTTAATGTTATGTGTGGCATCGCAGGACTGTGCGGAAACCTCTTATATTCCCGTTTGTTTGTAACCCCACCCCCTGCCGATTTCAGTAACGAAAAGCATAAACAAGATAAAAAGCCAATAAATCTTACTCAGTTCATTCATTGATTTATAATTTCTAACCTGATTGCGACTAGGGTATCCATAACACCTATATCGTCTGCGCGTCAGATGCTTAAACGGAATAACACGACACAATATTACATACAATTTGGGCAAGGCTATTTTCCGCAAATAGAGTGACGTCATTGCTTTTATTTGGTTACATCCCGTATACTTCCGTAAATTACGATGAGGTTAAGAGTTATATCCCTTTGCCACCAATTAAATCTACCTTCTATGTACATACATGCGTATTTATGCATCTGCCCCTTCGCTGAAAATGGATTTGTCCAGGAACTGGAAATTGATCTCAAGGATGGCCATGGTTGCAATGAAAACTATCGTTAAGCATCAGACGCGCAGACGATATAGGTGTTATGGATACCTTGGTCGCAATCGGGTTAGAAATTATAAATCAGTGAATGAACTGATAGAATGAATGAACTCGATTTTCCATGTTTCTCAGTGAGTCACTCAATGTCAAGCCTGTCCACTTTCAAATGTTATCTTCCAACCTCTTTCTCTGCCCGCCTCTCTTTTTCCTTGTACAGTGCCTTGCAGGATTGTCTTTGCAAGTCCTGATGATTGTGAGACATGCCCATACCACTGCAGTTTACGTTTTTTTACTATATTCAGGAGATCTTTGTGAAAACCAATGGTTTATCTGATCCTCTGCCGAATTTCTTCATTGGTGACACAGTCTTTGTATGTGATGCTGAGGATCTTTCAGAAACATGTCTCTTTTTGTCACCAGTGAGTGCATCAGTCCGACCTTTGAACTGAGTGCAGTGTTCTTGTCATTCCAGATGGGATTCAGTTTTGTCAGCAGTATTTTTGTCATTGCAATCCTGGAGAGTACTTCGTGCTTTGATCCTTCATATGCTACCGTTGCCCCCCAAATACTTAAAGCTGTGGACTGTTCCTAGTTTCATACCTTTGACCTTGATGTCAGTGCTGATGATCTTTGTGTTGCTGGTCATCATTTTTTTCTTCTCTGCATTGATTTCTCTGCCATAGGCTGCAGAAGTTTTGTCGAGGCTCTCTACTAAGCTAGCTAGTCCATCAATGTCATCAGCAAAACGTAAGTTGGTGACCTTTCTGCCTCTGATGCTGACGGTCCCTTCATGCTTTTCAAGTGTGTCAGCCATGATTTTCTCCAGAAGATGTTGAATAGTGTGGGAGAGAGCAGACAGCCTTGTCTGAATGTTTTTCTGAACCAGTCCCATTCTGCCATTGATTGAAGTATACTGAACTGGTGGTCTTATCATAGAGGTGCACTATTACTGTGATGAGGTTGGCATTGATGTTGTAGTCTCATGGTTGCCCACAAGTCTGCATGCCATACCCAGTCAAATGCCTTCTTGAAATCCATGAGAACAAGGAACTGGTGTAGCTGGTGTTGGAGGTATTTCTCACACAATATCCTGAGGTTGATGATCTGTTTGGTTATACTGCACCCTGCTCGAAAACCTGCCTGCTCCTAAGCAATGATATTTTCAGCTTGTGGTTTTAGTCTGTTCAGCAGTATCCTCAACATGACTTTGCTTGGATGGCTTAGAAGACTGATTGTACGGTGGTTTTGACACTGTTGTAAGTTGCCATTCTTGGGGAGGGTGACGATCAGTGATTGGGTCCACATTGATGGCCATACTCCTGTTTGCCAGATCTTGTTGCAGATGTTTGTGAGCACTCTAATCATTGCTTCTCCACCATCTTCGACCAGTTCTGCTGGGATATTGTCCACTCCTGCTGACTTTCACTTTTTCAGCAATTTTACTGTGGCTTCTACTTCTTTACTTAGGATAGGGTGGTTGTCATTGTTTGATGCTGGTGGGACGTTTGGATCAGTTGTGGTTCAGTGGTTGTAAAGTTCTGCACAGTACTCTGTCCATCTTTTCAGAATGTCTTTTTCTTTTGTAAGGCAGTTTCCAGCTTTGCCCTGTAAGGAGGTAATTTGCTGTTGTTCTGTGCTTGTTAGATCTTGGACCAGTTGGTATGCTTTCTTGCTATTGTTTATTTTCAAGCTTGCCTTTGGACTGTTCTTCTACCCAGTTCATTTTTGCCTTATTTCATGCTTTCAATACTTCTCATTTGACTGCCTTGTACTGCTCTGCCCCTTATGTATCATTCCTTTTCTTCTTCAGCTCCCTCATCTTATCACAAGTTCAGGACCTCAGCTGTGACCCATTGCTTCTTGTCTGGGCGATGTCTACCAAGGATCTCGCTGGTTTGTTTTGGTCATTGCTGTATTAAAGGTGATCATTGTGTCCATGTTGGTATTGTTAGTGTTGAGGATGGTGAGCAGAGCAAATTTCCCACCAATCATTGCCTGGAAGGCTTCTGGTTCTTGGGGATCCTTCAGTTTCTTGAGATCAAATTTTATTCTTTTTTATGCCTTCTTTAGATGTAGCCTGAAGGTCATCATCATCAGATCTTGGTTACTTCCTATGTCTGCTCTGGGAAAGCTTTGAGTCTTGCAATGTTTACACTTGGCTGTACGTTCATCTTCACCATGATGTAGTCAATCTGGCTATGATGGTCTTCTCTTGGACTGGGCCATGTCCATCTTCTGGATACTTTGTGTTGGCCAAAGGTGTTTGCCAACATAGGATCACAACAACCAGCAAATTCCAGTAGCCTTAGTCATCTTTCGTTCGTCTGTGCATTGCAGCAGTCCCCACATGTTTCTTTCCAGCTCATGTAAGCGTCCTTGCCTATCTTCACATTCCAGTCACTTTGCACAACCAGAATGTCTTTCTTTGGTGTTTTATCCATAATTTCTTGTAGCTTGTCATAGAAGTCTTCCACATACACATCATCATAGTCTGATGTTGGGGTATATGCCTGTATTATGGTGATGTTGATGCCCTCAGTGTTCTTACATTTCAGGTGCCAATGGTCATGTTGTTCCTGACATGAATCTTGATTCTCTGAGCTCTAGTCATATACTTTAAACATCCTCCCAGGTGCACGGCAGAAGGTGTGGCCCTTGTTGAGGCAGGCGATGACTGAACCAGTATGGGATGAGTAATGGTTGTCATTTTTCATGTGGTGTGTCTAGGGCAACTTCTGCCTGGCAGAGCTCAACCCTCTCCAGGCCTGACCACACCCGATTTCCTCTAACTTGGTGCCTCGCCTTGGTCACGAACATGTAGCTGTTGAGCTGTTGGGCAGTCTTTCTGATTGGTTGTTGACTTCATCTCAAGTTCTTCTGCCCAGTGATGCTGTGTTAACATCACACTATTTATCCTTAGCTGGAATACTCATGGAGGCAAGAGTGTCTATCTTCCCATGCAAGTCTTGAGGACTTCCCCATTGCCCAAGAATGAAGTATACGATGCATATAATTTTACTATGACGTCATGAAATGGAATGCATGATCATATATACCGAATAACAGGAACTGTGTTGTAGTGCTATATAAACTTAATGCAATCAAATAGTAATTTTCATTCTCATGGAGAAACAGAAATTGTATACATATTTGATTGTTCAGATAAATTATAAATGAACACATTCCATTGATCTGGATATTTACTGCATTAAAGGCTCAAAGATTTGTTGTTTTGTTTATTGCGACTATTGCAGTTCATTGTTTATTTCAGGTTAATCCTGTTATGATGATGGTGCAAGTTAAATAAATGGGGTCTGACCAGAGCATCCCACTCCCAGCAGGGGCTCCAGGAAGCAGTATCCGGTCTCAGAGAGATGAGGATATCCCCTATACATCATTCTCTATTAGTAAACCCATAAATGGAGGTAAGGATAGAATCCAAAATTGTTGTGTAACACATAAATTCATAAGCATAATAATTTGTATATTTGCAAAATAAATAAAATTTGTATAAAGTTTAATACTTAATAGCTTTGGTTTTTAAGATTTCTAGGATGTTGCTGTTTTTAAGTTCAAAATACCCATGTAATGTACATCAGTGTCTGCTGTATGTGAAATATTGATCTGCAGAACCCTTATTGTACTTAGTGACTTGGATTGAGTTATTAAATGTGCTAATTAACATGATTATTTGATTAATACCATGTTCACATATGCTTATAGAACATTTTAGCCATATGGTACAAGTTTAGTTTTTTAAAATAAAAATTATGTGTTTCTTCTTGCTGTTACTTGTACAGATTCCCCACGTTTATCTCCACGTAGTCAGCCAAACAAGCAGCAGACAAGCCTTAGAGATGGATCTAGCAAGGAGGTCACACCAAAACACAACATTGTCATTGTGGCAGATGGACAGACAGTCATTAAGGATCCAGATCCAGAGCTAACAAAACTTAATACCATCCCTGTCTTTTACCCAGTTCTGAGAGGATCACTAAATGTTCCTTTAAGCTCTCGTGATCTAACCTCGCTGGACAGGCTCAGCTATGAACAGGTCCTTCAGCTATGTCTGCGATATCAAGAACACCTTAGACAGTTAGCAGAAGCTGTGACATTTGACCAGAATGCTCTCTGTATTCGTCTGAAGGAGGTAATTTAAAGCATGAAGTATTTGTCACAGAGTACAGGTGACATTCGGATAAATCTATCATGATATTTAAAAAATTGGATATTAAGATACAATTTTAAAAATTTCAAACTATGCAAAGATATACAAGTTTGTATCTGGCCCTTTCTGAATCATACCCTTTCAGAAATTAATGGTCGGAAGGTGCTCTGCTAACTCTTGAATCCAGTAGTTGCAGAAAGAAAATAATTTGTCTTACCTATCTTTATGCCACATAGATGAAGGGAAGAAACTTTCCCAACCCCATCGCTTATCTCTCCTTGGAACCACTACTTTCTTATGTTTTTTTTTGTTTGTTGTTGATATACATCATGTCAAGTAACATACACAGATTCTAAGCTAATGTTGTGAGTAATTACAAAATCTATTGCCAGAGGAGAATATTGAGTGTAAAGGTAGTTAATATTTGTTACAATCATTATTTAATGAAAGTTGTGGATAGTTATTAGAAATTCTCTGTTTTAGATATTTTTCCCCAACACTATTTTTTATGATCATTATTGGTTATTTTCATTCACACTACTGATATTAATTTATTTATTTATTTAGTAATTAGCATTGTTATCTATGCAGGTGAATGCTTTCAATTTAATTTTTCACACTACTGATATTCATTTATTTATTTATTTATTTAGTAATTAGCATTGTTATCTGTGCAGGTGAATGCTTTCAATTATTTATTTATTTAGTAATTAGCATTGTTATCTATGCAGGTGAATGCTTTCAATTATTTATTTATTTATTTAATAATTAGCATTGTTATCTTTGCAGGTGAATGCTTTCATTCATTTATTTAGTAATTAGCATTGTTATCTATGCAGGTGAATGCTTTCAATTATTTATTTATTTATTTATTTATTTAGTAATTAGCATTATTATCTATGCAGGTGAATGCTTTCAGTCATTTATTTATTTAGTAATTAGCATTGTTATCTATGCAGGTGAATGCTTTCAATTTATTTTTTCCTGAACATTTTGTATTGTTTTTGTGTAAAATGCAAAAGGTTGAAGGCAAAGAGGACATGTGGCTGACATGTCTTGTGTGTACAAAATGATCAACTGACAGTGTTTTATTCACAAATGGCTCCATGTAAGTTATTTGACTCATCAAGGCAAAAAAAGAGAGAGTCAACATCCAAATCTATGAGTCAGTCTTACTTAAGCTGATGGTCATATTTCATTTGTTTTAAATAATAATTATATTGTTTAAATACACAACAAATCTAAAATCTTTATGGCATATCATTTGGGGAGATATCAAATAGTACATAGGGATGATAGCAAACATAATGCATGAAATTGGAGAAATATGGGTCTGAAAATATGTATTTAGATCTCCTGATCAAATATTCATCCATTTTTATGTTAAGTCTAATTGAGTAAGTAAATAACTTCAGTGCCACAGTGTATTGTTGAGTTGGCTGAGATTGAGTTTTTCATTAGTCTTTGACACTAGAATTAGACTGGAATAAAACATTGAGAAGTCATTTTCCAAATCGACTTGACATGCTGGATGACTAATTACCAGATCAGCATAATTTCAGATTTCTCTGATTAAACTTCTATTCTGATGGAAGCAGGTAAAATGGAAGGGGTAAAATTAATGAAAACTAAAGTCCTTCCAAAGTAATTTGTATTGTCCTTACAGTTTGCAAAAAGGTTGATACAATGCTGATGAAAAGGATGGAATCTACACCAACTGGTAGGCTGTCTGTGTGCATTCGGAGTGTGAGTCAGTGCTACTTGTCTGGAGGCTTGGCAAAGGAGAAGCTTTGTTTCTTATCTTCCTTACTGACCTGCCTCCAATATTGAGGGAGGCTGTTGTCTCCTAAAATTAGGTCACAGGCAAGACTGATGCTGTTGCCTCTTGAATCTTTGCTGGCTTTCAACTTGCCTTTGAGGTAGGGACTGATTTGGCCTGAATGTCTTTGGAGTATGCATAGCCAGTTGAAGATGCTGTTCTTGTACTGCTTGCCTCCTCACTGTTAGAGTATTTGCCATTGAATGATGTAAAGCTTTGTTGATAGCCTTTGCAGTCCTAGCAGTTGAGTTCCAAAGATTGTCTCTTTTTTTTTCCCCAGTAAGTTGAATGATAGTGATGCTAGATCCAGCATTAACAATGTTGTGACTATGTTCCAAATGAGTTTTGAGGTGGCATGACAAATATTTGTACCCATCATGTAGAACAGTGGGGTAGACATAATAACCTTGGCAGTATTCTTTACTAATGTCAGAAGTTCATTGGTAACTACATCTTAATGGGTCCTGTACCAGTGTGTGCTGGAAGTTGACATTCTGGAAAGAATGCATCTGCATTCAGGTTGCCCATTTTTTTTTATAACTAATGATTGCAAAAATTTCCTTTATTTTCAGTAAATATGGAAGTAGGTGGAAGAAATGAATTACCTCATTATCTTCCAAATCTACCAATACCTTTTATTTATATGCAGGGCTTGCCATAGGTTCTAGTGGACATTCAGAAGCTGGCTGCAAGCTGTATAATTCCAATTCATCTGCCTTACAACTTAGAAAGGTCTGTTATAATGTTGGATGTGAGTGAGTTATCTATCCTCATTGTGACATTGTTACATCACCAGCAGCACAAATGAAACATAGGCATCATGCTTAAAAGTATGGTGTCCTAATAAGTGTTTAGCAGTAAATAAGTGGTTCATTAGATATGACAAACTGGACAGTTGTCACTGTGATCTCATATGTTTTCAAATACAACAGCACTGCTGGCTGGTATGTCATGCACCTCTCCAAAGTGATTAATTTACATTCACTACAGATATTAGGGGCCCTGAGTGGCCGAGTGGTATAAAGCGCTTTCCGTTACGGATCACTGCCATCTCACCTCTGTCTGCGTGGGTTTGAGTCTCGGATTCGGCCAGTGTGGGTATGTGAGAAAGCTTGCCAGTAGCTTCTCGTGGTCTGGTTGTTCTTTCCGGGGATTTTCCCGGGTTCTTCCTCCACCAATAATACTGGCCACCATGTATAGCCTTCGGGTGCTGAAAAATGGCGTTAAACCCTAAAAAACAAACAAACAAAACACTACAGATATTACAGATGGCAGGAGTTGCTATTAGGCAGCAAGACTGGCTCCATAAGGTAACAATGATATTGTCAGAGCTCAATAAAGTCTGAACACAGACCCAGTGTCCAGACTTGTAGGTCTGAAGGCCATAACTGAACATGCAGATGAAATGGGATGCCTAGCAATGGCATGGAATGGGGCTGACACTTCCCATAAGGTCCAAATTATCAATAGATTGTGAAAAATGTATGGCCACAAACTGCCCTGAATGTGTCTTTGCTTCTTTTTCCAATTGACATTAAAAAAAACTCTGCGACAAACTCGGGGATGCCATCTTTGCTGCTCCTTGTCCCTCAAGTTTTACAGATGTCATGGTTGCTGTTAGTAACATATGCCCCCATAATGCTAGCTATCAATGCTGTCTTAAGGTGGTGAATAGTTAGCATGTTACATTCATTTATAAAATACTTTACACATCTTTCCGTGTTCTCTAGCAACACCACATACTCATTTTTGAACCAGTGACTACATTTTTGTTACATGTAGAAATCTAAGAGCATTTCATGAGTGCCCTTGTGTACTTTGAGCATAATGCAATTGCTATATTTCATCATCATTGTTTCTCTTAAATCACAACACTAAGGAAAGAAAAGAAACCATAGTAAAGTAAATAAGTAGAAGAAACAGTATCAAATGCCACCTCATGAAACATAAGTGGCTTTATACCTTATAACAACTAACAACAATACTACCATGCTGAAACATGGAGTTAAAAGAAGTCCATTCTGCTTAAAAGATTCATATAAATATTGATCAAATGTCAAAAATAATATTTACTACCTATATAGTAAGAGCCTTGCAACACTCATAATTCGAAAATTCCAGTAATAATGGTTACAAACAAAGAAGATTTTTGGGAGATCAAGAGACACCACTTTACAGAGCAAGGCTAGGGCTTAAAACCAGTGATAACCAGCAGAATTGAGTGAGAGGTAATTGACAAGAGTTTCTTCCCTTGTCTATGTAATAGAAAAGTTGCAGTTTGCACATAATTGTTTTCCCAGGAAGGCTGGATTCTGAGATGGCAAGCTTTTTTTCTCCAGATGTTAATGTGGTTAGTTAATGTATTCAAAAGATAAATTAAAAAATCTCAATTTGAGGAATAAATTTTGAGTCATTTAGTAAAGCTAGTGCCTGGACCTAACTTTGCACTTGTACTAAGTAAAGTATATCTCACTTGAACCAGTCCAGTTGGATCTTTTTTAATGAAAGATGGACTGTAATTTGGTATTGTCAAAAAGACAGTGATTAAACAGTCTGAAAAATGATTATTTAATTATTAATTTTTAATATATACTTTAAGTTTAAAATATAGTCTTTATAGAGACTTATTGGCAGAAATAAATTTAAATATTTTTTCATTTGTTTTAACATGAACAATATTGCCTTTTATTTTCATATGCCATGCAACACTTCATTGTGTGTGCCTACAAAAGCTGTACCTGCAACAACAAAAACAAGTTCTTTGTGAACTAGAAAATAAATAAAATAAACTCACATTTCAGGTATTGAAATTAATTCTAGATAAAGTAATCTGACCAGATGCCTTTCTGTATCTCTGAAGTAATTTCCCCTGCTTCCATAACAACATAAACAAACCCACTGTGATGAATTGGTGAATCAGACTTGCAATGTCAGATAGTATACAAAATGACAAAAATGTAATTTATTGTGACAAATTAGGTCAAGTCAATGTTACCACTTATGTTACATATATTAATATGATCATGCTATGAAAGGTGAATTTCTAAGAAGGGGGTTATCATGTTAGGCCAAAGAGTTTGTTTACTGTTCTAAACTTCATTTCTGGAGCAAGTTTAGTATGTAGTAAAAAGAAAATTTTCTTTTTCATGTTAATGCCAGATATATTTCATCTTGTGGTACCAAAAATTCTTTAGATTAACTCATGGATTTCCACTTTTTAAATTTGTTTTGAAACACACCATGAAATATATCCAGTTTTACCATAGGAAAAGAAAGCATTCTCTATATGTTCAATTATTCATTGTTTGATACCTTTTGCAGATTGATTGTGCAATACATATGCTGATGAACTTGATGACAGAGAGGCAGAAGAAGTATGCCAAGTATGCAGAACAATTTCAGCGAGCTTCAGAAACTGTTTCTGTCTTAAACAGGGTAAAGGACACTATTGATGACATTATTCCTAAAATGGACAGATTGAATCACATGCTGCCACCAGAAGAACAGCTAGAACCATTCCTAATAAAGGAGGGATCTAACAGATAGACACATATATATATCTTTTATTCATATAATTGTATTTCGTGAATGATTTCAGTGGCTATTATATAGATTTCAGTTTTCCCTGTGTAAATTCCGTATATGTGACACATTTAATTGCATTTTCATTTTAATCTTTTATTGTAATGCATGGTACTCATAATAATGTTGAATATTGTTAATGAATTTCAGTGAATATGAACATGGTAGGGAAAAGAAAACTCAATCCAAAAATGTACAGTACCAAAAAATAATTTCCCCTGAAAGGACAGAATTAGAAATAACAGAAAACAATAATTTAACATCTGTTAAATTGTAATTTTCATCGAACTAGAGAAGTTTCAGATTTTCATTGAATGAAACATATGGTCAGTGCATTAAACCAAAAGTGGAAGCCCTTGATCAGGTTTTCAAAAATATATTAAGGTTAACATTACTTATTAATCAATTGTAAGATGTTTATTTGTACCATTCACTTTTTAGATATTGTTTTCAGGGGCTATATGTTTTAAAAAAAATATCCAAAAATGAGTTTGAGACCTCTCCAGCTCCTGCTAAATTATGTTCAAAGACTTGGTTATGCAGCAGTCAGTTTCACATCTGATACAATAGGATATTTCATCAGAATTATTACAGAGAGTTAGGAGGCTTTTAGAGAGTTAGGAGGCTTTTAAAAACTAAATATGGGTGGCACTGGGGATAATCAAAGATCCTTCAAGTGTTCTCTGTGCTATTAAATTTTGATGGGTGCTGAAGTGTTTGTGCTATTTCCATCCACACACCTGCCTGCCTCTCATTCATTCCTAGAATAGCTGTAAGATTGAACAAAGATATATTCAAGTGACTACACAGCAAGAAGATTCCAATTATTGCAGGGCAGGAAGATATATTCTGGTATTACACAGCATGAAGATATATTCAAATTATTACACAGGATGAAGATATATTCAAATTATTACACTGCATGAAGATATATTCCACTTGCTACACAGCCTGAAGATATATTCCATTATTTGCATATTAAAAGGACAGACGTTATGGACATGTTCTCTCCTATCTGTATCAATATACTGTCCTTGGAAATGTATAAGTTTACAGGATTCCATTGAGGTTTTATTTGTAAGCCAGAATATCAAACAGTGGTCGTCAAAGTTAGCAGGAAAGGACATAATTTATTACAGAATGTATAAAATATGTTCAGCAAATGGTAATCCAACTTTGAAGACCTTTTAGTAGAAAAGTAACCAAATAAAAGTGTCAGAGAGCTGCAAGGTTTTAAGTTGACCATTTCAGTTATAAAGACCTCATGAGAGACCATCCTATCTGACAACAAAACAATGCAGCTAAATCAAATTGGTTTTTAATAGAGATTGTGTTGCCATGTATTAATCATACTTTTTCATTATAAGTCTGGTCCTAAATGGGAAGTGTGTGTCCATAGCAGTGGTCTCTTGAGCCAGTTTTTGTTGCATTTATTGACCTTGTGTATACCTGGAATAGATGGTTCATTGACTTGTAACAGAACAAAAACATAACTTGTTGTAGTACTTTTCTCTTGTTTCTATTTTGATTTTTGATGGTTCTAAAATGTAATGAAGGTTCTATGTATATGTTGATGTTTTGCTCATTGCTGTTTCAGCTTTATATATCTTAATTATTTTAAATCATTGACTACTGATTAACATTTCAGTGCTAATAAAATACATAAAATTACCGTTATCTTGTTTATATTTTACATATACCAAATTTTGCTGTACTGTAATGTAAATGGGTCTTATTCAGACCGCTTTGGAACCAACACTGTCCTATAAGCATATCCAAATATAATGCTTATGGGTCAATTCTCACCTTTGTATAACACCAGGATTGAGATTAGGTCACAAATATCAGAGGCAGATAAGAAACACCCAATAAAAATTAGATTGTATTCAATCTGATCAATGGAGGGAATTCCAACCATGTTGTGGATAATTTACATGCTCCATAGTAGCAAAGAATGTATACCAGTCACCCCACACCCAAGTATATTCAAAAGATTATGTAGCAAAGAATGTATACCAGTTACCCCACATCCAAGCTAGACTTAAGTATATTCAATAGATTATGTAGGGTAACATTTTTTTAAAATTAAAGAAACGGTAAAAAGAATAAAGGATTGCTTTTTCAACAAAAAATAGGTGCCTATTATTGGCAGTTTGATGCGATTTAGTGTAAAATGTGTATTTATGTCTTATGGTTTCTTTTGTCAAACCTATCTGTTTTAACTCATCTTTTTTATTTTGTGTAATTTTGTTTTATCACACAGTAGGTATAGTTTTCCTATAGTACGTGCAGTTTCATATTTTTATATTACCACATGTTATACCACTTTATATGATTCTGATTATTGTGCCGTATCTCTTTACTGATTGACTGGGATCATGGGAAAACATTTTTAACCCTGCCTTCTGGAACATTTGATTTTGAATGAACATATCTGGCAGACACTTTGAACTCGTTTTGAAAATGGGTATGTTATCCCCAGGAGTTTATTATGTCTTGTACATGTATAACAATATGGAAATGCACCTCTCTACTTCAGTTGGGTGGTTAGACTTGTATATTTGGTTGTCATCAGTTTACAATTGGTGAGACACTGGATGTGGCTGAGTGTATAGAATGTGGAGAACAAACCCCTGTGGAACACCACAACATAGATCAACTGGGCTGGAGTTTATTCCATTTGCAGATACAATTTGTGTCCTGTTGACTAAGTAAGACTTGAACCACTGTATATTATGATCGCGAAAGTGGACAGAATTATCCCGGTGGTCAGAACAAGACCCATTTACCCTACAAGTCTGGTAAAACAAGTTTTATACAGAATGTGGTATATCACCTTAAGATTGAATTTTGATATACTCACACTGAATACAGCTGAATTTTGATATGCTCACACTGAATACAGCTGAATTTTGATATACTCACACTGAATACAGCTGAATTTTGATATACTCACACTGAATACAGCTGTAAAACTTGTATCTTAATATCTACTACACTGTCTAACAAGGTGGTGTGAAGATTAATCAAAATAATGGAACATTTTCAAAACAAGTGAAATGACCAAGGGTTTGATTATGATTTATTATTATAATTGGTTCTAGTTTTCTTGTTCTAACAGCTGTTATTTTTGGAATAAACATTTCCAGGAATAAAATATATGAACAACAGCTTCTGTTTTAACATAGCCTGCCATATGTCAGTACAATCCAAACATGGAACATTCCAACAAAGGGAATTTTGGGAGATCCATCCTTATAATTGGGAATTATTCATTGCAAAACAAAAATTTTAGGAACATTTAACACATGTTATTTATCTCTAACTTCCAAACCCTTATCACTTATAATTTTCAGATGTCATGTTATACAGATTTTAAAAATTAATCTTATATGCCATACATACTTGTTAATAAGTCAGTGTCAAAGTACAAACAATAAAGATCCTGGTCAACTGTTACAGTAGCATAATGTACTTTCAGATCAGGCTCTACATTGTTTTACAGATTATTCCTAACAGCAGGGACCCAGTTCTGCTAGAGTATTATGCAACAGCAGATCTAAGTCTGTGCAGTTGGACTTGTTTTATAAGAGAGTACAGATGGTACTTGTTTTTTTTATTGCTATAAACAAAACTAGCACTTTTTAACAAGTCTTTAATATGAAAACAATTTGTTTATTCGTCTAATATATTATTACCCTGTAATAATTCTGTTATTTGCAGGTGTTAATGGAAGAAAATTGCTATATGATCATAAGAAACCGTTAGTTTTGTTTTCTAAAATCTGTATCTGATTTGTTATGATGAAATAAATCGTGAAATTTTTTTCAACTAAATCCAAACACCACCCACCACTTTCGTCAGGAAAACAAGTTAGCTATACTTTGAAATTTCCAAATGTAGGCAAGACAACTTTTTGTTCTGTTAGTGCTCCGACAGTTGAAATAATGGAAAAAGTGCGCAACATTTTCAGGGTTCAATTTTATAAACATTATTTACCTCGTGTCAACAATGATAGGGATGCAGTTTGGTTATTCTGATTGCTTAATAGTTGAATGGTTGAAAAATACAATTTAGCAGTACTGTACAACAAATGATATACACCTGTAATGAACTTTGTTAAACACATTTTACTATGCTACACAGAAAGTGTTTTCACAGGTAGTATGATGACCATGAGATAACCTAAATCAACTTCTTCAGTCAAAAGAAGTACATGTAATTAAGCCACAAAAGGAAGAAACAAAAACAAGACAAATTTTTTCTCATTTATTGCACAAAAATTTACTTACAACAAATAACAGATAACAATATATTGAATTATTGTCAACAAATTGAGATGTGTATATGGTAAAATTTTCTGGAAATATTTGTTGTAGATAATATCATTTTTCAAAATTGTATAAAAAATAATGCAGATATAATGATTTGTGTACTGATAAATTACATTTTAAAATGTTAAATAAAACTATTGTAACCAATATATCATGAATTAATGTTCCAGATGTGAGTAAAGAGTGAAACTATTTGTTAAAATTTAACATGTCTGTTGACCATTCAGGTTTAATATGCATGTATAACTTTTTAAGCTCCAGCTCATATTATCATGTAGAGTCTTTACAAACCATTAAAAAAAATAGGATGAAAAAATGATTCTTATGTAACTATGCAGTATTAAAATTTAGTTTCAAAGAATAAACAATACTAAACCAATACAAGGAAAGAGTGGTAATAAACCACAACAATTAGGCTAGACAAGGATGTGAAATATAAAGAAACCATGGAAACAAGACAAATACATGTATTGCAAATGATGAATTATATCCACTGTGCAGAAACTAAAAATGAGTTTTAAATGATCAGATGGGACAAAGTTTGTCCAACACAGTGATAAAAATTTGAAATCACTCTTAATATGTTTGTATCAAATGTAGTGCCATCTTATACTGAATCTATCAAATATGCATCATCTTGAAAAAAATACCAAAGATTGGATTGATTTTAGAATAAACAAAACAAATACATACAGAGAAATATTCTGTGGTATGCTCTCTATATATGACATATATGAAAAAGCTAAAATGAACATGAAAGAGATTATGAGGAAAAAACCAATGGAATAGTTAAAAAGCACAAGCTTAGGAAACTTTAATATGGAGAAAAAACATCTGAAGATAACAATGTTTATCACATAAAGAACATTCTAACATTCACCTAGGTGGTTAATTAAGGCTGCAATATCTTACTTTTTCTAAATCGAGCAATATTTGTTTGATGCAACCAAACATCATTATTTCTGCACCTTGTAATAAATTGATCAAGCTTTAAAGCTTTAATTACTGAAATATCAATCACTCTTTAGCGGAAGGATTCGTGCTCAGTTACAGATTACAAAATATTCTACTGATAATGACATTACAAGAATAAAAACCACCAAAATTTCACACATTTGTGCCCACAACACTTCCCGTTTCTAACAATCTATTAAATAACCATCTTAATGGCAGACACATTTTGCTGTATCACACTTTCATTAAAAAATAAACCCGTGGTCAAGCTGTCCAATGACTATCAACCACACATACATAATATATACTGGTATATGATAGAATTTTTATAAAAATACAAAGAAGCACGTTAGCTTCAAATAACATTTCAAGCTAAAAAAAATTGATTGGGGACAGAGTTGTCTTAAGTGCTTTCCATTATGGATCACTGCCATCTCACTTCTGTCTGCATTGGATTGAGTCTAAGATTCGGCTAATGTAGTTATGTGAGAGCTTGCCAGTAGCTTCTTGTGGGTAGGTGGTTCTTTCCGGGGGTTTTCCCGGGTTCTTCCTCCACCAATAATACTGGCCACCATGTATAGCATATCGTGTGCTGAAAAATGGCATTAAACCCTACAACAACAAAAATTGATTAAGGCTAACTGAATATATGAATTCTTTTAAAAAAATATATATTACATGTATTACAATTTTGCTAGTATCTCCAGAATAGAAACTACAACTAATTAAACGATGTTTTTAAATTTACATGTCAAAATTTGGATTTATATGCTTTTATTCGCCACTGCAATCATTTCCTGAACACATAATCAAAGTTACCTCACTATCAGTTTTTACTAGAAATTATACTATAACTATTTGTACAACTAATGTATGATGATGTATCACTCAAACCCTAACACATTAATCCCTAATGACCACTGACCAATACTATCATTGTCAGAGGCATCAGCACAACACAACTTACAGGCACCAACAGCTTGTCAGACTTGAAGGCCTAATGTCTATCACTAACCTCATCTCGTGTACAAATTCAAATCATCATAACTAGAATATTTTAAACTATTTTTTAAATATAGGTCCATAAAAACTATGTTTCCAAAAATTGTATTAGAGTATGAAAAATGGTTCCTGAGTTGTACTGATAGGAAAAATTACATGTAAAACTATGGAGTTGACTGACAAGGGCCATAACTCTTCTTTACTGTAGCTAATAATTTCAGCCATCATCTTTATAGAACTACATGTATTTAAATTAGAGTTTTGCAACACCCCAAATATGAAAAGAATCCATGAAGGGGCTAATAACATCCAAAGTACAAATAGAATCAATTGCTTTAGGCATCCCAATTATCAAAGGAATCCATGAAGGGGTTAAGGATATCCTAAGAAAGATCCATTCCATTAAGGAGTTTAAGGATATCCTAAGTTCGAATGGAATCCTAAAGTTAAGAAAAAAAATTAAATTATTTTTTCTTTATAAAACTGCTGACAATGGCATTATAGGTGTGTTTCATTTTGTTTAGAGTGGGAGGCAGGCAGTCTATATTACCTAAACACTTTGTATGGTAATCATGCAGAGGCAAGTAAAGAAATGTGCCTTGCTTGCCCAAGGACACACCACAGTAGCCCAACTGTAAGAAAAATTACCATCATGCCTCATTTTTCACTAATATGGGATTGACAAATAATTAATTAGTTTTATTAATTAAAGGATTAACGTACATATTGTGGATAGGCAAACTGGAATTCTCAGATGTTGATTCTAAAATTCATTGTATGTTTATCAGCCCAAATTAAATGTAACTGGCAGTTTTCCTTTGACTATAAATTGGTGACATCATGCACAATTACATGAAAACTGTTTCCATTTATACAGATGGTCTGTAAATGAGACTGAAAAAGATTACATTATTTAATTGAGAGAAAAAAAACAATAATAAATAATGACTCTTCTAAACAACTACATTAGTTGTCAAAGACAACATTTACACAAATTATACAAACACAGAATATGTATAAAGAAATTGCAAAAGAAAAAACATTTGCCAAGTATAAATGTGACAATAATGCTACAGCATGCTTCAAAACATACATTGCAACAAAAGTAACCAAACAGATTATAACAACTGCAAACCTCAAAAGCAATAGACAACACCAGTCCAATGATATTTTGTTATTGCACGCAGAAAGTAGATTCACCATTTTCTACTTATACCAGAGCATCTGCCTCTGATCTGAATCACACTATACTGTATAATATTCAGGTGTTATAGGTGAAGTCTATAATATTCAGGTGTTATAGGTGAATTCTATAATATTCAGGTGTTATAAGTGAAGTTTATAATATTCAGGTGTTTTAGGTGAAGTCTGTAATATTCAGGTGTTATAAGTGAATTCTATAATGTTGGGGTAGGCTGAGTTACAAATGAACAGAGCAGTTACTGTACACCCCAAGTGGTTCCTCTGGTGTTCAGTACATTTTGAGCCACATGTCTTCACTATTTTAGTGTAAATAAGGTGCAAGAAAAAACCAATGAAGTTTACTCAGTAACACTGTACACCAGCACAAGTATAACATCTACTAAATAATCTACAGAAAAAAATCTACCTGATACAACACAGAATAAATTTTTTTTACAATATGGTTGAACTGTTGCAAGGAATTCATAATGTTTAGGGTCAAAGTCAAGCAATCAAAGAAATACAACTTAGTTATAAACATTTCTAAACTTAAATTCTGAAGCACTGTTAAACACAAGACAGTCACGACATACAACAGATTTTTTACAATTATCAAGGTAAATAGTTATCATCATTAACAAAAGACATAAATTACAAGTTTCTGACTACCTACAATCAAATGATCCCACCACATAACTGCAACTTTCACAGCCAACTTTTATTTCAGGCAACATCAGCTGGGTTGTATTGAAAAGAGTATTTAAGTTTTACTGGTTCTAAAATATATTCCAAACAATTATTTCTATTTCCTTATCATAAAAATATTGCTCATTACAACATGTTTACCTTGTATTCATACATTATTATATACCTAGTAAGTTTAAAAGGTCATCTGAAAAACAACACAATGCAAAAGCTGGAATCATATCTTTTTCTCTGGTTACTAAGAAAATAACTTTTGACACCTTATTGCAAATATTATTCCAACATAGTGTTTTTGCCGCAATTCCTGCATGATAAATTATAGTAAACAAGATATACCATAATCAGAGCATAATTTACTACAAAATTTTACTTTCTCTGTTGAATACATTCCACACTCACATCAATGGTAGGAAAATAGGTAATAGGGAGGTGGAAATGCCTAGCATCCTACCTCTATCACATGCATTCTTTGAGGGAATAATGACTGGATTCCCTATACAACGGATAACCAGCTCTACAAATATGACAGCAGCACAAGCAATGATGACATAACCTATGATGACTATACATGGATAAGAATTCATCTTACCAATAATAAATCATGGTGAATCTAGTTCTAAAATATCTGTAATGAAGATGCTGTACTAACATCAACTGTGCATGGTGGTTATTTGGGCTGCAACAACTGGACCTACCAGATTAAATTCTTGTCTCTGCAGAGCTAGATCACCAAATTAAAAACTCAAGAACAATGACTGCAAGCCATTCAAAGGTTGTATTATGTATTGAATCAAAATGTTCTATGCAAGTCCTGCTTATATCAATCTAATCTCATACACTGAAATCTTCATAAGGCATGTCTGATGCTTTGAGACTTCCGAGTATTACCCACTTCATCCATGATGCTTGAGCTGGAAGGGTTATACTCTCTTTCTGGGCTTTTACTAGAAGAAAAAGACATTGTGCACAACAACATTTCTCTGTGCACTTCAAGTAATGCTTGAGAGGACTGCAAGGGTCTAGCATCACCACCTTTCTTGACAAATAAAAGGAAGAAAGTGACCACTGTTTGATTGCCTGCTGAAGGTAACCTATCCAAAGCTATAAAACCTGATTGTGTCGTTAGTATCACAAGACTATCCAATCATTCCTTTTAAAGGGCATGTAGCTGTTGGCTAAAATAAAGCTATTGGACAGCATGTCCTGTATGACAGCAGCTTCAGTGATGTTCTGGCTCAATGCCTGAATTGATTTGAATGGAGTGATATCTTGATCCTCATGAGATTCCAGTTTGGAAACAGTGTGAAGGAATTTAGTCTGTTCACGTCAAAATTGGCAAGTAGATCTATTAGATCTTTATTAATGACCAATATCTCTCTACGATGATGCCTGTAAGTGTAAGAAATCATGCATAGAAATCATTGTTCAATTTTACTCCTGAAAAAGCTAAAGTAAAACATCTGCAATCTGAGGCAGAAAAAAGGACAATGCTGCTGTCCTTGTACCAAACCTTGACAATGTGCCACTTTGGATCTTAAACCTCCTGGCCAGCTAGCTCACAAGATATATTCCACAACTGCAGTTTGAAATCCCTTTCTTCACAAGCCTTTCCTAGCAAGAGCAAGGCGTGAAGGAGAATCCTATGATAGCAGAGATAAAATGCCTGATTTTGTGACTGACCAGGCTCAAATTTGCCAGGTTTTCCTGGAAAGCTTATCACTAGATTGCATAAATCATACACCAAGGAATCATCTGAGAGGGGTTATCTGAATCACTTTGCATTTCTGATTCCTCTATTTCTATATTATTTTCAGTACCAAAACCATACAGGATGGGAGAAAGGCATAGGCCTAAACCCCTCCCAACTGACCAATATTGGATCTTTGGCCCAGTCTTCTGGGTCCCAGACCAAAAAAACAAAGGTCGAGAATTTGTGATAACACCTTGTGAAAATGTCTATCAACTACAAATTGCATAAATTCGATGAAAGACTTATAGATGAATAGACCACCTCATGTGTGAAGGGTCTGGTGCCTTCAGAGCAGCAAGACTTCCTGGTAATAATCTGTCTGATTTAGATGGTTACCTTCAGCTGGGAACATCAGCACAGAAAGTTCCAAACCAGAATGCATTGGTCAGGTAATGTACCTCACCCCTTTGAAGTAGTAGGCCACTACTATGGAGTTGTCTGACATTGCAAGGACAACTTTCAGACAGAGTTGATCCTTTCAGAAATTAAAAGCACGGAATATAAACTTCATTCCAAGAAAGTTAAAGTGACAGGTTAACTCCTCCAGACCTCACTTGCCACTTACCAATGTGAGGCATAGCAAAAACTGGGCTTCCCAAGCATACAAACTGATGTCTGTACATGCCATAACTGTCAGGTGTGGTTTTCCAGCAAAACCTGACATGAGCCAATGTTTGTTGCACCAGTGACACTAGAATAATACCATTTGGTTGTGATCATAACTCACTAATTGGGACAACTGGAAAAGGGGCAACAACAGACCAACGGGGCCATCTGCAAAGGGTGTATGACAACAAAAAATCAAATCCATTGCCACACTGAGCAAACCAAGCTGCAAAATCTCTCCTACTGAAATCCACTCCCAGTTAGAAATATAAATAACTCCACGAGTTATTAATGGAAAAGATAGTTCCTGTGCTTCACCAAACTTCTCATGTATTTTTGGACAATATTGTCCAGATAAGCACATTCATTGTTAAAGAAGTCAACTTGAACAGAGTGATTTATTTTGTGTCTATGGATTCACATTTGATGCCCATGGGTAGATGTTGGAGGTTTTGTATATCCATGGATTGATGTTGAAGGTTTTGTTATATCCATAGATTGATGTTCAACTTGATGGTTTTGTTATGCGAATGGATTGATGTTGATGGTTTTGTTATGCCCATGGATTGATGTTGACAGTTTTGTTATGCCCATGGATTGATTTTGACAGTTATGTTATACCCATGGATTGATGTTGACAGTTTTGTTATGCCCATGGATTGATGTTCACAGTTTTGTTATATCCATGGACTGATTGTTGATGGTTTAATTATGCAAATGGAATGATGTTGACTGTTGACAGTTTTGTTATGCCCATGGATTGATGTTCACAGTTTTGTTATATCCATGGACTGATTGTTGATGGTTTAATCATGCAAATTGAATGATGTTGACTGTTGACAGTTTTGTTATGCCCATGGATTGATGTTCACAGTTTTGTTATATCCATGGACTGATTGTTGATGGTTTAATTATGCAAATGGAATGATGTTGACTGTTGACAGTTTTGTTATGCCCATGGAATGACACTGAGACTAAATGGGAGTGAATGAAATGAATATATTTTCCTTGGTATGTAAAATGAAGGAACTTGCATTAAGTTGGGTGAATAAAAATGTGAAAATATGCACCAGCTAGGTCTAGCAAATTTGTCACTTGTTCTGGAACGCCTGAATGACAATTTTGTTGCCATTTATAAATTGGGCATGCCAACATACATGTAGAGCTAGGTGAGATCTATAACAGGCTTGAGTTTGTCACTGATTGTTTTATAAAACACCTGGAGTTTAATGAACTACCTCCACCACCTGCCTGTCAATTAATAATAACTTGACTTATCCATTCATTTTTGGAAAATAATTCAATACTGGTAAAAATTAGAAAGTCTGACACTAACTAGTCAGCTGTCTGCAGGCAGTAGGAATAGTAAATAAACAATGAGTGTTGGGAAGCTTGGGGAATGAGAAACCATAATTCTTTTTCCCTTGCTGATTTGCATCCTGAACTGAAGAATCTATTGTTACCAGACATTCAACTGAGGTTGAAACTGGTGTTTAGGAAGTATTTGATCTTTTTGATGATGATCATCTCTGTGTTGTGTTGGCATTAATGCCAGTACAGGCAGCAAGGCCAGCTGGAGATGCACTTTCTGTGCTGCCTGTCTCTGCAACACTTCTTTTACTAAATAGTAAAGAAAACTTGAAAAAAGGATAAATATTATAGAACAGAGAGTTAAGGAATTATGTAGTCCTAAATGATGATGAGAAAAGACAGGCTTCTCATCTCAAGAAATCAAAGTTAGCTGAAACCATCTGGGCATCAGCCATAGAACTGTGTACAGCTCTGTTGATGAGCTTGGGAATGTTGGCTGTTGACTCCCCTGTATGACTCTTATCTGATGTGTTGGCAGCTGAAAAATAGCTAGCAATGCTGTCTAACATGAAGGCTGTTACCAGAAGGTTATACATGAGCTTACAGGTGGTATGGAGAACAGACAAGATTTAACTAATGCCAGAAACTCTGTGATAAATGTGTCCAAATATGTTTGATACCTGTCTAACAGAAACATTAATGATAGCCAAACTTAATGAAAGAATACCTTGGAAATGATTGGATCACAGATCTAATTTGACAGATGGTCTGATCTTTTTGCAGACAGAATCTGTATAAGGAAGGATGGCTGTTTATCTTTGTCTTGCAAGTCTACTAAAGCTTTCACTTCATAGTCAGGGATTGCATTAGGGAGTGGCATACATTCAGAAGTCATCAAATGATGTACGATTTAATGCCACTTTAATGAACTCAGTCCATTCCGAATCTGAGTATGCTAAAACATTAGGGTCGTCTGGTCACTCACTGCGGGAGTTGTCCTCTGTCCACATAGAATAATCCCGGAATGGATGATGCAATGCTTTTGTCTCTAAGTAGGTCAAATATCTTTCTAATGGTTAAGCTGTATACAAAATGACATATCAGTTGAATTAGTGCTAAGCTTGTCTTACAGGTATGGATGGTCAGTGATGGTGTCATATGGTTGGCTCAGTTGCCATCTGGCGAATATGCATGGCTGTAAGCTGGCCTGTCAATAGGACTGCCTAGAGCTATCATGCAGAATGGGCAGCAAATTCGATAGATTAGTCCCACATATCCCTATATGGTTGCAAACAACATGGAACTGTTGACTAGCATATGGCATGGCTCCTCAAAGTGACAAATCCAGTGTTGCCTACCCCTTGCAATGAAAAACAGTAAGGTTGGGCAAGATATATGATAAGTTGATTAACTATAGAAACAAATATAGAAAAACCATATGTATTAATGGATAAGATGTCCACTCTTTCATCAGTGCTTTTTTCTTCTGGCTACACAATAACTCTGAGTTCAATTGTAAATAATTTCACTTGAATTGTGAAACAATCCTTCAAGGGGATCCACTGGTCCCAGAGACAATTCAAAGACTTGTCTTGTCATAACCATCAAGTACATGAATGTTTGAACATTTTGCAATTTTCTTTGCTGTGAAATTCTTGACAAAATTTTAAGGAATCTTTCCTAATGAACTTTTTTCTAAGCAATGAAAATTAAAGATATTCCACTTTGGCATTAAGATGGCAGAAGCCATTTCGGCTGTTAGGTGAATCAAATTATATAGGCAACATACGCAATACAATTTTGAAAGAAATATCCATAGAATTCTTTATTGTTTTTTTCAACCATCACATTTGCAGTCACATCCAAGTGAAATTATATTATTATTCACAAATCGGAATTTGAAAGTATCCTGGAAATAAGTTTCCCTTACTTATCATCTAAATATCTTACAACTGGATACTGATGGTTGTACAAGTCACTACTTCCCAATGTTTCCTTTATTTCATTGAAAATTAAAATGTTTTATTCTGTGTACAGCTGTATTTGGCAGCTATTTTAGGGTCAGGGAACATTTTGACAACAACTTTCTCACATGATCTGCCACATTTATTGATTATGCTCAACAATAAATTCATTAAAGAATGTTTCTGTATTAATAATGACATCTAAATCAGTGAATATCTTTTGGGATCAAAGAACTATGACATTTTTTTGTCAAACTTTACAAAGTCTTGTGGTATTGAGATGACAGAAATCATGGTTTTCTGAAAATTAATAAAGATTCAGTCGGTGAGTGGCAATCTAGCAGTGGTATGGTGAGGTAAAGGCTAAGAGTTTGTTCCTATCGCTGAAATGGTATATACATGTAGATAGAAAGTTTTTTTCATATCTTCATGGATCTGGATTTGGGAAGTAAAAAAAAGTTTAGTTTCCTAACATTAATGCAGTTAGAGGACAAATAAGGCAGTTATGTCCTAAATCGGGCAGCCAAGTATGACATTCTTAATAAGTATGACATCCTTAATAAAGTCGACATTATATTTTCAGTGTCTTCTTGGCACAGGTAGCATCTCCATGTTGTAACTGTATCTTCCAAGAAAACGTACCATCTCATTTTATATATCAAAATTGATTCAAAAATATTTAGTCTAATACATTAAAAATGTATCCTCCAAAATAGGTTCACATCTTATGCTATGTAGCAATGAAATCATCTGGGATCTGATTCCATATTTCAGTTACAATCATGGTCTATCTCCATCATGCAGGCCTTCTCTTTTCCAGTGTGATAATTGGGAATCCATGTATAATGACTAACTTCATCTGGGTTTGATGGTGCACAGTGTGGTGATATTTCTGTATTATAGGAAAATAAATAAATAAATAATAATAATAATAATAATAATAATAATAATAATAATAACAATAATAATAATAATAATAATAATAATAATAATAATAATAATAATAATAATAATAACAACAATAATAATAAATAACAATAATGATAATAATATATGTAGTAACAAGTATTCCATACAAAATGGTATAACATCTGTTAACAGTAATTATGATGCAGGTAAAACGTGGCCCCTCCATCATAAAATTTGACCCAGAATTTTGAATAATAAAATGTTACTCCACTCTTAAAATTATTAAACCTGTTTCCTAGTAAAATATTTCTTCAAGAATATTTACCCAATCATATTACCTTAGGAGAACTACTATTACCTCACAAATCCAGTCCTCCCAGCTTCCACTTTTAGCTAAAAGGAGCTAACAATTGTCTGGAGACCTAGACAGTGGTCAGGCAGACTGATCTGCTCTTGCGTATAAGGGCTGGCAGCAAAGAAAATGAACCTGTTAGTTACTATTGGAGCAGAAGGCATGCTTTCTATGGATGTAACTGTGGGGAGGCTGGGAGGGTGCATGTTTATTATGATTGGGTAAGTATTCTCAAAAAGACATTTTACTAGGAAAAATTGGTTTCCTTTAAATGCATTACACAATCATAATGAATTAATATAATAGGTAAGAAGTGGAGGGAGGTGCATCCCCTTATCCCAGAGGTACCATCTCCTGTCACATACAGGATGTGAGACAGTTTCCAGGTATTCTGACTGGAAGGTACTCTGTATGTCGGGACACCCTGCAAAATCCAGAAGTATTATTATGGTGGCATCTTAAGTGGCTGTCAATTGACTTTGAAGGGGGACCTGTTCAGGTGCAGATGGAGGTCTCACCAGATCAAATTTGGCCCTTCAGGATGACAGATCTTGGAGACAGAATGTGGACTCTGATCTCCATCCCATGGTCAGTCATGTCTGCTAATTCCGTCCACTATCGCTAATGCTATGATGAAGCAGGTCTTGCCTGAAAGATGCACCATAGATGCACTTGAGAGTGGTTTCAATAGTGTCTTGTTCAACCATGTTAATACCCAAGATAGGTTCTGCTTTGAGTGATGGGCTAACATATTTAGCCATGTATACTCAAAGATGGAGGGAAGGTCAGATAAGTCTTTGTTTTATTTGTCTGATTAGGATTTTTAATGTAGCTTTAAGAATTTTTCAGTCATATTGCTACGTTGTCTGCAGTGAGGCACTTTATAGTGATGTCTACCAATGGGTCATCATGCCGCAGACATGTAGCATGATGTCCCACCCAGTCACATTATCATGACACCAGGCTGATCAGTCCTAAAACTAACCTCTTAATACTGAGTGCCAAGTGAGGCAGCTGTTAGTACCATTTTTCTAAGTCTCTGGTTTGACTCGGCCTGGGATCAAATCCATGACCACCCGCTTTCACGGCAGATGCTCTAACTACTACGCCACCAGAGCGGTTCTTTGTTTTGCCTGATATCTTATTGTCCATAGTGATGAAAGGTGTCAGCAATCATGGAGCAGAAACCTTCATTGTATTCGGTGTGAACTGTCTTTTTTTCAAAGAGCTATTCACGATATCAGTGCCTGGAAAGGTAAGATGAATTTGTTTGTGCATACCTGGGTTAAAACATGCAATTGCTTTTGAATGCTTTCAAAGTGGAAGACCTACTTGCTACAGCAATTCTCTCCATGACTGGTTGTGAGAATTGTTTATTTCTGAGTGCTTGCTTAGTATGATTCAGATGTGCAGGTTCATTAGTTCTGCATAGTAATGAAACAACTGCTTGAATAGATGAGGGAAAATCTGAATGTTTTAAGGAGATTCCATTGCGAGATTGATGAGGTCAATGATCGACAACTTTTTCCATATGACTGATGCAATGAGGATAAGGAACATGCTGGTTCTCTTGGTGTCTGTATCACTTTGGAATCAGAGGTGTTGAAGGGTAGGCACATGCATCCAGGCCATTCCAATCAATCATATTAATACAGATCACTGATTGCCTCGGATTTTTAGTCTAGGACTGAAGATACAAAGGTTGGAAGTCTGGTATTCACCTTGTTGCAAACAGGCCCACCAACAACTGGTCCCATTGGATACATATCTGAGTGAAACTGAGGATATGGTGAATTTGTATGTGGATTTGCTGTTGGGAAAAAAAACACGTTAGAAAGTCCCACACCACATTACAGGGTCTGGGACATGGCTCCTCCTTGTCATTTGAGATATGTCATCACTGTAGATTTGTTGGCTAGAATGAGAACATTTAAATACTCTTGTCACCTCTGACAGGTTTTCACAATGGCCATAATCTCCAGAATAATGATATGCAGAGGTTATTCATGGTGAGACCATGCACCACTGACTTCCAAAAAAAGGATGGCAGTAGGTGGGCTCCCCAGACATCTGTACTCCTATTGGTATAGACTATAGTCTAACTATTTGTACCTGCAGAGGAATACCTGCCGTGAGCCAAGTTAGGATGCCCCAATTTTAAAGATGGTGCTACAGCTGTGTGCTTATAGGGAGAGGTTGGTCCAGTGGACAAATTGATGTCCTCCATTGGGCCAGAAGAATTATTTACAATGAACACATAAAAAGGTGACCTAGGACAATGAGGATCACTGCCACGTTGGGCATCTCTGGTAGGCAAAAAAATTCCCATGAAGATAGAATTCCTCAAAAATACCTAAGCCAAAATGGTTCCGATTTTCAATGCCCAATCCCGAGGGAGATGAGCTAAGATGCCTGTGTATAGAACCCCATACCTAGGTGAAAAAATTGCTGAGATGGTATTAGGTTGAATTTTCATTGTTGACAAGAAGTTAAGGCTGGTATAACAGAGGGTTATCATGTTATGTTTATGTATAACTCACCTGATGTTCCTGCAGAATCTAAGCCAGGTAACTTGATGCTGCCACTCTAGAAATGGTCCAGACATGTGCCATTACTAGATTCATCAGATGTCGAGTCCCAATGGGAGTGCCTGAATTGGTATATGATGAAGGTGGCTCACAGGAACATTTTGGAAGCCTTGTGAATATGGACAGGAAGGAATGCATCTTATAAGTCCACATAGATGGTGAAGTCCCTCTAATGGACAGCATTCAAAACACACTGGTGTTTTCATTGAGAATGAACTGATTGAGGGTGTTTAAGTTGATGATCAGATGCAGAGTGCAGTTTGCCTTTGGAACCAAACAAATTCTAGAATAAAACCTTGGAGAATCATTGGAAAGAACAATAAGACCTCTAGTGCTTTATCCACTTTGGTTTGCAAGAACTGTGGCTTTCACTGCAGTGGATGGATCATTGATAGGATGGTTTTCAAAAGTTTGTATCCTATGTGTGGCCCCTGAGTCCTTTTGTTATTTTGCATACTATCCCTGTATTAAAGTTGTGGTTGCAGGGGAAGGAAATTAGCCTCTTTGGTAGTTTATTTGAAGACTTTTTCAATCTAGCCATTAAACAGAAGGTTGGAGGATCAAGACTGTGGCCTTATGTTGGTCCTATGGAAAGGGCAGGCAGAGAGCACTGAGACACATTCTACAAATGGTAAATATGTACCTGTGTTTATGGTATTGGCCAATGTGTGGCTTTATGAACTGCAAAGTGACAATATCACTGTCTATCTCTGAGGTTACAAAATGAAATACTGATTTATGACCAAGGTATAACCACCAACAAACTCATGTTGAAGGCAGGTCAGAATGTCGGAAGAAAATGAAGCTTAAGATCAACAGATGGTGGGCTCTGGTTCAGGTTGTTGATGGAGTTGGAGGAGGAGGAGGGCAAAATTCTGGGATTCAAAGGTGGGAAATGTCCTCAATAAAGACTTGCAGGGCCAAATCTTTCTCTGACATCTGATAATCTAGAATTGAAGACAGTACTTGAGAACAAGCAACATCTTGGTTGCTTGAGGTGAGACTAAGGTCCCATGTAATGCTTGGGACTTAACTGGCGAAGAGTGACAAGGTCTGTCGCCTGCTGAACTCATAGAATGCCATGAATCAGTAACTGTGACTTTTAGATAGTCACTGAGTAAAGAGTCTCTTCTCAAGGCAGAGTGTAGAACGAGTGACATCTGTTGAAATGATGGGAACTAATCTCGGCATTCAGCTGAATGAGTGTCGAGGTGGTATGTGGGTTAGATCTTAATTACAATACTACTATTCTATTAGTAGAATCATTAAAGCAATGTGTTTCAAGGCTAAGGATGCCATGGTAAAGAAACTCACCTGTACATACCAGTAAGGATACAATTGTACATATATAGTTTCTTAAGGGCATAAACAGATGCATTGCACAAATTTAAATATTTTAGTCTGAACCTATCATGTGAAGTTGCATAGGCTACCCATGCAAGGGGACTAAATGCTCTTTAAATTATAATCAAATGCTTATTCAGGTAAACATCACTCAAGTGCTACCTACGTAATCATGCATGAGCAAGACATGACTGCGTAAACCATGTATAGAAAGCTTCCATGTACTTGTCCAACCAGAACGAAAGCAAAACAGAAATGTGCACAAGTGTCTATATTACACACAAAAACGTCCCACTAAAAGGCACTGTGATAAATATTTGGTAAGAAAGTGCAACAATATCCATTACAAAGTAATTATCTTTAGGCAAAGAGGCCCACAGACCGCCTGTATACGTCAAGTAAACCCACTGGAGTTGGTACCAGGACTCAACGAATGTCTTGGAATGGAAACATGAAATGTACCCATTTGTAATGGAATTACACATATACTAGGAAGTTTTATAAGCACTAAAGACCTGGACATGCATAAAATATTTATAGCCAGAACTTAAATGTGAAGTCGCTTCTGCTCCAAGTACCTATATGTATGATGTTTGAGTGCTTCTTGGCATGGGCGGAAGTAATAACTGACAGGTTCATTAATTTTGCCGCCAAAATATATATATATATATATATATATATATACACCATGGGGAGATCACTCGGATCAACCACCAGTTAGATCAGAATACAATTGTTAGCTCCCTTTAACTAAAAGAAGTATTTCGCCTTAAGTATTATGATAGCGTAACATATTTAAAGAAAAATCGTGTGTGTATGTGTGTGTGTGTGTGTGCACGCGTAGGATTTTTAATGTAGCTTTAAAATATTTTCAGTCGTTTCACTATGAAGTCTGACCCGTCCTAACACTAACCTATTAATTCTAAATGAGGCAGCTGTGAGTACCATAAGTCTTTGGTATGACTTGGCCTGGGTTCAATCCTGTGACCTGCATCTGAGGCAGATTCTCTAACCACTAGGCCACTGGAGTGGTAAAAGAAGAAATGTTTATTCCCAACTAGTCTGGACAACACAAGATTATTACAGAGCAATTAAAATTTCATGCAACTAACCAAACATTTTTAAAAAATTGATTTTTCATGAGAATTTTCACTAAATTATATCTAGCAGGCTCGTGTGACAATATCATATTTTGCTAACTCCCTCTGCAACAATGATTTTCAAGACAAATGAAAATCCTGACTAACTTTATCATAATTTTCTTGAGTATTTTTACCTGGATCCATTCGTTTGAGAATATTTTTTACTTCTTCCATCATCTTCTTGCAATAGGCTGAGGCTTTTTTGTGCTCAACCATAGGTTCTGGATAATCCTTGCCAATTATACAGTTGGCCTTTTCCTGCACTTCCAGGGGAGCTTTCCATGGCTCAAAGAGATACCTCAATGGCATATCCTTCATTACAGGCAGATATCTCCTATAAAGATTTGCCAAAAATAACAGCACAAGTTAAAGCAAACTCATAAAATGTTAACTGGATATTATACAGAATACCAATGTAAAATCTGCACTTTAATTTTATAAAATAAGCATTACAAATATTATCTACAGAAAAAAACTAGTGTCACCTGGCAGTGGAGAGGTGAGGTAAATGGGCAAGATTTATCGTCCTTTGTCTAAGAGATAGACAGAAAAGACAAGTGTTTGCTATTTTAGCAGGACTGGATTTGGAAGGTACTAGGCTTTATATACAATGTTAAAATAATCAGGGAAGATATTTTAAAGTGAAATTACCATACAGCATATACAAGATTTGTAACACCATTCAAGTTCAAGATCAAACAAGTACTCAATCAGTTCACATTCCAATTCATGTTTAACTGCTCCTCTGGCCTATTGGACAGAGCATCCACCTCAGATGTGGGAGGCAGTGAGTTCAAACCCAAGCCAAGTTATACCAAAGAATTATAAAAATGGTACTAGCAGCTGCCTTTCTTGGCACCCTGCATTCAGAGGTTAGTGTTAGGACTGGTCGGCCTGGTGTTAGGATAATGTGACTGGATGGGACATGATGATACACGTCTGCGATATGATGCCCCAGTGCTAGACATCACTATCAACTGCCTCACTGCGGACAACGAAGCGATATGACTGAAATATTGTTAAAGCTACCTTTAAAATCCTAATTACACACACATTAACAAAACTGAACTCTACTCCCTGAATAAGAACACTCTCATAAGGTGAAGAATTCTCAGAAAAAAGAAAAGTACCCGATAATAAAAGACTGAGAAGCTCCTGCATCTCTTAAAATATTAATAGGGATAGGATTGGCTGAATCACTCAAGAGTGATATAAAACTGTTTGACATGAATGATTCATAATCCTCCATAATAAAATCAGACTATGGTTTATTTGACCCAACAAATATATTTCTTTCAACACATAACCATAATCCTGACCTCTTTAAAATAAGAGCATTTGGAACAGGTCTGTCTTGATAATGTTGCCTATATTTCAATTTGCAGCAATCAGAATTAATGTGTCCTTTCTTCTTGTAACAGGTACATGTAGGAAGAGATAAGGACTTCTGATCATTCTTACTTGATATCTAAAAGTTGTGCCAGATTGAGATTTACAAGAGCTTGTATTAGGCTGATATACTTTTACTTACCAGAAGATGGCTGAGTGGAAAACTTTCTAACAAAAGAAACTTTATGAGCTAAGGAATATTCAGCAGCAATATGAGCAGCATTTTCTAATGTTTCAACCTTATGCTCATCAAGATAAGTCTTAAGATCATTATGGACATAACTAATAAAGCAATACGAGTTGTCTTAGAGTTTCATAATCTTGATCTACTTTCTTGGCTAAGCACCACCTATCAAATAACTGCTCTTTTTCTCTTGCAAATTCAACATGAGCTTGTCCAGCTTCTTTTTTACAGTTCTGAATTTCTGCCAATAATTAAATTAAATAAAATAAAACTGACTAATAAACAAGTTGAAAGCAAATTAAATGTACATAACACAATGCATACCTGAAATATTTAATATATTTATTGCCCTTTTATTCGATAGTAATGACACATTTATACTAAAAGTCAAGACATCTTAATTTAAAGGACAGCCCACATGATTCAAGAAGCAAACACTATTTCTCATTATAAATCATAGACTTCACCTGATATATTCCCCTTTAGGGTCCATCTTCCTACCATACATTACTGGGCAATAACATCTGGGGCACTGAAGTACCTCCTCAAAGGCTGAGCTTGATACCCACATCCAGTTCCCAGCATTGACTGACCAATCAGCATCCAACAGGTACTTAGAAAACACCTGTAGTGGGACAGGGAATATAGTAAGTAAGTAAGAACTGTGTACTTGAAAATCTACACCACCCTATCCCTTTTAAGTGATTTTGTACAGTTAGGCCCTTTAGCTAGTATATAAAAATATCCATTTGACAAAATGTTATATGCTCCAATATCAGACAAAAGAAAAAATTCTGTGGAACAACATTTCTTGCCTGTGAATGGCATCATGAATAGGTAGACAAGATTTAGGCATCTCTATCATAAAATTTCATTTATAATTTCAAGTATTTACTTTGGAAAATTTAATTGAAATGTAAAAATGCAGCCATTTGATTGGTTGGAGTATAGTCAAGTTTTAAGATGGAGAAATCTGATTTCCTTGCATTTCAGAAAACAAACATTAAGCATGTAATAATAATGTATGTGAGGTGTGTGCGAGGTCTGAGCCTGATATCACATGTACCAAAGGAAAGTGAAGCTAAGTGAAGCAGCTATCATAGCCTCACTTTCCAGGTGTAGTGATCACTGCAAGACCGCTCAGTCTCGATCTGAAGGGCAGGAGGTCACTTACATATGGCCTCTCCTACACAAATGTGTCAACAGTAGCACCTTCATACATGGCCCCATTTTCACAAAGCCTAATGTGTGGTGTGACTGAATGCAAGGTGGAATAACTGGATGGGCAGACTGGACTCGTTAAACTTGGCAGGAAGGGAAACTCTGACTCCAAACCAAGGCAGATGAAGCTTGTTAGCCCTGTCAAGGCAATTTGTCTAGGAGAAGGAAACTTTGATTCAAAACCAACCAAGTCCCATCCATTAGATGAAAGCCCCACTGCCTTGTGGATATCTTTGGGAGAAGGGAAGACAGCCAGAAAATCCATAGTGGATTTAACAAAGTGTCTGAGTGTTGACTACGACTTCCTTCCAGCAACTCCTGCATCCAAACTGGTGCCAAATGTCATGCTCAGATCTTCCTTTGGACCCCACCAGCAAGGGCGAGAGGTAGATTATGACATCTGGGCAGCCCAGGATCTCAATACTCCATACCCAGGCTTTCACACTGGAGAGGTTACTCCAGTCTCGCTACCTAGTGAGGAAAGCTGACAATATAAGTCTACCAGATTAGCATAAGGAAGGAGTGCCATGGGTCAGCTTTCATGGTGGCTCTCATCATGTCAGACTGGCCAACTACTGCCTGCCTCAAGCCAGGCAGCCCCCGGTCAATAAGGTGTTGACCCACCATCAGTGGGTGTCTGGAGCTCAGTGTGTTGCTCAGCATGACAAGCAGATGAAAATTATACACATGACAAAAGAAACAAAAAACCAATAAAGAAGACTCCATTCAATTCACAAGCTGGAATGTGTGCAACATATGCACAGGCACATCCGACGACCTCAAGGGAAGTGGATGACACCTGAACGATGGCCATCTTCCAAAGAGAACTCACCAGACTAAATATCAGCATAGCTGCCACCCCTCACCCCCCCCCCCCAACCAGGGTAACCTCTAGTGGCTCTCTCAGAGAGGAAAACTACATCTTCTTCTGGAAGGGTCAGGAACCTGAGAAGCCCTGTCAGCACAGAGTGGGCTTCACCATCATAAATAATCTTCTGGCCTCGATTGAACCTCCCACAGTGGGCACTGAGCATCTCTTGTCCAACTGCCACACCACTACTGCATGTCCTGTCAACATCATCAGTGTCTATGCCCCCACCCTCATGTCTTCAAAGACACAATGGATCAGTTATATGGGCAGCTGAATGAACAAATCAAAGGATGCCTCAATTACGAACCACTATTCCTAATTGGCAACTTTAATGCCAGAGTAGGTGCTGACCACAAGTCATGGCCTACCTGCCTCAGATATCATGACACTGGAAAGACCAAAGAAAAAGGTCAGAGACTGCTGGAGCTGTGCACATACCATGGCCTGTGCATCATAAACACATTCTTCAAGTGTAAGCCACAACATAAAAGTGTCATGGAAACACCCCAGGTCCCATCGCTGGCACCAACTCGACTTGGTCATCACCAAGTGCTCTGCCCTAAACAGTGTCCTCTCCACCAGAACCTACAACAGTGCAGACTGTGACTCTGACCATGCCCATGTGAACAGCAGGGTGTAACTACAGCCACATACATTACACCACTCAAAATCAAACAGATGCCCTTGCATAAACACTCTGCAGATGTCGGTGCTCTCCAAGGTGGAGGAGTATGTGTTCATCCTGGACAAGGCTCTCCGGGACCTGCCAGAGCCAAGTGGAATTCCATGATGGGTGCCATTTAAAGTACAGCCATGTCCACATTTGGAAAACCAGCCAGGACTGGTTCAATTATGCACACCTATCAAGGATGGAACCACTAATCACTAATTGAGAAGCGAAAAACCTTCATAGCTTACAAAACATAAATTGCTAGACAGTGCACGAACAAGTACTGGCAACAACTGTGCAAAGGAATCCAGCACAGTGCAGAGTCCGGAAACATCCCAAGGTATGTACAGTAGCATCAAGAAGGCTTTTAGGCCCAACAGTGAAAGGGGACACTCCCCTGAAACCTCTGATGGGAGAGAAGATCACACACCATGGGCAAGAGATGACCAGATGGTTGGAGTACTACTCAGAGCTATACTCTCAAGAAACATAAGTCACCAATGCAGCACTCTGCAGCATAAAGAATCTGCCCACCATGGAGGAGCTTGACTAAGTGCTAACCTTAGAGGAGCTCAGAAAAGCAACTGACTCCCTCCCAAATGACAAAACACCAGGTAGTGACAGCATCCCACCTGAAGCTATCAAGCATGGGAAACCAACATTGCTTCTACCACTGCATGAGCTACTTTGCCTCTCATGGGAGGATGGAGCAGTCCCCCAATACATGCGTGACACCAAAATTGTGACCCATTAGAAAAACATGGGGGACTGCAGTGACTATAATAATTACTGAGGGATATCACTCCTGAGCATCGTTGGTAAAGTGTACAACCACATCAATACTCAACAACAGGCTGCAGTTACTGGCAGACTGAGTGTACCCAGAATCCTAGTGCAGCTTCAGAGCAGGAAGATCAATGATGGACATGATCTTCTCCCTATGACAACTCCAAGAGAAGAGCAGCGAGCAAGGTCAACCACTCTACATGATGTTCATTGACCTCACCAAGGCCTTTGACATGGCCAGTAGGCAGGGCCTTTTTGAACTTCTAAGATCAGTTGCCCCCTAATACTCCACAGCATGATAATCTCTTTCCATGCCAATATAAAGGGATCAGTCCTGTATGATGGATCCTCCTCAAGCTCCTTCCCAATAAACAGTGGCGTGAAGCAGGGCTGCGTTCTGATGCCAACCCTTTTCGGGATCTTCTTCTCCCTGCTTCTGTCCTAAGCCTTTGACTCATCCACTGGCATATAGCTGCACACCAGGTCCAATGGGAGGCTGTTCATTCTGCATGACTGCACTCAAAGACTAAAGTGAGGGCTGTGCTCATCAGGGGGATGCTTTTTGTAGATGATGTGGCTCTTGTGACCCACACCAAGGAAGCCCTCCAGAGACTGGGAGACCGTTTTGTTGATGCATGCATGCAGTTTGGGCTCACCATCAGCCTGGAAAAGACAAATGTCTGCATGCAAGATACCCTCATTACCCCTTCCATTCAAATGGTGGATGGGAGGCTGCCAAAAGACATCCTATATGGACAGCTGGTCACTGCATGAGAAGAGTTGGCTACCTCTCACTCCATTTCAAGGATGTGTGCAAAAGAGGGACATGAGGCCATGCAACATTTCACCCCATGGCTGGGAAGAGCTGGCCAAGAACTGAGGCACCTGGAGACTGATGGTAAGCAAGGGCATATCAGTCACTGAAGCGAGGAATGGCCAGTTGGTGGCAGAGAAACGTGAGAGAAGACGAACTTGGCAGCAATCACAGTAACTCAGACTTCTGAGTATTTCTGCACCAACTGCAATAGGGACTGTCACTCGTGTATAGGCCTACACAACCACAGCAGATGATGCCAATACCCCAGAAACAGACAACACCCCAAGGGCGCTATTCACATGGTCTCTCAAGACTCTAGAGTCACCAATGATGATGATGAATAATGTATGTAAAGTTTCAGTTAAAACTAGCCAATGATCCAAATGATACATGACTGTCAAAACCTTTCACAGTGGTCTTTTTCAATGCTGGGCAACATTATGACCATTCCTATGATAAAAATATAGCATCAAGTATACTATTTGCTATCAAGACAAATCATGCCTTGAAAACAATATCACACTACCAACATGGTAAGCTGAAAAAATGCCAGGTCAGAAAGGAAAAATCTAGATCAATTGGCTGAAAATTATGTTGTTGTTGTTGTTTTTTGACAAAGGCAGAAGTCAATGTGAAAATGGTGAAAAAAAAGTAACTGCACCAAGCCTAAAACAGTAGAGAATACAAGTCATGCAAAACACTTGCCAAACAACATGGACAAGCTCAAATTTGCTTGATACTTGAACATGACCATATCCCCCCAAAAAATTGAGAGCAAAAAAAGGTCAGTTCAGTTTGTAATGTTTATGTTCTGCAAGTTTTATATTTTACCATTTTGTCAAAGTACATATATCAGCAATTTTACTAAACATTTACCTATACTGCATGCTTCTGTTACAAACATACCAATAGTTTAATTCATTCAAAGTCTGTCACTTCCATCTTGTAATCAATGTCAAGGTCATTCTCAGTTTCTGATGCAGACATAATAATGTGAAAAATAATATTTTAAGCAAGGTTTGACAAATATATATGTATATTTTAACTTTTCAGTTAATTTTTTTTCTCATAATATATATATATATATATATATATATATATATATATATATATATATATATATATATATATGTATATATATATATATATATATATATATATATATATATATATATATATATATATATATATATATATATATATATATATACAGGATCTGCTGGCTTTTATGTCCTAATCTTGCCACATCATGCATAGCAGTAACACATGTGGGATCAGGGAAAGTAGAATATCTAAAAAATGGCATGGATGGCAACTATTTTGAATTGCATCAAGCTGTTTAGTATACAATGTTTTGCAGAATTATCATCTAGGAAAAGAACTTGTATTTGCACTGTAAGAAATGATCTTCGTACGTGAAACATGCAGATATAAATTGAGGGTGGGGTGCATACAATTTTGCTATGAACTGCTATTGACTTATCAGGTCAAGTTTATAATCTTATGCTTTTTTTTAATATTGCTATCCAAAAATATGGATCTTTATGATTTTTGTTTTGTATTTTAAAGTGCCATAACAGTGTATCCACACTTATTCAGTTTATTTCTTGGTTAATGAGAATATATATTCAAAATACAAATGTAAAAAATCTGATTGAAAAATTTTAAGTAATAACTGCATGGGAGCTGATCTAATATCGCATTTGCACCTGTTTACGATAATAACCGAACGCAACTGCCGACCAGTTCCGGTAATTAGCGAAAAGAAAGTGTGACATCACATTATGAACACTTGTTGTAAACAATGGCAGAGTTGGTATCGTCACATTATGAAAAAGTCTTCAGAAACTCAACATGAAAGTTGCGATTTTGAAGGAAGTGAATTGTCACTGTCCTGCGGGTCTTAGCCATTCGAAGATGGTGATTTAATAAGCTCAGAATATTATGATAATGGTGTACAAGCGGCTTCCTGCACCAAATTAATCCGAACCAGTTTGAACCCTATGTTTCCAATAACGACGAATCCGAAGCTGCAGATGAAGATTACGAAGAAGAAAAGCGAAAGAGATTGACGGACACTTCATGGAAATTGTTTTCTGAATATGTCTACAACATAAGTTACGATAAATATATATATCCGATGATATTTACAGTAGTGTTCCACAGTATCATATTCGTTTACAAATGAATGTTTCTCACCTGTAATAAAGGATGTAAAAGTGAATTGCATTTCATGGGTAGAGACATATTTATACGTTGATAAGTAAAAGGTACATTGGATAACAGTTGTAAGCTTCAAAAACCTGTGAAAAAATTGATACGATTTAGAAGTACTTAAGATTCCTAGTAGAGGACGTTCTCTTATGCACAACTGTTGAAATAGGCATGATATTTACTGATACATGATAGCAAAATTGAATTCATATTTTGTATAAGTTAAAATTTCTAATTTCTTTATGTATGCCAATAGTGTATGTTATAAACTATGAAATAAACCCTTTTTTATGTGGTAGTCATTTACTTGCAACTTCTATTTTCTTTCATCTCTAATTTAATTTTACAGGGCTGTACTAAATGTTTTACCTGTTCCTGACATTAGTCAGTTTGCATCATTGTACTGTGATGTTGATGTATTCATAAATATAGGAATAAATTTGATAAGCACAGCACAATGCATTAAAGAAAACTCTTATTTTAGGTGTAATTGTGGACATTGTTTGGTAATGCCAACAGCAAGGGAATTTTTATATTGTTGTGACATAGAGAAGGTCAAAAGTTTCTGCAATGAATACCAGGCATACAATGTATAACATACCATCCATTGTTCAGTCCAGTTTGTCTCGACATCCATGCTTTAATAGTTGTATACTACCAGTATAGACAACAATTTGGAGAATGTCCAGAACAAGGAAATCAGTAAGTAAAATGTCTGAGTAATTTTTAATGTTCTTTAGTTTTCATGATCTATGCATGACAGCATAGTATTGGGATTATTAATACAGAAAATAAATAAAACACTTTTTCCAGTCATTTTATGCCACTTTCATTAATTGAACCCCTCTTTTTGAGGTCTACACCATCTAACCTTTATACCACAGTGATACTGATAAGTCATGCCCAAAAAAAACAACCACATATACATGTTCAAATATTGTTTTAATTCAGTTTTTGTGTCAGAAAATAAAATGGTTTTATGTATGTATGTATGTATGTATGTATGTATGTATGTATGTATGTATGCACAGATTATTTTGGAATCATATAACTTTATTGGTATAAAAAATAACGATAAATTACACTGGACCAATAACAATATCTACTAAAACTTTTTATTTCCTAATTTGATCTAATGCACACAGCATAATTTATCTCAATTTAATTTTCAAATTATTATTTCAAAAGACATCGGTATACAGCATATAGACAATTTCTTCGGTGATGTTGGCACTTCTTGGGCAAGGAAGTGAGGGTCATCATTCCATCATGTGCTGTTAAGAGGATCTCTTTGCATATATAATACATTGGCAGAAGAGAGCTAGATTTACGATGTAGAAAACTTATTTTCCTAATGCAAGGGTCTAATTATGGATTCCATTAATCCAGATTAATTTTTTGGTCCTGTATAATGTACCCCACAAAAAGTAACTCACCTACCACATTACATTTTTATTGCTGCCCTGAACAATGGTATTGTGCAGGACCACTTTATAATGTACCCTGCTATAAGCGGAGCTCACATGTATCATGATACAATTCTATGTCCTGTACCGCTTTGAAGTAAAGGACCACTATATGTCAAGTTTACTTAAATTAAAAAATGGTCACATTTAAGAAAAGAACTGGTTTTGTAAAATAATTAGTTGAGTTAAGGAAACAGAGTTTTTTTCAGTATGACAAAGAAGTTATCTAATTTAAAAGTCGAATGCAAAGTTTTTGTATTTAGAATGAGTTATCAGCTTCTGGGCAGAATAACACTGGTATAATAGAATTAATACTGAAATAAATTTAAATGAGATCTCATAAAGTACTGGTAACCTGGAATGAATTTTCAAGGTCATATGGTGACATTCTATGCCAAAAGGCAGACTAAAGAACACGATATCTTAGAAATACTTAATTAGGACAAATAACATCCTGTCGAACTAATAATTAAGCAAAAAAAACATGCTTTCAAGCTAACCTCAGATGATTGTGATACTATAAACACTATATTATTAAACACAAACATATACACACAGGACAATAAGCAATGCACATTACAAACGATTCAATATGCAAACATAGATGATAGAAGACAGTGTGGTGTCACCAATTTCCAATATAACTGGGTAAAAATACTCAAAGATGCTTAACCAAAACAAGTTAGCTTGAAGATTGTGTCAAGGTCACCAAAACCAGATGGACTGAAGAAAAAGATCATCAGGTCTTCACTATTTTAAGTTGAGAAAAAGTAATAAAAATCAACTCTGAAATACCCTGAGTAAATTATTCTATGTTTTATATATATATATATATATATATATATATATATATATATATATATATATATACTATCAAACAAACCCCACTTCTTTTCCTCAGTAGCACAAACCTTTAATCCTTCCTCCCAGCTAATCCAGAGATCTCCACGGGTAAGAAAGCAGGAAACAGCATGGCGACAGACATGATGAATCCAGCCCTCGAGCAACAGCTGTTTCATGATTGCATCAATCCATGGATACCCTGTCTCTCCCTATGTAACAAAAGAAATGAATGAATACAAGATTACCCTGTCTCTCCCTGCATAATAAAAGAAATGAATCAATACAAGATTACCCTGTCTCTCCCTGCATAATAAAAGAAATGAATCAATACAAGGATACCCTGTCTCTCCCTACATAATAAAAGAAATGAATCAGTACAAGATTACCCTGTCTCTCCCTGCATAATAAAAGAAATTAATCAATACAAGATTACCCTGTCTCTCCCTGCATAATAAAAGAAATGAATCAATACAAGATTACCCTGTCTCTCCCTGCATAATAAAAGAAATGAATCAATACAAGATTACCCTGTCTCTCCCTGCATAATAAAAGAAATGAATCAATACAAGGATACCCTGTCTCTCCCTACATAATAAAAGAAATGAATCAATACAAGATTACCCTGTCTCTCCCTACATAATAAAAGAAATGAATCAATACAAGATTACCCTGTCTCTCCCTGCATAATAAAAGAAATGAATCAATACAAGATTACCCTGTCTCTCCCTGCATAATAAAAGAAATTAATCAATACAAGATTACCCTGTCTCTCCCTGCATAATAAAAGAAATGAATCAATACAAGATTACCCTGTCTCTCCCTGCATAATAAAAGAAATGATCAATACAAGGATACCCTGTCTCTCCCTACATAATAAAAGAAATGAATCAATACAAGATTACCCTGTCTCTCCCTACATAATAAAAGAAATGAATCAATACAAGATTACTCTGTCTCTCCCTGCATAATAAAAGAAATGAATCAATACAAGATTACCCTGTCTCTCCCTGAATAATAAAAGAAATGAATCAATATGAGATTACCCTGTCTCTCCCTACATAATAAAAGAAATGAATCAATACAAGATTACCCTGTCTCTCCCTGCATAATAAAAGAAATGAATCAATACATGATTACCCTGTCTCTCCATGCATAATAAAAGAAATGAATCAATACAAGATTACCCTGTCTCTCCCTGCATAATGAAAGAAATGAATGAATACAAACAAGATTACCCTGTCTCTCCCTACATAATAAAAGAAATGAATCAATACAAGATTACCCTGTCTATCCCTGCATAATAAAAGAAATGAATCAATACAAGATTACCCTGTCTCTCCCTACATAATAAAAGAAATGAATGAGATACAGAATGATAAAAACATGACTGACAGTATTTCCAAAATATTAAAATTTGTCAACTGATCATTCACAAAAAAATTTCATTCATTTAAATCTGGAACAATATTTCATATGTTTTTAGTTCATTTTTAAGTGTCAACCTCTGATGCAGTTAAGCACATCTTGCTAACTGTACACACTTTCCAGTTCAATGAATGGTAAAATTCCTTTGTTTCAATTACATATCTTCAACTTACATCACATGACTTGATCATGCATCATTGAGGGAATTAACACCATTATCTAAGCTTAACATTTCACTCAGATTATGATATGGACATATATATATATATATATATATATATATATATATATATATATATATATACATATATATATATATATATATATATATATATATATATTCTCAATGCTTTAATTATGTTAAAGTTACAAGAATAAATTTACATAAAACTTTCCTATTATACCATTGTTTTTTCTTCACTATCATCCAAGCATATATAATATTTACATAGTTTTCCACTTCCACAGAAACTGCATAACATAAAAATCCTTAAGATATTAGAGATCAGAGACATCACCATCTGTTAAGGACTTGAAAGGGCGGGAGTAGAGGGTAAAGGAAATAACATAAAAGCAAGTCTGTTTGTAAAATGAACATAAGTAGTATTTGAACTTACTTTGGTCCATTGCTCCAGGTATTTAGGATTGACACTCCAGGGAATGTTGAGGCAGATTGGATTTCCCTCCATTATATCATACTTCTCATTATCAAGTGACATGGTGTAGAAATAATCTCGCCATAAGAGCTGCCCATATATGGAATGGGGAGTTGTCGTACCAGGATAGACCTAGACAAAAAGAGCACTTCACTATTGCCTTATTTACATAGAAGATAATGTTCACTGTGTTGAAAACTTACAAATTTTTTAAATCATTTATATCTGATATCCTGTCAGGTACATTTAAGAAATGTGTTTATTGCTTGCTGCCAGATGTCTTTATTCATCACCCAGGCATCTATTTCTTTGCCTTATGTACTCATAATGGATATAAACAGGCACTGATATTTACAGGGCAAAAACTTGCTTTAATAATACTTTTGTAACCCATGCTAGAGAAAAGGTTATCATTTGTAAATCACAGTAAATGTAATTTCAAATAATGATTTTTATTTGCAAGATACTGTCATATAGTTAACCTTGATACAATACAATCTTGGTCATTTTGCACCTTAAAACATATCATGCATGAATGGCAGGTCAATCGGTCAGGTAATTTTTTTATCAAATATAAATAATCATAGTCATCTGTGAGTAAGTGGGTTCATATTGTCAAATAGATCATTGAATAACTTATCTTTGCTTGAATGTGTTCAGTGCATATCCTAACATCCTAATACTGAATATTATGGTAACATTTTTCCATAATGTTCAATCACTTCTAATCTCTGATAGTTATACAGCAAAGCTGTTTTCTAATCTCTGACAAGTTATATAGCAAAGCTGTTTTCTAATCTCTGACAAGTTATATAGCAAAGCTGTTTTCTAATCTCTATCAGTATTATAGCAAAGCTGTTTTCTAATCTCTGACAAGTTATATAGCAAAGCTGTTTTCTAATCTCTATCAGTATTATAGCAAAGCTGTTTTCTAATCTCTGAAAGTTTTATAGCAAAGCTGTTTTCTAATCTCTGACAGTTTTATAGCAAAGCTGTTTTCTAATCTCTGACAAGTTATATAGCAAAGCTGTTTTCTAATCTCTATCAGTATTATAGCAAAGCTGTTTTCTAATCTCTGACAAGTTATATAGCAAAGCTGTTTTCTAATCTCTATCAGTATTATAGCAAAGCTGTTTTCTAATCTCTGACAAGTTATATAGCAAAGCTGTTTTCTAATCTCTATCAGTATTATAGCAAAGCTGTTTTCTAATCTCTGAAAGTTTTATAGCAAAGCTGTTTTCTAATCTCTGACAGTTTTATAGCAAAGCTGTTTTCTAATCTCTGACAGTTATATAGCAAAGCTGTTTTCTAATCTCTGACAGTTATATAGCAAAGCTGTTTCAATATTGGTAGCAAAAAAGTTTTCATTTTGAAATCCTTACTTTATATCAGCATGTTTTTATGTTTTCTAATTTCAATCATATTTGGGTTTTTGGGGGTGTTTTTGTTAGTAATTTCATTACCGGTATATATGTTGTGTAAAGTCCTCTTTATTATTATTATTATTATTATTATTATTATTATTATTATTATTATTATATTGTTGTTGAATTCTGATATTTTTTTTTGCAAAAAAATATCTATTATTATTATTATTATTATTATTATTATTATTATTATATTGTTGTTGAACTCTGATATTTATTTTGCAAAATAATATATTATTATTATTATTATTATTATTATTATTATTATTATTATATTGTTGTTGAACTCTGATATTTATTTTGAAAAATAATATCTATTATTATTATTATCATTATTATTATTACTATTATTATTATTATTATTATTATTATTATTATTATTATTATTATATTGTTGTTGAACTCTGATATTTATTTTGAAAAATAATATCTATTATTATTATTATTATTATTATTATTATTATTATTATTATTATTATTATTATTATAATATTGTTGTTGAACTCTGATATTTATTTTGAAAAATAATATCAACATGGGTACTGGAACAATCATCATTTTTAATTTAATACTCTTTCATCTTCTGTTTTGAAAATGTAAGAAATGTTGCACTTTTGATTTTTTGTGTGTAACTGCATCAGATGAAAATGCATTTTTTTAATCAACACTTATGTTCAAGACTGTTTTCCACTAGCTGTGTAATGTAAACCCTTCCTTCCTCATCTGCATTCATCTTGTTTGTGTAATGCTAATCAACACAAAAATATATCACTTTTAAGTGAAGTCTGTGTGGTCATATAAACTCATTAGATTTATTATAACATATTGGAACACCATGAGAAAGATTTTTAAACCAATGCTACTGTTGACTTTCTTGATTGATTTAACTATTATACTAAACATTATTAACATAGTATTTACTCCCAAATTTAGACCAGTCTTTTTCACTACAAATTACATGCTGATTTGGTTCTGATTACTGGCTGATTCAGCCCAACCTCTCAAGCTGATTTGGACCATGTGAAATATTCATTTTATTCCAGGATTTCAATTTGTTTCTAATGATGATTTTCTCATTATGTCCCAAGTATGTTGAGCAGTTAAATTATGCAATTAAAGCAACAAAAAAATCATGTTAGTATGCGTGATAATGGGGTTGTTATATATAATGACATAACATAATACTTTTTATTTTGCATCAGCAGTTTAGTAGCAAACACTTGATTGGCTAAGGTTGAATAGAAGGGATAAATGTACGTCATATCCAGTTTTGGCACATGGATTGTTTACAGAGATTGCCGTATAGTTTTTCATTTTAAAAAGCAGATTTTTAAGTCTAATTAAAACATTTTTATGGTGTGCTTACATAACAAATGTGTTTTTTATGACTATCATTAATATCACACATTTGTTCAAAATATGTGGCCGGTGACCTTTAAAGTACATCCAACAGGAAACAGTAACCCACATCTACCATCAGACATCATTCTATCATGTCTATTCCACTGGGAACTGTCTCCAACTCCCAAAATGATAATACTGTAAGATCACTGTTTTCCTACATGCCACCAATCAACACTAAGAGAACACCTACAGTTCTCCAACACCAAACCATATAACACTGTAGAAAAACACCCTACCACACGAACAATGTACAAGAATAGTTCTCAAGGGCAAAGGGAAATTTTCTCTCAAAACCACACAACAACACTGTAGAAGTATAGTTTGTTCGTAAATGCAATGGAACTGTTCTCCCACAGTCCACCAGAGAACAATGTAGAAGAATAGTAATAGTTTTTTGGGGAGATCAGAGGATTTATATCAGAAAAATGGATAGAAAAGAAATATGTTCAAACACCAATAATCTATGACCTTTTATTGTATTATGAGTTGAGGCTCTTACAAAAAGTAACAGAAAAGAGAGAAGACAACAAGCTTTGTAAAATTTAACAAAACAATTTATTTCCCTAGAATATCAAGTAAAAAAATTGAGAAAGGAAAACTTATGATTTTATGAATCAAATCCAAAAGTTATCAAAGAATTATAAAAAAGAAGTCCTAGTAACCAAAATTATTTAATGTAACTGTGTAACTGAGTTTAAATCCCAAATGGAAGAGGATGTCATATGTTGTAACATGCGAAGTGTCAAGAGTTTTTTGTTGAATCACACAAAATATTAGTCTGTCTGTCTGTCTGTCTACCTACCTACCTACCTACCTATCTATCTATCTCCAGCTTCCTCCATTCCAATCTGTTCTCTGATACTCTCACTGTGTCACTCAGCTTCTGTCCTGTCCACTGAGATGTTATCCTCCCATCTTTCCCTTTGTCTTGTTGATCGTGTGACATGTCCATACCATTTCATTTTGTGCTTTTTCACAATGGTCAATAGCTCTTCATAGGGCCCAATGACTTGCTTGATTCTGTTTCCCACTTCCTCATTCATGACATGATCTCTATATGTAATGCCAAGCAACCTTCAAAAGCATCTCATTTCAACAGCTTGTATCCTCCTTTCGAGATCCGCTGTGAGGGTCCATGACTCACAGGCATATAGGAATACAGATGCAACCAAGGAGCACATCAGTCTGATTTTTGAGCTGACTGAGGTGTTTCTGTCTTTCCAAACTGTCTTTAGCCTTGCCATTGCTGTTATTGTCAGCGCAATCCTGGACAATATTTCTGGTTTTGATCCCTCGTCTGCCATGATGGCTCCTAAGTACTTGAATCTATTAACTGTTTCCAGTTTTTGGCCACTAATCATGATGTCAGTGCTGATGCCACTGGTGTTGTTGGTCATCAATTTGGTCTTCTCTGCACTGATTTCCATACCAAAAGCAGTAGCTGTCCTGTCCAGTTTTTCCACCAACTGAGCTAGCTCCTGATCATTTCCTGCAAGGCCATCGATGTCATCACCAAAGCGCAGATTCGTTATTATTCTGCCTCCAATACTGACAGTTCCTTCACGGAACAAGGACCATGCATTTTGTCTTGCACCAGGGCAGAGGTGTTAAGAGGGCTACTGGTGCACGATCACCAACAAAACTCTGGATCAGAAACAACATCAGCATTGGTAAATGGAACATCAGAACATTAAGAATGCCTTGAAAGGTAGAGGAACTGATACACGAAATGAACAGATACCATTGGACCATCCTGGGACTGTGCGAAGTATGATGGAAGAACCTTGGGGAAACATCAGTACAGGATGGTCATAAACTATACTACTCTGGCAGAGAAGATAAACATGAACATGGTGTCAGATTTCTCATCCACAAAGACACTGTGAACACTGTCATGAGTTGTCGGCCAGTCTCCAGCAGGCTTATCATCATAAGCTTGAGGGCAACACCACTCACTATCACCATTGTGCAAGCTTACGCTCCAACTACAGACCATGATGATGAAGAATTAGAGGATTTCTACGACCAACTGCAAGAAGTCCTGGACCAGACTCCAAAGAAAGACATTCTTGTGGTGCAAGGAGACTGGATGCCAAAATAGGAGAGGATACCGCTGATAACTGGAAAGGCACATGCGGACACTACTGCAATGCAGAAACCAACGACAGAGGCTTAAGGCTCCTGGAATTTCAAATGATCTGAAGCTGATAAACATGTTTGGTCCACACAAAGCATCCAGAAGGTGGACCTGGCATACCCCGAACGGAGAACACCATAACCAGATTGATTATATCATGGTGAAGAGACGTTTCCACACCAGTGTAAACATTGCCAAGACAAGAAGTTTCCCAGGAGCTGACATTGGAAGTGACCGTGATGACCCTCCGACTACCTCTAAAAAAAGGTGTAGAAGTGGGCCACACAAGAATCAAGTTCAACCATGACAAGCTAAAAGACCAGGAGGTCTTGGAAGCCTTCCAGGCAAGGATAGGAGGTAAATTTGCACTGTTACTTCTTAGTGCAGAGAACACAGTTATAGTCACAATGATCGACACATTTAACATAGCAGTGACCCAAACAGCCAGTGAGATGCTTGGCAAACATCAACAAACAAAGAAACCTTCGGTTACAACTGACATACTTGATCTGTGTGAGAAGCGTAGAGAGCTAAAGAAGAAGTCAGAAGTAGAAGGAGCAAAACAATACAGTGAAATCAACCAGGTTATCAAGAAAAGCATGAGAAAGGCAAGGGAGACATGGATTGAAGACCAATGTAAAGATATAGAAATCAATCTAAATAAAAATAATAGCAAAAAAGCATACCAACTGGTGAAAGATCTGACCAGTGTAAAACAAGGATGCTCCTCCATCATTCAAGATAAGGGAGGGAAATGTCTTACAGAAGAACAAGACATTATTAAGAGATGGACAGAATACTGCTCAGACCTATACAACCACAGACCTACAGGGGACCCAGACATACTCAACACCCCATCAGTGACCAACAACTACCCCATCCTCCGAGAAGAAGTAGAGGCTGCAGTTAAAGTATTGAAAAAAGGGAAGGCAGCAGGAGTAGACAACATCCCTGCAGAACTAGTCCAAGAAGGGGGTGAAGCCATGATAAGCGCCCTACTAACAATCTGCATCAAGATCTGGCAGACAGGGGAATGGCCAACACCATGGACTCAGTCACTCATAGTAACTCTCCCGAAAAAAATAAATTTGCAGCAATGTCAGAACTATTGTACGATCAGTCTTATATGCCACCCAAGCAAAGTCATGCTAAAAATCATATTAAACAGACTGAAGCAGCGGGCAGAGGAAATCATAGCTGAAGAACAGGCAGGCTTCAGACCAGGGTGAAGCACAACTGAACAGATTTTCAACCTGAGAATACTGTGTGAGAAATACCTCCAGCACCAACAAGACCTTTATCATGTCTTTATAGATTTTAAGAAGGCGTTTGACAGGATATGGCATACAGCCCTTTGGTCCACCATGAAGCTGTACAACATCAACATTTATCACATTGAAAATAATATTATAATTATATGAAATTGGCAGCACACAGACTGGAACATTATTAAGAATATATATAAAAGTTTAAGCTTCAACAAAATCTACAAGATGATTTTCAATATCTGATGAGTACTATTCTACTTGAGGACACCATTACAGGAGTGTGGAAAACATACACAGAATTCATTCAAAATATGTACTCATAAAATCCCAAAACGATTATCAAGAGTTATCTTAGTAAAGGGATGCATCACAGAATATTAAGGTTAAAGGGATGCATCACAGAATATTAAGGTTAATCCCCAACTTTTACTGAAACAATAAGGAACTAAAGATACATGGTGGTTTCATTTTGTGGCATCCAGTGTTTTTGTAAAAACGTTTCACCTAGTCTACCATAAAATTTTTTATATGTCTATCAAATTTAATTTCTGTCAATATTTCCAAATGCAAAAGAGCATTTTAAACATGGCAAATTGCTGTGGTGGACTAAAAATCTAACCAGATCATCTAGCTATCGATATAAATAAACTAATAAACAGCATAGCATTAACACAATAATCCCTGTTTTTTGTTGTTGTTGTTTTTTTTAAATGCAAGTAGAAAACACATTTTGGGAGCTATTTCTGAATACATCCTAATACATAGACTTCCAAGTGATTTTCCATTAACCTAATGCCTAGTTGTTTTAGAGACACTGTTTTCCATTGGTTATTTTGCTTGAGCATGAGCAAATGGAGAAAAGTTGGAGTTCTGTTTTAGGTTGGGTTTTTTGCTTAATGGAACACTCTTTATTCCAAATGCCAACATTATCCTACTTTTTGCACAAGTTCATCTCTCTGTGCGCAGTTCAGACTGGTATGCCTTAGATCTGAGGTCAAGCGGTCTAAAATCTGGACACAAAATGATATTACAACCACAAGTGAATTTTGTAATGCATCTAAAGCATCCACATTATCTGGTATCATTGTAAAGCTAAACCTGTCTACTTTCTATAATACTACCCACTTTCGTGTATGATACATGACCTTGATGCTACAGAGCTTGGAAGTAGGCCACGTAAATGCAGTGCCAGGGGTTAATATGTTAAGTGGGTGTTGTGCAATCTCCCTAACAAATTTATTTGGACAGACAGACAGATGATCTGACATCCAGGATCAAATCAAGATGCCCATACTGAAATCAGTAGGACAACAAGTGTAAACAGGAGATTAAGCAAAGACTCTTACTTCACTATACTGATGGTGTAGGTCCCAATAAAACTTTCGTATGGAGACACAGCCAAAGCGAAGATGTGGACTCAGGGTTCTTGGGGTTCCAAGAAGATCAGGGTGGACTTGATTTGGCAAAGCTATACCTTCTTCAAAAGCCTGCAATAAGAATCTTAATTTTTAAATGTTATTCTTTATATTATAATAAGCTTATAAACACAAGTTGAACTGACAAGCTACTTGGGTAAAAGAAATTCCAGGAATTCAAAATAATACTATTTCTTCCTTTTAACTGTTGTGTGTTAAAACCATCTCAGATATTCTTCAGTAACAGGATTTTCAAATTAGCATCTTCAGTACACCTTGGATGTCAGCTTGGCACTGCTTTCAAAATCTTTTAGTAGAAATGGTTATCTATTTAGGTAGAGTACTGACAAGACTTTTAAGATAGTCAACATAGCAACCATATTGGATCAATGACTAACTACATTTTCATTGAGGACTTCGAAAAAAACACCAATGTCATAATGATCATCTATTCAGAGTGAATAGTGACAAGATTGTTAAGACAGTCACCATGCCAGCCATATTGTACCTATTACTGGCAGCAATGAGAAATGAAAATAAACCTATTGGTAAAAACCATATGTTGACACAGCCAAACATTTGGAGGAGAAGCAATAACATTTTTTCAACATAACACTTTCCATTCAACAGAAGTAGCAATAACAAAATTTTCAAGATGGCTGCTGGATGTTAGTTAGCACTATTTTTAATTAGGACCAATTGGACATGACATTAAGTCTTTTGCGTAAAAACCATATTTCAATATTATCAAATAAGACCAATTGGACATGATATGAAGTCTTCTGGGTAAAAAACATATTTCAATATTATCAAATAAGACCAATTGGACATGACATTAAGTCTTCTGGGTAAAAACCATATTTCAATAGTTTCAACTTAGACCAGTTGAACATGACATGAAGGTGAAAACCATATTTCAATATTATCAAATAAGACCAATTTGACATGACATTAAGCCTTCTGGGAAAAAATCATTTTTCAATATTATCAACTTAGACCAATCGGACATGTCATGAAGTCTTCTGGGTAAAAACCATATTTCAATATTATCAATTAAGACCAATTGAAATAAGACCAATTGGACATGACATGAAGTCTTCTAGGAAATAACCATATTTCAATATTATCAATTAAGACCAATTGAAATAAGACCAATTGGACATGACATGAAGTCTTCTAGGAAACAACCATATTTCAATAGTTTCAACTCAGACCAGTTGGACATGACATGAAGTCTTCTGGGTGAAAATCATATTTCAATATTTTCAACTTAGACCAATTGGACATGACATAAAGTCTTCTGGGTGAACACTACATTTCAATATTATTTTCTGTTAAATAAAAGATAAAAGTTTCAATATGACTGCCATGGTATCCATATTAGAAATCAGATAATCATCATATTTATTTAGAGCTGTTCCATTAAAACATACATGGGACTTGGGTAAGGCAGTTTTGAAGTTGGGTAGCTACACAAAAATGTTATTAAGACCTTTCCAGTCCCACCATATAAATCATAATAAAAATATTTTATCAGTTGCATACTGATATGACTTTCCATTATGAGGAAGAGCAATCATGGTGACCATACTTGATGTCAGATTGTTTTCTCTCAAATCAAATACTGATATCACTAGCAAGAGGATTTTAAGATGTTCACTGTTATGGCCATATTGGATATAAAACTGGCACAATTTGTATAAAACCAACTAGACACCATCAAGCCCTCCAATGAAATCAACAAGATATGTTTTCCCATTTATGAGAAGTAAAAGAGAATGGCTCCTGTGATGTCTATACTGGATTTAAGGTTGGTGTTGTTTTGGTTTGGGACAGATAAGACATCGTAAAAAGTTTTTTCAGATAAAACTTCATGTTGATATGATCATCCATTCAGGAAGAACAGCTATGACACATTTTCAAGGTTGCTGCAGTGATGGAACACGGTTGCATCATTAATACAACTGTTCTAGACTGTCAGAAGAATACTATGTAGCTTGAATCCACAGACTGCTGATGCAGATCAATCCAATCTAATAATATTGCAATCAGAAAGCATAATAATAATTATGGGAGTTGCTATTATCTTCCTGGTTATACCTTTTTCAAGATGGGAAAGTTCACTAAAACAAGATCTTTCATAACCATCTATGCTAAGCTTGTAAGTGCTTCCTTCAAACATGTGAGGCATGTAGAATGGCCATTTCTTTTCCAAGAGACAGGTGTGAAGTGCCATCACCCTGTACTGTCAGCTTAAGGCTGATGGTAAATAAGCATGGCATATTGTGTTCCCCTTTACATGACCAAGTGGCATCTGTACAGATTGTGACTTTGAGTAACTTGCAAAGGTAGCCCTGTTGCAAACCACTTCCTGTCACTGAAACAGAAATTACGGATTTGGCCAAAATCACCAGTTGGTGACCTAACTGACCTATGACTGGTGTCATTCTGCCTGAAGGGCCATCTGCAGTGTTTACATGTAAATAAAGCCAAGACAGACCCAGTTCATCATTGCACTGAGCAGGCAGATGTGTTTGGAAGATGAACCAATTTAAGATGAGTCAGAAACTCAACATCTAGATGAACAAAATGCTGAGAGACGACATGGCCTGACTATTATTCACTATCTACCCTAAACTGCGAAAGAGAAGGCTGTTTATTCTCTGAACTAAAACTGAATTTGCCACATGTTTTTGCTGAATACTGTCCATGTACATAACCACTGCCACTGATGAAGACTTCATGAAGTAGGATATAACTCCACCATCCTTCTAAAATGTATACACCTTCAAGGTCTTTTTTTATGATTTCCATTATTTAAGTGAATGACAAAAAGAGAGGCTGGAAAAAAAAGATATTTAAGTCAATCAGAAACAAACAAGGATTACACCTCTTGTTTGCTGGAAAGAGACTGATCCAAGTTTGGAATAAACAAGGGTTTGATATCCACAAAAATGTCACCGGCACGCAGGAGGGACAGCAAGCCTCAGTTGGAATGAGGCTTGAGGAAATGGTCGATTTCTTAGTAAAATGTATTTTTCCAAGAATATTTACCCAACCACATGTAAATTCAGAATATATACTCCACCTTAAGAGTTCAGCCCTTTCAGATAGACAAAAGTGTCATATTTCCTTTACATGTTACTTATCTTTAGCACCAGTAGGTGGTTACAAAGTATTTATCAGTTTAAAAGCTCAGTGATAAATCAACAATAATGCTTACATTTGCAGAGTTGTTTAAGAGTAATGTGATCTAGCAAGAGTTTCCTCGAAACATGATTCACAAACAATGTAGTTGTTTTTAGAGTCTATATTATTTTGAAAAATGAAATACTTACCTGCTGATTCTGCCATGCTTACCTTTACCCAGGATGGAATTCCCTAGTCCACATTATGAATTCATCATACCAAAGATATAATGTTTTAGAGAATCTATAACAGAAATAACACAGACCCAGTCTGCCTCCCACATCAAAGGCCCATGTACATTTAATTTAGCTGTACTCTTTTCTTGGACCATGACTCTTTGTGTGGCAGAGCAAGCTGAAATGAGGGAATCTTTCAACAGTGACAGGCTTATTAAAATCTGCTTACCTACCATCACCACCAACAAAACAAATGCATTTTACCAGCAGTTTTATATTACCTGGCACCATTTTCATGTAGGACTAACCAGGCAACAAAATAAGTATTTTAGTGAAAACTTATGTAGATATGACTGTCCATTCAGGGAATGTAGTGAAAAAAATTTTTTTCACAATGGCTACCGTGTTAACCATACTGGATATCAGATAAACATCATTTTCAGTTGTGACTAACTAGCTTTTATTTGAAGTCTTCTGGTGAAAGCCCATAGTAAGATGACTATCTGTTCAGAAGTGTAGCGATAACAAGTTTTCCAGGATGGCCTATTGCAACATGACTATCTGTTCAGAAGTGTAGCAATAACAATGTGTCCAGGATGCATGACTATCTGTTCAGAAGTGTAGTGATAACAAGGTTTCCAGGATGGTCCATAGCAACATGACTTTCTGTTCATAAGTGTATAAATAACAATGTTTCCAGGAGGGCTCATAGTGACAGGACTATCTGTTCAGAAGTGTAGCAATAACAAAATTTCCAGGATGGTCCATAGCAACATGACTTTCTGTTCATAAGTATAGCAATAATAAGGTTTCCAGGATGGCCCATAGCAACAGGACTATCTGTTCAGAAGTGTAGTGATAACAGGGTTTCCAGGATGGCCATTGCAACATGACTATCTGTTCAGAAGTGTAGCAATAACAAGGTTTCCAGGATTGCCCATAGCAACAGGACTATCTGTTCAGAAGTGTAGTGATAACAGGGTTTCCAGGATGGCCATTGCAACATGACTATCTGTTCAGAAGTGTAGCAATAACAAGGTTTCCAGGATTGCCCATAGCAACAGGACTATCTGTTCAGAAGTGTAGTGATAACAGGGTTTCCAGGATGGCCATTGCAACATGACTATCTGTTCAGAAGTGTAGCAATAACAAGGTTTCCAGGATTGCCCATAGCAACAGGACTATCTGTTCAGAAGTATAGCAATAACAAGGTTTCCAGGATGACTCATAGCAACATGACTATCTGTTCAGAAGTGTAGCAATAACAAGGTTTCCAGGCTGGTCCATAGCAACATGACTTTCTGTTCATAAGTGTAGCAATAACAAAGTTTCCAGGATTGCCCATAGCAACAAGACTATCTGTTCAGAAGTGTAGCAATAACAAGGCTTCCAGGATGGCCAGTATGGTGGACATCTACAACAGAGTGACATCATTTTCATTTAGGACAAACTAGACCCAACAAAGTCTTTTAGTGACAGCCTCATGCTGATATGACTACCCAGTCAGGTGGAGTTACAAAAACAAGATTTTTACGAAGGTCACTGTGGCAGCCAAATTGACTCCATTTTTAAAGATGTCCAACTAGACATTATAAAAAGTCTTTTAAAGAAAACCCCATGTTAGAAAAGTCTTTGAATTAAGGTGGTACATACAAGGCTTTGAGCATTGCTTCATTTCCAAAAGGACAAAATGAAGGGTTCTGTCTTTTTATGTCCAATTTATAATTACATCTCAAAATATGGTAGCGTGTGAGCCCCAAAAGCCTAATAAGTTTATATCTGAGCAGATTGTAACTTGTACTAGTGTGGCTTCCACCAGGATTTCAAATGTTAGCCATTCTTTGTTCTACCATTGAGTTGGAAAGTGTCTGATTTGAGATCTTTATCTCTTGATCTAGCTGATAAGATAATGGTCATCATTGAGAGAGGTGCAAAGGGTGAACAGATTCATGAGATCCATGGCCATATTGAAGAGGCTGAGTAGTTTAAGGAAATCCTTGTCAGGATAGATATTTTGGAAGATGCTGTGTCCAATTATTACTGGGCTACACTCTCCCATTTTATCACAAGTACTTGTAGGGATTTAAGACTGCATCATCATCACCTTTTCCTTGGTCAGTTGTTTAAATGTAATGCTTGTCATCAACTTCCATTTATTAATCTGCTGCTTTTATCTCATGAATAATTGTTCAACTAGAGGAGATGCAGGCTGACTAGTTACATAAATAAAAGTGATTATGACAATGAAAAGCTGATGTGTACACTATACAACTATGCCAAAGGCCCATGTACATTTACTGATACACATTAGTGATCTTTTTTTTAAACCCTTCTTAGTGCTCCAAAAAACACTTGCACTCATATATCTATGATCTATATGTGTGTGTGTGTGTGTGTGTGTGTGTGTGTGTGTGTGTAGTAACAAAATATCTCACCATGCCCTGTCCACTATACAAAATAATACACTATAAAAGCTCACAGAGCCCTTTACACTACACAAATAATACACTGCAAATAAAATCCTTTGGTTCTGTATGCAATACATATGATTAAATAAAGTATCAAAGACTGACCTTTCTCTCCAACTTAATTCGTACTTCAAGAAGTTCTCGGCCCTTTGTCTCCCCACCAACCCACTCATGGACTCTCTCCAGCTGCTCCTGGCAGTCAGGCTTGATGTCTAAATTATCAGTTAATAAAACCATACATATATAAACTGTGCACCTAATACATAAAAGTGTGATTTCTGATCCTACATTTTCATATCTTTCTATTTTCTACTTAAAATTCCATACACTTTCAAAAGTACAAAAACTTCCTTGCTAAGCAACCTGAGGCAAGTTGGATATTTTCGTGGCCAAGTAAAATTTAAGCTAAGTGCAAAGGAATGAATACATGATGTTGACATTTTTGATTCCGGGGAAATTCTGTAATAAAATTTCTGATTTATAAAGTTTTGTCAAAGAACATTATTATAATATTTTTCAAAAATGCCAACAAAGCACAATCATGTATAGATTGGTCTATACATTTTAAAATGATTTAAACTCAGGTCACAATCATTAACAAAACAAAAAGTTTCAGCATTGATAAAGTATTTTGTCATGGAAATTATATAAATAAATCTGCTTATGTCAGCTTACCAAGATCCTGCAGAGAAGGAATGCCATACAGCTCAGCATGATTGTGTTGAATTGGAATTTTTATTTTCCTGAAATCAGGGACAGCAAGTGGCTTGTTTGGTGGTCCAAGAACTGAAGTTACTTGTCTAAATATTTCATATGTCAAAGGTGGACATCCTCCATTTTCCTCTATTATTCTGCAAAAGAACCCTTGTTATAAATGCTTTTTAAATAGATTATACACTGCAGAATTTTAAAGCTGTTGCAATTACAATTGTGACATCTTACTTCCATCTTAGTGTTGTGTAGTGGCCAAACTGTAATGAGTATCTCAAACATCTGGCAGCCCATGTTGACTGTTGCATGGATTAAATTCTAATTGCTTGAGTATGACTGTACTTACTCAGACATATTTTCCTCGTATTAACAAGTTCTGACACAAGCAAATACATACCTGTAAAAATGTGATGGTAATAGCATAATGGATAAATCTTACATCTTTTCAAAGCTTTGCACAGAATAGGCTGATGTATCACGAATAAAGTAAACACAGGGGTGTTATCCAGTTTGTCCAAAATAAATATTATTTTGAACAGAATATTCTGGTGACAATTGCCTCTTCTCAAATGATAAGCATACTAATATTTTATTTTCATCAATCTGTCAAATTCAGTATGCATTTTGCTTCAATAATGGAGAGAGAAACCTTAAGTGCACAGACATGCCCAACAGCATTGTAATAAAAGCGATGAAAATTTCTCATTTCAGCTCTGAGATCAAACAACATGGGCTTCAAATTTGTCTTAAAACAAATGGCTATTTGTTTACTAATCTGGGTTTCCTCCAAGTATTCCCACCCCATTTTCTTATTTAAACATTTAGGTTGGGTTGTGGTGTCCTTGCGATTGCATATCGAAAATTTTGAATTTGCTGACACTGTGCAGTAATGACATAGGTAGTCACTTACAAACGGGCATAGAAAATTTAGACTTACGTAATATCAACTCATACCTGCAAGAAATCGATAGGGAAACTGATTTATTTACTCAGAAATGACAAGTATTTTAATCATTATGCATTTAAAGCACTAACAGACTAGACAAAACTACGGCATAGAGGAAACCTGACCCAGTACTCACCACTAGCATTACTAGTCACATGACAACAATCTAGTTAATGCTGTTGTTCAGAAATTCAATTATATTAAATTAAAGTCATATACTTTTTTGTGGCCAGTCTGATTTATCAAGCAGAGAGCACATATCAGTGTGGTAGTCACATGATACAACAAGACTCCAGAAGTTGTTCTCGAAATATATATTTTAAAAAACTTACATTTAATAGTTTTTTAAAACTTTTTCTCTACAACATTTGAAAATGTGGTTTGTTAGATATGTGTACTCATGCAACTGGCAATGCAAATCACAAGTACCAAGTCAAATTTCATCAATGACGTAGTTTTATCGTCTTTCAGCAGATTAAAGACATAATGATTTTAATACAATTTATGAGAAAACAAGTAATTTTAATATATATTTCATGCATGTATCACTCGATCTAACATTTTAAATTTGCTAGGCCATCCATTAAATGGCTACGCTTTGCCACCACCATGTTGGCCTCTTGTGATGCTAGACTAGTTTTCATAACTTCCATGTAAGGAAAGATACATATATCAAGCTTTCTTAGAAAACAAAATTTTACTAGATGAATCAAATCCACTGATCGTTTTGATTCACACAGTATATATGTTTATGCAAGCACCCAAATGATCTATACTGCACCCTCCAAATATTCTGGTTAAAACTCGATAAATGTATCTCATGATCAGTTTACTTAAGACTCAGCTACATGAATGTTTTGGGCGTAAAAAATATTTGCAAAATCAAAGGCTTCTCACGGTTGGGAAAAAAGTTATCATTTCTCAATGTTGTGGGAACCCTGATTTCTATGGAGTGTTAGTAACATTAGGCAGTTTTTTTTATGAAAAGTTGAAAATGGTTATGTGGATGCATGACACATGACAGATAGTGGACCATGTATGTCTTGCTAGCCCATATCACAAAATCACCTGGCAACAACAGGATCCACTACTTCAATCAATGAATTAAGTAGTGACAAAAATGTTTTTTTCCCCTAAACCCCGAAACATTTATACTGATGCAAAAATATGAATTCACAGTAAATGATACAAATTCAAATGGAATGCTGACAAAAAATTGTGTTTTTTTAACAGAACTCTAATGAAAAATGAATAGTCTAAAAAGTGTTATTTTTTATCAAATGCCAGGACTGAAGAAATGTCATCTGACAAAATGCAATTTACTGATTTGATTGGTCAGGTGAAATTTAAACTAAAACAATTAAGATTTTCAACTTAAGTGATCAATATGAAATTTAAAGCAAAGAATTCAATACGTATTTTTTGCATTCTGGAACATGGAGATTTGTCTGAAAACCTGCTTACTGCTTTGGGTCCCAAAGTGTGTGAGAGATACACTCAATACATGTAACACCCTTCTCATGGCATAATTCTTTGATTTCATTGTCACGGGCCTTCCAGATTGGCTCTGGGTCTTGCTCAAATGTCAGCTTTGTCACACCCCACTCCTGAAACAAAGAAATAAATGATCAGTGGATTAAGCTGACTATTATGTGATATACCTCTCTGCATCTGACCTGTACAGATTAGGTGCCGTTTTTCTGAAGAGAAATAAATTCTAACGTCACACTATATCTGAACTCTGAATTGTGTAAGTAAGGTGCCATCATGGCTCCAGCTGTAATATTGACACACATTACATAAACTCTCACCTGCACTAATTAGGTGTCATTACTACTCAAAAGGTGATATCTCATATCATATCTAAATTCTGACCTGTCAATGATAAGTTACACTGCAACTCCAAAGGTGATACCTATGTCACACCATACCTAAATGCTGACCTGTATAAATTGGATGCCACTTTAACTCAGAAAGTGACACCATACCTAAACTCTGAACAGTACAAATTGGATGTTGCTGTAACTCCAAAAGAGGAACCTATGTCACATCATACATAAAAGTTCCATAAATTAAACTTAAATTTTCCACCTCAGTGTTAAACCCATGTAATTATTTTTCATATCATCTCTTTGTCTTTTCTACACTACATTACAACAGATTGAACATTTGCATCATACAAGTGGATTCTGATCTCCTCACAATGATGTACATAAAAAAGTCAAGCCAAACATTATATTGCAACAGTGCTACCATTAGTACACCAAACTCATTTGCCTTGTACATTTCATAACAGGTTTCTTTCTAGACATTTCATTATTTTACTTTGTTTTTTGTAGATCATTTCTTTAATCAAGACAAGTAAATTCAACAACCAGCAAGCTGTTAACAATCATTTGCCAATAATGGCATCTAAGATATATACAAAACATGATTCAATTTTTGCCAAAACGTAATGTTTATGAAATAACACATAATGGCATTTAAGATTACCATGATGAAGAAATGTTATGACCATCCAGAACCTTGCCTTTCATTCAGTACTGACTTCAAGATAGTTATAACACCCTTATATCCCTGTAATCTAAAGTGTAACGGTTACTGTTCAATGTGAAGGTTAGCAATGATCACCATCAGCTTCAAAGTTGGCTGGCGTAAAACAGGGAAAAAAATTCCAGTTATCTCCCTTTAGCCCTTTCCAGCTAAACAATTTAAATATTTGGCCATTAACTTTGATAACCTGGTGCAAATCCATCTTAAATCGTCAACTGTTGTGTTAAATGTCCCAAAGATACCACTGCATATTGCATTGTTCAACTCCAATCATTAGGACCACCTGAAAAGCACACAGAAATAGTTAATTTTATCAATGACCAGAACATAGATGTCTTCTCCTTGACAGAAAAATGGCGAAAAACATCAGACGATGAGCCCAAGTGCACGGATTTAAGACCCACGGCTTACTCCATCAAGTCGTTCCCCCGCCACTCTCACGGAGGTGGAATTGGCTGTCATCTGTCATCAAAAAGAATTCCATGATAAAAGTATTTAGTACAACACAATCTTCAATTTCTGCCATACATCATTTGAACTAGTTAAAACATCACTCACACTGGAACAATAGTCAGTCCATTTTTTCTGCCTCTACCACCCTCCTCCTAGTAGAAAAAACAAGCTGACTAAATCTCTCTTTTTGGAGCAGTTTCCAAATCTTCCAGAGTATGGAAATTTGATAGGTGGCAATCTAATTATTCTTGGAGATTTCAACTTTTACTTTGACTGCTGGAAATACATACATCTCAAAACTCCTAGATTCCATTCATGTTTTCAACCTTAAACAGTCAGTCAACCAACCCACCCATAAACTTGGTCACAATTTAGACTGGCTCCTTGATAGATCTGATGATAATATTCTGTGATCCACCCTTGTATACCACAAACTTGCTCTGATCACCTCTGAATTATATGCCATCTCAACATATCAGTCTTTAGCCCTCGACCTTTTTCTGCTACTAAGAGAAACCTCCATATGGTAGTAATACATAGAACCAAAATAATGCATAACAGCCAAGAAAGCCAATAACTTTCTTACCTCCTACAGTTGAACAACTCAATAACTGACTGTGTTCACTGCTTGAAAAACATGCACCAGCCACCAAATGCATTGTATCAATTAAAAGTGTTCTCCGTGGTATAGCAATGTTAGGGATCAGCTTTGAACTTCTAAACGACACCATCATAAAGCAGCGAGGCTTTTGCTTTCCACCAGACTCACTATTCATAAACAAATCTATGAAGCCACTAAGAAGAACATCACAAACATAATCCATTTAGCCAAATTATCCCACTACAGTACTGAGATCATGGACAGTTCCAGCTGCAAAGAGCTCTTCCAGATAACAAAATTAATGTCAAGGATCAAATGTACACCACTTCCAACTACCTTCTCCCCAGTAGATCTTCTGGACCTATTTGCAAATTTCTTCCATGACAAGGTACAAATCATTAGAGATATGCTTGACAACACAATTTCAATTGACTCGTCATCACCATACAGTTAAGATGCAGAATTTCAGCGACAACCATTAGGAGCAGTTGAACTTGTCTATATGGATTTAGTACGAAATCGTGATGAAGAGTGTACCAAAGTCATATGAACTTGATCCAATTCCGACATCACTGCTGCTTGAGTGCTTAGACCCAATATTGCCTTCACTAACTGATGTTATTAACATCTCACTCATCAGGGGAATTCCCTTCATTTTTCAAAACTGCCATCGTAAAGCCACTGCTGAAGAAACCAACACTTGACTATAATGATTTGAAGAACTACCATCCAGTTTCTAATCTCCTGTTCATATAAAAAGTCTTAGAAAAAGTTGTTCTAACCCAACTTGTATCTCATTTGAATTCAAGCAGTCTTATAAACAATGTACAGTCTGCATATCACCCTTGCCACAGTACAGAAACTACTCTTCTGAAAGTATTTAATGACATTCTCTATGCTTTGGATAGCGGAAAGATTACAGTTCTCACCCTCCTTGATTTGTCTGCAGCATTTGACACTATAGACTATGATATATTACTTAACCATCTCCAGCATGTATTTGGCATTCACAATACAGCCTTGCTGTGGTTCAAGTCCTACTTAGTCAACAGGACACAAATTGTATCTGCAAATGGAATACACTCCAGCCTAGTTGATCTATGATGTCGTGTTCTACAGGGGACTGTTCTCAGACCTGTTCTCTTCATTCTATACACTCAACCACTCTCAAGTGTCATAGATCATCACCCAGTGTCTCACCAATTGTATGCTGATAACACCCAAATATACAAGTCTAGCCACCCAACTGAAGTTGATGCTACCATCCAAAGAGTAAAACGGTGCATTTCTGATGTGAAATCATGGATGACATATAACATGCAGCAGATGAATGATGATAAAACTGATCACAACACAAAGACTTTCTTATCCACATCTTTTCTTATTACCTCAGACAATAAATTTCAGCAACACCAACAGTAAATTCGCAGTCAATATGAAACCTAGGTGTTACTCTAGACAGTACTCTCACATTACACTAACATGTCATGAACATACATGTATATATGCAAGGCTGCATATCTTGAGCTGAGATGCGTCAGCTCCATTCGCAAATATCTTTCAGCTGATGCCACTAAAACACTTGCGTTCATTAGCACTTTCAAGGCTGGACTATTGTAACACAATTCTGTCTGGTTCATCACAATATCTACTCCAGAAACTTCACAGTGTTCAAAACACAGCTACTCGGATCATCTTTAGAATACAACAATCAGAGCACACCTAACCACTGCTCTGTACCCAACACTGGCCATCCATTCAATACAGAATCAAAAACAAAATTTGTTCTGTGCTATGTTTCACTGATGGACTCTAGTCCAGCATACCTATCCAGCCTCACCCATGTGTACACACCAGCAAGATACTTACATTCCTCTTATTCCCACTATGCAAAATGAAGTCATATGGGCAAAGTTCTTTTGCATGCCAGGGCCCAGCATTGTGAAATGAATTGCCCATTGAAATAAAACACAAAGACACAGTGATCCCTTTCAAGAGTGCTCTTAAAACATTTGACTTCAAGAATGATATTAACGACCTAAAAATGTTTCCTACTTAAATATTTTCACCATTTTTTTTTTGTTTTCAAATTTCATGGTGTTTGTTTTTGTGTTTGCTTTTTTTGTGTCCATCTCATTGGAGATGTTGTAAAGAGCTTTGAGCTTCCAAAGATTAGGAGCTATACAAAGTCCTCTTTATTATTATTATTATTACTAATTATCCCAGTTATGATCACCATTAGCTTTCTAATTATCAGTGATGATCATAATCAGGTTACTAATCATAAGTAATAATCACCATCAGCTTACTAATTATCTCAATGATAATCACCATCAGCTTACTAATTATCTCAGTGATGATCACCATCAGCTTACTAATTATCCTAGTGATGACCACCATCAGCTTACAAATTATCCTAGTGATGACCACCATCAGCTTACTAATTATCAGTGATGATCACTATCATCTTACTAATTATCCCAGTGATGATCACTATTAGCTTACTACTTATCCCAGTGATGGTTACTATTAGCTTACTACTTATCCCAGTGATAGTCACTGTCAGCTTACTAATTATCTTGGTGATGATCACCATCAGCTTACTAATTATCCTAGTGATGATCACCATCAGCTTACTAATTATCCTAGTGATGATCACCATCAGCTTACTAATTATCCCAGTGATAGTCACTATCAGCTTACTATTTCGGTGATGATCACCATCAGCTCACTAATTATGCTAGTGATGACCACCATCAGCTTATTAATTATCAGTGATGATCACTATCAGCTTACTAATTATCATATTGATAATCACCATCAGCTTACTAATTATCAGTGATCACCATCAGATTACTAATTAGTCCAGTGATGATCACCATCAGTTTACTAATTATCACATTAATTCTCTCAAAATCACTGTTTATTAAAGATATACAGGTGAAAGGTATAAAACTGAAATGAAATACTTGGGGTAAGAGAGTCAATAGTGTATTAAAAAGCAACAAACATTCGGCTGTGATGTGCAATCACATACAAATTGGTTGTCATGAACCAAAAACTAAAATAAGATGAATAAAATATGTATCAATCATAAAAGAAAACCTAACCAATTAAATGTGAACCATGACCCCATGCATTATATTGGGTAACAGTAGACTGAGAGACTCTGTAATGAGGGAACAGTGTATTTCATAGAAATAATGCATAAAGCTTGCTACAAGATACAGAAGAATGTGTAAAGCAGACCTCGAAAAGTCGGGTAAAAATTGCTTTGGGCTTTCCATGAAAAACAAAAAGGCGTCCACCAAATTTCTTGAAGCTTTCATCCAGGTCATGCAGACACTCTAGAAGAAATTTCATTCTGTTGAATCCTGCTGTATTGGTTCCTGCATAGAAATGAAACTTAAGTTAACATCAGATTTAATTTAAACTGAACTCATTTTGCAAACCATCAAAATGAACAAGAGTACAGGTTTAATAATTCTATAAACAGGCAATATTGACACAGATGACTCTGGTGAGTTGAGAACAAAATGTCACAGACACATCAACTCTTTAATGCTTAAACCAAAATGTCCATGACATGCCTGCATCAAAATCTTTATAAATTTTTTTTCCAAGACAATGGTGTAGAACACCTGTTATTATTTTGAAACTAATGTTCCTTTTTTGCAACATTTGAAATTTAATCTGTCTTGCCCAACATCTCTAACTGACATTCCATGGTAAATAATGAAAGTTATTTATATAAATCTTTCCCCTTGTGACTTTAATAACCAATCGGTAATGTCTCCTTTATGCTGATATACATGCATAGTATATTATAGTTGGCTTTACATGCTGATGGGTTATAATAACTGACACAGAATTGGTGGGGTGGGGACATATTTCAAACCAAGTGAGTTTAGTCACCTTGTGTTAATCTGCAGAAGATGAGTTGGTGTCAATGATATTTCTTTTATAAATGACAGAAATAAGTGTATATGCGTGCTACAACTTTCAATATGAATTCTCAGTTTAACAAAATAAAAAAGTAAACAATAATTATTCATGACCACTAAAGATTAAAGAAACTTGTAGAGGGTAAGTATTGTTTTGTATCATTTCTTCACCTTTTGTATCGATATGGGTATTGATATGATTAAAGTATTGATGCATTAATATATTGATTAATCATTTCACCCCATGTGAAAAAATGAGTAATATTCTACTAGATGCCAAAGTAATATTGGAACTCTTTGAGTTCTGAAATTCAATGAGAAACCCTCAATAACTAAAACCACTGAATGAGAAGAAATTAATGTAGACTAATTTCTGGACCAGTGGTTAGAGCATCTGCTTCAGATACAAGAGGCTACAGGTTTTAACCCTGGTAGAGTCTTATCAAAGACTTATAAGAATCATATTAACATCTGCCTCTTTTGGCACTCAGTTGAAAGAAATATACAAAATTTAAAACAGTTAACCCTTTTAAAATATAATTTGGTCACCAACAACATACAGATAACATATTTTTAAAGATTTTCTGGGCTGGAAAATTCTGACAATGTTATAGTTTCAACAAACAGTTTATGTAAACCAAAAATAAATATCATCATATTTGGTAAAAACTCAAACTATTTACTCATATCTGATACAAATTCTAAATAAGTAAAAAAAAACTCCCTCAAACAGTTAGAAATGTGTACAACGGAAAGATTTCTATTTGCTTGAAAGACTGGTGTAATTAAAAGGAAAACAAACACATTCATGATGAAAAATGTGGCATAACTCTAAAGTACATATTCTCCAACAATGTTTATAACAAATCAGGGAAAAATATCAGAATGATTTTAAATGCATGTAATATGTATATGTAGTTACACATATAAAAATGATTTTAAATGCATGTAATATGTATATGTAGTTACACATACAAGAATGATTTTAAATGCATGTAATATGTATATGTAGTTATACATACAAGAATGATTTTAAATGCATGTAATATGTATATGTAGTTACACATACAAGAATGATTTTAAATGCATGTAATATGTATATGTAGTTACACATACAAGAATGATTTTAAATGCATGTAATATGTATATGTAGTTACACATACAAGAATGATTTTAAATGCATGTAATATGTATATGTAGTTTATACATACAAGAATGATTTTAAATGCATGTAATATGTATTTGTAGTTACACATACAAGAATGATTTTAAATGCATGTAATATGTATATGTAGTTACACATATAAAAATGATTTTAAATGCATGTAATATGTATATGTAGTTACACATACAAGAATGATTTTAAATGCATGTAATATGTATATGTAGTTATACATACAAGAATGATTTTAAATGCATGTAATATGTACATGTAGTTATACATACAAGAATGATTTTAAATGCATGTAATATGTATATGTAGTTATACATACAAGAATGATTTTAAATGCATGTAATATGTATATGTAGTTATACATACAAGAATGATTTTAAATGCATGTAATAGGTATATGTAGTTATACATACAAGAATGATTTTAAATGCATGTAATATGTACTTATACATACAAGAATGATTTTAAATGCATGTAATATGTACTTATACATACAAGAATGATTTTAAATGCATGTAATATGTATATGTAGTTACACATACAAGAATGATTTTAAATGCATGTAATATGTGTATGTAGTTACACATACAAGAATTATGCATGTAATATGTATATGTAGTTATACATATAAAAATGATTTTAAATGCATGTAATATGTATATGTAGTTATACATACAAGAATGATTTTAAATGCATGTAATATGTATATGTAGTTACACATATAAAAATGATTTTAAATGCATGTAATATGTATATGTAGTTATACATACAAGAATAATTTTAAATGCATGTAATATGTATATGTAGTTATACATACAAGAATGATTTTAAATGCATGTAATATGTATATGTAGTTACACATATAAAAATGATTTTAAATGCATGTAATATGTATATGTACTTATACATACAAGAATGATTTTAAATGCATGTAATATGTATATGTAGTTATACATACAAGAATGATTTTAAATGCATGTAATATGTATATGTAGTTACACATACAAGAATGATTTTAAATGCATGTAATATGTATATGTAGTTATACATACAAAAGTGATTTTAAATGCATGTAATATGTATATGTAGTTATACATACAAGAATGATTTTAAATGCATGTAATATGTATATCTAGTTATACATACAAGAATGATTTTAAATGCATGTAATATGTACATGTAGTTACACATATAAAAATGATTTTAAATGCATGTAATATGTATATGTAGTTACACATACAAGAATGATTTTAAATGCATGTAATATGTACTTATACATACAAGAATTATGCATGTAATATGTATATGTAGTTACACATACTAGAATGATTTTAAATGCATGTAATATGTACATGTAGTTACACATACTAGAATGATTTTAAATGCATGTAATATGTACATGTAGTTACACATACTAGAATGATTTTAAATGCATGTAATATGTATATGTAGTTACACATACTAGAATGATTTTAAATGCATGTAATATGTACATGTAGTTACACATACTAGAATGATTTTAAATGCATGTAATATGTACATGTAGTTACACATACTAGAATGATTTTAAATGCATGTAATATGTACATGTAGTTACACATACTAGAATGATTTTAAATGCATGTAATTATGTAAATTTAAAGGGGCACATAATAGAGGATTGCAGTTAATGGCATATTATACATCTGTACTGCAATCAGCTGTTCTCAATGTTGACATTAGCAGGACATGGTTGACTCTGGATATTTTTGACTAGCCAGTCTCAATTACCTAATAGTATATGTTTGGTCAAAGAATGCAATCTTGAATTTAATAAATTGGGAGGAATCCAAATTTTCATATAGTATATAGGTATTATAGGCTTATACTGCGTAAATACGCACCTTGATGTCTGCTCACTGGCAACAGTGATTAAAACTATTACTTTATTTCTACTCAATATTAAGAGTGTACACACTTTGATTACTGCTCACTGGAAATAGTGATTCCGACTATTAGTTGATTTGTTCTAAATATAAAAATTCTACACTTTTTGATGTCTGCTCAATAGAATCAGTGATTCAAACTTTTAGTTGATTTCTTCTAAATATAAAGATTCTACACTCTTTGATGTCTGCTCACTAGAAAACAGCATAAGAGAGTTTATCGATCAAAGTGAAAATTATAATTCATTTTAAATAAGACATTTATCAATCAAATTCATAATAACAATTAAATCTTATAGATTTTGTTGCACGCTTTCGATGGCGTGCTTTTGACAGGCATATTTTGCTCTGCGCTTTTGTCTTGTGCACTTTTGACCTGCATGCTAACGATAGGGTGCCCAAATGCAAACTTTCCACAACCTTTGGTCAACATACACATGTTAAAATTAAAGCCATCACAAGAACTTTCTCCTTGCAGTCCTTTAGACCCCATCTTTCGGATTCCAACATTAATATGCTTCTTTCTTACTTAAATCAATATACAAACTTTGGTGAAGATATATGGTTATTAAGTCAAGTTTTTTGTGTAGTATTCACTTGTCTTTTTTCAGTTACACTGAACTTGACCCTATGATGTCAAACCAATGTTATTCTACATAATCATCTTTCTTCTTTCAATTACAGTGAACTTGGGGGGCCCCCGAGTGGCCGAGCAGTCTAAAGCACTGTCCGTTACGGACCACTGCCTTCTCACCTCTGTCTGCACGTGTTTGAGTCTAAGATTCTGCAAATGTAGTTATGTGAGAAAGCTTGCCAGTAGCTTCTCGTGGGTCGGTGGTTCTTTCCAGGGTTTGTCCGGTTTCTTCCTCCATCATTAATACTGGCCGCCATGTATATACCTATATTGTGCTCAAAAATGGCGTTAAACCATAAAAAACAAACAAAAAACAGTGAACTTGACCCAATAATATCAAACCAATGTTATTCTACCTAACCACATGTCTTTTTTCAATCACAGTGATCTCAACCTTTAACCCCCAAATTAATCTACTTAAAGTTCATTAACCCCAAAGCATGAAATTTGCCTAAACCAAGTCTGTCATGTAGAACTGATGTTAATGCACAGAAAAAATAATAGTTATTTGCATCACAGTAACATTCACCTTGACCCATCCATTGACCTTTTGATTCAATATCAATATAGTTCTTCTTACAGAAAGTCTTAGACAAAATTGCAAAATGCACATGATAAGTTCTAAATGCATTTATTTAGGCAAAATTTATCAAAATTAATTCATATTTCAAGATACAAACACACTGTTGCATGACTGCAAACAACAATCCCAGAGAAACTGACCTAAAGGCACTGGTTAACTTAAATTTCAGTTATGAAATATCGGCAACAACATTTTGGGCAGAATAGTGATGTACTAATCAAAACCCATCCACAAACACTCCTGTATGACACTGCAACCAGCAATGCCAGAAGAAATGACAAAAACTGAAAATGTAAACAAATTCATTGTAAAATCACAATAACTTGATTTTAGTAAGATGCTTTCACTCTCCATGACCCATCCAGATGCACAACTGTTATCAACAATGCACAACTAAACATGTAAATACATGTATGTAAAACTTACTCAAGGTACAGTAAATGGACAGACAATCCAACAATATATATATATATATATATATATATATATATATATATATATATATATCCTTTACATTTCTAGCAGGGCAAAATAATTAAACAATAGCAGGCCTTATGTAATCTATGCATTGCTACAAATAAACTTTCAGAATACATCCATTACAAGTCTAATATTGTGCTATTCTGTGAGATGAAAAAGGTTCACTTATATGGTATACCAAAATGCATAACTTGCAAAGATTTTCAAACAAAACTTCTAACAAAGAATCTCAACACTGAAGCTGATGATGATCTCATTGCTGACATAGTGTCAGTACCACACACACACACACACACATACACACACAGTTTTTTCCACACAAACAGAGATATCTATCATCACAGATACCAGCATGTGACACTAGTTCAGACAGCTCTGGTGGTAGAGTGACTGACAGGTTTTGAAAGATCCAGATTCAAGACACAGTCCAGCCATCCCCATTTACCCCTGCGACATGTGATGGCAAGAGTTGTTTCAAGAATGATAATACCTTTCAAGTTTAATAGTCTATTTGCTCTGTGTTGAAAAAGCGATGTTGAAAATTGGGATACAAATGGATGCCTCTCAAAAGCATGGTAAAGTGTCACAGATGCATGTAATAAATCCATCACATTCTCAATCTCAACATTTAAAAATTGCATACCGGTATTTGTATTTGTGACAAAAAAGATGTTGCAATACCTGTTCGCGCATAAGCCAACGCCTTAAAAACTGAATACATATAAACACTAATGAGTGTAAAAGCTAACCCCAAAGTCTAAGATGAAATCGCAAAATGCACATGGTAAGTTCTAAATGCATTTATTTAGGCAAACCTACATTTAAATTAGCAAAAATTACCTATATAACTCTCTTGGGGTGGGCATCTAAGATTATTACATAGAAATGCATGTACATGTACATTGTAGGTCTGAATGTGGTGAATGAAGTACATCCCTTGGATAAGAATCATAGGCACTAGGGCATAACCGACTTTTGATCCGGAAATCGGATTCCACCGGATAGTAGGAACTTCCGATTAATCGGAGTCGGACAAGGCAGGAATGACCAATTCGGATAATAAAAATAATAAAGTTGAATTTCTATAGCACCGTGTCTAACACTGCGTGTCATTCGATAGTGCGTTAATAAAGTTAAATAATACGTCAGAAAAGTCCAATATGGTCAACAGAACCACGCTGTGAGACAATCTATTTGAACTGGAGGGTGAAAACCGGAAATGAAGCCGGATATGGTAAAGTACTAAGTAACATGCTAGACACGGCAAAACCAGATACCAGAAACACGGAAACGGAAGATGAAATTTTTTAGAAATAAAATACGGATTTAGCATTTCCGATTATTCGAATCATATCCGGAATCGGAAAAATTTCATGTCCAAAATCCGGAATCGGTAGAAAAATGCTAATCGGTTATACCCTAATAGGCACCACTGCACTAAACTTTAATGATAAATCCAAAATACAATTTCAGAAATAATGCCACTAATACTGTAAAATCTGAGTTGTAGTTTGATGTAAGCTACCTTAGACCCAATATTACAAAACTAAGGTAATCATGCTCATATTATGAAGTGAAAGGCAATTACACATCAAAGTACTTGTATAGTTGCCGGTCACAATTCCTCTTACCCCATTCCAGTTTCATGGTGTTATTGATTAATTTGCAATTACTACTGTCAGAAAACAAAAGACAAATCTGCCAATGATAAAAAAGGAGATGACAAAACATTGTGTCAAAAACTATGATTTTATTCAGCCAAAACACAGAAGTACAACAGATTGATAATGATCTTAGTTGATCTGTATTCAGAATTTTTACCCTTATTATTACTATTCTTTCAACAATTATGCTAGTTTTGCCTTGCACAACTGAACATGTGTACCTTTTCATAAAAATTACCTCAGTTTGTAGCATCACATGTATCATTAAAAAAAGTATCTCATGAGAGCGTGGATCAACATAAATAAAACAGCTATAATTACTGACTAGCTGAAGTGTTAGCTAGAAGAATGGGATTTGATCTAAAAAGTAAATATAGCAAAATCTACATCCAATCTGTTTGGGAATGAACATCGATTAAGGTGACGCTAGGCACGATTTGCATTAAGTACCATAAATCATAGTACAGCTTAGTTTTTGGGTAAACTTTAACTGGCCTGTGAATTATGATGTCTTTATTTACCTTAAATTCAATAATAACAAAAGTAATCATAGTAGTTTATAACAGTTTGGTAAGTGTTGGGACAATGAACATGTACTTTTATTCACCTGCATAAATGTCTTAGGTCACGGAAAATATTATTTTTGCATGTCCCACGGTTTACAGCCTTTATGGTAGTCAACAATAAAATCGTAAAATCTTTAAAGTTTGGCCCATGGATAAGCCAACCCCTTTCTTCTTTATTTTTTCCTAATTTATTCGGCTTATACATGAGTACATATGGCAGTTTTCAATTCATCTTAATGCTGTCATTACTATGCATGTAGTGAATAAAATCAACAGCAATTATAGTTGCTATCTCTCTATGACCCCAGCTTTATTGCAAAACAAACAGGACTAGGTCTTATTTCATACACTTTTATTGACATTTTGTTTGATTGGGGGAGTGAAAAAATTATATGTAAAATTATGTTACTTTCATAATAATAAACATTAAATATAAAGATACCTAAAACAAAGAAAAAAAAATTATTAAAGTTTTTATGGCCTGATTGTGTAAGTAAACTCAAAATGTATTACATGTATAAATTACAGAAGACAATAAATCACAACCTGCCACTTCTCCATCAAAAATAAAGACAGGATATAGTTCTGCAGAACCACTAATAGCTGCATGTAGAGATGGGTTGTCATGGATACGAAGACCATGGCGGTACCAATGGATGGCTACCTGTCCTGGTGTGCTTGATATGGCAGTCCCAGTTGGTGGCATTGTTTTAATCTCTAAATAGAAAATATTATTAATGTTACAATGGTTTTATATCTTTTACTTCCTGAACACAAGAAAAAAGTTTATCATTCCATCTCAAAAAGAAAATTCATTCCATTTCCTGAACACTGAAAACTAAAATTTGCAAAAATAATTTTTCTTACTGTTCCTAATCTATCTAAAATAAAGAAGTTTCAGAAGTTTAATCTTAGACTGTTTCATATTTAACAAAGTGATAAATGATAACTACACAAGGTGTCTTCATGACAGGTGACAGGTTCTTTACATCATCAAATGTCAACAGAAATATGAACTATTAATATAATATTTTAAAGCCAAAAGTTGGATGTACCACACTCAGTAAGGTTTTCTATCAATATGTTGCCATTATTCTACTTGACTGCTTTGTCAGGAAAGGTCTATCTACCCCTTTTTATTTTCTCCATACAAATATTTATTTCATTTTTCAAGTTCAGTATTATTTAATCATTGATATATTTTGTTCAAATAATCTTACCAATACATATGTAATAGTTGTAATGAAGGTCTAACAATACACCAATACACAGTTTCAAAGTATGCATGCTGTTCTTTTTCTTGAATTGCGAGTAAATAATAGCGCTAATCTGTGCTGTGAAGCTTTAAATGTAGGAAGCCAAGTCATATTTGATTAGGCAAATAAAGAAAAGAAGAAAAAACATGTGTTTCCAGTTTGCAGAATGTCCCTGTTTCTACATTGCCAACCCCCAATTGTATTTGTTTGTTTGTTGTTTGATTAGGATTTTTATCATAGTTTTAACACTTTTTCAGTCATATCGCTACGATGTCTGCAGTGAGGCAGTTTATAATGATGTCTAGCACTGGAGTATCATGCCGCAGACATGCAGCATTATGTCCCACCCAGTAACATCATCCTGACACCAGGCCGACCAGTATTAACACTAACCTCTTAATGCTGAGCATCAAGTGAGGCAGCTGTTACAGTAAAACCCGTCTTGAGAGACCACTGCTATGAGAGACCATCTGTCTTATGAGACCATAATCTCCATGCACATATTTATTCATTATATAGTGTTATGACCTGCTATGAGAGACCACCTGTCTTATGAGACCATTATTTTTTGTCAAAAGGGGTGGTCTTTCAAGACAGGTTCTACTGTAGTACCATTTTTGTAAGTCTTTGGTATGACTCGGTCCGCGGTGGACACTACAACCACTAGGCCACCAGAGCGGTTCCACCAATGGTATAACATTTGTTTTAAAAACAAATCATATTGCCAAAATTAATTAGTGTATCTAGTCTTACTATATATCCCCATTTGTTTTTACCACACACTGATTTCAATAGTGATAACATTTAATGTGATAAAAAGTGCAGAGAACTATGTAAGCACAAAATTAAGTTAACTGATCCATTGATTTATAATTTCTAACTGACACCAGAATGGCACTAATACTAGCATTACATGCAACTTTCACGACTTACCAAACAAACAAATGGGTTGCTATAGTCAGACTATAATTTAGCCAGTTTTTCCCAGTACTCTGACGTGCTGGAAATATTATTTGATTTATAAATAATGTTTCTAAAACATTGGGAAAAAAAACAAGCATAACCTAATTTTAAAATCATTAAAATATGAATCACACATCAGTCTTTTTCAGTCAAAAACAATTTTTTTTTCAAAAGCCATTTTATTTAAATACCAACTTTTGTCTAAATACATTTTCTTACTAGTAGTAGTATATTAAACCAAATCAAAAATTACTTTCACACATCATGAATTTGTTTGTTTTCATTTATAACTAACTGCAAGATCACAAGTTAACTTCTTGCTGACATGACTTTTATACAAAGCCTGGAAAGGTTACTCGTACATCCGGGCTCTAATAAGCAAATGGCAGTGCTGTTGAAACTGTTTATCAGTGTATTGTGTTAGGTTGCATGAAAATAAATATGGTGTATTATTTATAGAAAAGTTTACATTCTTCAGATGCTGGACAAGAACATGTTGTGTGTGTGTATATATATATATATATATATATATATATAGCTTTAAGTTTTTGTCCTAATAAAAACTAAAGCCCAAAACAATATTTTTTTCCACTATCAAAGCTAACTGACTATATTCATTTCATGAAATTAAGTAGGACCATGTATTTCTGAAAATAGGAAAAGAAAAGCATTTTCAGAAGTGCATACCCCTACTCATTTCATGTCAAGAAATCACACCATGAAGCAGACTTAATTTCTATGATTTTTGGATGCATCTGCATTGAAAAAAATACAGCTTGCAACTATTTGCAACAAAACAAACAACAATGTATTTCAGCTTTCATGTCCTAGACTTACCAACTTACCAAGTCCTATAACATAATATGTATTACCGTACATTATACTTTTGTTTTGGTGACACCAAACATGTGATATGTCTTACAAGGAAGGAATATTACCTACCATGATACCTTGTAATAAATACTCTGACACCGTATTGTAATGTAAGGCATTGACATCAATACATAAATATTAAGGCACAAGTGTTTGATGCGAGCTTGATGTTGTGAGAAGAAAAAAAACAATAATCTGATGGAAGAAAATCATACAGAGTGACAAAAATAGCGTGGATTACCCCTATGAGAAGTTCTCACATAGTGACATAGGACCCTCTCTATCATACAATACTATATAAAAGAGCAGGTACGTAACTTCCAAATACTTGGTTCCAACTATGATCCTCGATTTGCTTCTGCTATTTCCGTCTTTAAAGGCAGACGACCATTCTCTATGGCTTGTTTTACTCCTGGGGTATTTTTCTATTCTTCAAGCCATTATTGACTTTTCTAGTTCTACGTTGTACCTTAACTGAAGTTACGAGCTTCGAAACGTGCGATGTTAGCGACTTTTGAATCTTGGGAGAAGAGCGTGCTCATACGACAACCGGTGAAAAGAGTTATATGTAACATGCTTGCTCTATGGTACTTCCCTTCTTTAATTACAGAACAGTATGCGGATGCAAAAGTAAGATTTTACCACAGGAGTCTGACGTTTTATCAATAAAGTAATGTTTATATATATGTTATTGTTAAGGGTATTTCATTTTGTCAGACATTTCGCCGTACTTTATTGATAAAACGTCAGACTCCTGTGGATTTTACTTACCATTATCTCGACTCAACTTTAGGAATCCTGTTCCAAGAAAGAATTTGACATTGTCTCCGCCGCCAGTCAAATAACAATTTTTTAAAAAAAGGTGGGGAAAAAAAGATGTTCGTCTAGAGAAGGTCCTGTGTCAGAACTTGTCATGCGGTAATCGAAGGTATTTTTGTCACTCTGTATGTCACACTTTGTCATGCCCCACACATCAATATCGCGTCGAGCACCTATGGTTATCTGTTGTTGCTGGAAATAGACTGCAGAAAACTTAGTCTACCAAGATTGCCTGAATGTTGTTAAAACCTATACATTACCGAAATTATCTGACCTCGCAAGACTTCTTTCACAAGATTTACAACTGGTGTTGATGCGGCGGTTACTATTCTGTTTCAAAATAAAATGAAACAAAAGGGATTATGTTGATGAGTATTTGTCGGTGATCACAGTCGTAACAAACGCTTTTAATAAACCGTTTATGATGGAAAGCCGCTAGTAACAACGATCAAAATATGTAGGCTGATTGGCATAGCGACCACCAGCATCATCATTAGGCTTTTGACCCACCGGAGTCTGACGCTTTATTAACAAAGTACGGCAAAATCTCCAAAAACATGAAATCACCTAATCGGTTATATCCGATAAGGGGATTTCATGTTTCTATAGATTTTGCCGTACTTTATTGATAAAACACCAGGCGCCTGTGCTTGACCTATAGTCTGAGGCTATATCCCCGTTTGTTTGTACCCCTCTTCCCCGCCGATTTCAGTAACGAAAAGCATAAACAAGATAAAAAGTCGATAAATCTTACTCATTTCATTCATTAATTTATAATTTATAACCCGATTGCGATCAAGGTGTCGATTTTTTTTTAATGCAATTTAATGTCTTTTGGTGGGTTTTTCTGGTTTCTAAATTGGTTTAGTCACACACGAAAAGCAAGCCATACTTTATGTATACGTGCCATTGCTATTACTGTTGCGCATGGACAAATACCATGCATTTAACCAAATCATTTTTGATGCACTGTTTGCTTGCAAAAATATAGATATGTCTACACAGCAACATAAAGATGGTCTCTCTAAACACCCCAAGACTCTCCAAGAACACCTTACACATTAGATAATACTCACTTTAAATTTCAACAACAGCACAAAAAAAATTAAAAACAAACAAACAGACAAAAACTGCAAATATTTAGCGATTTTTGTGTAACAAAAATATTAGTAAGGTCAGGAGTTGCCAAGGGAAATAACTCCCGTTTTGATGAAAAATGTTCCGGTACAGTAACGTGATTATTAATCAACATTTATAAATAATTAGCAATACCACAAATAGGTCGTTAAATAAGTTAAACAAAATAGCAAATTTATTGTATATAAAATTATTTGTTTATATCAATAACAATTTAACTATTCCTCCATTTCTTTATTTTGACAATTATTAACATGGAGCATAAACAATTCAAATAAATAAGTATGGTACATTGTCATTTAATAATGAAACTGTGCAATATATAATTATCAGAAACAGGACCATCAACCAATACTATAAATTATTGATAGCAACAATGTCCATATGTGTGTTTTCTTTCTCCCCCCCCCCCCCCTCACCCCCCCCCCCTTCTTGGTACGTTTTTGCGATATTGGGGTGACTTGGGGTGTTTAGAGAGACCTACATAAAGACGATACGTCATCCGAGATTATAAAAATATGAACTGCTCAATGACGCCACTGAAGTCAACTTTAAGAGATATATCTCTTTCGAGTGACAATATTGCCAAATTTGTCAGCACTGACAGACTCAGTTGAAGTCGAGTGAAAATATGTTTTAACAAGCTTAAGCTTTGATAAGTTACTGTCACAGCTTTCTATCGAAACGATAATTGTCAAATAAATTTGGAGAGTGATTATACTATTCTGAATATGTTGTTGTTGTTGTTGTAGGGTTTAACCCCATTTTTCAGTACACGATATACAAAGCGGCTAGTATTATTGGTGGAGGAAGAACCCGGGAAAACCCACGGAAACAACCACCGACCTACAAGAAGCTACTGGCAAGCTTTCACACATACCCATATTGGCCGAATCTTAGACTCGAACCCACGCAGAAAGAGGTGAGATGGCATTGATCCGTAACGGAGAGCGCTTTAGATCACTCTGTCACTCTTACCTTATTCTGAATAAATAGTAAAATTTATTTTTCAAAACAACAGCGCTTCCGAATTTCGCTGGTTTAAGAACCAATATAAAACCTAACGCATATTGTTCTACAATAGTAACATTATAAAAATGTGAGAATTTTCGATGAATCCAATCAATCTTTCACAGAGTATACACGAGTAATCATTCTTTTATTACTATAACAGCACTCAAATAAAGTTAACTCGAGAAACCGTATCCTTCATCAACAATCGCTGTAAGGTTCTGACGTTTGAAGTCGTCGATCACTACCGAACGCAATACAAACACGATTCACAACTAAAAAAAATTAAAATGTCGATAGTAAGGGGTTGATTAAGATAAATGCAAAAAACTGACAAGCAACAATGCAAAACTAGTTTCACTCTAGCCTGAGTGCTTTCGACTCTTTATGAGTCTTTATCAAAGGCAAATACAGAACATAGACAAGACAGACAAGTAAAATACAAAAATCGTGTTTACAAAACTTTACATGCCTGTTTCTACAGGAATTCATCCTTTAAATTTATTATGTTACAACTAGTTTCTTTCAACTTGTTGCGGATGCTGTAAAATGTCTGTATTGACTTAGAAATCGATGAGCCAAAGCGACACATCTGTTTTTGTATGTAAATTTATGTACGCGCAAATTATATCCCGGATATTTTACATTAGTAGTTAGAAGCTATTATGCAAATTTAGAGAATTATATAAAAGAAAATGTGTCAGCTGGAAAAGATAATTACATTTGTGCATGGCTGTCTTTTTCTAGTCTTCTTGGTTTAAACCGCATGGTTTCAATGTGTGTGTATATATATATATATATATATATATATATATATATATATATATATATATATATATATATATATATATATATATATATATATATATATATATATTGTCTTGGTAGTCTCTCGAGTCGAGGAAGACAAGTTATGCACTTTCCTTCAACGGTGGACGCGCATGTGACTCCGGAGTCCGAATTCCGATACACACATGCGGTTGCAGGTGGGGCATGGGACACCGGTGGTTGTTGGTATCTGGGATACATTTCTGTGGCGTCTCTCACGGGTTGCAGCAAGACGCTGGCGACGATCAGCCTCAAAGTTGGAACAGACTTTTCTGGTCAGGGCTCGCCAATGCTTTCTGTCTGAGGCAGCGAGCTCGAGCTGGCGTGGTTGAAGGTCTGCCCATTTGATGTTTGTCTTGAGGTTGTCTTTGTACCTCTTGTGAGGGCGGCCTTGGTTTCGGTTCCCCAGGGATAGCTCGCCATAGAACAACTGCTTTGGGATTCTGCTTTGATCCATGCGGATGCCATGGCCAGTCCATCGAAGCTGGGCCTGGATTATTTTGGCTTCGATGCTTGTTGTGTTGGCTCTATCAAGGACTTCCAGGTTGGTGATTCGGTCCTGCCACTTGATCCGCATGATGGATCTCAGTGAGCGCTGGTGGAATTGTTCTAACTGTCTGATGTGCCTTCTGTAGAGTGTCCACGTTTCACAGCCATATAATAGAGATGTGAGGACAACTACATTGTAGACCTTCAGCTTTGTTGGCAGGCGTATGTCCTTGCGCTGCAAGACCTTGGTTCGGAGTCGTCCTAGTGCTTGACTGGCTTTTTGGGTCTCTTTGATCAGTGATCTCTTTGTCCAGAGAGCCATCACTAGATATTGTGCTGCCAAGGTATTTGAAACTGTCCACATTCTTCAGCTGCGTGTCGCCAATGGTGATACAGGGTTGCGAATGGACAGTGTTTGGGGCGGGCTGGAAGATGACTTCTGTCTTTCCTACACTAATTGTGAGTCCAAATAGGTTGGAGGCTTCAGATAATCTGTCCACGATTGCTTGTAGGTGAGTCTCATCATGGGCCATGAGGGCGCAGTCATCTGCAAAGATTGCATCAATGATGAGTCTTTCTAGTGTCTTGGTTTTTTCAGCTAGGCGACGGAGATCAAACACTGATCCATCCAGGCGATACCTAATGTAGATGCCAGTGTCAATGTCCCGGATGGCATGGAGCAGTACCTGTGTGAAGAAGAGGTTGAGGAGTACTGGAGCGAGTACACAACCCTGTTTGACACCATTAGATATGGGAAATTTCTCTGAGGGTTCACCGTCTGAGAGAATCTCTCCATTCATGTTAATGTGGAGGAGCCGGATGAGGTTGGTAAACTTCTGAGGACAACCAAGTTTCTTGAGTACTACCCACAGTGCGTCTCTGTTGATTGTATAGAAAGCCTTTTCAGATCCACGAAGACAGCATATAGATTCATGTTCTGCTCAAGGCACTTCTCTTGGACTTGTCTCACTGCGAAGATCATGTCAACGGTGCTGCGGTCTGGGCGAAAACCACACTGAGACTCGGGGAGGTTATTTTCTGACACTGCTGCAACAAGCCTGTTGAGCAAGATGCGAGCAAGTATTTTGCCAGCAACGGAAAGCAGGGAGATGCCTCTGTAGCTACTGCAGTCCATACGTGTCCCTTTATTTTTATTGAGGGTCACAATTGATGCATCACGGAGGTCGTCTGGCATCTCTTCTTCCGTCCAGATGCTGATTGGCACGTCGTAGAATGCCTCCAGAGACTGCTTACTGAGAGTCGTTTACACCTCAGCTGGGATACCATCCTTTCCAGGTGCCTTGCCACAGTTTGTTTGTTTAATGGCCCTTCTCAATTTCTCCATCTTTGGCGGAATATCCAGTTGGTTGAGCGTTGGCTGTTGGGGTATTTGGTCAAGAACAGATTGGCTGACCGATGAGGGCAGGTTTAGGAGCTGAATAAAGTGCTCTTTCCATCATTCCTTAATGCCATTCTTGTCTTTTATTAATGTACTGCCATCTTTAGCAAGCAAGGGCGTAGAGCTGGACTTTGTGTGGCTGAAGATTGACTTGATGGCGTTGTTGAACTCTTTGGAGTTGTTAGTCTCGGCATAGCTTTGTACTTCATCAGCTTTCTTTTCCCACCATTTGGTCATGCATCTTGCGGATTTCTCTCTGAGCCTCGGCCTGATAGGATTTGAAGCGATCTTTTTTGGGGATGGAGTTTGTGTCATTCTGCTAGTCCATAAAAGCTTTGTTTTTTTCTGGCAAGCAGATCTTCAATGGCAGCGTTGTTCTCGTCGAACCAGTCTTGATGGATTCGCTTCTTTGGACCCATGGTTGCCATAGCTGTTTCTCTTATTATGTCCCTGAGCTTGTTCCTATTTTCAGAGGCGTTTCCACAAAACGGTCCGTTTGTTGACAGCATGTCATCTAGTCTCTTCTGGAAATCGAGCTGGGTGGAAGGTTGCTGAAGTTTGACAACGTTGAGGGCTGTGCGCACAAGCTTAGGATGTCTTATGTGGTGAGGGGCAATGTGCAGCTGTAGGGTAGTTCTGAAAAGTCTGTGGTCTGTCCAGCATTCTGCTCCTCGCATGGCCTTGGTGATTTGGACATCCTTGGCATCACGCTGGCGTACTATAACATAGTCAATTAAGTGCCATTGGCGAGATCTGGGGTGCATCCAGGTGTTCTTGTGTTTGTCCGCCATTCTGAACATTGAGTTTGTGATTAGGAGGTTAAATTCTGTGCATTTGCTGAGTAGGAGCAGGCCGTTGCTGTTCATTCTGCCGACACCGTGCTTGCCAAGCACACCTTTCCATCGAACATAATCGCAGCCAACACGGGCATTGAAGTCCCCCAGTAGTATGATCTTCTCGTCAGCTGGAATTGAGCTAAGTACAGAGCTGAGGTCCGTATAGAACTGCTCGATGGTTTCTGCTTGACTCGATAGGGTAGGGGCGTATGCACTGATGATTGTTGCGTGCCGTTTGTGGCTTATAGGTATTCGCAATTTCATTAGCCTCTCATTGATACCGACCGGCATTTCCGGGAGCTGCTTCAGAAGACTTGATTTGATAGCCAGGCCAACTCCATGGATCTTATCCTTATTTTGAACTTTTCCTTTCCAGAAGAATGTGTAGCTGCTGGCTAGCTCAGTAAGCGAACCCTCTTCTGTGAACCTGGTTTCACTCAAGGCTGCAATGTCAATATTGTAGCGTGCTAGCTCATTAGAAACTAGAGCTGTTCTCCTGTGGGGTCTTGCTACGTTTTCTTTGTCCATGAGAGTACGGATGTTCCATGCTCCAATAATAAGTTTTTTTCTTCGATTATTTCGACAGCAGAAATGGATGATCTTGCCATCCGCGGTATGCTGACCAGATTTTTACAAGGCAAGCTTTTTTAAGGCCAACTTTTCTAGGCCTCTCCCTATTCAGGGTGAGCAACGCCGTCCTAAAAAGGTCTGCTCAGTCACCCCTGGATGCTGCCGAACTGTTCTGCTGCCTTGGGTACAGAGCAGAACGACCACTTGTCCAAGGGCCGCCTACGTGCATGTCTCTGACTACAACTCCCAGTGGTCATCTCCACCTGTTGCGTCGCCACTCGCCCATCGCCGTAGGACTTTGGTAGGTGTAGGTAAAGAACGATGAGTGTGATGATAAGGATGAATGATAGGTGCACAACATAACCTGTGCGTAAAGGAGATTAAAGTGAAACAGCCTTTGCACAGAGACAGCCTCACTCTCTCGGCCTTGGTAGTTAGAACTCAGCGGTACGAAGATTCGTCACGGCTGGGGACTACATCGGCTGAATTGGATGGCTATGACGTCTTCCGTGCCTTGTCATACCCTACGCTCTGCACAAAGCGTTTGCAGATTCGCCTTTTTGGCCGTTGGATCACCCAGTTGATCTCTTCCGCCCATTCTGCCGAATCTGGCTTTACATGCAAGGATAGGCAAGCCCCTAAGTCACCGAGGGTTTGAGGCCCGTCGGCTACCCTCCACCTGGTTTAGCCGGCCAGTCGAAGCCCTTGCCCGTGGTGTGGCCGCTGTACTTGCTACAGATGCTTGGAGCCACAGGTGAGGGCTGAGCGCCTGGTGAGGACCAAAGATGGGCAGGCTACTCCCGAAGGAGCACGACATGCCACCCACCAGAGGTACTACTACCCCTCCCAGAGCACCCCGAACACCACATTAGCATACCGTGCTTTAAACAAAGATTGTTGTATTTAATATTACGAGGTTCACAAAATTAGAAGAATATAGGCGTATGCTACTGATTGATTTGTGAGCTTTGCATCCTCCTCAAAGGGTAGGGAAAAAAGCATGATCCGACACCTACATACCAGATCACTAACATTCAAGAATCACCTGAAGAAAACTGCTACAAAATTTAGCACTCGAAACAACTCTTACGTAATTATATAAATCCCTTTATTTATTAAATACACGTACTCGGATTTCATCTTTTGGGTATAAAGATACCCTTAGGTGCTTTCGATGGTGGAAATAAAATCAATATAGATCAAGCGCAGAGACGATGTAGTGCTACATTGTCAGCGTGTCCATGCCAAGCCGTAGAACGAGGGCTACATTGTCAGCATGTCAATGCCACGCCGTAGCAGAGGCGTAGCGATGATATTTTGCGCCCGGGGACGAACTATAAAAATGGCGCCCCAGCAATCTTGTGACCGATTTATTACCCTTGTTTACTTATTATAATGTAACGTTGCAAGCCTCATTTTGGCGCCCCTGTACCTTGGCACCCGGGGACATATATACCCCCCTGCCGCTCCCCCCCCCCCCCCAGCTACGCCTCTGCGCCGTAGAACGAGATCTTTACATTTTGAAAGGTCTTGTCAGTGAGAACAGTAAAGTGTGATACTATAGTAATTAAAGGTAACTACTTTACAGACACCCCACTCCCCGGGACACTATGACGACAAGGCTTGAAAAATCACCCTGGGATACTATAACGACATGGGCAATTTAATATGGGGAATATTGGGACATCATAGTTACAAGGGAGAGTGGAGTTTTTGTATAAGGACAATATTATGGAACAGGTGAGGTGACATCACGGTATTGGATATTGGCAACAATGTTGCAAGGGAATGGCCTGAATTGGGTGGAAGATTAGGGACTGCCTTGATATACATGACTTTAGGGACACAGAAAAATATATACAGACGTAGACATACATACATACATACATACATACATACATACATACATACATACATACTATTTGAGTAAAACAAATCATCTGTTTCGTGGTGTGAACTTACCGCCAATCATTTGTACTATTCGAGTAAAACACATCATTCTCTTCGTCGTGTAAAATTAATGTAAATGTTTAACCTTTGCCCTTGTACATTGTAAGGTCATCTATTTGTATTCACTTTATGTGACATCATTAGGTTCGTGCGAATTGTGTTAATTTTAACATTTTGATCATATACACGCATGTACTAATCATAATTCCTTTTTCATTTTAGTCATTAATAAAGATAGCATTTTTTCACCATCAAAAGTGTTATGTTATAAATCCGAACCCAACCCTGTTATCTTTTTACAGCAACCTACTCCGCAAACTGGCTGGCTCAACCTATGGCGCAGTACTCATACTCTCAAGACATCAGCACTAGCCATCTTTTATTCAACAGCAGGGTATTGAGCTCCTGCCTGGGGTCAATCAACCCACCCGAAGTTAATTGATACCCATCTCAACACAACAATCTACATAATCTTTGGAACACTACGTCCTACTCCTTTACCATGGCTGCCAGTACTTAGCAACATTCCTGCTCCACATCTGCGTCGCCAGGAAGCAACCATAAAAGTGAGAAACTTCCACTGTGCATGGATATCACCCCACACCCAACAGTCCGCTTGACTTCGAGATGCCCAATCTGGTTAGGTTTGTTGCCGAAGGATATAACAACTATTTCGGTACATAGTATCGAGTTGTTAAGAGATGTAAACCACTCCCTCGTAGCTGAGCCATCTGTCTGCTTTCCTGGCTTCAACCTTCCACGTCATTTGTGAACCACGCTGAACCGCTTTCGGATTGGACAGGGTGGTTGTGCAGTCACCCTTGTCCAACGGAACCAGGCGACTGACTCGGAATCTGTCTTGAGGAGAGAGAGAGAGAGAGAGAGAGAGAGAGAGAGAGAGAGAGAGAGAGAGAGAGAGAGAATAAAAAAAAAAGAGATGAAAAGGGGAATAAACAGTGTACGCGCAATCACTGTTTCCTTCAAGAGTTAATTCTCACTTTCAATATTGTAGGGCTCATTCTTTATTCATGTATCAAAAAGAGTGGAGTAAGTTTAATTATATTTTTAATCAGCAATACCAAACAATGTTGAATCATAAATACATTTTTAATAATAATAAATGTAATAAATTAATTTTTTTAAAAATTGTGAAACAAATATATGCATGACAAGATATCGATTCCAAATGTTACTAAATTTACATGAGCATCAGAAATAATATTTAAAACTTATCTCAAGAAAATAAATGGAGTGTTTAAATAAGAGTAATTAATGACGTTTCCCCGATATCACAGGAAATATATTAGTTTATGCATTTTAGGAGACATTTTACCCGGTGATGTCAATAATTAAAGAAGTACCAGAAAAACAATCAGTCAGTTTATAAATTAGAAGAATAATTCCGACAAAGTAAATTTTTAGACATGAAGAAAAAGTGTTGTAGTAGATTTGATTGTGCTAGTAGTATTGGCTACAATGATATGAATAGTAGTGAGATTAAATACATAAAGATATTGTATGGTACCAGTACTAATGATAGTAGTAGTAGTAGTAGTAGTTGTAGCATTAGTTGTAGTAGCAGTAATGTTATTGTTGATTTTATTGTTATATGGTGATGATGGCAATTGAAAATCAATACAAATTGGAAATATACTTTTGAATCTGGAAGTAGGCAGAAAACGAATCTGTGCAGGAAATATATTTGTAAAGCTTGTCTATAAATACTTCAGAATACATGTTTGAAATATTTTCGTGTATATGATACTCATTTAGAATACAATACCAGATATCTCCTTGTATATCATACTCATTTAAAATACAGATATGAGATATCTCCTTGTATATCATACTCACTTAGAATACAGTACGAGATATCTCCTTGTATATCATACTCATTTAGAATACAGATATGAGATATTGTATATGACACTCATTTAGAATACAATACGAGATATATCCTTGTATATCATACTCATTTAAAATACAGATATGAAATATCTCCTTGTATATCATACTCACTTAGAATACAATACGAGATATCTCCTTGTATATCATACTCATTTAGAATACAGATATGAGATATTGTATATGACACTCATTTAGAATACAATACGAGATATCTCCTTGTATATCATACTCATTTAAAATACAGATATGAAATATCTCCTTGTATATGATACTCATTTAGAATACAATACGAGATATCTCCTTGTATATGATACTCGTTTAGAATACAGATATGAAATATCTCCTTGTATATCATACTCATTTATTCTAAATGAGCATTCTACAAATACAAATGAATTTAAAAGAAGCATTACCCGGTGATGTCGATATTTCGAGAAGTGCCGAAAAAATAATCACAGCGCGATGCTTGATTTATCAAGATAATACGCTATTATAGTCTGTATCTTCTAGTATATCATAATCATTTAGAATATCGTTTCATAAATTTAGCTCTCATTTACACTTAATCAGAAAACAAATACGTGAATTTTGCCCGTATATTCTACTCATTCCAATACAAATTCGTGAAATTTGCCTGTATATTCAAGTGATTCGAATACAAATTCGTGAAGTTTGTCTGTATGTTCTACTCATTCCAATACAAATTCGTGAAGTTTGTATGCTCTACTCATTCCATGTCAAATTCATAAACTTTACCTGCATGTTTTACTCATTCCAAGACAAAGTCATGAACTTTGCATGTATGTTATACTCATTCTAATACAAATTCGTGATGTTTGCCTGTATGTCATACCCATTCCAATATAAATTCGTGAAGTTTGCCTGTATGTTCTATTTATTCCAAGACCAATTCGTGAAATTTGCCTGTATGTTCTATCCATTCCAATGCAAATTCGTGAAGTCTGCTTGTATGTTCTACTCATTTCACAACAAATTTGTGAAGGTTGCCTGTATCTTCTACTCATTCCAAGACAAATTCGTAATGTTTGTCTGTATTTTCCACGCATTCCAAGATCAATTTGTGAAGTTTGCCTATATGTTCTACTCATTCCAATACAAATTCGTGATGTTTGCCTGTATGTTCCACTCATTTCAAAATCAATTCGTGAAGTTTGCCTGTATGTTCTACTCATTCCAATACAAATTCGTGAAATTTGCCTGTATGTTCAAGTGATTCGAATACAAATTCGTGAAATTTGCCTGTATGTTCAAGTGATTCGAATACAAATTCGTGAAGTTTGTCTGTATGTTCTACTCATTCCAATACAAATTCGTGAAGTTTATATGTTCTACTTATTCCATGACCAATTCGTGAAGTTTGTGTTTTACTCATTCCAAGACAAAGTTGTGAAATTTGCATGCATGTTTTACTGACTCCAATACAAATTCGTGAAGTTTGCCTGCATGCTCATTTCAAGTCCGATTCGTGAAGTTTGCTTGTATGTTCTAGTCATTCCAATACAAATTCGTGAAGTTTGGCAGTATGTTCTACTCATTCCAAGACTAATTCGTGAAGTTTGTCTAAATGTTCTAATCATTCCAAGACATATTCGTGAAGTTTGTCTAAAGGTTCTACTCATTCCAAGACAAATTCGTGAAGTTTGCCTGTATGCTCATTTCAAGACCAATTTGTGAAGTTTGCCTGTATTTTCTACTCACCCCAAAACAAATTCGGGAAGTTTGCTTGTATGTTCTGCTCATTCCAATACAAATACGTGAACTTTGCCTGTATGTTCTACTCATTCCAAAACCAATTCGTGAAGTTCGTCTGTATGTTCTACTCATTCCAATACAAATTCGTGAAGTTTGTATGTTCTACTCAAATTCGTGATGTTTGACTGTATGTTCTAGTCATTACAAAACCAATTCGTGAAGTTTGTCGGTATGTTCCACTCATTACAATACAAATGCTTTATGCGTGCCTGTATGTTCTGCTCACTCCAATGCAAATTCGGGAAGTTTGTCGGTATGTTTCACTCATTCCAGTACAAATGCATGATGTTTGCCTGTATGACCTACTCACTCCAGTACAACTTTATGATGTTTGCCTATATGTTCCACGCATTCCAAAATCAATTTGTGAAGTTTGCCTGTATGTTCTACTCATTCCAATATAAATTCGTGAGTTTGCATGTATGTTCTAGTCATTTCAAGACCAATTCGTGAAGTTTGTATGTTCTATTCTATCCAATACAAATTCGTGATGTTTGCCTGTATGCTCATTTCAAGACAAATTCGTGAAGTTTGCTTGTATGTTATACTTTTTCCAATACAGATTCGTGAAGTTTGCCTGTATGTTCTACTCATTCCAAGACTAATTCGTGAAGTTTTCTTCTATGTTGCACTCACTCCAAGACCAATTCGTGAAGTTTGCTTGTATGTTCTACTCATTCCAAGACAAATTCGTGAAGTTTGCCTGTATGCTGATTTCAAGACCAATTTGTGAAGTTTGCCTGTATTTTCTACTCACCCCAAAACAAATTCGGGAAGTTTGCTTGTATGTTCTGCTCATTCCAATACAAATACGTGAACTTTGCCTGTATGTTCTACTCATTCCAATACAAATTCGTGAAGTTTTCTTCTATGTTGCACTCATTCCAAGACCAATTCGTGAAGTTTGCTTGTATGTTCTACTCATTTCCAAAACAAATACGTGAAGTTTGCTTGTATGTCATACTTTTCCAATACAGATTCGTGAAGTTTGTCTGTATGTTCTACTCATTTCAATATACATTCGTGAAGTTTGACTGCATGATCATTTCAAGACAAATTCGCGAAGTTTGTACGTTCTACTCATTTCCAGACCAATTCGCAAAGTATGTATGTATGTATGTTCTACTCATTCCAAGACCAATTCGTGAAGTTTGTCTGTATGTTCTACTGATTCCAATATTAATTCGTTAAGTTTGCCTGTATGATCATTCCATGACCCATTCGTGAAGTTTGCCTGTATGTTCTACTCATTTCCAATACAATTACGTGAAGTTTTCGTTTATGTTATACTCTTTCCAGTACAGATTCGTGAAGTTTGCATGTATGTTATACTCTTTCCAGTACAGATTCGTGAAGTTTGCATGTATGATATACTCATTCCAAGACAAAAGACAAATTCGTGAAGTTTGCATGTATCTTATACTCTTTCCAATACAGATTCGTGAAGTTTGTGTAAATGTTCTATCTATTTAAATACAAATTCGTGAAGTTTATCTGTATGTTCTTCGTCCCATTTCAATACAAATTCATGACGTTTGCCTGTCTATTATGATCTTTAGATTTAAAAAATTAGTAAAGTTTGATTGTATAGGATGCTGATTCAAGACATAAATTAGCGAACTTTCAAAGGTTTGACTCAGATTAGTGGTGATATTTTATTTTTTATAATTAAGAATCACACGATTATAAAAGGCATACCTCTAACATGAGACGATGAAAGAGTACAGAAAAAGTACATAGTAGTCCATCATCTTCTTTCGCATTTATTTCTATGTGTAAATAACGATTTTGTCTTTGTATCGACTCAGGACATGCAATATATGTATAATATTAAAGTGACTCTAAGAAGAAAACTTGACCTGTTCCTCGTATTGCATGCATATACACAAGCTTTAACAAAGACAAAGAAAATAGAGAAATAACTATACAGTAAAAAGAAAGAGGAATGGCAAGAAGCAGGATGGCCAATATGAAAGAAATTAATAACCTTGAAAACAAATTCAATTTGAAACGGGTACAACGTGAAGATGAGGGCTACCATCAATGTCACTACAGAGAAGGAGCACAGTTCCTCAGCATGACCAGAATACCGATAGGATATCAAGGCTACATCATCAGACCAAAAGGGAAAGCACCCGTGCTACCATATGGACGAATGATAACATCAAAAGGGATCATAAACATGGAAAAACCTGCACCTATTGAACGCAAAATCAAAAAGCGGACTGGAGAGGTGAAAACGCCAGACATTCCTCTAGAGATATCGTTAGAAGCTGTGGTGAAAAATTTCAAAGAAAAATTTGGAGTTAAAGCAATAAAAGCAAGTCTGGAGATGATCACATCAACGCAAAAATACAATGGAATTAGAACCATTTAAATAGAGAAGGTACACCTTAAACCCATTAAAAGTTCGGATTTCATGCATGGATTTCTGGCTAAAACATGGTACAAAGGATGCATTTATGACAAAAAAAATGCAATAGATGCAATGAGACGGGACATACCCCTTCCAAATGTCCCCAAAATAATGAAGAGCAACAAGGGAGAACAACACATAAACAACATCAACCGGAACAGAAACTGCAAGAACAAAAACAACAGGCAAAACAACCACAAGACATAGGGAGAATAAAACAACAACAGCAACAACAGGATAAAGGGAAACAACAACAAATGAAGGAAGAACAAACCATAAAAAATGACGAGTAGCACTCCTCAACAATAAAATGGAAGACCGATGGAGTATAACGGGAAACAAACCGAAGAGAAAACAATGCAGCGAAATTTAAACAAGGCTCCATCGGAACAGCCGAAACAACAAGCGCAGAAACAAAACAAAAAGAGAAAACAAAAGAAGAAATGAAAGAACAGGATAAAAAAAGGAGGAAGAGAAAAGAAGAGCAGAAAGAAAAAAAAAGAAGAACATTTCTACGTGAGTCAAAAGTTTCTTCGAGACGATGAACAATTAATATATATATATATATATATATATATATATATATATATATATATATATATATATATATATATATATATATATATATATATATTTATATATATATATAATTTTTTATTTAAAAAAATACTACAACAAAAAAATGTTATTCAGGAATACAAAAATATATATTATACAAATTTATTATAAAGTACAAAACATACCTTATAGCAAACACTTAATATAAGGTCAGGAGGGCCTCCCTAAAATGGTCTGTAAATATCAAAATAAGAGAGAGCACCCTCCCAAACAAAAAAAAAAGTTTAATGGTTACAGTTGATCACATTACCATTCTTATCTGACACTGTTGACTTTGACATTTCCTCCGGGTATATCTACAACTGTAGCCATGGAATATGCATGCACATTATTCAAGGTGTTCCATGCATCATCGAACTCCTGATACCCAGAAAGTAGGTCACGGTGACTAACTATTCTTGCACTAAATACTTTATCGTATGCAAGTTACCCCCAGCGTGAAACAAATGTCAGATATAGGAAAGTTTGTTTATCTCTCTGACGACTCTTGTTATAGTAAACACAGAAGGTAGAACACTTAAGCATTACTGTACAAGTAAATACCTTCAGTTTGGCATCGATAGTCCCGACCTAATACTAATGTATATCCTTGGAAGCATGCATGTTTCCAAAAAAGATGTTCATTGATATAAAACAGGACAGGCATTGTATGTGATTGTTTTGACTTTCGCTGCAAAGAAAAGTAATGAGTGCCCCAACTCGTGATTTTAGCTTCCCAAAATGCAAACTGGTAATCATTTGCCATCCGGTTTTCATATCACAAAGACAAAATCACATACATATTCGTATTTAGGTTATAATTTATATGAAAATGCATTGTATATATAAGTAATGAATTAGGTGATAAAATACATTATCCTATAAGATATATGCAGATAGCTTCTTTCCCCCGCCTTTGCCACTTAATTCCCACTCATCTGTTAATGTTAATATATTTTAATATATTTTAAAAATATAATATAAATATGAATGTATTGTTGCTGTTTTGTCCGCTAAATACAAATATCCATTTATTTGAGATCAATAGTTTATCCTTTAATTCTTATTTATAAAAGACCCTTCATTTGAAGACAAAGTTCATTTTCGTATACACTGCCCCTCGTTTTCATCCGTCTTTAAAAATTACCATCTCTGGTACTGATGTGTCTTCGTCTCATCTTGTCTCAGAGGTGACAGTAAGATATAGCATTTATTATGGTTCTGAATCCCTGTGCTCAGACAGAATTGTAAGTTATGTTTTACAAAGTTATCAACGGCCTACAAGGAAAATAAACAGAACGAGGCACACAATTCGTCCATAAGGTAACTATCAACCATAAGACGCTCAAACAAACAAAATCATTATACACATGAACATTTTCGTAAACAGTCAATTTATTCTCTACAGAATATCTACATTTTAAGGAATGAAAAAAAAATTTACGGTTATTTTTTTTTTTTTTTTTTTTTGTATTTTGGTTCAGGTTGGTGTATAATATATATTTGGCCTTCATTATTAGGACTGAGATTTTCTGAAGTTTTGTTTTTATAAATACATAGGAAAGGAGAGTGAAGAAGTCAGACAATGTTTATACTATTCATATGGGTTCATTTGCCAAAATGCAAAAAAGAACTAAAAGGAAAATCAAATAATATCATTAAAAACTGTATATCTTGGGGCCAATAAGGCTCTTCAAGCATATCATTTATCACTTGCCTGATTGTTCTGTCATGCATTTAACGAGTGGACGTACTCGATTCAAACACAACAATAAATCAAAGACACGAACATCGCGATAATGACTGGTTTCAGTTTGTTTAATACCTATCTCATTAGAATTCTTTGATCATATCGACTACACGGCATTGGGAACGGGATTGTAGTTTGACTGCTTTGAGTTTAGATCTTACACACAGTTCATTGATTGTGTGTAAATGTCTCAGCAACTTTCTCTCCAGTTCTAAAACAAATTTCGTTTTTTTTTCTTTTCTTCAGGCGTAAGAAAGGTGGATGAAAGGAACCAAATGACAGCCGAAATATTCAGGCGGAAAACTTACGTGATCCCCCCCCCCCCCGGTATATTCAAATACTGACCGATTTCCCTCACATCCACTTAGGAAAGCAAATTACCATACAGTATGCTTTCCACTAGATAATCTAACATAAAGTCAATTTTCCAGCGGAAAGAAAGCTACTGGAGGGGTGAAATGTCTTACGTTTCATTTTCCTCCAATTAGCATTAGTTGAACGAGTAGTTTGCTGCTACGGGGGAACAATATAAAAAATTAATATGAATTGCGTATGCGTTGGCTATCGACTCCCTTTTCGGCAATTGTCTGGTACGAACTCCATATGTATCCTGTTATACTTGATAGCTTTCGTGTACGTACTATTACGTATTTACTTTATAATTCACATATATGTACGTGATATAAACATTTTCGTATCAGTTTAAGTAATACGTACTTAATCTTTTATTATCCTGCAAGTCCATGATGTCAGAGGGTAACGTACACTTATATGTTAGCTCTCATATTTGTGTTTGAAAGCAACATGTCCGTATATCATAACACATACGATAAGGCAGATTAAAGCAACATGATATATAGCGCGTATATGCGTCAACTTACGCGTAGTGCTGTCTACGCACTTATCAATAGAACGTATATTTGTGATATTTATCAAGTACGCACAGCTAACACGTAATAATTATTATAACGAGGAGGAGGAGGTCTTTGTATAGCGCCAAATCTTTTGAAGCTCTAAGCGCCTTACAACACATATAATAAAAATTATGACTATTTAGAAACCCCACCATGAAATTAGCAAACATAAAAACATGCTGAAAATATTTAAGGTAGGATACGTTATAAAGGTCTTTATGTTTGTTCTTGCACTCGAAATAGATGAGTTTTACGTGTATTCTTGCGAGGGATCACTGCGTCTGTGTATCTAATTTCACTGGCCAATTCGTTCACTGCTGCTGGGCCGTGGGATGCAAACGAACGTTGTCCATAGGAATTCGTTTCTATAGTGGGAATAATAAGTATACAATTGCCAGAAGAGAAGCGAAAGAATCTTGCAGGTGTATTCACATGGGTGAGGTCTGATAGGTATGATGGACTGGAGTCCGTCAATGAAACGTAACACAGAGAACACATTTTGAAATTGATTCTGGAATCGAATGGATAGCCAGTGTACGGTACAAAGCAGCAGAGAGGAGTGCTTTGATCGTGGTACTCTAAGGATAATCTGAGCAGTTGTGTTTTGAACTTGTTGAAGTTTCTGGAGAAGATATTGAGACAAACCTGACAGAATATTGTCCAGAATAACACCTAGGTTTCGTACTGACTGTGTGGATTTAATGTTGGTGCTGCAGATATTTGTTGTTTGAGGTAAACGATGTGAATAAGAAAGTCGCTTTTTCGTGATCAAAATGGCCTTAGTTGTTTCATCATTTATCTTCAGCTTGTTACATGTCATCCATGATTTCACATCAGAAATGCACATCTATACACCTTGGTTGTAGCAACAACTTTAGGTGGGTGGCTAAATTTGTATATGTGGATGTCATCAAGGTACAAGTACAAGAACTGAACTTAATTTCTGGACAATGTCAAATCCAGTAAATTAAGTTACATTACAATATCATATAATGTAATAAGCAAATTTAAACTAACAAACAAAATCAAATATACCTAACAATATTATTACATTTTCTATTAGAGGCGTATAATACATATGGTCTTGACAAATTTTTGTTTTCTTCCTCTAAGTGATTGCATTCTTGTATTCTATATACGGAATCTCGCGTTTTACCATTACATGTATATATATATATATATATATATATATATATATATATATATATATATATATATATATATATATATATATATATATATATATATATATACATGTAATGGTAAAACGCGAGATTCCGTATATAAAAATATATCTGTGCATATATATATATATATATATATATATATATATATATATATATATATATATATATATGCACAGATCTCTTCTTATTCCACCAATCAATCTCATATTGTTAATATTCGCCCAATCCGGGATATAACATCGAGGTCGATCATTCCTTAGATATCTTTCTCATCTTGACTGGTTAAAAGTGTAGTGCTGAGTAAAACTTACAAATCACAGGGTCGATGAAGGCTGGCCAAAGTTTTAGAAATCTATACCTGATTTTCATACTTGCCAATGTCTTCGTTTGATGTGTTTTTTATATACAGACACCTGTAATAAGCTTGATTCTAAAATGGTAACTATTATGAACATATTATGCTGTAACTTGACACTAAGCTCTTGATTTTTTTATGGTATTTATATTTACAGTGACGCTTTGCAATAATTTGACGTTTGACGTAAAAAAAAGATTAATTTTTTAATGAGTACGCGTCTTCTTAAGTCAAACCTCGGAGAAGTTTAGAGACAGCGAAAGTGAAACTATTTGTAAATTTTCATCTGGTCAGGCAATGCTACAGTTGCCCCAGGTTATCTGTATTTTTAAGTGGGAATCAATATTGATACATTGTTATGCCGAAGAGAGGACGTCAGCATGCATAAGCATGTTATTACTTTTCACAATACAAATATTGCAAACTTACACTCGAAATGAGCATTTTAAGTTAGTGTAGTTATCACTAGAAAACGGTGCGTTTAATTCATCTCCTACGCGAACTAAAGATATTATTGACGGTTGTTTCTATCTTGACTATATAACCTATTTTGAATACTGTCCATAACGGGAACGATTTGAGAAGATGTTGTGATTGCTCGCTTGCTTAAGAAAGGACGATTTCCAATATATCTACCCTAGATGACACCTTACTCTACCCTAGCTTGCGCTTTTGACTTGTTAGAAACCTGCTTGTTGGGAAGTTTTACATACAGTTCACACTGAAAAGTGTTGGGCACCGCATGACGTCGGTAATAGATTAGTGTGTTTAATCTTGCACAAATAGAAGAATCAATTTCTAACGGTCTGTGTGTTTTTAGGAATCTCTGAAAGACTGTTAATATTACGCAAAAATCAATTATTAGCATTGATAGATGGACTATACTATATCATATTTGGAACTGGGTTGTTTGTGATTTGGAATAATTGCTACTGCATATTCATGATTGTCGAGACGCCAACAAGAACTTTTTCTTAACAAAAGACCTATCATGTTATAGGTCTTTATTCTTACCCGTCTCGCCGGATGGTCGTCCGCCAAAACATTCCTGTTTGGAAAGTATCACTATGATTACGTCTTAAGTCTCTTAAAAGGAGAAAGATGTTCCAAATGGTGTACATATACGGTGTCATCACTAAGCCTGTGACATCATCAACGTATAAAATTGTCACATCCTAAATTAGGACATCTTCAATTATAAACTGGTCAACTTTGTAACGTTGGGTTGTTTTGCATATAATGAAACATATTGCGTTTTTATATGAGAGAGAGAGAGAGAGAGAGAGAGAGAGAGAGAGAGAGAGAGAGAGAGAGAGAGAGAGAGAGAGAGAGAGAGAGAGAGAAGTTTATTTCTATTGCCTATCCATCTGCTTCTCTGTTGGCCAATTATTATAGACAGAGATACACGGTAACTAATCAAGAAACATAGTGACTGTGGGGTTGGGGATTCATATATTTAAATTATATATATATATATTGTTACGGCTATTGGATTTAATTTATTTTATGTTTTATTGTTAAATCCAAATTTGTCATTTAGGGTTTAATATTTATTCATTAATTGGGAGATTTTTTCTAGAAAATTCACTTTGACCTAGACTCTAGTTGTAAACAGGCTGACCTTGGCTTGGTTACCTCAATATCTGACCTTGCTTTAGACATTGTAAACAGGTCTTTAATACTATTGGTTAATTTCAAGGATAACTTTTATTTTTAGTCCTTGAGGGTGGGAAGTGAATGATTTCCTTCTAGAACATTCCATTATTACGTGACTTGGAGAAGGTAGCTTCTTTCTGTGACCTTCCAGAATCGCATGATTCCTCTTGTTTACGAGGGAATTACATATATATATAGCTGTGTTTTGGAGGCTAACTTTAGTAGAATTTGGGCTTATTTTAAAGTTAAGTTGTGTATTTCATGTTTGAGTGTTATAATTATTCTGGACTTTGTGTCAATTCATTGAAGAAAGAGGATTTATTATTTATTTGGAGGAGAAAACATGTGCTCATAATTCATGTGGATGATAAATTAAACAAGAACTGCATCACGTGACATTGTCAGCCATTTTGGATTACATCGTCAAGATTCGAACCTGGAACTTTTAGAACATTTATTTATCAGGACTCTTACAATTCCATTAGTGGATTATTTTTGTGAATTCTATATTGGATTAATGTTGGATTTGATTCTCTAAAACTGTAAGTTTATTTATTTTATGAAAATAATTGTACTTAATAAAATCATTGGTAAAGTTATACAAGCCAGTTTTCATTGAACGTTTGAGTTCGAAGGGGTTCTAAGTAAAAACTTTGTAACTCTGTGAAATACAGTGATATGAAAAGCACATATCTCTCTTTCCCTAACAGTGATATGTAAAGCACATATCTCTCTTTCCCTAACAGTGATATGTAAAGCACATATCTCTCTTTCCCTAACAGTGATATATAAAGCACATATCTCTCTTTCCCTAACAGTGATATGTAAAGCACATATCTTTCTTTCCCTAACAGTGATATGTAAAGCACATATCTCTTTTTCCCTAACAGTGATATGTAAAGCACATATCTCTCTTTCCCTAACAGTGATATGTAAAGCACATATCTCTCTTTCCCTAACAGTGATATGTAAAGCACATATCTCTCTTTCCCTAACAGAATCAGCCAATGGTTTAATCTAATAATTTTGGAGAGTTCTTTTAGAACAGTAATCTCGCCTTCCCACAAACGAAATGAGAATATATTACAGAACTTTGAGACTAAGGTATATAACGTTTCACCGCTAAATTGTAACTTGTAACGCTCTCAAACTGAAACGGTTAGTGAAAGCTGTACAAGAAAATTCCACCCATGTCCGATCCTGAGAAACAGAACCTGGTGATAATGCACAGAAGCAGCCGTGCCAGTGTTTATTACAATGAGTGAGCCGGGCCAGCAATAAACTTAAACTGAAATATTCAATCAACACCTGGGTTTGCTTTGAAGTCGAGCCTTATTTCAGCAATGTTTGGGATACAAAACAGAATACACATTAAAGAGAGTGCCCCTCTTTAAACGTCACTGATGTTTGATGTTTTCCAATCTGTAGAACCTCGTAGATATTTCATCCGAGAGAGAGAGAGAGAGAGAGAGAGAGAGAGAGAGAGAGAGAGAGAGAGAGAGAGATTGACAATACATATAAATTCTTTCATACCTCCCAAGATCAAAGGATATTAGTTTTGGGTTTGGCACTGTAGGACCACGGCTAGGTGGGTTTTTTTAATGTTGTTTCTCTTCCGTGTCATAATTTCATTTCAACAGGCATTCCTACTACACTGTTATCACCATCGTCTGTCTAATTATTTGCATATGCAGTCTGCCTTTGACAAAAGGTGCACGATGCATTAGACGATTCAGAGTATTTTTTATTCCACGATCAAGTTTGGTGACAAAGCATGTCTTGCCACTTCCGTAATTTAGATTGACACACATATCTTAGGCACTAAACTGGGTGATAAATCTTTAGCGCATTCGGACTCCAGCCAAAACGATGCTGTTTTCAAAGTTTCTGATATTTTTTCTTTTTTCTTAATGTTGCGTTCGAAAAGTATAATAAAAGACTGGCGAGATAAATGAAAACAAACCATTACAAGGAGGAGCCACTCTCGCATATATGTTTTCTGATTAATTGGGCAATTGCTGGGCGGAGCAGTCTCCACGAGAGGAAGGAAAAGTTTCAATATAAATCAAAGTACACACTTAGTCTCTGAAAGATAGCATTTAAACATCAAAGTAGCTCTTCTTTCAGACGCTTCATGGTGCTGCTAGCTCAGAGAACAGCGATTTTCTTTTGCAAAGAGAGCACCTAAACCCCTTGTTATTGTTCGACGTCCCCGGTAGGTGTCATGCGTGTTAACACGGCCAAAGCACTCCAGACCCAGACAGTAGATTACTACAAGACTGATCAGTTTCAGTTTAATGGAAGCTATTTCGGGATGATGGATCTGTTTATATTCAGATGCAATAGAGATGTAATAAGTTCAATAGTTTACATGTGTGTAACGCTAATTAGCGGGAAACAGCATAAGTCTCAACTTCGCCCTACGCTGTTCTTTCTTTATTTATAATTGGACGCTATAGACCGCGATCTAACAAGCGTATTGAAACAAGCGAACTAGGTTCATTCTGTATTTTTTATACGACGATATATATGGGTAAAGATGGTAGAAAACATTGGTATCAGAAATATCGCTACCTTAGCCTGGTAAAAAAAAGCAGACGATAAAGTCATTTATATTTCATTATGTTTCCGGTGTCTAATTTCCTCTGATGCGTATAATCAAAGCCTTGTCGAACTGAGATGTCTTATTCATATTTCGTACTAGGCATTGATATCTCTTGTTGGGGCTTGAACGCTAGATTCCCTGATATAGACTGCATCATAGTTTGTTGCAAACATGTGAAAAAAGCATGCGTATCAACTGCAAATCATGTCTCCGACGATATTTGTCCGATACATCTTCAAACACCTATGCTTTAAGCAATAAAAAACGTATGAAAGGTATTATTGCTATTTTATGTACGATCGTAGCTATTTCATGTGTGATCAAATGGCGCAAAGTGTTTCGTTACAAAGCGGCCATAAACGATCGACGGTGCCTATTACAATTTAAGTGTTTTACATCACACGTTGATCTGTAAATGTTTTAGATAAAATGCCAACAACAGAAATAAGCAAAGTGATAATATGAATAAAGGATTTGCGAACTTTCTTCAGGGAAAACAAATTGATCTCATTTTGAGTGTTTTTGTAAATTTTCCACAAAAAAACGTCTTGATATTTTTTAAAAATCGGATGTTGTTTTGGTAAATGACAGAACAGGGCAGAATATACAGTAATCTCGCCCGAGGAGAGGGTATTGCTTATTATCAATACAATCCTCTGTGACAGAATATATCGGACAATCACCATATTAAAGGACTGAATACATAGACACAATACAAATAAAACGTTTGTTTTTTCTTCAATTAGACAGTTTTTATATAACCTTTATAACTAAAAAAAAAACATTTTTGAACGTTTGTTTTTTTTTTGGAATAATCTAGTATTGACGTGTGCAACCGATAACGTATATTCAGTGAACATTGAGATAGAATCATCATCATCAGTATCATCATCATCATCATCATCATCATCATCAGTCTCTTGACCTAGTGTGGTCGTTTAGGCACTGTACTGCTGAACATCTGACCAGTTCCCTTCACTTGTCTCGATCATGTGCCAATGCATGTGTCTCCGCAAGACGTGTTCTGGTCCATTCCGTGATATTGTCAGTCAACGATTTTGTCTACCCAGTGGCGTAGCTGGGGTGGGGTGGGGTGGGGGTACAGGGAGTGCAAGTTACACCAGGCGCCGTCTTAGCGGGGGGGGGGGGGCCGCCGGAAGAAGACTAAGTCACTAACTGTTGGTAACATTTTCGTTGTCGTTGTTGCAGTTAAAATTTATTAACCTTAAATTGTATTTCTATGATGACTGTATTATTATGTTGTATTCAGTATTGACTACTGTTTTCCTATGTTTCAGTGACACTGGGGGCGTAAAATTTATACATTGTCACCGGACGGCAAATACTCTCCGCTACGCCCGGTGGGGGGGGGGGGGTTTAACAAATATGAACCTTGCACCGTGCGCCGAAGACCCTCGCTACGCCACTGTGTCTACCTCTTCTCCTGCCACCCTGGACGCTGCCCTATAGTACTGATATGGATAGACTGTTGGATTTAGTGACATGGCCATACCATTTCTACGATGGCCGATAGCGGCCTCCAGAATACAACATCAAAGTAACATGAATTTGTACGTGTTTGTACATGTACACATTTTATACGTAACGGATCAACATATTATAGTAATAGAGATTTGTACATGTACACATTTTGTTCAAATGTGTGCATATACAACTCTATTATTTCACAAGTAAAGCCAATTAACATCCCTTGCGCAGTGATACATTTTAAAGAACAATTCATCTTTCTGATAACCTCTCGGATTATTTATTTGTGCGTCTGAACCCAATTACAGCAAGAAAGTGGGAGAAAATCTACAGCACAGTTATAATAAAGTTGTTCTCGGTTATAAGCAATCATGTGAGTACACCTCTCTCTCTCTCTCTCTCTCTCTCTCTCTCTCTCTCTCTGTGACTGTAATGCACACACACACACACACACACACACACACACACACACATACATACATGCTGTGTATTATTTCATTTTTATACTGTAATTTTACGATGTTTTGTTTGTTCGTCTGTGTTTGTTTTCACGTCTTATGTGAGCCCTTGTGATGCTGCAGAATGACGTTATGACCATTTTACTGTTATTAGTTGTAACTAAACACAGTACGTGACATACTCCATTCAAGAACATTTTATTCTGAATGGAAGAAAATAGAATAGTTTTTTTTATGACTGAGAAATATGTCCTGTACTGGTGCTTCGTAAAATTCGCCCCATTATTGGATCTACATACAGCATGTAATAAAATAATTATCATTACCATGAGCAATGGAAAACTATCTGTTCATGCTTTTAATTTTATGAACTTGCATAGACGTTTTTGTACTTACAATCGTGATAAAATTAATACCTTTGCATCAATGACTTATGTCTTTTCAGTGCCAGCTTTGTGAATATTCTTAGGCTTAAATTTTTATTCTTCTTGCATAAAATAAATGAAAATAAAATGTTTATGGTCTTGAACTGGACGACATGCCAAACGTTTTTGATTTATATGGAGACTTCTTGACTTATCATTATATATCTCTTTGACTTTTAAGTCATGCACTGTTGATAACTTCATATTGTTATTATTGTTATTATTATTATTATTATTATTATTATTATTATTTCATTTGGATGCACATACCAAGAAGAAATTCAGAAGAAACAGACGACACTGCAGTAATATTGTTTTCCATCCCTGATGTCACCATGCACAATATATATTGGCATGAAAGAAAAAAACATCGAGTAGAGAGTAATGATTGGTGTTAACTTGTGTTGAAATATTTGAAGAAAACTGAGGATCTCTATAATTTCTTACAACACTAAAAGATCACATATTAATATTTATTTGAACCGTTAGAATGCTAGTCATAAACTGTACTTGCCTAAATTGTACATATGCACATTTTCCTTTAACGTTCATAACAATAGGACAAAATATTGATTATTTTTTTTTAAAACTGTGTACATTAGTTTCCAATGCGTCCTTGTACATTTGTATTCAACTCTTAGTTGCCGACCGACTGTCACCCATTATTGACTACATACTCATGAAACATCACAAGTGAAGCTATTTAATACTCCTTTAGAAATTAGGAATTAGAAAGAAAAATGAGGAATTCCTGTTAGTAACTTGTTTGTTCCATTGAATCATTTTGGCTATATTTTGGTAAACACGGACTCGTCACAGAATAAACTGGAAGAAAATACGCAGCATGTATCTTAATGTAAACCAATAAATCTGTAAATGTACGTAATATAATTGTAATCAGATGGTCGTAATGGAGAAATAATAATAATAATAATAATAATAATAATAATAATTATTATTATTATTATTATTATTATTATTATTATTATTATTATTGAGTTATTTCCTAAATTGCCAGTATTTTCTGTATTCTTCTATTTTCCCGTAACATTTAGGATAACGTAAAGTACAAAAAGATGGCTCAAAATATTTGTGTTAACTCTCCTGACCATAGAGCAAAAAAAAACTTTTGTAGTGGTCTTCTTTCTGCTGAATAAAAACCAAACACAAGTCAGTGTGAAACCTAGTCTTAGTTTTATAGTAAGAACATATTTTACACTTGTGTGAACAATCCGATTTCAGGACACAATGAACCATATGAGATCTTATGATGCATTCATATCATGCATGCATTTTACCTCTTTAATACGATGTGTCCAAGTTTCCATATATACTCCAGTGCTACACTATATAACTATATACAGTAATCTTAGTACTACACTATAGAATAATATATATATAGTAATTTTAGTACTACACTATATAACAATATATACAGTAATCTTAGTACTACACTATATAACAATATATACAGTAATCTTAGTATTACACTATAATCGTACCAAATTTATTCCTTACCATTGTTACGGCTATTGGATTTAATTTTATTTATTTTTAATTATTAAGTCCAAAATTGTCATTTAGGATTTATTATTCATTAAATGGGAAATTTTCTAGAAAATTCAGTTGACCTGTACTTTACTGATAAACAGGCTGACTTAGATTCTCTAATTGTAAACAAGTTTTGACCTTGGCTTGTTTGACCTAAATCCTGACCTTGCTTTAGACATTGTCAACAAGCCTCTAAATCTATTGGTCAATTTCAAGGACAACACTTTTATTGAGGGTGGGAAGTGAATGATTTCCTTCTAGAACATTTCATTATTACGTGACTAGGTGAAGGTAAACACCTCCTCTGACCTTCTATCAATTTCTAGAAAAGCGCGTGATCACTTGTTTATTTCAGAAAAGCAGTTATATATAGCTGTGTTTTGGAAGCTAAAATGAGTAGAATATAATTTGGGCTTATTTTAAAGAAGTTGTGTATTTTCTGTTAGAGTTTAATATCTTGTTCTGGACTGTGTCAATTCGTTGGAAAAGAAGAATTATTCTATTTATCTGGAAAAGGACATATGTTTCATAATTTCATCTGGATGATTTAAAAACAAGAACTGTATCACGTGACATTGTCAGCCATTTTGGATTACATCGTCAAGATTCGAACCTGGAACTATTAGAACATTTATTTATCAGGACTTGAAATTCCATTAGTGGATTATTTTGTGAATTCTATATTTGTTGGATTTGATTCTCTAAAACCGTAAGTTTAATTATTTTATGAAAATAATTGTACTTAATAAATTCATTGTTAAAGTTTTACAAGCTTGTTAGTTTTCACTCTTTCTGTGTTGCTGCTTATTCGAGCCTAAGCACGTAACATAGAAATGGTGGCTAGCGTCCGGGATTGAGATTGAGATTGAGATTTGAGATTTGAGATAAATTTGAATTTAAATTTGAATTTCACCTAGTTTTTGCAAATTTTAAATCTTTAGTGAGACTGACACGCTTGTATAAAAATGACATCTAAGGTAGAAATATTTCTTTCTAATCCTACCCAGGAGCAGTTAGATCTTTTCAAAAAAGACGAGTTGGTTCAACTTGCCAGAAAATACGATCTTTCTGAAGTGAAGGCTTCTTTAACGAAACAAGATATCAAAAAGATTTTGGTCCAGTATTTGGTAGAACAGGATGTTTTTGAACAAAGTGCTTTGATTCCAGTCAGTAAGTCTACACCAGACTCTGACATTAAACTGAAGGAATTAGAATTAAAATTCAAGATGGAATTAGAGTTAAAGAAGCTGGAGTTTCAGGAAAGGGAGAAAGAGAAACAAATTGAATTACCAAAAGAGCAAATGCGAATTGAGAGAGAGGAGAAAGAAAGACAATTACAATCTGAATTAGAGTTTAAGAAACTGGAATTTCAGGAAAGGGATAAAGAAAGACAATTACAATTTGAAAAAGAGGAGAGAGAGAGAGACAGGAAAGGGAGAAGGAAAAACAATTACAATATGAAATTAGAATGAAAGAAATGGAGCTGGCAAGTGGGAATCATCATCATACTTCAAATCAAAATTTTGATTTAGCAAGGAATATTAGATTAGTGCCCCCTTTCAAAGAAAAAGAAGTAGACAAATATTTCATTCTGTTTGAAAAAGTTGCAGAAAATTTAAAGTGGCCAAGAGAGAATTGGACTCAGTTACTACAATGTGTAATTACTGGTAAGGCTAGTGAGATTTACACTTCACTGTCTGTTCAGCAAAGTGGTGATTATGACGTAGTTAAAGAATGCATTTTAAGAGGTTATGAGTTAGTCCCTGAAGCTTATAGGCAAAAATTTAGAAATTACAGAAAAGAAGCTGGACAAACTCATGTCGAATTTACTAGACAAAAAGAGCAGTTGTCTGATAGATGGTGTTTAGCCAAGAAAGTCGAGCAAGATTATCAAAATCTCAAGCAAATTATATTAATTGAAGAGTTCAAAAACTGTGTCCATAATGATGTTAAAACTTATCTTGATGAGCATCAGATTGAAACCTTGTAAAATGCTGCTCGAGCTGCTGACGAATATTCTTTGACACATAAAGTTCCTTTTGTTAACAAGACTTCTACTCAACAATTTACTGGCAGAAAAGAATTTCCACCTAATTCAAGCCCTTCTAAAACTCAAACTAACACATCTTTCAAAAATCAGACTTCAGAGAAGTTTGATTCTAGATCCTTGTCTCTTCCGACGTGTAACTTTTGCAAGAAAAAAGGACACGTTATTTCTGATTGCTACAAATTGAAAAATAGGCAACAGAATCAAGATAGACCAGTTCCAAATGCTCTTATTTACAAGAGGTCAAGGTCACAGTCATGTATTGAAAGCAATACATTTGTTGGGTCTAGTAAATCCCAGTCTGATTTTGATATGGAGAATTATGAACCATTCATATCGAAGGGTTCTGTATCACTCTTGGGTGATTCAGCCAATCCCACCCCTATTAAAATTTTAAGGGACACAGGAGCCTCTCAGAGTCTTTTATTATCAGGTACTTTGCCTTTATCTGAGAAGTCTTCTTCTAATGAAAGTGTTCTTATTCAGGGGTTGGAGTGCTGCTTTGTTAATGTTCCTCTCCATTGTGTAAATTTGTCATCAGACTTAGTGTCAGGACCTGTGACAATCGGAACAGTCTCGGTTTTGCCCGTAGAGGGAATCGATTTATTGCTAGGCAACGACTTAGCTGGGGACAAGGTTGTGGTTAATCCACTTGTAACTGACAAGCCTAATTTGGATCAGAAAGTTGATCCAATTGAAGAAGAAATCCCTGATATATTTCAAACTTGTACAGTTACTAGAGCTATGGTAAAGAAAGCTCTTGAGAATGAAGTTGAAAAGGGCAGTATTCCCTTCGTTGACATATGCATGGGTCAGGCTTATGTTGTTGAGGGCAGTAATCCCTTATCTGATACCTGCGTGGGTCAGGCTTATGTTGAAAAAGCCAGTATACCTTCAACTGACGCTTGTAAAGGTCAGGTTTTCGATGAGGTCACTTTTACTCTTGGTTTAGATCAATCAGAAAGTATTGATCATAGTGATCCTCTTTTGACAATTCATTCTCTTTATTCTAATCAGGGTGATGATTTTGAGAGTGATGTTACAGAAGGCAGCATTCCTTCAACTGACGCTTGTATAGGTCAGGTTTTTGATGAGATCACTCTTACTCTTGGTTTAGATCAATCGGAAGGTATTGATCATAGTGATCCTCTTTTAATAACTCATTCTCTTAATCAGGGTGATAAACGACAGTCACTTGTCGTTGAACAGGAAAAAGATCCTGAGATCTCCTGTTTGTTTCAAAGGGTCATAAATGAGACTGAAGTTACTGAAGTTCCTATCTGTTATTTCATTAAAAATGGAATTCTTATGAGAAAATGGAGACCTCCCGAGGTACCTGCTGGTGATAAATGGTCAGTGCACTATCAAATAGTAGTTCCAAAACCTTACAGACAGGAAATACTTAATCTGGCCCATGAAACTCCTTTGGCTGGTCATTTAGGGATTAATAAAATGTATCACAAGATCTTCACTCATTTCTATTGGCCAAAAATCAAAAGTGATGTTGCCAAATACTGTAGGTCTTGTCATACTTGTCAAATGGTAGGAAAACCCAATCAGAAGGTACGTAAGGCTCATCTGCAACTTATTCCTACGTTTGATGAAACATTCAATGGAATTATGGTAGATTGTGTGGATTCTTTACCTAAGACCAAGTCAAGTAATCAATTAAAGTTAAAAATGAAACTAAGGTTTGATAGAAATGAAAGGGAGAGAACTTTTGAGTCTGATAATGGAGTTGTGTTACTCTTGTTTTTTTTTTCTTACTTTTCTTCAAATTAGATATTACGGCCCTTACAAAGTTAAGAAGAAAATGAATTAGTTAAATTATAGTATTAGTGCTCCTGGGATCTAAATTAATTATAGGAGTACCAGTATATTGAAAGAGATAGCCATGTTAAATATGTAATTAATTTAGTTGTACCAGTCCCTCTTAGTGAAGGAATATCATCAGGATTCGACTGATATTGGAGCTACGAATTGTTGGAATTCAGAAATTGTAAAAAAAAAAAAATCTAGACCAGAAACTTTCACAGTTGCAAGTGAAAGAAAGAAATGAACTGAAAGTTATTATTATATGAGCACTTATGTCCAGATATTCTTACCAGGACAAACAAAATTTTCATGACGTTGAAATTGAAAATTCCAAACAGCATCACTCAAACAGGAATATTTGAAAAAGGAAATTCAATATTTGCTGGAGAATGATTTTATCAAGCCCAGTAAAAGTGATTGGAATTCACTATGCATACTTGTTCCTAAACCAGATAAAACTCTCCGTATGTGCACTGATTATAGGAAGGTGAACAGAGTGATAAAAACAGATTCATTCCCATTAACAAGAATTGACTATTCTATTGATAAAATTGGGAATGCCAAGTACGTCACCAAATTCTGACCTTATGAAAGGATTTTGGCAGATTTCACTACGGAAAGAGCAAAGGAAAACTCAATATTGCGACTCCAAAAGGACTCTACCAATATAAAGAAAGTCCATTTCAACGTCTCATAAAAAAAATGTTCATCTCTGGTCTAGAGATTTGTGACGTCATCATTTACAATGACACCTGGAAAGAACATCTAGCAACAATTCGATAATTCTTTAACAGACTCACTAATAAATAGTGTATGTTTGACAATTAATTTGTCTAAAAGTGAGTTCTGCTGTGCTTGTGTGTTTTTCCTAGGATATTTTGTGGGACATGGACAAGTTAAAAATTTGAGGCTATTTCTTGATAATATAATTGTAGACACTCTTTCCATTGTATAATTTATTATATTGTATAATTTTTAATTTCAGATGTAAATTGGTTTGTGATAAAAAGAAAGTTTATCATATAAACCTTTCTTTTTATTTTATGGGGGAAGGTGTTACGGCTATTGGATTTAATTTTATTTATTTTTAATTATTAAGTCCAAAATTGTCATTTAGGATTTATTATTCATTAAATGGGAAATTTTCTAGAAAATTCAGTTGACCTGTACTTTACTGATAAACAGGCTGACTTAGATTCTCTAATTGTAAACAAGTTTTGACCTTGGCTTGTTTGACCTAAATCCTGACCTTGCTTTAGACATTGTCAACAAGCCTCTAAATCTATTGGTCAATTTCAAGGACAACACTTTTATTGAGGGTGGGAAGTGAATGATTTCCTTCTAGAACATTTCATTATTACGTGACTAGGTGAAGGTAAACACCTCCTCTGACCTTCTATCAATTTCTAGAAAAGCGCGTGATCACTTGTTTATTTCAGAAAAGCAGTTATATATAGCTGTGTTTTGGAAGCTAAAATGAGTAGAATATAATTTGGGCTTATTTTAAAGAAGTTGTGTATTTTCTGTTAGAGTTTAATATCTTGTTCTGGACTGTGTCAATTCGTTGGAAAAGAAGAATTATTCTATTTATCTGGAAAAGGACATATGCTTCATAATTTCATCTGGATGATTTAAAAACAAGAACTGTATCACGTGACATTGTCAGCCATTTTGGATTACATCGTCAAGATTCGAACCTGGAATTATTAGAACATTTATTTATCAGGACTTGAAATTCCATTAGTGGATTATTTTGTGAATTCTATATTTGTTGGATTTGATTCTCTAAAACCGTAAGTTTAATTATTTTATGAAAATAATTGTAATTAATAAATTCATTGTTAAAGTTTTACAAGCTTGTTAGTTTTCACTCTTTCTGTGTTGCTGCTTATTCGAGCCTAAGCACGTAACACCATGAATATTATCAGTATTGATTAAAAAGCATTTAAACTTATATGACTCACAGTATTATTTCAGTCCCCAAAGTACACATCTGGCAATACCATTGTTTAAAAAATTCAGTAACTTTAACTTTATGACTGCGAATGATCATGACTTCATAAGTTTCATCCGATGTTACGACTCTATCGTCTAAAAATATTTAACAGAAATAAATTGAAAGCAACATATATAATAAAATCGACAAGCAATTTATTTCAAAACAATTCAAATTAAAAATCAAAATGCACGAACAGTATTGTGAATTAATTCCCAACATTTATAATTGTCCTTAGCAGAAGCCTCAAAAATTTAGAAACTTCCTAAATTCTGCCAGTCTCTTATGTCCCGATGTTTCTGTAGTCTTTAACGTCCTGATATGCCGGAATGTTGTAATTTAGAATATCATTGAATAAGTTTGCATACATTCCCAAATCATGAATAAATCCAAAATGAGTATGAGAATGGTCACTTTACGAATTCAAATGAGTATTCGAAATAAATCATTCTAACATCGGACTAATAAAAGGACTCTTCACCGATTGACCATTAGTACTAGAATGAAATATTGTTTACCAAACTCCCGATATTTGAACTAAGATGACCGATTTTTTTAAAGACAATGTCTATGTGTAAAGCAAAAACATACCAAGAAACAGTCTTATTGCGAATTTTTTTGGAAAACAAAGACTGGCATTGAACTCTGATTTTGTAAATATGTTTTTTACACAAATGACCATAATCTAAGTCCAGTACACTTACGTAAATATACTATAGTGAGCACACGTTATGAATTACAGGCAAATATACAAATACAGTATAAACATATTCGTGATGAAGATTCTTTTTTTAGCAGAACATATGAAACTGAACATTTTGTTTATCTACATGTTTTTGAGACATGCACGTTGTAATACGACACCAAAGAATTCTTTCCTAATTTCAGTAATGAGTTTTACAAACTCACGTCCATAAAAGTGCAGATATTCCATTAGTAAAACGTAGCCTCTACTTCCATTTTCACTACAACTAGGATAAGCTCTCAAAAGATTCCTTTCACTAAACGTTTAATTTCATTATCATACACTCCTGGTCAGAATAATGCTGAGGTTGCTTGTCGTGTTCACTCATCGTCTTAGTGGTTCACATGCAGAATACCGATGTTAAATGTTATTTTATTTTACACATTGGTGGTTATGTGATTAGAAAATGGTATTTTTATATTATTCCTTCAAAAATATCGGAGTTTCTTAGATTCAGTCATAGTATTCATTGCCAACTTTAAGCGAAATTACATATTAGTTTGTAAGAAATAACAGATCAAAGTGAAAAAGTCTAGGGTTTTACTGTCAGGAAGTTATTCCTATTTTCAAAACATTGAATGAAGTTCTCTGAATACAATAAATCAGTTAATTAAGACTTATAACCGCTGCTTTCTTCCTTTGACATCGAAAATGTACAGCTTGTTCAATTTGCTGGAATGAGCATTTATACTTACAATGCTTAAATTTCTTGTCGCAAAAAAAAGAAGCATGATAAAGATTGTTTTGTATATTATCTTTCTCTTAACGACCAAAGATAACGTGCAAATCTTCCTGCTACTGTTGCGTGTGTGGTTTATTAGAAGTTTGACACTTTGGTCTTCATTGCATATTCTAAAAACTATTGATCCAGTTCATCTCTTGTTTGGAATGTATCATCTTGAGACATTTCCGTAGAAAGGGGTCATACCTTCAAGAAGCATTCTTTACACGTTTTAACTAAAATGCTTGAAATGTTTCAGCTAACAATATATTTCACCAGTTGCATATTTGATAATGTTCAACAAATGTATTCAAGTACTGGAATATCACATGATCATATAACTTCCCTCAGTATCGTGACGTCACTTCGGTTATTCCCATACACGTAACAACTGTGTCATGAATTAACCGCATCTGCAATGTTTTTAAAGGTGCGTGTGTCAGCACGAATAAAGTGGTGCTGAAGTAACTATGACTGCATGATGTGTTCCATTTTGCTTCAGTATCTACACTCAATTTAAGTTCCTATGTGTCAGTGAAAGACAGCATCTAATTTGTAAGGAGCCTCAGTGGGTCTGATTCGCTAACATGGTTTATGTTGGTCTGCAATGTAATATACACATTGTGAGCAGGCAAAATGTATTCTCTGAGTACCAGGTTAGTGGGTATGTTATAAACTACTGATGTTGCTGGCTGTCCATAAAACAGGAAGCATCAATGCATACAGTTCTGCAGGATTAAAAGAAGGATATATTTTATTACAAATTATAATAAGGCATTCTAGATTTTATCATACGCAAACGAAATACAGGACTCATTCTGAATTGAATACGACTAACCAATAACGAATGAACACAAGGTTATAAAGGTCTTTCATAGGAAAGCGAAACAGTTGTTAAGGGTGTCAGAACACTGTACCGACTTGAATATATCCTCAGGCAAAAGTTAAATATTTAAACTTTTATAAACGCAATCGAAGAAACCAGTTACATTATACGCACACATTTCTATTACTGTCTACTGAAGAAGCGGTCGTGCTGCTACGGAGGCCAAGACAATCAAAACATTTAACGCATTGCTTCATATAATAGCCTCATATAGAAAAAAAACAATAAGCCAGATGGTTGCCTCGGTGACCATTAATTCGGTATCAGTGCCATAAACAATACATAAAATAAAATCTAAATATAAATGTGAATCAAATCAGGTAAGATAATTTTGAAGTGTCATGCAGGCATGATTTTACCAAAGAAAGCGAATCGCCAGGTAACATTATCACAGTAAAGTCGTATGCGTATGAACATATTGTAGACTACTAAAGATCCGCATAAAAATACGAAACCTAAGTAAACAATCATTTGCATCACACACATACTTGATGAAAATAACGACAAAATACTTAAAATATTTTATTAATTTTAATACATTTTGGTAGCTTATTTGAACTGTAAGAGCATTAATAAAGGGTATTTCAACATCAATGTCAAAAGGGCAACTAAGTTGACATAATAGCTATAAGAAGACCTTGCATGTATGAATTAATATTATGGGTGATACTGGCCGACAGATTACAACAACATAGTCACTATTTTGTACATGTACAAATTTTGCTAAAATCGTGCCAGTGTACATCTAAAAGTTGAAAAATGGCGTTAAACCCTACAACAACAACAACAACAACAACAACAATATTGCTACACGCACAGGGGAATTACTTGATCGAGCGGTGTCAAACCCTAGCGCGAATCCCGCTGGAAGTCATATGTTTTCCCAAATTTCCAAAGACTTCCATACAATCTGAGTTGTAAATTGGAAAGTCAGAAGTGTCTGCTTTGATATACTAAACTTTACTCTAATCAATTCAAGACCACAGATAAAACAACTTGCCAAAAGTCCAACAACCGCACATTTGCATGGTTTTTCTTCATCATCATCATCAGATTTCCGTACCGCCAGCCGGTTATGCAATAGGAAATACACAAGTATCCCCTTTTTCACTGGAAACTACTTTAACTCCGACACCTTAGGCCAGTCAATGTACAGTTTTACAGGCACATTACGCCAATATAACTGCACCCATTTTCCACTATGGACACATACACGGTATCTACCAAGTCCCTACTTATTGATTCCATTGAGTAATTTACTGGTTTTCTACTGTAAATACTGCCACCTCAGCCACACCACTATTGTATACCACTAGATTTTAATATGGACTAACTTAAAACCATGGACAGTCATTCGGTTTGGACCTGAATTCACTACTAGCGAACCATGGCATCATTGAAACTCACGAACACTCCACTCCGTGACGTTCGATCCTAGTAATTGGCTAATTATTTCGGGCTAGGAATATTTCCATGGCGCCGAATAATAATAATAATAATAATAATAATAATAATAATAATAAGGACTTTGTATAGCGCCTATTCTTTCAAATCTCTAAGCGCTTTACACCATCAATAATGATATGACTACACTACAGAAGAACAAATGACAAAAACAATGAAATTGGAAAACATAAAAACATAAGATACAAAACAGGATTAGGTCGCTAAGTTTGTTCTGCAATAACTTTTTCTTTTTACGGAGGCTGAACACCTTATTTAAAATGCCACATTTTGCCAGTCTTATAAGGCAGGAATTGTGCCTCTTTTTGAAATACGAGATGTTACAGTATAGCTAAAGCTAATTATTTAAAGTAAAAGAAGGTATGGCAGTGTCCTTTATATAAGAAAGTCTGAGCAAGACACGTGCCTTTGCCCAGACCCCCCCTCCCCCCCGCTCCCAGTAAATGGCCTCTCCCTAATAAAGTCTGGACTTCTGCAGGATCAAAGCAGTGGCTACTGTAAACACTGTTATAAAACATTAACATAAAAAAATAATGCCAGTTTCACCCCTGAAAACGTGTGTTCCCATCAAACGAAGCCATCCGACTCGGCGCATTGTATTCAACAGCTCCAATTACGGTCTCATCATTAATACCATAAGTTTAGTAGGTGCTCCAAATTAATTGGACTTCAATGTATTGTTGAAATTAATAATAAGCGGAAATTTTTAAAATCTTAGATGTCCATGTTGAGAGATTTTATTTCCCAACAAATGTACGGCATTCTGCTTGGATATCTCCACATGTATTCAATTATTCATTCAGTCTTGTATGAGTAAAATATTTTTAAAATAACAAGTTTTATTGTCATTGAAAAAGTAGTTGTACGGAAATGATGTATCAGTAATGTGATCATAATAAATTGATCTAATTCTTATAATTATTTAGATGCAAACGTAAATTATGCAGTTCCCCGTTTGCGACTGTTATCTCGTTTGGCTAGCAAGGAACAAAAAAACAAAAAAAGGAAACAAACAATCGAGCGTGCAAACTAATTTCTTTCAATAGTTGTTACCATGTGTTGTAGTTTGTTAATGTGGTCGCGTGAATAAAGTGTGAAACCAGGTTATTTTTCATTTAATGTGCTGTCAGATATATTAGGATATCAATTACCCCACTTCCATTGTTTGTTAATGACGGGACCGTGATTGGCACTGTTAAGCGAAATGCACAAAATCAGATGGCTTCTAGTAATAGAAACACACATTTCCGAGGCAGAAACCGACTTCATCTTTCTCATGCTAATACTCCATGATTGAGTTTACAACGGTTCTTGCGCTGATTCTACAGAATATATGTTGAAGTCACGTCTTTATTAGGGTATTGAGTAAACAAACGCTGACTGTTGATAAACAAAACTTACTAGCCCATCGGACTAATAACATTATGATAGTTACTAGTCCGACAGGAAATCTACTAGCCTCGGGCTAGCGGACTACCGCTAATTTCGAGCCCTGCTTGTGTTAAAAAGTGAAATTACTGTGATGAGACACCCTGTGTTGCAAGGTACAATCTCTGTGATGAGTCCCTTTGTATTACAAAGTGAAATCACTTGGATGAGTCTGTATTGCAAAGTGAAAAAATCACTGTGATGAGTCGCCTTGTAAAACAAAGTGAAATCACTGGGATGGGTCACCTTCTATTGCAAAATGAAATCACTGTAATGAGTTTCCTTGTATTACAAAGTGAAATCACTGATCAGTCACCTTTAACACCTTGTGTTTAAAAGTGAAATCACTGGGATGAATCTGCATTGCAAAATGAAATTACTGTGATGAGTCGCCTTGTAATACAAAGTGAAATAAATGTGATGTGTCGCCTTCTATTGCAAAATGAAATCACTGGGATGAGTCACCTTCTATTGCAAAATGAAATCACTGTGATGTGTCACCTTGTAATACAAAGTGAAATAACTGTTATGAGTCTCCTTCTATTGCAAAATGAAATCACTGCGATGAGTCTGTATTGCAAAGTGAAATCACTGCGATGAGTCGCCTTCTATTGCAAAGTAAAATAGCTGTGATGAGTCGCCTTCTATTGCAAAATCAAATCACTGGGATGAGTCCCTTTGTATTGCAAAGTGAAATCACTGATCAGTCACCTTTTATTGCAAAATGATATCACTGTAATGAGTCGCCTTGTAATACAAAGTGAAATCACTGTGATGAGTCACCTTGTAATACAAAGTGAAATAACTGTAATGAGTCGCCTTGCAATAAAAAGTGAAATCACTGGGATGAGTCACCTTCAATTGCAAAATGAAATCACTGTAATGAGTCGCCTTGTATTTCAAAGTGAAATCACTGGGATGGGTCACCTTCAATTGCAAAATGAAATCACTGTAATGAGTCGCCTTGTATTACAAAGTGAAATCACTGATCAGTCACCTTGTGTTAAAAAGTGAAATAACCAGGATGAGTCTGTATTGCAAAGTGAAATCACTGTGATGAGTCACCTTCTTTTGCAAAATGAAATCACTGTAATGACTCGCCTTGTAATACAAAGTGAAATCACCGTGATGAGTCACCTTGTAATACAAAATGAAATCACTGGGATGAGTCCCTTTGTATTACAAAGTGAAATCACTGATCAGTCACCTTGTGTTTAAAAGTGAAATCCCTGGGATGAGTCACCAATAATCACACAAATCTGAGAATTGCTTAAAACGGGGCGCTATCAAATGTGCATACCCCAAATTTATTACAGTATCATATAATTCTTGTATACAAAACGGATACAGTAGTGCGATGACGAGACACAAATAACAACTCTGAACTAACCAAACCGTACACCAAAATCTCGAATCAGGTTTTATAAATGAATGAAACGAGAAGAACAGTCGCAGTAAACGTCATGAAGATCAACTACGTGTTATATATATTTATTGCAAGCTTATGTAAGATTGAGTACCAGTATTCATTTCTTCAAACAAAAAGAGGCATTTTTTATCACGTCTAACTATACATAAAACATCTGAACCTTTGATATTCTTGTGCAATTGTCAACCATCCACAGATTACGTTAAAAGATAACCAGATATAATGTATGAATTACCCCCCCCCCCCACTCCTGTTCCATTGTATCGCACAGGACCGGAATAGATGCCAAAGATTCTAAGCCGGTGTATATACAATAGACATTCCTGTCTTCCAGATCAATCCTACGGATCATATTTTAAATGTATGCAGCTACTTCCATTCTGACCACCTATGTTATTTAGGAGGCAATGATTGACCAAGAAGTTCGGACTGCAAGTAACTACTTTATTTATCATATAGACAAAAAAGTCGTAGATATTACTGAAGTGGTCTGCATAGATTGTTGTTTATTTGTATTTGTCTTCTTTGTTGTTGTTATTTTGCCATATAATTTATTGTGCCGTCATACATACAAGGCATATTCTTGTATCACAGAAGTAACAGAGGACTTACCTATTGATACAATACAGTAGAAAAGTATAACAAATATATAATCATACTCTTCTACTCAAGCCCAAAGAAGTCGTTCAGAAATGCCATATAAAAAAATTCGTAAGCAACAATTTCAACAGGTAGTACTAGTTGATTAATACATGTGCTCACGGATGGAAACATCACTTCAGCAAATTGGATAGTTGGGTTCATGCTGAATTCAAGAAGTGGTTCTCTCGATGCCCCTATTGCAAATTTGAGAATTTTCTCTATTGTGACCTGCCCTCGTCTTCCAGCTGGAAAGACAGAAATAGGAACGTGAATCATGATGTTCGCACATGACGTAATATTTGCATGCTTTTGCTATGACGCAATATTTAAAATCTCATTTTTAATGTCAATACGTATTTACCAATACGCCTATCTTTCGTCGTAAATGTAAAACGAACATAACAATGTTTGAAATTATTGGCATAAACTTGTTGAGAACTTGTTGTTTCAATGCTCTTAACAGATTTATTCATGGTATGTGACTATGAACAGGGTCATATACTTCTACTAATACGGACTAATATGTATAGTCGTTTTGTTTTGACTTTAAATATTTTACACCATCGAGGTGCTTTTCAAATTAATAACAATACATATTCCAATCAACTTATGAGATTTATTATATACATCTCATTGATCTAATTTATACTGCCATTAATTTTTGGTTCAGGAATTGTCTTTCAAATGAAGGAAATTATAAATATAAAAAATAAAGAAGGAATGTTCATTTATAACCAATAACATTTATTACTAATTGTGTATATTATCAGATGTTGAAATTTAAGTGAGACACGGAAAATCTCATTCGTGCATTGGGCTGCATGGTGTGTTCGGTATATTTGAGATTTGCACATGTTTACTTTGAACATTATTAATCACTTTGTAAACCAAATCATGGAATGCACCTCACCAGTGGAGCATCAGACGGCCAGAAAATACTCGACCTGCTTTACTCCACATGTTCGAGAAACGCATTGTTTCGACACAGATTGTGATGTTGTTTGTCTCTATAAGAATCTTTATACCGGATGGAGGTAATATAAGGAAATGTGCTTCCTAAAATACAAAAATGGTAAGGTATAGGACTGTAAAGCACAGAACTATAAATAATACCATACGACAATATCATATCGTAATATACAACGCAATGCAATACAAAATCATAAAATACAATATAATTGCAATGTGGAAAAGGTACATACATCTTAAATGAAATGACAGATGATAACACATATAAAACACTATTTAGATCTAGGAAGCACTTCAGTTCATAAAAAAAATCTGGAAGATGTTTCATACAGGTTCTCCACTAAGGTGGCAGGTTCTCCACTAAGGTGGCAAGCTCGTCTTCGCTGCCTGCCAGCCCACCAGTGTCGTCTGCAAAGCGTAGATTGTTGATGTTACGCCCTCCAATGCTGACTATCCCAAAGTGGTTTTCTAGTAGATGTTGAAAAGCATGGGTTACAGGAGACAGCCTTGACGTCCTCCAACTGTTGTGTTGAACCAGTCCCCCACAGAACCTTGAGCAATTACTGCACTGGTAGCCTTGGCGTACAGCTGCTTGATGGTATTGGTATTCTTTTGACTATTGTACGTTTTCTTTGTGGCCCACAACGCCTCATGCCACACTCTGTCAAAAGTCTTTTTGAAATATATGAACACATGATAGATGTATTGTGGATTTTGCGAGTACTTTTCACTCAGAACCCTGATATTGAATATTTGTTCTGTTGTTCTTCTTGCACTCCAGAACCCTGCCTGTTCTTCAGCGATTATTTCTTCTGCTTGTAGTTTCAGTTTGTTCAAGATGATCTTCAGCATTACATTACTAGCATGGCTCTCCAAACTGATAGAGCTGTAATTTTGGCACAACTGGAGATTGTCCTTTTTGGAAGCATTATAATCAGTGACTATATCCACTGTGTTGACTATTAACCTGTATGTCAGACCTTGTTGCATACTTTTGTTAGTAGCTCTATCACTGATCCCGCCCCCTCTCCCCCATTTTTGAGAAGTTCAGCTGGGATGTTGTCGATTCCAGCCGCGTGCTCTTATTGCTGAATCCACATCTTGTTTGAGAATGGGGAAAACAGCATCATTTGTTTAGTTTAGAACTTCAGTCACCTCTAGGTCTTCTGTGGAGGAATGATTGTAGAGTTCTTTACAATACTCAATCCATCTTTCTGCCATCTAACTTGCTTCAGTACGGCAATTTCCATTTTTGTCTGCAGTGGTACTGACTCTTAGTTGCTTCCGTCTGGTGAGATCTTTCCCAATTTGGAGTGCCGTTTTGCTGTTATTCTTTACAAGACTGCTCTATTTCTGTGCACTTTTGTCCAATCCAATCATCCTTTGCCATCTTCAAGTTTTGTCTGATATTCTTGTTTATTTCTCGGTACTCCATTGCCCTTGTTGTGTGTCTGGTGTTTTTTTTTTAGGTCTCTTCGAACATAACAGATTCAGAATCCTTTCTGTAACCCAGGTGTTCTTTCTTTGTGCGATTGAGATCAATGATGTCCTTGGAAGGTGTTGTCATGACTGAGTTGAAAGTGTCTGTAATCGCTTTAACATCAACATGCATCACAATAAGTGGAGTAAATATTCCTCCAACTGTAGCTTGGAATGACATGCATATGTTAGGATCCTTCAGTTGTTCAAGGTTGAATTTGAGTCTTATTGACTTTGCCTTGTTAAATTTCTTCAACCTCACTCGGAAGTTCATAATCACGAGGCCGTGATCACTCCCATCATCAGCACCAAGGAACGTTTTTATTTTTGCTCTATTGATGCCAGATCGATAACGGTTTTGAGCCATTATGTAGTTGATCTTGTTATGACTGGTTCCATTTGGTGCGTGCCATGTCCAGCACTGGGAAGCTTTATGTTGGCCCAGGGTGTTAGCTAGTACCAAATTGTTGTAGTCTGCGAACTCGAGCAGCCTTCTTTCTTTTTCATTGGTACGCTCATTGCAAGAAGGTCCTCATTGATCATCCCTGTCTGTTAGCGCATCTTTGCCAACTTTGGTATTCCAGTATCCTTGGTTGATGAAGATGGGATTGAATAGATAACATGAAAATGGAGAAAATAACGTCCTCATTCCTCACTCTCAGTTAGCTACAGTAATTGTGTCATCATACCTCACTCACGAGTTACACCACTAATTTTATTCTCATACCTCATTCACGAGTTACACCACTAATTGTGTCATCATACTTCGTTCCACAGCTAAATAAACTAATTGTGTCCTCATACCTCACTCACAAGTTACACCACTAATTGTGTCTTCATACCTCACTCACGAGTTACACCTCTAATTGCGTCATCATACGTCATTCCCCAGCTAAAAAAAACTAATTGTGTCCTCATACCTCACTCACAAGTTACAACACTAAATGTGTTCTGAGTTTTAAGAGTTCATTCAAGTTGAAGCTGAAAAAATAGACATTATTGTATTGATGTAATTTCAGTCCTTACTGATGAGCACCTGACTCTTTTGTACGGAATTGAAAGCACATTTTAAAAATACATGAAGGTCCATATCCTTTTATAGTCACAGAATGTGTCATCCAGCATGTTTCAATACTGATAAATACAGGTTTGAAAATGAACAATCTGAAATTTCAAGTTATTGAATTTTTAATACCATGGTATTTGCATAGGTTAACTGTGGGAACTGAATTAGTACTCATGAGTTCTAAAACAAAGCCACAGGTCGCAATCACTCATACCTCACTCACAAGTTACAACACTAAATGTGTTCTGAGTTTTAAGAGTTCATTCAAGTTGAAGCTGAAAAAATAGACATTATTGTATTGATGTAATTTCAGTCCTTACTAATGAGCACCTGACTCTTTTGTGCGGAATTGAAAGCACATGTTAAAAATACATGAAGGTCCATATCCTTTTATAGTTACAGAAGGTGTCATCCAGCATGTTTCAATACTGATAAATACAGGTTTGAAAATGAACAATCTGAAATTTCAAGTTATTGAATTTTTAATACCATGGTATTTGCATAGGTTAACTGTGGGAACTGAATTAGTACTCATGAGTTCTAAAACAAAGCCACAGGTCGCAATCACAGTGTAAAACGTTTTTTTTAAAAAAAATTCTAACATGTCTATACCTATCTATTCTGGTGTCAAATGGACTCTGGTCACATATATTACTTCCGGGTCAGAACACAAATGTAGTTGAAGGTATTTTTTTCCATCTCTGTTTGGTGGTGATGCATGAGTTAGATTTAGACATTCTTGGTATTAAGTTAAATAAATTGTTTATATTTCTTAGAACAGGAGCATGCATTTGGGTCTACCACAATTATAAATTTTTTCTTTAGTTGTATTAAACCAAAATGTGGAGTATTAAGGAAGCCGATCATATATATACGGTTCTGGTCCTAGGGAAGCTGTCCATTGGTAGAGTGAGGAAGTGCAGGGGCTGGCATTGCTTTTGGTGATAATATTATTGGCTAAGGTAGTGTATATGTGAAGATAAGATTAACGATGATGAGCCTTCGAGATAGCACTTCTTCAATTTGCTTTTTATCTTCGACACGATCATTTCTAAAAGGCGATAATTTTATGATGGCCTGCCATTTATAATTACCTCTCTGTCACGTTGTAGAATTCAACCAGATTTCAACATGTGTATGTTAGACCCTGGTGCTATAATTTTGCGCCGTCAAAATGTATGAAAGTATCCAGCCAGTTAATTGACATAGTCATAAAACTAGAGACGCGCGCGTTATCTTTGCCAAAGCCAGTAATGAAACATTGTTCACAGGTAAGTGACGATTCTTTGTTTGGAACAAGGGAGCATCAAAGAGGGTCGTAGCGATCATTGACAGACAGTTGGGATGGGCTGTGTCTGATCATTATGAACCGACGTCCAATCGGAAGTTAGCAAGGCGTGCCAAACATTAGAATCTAAAGTTTAAATATATTATCTCGAGAACCAAAATGTTAGTAGTGCTACAACTATTCTGCGGAAAGTAAGGCAAATACGCTACTCCGACGCCGTTCATTATTGGCAGGAAAATGTATATTCTGGGAATAACAAGGAGCTTCGAGAGAAAAACGGTAATGGCCTATCGGATGATATTATTGTTAGTGTGAGTTTGCATAGCTAAAGGAATATGCTTTGCTAATTTTATTGTATGTATTCTTTAAAAGCTTTTAAGGACCAGAGGTAATTACCCAAGCAGTTGGTCCGAGTCTCTGGGAGACAAAAGAGGAGGAAGAACGGAGGGAGAAATTTGAAAGCAGAACGGAGGGAGACAAAGGAAAAGAGAAGGAAGATTCATACAGATGAGTAGGAACTCGGGACAGAAAGGAACATATCACACACTAATTCAAAGGATGAAATAGGCCGTCACTTGGTCTAATGATATGGTTTTGGTTGAATTTTATTTGAGAGATGACTGTTTTGAATTATATTAAAATGTTGTTATTTGAAGTTCACATTTTGTGTATTCATTAATTTCACTGTCGGCACCGCTGACTGGGGGCTCGGAGTTTTGCATCTATCACTACTTTAATGTCTGACAAACACGAGCCAGGGTGGGTCTTCTGTATTAATTTAAATAATTTGGGAGCACCCCATTCCAAACTGAATAAGCCCCAACCTTTACAGTATCTGACTATATAATTATAACACCTTGCTGATTTGTTCGCTTGCAAATAAGATTTGCAGGTAGATCTCTGTCAAAGGGACAAAATAAACCAATACGTTTAACATTATGCAGTGTGAACTTAAAAGCATTGTAAGAAAATTCCATAAATGTTCATTTCAAACTGCTCAAAATTCTATAATCTAAATAGGCGCAAAATCCAATTATATTTTCATTTTAAGAGCAGGAACGCTTGACAAGTTTATTTTCATTTAGAATAGTTTTACTTTGAGTGCAAGAACCTAACATTCATATGTACGCTAATATTACAAGTTACATGGAATTCATATATATATATATATATATATATATATATATATATATATATATATATATATATTAGGGTGTATCAAAAAAAAAATTTTTTGAAAATGTTGGTGCATACTCCCCTAAAAGTTTCCTTTGGGTTACCCAAAAAAATGAGACTTTTAAAATAATGTTTAGGGGTCCCCCATGGCCCATGAAATTTTGACAAATCGGTGTAATTAGCGTTCAACATGGCATAGTTCTAAAAGTTTCTGTGAATCAACCACTGTTCCCATGATATATTTGTTTGGTACCATTAGAAAGATCTTGATTAGTAGATTCTAGCAATGTCTACACCTATATGTTTATGCTAATGTGGTTTCAAATACAAACAATAAAAAACTGTGAAAAACTGGATTTCAACAACTGCATTTTACAAGTATATATATTACTTATTTATAATTATTTGTCATGCCACTTTTTTGTGTTAGTTGTGTATTTTTAACAATGTTTTGTAAACTTAATGTAAGAATAAAACTTTACTTGAAAAAAGGAATTTTTTTGGGTAACTACCCGGGCAACGCAGGGTACTTCAGCTAGTACATAATATTATTAATTCATAAAAAAAGTATATTTACAGAATAAAAAATATTATTAATTGAACTGAATTGAATAATATTAGTGTTATTATTGTTTCCAGAGCAATGGCAAAATCGACTAGCACTCGCAGTAGGGATATCGTTTGGTTGATTGGACATCCCCGTGACACGATAACAGGTGCTCGCCTTCCATCTGGTCGTGATATCATTAGGAATTTTGTCTACTACCACCGACAGCAGAAATTAACTGTTGCAGAGAGTGCACAGCGAGTGTTTGATCAACTGTTGCCCTTCTGGATGAAATCTCGACTTCCGGTGCGCCACAAACCAAACATTATTCAGAAGATCAAAGATCTTTATTGTCAGCATGTTGGTTTGGTGAAACATCACTCGAGGAACAACACCAAGGACCAGCAGAACCAGAAAGAATATGGTGAAAAACTTGATATTCTGTTTGACATCAGTCATGCTAATTCTAATGAACTAATTACAAACGAGGAAGACCGTCAGTTTCTGAAACTGCAGCAAGTCAAGAGCCGGATGCCTTGGGTCAGTTGACAGGAAAACTTTTTGTCGTGATAAACGATCGGCAGAACGCAAAGAACGACAACTCAAGCGAGCCGCCGCAACAGCAGAACAACTCTGCAGTGTTCAGGCGACTGTCAGAGCTGAAGAATGTGAAGATGATGAAGACAAACAACAAACTCATCACAGTCAAGCAGCAGTTCCTCAAAATCAGATGAATCTTCAGCAGACGAATTCATCGTTAAATCTGCGACGCCAAGTAGCAGTAAACAGTGTAAACACACTCCTCGCACTGTAATCACTCCGAAAGTGTCAGCTGTATTGAACCGAACAAATACAAGCGTTCGTACAGCAACTATGATCCTAGCTTATGTGGTCAATGAAGTAGGCTGTTCAACACCCTCAGCAATACTTTCAAAAAGTACAATTCACCGCCAAAGACTGAAGTTTCGCTGTGAAGCTGCCACCCAGATCAAGGATGACTTTAGACCCAGTAAAGCTGTTGTGCACTGGGATGGCAAATTGCTGCCTGATCTCACAGGAGTAGATACTGAGCAAGTGGATAGATTGCCAGATTTGCTATCTTCTCTTGTTGATGGTAGCACAAAACTTCTGGGTGTGCCGAAGTTGAAATCAGGATCAGGAAAGGCTGCAACAGAGGCAGTTCTGGAGTATTTGAAGTCATGGTAATGCGAATTGCTTGTGATTCTCATGTGTTTTGACACGACAGCATCAAACACTGGTAGACTTAATGGAGCCTGCACACTTCTGGAGACAGCCATTGGTCGCAGTTTGCTATGGTTGGCCTGTCGCTATCACATGTTCGATGTACTTTTGTCCGATGCATTTGGAGTGTGCTTCTTTGGTCCATCAACTGGACCTAAAATTCTGCTTTTTAAGCGATTCAAAGAAAAAGGGTCCAACTTAGTCCACCGTCAACCAAAGCCAACTGTGACACCATTAATCTCTGCTTGTGACAAACTTAAAGCATTCATTGCAGAACAGCTTCAACTCAGCCACCCTCGAGATGATTATCAAGAATTTCTTCAACTTGCGGCATCACTAGTTGGACTGGACAGTTCAACGACGCTTCGAAAACCTGGTGCCCTACATCGAGCTCGCTGGATGGCAAAGGCAATCTACTCCATGAAGATTGAATTGGTCTTTGATGGGCATGAATCTGTTATCAAGCTAACAGCCCGTGAATTACAGGGAATCCAACGATTCAACAGATTTGTGGTTACCGTCTACCTTCAGTTTTGGTTCACATCTCGAGTAGTGGTTGATGCGCCATACAATGACATTCTACTCATCCAAAGACTAGATGACTACAATGATGTTGCGCTAAAGAACGTTGGCCTAAAAATGATGTTGCGTCACTCGTGGTACTTAACCGAAGAACTAGCTACCATATCTCTGTTTTCTCAGCATCGATCGTGCGAGGAGAAAAACAGTGTTAGCAATAAAAGATGACCGAGGATTGCATTTGGTTAAGTCACTGCAGACACTGCCGCACACACTGCATGAATTATCGATCTCACGAAGTTTCTTCAAAACCACCACCATCGATGATAGTTTCCTCAACATTCCAGTTGAAGAACAAAAACAATACCTTATGCAAGTTATCGAGAAGCACAGGCATGACTTTGCAAAGTGCAATCGTGACAATCTTTTGGATATGTAGAACTGAGCGTTTTATGTTGTATTTGTACGATTTTCAGTTTTTTTCACCTTAATTGTAGTGCAACTGCAGCTAATAAAATCTAGGTGTATACCACTGTAATACATTTATAGATTATACTAATCATGAGCTTTCTAATGGTGTCAAATAGGCTGTCATTTTGTCATGGTACGAACGGTTAATGTATTACACCGTATCGAACTGTTTTCACAATGTCGAATGCCATCATGACTATTGCCTAAAATTTCATCACCCTTGGGGGACCCCTAAATATTATTTGAAGGATCTATAATTTTGTAGATGTTATTATGGAACCAAAAGGAAACTTTTAGGAGGGTATGCTATACAATATTTAAAAAAAATTTTTTTTTTTGCATAATATGGGACACCCTAATATATATATATATATATATATATATATATATATATATATATATATATATATATATATATCAGTAGGATCTGAATCACATAAAAAGCGTATTACAAAGATTAAAATAAGACAAGAAAAATTCTAAAAATTGCATACAACTTTGCAAGTTAATAAACTGAGTTAAATTAAAAATATGAAGGTTTGGTCATTCTGAGACCTCTCTTGTTAGACAAAAAACGAACATGGAAACTTTCGCCGAGAATTCTTTCAAAACACTTTTGTAGAGGGGCACCAATAACAGCAAATATTTGGTAACATCACGGCCATTATTAAATATTTCATGCTATCTCAACTTAAAGTGAAGCCAATTTTAGTGAAATAAATTACATAAAGTATATGTCATATGTAAAATATTGATGGTTCTTTTTAAAAATAATAATAATAATAATAATAATAATAATAATAACAACAACAACAACAATAATAATATAGCAGCAGTGGGGGGGGGGGGGGGGGAATCGGACATTTGCTCCAGAGACATCATTTGCTCTAAATCTAACAAACATCTCGAGAGAATTAATTCGAATCCTTCTTTTTCAACCTAAAAAAAAAAGATTACTTGCTCGAAACATAAGTTTTTCGCAAATCATACTCCAAGACCGTTTTCATCGTTTAGTCAAAATACGGTCTCGTCGTGATGTCATCGCCCCCCTGCTGCTATGGGTTAACCGAATATTTGATCGAGTCCGATACGATATCGTGTTCGAGGATCATGTAAATTTATTGTTATAAATCCATGCGGGGTTGACTGAGCTTTACTAAAGAAATTTTTAAATTGATTGAAGTCCATATCCGAACACCATGTCTGCCAAATATTTCGGAGCGTATGTGTATCAACGCCGTTAAACACAGCAAGAATATTACAGTTATCTCTGATTACTTTTGGAATCTGAGTGTATCGTTGAGTGACATATATCACGTCAGTGTTTTTGTGCCTGCCTCGGGAAAATATTCTAGCTGGGTTTTTTTGATTGTCTAACATCACATCGTCGTATACGACTAAATTGTTAATGCTCCCATCAAGGTCATCCACGGATGGCGATCGTCAATATCAGTTATAAAATCAATGGCGTTCTCACCCTTAATTTCTGATGCATTCTCGTTAAAATCCTTTAACACGTCATAGCATCGTTGATCATCTACGCTAGGAGCAACTAAATATAACTTATTCCACTTCATCCATCTCACTATTAAATTGAGCAACAATTGCGTCTTGCCGGATCCAGATGGCCCGATTATAATCATCCGGACAGTGTTTGGTAGCGCTGCATGATGCTTAACTGGTTTTCTTGTTTTAGTCGCTGAAAAATCAATTATATCCATATCCTTATACATAAATTATGGATCTATATTGTGTGAAGTGTAAAACGCGTACTAGCACAAATGATGTGACGACGATTACAACTAAAAATAACAGATCTGCACTAACTGGTAGATGTGCAACATGTGGTATAAAAAAGTTTAGATTTGTTTCTATGAAATCCGGAGATGTTTTAAAAAAAAACGAGGAGGTGATATCACAGCCAAATTGGCAAAGCTCCCTGGAACCCCATGGGCAAAGTACCCCGGAGAAAAGCACCTTCCAGGATATAGCTATTGTGGCCCCGGAACACGATTAGATATCAGACTTGATGATCAAAATCAGCCCCAACCCGGCGAGTATCCGATAAACGCTATTGATAAGGCGTGTCATGCTCATGATGTTGCATATAAAAACAGCAATCTGCAAAACAGGCATCTCGCAGATGTGAAATTAATTCATGCGTTAAAAGCTATTCCTGATAAATCTTTCAAAGAAAAATTGGCTTCATGTAAAATCAGCTATGAATGGCAAATTGATGATGGGCGCTGGTAATTAATAATATGGAAAATATTTATTATTTTCCAAAAGGATACTGGAGGGGTAACGCTGCAATCAATAAACTCGCCAACGCCGCAAAAGTGAAAAAGGCCACTGCGGCTAATTGGTTATCCAAACAGGCTATATGGCAAATTTATCTACCGCGTCCTAAACAAATCAATTTCTCGCATTTTGATGTTACCGGACCCAATGAAGTTCATCAAGCTAATTTATTGTTTTTACCACATGACAACGGTTACAAATACGCGCTAACCGTAGTTGACGTTGCGAGTCGATACAAACAAGCAGAACCGCTAAAAACAAAATCATCACCTGAAGTTGCTTCTGCATTTGAAAAGATTTCTCGACGAGGCCCACTACGCTGGCCAAATCTGTTACAAGTTCATCCTGGCAAGGAATTTCAAGGCGCTGTTTTATCAGCGATGAAAGATCACGATGTCACCATCAGACGGGGGCATACTGCACTACATCGCGATCAGGCAATTGTAGAACGATTTAATCGGACTCTTGCTGAGCGGTTATTTGGATATCAATACGCATAAGAATTCATCCAAGAAAAGCGATCCCGTGAATGGGTCAAAAGGTTACCAGGAGTATTTGCAGCGCTAAATAACGAGATTACCAGAGCAATCAATATGAAACCTAACAACGCAATAAAAACAAAGTATATACCACAACCACAGCGGGATAGCGTTTCTCAGCCAATTCTCAGCAATGTCACCGTGAGATATTTATATGAACCAGGAGAACTCGAAGGTGGTAAAAAAAAGAGCTACTGATCCTATTTGGAGTGTCACTACGCATAGCATATCTACTATAACACGATCAACTGGTAGACCTCCAATCTTTAAATTGGATTCAACTGCCCCTCAGCGGGGTTTTACACGCGAACAATTACAAGTTATTCCTGACGATACTCAATTGCCACCGCGCGGCCTTAACTAGCGCCGTTGCGTCTGTTGCACTCAAGACAAGTCAACATTACATTGTTTCTGACATGACCGAGACTGTTATTTTTTCTGTCTACGGTAAATTGGCGAGGATCTTTATCCGAATACTGCCAACGCATTATACGATTGCAACTCGCGCAGTGATTATTCTGTTGTTGCTTCAGCGTAATTATTAATTCAGCATCAATATCAAATTCTCGTTGTTTGTTTTTTTGTCTTGGAGTTTGTAACTGGAGAGTTTTTTTTATTAATGATGCTAACATCAATATCATCCATTGTGGTGTCGTCATCGAAAACAATTCTTCGAAGCTGATTTATTCGCCGTACTCTAGACACTGCAAGATAGATTAAATTTGACCACTCAATGCGATTATCGACTATCCAAACAATTGTATCCGCGATGGTTAATCCTTGCGAGGAATGTATTGTTGTTACGTAACCCAGTGTCCATGGCGATTTATTAGCACGCAATGCATCTTCGACAACACTGATATCAACCAGCACAATATCATTTAATACTAGTGTTTGTCTTTCGCATTGTCCTGGAATTTCAACTTCAATATTCTGTCGCCGTGTGTCAGCGGGTCTATAACACAATGGAACTTTTATCAGGGGATATTTTTCTTTGTGAAGCTCAAACAACTTTTTCTGAAGTGTGTCTCTGACTATTTTTCTGCTAGCAACTACAAAATCGTTTGGTCTCCATGTGTTATAAAATTCCTCCATTGGAGTTTCAGAAATTATTTCTCTGATTATTTAACATTGGATTCTATCCGGTTGTAATCTAATTAATTTTTTAACCTCACTTAATTGTTCGTCAAGTGCCCTATAATCGCTATCAATTTCTTCGTAATAGTCCACGAATTCTTTCAGCCACTTATGTGGACCCGCGCCGACAAATGGTGGTGGCTGTCCATGATCTCCGCACATTATCACCGCTGTATTCTTTTTCAGCAACCAATCAAGAAACATTTTTAATACATCTACTGAAACCGTACATATCTCATCCCAAATTATAACCTCGGGGATGAATTTTTCTCCCATTCGTTCGGGTTTCCATTCGCCGCCACTGTATCTGAAAAAACTATGATACGTACACGCGGAAACACCTCGTTGTTTTATCTCTCTGGCTAATCTATGTGTTGGCGTCAGCACAATCATGTTTACGCGTCCTCGATATAATTCAATCGCCAGAGTCGTTTTTCCTGACCCGCCACAGCCGTTTAAATAAATTGTTTTATATCTACAAATTGGATCTGATATCGATGGTGCATTAGAACGCTCTGATAAATTATCACCGCGTAAGTAATTACTTTTAATTTCAACATCTGCTGATTCAGAATACTCGCGCAGCATTTCTTTTTTAATTCTCCACGATCCCCAGCTTTCATCCGAATTAGTGAATTCAGCAACTGCGCAACTGTACTTGCTGTTAATGTAAAATGAATCAACGGCAACTCTAACCGCAGTGTCAGGAAATCTATTTATCATTGAAAATAAATTAATACAAGCATAACCCAGCATCGACGACCTCAAATGTGTATACGAGATCTGTAACCGTCGCTATAAGTAACGACTGTACCCAATTTTGTTCCATCGGACAAAAAAGCATCTTTACGATCCACATATATGTTTTTGGATACTGCATCCGCGATTACAAAGTCATATTCGGTGTTATCCATAATCAGCCGTGAACAATATCGTCTATAGTCGCATTTTTTTCCTCCTTGAGTGAATTTTCCGATTATTCTTCTGCCGAGATCTTTTGCTTCGATGTTTCGTTGATTAAATATCCGTTTGGACCACTCAATGATATATTCTTCGCCGGCATCAATATGTTTTATGGATTCCTCAATTATACTATCAAGACGTTCCGGTGTTGGTAACCAGACATTGATTTGTTTCCGATATGATATAATTGCTTCACTGACTGTCAGCGAAATTAACATTTTTGTATCAATCATGAATCGTAATAGCGTTATTGGCAGCCACTTCTTTTCAGACATGTGTCTACCAATCCAAATATAACAACAGCGATGAAGTCCTGCGGCGAACTCAAATGATACTACACGAGCGAATCCAGTTAAATCAAAATCAGGCAGCGGCCCATTAATTGCAACACGAGTCATTTCATGTACGGGGTGTCCAAATCGTTTAAAATACTCAGTACACTCTCCATAACCAAGAAAACTCGCTGGATAACAAGTAACCATATCAACTGAAATGATATTATCATGGTCGTATTTGTTATTCCATAAACCGCCATGATTAAATTCTAAACAACTAGCCTCAATGTCTGGCAAGAATTCTACGCGTGTTGGTTTCCATGCGTTTTTGATTCTTGCAAAATGAGCTGCAACCGACGGGATTGTAAAACAGTTTGTCAATAATTGTTCGTCGTTGATGATTTCATCGGTGGCTTCGCCACACGCCGTTAAAAACCCACTAGCTGTTTTTTTTTTTCATTTTGTTGTGAAATGCTTCAGTGCGGTATAATTCACCGTTTGGTCTTACAAACTGATTAACGTATCCGGGTCGTTTTCAATGCTGCGAAGTAACCACACCGACACGGGGTCGTTTTTACTCAAATGCGCAATAGCATCGAATAGTTTCTTTTCAGCGAGAAAACCATCCTTGGAAAATTCTTCTCGTAAGAATTTGTCGGGTATATACTTTATTGTTCTGTTTCGTGGAAATATTGTGACCGCGGACGTCCATGCGTGTTCGTTATGATCAATAATTTTAATTGGGGCTCCCTTTGATTTATATTTTGATTCGTATAAAACTTCTCCGGTTATCGTTGTAACAGTTATTGGAAATCTCAGCGACGTTTCTAATTTTGCTATATCGCTAATAGTCGCTCCGCGGTCTTTCACCGTTAACTCCCATTGAGCTATTTTGCTACGCCGTAGATCGGTAAGTTTGTTCCCTCGGGATGTATTTGTAAAATGTTCTGTTATTCGTGCTGCTACACAATTGAGTGGCAAAGCCACTGACGACGAAGTCGCCGGCGACGACTGTTTCATTGGTTTAAGTTTTCTTATATCAGGTTTTTCATTTAACGGATATATCCCATACACAACCGCTGTTTCAGGATATGCTCGTTCATAGTATGGTTTGTCAATTCCAGTTAACAAACCCGGCTTAGAATCACGGCTAACAACGATTGTTTTCTTGTCTTTGAGAATTGGTTCAAATTTGTCTGGTATAATCCAACTACCTGATTCTACACGGATAATGAATTTCACTCTAAAAAAACACTTTTTGTTGCCAAGTTGTGATAACATCAACGCTGCGTTTTCATCGTTCATGGTGGCATCAACAACACCATCAATTCGAAATGTTGACCAGCTATGAGATGCGCCGTCGTGCTTGAATTCATTAATACAATCGCGTATTTTATTTATCAGGGCTCTATCAAGAATTTTATTCTTTGGTGTATCAGAAACTCTATCGAGATTGAATTGAGCATTTTTCCAAGGCGTAATGTTCGATAATCTCTCAAACTCCTTATCAGAAGCTCTATCGAGATCGAATCTAGCATTTTTCCAAGGCGTAATTTTCGATAATCTCTTGAACTCCTTCATGCTATCGTCTATTAGACGTTTTGGTTTAACAGATACTCTATCGAGATTAAATCTAGGATTAATTTTCGATAATCTCTTGAACTCCTTCATGCTATCGTCTATTAGACGTTTTGGTTTAACAGATACTCTATCGAGATTGAATTTGATATTTTTGTAGGGCTTAATTGCTGATAATCTCTCGAACTCCTCCATGTTATAATTAAAACAAATATTTAAATAGAAAAATATAGTATAATGAATCACTGCAAGTGGCTAATGATTGGATCAACAACCCCGTGTAACAAATCATGCAGAAGCGAATTCTGTGGGTATCATTTACAAAGTGTTCGCAACGGTTCCTACGATGTGGGGATGGGGTAAGGGGAAAATCGCAGTTGTGTCTTGCTTGTGGGGGTAAACGATACAGGGAACTAAAACGCTATTATGACAAACGAATAAAAAATGCAATTATTGATCCTACCGATGACTCCGTCAGCGACAAAGTCATCAAAACCCCTCAAGATTATATCAAGAGGTTTATAATTAAAGCAGATAATAAATTAGACAAGTAGTATTATTATACAAATGAGCCAAGATTTCAGACCTCACCCAGTGCTTGTTAATTATGAAGCATCCCGTGATGGTGTCGTCAGGCATCGCAGAGTAAAGAAACCGGTTGGACGGTTAAATAATATGGGATCCTTGATGTTTACAGCCGAGGGGAAGACATATCTCTGTCACAGAGCCATCTATGAAGCATTTTACGGATTAATCGAAGACGGATTTGTGATTGATCACGTTGATGGATTCCCTCAAAATAACAAATTGGATAACTTACGAGTTGTTACTCAGCGTCAGAATGCAAAATTAGGTGGAACCGGCAAACACGCAAAAACGGCAAAACATGTCAAAGCATTTGATACAGAAACCAACGAAGAAAAAAAATTTCAATCAATAAATGAAGCCAGTACATATTTTGATATTTGTAGGTCTTCAATACGATTTGTTGCAGAAAATATAAATAAAACAGCTCTGTCGAAAAAAATGGTCATAAAATAAAATTCTTATACATCTGAAACGATTCAAGGGAGATAAATCCTTTATGGATAAATCCGCCGCACTCATAACACTCTACTCACTAAGTTCCCTTGTATTATGACTTTAAAGGAATTTGTGCCGTCTGCTACACCTGTAGAGAGAGGTATAATTGACTAGGCGCGCGCACGTGACTGTATGTAGTAAAATACATAGTTTCGGTAGAGTAGTATTTATCAACTTTTAACATTTTCTAAAACCTTTTATTGTCGCTTGGTTAAAACTGCATCATTTAAACAGTTGTATTTATTTAGACCATCTAAATTCAGCTATTAATACACTTTTAGTACAGACGTTCTTTATAATCCAGCGCGCTACCTATGTTCGCTCAGCCGGAACGAGTATGAAACACTAGTGTTTCCCATTCATTGAAGTAGGTGGGCGTGGTTAAAATCGCTATGTGCGAGTTGTATTTTTCAGTGTGTAAAAGTATTTTATTTTCCTTTTTCCTGTATGCATTTTTATAAATACAGTGAAAACTCTCTTATTGTTAAGTATACATGTCTTCCCCTCCTCTATATTGATCGGTATTTCACTGACGCAGGCATGTGACCTTCAGTACAAACGTTCTTTTGTTCCCTACCTGCATATTGAATCGGTATTTCACTGACGCAGGCATGCGTGACTGAAAAGACCCAGCTATTTACATGCTATTTTAAACAACAGTTAAATTATTATTTTGTTTGTGTACTTAGTATTTTATTTCCTAAATACTATGAAATTTCTGTTGATACAGTAAACTTGTCTATTTTAAAAATCTCTTATTGTTAAGTATAATCAGAAGATATATATATATTAAAAAATCTCTATTTTGTATGACAGTTCCGTAGTCTAAACGGTAGAGTGTTTTGTCTTGTAAACATAGATCTATCAACTACGTGTTCGGTCCCCATAGCAGATACATTATTTGATGGCGAAACGAAAGATGTTTTTCTATTAATTGGGAGGAGAGGGCGGACCCCCTCAGCCAAACCAACATTGTAACTCATGCTATCGCATTCTCGGTAGCAATACGTCAAAAGCTCGGCCAAGAGTATCAAAAACGAGCTGAAATTAGTTCTAAGGTTCGTGATCTTAGAAAAATATTAAACGAGAAAAAACCAGTATCTTAACCACGTGAGCGTTACTATAAAAAATAGGCTTTCAGTAAATTTTCAGTAAAAAATTATTTTTTTAGCGTTTTTTGTAACACTTGTTACACTTGTCACATGGGATTTTCTCTTGAAAGGATACTCAGCAGTTTGGGCTTGCTCATGCAGTTATGTGCGTACTGGATGATCTGGTTGTGGTAGCAAGTAATCACCGCGACGCCTCCATTTTCACGTAGTTGTTGTTGTTGCCGCGTCGTTAACAAAAATCGTTCATCGCCGTTCTCAGATATTACAATTTTGAAACCCCCAGCGATGTTATTTCTGAAACACTCGCGGATAGCGTCATACAGTTTAACCTTGTCCGAGATGGATACGTTAGCTTGATGGTACATTATTTACATTATTTAATAACTCAGCTTTTAATTGTGATAGTTTCATATTTGAAAACTCAGTTCACAAACAATATATGGTAGGTGAATCGCTTACAACTAAATTAGCCCGAGAGCGGCTAGCAGCAATTAAAAAGTTTATACCGGTTCGAGACAGACTTCGCGAGAAACTTCAACAACGACAACAAGCGCAGACTGACTTTTCTGTGTCAAGTGAACAACTGTTTACTCCGATAACAAGTGCGACCAAAGATGTGAAAAAGTTAACTGAAGCAGCGATATACGGAGATATTCCTGAAAAAGAACGAGCAACGAAGGCGCCGCTGCTTGATACACTTGAAAAGATAGCAGCAAAGACCGAACAAAAGCGCGCATGGATACAACAGCTATCCAGTGATATAAAACTTAACGCGAAATTGAAGAACGCGAAGAAGAACAACAAGGTGCAGCTGGAGGAAAAGACTATTCACCTGAGAATATATTTATAGTCGCAGCATTAAATGAAATTAAAGGAAACCATACGGATTCCGAATTAGCTGATTTTGCTAGAGACAATTTTCCAAAGGGTAAAAGAGAGAATTTATTAAAAGACGAGTTTAAAAATTTTATAAAAAACAAAGACACTTCGGCATAAAAAATATATTTAGTGAAACGCGGCGGGAATAAAATCTCGGCGTTGCAGCACCCTGGTTATGATGACTTTCTAGCTGCGGTTAAAAGCGGTCCACAACCACCACGTTATACGGAGGATCCAATCCCGGAACAAATAGACATAAAAGCAGAAGCCGGTTCTAAGAAAACAAGCGGAAAAGGATATTCGATTGAAAATCCTTTAGATTTCAACGCAACCGTGACATGTCCTGGTAACATCCTCAGTGATATATCACGGTTAGAAGTACTTATGGGTGGAAAGTGAGCCGGAAACAATTCCGTAGAGATAATTAATGAAGCAGCTGATATCTGTAGACGATTATTTGCCGGCGGTATCATGGGCATTGATGTATATCGAGAACTCATTGCTGAATTAGTTGAAAATCACAGAGACGCCCATGCTTATGATGAAAATCCTATGGATTTTAGCGATTGATCACTAATTGAAAAACTACTAGTTTTATAACAAGATGATCATACACTACAACCATGATAAACCCGTAAGCGTCTACGTGGTGAACTCACGATTGCCTGTTTATAGAGAAGATGGTCTCGGCAATACCATTGCGGCGTTATTTACAAGAATGGTCCCAAAAGTGGCGCCGTTAGCTAAACAATTATCAATGAAAGCCATTGATGTTATTCGTGATAAGGGAATCAGCGCTGTTGGAAATATTGCCGGAAAGGCATTTTCTTCCGCGAAAGATAAAATAGCATCATTGGTGCGAAAGAAACCAACAGTGCTGCCATCAACTACAGTGATGCCTGCAAAAATCAGTAAAGCAATAAATAGCATAGTGGAAGAAAAACTAGCGTCGTTGGCTGCTTCAGTGACTCCGTCACCATTGACGGCTTCACCGGTAACAGATAGCGCTATCATGAACGCGATAGCAGGAAGTGGTTTGAAACGAAAACAAAAACTACGATGATTACAAAGGGTTTCACAATTGAAAACACTAGTGTAAATAATATAATGTTTAAACGAACAGCTGATCCCGCGTTTGATATAGAAGCCCCAGTACCCAAGGACAATTCCGTCCGCGATTATCAATACTATTCCTATCATGCAGTACAACCCGACCTACGATCGCGAATTGAACTTCAAGTTCAAGATACCAGTAAATGCTTTTTGCCATGTGAAGCATTTATTGAAATCGAAGGAAAACTCGTAGCAAATGTTGCACCTGATACCCATATGCAAATGATCCAAATATCCGAGTTGGTTTCGTCAACAATGGCATAATGGCGTTATTTGAAAGTGCAAGATATCTCATTGATGGAAAAGAAATTGAATCAATAGACCGTGAAGTTGATGTTGCAACAACAATAATCGGGCTAGCAAGATACTCCGATGATTATACAAGGTCGGCTGGTCCGTCTATGTTGTTTGCGAAGGATACTACTGATAACGCTGACCACCTTCAATACATTAAAGTGTTGACACCGCGAGACACTTCAGTTGAGAATCAACAAGAAGCGGCTAATCCAGAACGTCGAGCTAGACCCGGAGCTGCGTTTGATATTCTCAGAGGCGTTAATGGTAATTTCAATTTAGGATTTGCAACACGAAAATTAGCATTGCATGAACAGCAGCGATATTTTTCATGTGCGATTCCACTCCATCACATATTTGGATTCTGCAGAAATGTCAGAAAAGTCATCTATGGAGCCAAACACACAATCGCGTTAGTGCGAAAAGGCAATGACAATGATGCAATTTGGCGTACTGGTGCCGCTGATGGTAAAGATGTTTTGAGTAAAATAGTATTGTGGATGCCAGTAATGACCCCATCAATTACCACGGAAGAGCGGCTACTTTCATTTATGGACACATGTGGCAAATCATTGATAAGTTGGCTAACAACAACAACTGATGCCAAAGAGGATAATGTTGCTGATACATTTACATGGCACCTGGCATCAAAACAAGGCGTTTCAGCTCCACGTCATATATTTATAGCGCTGCAGAATCGGAATCGATTAGGCTCCCAAGAACACAGTCATATGATATTTGATCGATTAGGAGTCAAGGAGGTTTCACTGAGAATAAACGGACAACAAGAACCATCTGAGGATATACAGCTTGATTACGACACTAACCACATAGCACGTGTGTATCATCGAATGCTGTCATTTATGGCCCGTAATCAAAATGTTGATACTGGTTTACAAATATCGCAACTTGATTTTAAAAACCTATATCCGATTTATTACTTTTCGCTGGAGCATCTTGATTTAACAAGGCAATTCGTTGTTGACATACATTTGAGGGCTCGTATAGCTCCTAGTGGTGTTGATTATAGAGCGGTTGCTGTCATTCTCAGCGACAAATCAATGTTGTTAGAAGGGGCTGGCGGGCGAATGAGAATCATTGACGCACCAGTGGAAATATGTAAATGAAACTTGAAGAGTTTCCAATTAGATCAATTGAAAGTATAAATGTGTTTTACAATAAAATGACATATAGTGTTGTTAGTGTCAAGCTGACTGATGGTCAGGTCAAGAAATTGCGATCAAAATCCGCTAAAGAATGTGGAACCACAATAACGTTGAAACCAGCGCAGATGTCCGGCGGTACACATAAAATATCATTGACGGATCGTCAATTAAAACATTTCAATGATGCGCTAAAGAATAAGCGAGGGGTTCAAATTGTATTTTTAAAGGCTGCAGTCGCCAACATGATAAAATCAGGTGGTATATTTCCATTGTTAGCTGCAATACCAGCATTGATTGCAGCGGCTGCCCCAGCGGTGGCGAAATCGGCGGCGTTGGGAGCCGTTGGGACCGCGGCAGGGATGGCGTTGAAAAATGCAACTGGGAAAGGATATAAAAAAGGGAAAGTGTCTAAGACTACCAGGAACCCCGTATTCATGGTACAGCGGGAGATCCGTTCACGGATCCGGCCTGAGAATACCAGGAACGGTTTATTAGTTGAAAACCCAATTCTTCCCATGTCCAATTTTGATTTAATTGATGCTGCTAAAAAAACTAGCGATAAAAAACTTCAGAGGGGTTTTTATGAGAGATCAATTACCGAGAAAACCTAAACGCGTTGAAACCGGTATCATCAATCTTGATAACAGTAACGGATCGGGAACTCACTGGGTTGCATACGCGATCGATCCGCGTGGGATTGTCTATTTTGATTCATATGGGCTAGCCCCACCGAACGAGTTTGTGCGGTTTATAAATTCTTCGATGAAACTCAAAGATTTTCAGATTTTTTATTCCACGCTGCCAACACAACAATTAAATGATCCACCGATATGCGGCCGTGAAGTATTAAATGTCCTCGCGGAGATTTCATCGCCACAGAAACCACCTCATCTGGTTGTAAATAAATACACGAGTGGGAAATTACAAGGTAATATTAGAGAATCAATAAATTGAAAATACAAGTTGCGCTAACAATAATGATTGATATTTGGGGACGATCTCTGTCAATGTCGAAACCAACCGCGAAAACATCTGCGGGTTCTATCGAGGATGTAAAAAAAATAATTGAAGATGAAATCGCTGAGACGTTAAATTTAGCAAGTGTTGACCCGAACGAAATAGTTGTATTTCAAGATCTCCAGGGTAAATTGAAAACCAGTAATATATCCGTGGATGACATTTTGATACGGCAGCGCGACGCCGCTGAAAACTCTATTGCGCTTTATTCCAGCGGTGGACGACTTAAACCGGGCGCACTTGTGTCTACGATCACCGACACGATTGCCGCCCACGGCCGTGAGCTGGATGATTATATACGAGGTTATAATAGTTTTCGCAAAAATGTCGTACATAAATTCTTTGGAACCCCGCTTGTGGTTGGCATGACTCTCGCTGAAATTAAAAACTTTCTATATTTATTCTTTTTTAACAAGGACGCGGGAAGGATGATGAATGAGAATGAAATCAAGGCAAATTATCTCGATATTTACAATGATGTTTTCAAACTAATAGAAAATTTTGAAAAGGTACAAAAACCCACTAACGACGTCGTTGGTAAGTTTTTTGGAACCCCGCTTGTGGCAGGCATGACTCTCGCTGAAATTAGCGAGTTTATTGGCAAGCATACTCTCAATACCTACGTCGTTAATAGTTTCTTTGGTGTCCCAGCTACATCTACAATGACTCTCAAAGATATTAATATGTTTATGGTGAGACAAACAACACTTAATACCATCGTCGATAAATTTTTAGGGAGAACACCTGTGTCTGAAACCACATCTCTGACAGGCCCGACCCTCGCTGAAGTTAAAAAAGCTATTGACGAACAAAAGCTCACCAGCGAAATTGTTAATAAGTTCTTTGAGGGCAGTAGCCTCCAAGATATCACGACGAAATTTTCTAACATCGACCAGCATATTAAAACCCAAGCACGGCTTGGAATCAACGACCTTCTGATTTCATTCTTTTTTAGCAAGAAGGATGGGAGGATGATGGTTTCTAACGAAGTCAGGGCAAATTATCTCGATATTTACACGGATATTTCTAAACTAAAAGGTCTCGATGAATTTAGATACCTTCTGATTTTGTTCTTTTCTAACAAGGAGGCGGTGAGGACGATAAATACTAACGAAATCAAGGCAAATTATCTCGATATTTACAATGATATTCTTAAACTAAAAGAAAATTTTGAAAAGGTAAAAATTCCACACCGCGTAAAAACCGTTGATAACATCGTATACACAGTTGCCAGTGGAACCTTTGATTGGATCCAAGGAAATGAAAATAGTTTATATTTTCATAGCAAATATGGTAGTATTCCGGGTTGTTATCGATTTACAATAATACATCGCCGTAAATTTGATTTGAGAGTCGGTCCGGGACCATCTTATATAACAGGCGTTAACACAGTAACATATATAAACGATATGATACCCGACGAGCCCGACCGAATAAGATACCCTGTTAGAATTGATATAACTACATCCGACTGGCCAGCGGCAGGGGTTAGAGAGTCGCTACCCTGGACGCTAGAATTCGTATCCGGTATTCCCCCACCGACCATGAATCCAAGTACACAATCGAATAATTGAAAACACTAGCGGGTTTAAAATAGTAACGACATCGATGAAATCAATTGAACCGATAATAGTCCCAGAGGTATCACAGAGGTATCACAATCGCATCGATATCGATGTGATACCGTGAAAGAGTTTTCCGCGAACTTGAAATCACTTTCTGAGCGCTATCGTGAAAAAATGAAAAAATACCGACGCAGCGTAGCAATTATCGACATCACCGTGTATTCGGTGTCCGGTGTGATGGCCAGCGCCGGGGTTATTTTGTTAACGGTGACCATGATGGCTCCGATTGCAGTTCCAATTGCTATCTCCGCGGTAACAACAATCGCGGCAGTCGCCACCGCGATAACTAAAAAGTTATCATCGTGTTCTCAGAAAAAACTGTGATTATACAGCTCGGTACCGGGTGGTATTTGACGCATACTCGAAATTATCCGAGTTGATCTCGCTGTCGATAGATAATTCGTTCATATCCGATGTTGAATTTTCCACGATGACCCAGTTGTATAACTCCGCGATGCTGAAATTGGAAATTGAAGACAGTGTTAACAATAATGTCACTCGAACTGCTTCAACGAATCGCGGAGAATACCACTCCGATACGAACAAGCATGATATCAATAACATCAACAAACCCTGAATTTAGTGTGAACTTCCCTTCTCCGATTCCAGTGCGCGAGATCGCGCTGGCAAAATTACGAGTATATCATAGCTGGCCTAATATCAGATCGGTTGCATTTGGCGGTCAGCAACCCAAAAACGCACTGGTGTTCTCGAATAAGAATAAACCCGATGATACTCCAGCGTGGGAAAATGTTTCGTTACCAACTGGGTCGTACAAAATTGAGCAAATCGATTCTGAAATTCAGCGTAGAATAAAATCAATCACTGGAAAAAAATCAAAAAATAGCTATTAAACTTCATGAACCGACGCTCTCGTCGTCGATCGAAATAAACACAGAGGGATACAAGTAGTAATATGGGGCACTATAGCGACAATGGAAAATCCAGTCAAAAAGTGCTTGGGGCACTATGGCGACAAGATTTATAGCGACAAGGGAAAATCCAGTCAAAAACAGCTTGGGGCACTATAGCGACAAAACAGCTTGGGGTATTATAGCGACAAGGGAAATTGAACATAGTGGGCCTGTATAGCGACAAGGGAAATTGAACAGGGTGGGCCTGTATAGCGTCAAGGGAAATGGAACATAGTGGGTCTATATAGCGTCAAGGGAAATTGAACATGGCGGGTCTGTATAGGGACAAGGGAAAAAAGGGTGGCAATGAAAGCTACTATCTTTTCGAGACCTATGAGTGGCCCTGAAAAGGGCCGTTATGTGTAATGTTAACGTTGTCTTGTTAACACAGAGGACATCTCACAGATCTTCTTCTCTTCCTTAAACTTCTCCTTACTGTGGGTCCATAGAAGAGAACTCTCTTCAAGCAACCTTGTCTTTCCACATAGACTCTTCTCTTCCAATAGGCTGTCTCCGTCCTATGAATGACACTCCATGATGATCTGACATACATGGGTATGTCAGTCCTAAACAGCATACTTGACACAAGGGTTGACGATTCAACATTAGTCCACATCTTCTGATGAGAACAGGTGAATCGAATGCCGTGTACTGCGGTTATTTATAGGGGAAGAGCGGATTGAAACGGATTGAGTGTATCCACCAATCCAAACGTGCGTTACAAAAGTCAGACACAGCCATCCAATCTGAAGAGATCAGTCTGTGACGTCACCTTTTCTATATAGAGGTACTAGCGCCTGTGCGCAGTCAATCGATTCAAGAGAGTTGTCAATCATGGCGGACAGTAAGAAGACAATGAATTGGAGTGAGACAGGAGTAGAGACAGCAAGTCATGGACCAACAGTGACTACTAAAGTCATGACAAATCTACATCCAGAAGAAGTTGATTTTAACTGGGATATTGTGGATTTTTTAACATCGCAAGAATTTATTCCGGAACCTTCGTTGCCTTCTGTATCTTCTTATGGACACGTCGATGATTTTAAACAAAGACAAAAAGAAGCATTGGAGCGATTTTTACAACAACAGAAAGTAGAAGAACAAGCTTTTCTTATGCAACAGCAGGAAGAAGAAGAAGCAAGAAGAAAACACCAGGAAGAAACAGTAGCAGCAGCAGCAGCAACGGAGAAGAAGAATGAAGACCAAGGACAGAAAGAAAATAGTGAAAATCAAACGGTTACGACGGTACTTTTAGATATTTTAGCTGAGTTAAGGAGTCTGAAACAAATGTATCAGACTTCTTTATCACGACCGAAGAGAAAAAGACCTTCTCGAGCGAAACAACCTGATCTCTCTGTGACTACGTCTACCTTACCACCGTTAGTGATTTCTACCAAATCATTGACAGGAACCACCAGTCCCGAAGTAGGCCTTGGCCGTGGCAAAGGCTTAAGACAGCTCAAGAGGATTTCATCCCGTTTCTGAGTTTGTTTTGTTTTAAACACACAAAACACCAACGGTCCTTTTCAGGACCACTCCAATTATTTCGAAAAGAAATACTATGTCAATTGCCTATTTCAATGAAAACTCAAAAGTCCTTTATTTTTTTTAAAAACCCATGATGTACGTGTGAGTGAATGAATGTGTGAGTGTAGGTAATTATACTATCAAATCAAAACCAAGAGACACTTACGTTTTTTCTCTTTAGTTTATTCTAGTACAAACGTCACAATTCAAAATCACAACATAACATAACACAAGACCACTTTAAAAAAGTTCATAGGTTTTCTTCTGTTTCACTCTTTCTGTTTTTTCATTTTCTTTACTGTCACAGCTTTTTTTTCTTCCTCTTCACTTTCGTTTCGTCTTCTTTTCTTGTGAACGTGACGGGGTTCTTCCTTGGGGGAGGGTACCTCTTCTTCCTCCTGTTCAGAATTTCTTTCCTCCTCCTCCTTCTCCTCCTCCTGTTCCTGTTGTTTCTTAGGGCAGTTTGGAGACCAATGTCCTTTCTCTTTACAATAATAACAGGTATCTTGACTTTTGTCTCTATTGTAGCCTTTTTTATTTTTGTCACGATCTGAACATTCTGTAGCCCAATGTCCTTTCTTCTTACAGATATAGCAAGTATCTTGACTTTTATCTCGATAGGAAGGAGAGTAGGCCGTCGGCTGGTCTGACGAAAACTTTCGTATGACCCCACGTAAAGCTCTAATGAGAAGTTCCACTTGTGTAGGTTCTTCCATCGTTCTGGTCAATGTGAGAGTGAAAGGAATACTGAACCGTTAGACACTAACCCTTTATATATATGCACGGATCGAACATGAATATATAGGGGTTATGGTCTTTAAAAGGTAGTCATTTGACTTTTTGCAGACAAGATGGAAAGGCCACATCATGTTGTGGAGAAAAGAGAAAACAGTAAGAGACAGAAACGTAATGTATCGCCTAGCACAGTAGCTGAAGTCTTGGCTCAAATTCATGCCAGTGATTTTGAAGATGACATGAGTGAGCCCGAATCCACACCCAGACAATCCACGTCCAAGCAAAGTGCACCACCCTTAGTAAACCCTGAAAATTACTATCACATTCGAGAGACAGAAAAGCGTTCCTCTCGAAAATTTAGAACAACGGCTTACACGTATGCCGTAAAGTTTAAAGATTTCAAGGCAATGTACCTTTGGAGAATACAGAAGGGTTCATTACTGAGGTGTGGGATTCTGTATTAACTGCATTGAAACAGCAATGTCAAGCCAAAGAAGACGATCGCTTGAGACTTTCTATTCATCACGATAATTTAAAGTCTCCCGTTTGGATCGAGTTTACTAGCCCATCAGAATTAACACCTTCCAAAGTCATCGACAAAATTCAACATGTGCAACAATCCAACGACAAGTTTCACATTGACGATGGAAAAGCCACACTGTTTATGACCCACGTGTCTCTTCCCCAGGGGACAGGACGCAAAAAAGTATTATTGGTCGACAACCTTCGCAGCATGAAGCGAAGCCTCGTCCAAATTAACAATCCTCAAGACCAGATGTGTTTAGCCCGTGCTGTCGTCGTGGGACGAACGTATGTCAACAAGAACGACACGACAGAATGGAAAAGAGCCTGGAAAACTATTCAACGATCGGACCGAGCCAAACAACGAAGTGAAGCAGAACTTCTGTTACAGCAAGCGGGGATATCCAAAGACACCCTTAGCGGCATTCCAGAAATGCAAAAATTGCAAGACGTCTTGTCTCCACATTACACTTTGAAAGTACACCCTCAAGAAGTGCGTGGACCTCTTTTGTTTCGAGGCCACGATTTCAAAGACGGAAAATACATTCACGTCTATCATCACGATGGTCATTTTGATACCATTACCAGTATCACTGGATTTCTGAAATTCAGTTACTACTGTGAAAAATGTGACTATGGTTATAACAATCGAGAACAACACAAGCATTGTGGATCGAAATGTGAGGGATGTTTGGCCTCTCAACCTTGTCTGGACCAAGGACAAGAAAGAGTGCATTGCCTTGTGTGTCAGCGCACTTTTGTCAGTCTTACCTGTTACCAACAACATTTGAAGATGCAAGGTTCACAGCAGAAAAGTGCTTGTCAACTGCTGAGATTGTGCCCTACTTGTGGACAAGGCATACGTACTAGTAATGCCAAGTTTCACGTTTGTCGAGGGAAGAAACGATGTCACATTTGTCGCCAAATTGTGGACTTGGAGCACGAATGCTTCATTCAAAAATATCAACCCCAACCAAAAGATACCCAGAAGAAAGGGAATTTTATCTTTTTTCATTTCGAATGCATGCAAGAGACCGGTATTCACATTCCCAATTTCTGCGTGGCTCACCGTGCGTGCGAGCAGTGCATCCAAGAACCTATCTTTAGTCATTGCCCTTACTGCAGCAAGATTCCTGGAGGACGTGAAAAAATCTTTCGAGGGTCAAATACGCTAGCCGATTTTGCCCAATGGATCCTAAATCCCATCGACGAAACGTGGAGTCCAGAAGACATCGAACGTTACGGAGAGTGTCATTGCCATGCCACGGTCATGGCTCACAATTTCTCGGGATACGATGGGCAATTTCTGCTCAGATACTATGCGGAACAAAGTACCGAACGGCCTCAAGTGACTTTAAACGGAGTCAAAATCATTTCTATGCAAGTAGGACAAGTACAGTTTAAAGATTCGATGTGTTACTTGGCCATGCCATTAAGTCGCATGCCTAAAACGTTTGGAATGACAGAAATGGCTAAAGGTTATTTTCCACACTTTTTTAATACCAAAGCCAATCAACATGCCGTTCTACCCCATTTGCCGGAGGCTGACGACTACGACCCCGACAACATGCGCACCGAACAACGAGAAGCTTTCTATGCTTGGTACCAGACTCACGCCTCGGACCCTTTTGACTTTCAAGAAGAAATGTTAAAGTACTGTCGATCTGACGTGGACATTTTACGACGTTGCTGTGGAAAATTTCGAGAATTGTTCATGGAATACGGAGGGATCGATCCTTTGAAAGAAGCTTGTACCATCGCCAAAGCGTGTTCCTTAGTGTACCGAAAACGCTTTATGCCTGAAAATACTCTAGCGGTCATCAGTCCTCAAACGACAAATTTTGTCAAACGTCAATACTCGGTCAAAGCCTTACGCTGGCTCCATTACTTGTGCGACAAGGAAGACAAATGGATCCAACACGCTCGCAACGGAGGAGGCGAAAAGACCATCGGAACGTATTCGGTAGATGGTTGGGACTTAGAAAACCCTCAGATTGTGTACGAGTTTAACGGATGTTTATTTCACGGATGTCCCCTATGCTACCCTCAACGAGACACCAAAAATCAGTTTTTACAACGAACCATGGAAGACTTGTACCAGACCACGTGTCAGCGACGTTTGAAGTTAGAACAGCAAGGATACCAGGTGGTGGAAATGTGGGAACACGAGTACGATCAGCGTTTGAAAACTGATCCCGAGTTTAAACGCATCGTAGAAAGTTACAAGTGGGTGGACCCCCTGAACCCTCGGGATAGTTTGTACGGAGGACGAACGAATGCTACTTGTTTGCTGTACCAAGCGGACGAGGAGAAGGGAGAAGAAATCAAATACTTGGACGTGTGTTCGTTGTATCCTTACGTGTGCAAATATTGTCACTTTCCCGTAGGGCATCCAGAATTGATGACAGAACACATTGATTTGGACCACATTCGACAGTACGAAGGATTGATCAAGTGTAAAGTCTTACCACCCACAGACTTGTACCATCCCGTATTACCTCACCATTGCCAAGGAAAACTGATGTTTCCTTTGTGTCGCACATGTGCCGAAACGTGCAACCAAGACCAACCTTGTCATCACACTCAGGAAGAACGTGCCTTGACAGGAACGTGGGTGAGCGTGGAATTGTTTAAAGCTCTGGACCTGGGATATCAACTGTTAGAAGTGTACGAAATTTACCACTTTCCCAAAACACAACAATACTGCAAGGGCGACGAGAGACAGAAAGGTATTTTTGCAGACTACGTGGATGCTTTTTTAAAACTAAAACAAGAAGCTAGTGGCTATCCTTCCTGGTGTCACACTCCCGAAGACCAAAAGATATTCAAAGCAAAATATCGGGAGCAGGAAGGTATCACTTTAGACCACATCGAGAAAAATGAAGGAAGGCGATCGTTTGCCAAAGTGATGCTCAATTGTTTGTGGGGTAAAATGGCACAACGTCCGTCTTTACCCAAGACGGAGTATTTGTCCGAGCCGTCTCGCTACTTCCAGATGATTCACAACCCAACCAAAGTCATCAAACACGTGGACGTCATTCGTGAGGACTTGATCTTAGTCAATTACGAAGAAGAACTAGACTTTGTAGAAGCCGACACATTTGGAAATGTCATCATTGCGGCTTACGTGACAGCCCACGCTCGCTTAAAATTGTACGAAGTGTTAGAACTGTTAGGAGATCGTGTGTTGTATTTTGACACGGACAGTTGCATTTACATTCACCGACCGAACCAGTGTAACCCTACCATCGAAGGAGACCGTTTAGGAGCCTGGACCGATGAACATCCCGACGACAAGATTCTATGTTTTGCAAGTGGCGGTCCTAAAAATTACGGCTACGAATACCGTGACCCACAAGGAAAAATGCACACTGAATGTAAAGTGAAAGGATTGACTCTTAATTATCGCACCAGTCAAGTGGTGAACTTTGACGTGCTACAAGAAGCCTTGCAGTCGGGACAGGATGAAACGTTTCAAGTGACTACCCACGAACCGCACAAGATTGTCCGTTTACCCACACACCAAATTGTTAGCCGACCTTTGGAAAAAGTCTACCAAATCGTGTACCAAAAGAGAGTACGACTTCCCAATCACTTCACTCTACCGTACGGTCACGTCGAAATTGGGCAGCATATAAAAAGGGACATTGTCCAAGACCAATAGTTCATTGTGACTAACACAGCCAAGCGAAAAGAAGATGAATCCATTTAAACAGACATCATTCAAATTTGGGAATTCTCAAGTGGAGTGCGATGCTAAACCTTACGATTGTAGTGATGCCAGGCGCTGTGACATTAGCGATTCAGCAGGATATCGTGGGAACTTTGCTATGACTACTACCCCTATATCTACCCTGGAAAGTGATGCTGTGCGTGTCAAACCTGAGGGATGCGAAAGCGGTGCGACACGTTATCGTGGACTCCTAGGAATTTCACCGTACCTGCATCGAACAGAAGTGAGGAGAGTCGAATATTCGTTCCCGACGAGTTTGCCTGAATACTGTCACTTTAAAAGTCGATTCCAAACCTTCAAAGATAAATGGCCAAAATATCTGCCTGGACCAACTCCTGAAGAATTAGCCAGAGCTGGATTTTTCTACTTGGGCGAAGGAGATAAAGTCAAGTGTTTCAGTTGTGGTGTATCCATTTACGAGTGGGAAGAGAAAGATTCCGCTTACTTGGAACATGCTCGATGGTCTCCGAATTGTCAATACCTACCTTTAGTAGGACCTAGTGATTGGAAGTGACACTACTGCTCCATGTCGTGTAACACACCTAGACCAGTATATAAACCCTCTCTAAAACATTATATTCAAGGATTACCACACGAATTGCAAGAGAAGATCTACAAGGACGTTTGGCAGGGTCTTGCTAAAGAAAAATCGCAATGGGTGACTGTAGAACTTTTGTGTCGTGAAATTCACAAGAGGCAAGTGACAAAAATTAACCAACGTGTCAGATTTCTCTGGATCAAAGGTATTTTTTTGCTCTGTTTCCAATTTAGTACGTTTACCTCTGAAGATGCTTTGATCCTTCTTGACCGTTACCCTGAATGGCAGTGGGACGAAATTACACGTTATATTAATCACTTTTGCTTTTTGTGCAAATTTAATTCTGTGTTTAATTCTGGGTTGAATCTACACTGATAGTCTTCGACCTAAAAAAGAAGTATAAAAGAGAACGACCATGCCACAACCTTTATCATTGGTGATCCAACAGATTCCGTGGAAGGATATCAATGAGAAGATTCACACGGTGAAAGATTACGAACACTTATTGCAAGAACTGTACCCTATGAATTGGGGTCGACGTGTCGTGTGTGTTTTAGTGACTTGCTTTCTAGGATTTCGTTTACCTGTCGATTCCTTGTGGACACTTTACGAACACTACCTATCAAAAAAATAAGACAGTATGGTGACTCCTTTAAATGTCCACGAGAGACTTATTCTGTTCAAAGCCTTACGTTTTCATCTGGATACGTCTCGACCTTTCCAAGAAAAAAAGATTCGTCAACTTTTACGTACGGAAGCAGTGTACGAAGATGTGTGTGTAGCTTGTGAATTACACCCTCATTGGACAGATGTACGTGACTGGAAAAGTTGGGATTTTGAGGCTTGGACAAACGAAGTATCCCATTATGCCCAAGCGTTGTGTTCCTAAAATTCATCGTCGTGTGAAAAAAGTCACTTTTAATCCTGTGTTAGTAACAGTACCAGAAGAAGAAAAAGAAAAAGAATCTATCACCCAAGACAATCCTTCTGTTCAAGACAAAACTGTCATGGACATTCCCCCACAAAGACCCTTTCGAGAAGACACCTATGTGACTGTACCCCCTGTAGAGGAGACTATAAGAACATTACATACTACCTCTAGGACACCTTCGTTACCCAAACCACGTTGTACAGTGACTTGTTTATATTCCACTTTGATCGTTTGCCTATGTCTTTTATTCTTGTATTTATCCATTTGGCTTTTATGTATTTTTGTCTTTCGTGTTGCATTCAAATAAACGTGTCTTGAAAAAAGTATAAAAACCTCTTGTCTTGTCTGTTTTTGTGTCAATACTGACATACCACTACACGACTATGGCTCACTCTACTCTTTCTACTACTCCTTCCTCCTCCACATTCAAAGTCATTGACGAACACTTAGATCAGGCTAGTTGGAAAGCCTTGTATCTTCGTCATCCTTTTAACATGTTAATTGCTGGACCGAGCAGTTCAGGCAAAACCGAATTTGTCAAACGTTTGATCGAACATAAACATCATTTGATCGATCGTCCACCTCAACGCATCGTGTGGTGTTACAAAGAGTGGCAATCGGCATACAGCCTCTTGCAAGAAAGTCAAGGTGATTCCATTGTGTTTGTAGCAGGCATTCCTAAAGAAGACGAGGGGATCGTGTCTGACCCTAGTCAAACTCATTGGGTTATTTTTGACGACATGTTAGGAGAAGACGAAGAAGAAATTAAACTGTGGTTTACACGTAAAGGGCATCATCGTAATGCCAGTGTCATTTACATTACACAAAATTTATTTCAACAAAGTAAAGCCCATCGTACCATTAGTCTGAATGCTCATTACGTGGTCTTGTTTAAAAGTCCTCGAGATAAATCACAAGTGCAAGTTTTAGCCAAACAGTTAGGAACACCTTGGCTAACTCATGCGTACGATGATGCCACTCAAACGCCACACGCCTATTTACTCGTGGATTTAAAACCCACTACCCCTGATTATTTGCGATTTCGTACCGATTTGTTTCACGACTGGTGTCAAGACGGAGGACCTGTCGTGTACACGTCCTCCTCGTTGACATAACACTATGAAGCACTAAAAAAATCTATAAAAACCTTGGGTTACTTTAACCTGGTCTCATACATCGTCAACATGACGTCCCTTCAGTCTCATCTTCCGATCAAATTGATTCGTGCCTTGTACGGCATCAGTCGCGAAAAAAATCCACAAAGACGTGCTCACGTCTTAGAAGCCAGTCTCAAAGAAGTCTTACGATGGTTTACGGTGACAGCACGTCAAATACTGCAAGGCATCATTCACATTCCACATCAAACCAAACGCTTTTTTGACAGAAACAAAGTAGCCTTGACGCAACTGGCCAATCCTCGCATTGACACTCACACCAAAAAGCAAATCATATTGAAACCTGGAGGTAGTGGTTCTCTAGGAGGTGTCATCATTCGTTCCCTTTTAAAATGGGATCCCAATACTCCCAAAGTTCACCCCAAGAAGAAAACAAAAAAAGCCAAACAAACCCCAAAGAAAAAGAACAAGGGTACCAAGATCAAAGCACAGAAAAAGAAAAGTCCACAGAAAAAAGCGGTCACCCGCAAGAAAGGCACTTCGGCCAGGACACAACCTTACCTTCGTCAACCACGACCTGTAAGAAAAGATCTACAAGGACGTTTGGCAGGGACTACGTTGCCAGTAGCCTCAGGGGCTGCCACTTCTCCGTTGCGGGTGATGCCAGCCAAACCCAATTTGACACCCGTTTTTCCTAATTTGATGAAACATTGGAAATCTGCGTCTCCCAAAACGTCTCCTCCACCGGAGACACCCTCGTCCACCTTAGCGGCAGTAGCAGCTGCTCACAAAGTACCTGCCCCGAAAGTGAAAGTCCAAGAAAGATCTGGCATGTTAAAGAGTTTACTAGATTTGTCCAAACAAGAACTGTCCCGATTGAGTCCATTGCGAACTCCTTCACGACGTGTGTTACCTGCCATGAAGTTGATACGACGCAAAGATAATCAGTGGCGTCGCATTCCAGTATAAAAATATGACTTGAAGACCACGACGTCAATCAGTATTTTTTCTGTACCACTGCTGATCACTCCAGGATGCTTCCTCAAAAACGTGCACACCACCACCGTCACTACCCTCGTCGTTCTGCTGTCCAAAAAGGAAAAGGAACAAGACAATCTCGTCATCGTACCAAAAGCTTTAAAACCAAACATCAACGTCCTTTCCTCCAAAGACGTAGTCTTTTAAAGAAAAAGAAGAGTCACCAAAAAGGAGGATCCTTTGGTAATTTTGTGAAAGACATTGTTACCTTTTTGACGAAGCGGTAGTTCCACAAAAAGTAGATAAAAGAGAGTGTCTACCAAGTCATTGACACTAGTAATATTGTGAAACGAACAAGCAAAGATGTCACCTCGCAGAAAACATTCTTCTTCACCCCACAAAGGAAAGAAAAGGAAAGGACGTTTAGCCAAACATCGACACGTTCATCGTCCAAAGACCCAAAAGAAAATATCCGTCCGTCAAAAGAAAAAGATGCTGGTGCAACGCGGAGGATTTTTCCTACCCCATGATCTCTTTCCAGAAAAAGTGATACCACTTATAAATCAAGTGATGGCACAACAAAAAAAAAGATAAAAGAGGGTGTGTTTCAAGTCATGGACGTCAGTGGCATTGTGGAACGAACAAGCAAAGATGTCACCTCGCAGAAAATATTTTTCTACACCTCACAAAGGAAAGAAAAAGAAAGGACTACCTCCTCGTTTGGTCAAACACGGAGACGTGTTGTCTGTCCTGTCCAAAGCCTCTCCACCCATGCGAAAACAAATCATTAAAACGGCTTCCAAAGATGTCATCGATACCGTGTGCGAATGTTGTTTGAATGTCTTGAAAGGCACGATACCTTTGTCTTCACACCAGAAAAAATGCTTAGCCAAACATCGACACGTTCTTCGTCAAATGGTCGAAAAGAAAATACCCGTCCGTCAAAAGAAAAAAATGTTGGTGCAACGCGGAGGATTTTTACCTTTTCTTCTTCCTGTGTTGGGAGGATTAGCGAAATCCGGTATCCTATCCAGCATATTACCAGGTTTTTTACAAGGGATGACACAAGGGATGTCCCCAGGGATGCACCAAGGGATGGCCCCAAGGTATGGGTAGCAATATGTATGATCCTTCCAGAAGATAAAAGGGATCCATGAAGCACCACGATCTCAGACGTAACCTTTGGAAGCCCATGGAAGGACGAAAACTGACTTTAGTTCCTTACAAACGATGGATGGAATACCATCGTTGGCAAGAACAACGTACCCCCCATTTACCACCCAATCCTGATTTGAACGAGATGTCCCAATTACAACACGAATTGCAATCCTTGCTGCATCGCCACGATTTGTCCGAAACCGAAAAATCGCAAAAGTACGGTCAACTTCTGCAACGACTACAACTCTTTCATCGAAAAGCTGTGGAACAAACAGCTCTACCCACACTGTCCGATTTGAAGGCACTAATGAATAATCCGTCGCCTTTACCCTCTACAGTAGCCAAAACAGACGTCACCCCACCATTACCCAAGGAAGAAAAAGAACCCCATGATCTCTTTCAAACACCCACTGCTACTCCCATTCCGAGTAAGATTGCCGCTTCCTTATTGACCCCTTCTCCCACGCCCCCACGAGAAGAACTCAAAACTTGGGTTAAAAAGATGATGGCTACTCCTGCTTCAACAGAAGTGAAAAAGAACGAAAGGAAACCAGAGGTGAGAAAAGAAAAGAAGACCAAAGCTATCTCATTACCTCCGCCACCACCACCACCACCACCAGCACCCTCGACGTCAACTCCTGTGGCACATCGGACACGTAAAACCGTTTCCAAACAACCCGCATTTCGTCCCACCCAAAGCAATATCCTCGAAGAGTGGGTCACTTATTAACCTAAACCATGGAGAAGGTCTTAGCCAGCATTTATTACGATCCAGCTCACCCTGCAGGTTACGGAGGCATTCAGAAATTGTATCGTGCTGCAAAAAGTCGCTTGAAAAAGCTCCGTTTACCTACAGTACAACGATGGTTACAAGAACAAGCGACGTACACTTTACACAAACCCATTCGACGAAAATTTCACAGAAGTCGCACTCAAGTGGAAGGCATCGATCATCAATGGCAAGCCGATTTAGCCGATGTCTCTCATTTAGCCACCTACAATCGTGGCTACAAATATTTGTTTTGTGTCATCGACGTCTTTTCTAAATTTGCCTGGGTCGTACCATTGACATCCAAATCGAGCGGAGAGTTAGTACGAGCTTTGCAACTGGTGTTGAAACAAAGTGGTCGTCACCCTCTTCGATGGCAAACCGACAAAGGCACCGAATTTCTAAACCAAGCTTTCCAACGAGAATTAAAGAAACGTGACATTCATTTTTTCACCACCGAAAATCCTGAAACCAAAGCCAGTATCGTGGAACGTTTTCAACGTACCTTGAAAGAACGCATGTGGAAATATTTTACGCATCAACACACTCTCAAGTACATCGACGTCTTACCGCACTTAGTCCAAGCCTACAATCAATCTTACCATAGAAGCATTGGACGTGCCCCACAAGAGGTGACACCCGACAACGAAGTGACTGTTTTTGAGCGTCTGTTTGGTACATCCCGAACGAGGGCTGTCCCCAAGAAAGGTGGAGAAGTGTTAACCTCGGGAGATTGGGTACGCATTGGTAAAACCAAACGCACTTTCGACAAAGGTTACTTACCCAATTGGACCACCGAATTGTTTCGTGTTACTGAACGAGTGCGTGGCCGTCATCCTGCCGTCTATAAATTGGAAGACATGAACGGAGAAGTATTAAAAGGAACGTTTTACTTGCCTGAGTTACAACGTGTCACCAAAAAAGAAGACGACGTGTACGACATTGAAAGCATTCTCGAACGAAGAACTCGTAAAGTAGGAAAACGTCGTGTCAAAGAAGTCAAAGTACGTTGGAAAGGATATCCTCCTAGTTTTGATTCTTGGATTGACGCTGCCCAAGTCATCGACTATAAAAAGAAGTGACCATCATGCCCTTCAATACAGCTTCAGCGACCACAGTGACTACTCCTTCACCCACATCATCTCTGCAAGATTTACAAAAGCAACCCTTGTGGGTGTGGTGTGGAGAACGTGTCCCTAAAACCAAAATCGTCTTTTTCTGTCAAATCTTTGTGGTGTATTGTGTCATCGGTGCAGCCATTGCTAATTTGAGTTTGCAACAAGGAGACAAACAATTGTGGACCATTTTACTCAGCAGTTGCATCGGATATCTTCTTCCCAATCCTTCCCTGAAATACTCTTACAACGGGAACAACAATAACACTATTGGGAGCCTTGCGTCCAACGTTAGTCCTTCTCCTGGCAGTCACCCTTCCAATCACAATCCTCTTTTAGATACTCCTTTAACCTCGAGTGACTCCTCGGACAGAACAACATTGGAATTATGAACAACACTATTAACCAATTTTACTTAACGTTACCCAGTGACAGTTCCATGGAGGTGTTTCCTAACAACACGTTGTGCTGTTACACGGCTAAATTACCTCAAACCATGCATTTGGATCAAGATGATCATTGGGAAGTAGCTTTAGTGGAAATAATACACCCGACACAAATAAAAAACATCGTCGAAAATCAAAACACTTTTACAGTAGAAGTGTTTGACGAGCAATTGCAAAAGGCCTTAGACGCACGAGGTAAAGGTGGCGAAAAGAAATCAGATGGACCCCCAACTAAAGCCCTGTCCACTCATAAGTTCGTAATTCCTCCAGGTTATTATTTTAGTGGTCAACATTTAGTGACTACGATTGTAACCAGGTTCAATGTTGTGTTTGGTAAAGCCATGGAGTCCCTTGCATCCACAAAAACCCCAAAAAGTGTGACCATTGAGTACTATTCAGTGTCTCGTCGACTCATGATGACATTTTTAGAGGAGAAAATGATGGCCATTACTTTTTGTCCTGAATTGTTTGATATTTTAGGTGGAGACGTCGAGATGCTCAAGAACAAAAAGCAAATACCAGGCATAACCAGTAACTCGGATTTTGCAAAATATTTTCGATTCCCTATTGAATTGAACCAAGGTCTCAACTTGATGTTTGTGTACTCCGATGTGGTGGAGTACAATGTAGTAGGACACACCTCTGCACCGTTACTGCGTGTCATTCCTTTCAAAGTGGATTCTGACACTACCGATAAAGAAGAAGGTGGAAATACCAATCACGTTCACCGTGAATTTGTACATCCTCATTATTTACCCGTCAGTAAGTCGTATTTCGACAGTGTCAACATTTCTATAAAAGGAGAATTAGGACAAAATATTCCATTTACCAAAGGAAAAGTCACAGTGAAACTCCATTTTCAAAAACGATTCTCCAGCAACTGAAAAAGTGATGTATCCTGTGTACCGAGGAGTCACTCGACAACGAGGACATGGTTTAGGAGATATGTTTAAATCAGCCTTTCGTTCTGTGGTCCCTGTTTTGAAACCGATGGTGACACGAGGATTGCACGCCTTAAAAGATGCCGCATTGACTCACGGCAAAGATTTTCTTCACAATTATCTCATTGACAAACAAAACCCTAAAGAAGCTTTTTTGAGAGCAGGCAAAAATGTCTTGCTTCAAACGGGTAAAGAGATTTTGGGTCGACGAGAAAGTCCTATAAATGCCCTGAACGGTACCGAGTCTGACATTTCTGCTTCCCTGACGACACAGCAAGGACAAGGTAGAAAGCGTCGACGAAGACACCCTTTCAAAAGTCTCCGTACCTCTAAAGTGAGAAAGACGAAGAAAAAAAGAACCGCTCGAGACTTAGACATTTTTGATTATTAAAAGTGAAGAGAAAAAACATAAAGAAAAAATGATGCACCAAGAATCTTGTGCCTGTTCCAAGTCGGAACTAGATCTCTTTGCCATGCCACCCACGATGATGACCATGCAAGAAGCCCAATGGGTCGAATTTCATCCCGTCTCCTCTTTGACGGATTCAGCTCCCATCGAGTTTGAAATCAAAGGACAACCCGAAGATTACATCGATCTCAACAACAGTTACTTGTATTTGAAAGTGAAAGTAACCAAAACGGACGGCAACGCTCCAGGAGCCGATACCCAATCAGCTCCCGTCAACAATTTCATGCATTCCTTGTTCAGCGAAGTGGATTTGTACATGAATAACAAACTGGTCAGCAGTAGCACGGATACTTACCCTTACCGAGCGTACATAGAAAATCTCTTGACGTACGGAAAAGAAGCCAAAAACACTCATTTAGATGCTTGCGTGGTATGGAAACCTGACACAGCAAATAAATTTATCGACACAGCCTTGACCGAAGTAGATAATGATGACAATGTTACCAATCCTCACAATGTGGGTTTTAACGAGCGTCAAAAGAAAATTCTGCAAGGACGTAGTTTAGAACTGTGCGATCGTTTGCATTTGGACATGTGGTTTCAAGAGAAGTATTTGCTAAACGGAGTAGATATTCGCTTGAGACTGAATCGTAGCAGTGCTGCTTTCCATTTGATGGCTACTGAAACTGTTGCTGCTCCTACTACTCACCACTGTAAAACCAAGATCGAAGAAGCCAGATTATACGTGCGTCGTGTGGAAGTGTTACCTAAAGTGGGAAATGACATCAGTCACACTTTGAGTAGAAAGACAGCCAAGTATCCGATACGACGCGTGGAAGTCAAAACTTTCACCATTGCCGCTGGACTCCGATCTAAGATCGAAGATCATCTGTTCCAAGGACAGTTACCCAAACGTTTATTCATCGGTATCGTCAGCAATGCAGCCTTCAACGGTGCCTACACTCAAAATCCTTTCGAGTTTAAGCACTACAATGTATCCAAAATCGAAGTCAGTCGCGATGGCAAAACTTTGTGTACCAGACCTTTCGAACCCAACTTTGCCCAGAAGAATTACTTGAGGTCGTACTTGTCGCTGTACGAAGCCACAGGACAGTTAGGAACCAACACCAGTCACGGTATTTCCTACGACGATTATGCAGGAGGTTACGCTTTGTGGGGTTTTGATTTCACTCCAGACCAAGGCAGTGACGAGGGACATTTCCACCCTATAAAATCAGGACAACTGCGTGTGGAACTTCAGTTTGCAGCAACAGCAGATCACCCATCTCTTCCCCATACAGTAAATGTCATTCTGTATGCCGAATTCGATAATACCATAGAAATCAACAGTTTGAGAGAAGTCATTCTAGACTATTAGACACTATGGAAGACCCTTGTCCTTCTTTGAATAGTGGAGAATCCATGGAATGGGAGGTTACAGAGAAAGCAGTTCCCGAAGACCAAAAAGAAGAAGTAGTGATCATGCAATCCAGATGGCCAGAACAGGAACAACAGTTAGTGGCTTGTTTTGCACAACACTTGGAAGATAAAATGAGAGACATGATTAAAAAAGATTGTTATGGATGTCAAATCGATCATCCCAGTCAAATTCAACACGATAAATGTATGATGATGAGTCAAGAAGAAAAATTGGATGATTATCTGAACGAAGCTTGGAGTCTCATTTCAGAAGAAGCCGTGTTACTTCAGTGGTATAAAGGCTTACGTGATCATTCCTCTCCTCCATTGTTTGCTCGAGAAATTGATCGCATCGAAGCTCTCTTGGCCCAGAGTAAAGAGACGAAGCAAACCATCAGTTACTTGTCAGACCGTTTCAAACAAAAAGTCTGGATTGAATTGATGACTTATCATCACCTGTGAAGAAAGGGGAAAAAAAATAAGGCTACACAACAAAAAATGGATACCTGGGAACTTTATTATCTTTTGAACCGTAGTTCGTACACGGCTTCTTGGAATCCTGTCGTGTGTGCTAAAGATGAACTACCTCATCGCAAACCTCAAGAGAATCAAGCTTATGTCATCAACACAGATGACAGTCATCTTCCAGGAACTCACTGGGTAGCTGTCTACTTTCCTCAAGAGGGATGTGCGGAGTATTTTGATTCGTATGGATTACCCCCTTTCGAAGATGATATCATTGACTTTGTGAGAAGAAATGCCCAGACGACACGATTCAATAATGTGAAATTACAAAGCACAGATTCTATGGTGTGTGGACAATATTGTGTCTATTATCTGCATCATCGCAGTCTTGGATATTCTTTAGAACATTTAGTGACTTATTTTGATCGTCATTCGTCTCGAAACGATGACAAAGTAGATCGATGGTTTTGTGACCATTATGGCTATCTGTTGTCTTTAGCTAGGAAACGTAGTGTACATCAATGGCCCAATGATTTCCATCAGTGGAAATCTCAATTTAATTCACAAGGTTGTCAACCATGTCAAAGATAATGTATTAGAGTTATAGAAGAAAAACATGTTTGTTCTTTGAAAAAATGTTTGTTCTTTGAAATAATGTTTGTTCTTTGAAATAATGTTTGTTATTTGAATAAAAATGTTGTGTTTTGAAAACCAATGCGTCTGTCGTTTGTTTTACATTTGTACTCATATAAATGCTCTTTGACTTTTCTTTCTATCCCTCACATCAAACTATCTAAACGTTTCAAAACCCTAAACCGCAGAGGGGTGTTTTCCATCACGTCCGCGCTTGAACCATATAAAGCAGGGGTAGTCTCCAGTCTGGCCATCCATTGTTTGACTCATCCTACTACGAAGATGTGCTCAAGACTAGCTAAGCTGAACGAAGCTTATGTCACTCTGCATCGTATCAGACACAATCTGATGCCAAAGCCTGAAGAGATTGAGAATGTAAGAATGCTACAAGTAACGGAAGACCTCATAGAAGAACTCTTCAGAGAGGAAATTCAAAAAGAGAAAGAAGAATGGACTGAGAAGTATCGACTTCAAAAGCAGCAGAGAGAGCAGAGAGAACAGCATCAGCAACAGCAACAACATCAGCAGGAACCAGACAGAAGTTTTGTCGACTGTCGTGTGGACACGAAAGAGTTCTCTTTCTCTTTCCGAAGAAGCAGACCCTATCGTGTAGCCAAACGAGGACGCAATCTTAGACGATAAAAGATTGTCATCCTTCCTCGTACACACAAACACAAAAAAACAGCCCTTTTCAGGGCTACCCAATATTCTCGAAAAGAATTAATCATTCAATTTGCTTATGGTATGTGAGGAAGTTAGAAAAAAATTAGAAGTGAGTCTATAATCACTATCTCATTTTACTTTTGTTTTGAAGTGCGTCTATAAGCACAGCGTATTTTTTTTCAAAATAACTTGTTCAATTTATAATTAATAGGAGTCAAGTATAAAAGTGTGGGGTGTTTTCTTTTAAATCCGCGTGTTTTGTTTTTTTGGTAATGATAGGGATAATGTAAGTTTTTGGATCTAGGGGGTGTTTTCCATCACGTCCGCGCTTGTGCTATATATAAAAAAGCACTCGTCAGTCTGGCTACCTATCGTTGGCGCATCAAAGAAGATGAATAGAGTACAGAAATTAAGAGAACTTCAAATGCATCTGGAGAATGCTAGACGTCTCCTGGACGAACTGGCAATGGAGACCGAAGAAGAAGAGATCAGAGTTAAAGAAGAGGAGGAGAGGAAAAAGAAAGAAGAGGAGAAGGAAATGAAAAGGTCAATTTTGCCTCACCGCATGATGAGGCAAACTAGTGAAGTCAAGCCTATAGTGAGGACACCTTCACCAGAACCAGTTCGTTCACTACAGGCGCAGCCCCCACTGCCTCAGCCGCAACAACCACAGACTCATCCACGGTTGCGGAATAGAGGCAGAAATGAAGAGACTTTCACTATCCCTCAAACAGAAGATTGGGATAGTGAAGCCACTCATTCTCCCTCTGCGCTCCCAATCACAAGAGTGAATTGGGAGAATGATTGGAGTAGGAGATGTGTGTGTGGGGCTAGACCTGGGAGATGTCAGCATTAGCCAGGTGTAATTTGAAGTTTTAAAAACAGCCCTTCTCAGGGCTACCCAAATAACAAGAAAAGAAATACTATGTCAATTGCCAATGGGTGTGAGAGAGGAGTAGTGTGATTATAAACACTGACTCTATTTAGATGGTATATGGTGTAATTTTGGATAGTATATAGTATGGTGTGTTTTGGCTGCTTCCCCGTGTGTGTGGTTAGTATAGGGTGTGATTTTGGATAGTATATAGTATGGTTTGTTTTGGCTGCTACCCCGTGTGTGTGGTTAGTATAGGGTGTGATTTTGGATAGTATATAGTATGGTTTGTTTTGGCTGCTTCCCCGTGTGTGTGGTTAGTATAGGGTGTGATTTTGGATAGTATATAGTATGGTGTGTTTTGGCTGCTTCCCCGTGTGTGTGGTTAGTATAGGGTGTGATTTTGGATAGTATATAGTATGGTTTGTTTTGGCTGCTTCCCCGTGTGTGTGGTTAGTATAGGGTGTGATTTTGGATAGTATATAGTATGGTGTGTTTTGGCTCCTTCCCCGTGTGTGTGGTTAGTATAGGGTGTGATTTTGGATAGTATATAATAGGATTTGTGAATAGTATCTAATATGACAAGTGAATGTAGAGGTGTTTACTTTCACGTCCGTGCTTAAGATATATATACGCAATCGTCGGTCCTTGGAGCCATTCAATTTTGAACACATCAAGATGAATTTTGAATTGTTTATCCAACTCCGAGACAGCTGGTTTGGGATCCTTGATGCAGAATATCAAGTGGAAAGACTTGAGGAAGAATTTCAGAGTAACCATGGCTTTGTAAGCCAACTGAAATTAGCAAGAGATTTATTAGAAGGTATGATAGAGGAGGAAGACCAGAAATTAAGAAGACGTATTAAAAGAAAATATATAAGAATAGGGGACTTGAAGCAAGCACTTGATCATGTCATCAAAGTCAGGTGTTTTCTAGAAGAAACATTACATCTGATAGAGTGGGAATATGTGAAGTGGGGTCTAGACAGGCTAAAGAAAGCAGAAGCAATGATGAGAATGGTGATGGAAGAACAGGTGATCCAGATTAAAGAAAACTGGTCTAAGGAGAGAAAGGAAAAAAAGAACAAAAAGACGAAAGAGGACTTTGATCTACTCAATCTAAGATGGATGAGAGTTCAGGAAAAGTTTAGAGCTATGGGACATCCTGACTGGATTCCCGAAGAAGAAAAGAAGAAAAAAACAGGAATCATTGGTAAAATCAAAAGGTGGTGGAACAATGGCAGAAAATAAAAGAAGAAGAAGTATCCAAAGGCCCTTTTCAGGGCCACTCATAGGTCTCGAAAAGATAGTAGCTTTCATTGCCACCCTTTTTTCCCTTGTCCCTATACAGACCCGCCATGTTCAATTTCCCTTGACGCTATATAGACCCACTATGTTCCATTTCCCTTGACGCTATACAGGCCCACCCTGTTCAATTTCCCTTGTCGCTATACAGGCCCACTATGTTCAATTTCCCTTGTCGCTATAATACCCCAAGCTGTTTTGTCGCTATAGTGCCCCAAGCTGTTTTTGACTGGATTTTCCCTTGTCGCTATAAATCTTGTCGCCATAGTGCCCCAAGCACTTTTTGACTGGATTTTCCATTGTCGCTATAGTGCCCCATATTACTACTACTGATACATTGTAAATATCGATAACAGCTCGTTAAGAACGGTGCTAGGATGGCCTGAAAACCACCGGAAAAATCCACCACCGACTTAACCACAGACGTACAATCATATCATGAAATCAATCCCATGTATCGAGATAATTTATCTGATATAAAAAAAGGAAAAATCGCCGATAGATTTATATTTACCAACAAAAACACATTGCAATGGGATTTTATCATTAAAAGAACAGCCGACTCATCTGTTACTATTTCATTTACGCTAACTGACATCACTGGTTATTTTAATGAAATTAATCAATTACATAAAACACAACTAGAACAACTACGGCAAACAAAATCGCAAAAACACGTTGAAATACTAAATCAGCTTGTATCTGACATGGAATATATCAATGAACTAATTATTCAAACAATAATCAATGACAACAGCGACAATAAACAACGATTCCTAACCGGTTACAATATCACAGAAGTTGATCTGCTTAATTTCAAGTTTCCAGGATATAACGCTGAGGAACTAAAAGAATCTGTTAGAAATGTTAGCAAGGTATTACAAGTACAAGATTCAACTGTCCTCCTCAAGTATAATAATGATCCAGATGGCGGCGGTAGGCATATTGCCCCGCACAATGTGAATATTTCAACGGTGATTGCTCTTAACTTAACATGTGACGTAATTGAAGGAAGCTATCAAATTAATCTCGAGCAATCAAATCAAGCTCAGCAAGGATATATTCTTTATTCGTTTGCACCAACAGCTCCTCCAGGATTCCTAATTATTGAAAACTCAATTAATCCTGTCTACATACAGTCAAACAATTTAATTGATCTATAAGATGAGGTGTTAGCAATTAGTTTGTTTGTGAAATCATAAATGATTTTCGTCCTAAGGACTCGATCAAATATTCGGTTAACCCATAGCAGTAGAGGGGGCGATGACATCACGACGAGACCGTATTTTGACTAAACGATGAAAACGGTCTTGGAGTATGATTTGCGAAAAACTTATGTTTCGAGCAAGTAATCTTTTTTTTTTTGGTTGAAAAAAAAAGGACTCGAATTAATTCTCTCGAGATGTTTGTTAGATTTAGAGGAAATGATGTCTCTGGAGCAAATGTCCGATTCCCCCCCCCCCTCTGCTGCTAATATATATATATATATATATATATATATATATATATATATATATATATATATATATATATATATATATATATATATATATAGATAGATAGATAGATAGATAGATAGATAGATAGATAGATAGATAGATAGATAGATAGATAGATATTGGCGTCGATAGAGATAAATAGCAGAAAAACGAAACAAGTTTGCAAGAAGAAGAGAAAAAGATTTCTTTTAAACGATCAATTAAGTGGGGGAACGGCGTGCCAAATTATAAATCCTTACAACCATTTTGTTGAACGAATAATCAGAGTTGATTCAGACTACATAAAACAATATGTCTGGTGGAAGTATAGATTTACTAAGATTTACTAATAACGAGTGGCCGAGTGGTCTAACGCGCTCTCCGTTACGGGTCACTGCCATTTCACCTCTGCGTGGGTTCGAGTTTCGGATTCGGCCAATATGGGTATGTGAGAAAGCTTGCCAGCTACTTCTCGTGGGTTGGTGGTTCTTTCTGGGATTTTCCTCCACCAATAATTCTCGCTGCCATGTCTAGCCTATCTAATACTGGAAAATGGCGTTAAATCCTACAACAATATGGTAATTACACATTTCTATAAATTGTCATTAACTCAGCGTGTGATTTTCGTTATTTTGATGTCAACGATTGTTGTTGTTGTTGTTAATATTATTATTATTATTATTATTATTATTATTATTATTATTATTATTATTATTATTATTATTATTTTGTATTCAGATAATCTTCTTGATTTTGATTTTGCAGTTATGAAAAATTAATATATTATTCTTTACTGCCACGAATAGTGTTTGTGCTAATCTGCATTTAAATAACAATTTGCGATCAAAGATAGATTGTAGTAAAGACGAAACATGATCTAAACGAATAAAAGTCACAAGTGTGTAATGTTAGAACAATGCAAGTTTTTCTCTGTAGTGAGAGACCACGTGCCGAATTCCCAGTCCAGTGACTTTTGCGAACACCTGTCAAAATGTTGAACCCAATAACCGTATCAGTTGCTGACGCATTATTCGGGTGGCTTGCTTTACAATGGAGGTCATCCGAGTGATGAGCTGGAAAATACCACTCCATTAATCAAAGGGTAATCATGTAGACCACATCAGAGATGATCGATTTGCCTATAAATAATTGGCATATCATTGGCTTAAATACCTGAGGAGGTAAACGGAGATAACATTCCACACAGAAGTCCGCTGGATTTGATAGAACGTACAAGGTTTTTTTGTCTTAAATTTAAAGCTATGTTGTAAACAAATGTTTTGTCACGTTCTGTGTTTTTGGTCTCCTTTATTGTGACGGCGTCATAAAACTCTCGGTTGTCGGTAGAATTTTGCGTTCAGTGACATCTCAACCACATCTGTTTATACTTGTCGCCAATGATCCACGTGGAAAGAATAAAAACGTTTTCATTCACAGCCTCCTCCACTAAAATAGATCGAAATAACATGCACGGCAGTTATTATTTCTGTATGTGGCAACTTGAGTCATTGAACCTTCAACAGTGACATGCGTGTCTAAAAGTAGCTCTTCAGTGAAGGGATTATGTAAAGTTTTAATGGAATTTGAATGAGTGCGTTTTTTTCAGACATACAGGTAATTCTTTCGAAGAATTTAATATCGAGACTTCATTCGATTTAACTATAAGCGCAAACATGCCTTTTCCACGTAGCTTTATTATCAGACTGATGAAAAAATGATATGCTTAACCACGTCTCAAAAAAGTACAGAATACCGCTATCCAACGTAACGTCAAATGTTTGCCCAATTTTTACATTTTTGGGCCGTAACTTCTGTTCGATTTAACGCATAAAGCTAAACGACTCAAATGAGCCATAAATTGTGGCAGTGCGACTTCATCGAGTACCCGGATTTGGAAAGTCAAGTGTGGAGTGAAGTATTTCAAAGTTGATAAGATATCTCTATTTTATACTATTATAGGTGGCGTCTAATATCAGAGCAAGTTAATAATAACTTATTTGTCCTTATTACTCATTTTTCTTTTCTTCTTCAAAACTAAGCTTGTATTAGCATTTTGAACATTTGACTAATTCTCTTTTTCTCCAGCCAGAAAGTTTATCACAAATTTATACTAACTGCTGTCGGAAACAATTCCGTTATGATAAAACTAAAGATAGCACTTAGGAATGCTAAATTGAACTATGATTTTCCTTCCATAAAACATAGACTCCTATTGAATGAAATGGGTAGAAGCAGGTTCATGGCAAGCACGTCAAAACACATGACATAAGTACCAACTTTCCGACTTGGATCGCAATGTCGTCGACATGAACAGAAAAGCATGACCCAACAAATAATAATAATAATAATAATAATAATAATAATAATAATAATAATAATAATGACTTTGTTTAAAGAGAGTAACACCATGAGCTAAGAACTAGTCTACCGTGAGGCCCGCATACAAAGAAATTTAATTATTTTAACTGCATATCTGAAGACACTAGATATATTGGGTTTGGAAGAAGGAAATAGAATGGGCATTTCTAATCTCAATTAGAATAATATTCTAGAGCAAAGTTCCAGAGAACTGCAAATTTTTAAAAAATTAAAATCCTTATTTCATTTTGGGAATTTTATACTGTTTAGTATACATTGATATCAGGTGGGGAGTATTACCAGGTAGCCTCTACTGGAATAGTGATTGTAAATATTAAGGAGCACTATTATTGGATATTGTCATGGGGTGGGGGTGATGATTATTATTGCCCACTGTCACGGGGTTGTATAAATATCATAATAAATATTATACTATAACCCACCCCTTTTGGTACTCGATATCTAGGAGATGACCGCCCTCGATATAATTACCCCGGTTCGAGTAAAGATAAGTGGTGAAACTTATAGATGGAAATAAATAAAGTGATCTGAGCAGATATATTGAACAAACAAATACGAGCCCCCGTAATGATAAACAAACAATTTAATCAATTACATAAACAATTGTGAAAATTCCTTTCATTAGTAATATGCTCTGCTTTTAGAAATAAAACTTTCACCGAATTACAAGAGGACTCAAGTATTTTTAAATAAACTAGCCGATCAAAACTGAATGCCTTGTACGATATCATAACCTGCTAGTCATCAGTTTTCTGCTTCCTCTGTTGCTGTTCAGAATTGGATCTCAGGATACACTCTGAACACGTTAGAATTTTCGCCCGATGCAGAATTTCATCACAAGAGTATACGTCTCACTCTACTTCCTTCTCGTCACTTTTATCTCAGCATACGTCTCAAGTTACGTAACATCAATACGTCCAAAAAGATAATTTATCCCTTTTAAAAAAGATAAAAATAAAGTAAAAGATGTAAACTAACGTCACTCAATAATTCAGCTCACACGAGACTTAGCGGTTTTGAGCCCGCCACAAGTACTCAGTTACGTGATTTCACATTCGCTCTCAATCATACGTGAAATCTAAATTCAGTGAATTCACACGGATTCTCGTAAATCATATTAACTAATGTAATGGATTATATTCCTAGAACCTAGTATTTATACAAACACGACAACAAATTAAACAATACGTCAAACCTATGTAAGATTTAAGGTAAGACTTGCTATGCATACCTCAACATTGCTATAATTCAAAAGCACATTATTATACAAATGTATTAGATACAATCATGCAAGGACTTATAGACTCAGCAAACATTATATTAATCGCATCAACCAATTACATGGAATTGTGACACTATACCTTTGTGGTTTCGTCACCCAACCAGTTTTTGGCGGCTTGCATGGACCACACCTTTTTACGAATGAATTTCTTTCAAATTCCACTCGGAGTCTTCACTGGTTATTTTACTACATGTGTCCTCGTGCAGGAAAAGCTTAGACTGACTTCAATTTCAATAAGGCGATATTTTTAAATCCTATAAAATTCTGTGTGAAAACACACCCCTTATTTAACGTGACCAATCAGAATCAAATGTCTTCGCCGCCCTTTTGTTCAGAGTCGCTAAAGTCGGGTCAGCCTGACCTGGTAGTTTTAAGTAACAGAATTTCTGTGGTTTCTCAGTTTTTACAACTTTTCCATGAAAATGAAATCTACCATGTCCCTAACAGTCCGTCTGGCTGCTGGATAAACAAAGGTTTAATTAGAAACAACAGTCACACTATAAAGGAACATTACCGTACACGGCAGTATAGCGATATGATACGCACGTGTCTCCATAAATCTACTTAATGGTTCTCTGGTCCCAACTTAACCCTACAACGACGACAACAACAACAACAACAACAACAACCATGCCAGTGCATGTGCACCAGTTGTCCAGTTTGTTTAAGGCATTCTGTAAATACATTTAGAATTCATGTTTTTTTGTTTTGGATGTCTGATAATGCTATGTCATCTGCATAGAGATATGTAGATGAATTCAATCCCCTTTGTAAAAGCGGTAGGTTATTAATAAATAAAACAAATAGTAATGAACCTAGAATGGAGCCTTGTGGTACTCCATGCCTAATTTGTCCAGGCTCAGACAGAACATTATCTATATAGACATGCTGTGTTCTCTCACATAACATACTACCACCTCTAAGATCTCCACCTCTTCAACCTAGGGGACAGACACACTTAAACCAAGACTACTATTAAGGCCCCAACATTAGAACCTGTAAGGTAGTCTCAAACCCAGTCCATCAGGGACCATCATACAATGTGGCACTATAAATGTTTTCTTAGGACATAAGAACCAAACTTAGTTGTATATAAGGTGGTCTAAACTCTAAAGACCATCAGATCACGCAGCACAAGGCTGCAAAACGAAAAGTACGCAAGTATTTTTAGGATATAAGACCTCAAATTAGTGCATATAAGATGGTCTAAACTCTAAAGACTATCAAGCTCCGCATCACAAAGCTACAAAACGAAAGTTAAAAACCAGAACGATAAGACCCCAGATTTACACCAACACGGTAGTCCCAAACAAATCCAAGACGATCAGGTCCAGCCACACAAAGAGGCAAAATAAAAAACCAAAATCAACTCAAAAAGAGCAGTTATTTTCGAAATTGTTTAAGACGACACTATTTCGGCCAAAACCCTGGAGTGTATGAGTGCCAAGAAATTCTCCTCCCCAAACACTCGCTCGTCCTTTGCCGCGGCCGGACATCTAAACAACATGCGTGCAGTGCACTATCACAGATGCAGTTTAGTCATATGAGTGTGTATTGGGTCTAATCATATTCAGATATATATACACTTGCCATACGTAGTAGCTGAAACAATGAGTATGCGTGGATCTATTCCCCGTCATGCAATATCCTTATGTTCAGGTTGTTAGGGACTCTAATAATCCTAGAATATGACGGCTAAAATTAATAAGTGTTCCCCTAACACATAAAAGCATGGGGCATGTTCCCGTCCCAAAGGAGCAATTAATAAGCACGCTGTGCGTGCATAAAGCCGTGATACGTGCTCAATTCGAGCGCACATCACGTTAATTCAATTAGTCAGTCTCGGTTAAGTATGAAGTAAAACATCTAACTGTGCTTTCATCACATTGGTAGAATTCTGTTTCTTCAAAAGGATTTAATGATCCCTATGTCCACAGCTTTCACGAAATCTACAAATACAGATATACCTTGGTCAAGTGCTTGAAGCCATTTATCAGTTAGGAAGATCAATGCAGCCTCACATGAATGTTTCTGTCTAAAGACTAATTGATTAGGGTCTAACAGTAAGTGTTTGGTTAAATGTGACATGTTTTTCAATTAGTTTCGACAAGTTTGGTAGTATTGAGATTGGTTGGTAGTTATCAACATGATCCTTAGAACTAGATTTGTGAATAAATGAGACTTTTGCAGTTTTCCATGTTTTAGAAACAGATGAGGTTGCAAAATACTTAAATTGATTATGAATGTTATGCTATCTAATATAGCAGAGGCAGACGATTTAATGAGTTGTGGACCAATCTGATCACGTCCTGTAACTTTCTTGGTATCAAGTTAACTGAGACATTTTTAAACAAAGTTTTTTGATACTGGTGGGATATAGAAACATACTTCCTTAAACAGTTTGCTGCTGCAGAACATTTTCAGTTCATTAGAGTTGTTTTCTATCACTGGTTCATTTTAGGTTGTGGTAATGTTGGTGAAAGAAATCTTTGAAAACATGTGCAATATCAGTGTCATCAGTGATTTTATTGTGTCATTTACCAGAAGTGAATGAATTGTATTTTGTCTGTCTTTGTGTGCTCCTCCAGTGAGGTCATTGAAGGCTTTCCAAATGAAGTGTGTTGCTTTGTTGTTTTCAAGCAACGATTGAAAATAAGAAGTGTTTTAATTTTATAATCATTCTTGTTATTTTATTTCTTCATATTTCCGTGCATGGTTTAGGGGTTCAGTAGTAAGCCAATTAGGTTATATTATATTCTTTACACAATGTAATTTCAGTGGTGTATACTGAGAAACTACATCCATAAATGAAACTGTTCACACCCTCAGACTTTCCAAATTTTGAATCATATTCCAGGGAACTTTATATAGGTCGTGACGTTTATTTTCATCCTCTAGTACAAGAACGTATGTTTGAAGAAAAATAATAACGGCACCAGTCTTAATGGAGTATATTTCTGAAAAAGTGGAGATGTATGTTTAAGGCAAGCGCCATTTAATTCCGAGGAGAGGGGCTGATATTGGACCAGAATATAACTTTTTCTTTCGCCTCACGGTAATTAATTATTTTCAAAAAATATGATGCACCCAGTGTTCTTTTATTTTTATTTTAAAAAGCAAAAACACAAATCTGAGCAAGAATAGTTTTCACGTTATGCGCCAAACCATAGAACTCTACGAAATGTATCAGATTTATTTTCGTTATTTATATCAGGGCCGACCCAAGCGATTTTGGCATCCGAAAAAAATGACTTTCTTCTAACTTGGTGCCCATTAAACCCCGTTAAAATACAGCCTGGCTGGCCCTTCTTGACCTATGTACATAAATGGAACCGTATTTCCTATGAGAAGCAAAGTTTCATAAGTTTATATGTTACTTTTGATTTCCCACATTGTATTATTTTGGACGTGCGAACCAAACATAACATTGATTGTCTCGAGATTACTGATCACCTAACCTTTACTTTCATTCTTCCAATCACAACATTTTCTCTGTTGTGGCGATTTGGGTAGTGGTGCAATATTTCTTTCTATAAGTATTCTTATCGTTGGCGTCTTGCCTGTGTAGAAAAGGAGCACATAATTAAACTAAGTCTTGGTTTCTCGCTGTATTCTGCAATTCTGCATATTCTTTCTGTCCTCTCCACTCACACATCAAATACAAGGCGAGATGTTCCGTTTGTATTTCATATTATATATCAGCCAGCCATATATATATATATATTTCGATGTCAGCAATTCAAATATTCTCATGGGACATATCTAATATACTAACGCTTTAATCAGTTGGAGTTAAATTGACGAAAATTAATAACGATTTGTACCAATCTGGAAAACAACATGTCTGACAATGAAACCGTTTGTTCTTTCTGCGGACAAAGAAGTACAGAATGAAGATTTCTTGTGATAACCTTCTCAGTTTCATAATAGCGCCAGCGGATCAACATTTCATCGGATAATATGGAAACTATTTAACATCAAAGAACCATTGCTGTCAAATCAAAGAAATCCAAGCAAAAGCAAATGGACTTGAAAGACGTGTTATTGGCATTGATGCAAGGTTTTGTTGTAGATTACCTGTTTGATGATGTCGATCTTCTTGCCATCTTTTGATGTTACAAGTGATATGATTGGATGACTAAATCCTCTCAGCGGCCAATCTGTATGGTACAAAACAAGCTATGTATCCTGCAAACTTGGTGGAATACCATATCTATTTGTGAGGAACTCAGATAACTTTGTATGATTATTTTCAAACTTCGGCGAGTTTTAAAATCCTATAAATGACAACTTTGAACAAACAAACAATAAAAGTTCATCCTTTCAGTAGATGTGCCAACACAGCCACTATATATATATATATATATATATATATATATATATATATATATATATATATATATACACACACAGACACACACACTCATCCCACGTTTATCGATTTTAATCAGTTCCAGACTCTACCGCGATAAGTGAATTTCCGAGAAGTAGGATTTCGTAGTTAGAGCATAAAACCTGTTCACGACCCTCTAAATACGGTAACTTTCAGGCTTTGAGCCCCAAACACTAAGCAACTTTGGACTTGTAAAGCAGAATGACCTGTGGACTTTGAAAGAACATAACTTTGCCCATTTTAAAGATATCTTTCTGTATTTGGTATCAAAATAAAGGTTAGAAGTCACCTTGTATGAATAATTCAGCAAAATGTGCATATATATATATTAAAACTTTTAATATACAGGTGCAAAAAGGTAACAACAGGTAAAATGCAAAAGCAATTATTTTTTTAACACATTACATGAATGGTAATTTCAAACATTTGGTATAAATCAAAGATTTCATAGTATTCCAAAGCTTTTCTGGATCCATCTAACACTTCGGTGGGTCCAACTCTCTCAGAAAACTGAAATAAATGACTTTGGTTCGTCGAGAACAAACACACATGGAGTTCACACTTCGTCTGGTTCAAAACCTTTAAAGTCCTCTTTATCGTCATCACTGTCTCCCAAAAAGCACATTCAAATGCATCTCTAATTGTACCAATCTGGAAAACAACATGTCTGACAATGAAACCGTTTGTTCTTTCTGCGGACAAAGAAGTACAGTATGTTTTATCTCATTTTCAATCAACTGTGTTAGGTCACAAGAGCTAAATATTTTGATAATTCATAATCTGACACTTCATTCTCATCTTGCGTCGAAGTCCGCCATTTTGAATAGAAATTCGCCATTCGGAAAACACGCTTAAAATGTGCCTGCTTGCTTCGAGATTTCTAGTTGAATCCAAGCTTAACTCGCGAGATAATCCAAGTATAATATCTACATTAAAATAAGGAAATTCTTAGAGATATCCCAAAACGTATGTAGTCTGGTACTATGACGTTAAATAAGCACACTATATATATATATATATATATATATATATATATATATATATATATATATATATATATATATATATATATATATATATATATATATATATAAGTTGATACTCTGTCTAAGTTCAACGCCTAGCATTATTTCGAAACGTAAAGTTTTAGTAGAGAACTTGTGACATATATATGTGACATATGTCCTGTCCGTTTTATTCTGGCTTACGTTTTTGTATAAGATTGTGGTAAACAAAATTATGACAGATGTACATGGCCGAATGGCAGTACATGTCGTTTATCAAATAATCGCTCAATACGCTTTTTAATTCTCGTTTTTTAGTTTAGTTTGTGGAATAACCCACTGTTATGTTCGGATATAATTCTTGAGGTATCATTTATTGACATTATTCATTGGAATTACAAAGTGCTCATTGACGTTTAGGGCTAATTGACAATTTGGGGATTATTGTGAATTCATTCAAAAACCATTTTGGATTATGTTACTATAACGCGCCAAAACGTTTGGTACATCAGCAAATTCAAAAGTACAATTCATTGGTATCACTCTCTATTTTGGACTTGGGGTTTAATTCACAATGGTCTAAGTTCCTCTTAAAGTTTCACTTCGTAACTTAGAGAAATAAATATATTTGTTGAATTTAATAAACGTCTTTTTTTCGATGTTTTGTTTTGCTAGTTTAAGACCACAAGTTGCAATAATGCATACACGTGTATGTATGTCTGCGAGTACTTATATATGTGTGTGTGAATGTGTATTATATGTATGCATATGAATGTATGTTTACATATACATGACGCACAGTTTACACACACACACACACACTATATATCTATATATATATATATATATATATATATATATATATATATATATATATATATATATATATATATATATATATATATATATATATATATATATATATATATATATATGGTGTGTACGTGTGGATATATATATGTACAGATTGCGTTACAACATTGTTTATTATCATGTACTGTTTATGTTGTGTTTCACATCGTTCGAGAGTAATAATGCAATTCAATCTCTCTCTCTCTCTCTCTCTCTCTCTCTCTCTCTCTCTCTCTCTCTCTCTCTCTCTCTCTATATATATATATATATATATATATATATATATATATATATATTCCATTATTACTCTCGAATGATTTGTATATATATGAGAGCCAGACAGACACACAGACAGACAGAGGGACAGAAACAGAGTACTTAGTTCTTTTTGGTCACCAGTGTGTGTTTCTGCTTGAGATTTCAATGTCAAAAAGAGGTTCAATGCTGTCTACTGTACTTTGACGATATCATTGGAGTGTTCATCTTATTGTTGGTGGTGATGGTTTATCGTTATCTTTCATCACACGATTGTCTGTATCTGGTAATCAGTATTATATATATGATGTTATTCATATCTCTCTCACATCGGAGAATTCCCGTCATTTTTCAAAACTGCCATCGTAAAGCCTCTGCTGAAGAAACCAACTGACCATAACGATTTAAAGAACTACCTCCCAGTTTCTAATCTCTCGTTCATATCCAGAATTTTAGAAAACGTTGTTCTAACCCAGCTTGTATCTCATTAGAATTCAAACAGTCACATTAGCGATGTACAGTCTGCATATCGCCCTTGCAACAGTACTGAAACTACTCTGCTGAAAGTATTTAATGACACTTCTCTGCTTTGGATAGTGGAAAGATTACAGTCCTCACCCTCCTTGATTTGTCTGCAGCACTTGACACAATAGACCATGATATATTACTTCACCGTCTCCAGCATGTATTTCGCATTCAGAATACAGCCTTAAAGCTGTCCATGTCCTACTTAGGCAACAGGACACAAATTTTTATCTTCAAATGATATAAACGCCAGCTCTCTTGAACTATCTTGTGGTGTTCCTCAGGGTTCTGTTATTGAACCTCCTCACTTCATTCTATACACTCAGCCGCCCTCAAGTATCATATATCATCACCCAGTGTCTCACCAATTGTACGCTGATAACACTCAAATATACAAGTCTAGCCACCCAAGTGAAGTTGATGCTACCATCCGTGGAGTAGAGAGGTGCATTTCTGAGGTGAAATCATGGATGACATGTACCAAGCTGCAGATGAATAATGAAAAAACTGAGGCCATTCAAATTGCAACACAAAGACTTTCTCATTCATCTCATTTACCTCAAACAATAAATATCAGCAACACCAACATTAAATTCGCACAGTCAGAACAAAACCCAGGTGCTACTTTGCACAGTACTCTCACATTGCACCAACATGTCATGAAAATTTGCAAAGTTGCATATATTGAGCTGAGACGCATCAGTTCCATTCGCAAATATCTTTCAGTTGATGCCACTAAAACACTTGCGTGTTTATTAGTACTTTCAAGACTGGACTATTGCAACTCATTTCTCTCTGGTTCGTCACAATATCTACTCCAGAAACTTAAAAAGTTCAAAACACAGCTGCTCTGATCATCTTTAGAGTACCTCGATCAGAGCATACATCGCCACTGCTCTGTACCCTACACTGGCTATTCATTCGATACAGAATCAAACACAAAATTTGTTTTCTGTGTTACGTTCCACTGACAGACTCCAGTCCAACATACCTATCCTACCTCACCCATGTGTACACACCAGGAAGATACTTATGCTCCTCTTCTGACAATCGTATACTCATTGTTCCCACCATGAAAACGAAGTCATATGGACATCGTTCGTTTGCATACCAGGGCCCGACGATGTGGAACGAATTGCCCATTTAAATGAGACACAAAGACAGAGTTATCCTTTTTAAGAGTTCTCTTAAAACGCACCTTTTTCGACTGCAGGAACAAACTTAGAGACCTAATAATGTTTTGTACCTTATATGTTTTCAGTATGTTTTATGTTTTCCAATTTCATGGATTTTGCTTTTTGTTTCTGTAGTGTATTAATATCATTATAGATGTTGTAAAGTGCGTAGAGCTTCTAAAATTAGGCGCTATACAAAAACGTCATTATTATTATTATTATTATTATTATTATTATTATTATTATTATTATTATTATTATAACTGACTTAGGTAAAACAGATAAACCACACGAAACACCACAGATCAACTAGAAGCTACTGGCAACTTTTTTTCATCCACCAACGTTGGCGGAGAAGTCTTATGCAATTTCCATCAAAGATAGCATGAACTGCCGTGTTATATAAATGTCGTCAATGATAGTCAGAACTGCAGTGTTGTGCAAGTGTCATCAATGATGTAACTGCAGTGTTACGTCAGTGTTATCAAAGATAGCCAGACATGCAGTCTTATGCAATTGTCGTCAACAACTTCTTGCCTGATAATTTCCAATTTCAGTCTTAAATGATTTATGACTTAAAGGTCAGAAAAAAATATACAGAAAGCAAAAGAAAACTCCCAGACTGCCCGTACTGATCCATCGAAGTAAAGGGACATTCCCAAGCTGCTCATTAAAATATCTCAAATATCCATCTTTAAACCGGCATTTCCAGTTTGAAACATTTCGCAAGATTTGTAATGCAGTAAATACTGAATATTTCACGAAAATAAATGGAATACAAATGCAATGTTAATAATAAAAAATGAATTTGTATATTTTTGTGTTAAATTTGCTTCTGTGCGACATACATCCTAAACATGGTTTTGTCCAGTCACCAAATTATTTAACGACTCACATCTAAGTATATGGGATTGCCCGTCAGTTTTGCCTGTCGCTAGAATTCATGATCGATTCTCCAATTGAGAAGGCTTTTCTTATGAAAACTGGAAATCCAACAGCGGATAAAACAAAGTCTGCTGCCGCTGCTATATTATTATGCGTTGCCAAGCTTTCTTGTAATATCTCAACTGATGAAATGTATATACAAGTTGGACGTCGACCACAAATCATATCTTAAGAGATAGAAACAGTTACATAAAGGACATTTTAAGTCTACCCATGTGTCCAAATAATGACTATATCACAAACGTGAGTGAGTAAAACAGCGTGACCGTGGTTCGTTTTATTGAACGTCCATTGTTATGCAGTTTCCAATGTTTTTTGTGACTATTGACGACTAAACCTGATTTCATGGTAACTTATTGAATCTTATAATCATTATGTCTTCTTTCGCATCAGTAACTGCTCTGGTGTCCTTGTGATTTGCTAGTCCACCTTGGATGCGGGTGGTCGTAGATTCGAACCCCGGCCGGGTCATACTAAAGACATAAAAATGGTGCTTACAGCTGCATCGCTTGACGCTCAGCATAAAGAGGTTATTGCTAGGACTGGTCGGTCTGATATCAGCATAATGTGTATTGGTCGGACATCATGCTACATGTCTGCGGCTTGATGCTCCAGTGCTAGACATTACTATAAACTGCCACACTGCAGATATCGTAGCAGAATGACTGAATAAATGTTTTAACTACGTTAAAAATCAAAATCACAAATACACTCTCCCTCCTTCTTGATTGATTGATTGATTGATTGATTGATTGATTGATTGATTGATTGATTGATTGATTGATTGATTGCTTGATTGATTGATTGATTGATTTGGTTCTTAACTAATGAGTACAGTTTGTATTATATTTTTCACCAACTTCCTGTTGCATAGTTGATTTTCATGATTCCAAACCATAGCTTAAAAATATTGTCAAAACAAATATAATATCTCTCCCTTTTAAAAGTGCATTTTCAACCTTTTCCCACGGTAAATTACACTGAAACTGTTACCAATTAGGTGACATGTTATAAGCAAAGGTGATTGAAGCGCTTATCTATGTATAAGCGCCTGGTGTCTACGTTACTTTGGCGCACATTAGTTTCAGTTGTTTGCGGACTAATACAATGAAATTGTATCATCAACATTGAATGGGCGTTAGCATTTCGCAACTGAGTCCTGCTTAGGTAATTTTGTAATCTTAGGAAACCAGAAAATAGGTCTCTTGTCCATTTCATGCTAAGGTCAAGCGCCGCACCCTAAATTGTGACCACTGGTGAACGCGATACCCCGGACAACCCGTCACCGCGGGTCGCGAGAACAAGGCGACGCTCCCGTTATCAAACCAATTGATCAGTTGTAGCGACATCTTATTATGGTCATTATGTAAATCTTGACAATTTACTGTCATGTTACACCCGATCATTTTCGAGTTTGTGGCTGGTACTTGATTGAATTACTGGAGACAGCATTCAAATTTATGACAGGTCCAAAGCTTACGTCGCGCCCCAAACATACTCCACAAACAGTCACGTGTTGCCTTTCTTTTTAATTAATTTTAAATGCACAATATAACATTCATATCGCCTTTCGCTGAAGTAAATCATAAGATGTAATACGACCTGCAAAATTGCCCAATTTTTTTTTATTTACCAACATGAATTTTGCACAGTCATACAACTAATTTACGAGTGTGACGGTAGGCTGTGATAGATCGTAGGAAATTTGATAATTGGTAATAATCCACACGATCGTTGAGATATGACTACAAATTTGTACCGTTAAATCAGACTAGGACTAACATTCATATATCACATAAGCTCGCTTGACATTAAAGTATCTCCCACCCCTACGAATTCCGCTTAGTAATATTATGTATTTTTGCAATAGTTCAATATTACAGCTGAAATGGAATCGTTTATCATAAAACGTTAGCTCTTACATTGACAGTGGGGTTAATGCTTATGAAGGTTATGTCTTAGATGTGATAAGAAAGAAGGCTTTTATATTTGCCGTGGGTATCATAATATATCACGTTGTCTTATGCAGCCAGTCACGTATCATCTTAGTGAATTTTCGTTTACAAATTATCTCATTCGACTGTCAGTTCTTAACTAACAATTCTTGACAAAAACGTCTATTTGAAATGACAAATCCTAAATAATGGAATAGTCTCTGTCATGTTATTTTATCAAGATTTTCTCTTGCAAGGTAGCACTAGATAAAATAATATCACTTTTTACTTTGTGCGATTAGGCTGTGACAAATAAGCTGCAGTTTCCTTACAATTATATTGGGATAGGGATGTCTCATTGTGCGTCAATAGGATGTTATCCGTTTCCCTATCGCTAGGATTTTTGTACCGTTTGGTACAATGCAAAACTTGACAACTCACTATTGTAAGGTGGGCGGGGTGGGATTGGTACTGAAAAATGATTATTTGTTCCCAGATCTAACCATTCAATGAATATAAAGGAAATCAGACTGCATAGACAATTTCTTATGTACCTAATGCACAATTATCTCTGGTCCGGAAGGTTGCAGTTTATCGTGAGTCACAGATTGGGTCGCAACGCACGAGCTCCACGTTACTTGGGGCGAGACCGGTACTGTTGTAGAATCTGTCCCACCGTGCCTAATTGCCTGTTGATAACTAAAAGATAAATTTAAACAGCAATTAGATATCATTTTGCCCAAGTGTGTGCCACAGTTACTAATTTCAAGTGCGTCTTCAGGTCTCTTCAAACAATTAAGCCGTTGTTTTGTATTTTATGAATGACCTCATTGAGATGTTTTTTCATTAATCCATGTGATGTTCTCTGTGTTTCATACGTGTAATATCACCTGTAGCCTTCAATCGAAGCAACATCTTACTTCTTTCTTTGTATTTTATCGACACGTGAAATACTAGACTTCAAGAGCTCGTGTCATAAACAGAATTTGACGTCCGTGCTCATGCTGTATGAGCTGTATGAAACTCGCCGAATAATTTCGAAACCGTGCAATGTCTGCTATTCTGTGAATGAGTCTGCTGAAACAAAAAAAGCTTATATTGCCTACAAAACACAAACAAGATAATATGAACGCGTTCAGTGTTTTGACGAGTTCATTTGTAAGTACCATCATAATATTACAAAACGAGAAATCGTTTCATTTTAAATTAATTTTGGTCTTTCATGGTGCTTACGAATGTCAGGGGATCTGTTGCATATTCATTTGTTTAAATTAGTACAGATCTGATTTCACTGGCACAAAAAGGGATTTATGAGAAGCCTAATTGTATGGTGAACAGCAGGCGAATTCGTGATTTATTTGGGATAGCAATGCTGAAAATAGATTCTTTTTTCTACAGTCGTTACATCTGCCCGAGTATTAGGTGTGTTTCATGCATAAAATATCATTCCATTATTTTAGATCATCTCTATTTTTCAAGATCAGGTCTGAGTATAGCTCTAGACATGGGTTATGTAAAAATAATCAAAATCCCAAAGCTGCTTAGTCGGGTAAAACTAAAATGGCATTTGGAACCCAGCAAGAGCCTGCTTATGTTGGTCTCGTGGGATCTAAAGAATTTTTTTAAATCAGCATGAGACTATCTAATGCGGTTGATGGGTTTCTTTAGGAATTTAAATTGTAAAGTTAAGATCATAAAATATAAATTTAGAATTCTTTATTTTGAGCACGAAATTTGCCAAATAGGGCTTTCATAAACATATGTCATCCATCTATATTCTTCACCGTAGTTTTGATGAATGCTAATTCTGCACATCCAAGTTGCACCAGACCGTTCTGTGTTTCATCCTTCTTTCAGATGTCCTTAAAGTTAATTTACTCCTTTTTCGTGCATGTCAACCATCATGCCGTCTTAGCTCATGCGTTTTCTGGCAATTGCTACCACATAACAGGGTTGTGACAACGTGCTGTGTAACTCTCTTAATATATGTTGTATAACAACTAAGTCCATGTTTGGCCTCTTTTGTTCATAGATTTTTCTAAATCTTGTTAAAGCCTCTGACAGTCACGATTTTATTGATATATGTCTGGTAACTTTTGAAATATGTACTCCAGAGTGACCGTTGAAAAAATTACGTCCCCTTTGAAAATGGCGACTATATATATATATATATATATATATATATATATATATATATATATATATATATATATATATATGAGGGGGGTGCTGAGATGTGTACTAGATGGTACTATCGACATAGAATAATGGACGCTTAGAAAACAATCATGAAATATAGTAAGTAGTAATATTTCCTCATTGTTAAATGTTGACAGTCTTTTGTCAGCCAATCTAAGCGTTTCAGTGACAACATTACTCTCGAATGGCGTCATTGGACATCTCAGCTTTTATTTTCTTACTGCTTAATTGACACCAGAAATTCGTCAAATGCATTGCAGGTGAAGTTTAACGTCATCAATGCCAGCAGTTTCCAGTTGTAATGGACTGGACCTAGGAGTTTGAAAAGAGTGCTAAATTAAAATATTACTTATGTTCGCCAACATCTCAATTTAGCTGTAGTCGATAGAAAAAATATTTTCAACTTTTTAGAATGCTAATATTTTGATGTCATTTATTTTAATGTTGAACATTTGACTATCATGACATTTACTAATTAGAACCACAAATTGGCCATTTGTGGGGAAAAAAACACGATCATAATTACTAATAGTAAATACCATGATAACTTTTAAGTAATTTAAAATGCGTAGTTGGGACAAGTTTCTTTGAAAACTTGAAAGATGATTTTCATAATTAGGATTGTATTGCACAAGTATACCCTATTTATGCATTTTTCGAAAGATATTACTCTTACAACTTATTACCCAAACAGCACATTCTGACATTTAAAATACTCTAATACTGTACATGACAAACATTTGGATGATTTCTTTTAATATAGTATATCCACTAAAATGTTTTGCAAAATGTATATAGTTGTGTATAAGAAACCAACAGTCCTTAAACAAAACTTGGCGGCGCCAGTATGCTGAGCTTGGGTCATTCACTAAATTTTAATGACTCTAACATATTTAACACAGTATCGTTAACTGTAATGTCTGTAGATAGCGAGGAATTCTCTCTCTCTCTCTCTCTCTCTCTCTCTCTCTCTCTCTCTCTCTCTCTCTCTCTCTCTCTCTCTCTCATATAACCAACTCAAGGCGAGACTATGATTCATGTGCGATAACGTTGTTATTTGTGCTTTAATATTGTTATTCAATAAATTCATAACCAGGCTTACGCAGATACGTAAGTTGGATAGAAATTAAATTGAATACAATAAAAGTGCATTCACCTTTTGTTCGGGTGTCTATTTATCTCTTAACATCAACATAATTTTAATATCATTTATTACAATTCTTTGTTCATTTTGCCGAAAATGTCCCCCACATTGCAGAATCTAACGGTAGCTAGACGAGAAAATTATCAAACAATTGTGAATAATAAACGTTAATGAATAACCTGGGCGACAAATTTAGCTTCGGTTCATTCTACAGACCCCTTTGATGTTTCGTACGGCGTGATACACAACAAGTTGAATGTGTAAGCGTCAATATCTGAGATCTTAAAGTAAAATAAACGTATCCCTTACATTACAGAGTTTCCTGCACCATTAGTGGCCCATGCCTCTTGCTCTGTAATCCGAGGAATTTGACGTGCGCGCTTGAGATTTGCCGCGTGCAGTGGTTTGCAGACGATAATCATACAAATCTATATTGAGGTCTGGACTAGATGTGTTTAAATCACACACGTCGAACTCTTTATCCTACACAACAGGGAAATACTTAAGTGGGATAACAAATGGAGAAATATTTAGCTTCTTAGATCTTTGTTTATCGATGTGTTTTCTTTGGCTCTTTGATGATACAGATCTGTTGGCAAGCAGAAGAGTTCTCTGTATTGGATCATCAGCTATTTTGAAGAGGGCTTTTATATTGTCTATTGAACCATTTTGATTACTTTATATATGTGTGTGTGTGTGTGTGTGTGATAACATCATCATGTTGGATACATCATTTCCCAACATAACAAACTAGTATTGATCCAAGTAAACTTTATTTGGGGGAAGGGGTTACTTTATTTGGGTTAAGGGGTTACTTTATTTGAGAGAGGGGATGATGTGGCTTGATTAAAACGTGTTTTTTTTTCTTTTTCCGGCGGGTACTAACACATAAAGAACATTCGTCTGATATATGTATATGACTATAATAATTGTAAAAATTATTTACATTTCATTTGAATAATTTCTTTTCATTAGAGACTTCTTTTCATAAGAAAGATAAAGTGTATTCTAAAAACAATATTAAAAATTTTAGCAACATCAGCCATTTGCATATTCAGCTGAGAGAGAAATTCTCCGATCAATGTTTACTTGCTGCGTTAATTACCTATTAGTCCTTTAGTTAATAGAGTGTATGTATCGTGTCCTAAAATAGTAAGATGTCAGAATACAAGAAAAATAAACAATGATCAAAGAAACAATTGTGAGATAACTGTATATTCATTCCTTCTTCCACCTCCTTCTGTTTAAAATCAAAATTGCTCCTTTAAAGTTTTTTTATATTTTTTATGATTTGATAATTGTAGTAAGTTTATTGGATTATTGGATGAGAAGAAAATTAAAATGTACTATTTGTATTTATGTCTGTATCACTTAAATATATTCTTCAAATATTCCCTCTCCCCCGCCCCCCCCCCCCCAAAAAAAAAAAAAAATGTAGCTCGATGAAATTTAACATCCAGTCACGGCTATTACTGATATCACCCATTGTTTCTAGGAATGTGGAAATTATGGTTTTATTTCATTGAAATTCCTATAAATATATCTTGTCAATTGTCATCACTGTGTATGATTCACTTATGATTTCACAATTAAAGTTATAAATCATCACTTTTGCGATAACCCTTTCTTTGACAAGTTTGCTTCGAGATTTTCTTTGATCCGAGCTCTTTTTTCTATGTTAATACAGTAGTGAATATACTGTTTCAGCCACGTTCTCTTGTCTAAGATAGGGTTATTGACATATACGTAATTTTAATTAATCAGTTTGTTTTAGTTGATGTGCGTGATCGAAACGTTACGCCAAAAATGTCTTTACCTTTTTCAATATATCTCGCGTTTTTCGTAAATTCAAAACCCAATCCGAATGGGTAATACGTAAATAGTCATACAGGTTTAATGAAATCAACACAGTAAAATCTCAAATGCAACCAGTACCAAAGATTTTAAACCAAACCAGTAAATCTGTATCAAACACTGTAATTTTATTCATCAATTTTCCGTTTCTTTTACATTTTGACATATTGGTCAATGACCCACACAGTATGCTGAATGGCATTGATTTTTTTTTTTTTACATCTTACAAGACCAACTGGGTGTCTTAGTGGTTAGAGCGTCGGCATAGGAAGCAAGAGGTTGTGGGTTCGATCCCCGGCTGATACACAAAGACATACAAAAATTTACTAACAGCTGCCTCGCTAGGCGCTCAGCATTAAGACGTTATTGTGGTCGGCTTGGTGTCAGGATAATGTGACTGGGAAGTACATCATGCTACATATCTGCGGTATGATGCCCCAGTACTACAAATTGCCACACTGCAGACAATATAGCGATATCACTGAAAAATTGTTAAAGCTACGTTAAAAATCCTAATCACACACACACACACACACACACACACACACACACACATCTTACCATCTTTGTCCAAGAAGATTTTTCAGTTTGTAATAGCGTGATTCCATGCGTCGTCTATCTATTTCGTTCTCAGTCTAAAATAAATAATTAATATTTAATATAATGTAACTTTGTACCGTTATTAATTAAGTTACAAAATGTTAGAATTATTATTTTGTTTTCGCCTTAGATATTTTCTTTTCAGACTGTTCTTGAAATTGTTTTTCTCTGTTTGGTTTGGTTTGGACTTTTTTTTATGGTGTTTAATTTTTCGGTATTTTTAAACCCTCAAGTCTGACTGATCCATGAATTTAATAACTTTTGATATATTGACATGACCAGAAATTTAATTTCTCAAAACTTCCTGATGTAATTTTCAAACAAATTTAATAATTTTTGAAAATTCCAACAAAACTGTTCTTAATTTGTGTTGCAAGATATAATTACACGGTTGAAAAAAATTATGACATTATTAGAACTCGTTAATGTCTTTGAGCTTGACTAATGATAATCCCCGACTGAAGAAAAGAAAATCAATATTTATTTATGCTTGCAATGAATTTTCTTAGAATTTTCACCGCCATTTTTATGTGAAGATGACTTCAGTTATTATCATGTTATATCTAGGCGCATGGTTACTTTAAACTATTGCTGAACTTTTCTAAGTTGCTGCAGCACGAAATTAAAACTAAATGATATATTCCAAAAATGAAATTTTGTCAAGTTGTTTATCATAATGTAGAAATAGGAATCATAGTACTTTCTTGACATCAACTCTGATTCTGTTACACGTATGATAAATTGCATTAACGTACATACACTCAAGAAGCTTTGCCCAGAGTCGTGTTTTGAGACGTAACTAAATTTAAATCTTTCAAAAGATTTTCATACATACACTCAAGAAGCTTTGCCCAGAGTAGTGTTTTGAGACGTAACTAAATTTAAATCTTTCAAAAGATTTTCACATTAAAAAATGAGCCTTGACAACCGGAGACTTTGTCAATTCATTTAATTTAGAAGTGATTACGGTAGGAAATGTATTATTTGTTTTTTTTTAAGGAATCAATGATTAATGCATTACTTTGGAGTATATGATATTATTGCCAACCCGGGAAGCATCCGGTCTTAAAGATTTGTAAACAGAAATCAACACCTACGGTTCAAAAGAAAGATCACAAGAACGAACTGGAAGAATCTACCCCTATAATAAAGGAAACTTGGAAATTTTATCACCGCGCATTATGTATTGAAGATCATTAGTTTAATGTACCCCGTAGAGATCTGGAGATGTCATGAAAATAGAAATTGCGTCGTTATAGAGTTGAAAACGTGTTGACTAATTATGGGGACAGACCTTGCTGGGGAAAGTTCGATTCTGATCAAACGAACTAGGCGGGGAATCTCTGGCTACTGACATCAAAGGGACATACGACGACGCCTAGTTAAAACGGGTATCACAAGTGGAGAAATTCGAAGAAAAAAATCAATGTCGGAAATCGTCGAAAACATTGTTTAAAGACGATGTTTATTAACAACGTCTAAGAAATCAGTGGATAATAGTTTAAGCTGTTTACGTGTATTTCTGATATGGAGCATGTGACATTTTCTTCTCATAACGATCCTCGATGAAATCTTCCTTAATAATTCTCTTGGAGTTGAATCAATCAACACGGAGAGAGAGAGAGAGAGAGAGAGAGAGAGAGAGAGAGAGAGAGAGAGAGAGAGAGAGAGAGAGAGAGAGAGAGACAGACAGACAGACAGAGAGACAGACAGACAGACAGATGAAGGGAGGGGGAGAAAGCTTTATAATCCTTGATAAATGACACTGTGCATTTACAGTTTTTAACGTAATATTAGATAGCAATTATCTAATTAGTAATAATATCAAACTGATAATCTGAACATGGAGAATACAATCCCCAGAACAGGAAACAAAGATAATCCAGCAGACTTAGGACTTAAAACTAAGTCAATTGCAAACACTTAATAACAACAGTCAATGTGAGAAGTTTTGTTATAAAACTATAGTTTTGTTGACATCTATGTACCTCAGTACTGTTTTTGTTTTCTTTTAAATGAAACTGATGACACAGCAGGATTCGATTCCATAATTGTTCGTCGTTTCTTGCCTGCAAAGTAAGGATAGGACGCAGAATAACGAACGAAATCAGGAACCAATCTGTGCCTTATTTTTGCGAATTTATCTTCTTGATGATTTTTTTAAGCCATGGGCACTGCAGACTCCATATTAACAATTCCGTATTACATGTTATCATTTAATTTCCGTAAGTAGATTTTAATGTAGTTTCACTTATCTGTTACATTAAACATCAAAGGCTGTCAGTATATATTAAACTTGAGTATGCGATAGCCATAATTGATTTGCATTACGAGGGACAACAGTTTTCCCATTTCGTACAATAAACAGTTAATAACATGGCTAGTCTATTTTTGCTGTGCTTACATTTCAAATTAACGATCTTTTGACGGCATTTACTATATTAGTGCTCCCAATGTCTTTTTTATTTTCAATCAACGTGCCATTATGTATTTGTTTTTAATAATCATTCTCTGATCTATTTCACTTCGTGAAGGTATACATGTCAGATTCCGAAAGTTTGGACCAAATGCAAAGGACATATTTGAAAAGTATCGATCAATATGAAAATAAAATGCGCGATATTGTGTCGAGTGTAAGCTCACTTCTTTATTTTGAATGAGCTGATTGTGTACCCTTATAGCCAAGTAAAAATAGTCTAAAACCCATTTCGGCACCTGGCGGTATCAACACGATTTTCTTTGAACATCTTCCAACACGTGCCATAGATGAGCGCTAATTACGACGGCGGCCCTTTGATCACTGATAAAGATCTATACTGGTCATTCTTCACAATCTGCGAGGTACATTCGGCTGACCATTCATTAACGGCACGTTCTTCTCTCTCCCTGGTGGATGATTGAGAACAAGACGATGGTTTGTGTACTGTATACCTCCCACACATTAACTTTTAATGAGCTGTGGAGCGGCTAATTTCAACGTTCCATTAACCAAAGCAACATCACCTGTGCCTGTTCAAAAAGAGAATGGAAGAAAGGAAGAAGTGAACAACAAACTCAAACAACAAACAAAAACAAACGAGTAACGTTAGGGTAGTTCACATCCACTTGTTAGGGTGTATCAATATTGTTTATTATTCGTAACAGCAGTTTTCACAACACGTTTGATTGTGTCTGGTTCATGCTTTTGCTTGTGTAAGATACCTATACTGTTCATTTGCAGAGAAACAGAGAATAGATCTGAAATATAATATCCAATGACTTTATCGAAGTTTTGCTCCGAGAAATGAAACGCAAGTTGTATCGTGGTAACCGAAATCACGATCGAATTTCTCATCTTCTTTCAGCTTAGGAGTTGGATAGAATTTGGTTTCAACAGAATTGTCTTGTATTCAAACAATGTAAGTTGATGGAACAGGAGTCACGGCTCGCAGATATCGAGGAAACTCGGTGATATAGAAACCGTGTTTTATTCAGCTTGTAGCAACTGCTGGTGAATTGATATTAAAGTATACTTTGAACTTCTTCTTTTTTTCGGAAGGGGGGGGGGGGGGTAGGCACCAGACAGATGCCCCCACCCTTCAAAAAAAGGTAAATAGTTTGTATGTGTGTATGTGCTCCCCCACCCCGTCCGATATGTAGTTTATGTTTTTTTAAAAAAAATTCTTTAAGTTCCCTTAAATTTAGTTTTTCCCATCGGGATTATATAAAATTTTTGAAAGGGTTTTTTATGCTCTTCTTCCTAGTGTTATTATAGAAGGGTTTTCTGAGGTGGTATTTATCTACCCTCCTTTGGCTCCACTTTCTTAATAATTTTGGTTTGACCATGGCTAGTGGTCTCCTATATATATATATATATATATATATATATATATATATATATATATATATATATATATATATATATATATATATATATATATATATATATTCTTTCATTGTTTTCTTGTTATGATAGTCTTTTCGTTCGAATTTGACCAGTTGTCGAATTTGACCAGTTGTCTTATTTCGTGATTTCTTTGACCTTCTAACACTGAGTTGAGTGTGATGAAGACTTCTGAGGTATGCATAATGTCGTCTGCAGTGTCTCTCATCTCTGTGACCATATACTCTTTATATGATTTATAGATTCTTTGGAGAAATACTTGACACCAAGAAAACAATTCTATTATCTACTGCAACACCAAAAAATGAAATAGTTTTGCTTCTGTGATATTCCAACGTTTTCGTTAAATGCTACCTTTTGATGTAAATTTATGACTGTTGACATACTTGTTTGTTTATTTATTTGACTATTGTTCACATTAGTTAAATACAGGGACTACTAGTACGTGTTTCTTTGATTGTAGACTTCTCGACACAATTACAGTTGTAATCACGTGATCATCATCTGTATCAAAAGTGATTGTGTCACCACAGGGCATAAACTCTTTGAATCTTTCTCATTAGTCATGGCTTGACTATACACCTTAGACAACGGTACCATGTTTACCGTGTAAGGCGCACTCCTGGTATGACCCGACTAGATTGAAGTCCACTCTTTTCGCCTGACCATTATCCGTGGACAGATCTTGGTCTATGTTACTTGTTTTTTGTTGCGGGGTTATATACTGACCGTCGCGGTATTATTCTGCTCACAAATTATTTTGTAGCAACCAAGAAACATGTCGTACTTCTTTAAACGTACATCGTGCCATCTATTTATCCTAGGGAATAACTCATAATTTCTTCACTTTGCATTGACAGTCGTCACATTCCGTTAGCGAAGAAAAACATTTATCAGAGATGCAGAACATTAGTTTTTATCTGGCTATTATTTTACAAATCAAGGCCCCTAACGTTTTGACGTTCAAATCCGCCAAATCTGTGAAAATAGGCACTTTTGTAATGGATGCTTTAGAAGTAACGCGATAAATAAATATTTGATTTTGCCTATTATGTTACAATGTTTCTCGAGGATTGAATGCTTCTTCGTGCAGATGATACGGTCATAATAGTTGAGAACGAAATACAACTCCAAGAGAGTTTCTGTTGTTCCACAACGCTGCAAAGATTTGAAATTAACTTTTCATTATAACAGAACGAAAATAATTGTGTTTTTTTTTACTAAGATACATTAAACAGTTTAAAAATTTGGGGGATGATCATAATTTAGAAATAGTTGATAATTAAATCATGAACGCGTTATATAAGATAATGGCTTGGGTCCAAATGGCTGTTAAACTGAACTTTGATTTGGATTTAGATCTTCAGCTAACCACTCATTATACCAACACTTACCCAAGGGATTGAACATTGGGCATATCAAAATATGAATAAAATGAGTAATATTCCATTATTATTTTCTAAGGAACAAAACAAATTACAACAACGAACTCCAGTCTATGAAAAATTAATCAGGTATCCACTTGACATCATTGTAAATATGAATATGATTAATAATAACTTTTTGCTGTCACTCATCAATTGTTAGGAAAATAAATTGTCAAGTGTTATTTATACAATTTTTTTTAAAACCATAAATGGACAACACATACAAAGACAATTCTGTATGAAGATATGTAAAGTTAAATAATAGAAATGGTCATATTTTTACTTATATTTAAACCGTCCGTTCAGATCACAATAAACAAAATTAGTTATCTGTTTAAGAAATATCGTCTATAAAACGACATTTAAAATTTTCAGATAGGTATCTAATTGTAATAACAAACTTTCTAAATCTTGACATACGAAATACCTGTTGAACTTTGATCGATGAATTCAATTTCTATATAAAAAAGTCAATGTACCTAATGAGAAAAATAAAAAAAATATCTTATTGCTTGATCATATTTCTCTACTCATTGGACGATTAGTGTTTACAAAATCCATGACTCCCATCTTTCTCTGGCTATTATTTTACAAATCAATACACCATATGTAGGGAAATATACACATTGACCTACTTACCAACACCATACACTTTTGTGTATATTCTGGTGAACGAAAATCGCAATGAAATTTCAAAGCATAGCACAAAAATCGATTTGTTTCTTCATTTTCATTGTGTTTTGGCATGGGGTATTCTGCTCTTTCTTCTCCTTATCATGCCTGTGTGGCTTTGTTTGCTGAATAGATTCTTTTTATGGTTTTGTTTCTGAACCCTCCTTCATGTTCTCTTTCTTCTTGTGACACTTCGAAAACTAATGCTCATTTTCTTTGCATTTTCTTTACTTCTGTCTCTCTTTTCTTATATATTCCTTTTCTTTGACATTGTATATATTCTTGACCAGTGTCCTGTATCCGGACAGAGATAGACGGTACCATGAATTTTATCTCGAGAGAAGCAGTCATAAGCCTTCTTGGGAGTGTATTTTGAAAAACTCGGTGTAATTATCTAACTTTACGTTTGGTTCCTCTATCTTTATATACTGAACGTAAATGACTATTTTGTTAAAATTCGTGGGATTATATCTATATATGGAGGGGTTGTGTACCGTAGTCAAATTAAATCTGAATAATTTGTCGTCATGAAGCAGTCACAAATTTTCAAGGAAAAATTGAAGATGATCGACGACAACGTTCTGCCTCACCCAATACTTTTTTTAATAAAAAAAAAAAAGATGATGGAAGAAATTTATTGGAATGATTTTTTTAATGGAACATGATTGATCATTACTCTTTATCATCAAACTCACGTCAGAGAGTCAATAATGGACAAGAAAAAATGTCGTTATATTACCCATGAAGAAATTTTCTTATTCTAGTTAAGCAAAACGTGAAATTCAGATAATTTAAAACAATGGATTAAACGTACACAGTCAAGCTGAGTCAATTAAAATTATACAGTCAAATTTAAAAACTCCAAATTAAAGTCGTTGCCAAAAAAGCAACCTTTTTCATTCTAGACTTATTTGAGTCAGTGTAAGAAACGAGATGCCAATGTGAATTTCAAAATGACGAACGTTTGAGACTGTCCATCATATAAAACAGTGTGAAGTCTCTCTCCTGTGTTCATCGATGTTTAGTACAGTTATAGAATTAACTTCTTCCAAACGTTCATTAACCTCTTAATGCTGAGCGTCAAGCGAGACAGCTGTTAGTACCATTTTTGCAAGTCTTTCGTGTGACTCGGCTGGAGATCGAACCACGACCTCCCGCTTTCGCGGCGGACGATCTAACCACTAGGCCACCGGAGCGGTATATGCATTTAGATGGGGAAAACAAACATCTTAAAAATCACAGTTCCACCTCCAAAGGACATCAGAAACAAACTTCTATCGGGGGTGAGGTGGGGGTGGTAGTGGGGTGATAGTTCAATTTTCCAGAACCAAACGAAGAATAGTTGGATGCGTTTGACAATAACACAATTGATGCTTGTATTCTCTATTCCAACCTTTAGAAGATCGAATCCTCTACTTTGAGACCGATTTTTGCATGTATATCGATCGCTTTGGAAGCAATTACACCAAAGTTATAGACGAGCGTTTAGGAACTTATACAGATATACATCCAGAATACACTAGTTTATGTTATGCCAGTGGTAAACGTTTGACAACAAGAACCAAGACAATAAAGAACGCTAGATAAACAGTACAAGACCAATAGTGGGATGCACTTCTACCGGAAAATAAATTAACTTAAAGTTCTAAATAGCAATTAGCAGTTTTACTTGGGTACAATAAATTTGATCTTTCGAACATTTATGGTCACCATCAAGAATCAACTTAGCTTGTCGGTTGGTGTCGACGTGTAAAAGAACATTCATATTTCCTTTGGCATACTCTTGTGTCACTGCCTTTAGTGGCCTCTCTCCGCGTCCAGTCTCCTATCCATGTCATCCACTCATATTCAGGCGTTCACCCTTACGTTCAGCTGCGGAAGCTATTTTCCTATTGAATATAATAATAAAGGTAATTTAAATTTATGTTCTTTGCATTACCTCCTGAAATGTAATAACTGTCCACTTCTATTGTACTCAGAAGCAACTAATATCATATTTCACACAAGACGCTCACTGCTAATTACTTTTAGGTCATAACCTTGTATCCTATACAAATAAGTCCGTATTTTTCAGCAAACATTCGATTCTCTATTACTAGAGACAATAAACATAGTACAGGAACAAGTATCGTATTTCTTCAAAAGAACAAGTAACCATTTTTAATTCTTACATAATATAGTCTACTCTCTCTTAGTGACAATTAACCATATACAGAGTGAACTATTGATCAATGTAAAGGGAAAATTTCTGGCGATCTATCAAGAATACATTAGTTGAGACCAGAGAACCATTAGTTAGATTTATGGAGACACGCACGTGTCATAGGGTGTTCTGCCGAGTATGGTGACGTTTCTTAATAGTGGGTCTGTTGTTACTAATTAGAACCTTTGTTTATTCAGCAGGCAGACTGACCGCTAGAGACATAATAAAGTTCAATTTTCATGGGAAAGTTGTCAAACTTGAGAAACCGCAGAAATTATGTTACTTAAAACGACCAGGGCAGGCTGACCCGACTTTAGCGACTCTGAGAAAAGGCGGCAAAAGACATTTGATTCTGATTGGTCACGTTAAATAAGGGGTGTGTTTTCACAGAAGATTTCATAAGATTTAATATCGCCTTATCGAAGTTAAATGCAGTCTAAAAAAGTTTCCTGTACGAGGACAGAGGGTAAAGTCATCAGCTACGACTCCGAATGTTATCCGGGAGAAATTCATTCGTAAGAAAGTGTGGTCTAGGCAAGCCACCAAAAACTGTTTGGGTGACGAAAAACCACAAAGGTATAGTGTCACAATTCCATGTAATTTGTTGATGCGACTTATATAATGTTTGCTTTAGTTTACAGGTCTTGCATGATTTAACTTGATACATTTCTTTCATTTCTTTCATATTGTCATACGTCTCTTTCACACGTTACTTAAATGTATGAAATATTATTCACTTTCCCTTTTCACTATACTGTTGCTAACTAACAACTGGTTAGCATAAAGCCTTACACAAACCTAATAATAATCAATTCTTAGCATACATGCTTCATAAATCATTTAAGACAAATCACTTCCATCACTTTTCTTAACAATCAAATCCAGATCAGTTATGCAGGACATTAAGATAATATACACTCGGCCTTGAAGTTCCCCATCTTTTTCTTTTAGCAGAACCATCCCTATACAAATATGGTTAAGTTTCTCACAAAGACTTATTTACACGTACCTTGGAAATCTTTGCGCGGTATCTTACCTAAATTTTGATTCAAAACCTTATGTTCCTCAAAATCATGACTGTCTAATTGTTCGGTGTAAGAAATGTAGTAAATACGAGACTTTGTCCGGGAAATACACCCGAAGCCGTTAACTAACCGCCATTATTAATATACTGCTACAAGCACGTCATTTCATTCCTCCTCAAACAAAGATGTCACAAAGTTCACACCATCATCATCTCATATTTCTCCAAATGGTCAAAACTAAAGCGCCAATCAGTCATAAAAAATGAATGTTATTTCATTGAGGACATTTACTATCCATGCTGATACGATAGATAGATAGATAGATAGATAGATAGATAGATAGATAGATAGATAGATAGATAGATAGATAGATAGATAGATAGATAGATAGGTAGGTAGGTAGGTAGGTAGGTAGGTAGGTAGGTAGGTAGGTAGGTAGGTAGGTAGGTAGGTAGGTAGGAAGGTAGGTAGGTAGGTAGATAGATAGATAGATAGATAGATAGATAGATAGATAGATAGATAGATAGATAGATAGATAGACCTCTTTTTAGGAAGGTTATGAAAATTAATCATAAGAGGACATAATGTTTTGCAAGGATACCTCTATTGTACCGATCAATGGTATTGAAAACTAATTATATTTCCTTCCAAACTATGAATGAACTATATCATTGGTATAAACAACGGACACCACATTTATTTCCCAATCCTAATCTCTCTGAGCTGTCACACTTAAAAGAATATTTAGAATTACACGTGAATCGAACAGAAAATTCGCAACGATGCGAAAAATTATTGCAACATCTTAAACTGTTTCAGAAGTATTTTTATAAATGCAAATACAGCACAACCTACTCTGAGAAATTGCATAATGTCCTTAAAACCAAGCAAAACCAAAACGTAAAAATTACAATGTCACAAACAGCCACAAGAGTGGAAGAAGAGAACGAAACAAGAAACATGTTTTACAGTACGTCTGCTCATTTTAAGTGGCACAAGGGTTACGACATTGTTGACATGTTCCCATACTTTCAGACGAATAGAAATGAAAGGTTTGGTCAAAACGGGATATGGTAAGAAACCTAAGCAAGATAAAGTGATCAAACACGTTATGACTACATTTCCTTCTATTACTCTTCCGGCACCTCAATTATTGAAATCCAAATTACCACACTAGGATTATCAAACGGTGGATGACGTATTGAGATTGAGGAGCAACATAAAACAGCAACCATGTGGGCATACGTTAAGCCCGTCTTTATAATAATTCTGCTCATGCACCTGGTTACGGAGAAATTGAAAATTTCTATCTTGCAGCTACAACCAAACTGAAACGTAACGTCTGAAAGATGTGCGATAAAGGTTAAAAAAACCCCAACAAATGATGTATACATTGCATGAACCCATTGACAACATTTTCCAAACGTAAAAACAAAAGTAGTTTCAAATAATCATGAATGGCAAGCAGATTTAGAGATGTCCTTTATTTGCGTCGTACAATCGAATTTACATGTATAGCTATCTGCTACAGATGTGTTTTGAAAATCGGCTTGTTTAGTTTATAACCTACCTTTTACACAGCTTGTCTTGATTCAAAATTGACGTCATTCTCTGCATTGGCAGACAGGCCTTTAATAGAACGTATTTGGAAATGTACACATCAACATACTCTCCAATGCATCGAGGTGATACCATGTCTAGTCAAAGCTTAGAATCAATCGTACCATCGTAGCATAGGCTGTACTCCAGAAGTGATACCTCATAGCATCGAGGCTGCGTTTGAGCGATTGTTTAGAATGTCAAAGATATAATTTTAAAAAAGTGTTAAACACAGGAAATTTAGTTTGCAAAAACAAGACACACTTTTAACAAAGGGTCTTCAACCATTTGTACTATATAATTGTTTGGTATCAAAATATGCATACGTCGACGTGGCCATCCTAACTATACATTGGAAGATTTGAACGAAAAGTGTTGGAAGGAACATTCTCGTTTTGTAAACTATACTGAGTGACCACGAAAGAAGATTTGTACGATATCGAAAACATTCTTGATCAAAGGCCATTAAATGTGAACGAACCTGGACTCCAAGACCTGAAATTTCGTGGGAAATGATAAACGCTCAGTTTCAATTATTTGGTAACCGTTTTTCACAACTCAATAACCATGAAAATAAGTAGAATTCATCCGCCCTATCATGAAACAAAAGCTGTCTCCTCTCCTCTCCAAGAACTCAAATCATCCACTTTGCTTACGATGTGAAGAACATATCCTTGAATTTAAGTCGATAAGCAGTTCTGGATTGTTTTACTCATTAAATAGCTGGAACAGTTATATTCTTTCCAGTCTTTTATTGAAAATAATAATGGTAGCCACGACAAGGACAGTCGCCATTCCTGTTGGAATCACAGTATTTCTTTTCGGTAACCATTAGAAACTAAGGTTTTTGACATTGATAGATAGATCAAAGACCAAATCCATATAAATATTAATATTCCATTTGATCTAACATTACCTGTCTATGGGTACGTTTCCAGGCAACAAAATATGGCATTCACTGACAAATTACATGGATAACGAAACTCATAGAGAAGTGACTTTGGTTAATCATTCACCCCACTCAAGACACAAATCTATTTATAGATCAAACCACTTTTCTCTTAGAAATCCTAAACGAACAAGTTCAGGAACATTTACGACACCAATACATTTGTCCAGTTAGTTAGGAACATGTTACATGAGAATTACTGCAAGATTTTGTTTCAATGCTTAACATCTGGTGAAAAAGAATTAAGCTGTCTTCATCGATAAGTTTCTCAAATAACTATATAAAGCGCGCCGAACTGTATTGATATAATATAATAGAATAGTCTTAACGTAATTATATTTACAACAGAAAGCGATTATGCATGGATTGCATATTTACGGTATAAATACTAGAAGGACTGTATGCATACGTTTGTGTACTCTAATGTACTGGAGTGCAACGTCGTATGAAACACACCTGTCCCGTTGCTGGGAGCTAATCCTTTTAATGTGGAGTCTGCCACAGCTGTTGACATTGAAAGATGAAACACGAATCATGTTTACAGAGGATTCGTATATCCTCATTATCACCACGTCAGTAAATTGTATTTAAGACCTTGGATAAAATATTGTATACTCTAAAAGACAATGTACGGTGAGACTACATTCTCAAAAATGTTTCTCCAGAGAATTACAAGAGATGTATCGTATGAACAGTTGAGCAGGTAGGCAACGAGGAGATAATTTAGGTGATACATTATTGTCAGCTTTTTTCTTACAGTAGTACTCATTTTGAACCTTAGAGTCAATCATGCTTCAAAAAAAAAAACAGCTTTGACGCAAAAAATACAGTTCTCCAAACTGTACTAATCGACATCGCTCTGGTGGTCTAGTGGCTAGAGCGTCCGCCGCGGAAGTGGAATGTCGTGGTTCGATCCCTGGCCGAGTTATACCAAAGTACGTACAAAAATGGTACTAACAGCTGCCTCGCTTGATGCTCAGCATCAAGAGGTTAGTGTTAGACTGGTCGGCCTGGTGTCAGGATAATGTGACTGGGTGGTACATCATTCTACATGTCTGCGGCATGATACCCCAGTGCTAGAAATCCCTATAAACTGCCTCACTGCAGACATCGTAGCGATAAGACTGAAAAGTTGTTAAAGCTACGTTAAAAATCCTAATCAAACAACAACAACAAAACTAGGAATAAAGGTTTTGATTCAAACAGGAAAAGAACTTCTGGGTCGAAGTGACACCCCAATAATTTGACTTCACACTCCTGAGGAAGACATTATGGCATCGTCTTCTACGCAACAGTAACGTCAACGCAGCAAGGGAAGTCGAAACTTTATAGATCTCATAGATACACAGCTGTTCATAAAAGGAATACAAAAGAAAACCAGAGCAGTGAAAGAATTTGATACTTTTGTTTAATAACTAAAAGAAAACAAAGAGAACAGACGCATCAAGATCGTTATGAATGTTAGAAGTCAGTATTCAATCTGGTTGCAATGTCACTGACGATGACGATGCAAGAATCACAGCGAGTAGAATTCCATCCTTTGTCGACTTTGATTACTTTAGGTCCTATCATACTGATTGCTCATACTGATTGCTCATACCGATTGGTCATACTGATTATTCATACTGATTACTCATACTGATTGCTCATAAGCATTACTCATACTGATTGCTCAAACTGATTGCTCATACTGATTAATGCTCAAACTAAATGCAAAGACCGAGATATATTGGCGCATTATGTGAATGCATATATATATATATATATATATATATATATATATATATATATATATATATATATATATATATATATATAGTTTGGAGTTGGACCCCTTTTTCCGGATCTATACACTGTTCTTGGTGGAATATTTATCTCATAGATTCGATAAGGGAGGAGCAGTCGTCATATAAACAGCTGCAAAGCGTTACATTATAGACGTAATAATGTTAAACTTTTAACTTGCAAATACTGGATAAACAGCCAAGGAAATGGATTTGGCGCCAAAAAGTCAATAGCATGGGACAACAACTCTTCAGCATCAATCGGCGCATCGTGCTTTACACAACTTTAGAAGGTTTATTATGGTAAATACGTTTCTCTTCCTCTCGAAGATCAAAGCAAAATGTCCATATACCGAAAGAGTTCACCTGTGACAGCACACCTGAGCGAGTTATCAAGCCCTTTGATCTATGCCGCGCAACAATCACACGACCAAAACTTCAGAGAACCCCACGCCTATTGTTAAATACATATTGTAAGTAATCCGCAGGTAATACATATGAATGCATAAGCACGTAGTTAATAATCGAAGGCAAATTGAATTACAACGTCTGAGATTAGGCTGTAGTACATAGCGTGTATAGCTCTCAACTATTTCAAATTCAGTCTCAACACAGTATGTATTTTACAAAGACGGCACAGTTGGATTGTAGTCTAGGAAAAGATAGAACTAATATCTCGTCCATTATTTAATGTATATCATCAAACTCTATTAAATATTTTTAACTGGGGACGGATTCTTTGATTACTTTGAAAGTAAAGCGATACTAAGATCACACAAAAAATCGGGCAAACAGTCATATATTTTCGACTACTCCATAAGTCCGACTGTTTCTCTTCAGGTTAGGCTTTGAACATATATTTTGTATTCCCACTCCCCCATTGCGGAATTGTTTCAAATGCGGTGTGAAACGTAGATATAATTGGGCAAATTTCTAATTTCTTTTTTAGTGTTTGGACACACCAAACCCCGCTGCACTCTACCTAAAATTTCTTTAAAGTATCTTATGTGTTTCATTGTTGCCAAAACAGTGCTTTTTGTTGCGCAATTGCATCGTGTACTTTAATTAGGGATGTTCTTTTTCAGCTTTACGTCTCGTGTGTATTGGATACATTTATAAGTCGTATGCTTTCTATTTCCTCATTCCTACTCTAGATTTATATTTACTGTGCACGTAAATCGTGGCTGATAGAACAAGTACATCAATGGAGACACATGAAAAGGGATGAAAATTAGGGTATAAAGTAAGCAAGAGTAATACATAAACAGACAAAATACTAGTGTAAGAATGTTAACACACAAACATATGTTTACGTGTATACTATCACACATCTAAAAGCAACAACTTTCATAAAATAACCGTTGTATGGTGAAGATAGCACAACAGGTAAACGAGAAAGGCAACAAACATGCAAAACATAAACAGAGTTTATGGCAATATTTGATTTCTGTTTTTCTGTTTATAGAAAATCTAGGCGGCACTGAACAAGGGTCGTTGTGTTTAACCATATGAATGATCTGGGTTGTCTTTTTCTTTCGCAGTCGCCTTAGTGGTCAGTCTTTTCTGGTTGGACTCCTCAGCAGTACTTTTCTCTGTCACCCTCTGGCAAAGTGAACTAAGCACTCGCATAGTATTCCGCTCATATTCTGCCTCAATTATGTTCTTGGACGCATCTACGGTGAATGGCACAACTGTTTTTATATGCTTTAAGTGAGATATATAAAGAAAATATAAAATCAGGAATGCCACCATGTTGAAGTCTCCGGTAACCTCCCAGCCTTACTCATCATAATCATCATTGTAATCCTCTTTGAGCTGCAAAGAGTGAGCCAGGGTAAGAGACTGGTACTTGTTTCCAGTATGGAGCAGCACGGTTTTCAGACTCTTGGATGAGCTGTCAATGAAAAGGCGCCACTCATTCTAGTTATAGGCGGATACGATTGCCTTGAACAGACGGGTCACATTATGGCAGAAGCAGAGCCTATCTTGACGGGTGAACAAGCTGGAAAAAGCTTGGTGACACTTCCTCTGATCTGCGACTTTCATCCAACAAGTTTCACAGCTTGTCAGATGTTCAGCATTGGACTTGATGAGACTAAGATCAAGATTTCTGATCAAGTCGTTGAGGTTTGTTTAGTACTGGCTTCTCTCCTCAGCTCCACCTCAAAAAATGTCACTGAGATCTCCAACGACTTCCTCACTTTGTGACTTGTGCTATCTTCTAATGACGGCTGCTCCTCTCTAAAGGAGTGGGTACGGGGAGCTTAGGGCATTGTGACACCGGGCCGATGGACGAAGGAAGGTCTGGATATGTGATCGCAGGTGCATTCAAGCCAGTCCTACGTTTGGAAGGGTCCACCATGTAGAAGTAGCAGTACTTGAGTGGACAATGGGTTCCTGCTAAATTATTTTGATTGCGAACTTCATGGCTCTCTTGTCCCCTCTGTACCATCCAACAAAAATACAATTATTTCACCCATGACTAATATGAAAGAGATTCTCACAATAATTTTTCATATACAATATATTTTTTCAATAACATTGAAACTTATAAACATTTTTTAAAATTAAAAACGTTTAAAATTTTAACATTTTTAATAAATTTTACAACATAAAATTACGAGCAATAATTGTTCATCTTACCTTCCAGAGTATTGTTTCTGTGCTTGCTTCCGAGTATTATCACACGCACCGTGAAAGATGTTCAGAACCTATGATTGTATAAACTAGGGTCTCAAATTCAAACCACAGCAATGACCGCATGAGGGATGGCAAAATAGCCACACCACCTTTGTTATCTCTCATGATAACATAGGCATCAATATCAATGTGAAGACTTGTGATGCCAATCATTTGCGAGCCACAGGATAGGACTTGCGAGAGACCCTTGATATAAAGACCCGAGAATATATTTTTTAGAAACACGAGACGATATGATTGCAAAAATAATTAGCAACGTCGATTGAAATGATATGGAAGTCAATGAAATAGTAGCCAGGATTCAGCACTGGTAGCTTCTGATATTGATAAAGTAAAAATTCTTAGAACATTTATTAACGAGATTTATAATTAGACAATAATTTCCCTTAAACGTCAGTATACTCACCGTTAATCAGTTGATGTAACTTGCATGACAATGTGCTATACGAATACGGTCGACTCCGGTTAACTGCACACCCTCGGGCCCGTCACGAGACTGTGCAGTTAAACGGAGTGTGCAGTTAACCGAAGCACTGTACAGTACAGCTTTAAATCAGCACGTCACGAATATATATGAAGAATAAATATAAACAATGATTAGAATCCACTCTTTCAACTTTTACTTAAAAGTTAAGCTTGTTTTCCTTCCTCCGAACACAACTTCACTGATTCAACCAATGGATCAAGGAATTATAGCGAATTGCAAGAAATCCTATAGATCGCTAGTTATTCGAAAACTGATGTCAGACATTGATGGGTCATCTCCCGCAAAAAAAGTGTTCAGCTCCAAAGCCGTCTGCATCCTGCTTTTTTGCCGTGTTGTCGTTTAAATTGAATTCCCTTGCGCATTTTCCATCTTTCCAACCATTCATTTGTTGGTTTGAAATCATTCAAACCCGAACGGTTGAGAGCAATGTTTCCCATGCTGTACATGTACTATGATTTTTCCCATGCTATTGCTCTCTAGTGGGCGCGGATATACATGTATATACCACATAAGGCGTCCTTTACATGTCAATCATTTACAAAGTCGCATTTACCGGCTTATTTGTCGGCTTATTTGAAGCGCTACAGCAGTGGACTGGCAATAACTGAGCATGACTATACATTGCGCTGTTAACCGGAGTAAATTGTAATGACTAATGTGCCACGGGCAGAAATTTATCGTGCTATTATCCGGAGTGTGCATTTAAGCGAAGTGCAGTTATCCGAAGTTTGTTCCCATTGAAAAGCATTGGGGAAAAACGGGACCGACGTGACTACGTGCAGTTATCCGATGTGTGCAGTTAACCGGTGTGCAGTTAAGTGGAGTTGACTGTAACATGCTTTATGCGAAACTTTAGCATACTTGAGTTAATCGGACCAATAAAATAAACTTGAGCCACTTCCCCCGGATTAACCACAATCGGTTTTAACGACACCTTAGCGTAGTAAACAAATATCAAGAACCGTAAGAAAGGTCGACATACTTACTTTAACAGGTTCTACAGTTGCACCGCAAAGTTGACAATGTTCCCAGTATATAATTTACCATGTCTAGCATGATAACCAAAGATGTCAGTGTTCCCAGTATAGAATTTACGATGTCTGGCATGATAACCAAATTTGACAATGTTCCCAGTATAGAATTTACCAAGCCTTGCATGATAACCAAGCTGACAATGTTCCTACTATAGAATTTACCATGCCTGACATGATAAATGATAACCAAAGCTGACAATGTTCCCAGTATAGAATTTACCATGCCTGGCATGATAACCAAAGCTGACAATGTTCCCAGTATAGAATTTATCATGCCTGGCATGATAACCAAAGCTAACAATGTTCCCAGTATAGAATTTATCATGCCTGGCATGATAACCAAGATGACAGTGTTCCCAGTATAGAATTTACCATGCCTGACATGATAACCAAAGCTGACAATGTTCCCAGTATAGAATTTACCATGCCTGGCATGATAACCAGAGATGGCTTTGCACCATCTATATAAATACAACCATGGTTTCTTAGCGGTGCCAGTGAAATCTTGAACCATAAAGACACCGAGGCAATTAATACTGAAATTGATAAAACGTTTCATACAAAATTCTTGAGAAATTTGAAACATACTCCAAAGGAAGTTCAGGTAGGATGCTCTTCAAATGCCTATAAGTTTAGTTTCATATTTCCCCATTGAAGCATTATCGCGATTCGAGTTAAAACGTCAGCATGTAGTCCACTGCGGTCAGAAGTAAACGTGACAGTCGATCACAACGACTGTACCAGATTGGCGCTCACGTCTGCGAGTCATCATACAGATCAGCATCGCAAACACAAGAAATATCTGAAACGTATATTGAGCAAATGGAAATAGTCTATTGAAGTTCAGCTAACACCGATCCGGGCATTTGATACATTCCTGTCGCACGGAGATATTTCCTCAAGCGACTACGCACATGCAAACACTGTGTGGACTGCGTTCGGTTGCCAGAATCTTGGTGATTATCATGATCTGTATTTGCAAACTGGTGCGTTGTTACTAGCGAATGTATTTGATACGTTTTAGGGTGTTTTTTGACGTTAATCTTGAATGTGTTAAGGAGCTACACAACACCCATAACGACTATCCTATGTATCCAAAAGCGTCGATAATGCTTCGATGGTGGTGATCTTATTATTACGCAGTTGTGGACGAAACTAAAAGTAAGATTACTGAATGATACATGCATGTCCCAAATCATCGGTCTAAAAGCAATTATGTAGTTCAAGTACGAAATATGCAGTTGGATCTGCGATTAGGAATGAGCGTAGGCAAAGCCCATCCAGTGATGGGATTTTGCCAGGGTGACAGGATGGCGTCGTATATTCAAAATGGATACAGATCTGCGCAAAATGGAACATAGGAGTTCGAGACAGAATTCTTTAAACTGATGAATATTCTATGGATGGCAAAACTATGTAAACAAGACACACTTAACGGATTAATTGCGGACCCGACATTTTAGCCACGCAAAACAAAGCCAATCTTAAATTGGTCAACAAATCTATTTGCACGTCTGTGTTAAACTTGTCAAAGCTGCTCAGGTACGAATTATACTATGACAAGATTAAGCCGAGTTACACTGATGCAGACTTAATTACTTTGATGTACGTGACACTCAATGAAACGTGTTTAGTGAATGAATTATATTTTAATGAGTATCCAAAGTACATTCACTGTGCTTGCAAGCAAGTTGACGAATACGTGGAACTGCCTACTACAACAATCTCGACAGAGGTAAAAACTTCAAGTTCCATCGGAGGATCCGGCATGAACATTTAAAAGGCAAAACGGTTTATCAGGGATGTTGATACAAACCATTTTAAACACGACATATGTTTCAAATTTGTGCGTGAGTGACAAGAATTCGTATCCACAGCAAATCAAATCGGACAATGAAATAGCATATAGACGTGCATCGTTGATTCGAGTCCAGTTTGCACTGCTTGATATCGAGCGATACGTATTACCCAACGGGAATCAGTACTAACATGTACGGACACAAGCCCATTGTCAATTAACTTACGAAAAAGACGCTAGCGCAATGATGCACTAATGTTTTAAGATATATATATTGGTGATAGTTCTGTATCCGCTGATTTTATTCTAGCAAAAATTCTCTATTTGGTGGTAGGAACGCAGATCTTCTCGTTTATCCGCATGCCCTCAATGATAATGCTGGTTGTCATTGAAAGAAATCCGGTCTAAAATTGTATATACATTAATGGACCACACATACACAGAACGATTTGTTTCCAAGTGGTTCTAAAACCGATGGCTGTCAAATCAATTTGTATGTTATGGTGACAGTCTTGTGTCGAATCGCCATGGTGGATTTTAACAGAATTGTGTGTGTGTGTGTGTGTGTGTGTGTGTGTGTGTGTGTGGTTTCATATAGTGTCTGTACGACTGATCGATCATTCTTCGATTATAGACCTCAATATCAGTTATGCGTACTGATATCTAAATAACCATTCTCTGAGGTTGGAAACATGTCACCGAGGCCGATACAAATACATTTATGTGATCTTTGTCACACAGTGATACGCACACATATCTAAAATAATCAACAACAACTGTAGCGTGTTAATATTTCGCGCCTGATATTGCAAATGTTCCTTGGACTACTTGAGGGATTTCAGAATAATTTGCAGAGAGCAGTCAGACCGATGTAGCGAAGTGGAACTGCTTCGCGAGTACATATGTGTATGCACATGTGTCAAATATATCAAGCACTAGATTGAAACTGCACAGGAAGACTTCAAAAACAGGCTTCAAACAAACGCTTGCACCGCTTATTAAACCAACATAGGAAATTTTAGTCAATACTGAGGATATTGTGGAACAAGTGAAATTCCAAAGCATCACTGCTGATGTGATACAAATACGGCAACGACCTAGTTCAGTTAGGCGTGTAACAGGACAATTAGCCGAAATACGCAAACAGTTATATGAACTTAATGTGGAAGTTGTTGACATACGTAAGTTTGTTTCACATGAACACCCGAGTACATGTTAAATTTGAATTCAAAAGTTTAAAAGTTTAATCATCAAACACTGTAGCAAATATAGATAAATTATTAGCAACATAAATGATCTCCAACCACAGACTATATTCCGATCATGTTTGCGGGTCAGTAGATGATGCATTAATCATTGTCATTACCACAAACCCGACGTTCAACGCTGGATTTATACAGCGCCCATTACAACTTCGTAGAGTCCCGTGATGGTTTTCATATGCAATTCCTCTCAGTCATATAACTGGGTTTTGCAGAGGTGTTGACACAGTTACTTTCCGAGCCTATTATAATGATACAATTTGGCGTCATGATGTTGCTCTTGGGCACAGTCATTTTACACGCTTACCAGATTCTTGTGAAGACAATATGGAGCAGTTATCATAGAAATCAACTCCTCATTAAAGTATTAACGACTAATTGCATCCTGACATTTTTGCCACGCAAAACAAAGCCAATCTGAAATTGGTCAACCAATCTATTTGCACGTCTGTGTTGAACTTGTCAAAGCTGCTCAGGTACGAATTATAATTTGACATGATTAAGCTGAGCATTACTTTGATGTGCAAACGCACCAGGATATGTATTCATAGCGTTTGGAACGGTAGTTAGGGCACACGGTGGACGGGTCATTGATCAAACGATATTTGACCAGGTAGGAGTATCCGAAGTTTTGTTGCGGTTAAACGGTTATCAAGAACCCGCCGAAGACATTTGGTTTGATTTGACCAACAGTCTATCCGCACATACATATCAAATAGTGTGGTACTTCACGAGCAAGTATCAATTTGTTGATATGGGTCTTCACTTTCATGAGTGAACTGGACACTTGCGTCACTCCCAGCAATATTTATATATGGATTGCGGTTAATATACTCTGATGTTTGGAGAGGGCTGATAGTCGAATCAGAGTCACTGATGTGCATGTGGAATAACAAGCGCAATACTAAACGATTGTTAAGTCATACAAAGGCTTTATATGATATACTTAATTTGAATGAATTTATCTCTACTTGGTGGTTATCGAGGAGACAAAGGTCAGCATAAGTGAGTTCATAACGCTGGAAATTGAAAACCACTCGAGCACATAAAAGAGATGTGACAGTGACTAAAATATGTAACTGAATTACAGGCAGTTGCAATAAATAGAGTAACTGTTTTCAAATTTGTTACCGTATATTAATTGGTATATCAGCATGTATAGCAAGCAGTACATTGACCTGACAAAGATATTTATGTAGCAACTTTGAGACTTACCGCGGACTAAATCGCTATAGGCTCACGAGGGTTCACGAATGTAAATTAACTTGACAATGACAACAGTTACACAAAGACAGTATAACGTGTATTTGCGTTGACTCATATTTTTTTGTAATATGTAGGTGGTTTCTTGCAGTGCAAATTGATACAAGGATGACATTCTGAGTTTGACATAGTTACTGCATCACTTGCTGTGGTAAAACACGGTCTTATTACATCACTGTTTGATACATAGTATAACTTCACTCGTAAAGTACTGCATCGTATTTTATCTTCATTTTACAGTGAGTTGAACAAAGTCAATATAATTTATAAAGATCAAAGCTTCACGTACGATTTCGATGTGTTTGATGCGTTTTCTTGGATCGTAGATGAACTAAAAGTATTGACCTTTTATCCACCCAGTATTTGGTCTTTGGCTTCTTGGAATGTTGACAGGAGTTTCCCCCACAAAACATTCAGCATGACTTTAGGCTAACTCGCGTTTTCTTCGTTCTCTTGTACAAGTTGCAAGTCCATGCCTTTAACGGAATGGAACCATTGTCCTAATAGGTCTTTTTTCTTCTGGATTTGGTACTAGGACAGATAACATATGGCTTCTTGTTTGAAGATGAGAAACTCGTGCAAGTAGATAAAAATATGTCTCGATTCGAGCTCTCGTCGCGTTCATTTTGTTTAAACTATTGGAAGTATCACAATTCGTAACATTTTAAAACTGGTTAACACGGTCAAGACCACGATAGAATTAGAAATTCACATTCGTTTTTGTCAAGGCACGTTCTTTGCTATCGTTACGACTAGATTCGTGCTGATTGCAGATTTAAGCATGCACACTATATAGGAAAATATGAGTAGGGAAATACTTGAGATACATAGAATGGGTACAAATGTATTGATGGAAGAACTTTATATTTGATCAGACCTTCTTTCTGGTGAATGTGTTCTGTAAAAAATCAGGGTGACTGGTAGTAAATCGATTATATATACATACCAACGGTACAAATAACACATGAAATATATTTATCCTGCTCCCCATGAGATTCGTCTGCTTCATGCAACAGACGTGTTACATTCATCAATCCTCGAATCCACTTTCTTGAGGATTTAAACATTTCATATCCATTAGTATTAGTCAATGATACGTCGAAATGTTGACTGTTTTCAAACATCAATCATAGTCGTGTTCCAACACTTCCAGTTCGTCATATCCTTGCCTATCCAAACTCTGCTGTCGTTTGCACGCTCTGGAACAGAACATTTCAATCAAAGTAAATTTCACTTCTAAGCATTGAAATGTGTACACTATATATGGGTCTAATACATCCGTACAATATTAGGAATACGATCCATCGTTTCATACATGTTCTATCCATTTGTCTAGAGCTTGGCACAGGTAATGTAATCAATGTAACACTTTGGTCGAAACTCGATGGCTGACAATTTTGAAAAGTCTGTGCGTGGAACATTTTAAATGTGTTCTCAGGCATAAACTCTTTTAGATATCTCAGATTTGAACATTTTAAGGTACACTATTACACTTGATTTGGCAGTAGAGGTAGCTTATTTCAACGGATCGAAAACTCCATTCTTCAAATATAACTGTGGAAATATTTCACATTAATGTGGTAGAATGTGGTATCGACGACACATGGGCATGTTCTCATAACAATGTAAAGTCTCTGCAGAGTACCTTTGGTACAAGGGGTAAACAGCTGATCGCTGTTCTTTTGGCATGTCAATGACAGTCGTAATAGTGTTTCGATTAGCTTCTCGAGCATGAGGTGTTGATTTTATTTGATATTGACTAAGTGAAGAAAATATTCGTCCATATCCGTGAATTCAAACGATACCGGCATTTACTCAAAAAGCGCAGTTATATAACTCATAAACTCTTTAAACTGTACTCTTTCTAATTTCATGGAAATGACCTTGGCTCATTTCATGGAAATGATCTTGGCTCAATTCATGGAAGTTAGGTTAGTTTTCTGAATAACAGTTAAAAAGATCTGTTCCTTGTAGCGGAAGATAATTGTGCAATATGACTTCGGCGTATTGATGACAGTTACTGTTAGGACACAGCTTGTCTCTGCCTCCCTTGTCACCACAAGAGCTACTGATTACAAGCAAAACAAATATAGGGATAGCTAAATATCTTTTTTCACAACAGTACACTACAAAATAACACATTGTCGTGAGTGATAAAGGATTTTGATCTTCTGCTTTGCAATGACGTTCTAACTCATCTAGCATAGACCAAAAAAGCTGGTAACACATCCTAATACTTCTATTACAGGGACTCCAGATTTGACTTTTTAAATTTGACCTTTCATGTGTAAGCCGTAGATTAAAGTGTTTCACTTGGTGAGTAACTTCAATGTGGCGTTCTTATATTATTTTGACTGTCTCAGTCTTTGGAAGAATGAAGATGATTGTGCTTGGTCTATTATTTACTTTCAAAATTGCAAAGTGAACCTCTAGAAAAACGTGGTTCAAACGTCGTCGCTATTGTTAATGGCTTCTCCATATGGTTATTATGATATTTCCATGAGGGTTTGCACACACACACACACACACACACACACACACACTTTTTGTGATATTATACCTATGGTAAGTGTACCCATGTCTTTATTAGTCTTTATAATATACGTACACATGCATTTGGTTTTGTTATGTGATTTGTTTGTTGTGATTTGTTTGTTATGTGATTTATTTGTTATGTGATTTGTTTGTGTTTTTCGTTTAGCAATAGTGAGTAGCATTTCTATTCTGAGAAATACGACTGTTCCTGACAAAGGAAACTGGTTTTGAAAACAAACATATGGATTTGTCAGCTTCAATTGGCGTAAACACTTTGCAAGTCTGATTCTGCATGTAGTTGCTGTCACTACTGGCGTTGTCAAAATCTATGTAGTCGATCTCATGGATGGCGTACAATAATTTGGAACTAAATGTCTCTTTCACTTAGGTGAAACACAAAGAGAATTTATACATTGCTCACAGCCAAATTATCATGGAAAACATTGACCGTTGTGATTCATTCACTTCACCTCTTTCCAACACTCATTGGTTTAATCTCTTGCCGCTTTCTTTCTTCCTTTTCTTTATTTAGTAAAATACCCACTTCTTTTCAATCTTGTAGACAGTTCCGTACGTTTTCCTTATTTTGTTTTAAAAGTGTCACATTCTAGCAGTGATAGTAGTACTCGAAGTGAAGATGGAGGTGGTACAAGCAAATTCATTGCGATAAGTAGAAAGCCAAGTCAAATTCAAATCATTTTCTGGAATAGAAGATACCATCGGTGGAACAATACTGTCCACAGCAGCATTATTAATACCGTCACTCCGGGTATAAATATCCATTGCAAAAACACCCCAACACAAAGTCTTCGTTTTCAATTCAGTCCTGCTTAAATTATATTGTAACACTGGAAACGATGTGTCCCCAGTGTGCATGTCAGGTCAATCACACCACATACACTACCGTATAGAGTCCCCAGTGTGCATGTCAGGTCAATCACACCACATACACTGCCGTATAGTCCCCAGTGTACATGTCAGGTCAATCACACCACATACACTACCGTATAGAAAATATTTGTCCGCAATGTGTATGTCAAGTCACTTACATCACAGGCAAATTCCAGTGGAAAAGTAACACCAATGGTAATCCTATCAACTAATAGTAATTTCTCAGTGTCTATACTGGGTCATATCGTCAAAATGGCGGCTGTATTGTTAACAATCATTGCTTCCAGTTGGTCATTGTTTTCCCTAATTGTCCCACATTCATATTGTGAGGCCAATTATCCACAAATTTGCTGTAAGGCCAAAGGTCAGTTTCCGTAGGCAAAAACATTATGTTTAACTTTTCTACGGTATTCTGTAGCAAATCAATCCTAATTGATTAATCTAACTTGTGAATTAGCTTTCAGAAAATACATTTTGAAAGGCATACCCCAGGTGTTATTTCCTTTATATAATGGTAACTCAAGGTGGATGGGCACTTCTTCAACTACGAAGATATCGACTACTGATTGGTTTATCCAGACAATTACGCTGATATTACAAATATGGATTTAACAACGAAAACAAAAATACAACATCCAAGGCAAACATTCGCCGCTAATGTGGACATGGTCACCATAAAGAATCAGCTCAGCGGTGGCATTTTTAAAATTCTCTTTGACAGTAGAGATAGCTGAAACTATTACCGCCGATACCCATCGCTCCACTGGAATAATTTTTCGTCTATGGCAGATTGTATTCTTTCGATGACCCAACAATGTCAACTTCAGCTGACATACTTTCTTGGGCCATCGTCACTCAAGCGTGAGTATAAGTGGCGTGCATTGCTTCCCGAGTCCAATCCACCCCCTCCAGATATGCGTGCTCATATTCCTGATTAACACGCTACACAATCTCCGAGTATGTGAGAGAAGGCCGTTCTGTTCGTGTGCATTCCAAATTTATGTAGCTGTTTTGTCATTCTGAAGTACATGGTTATCGATTTGTTTATTCTTTGTACCGTCGTAAAGGGCTAGATAAAGGAAACAATAGGACGTGTTCTTACCAAAGTGGCGTGTGCTTTTGTTTAAACTGAATCTGTTTTCTGTTCTGGTGAGTAATGTCTCCTCCCCCTCACATATTCACGTCTAATCTTTAATTTACCACAACACCTTGCTATTTGAATCGCATGATCTGGTTTAGTCAGTAATTGTGTATGATATTGTTTTATAAATTTAAAATGGACATCATTCAGTCTGTCAAGAATGATAACATCTTTGAATTGTTTGCCCATATTTTATTAATTCAGATAAAACGAGGGAATGTGTAGGTTCGATGAATCACATCCTATGCTTTTCTAGAAGAACATGGCTTCAAGTCTTTTAGGAAAAATATATTAAGAGAAAACTTCAAACTTGTATACTTAGAGATGGTGAAAGCTCACATCAGCTGGACTCCCAAAATAAGGATTGACCTAGTCCTTGAGCCTTTAACAGTATGCAGTGAGATTATGATTTCTCTTAACCAAAGAAGTTCTTGAGAGATGTGGCACATATGACTGGCTTTACTTTAGCCACAAAATTATCATTCGCATTGCTTCTAGTACAATTATAATCAGAAACATTTCGCAGCTATCTTGTTCAGTTCTGCGCTTCCCATTACTTTAGCAAGCGGTAACAATACAATTTACAGCGGTTCTTAGTGTATGTTTGTGCGTGCGCGTGCGTGTGTGTGTGTGTGTGTGTGTGTGTGTGTGGAGGTTATGACTTTCAAAACGAAACAAAATACGCAACTCAAAAGTCGATATTAAACTGAATGTCATGTGAATATTGTAAGAAAAGATTAAATAATGAAGTAAAATAATCAGATGAGAGCGTTTTCTAGTTATATGAAATGCATTTTTACGTTGTGTTGGGTTATAAGCATAAGAATATATATATATATATATATATATATATATATATATATATATATATATATATATATATATATATATATATATATATATATATATATATATATATATATATATATATATATCCCCATACTGCAACTATTTAACTATTTATAATGTTTAGTAGGAAGAGGATGTTATTTTTAATGAAACCTTCGTTTATTTAACAGTTTCAGACAAGGCTAGCAGGAAATATTATGTTCGATTTTATATCTTTGGGAAATCTAGAAGTCAGGCTGACCGCAATTTTTGGCACCTAGTTATAAAACACAGTAGATATATTTAATTCCTGACTGATTTCGTTAAATAAAGGGAAGTGTTTCGCACACGTAATTGACTGAGTCTTAAAAAAAGATCCATCTAAAAATCTAGTCAATCTACAATTTTTCCTGCAAGAACACAGAAGACTCCGATAGTAAATTTAGAATAAATTCTCTCCTAAATCTTTGCCAAAGAGACCGGATGTATGGATGGTCCACGAGCAACGTTTGAAAGCACAAGGTATCTGCCTCAATCTCGTGCAATTTACTGATATCATTATAATGATTTGCTTGACTGTATTTGCTTATATTTATTTTGTTTATATTCTTAGATCAAATTTGTATATATGAGTATAACCGTGATAAGTTCATCTCTCATACTTAGTACAATGAACTTCTTTTATAAAGTTTATATAATCTTTTCTACATTAGTTGATATGAGTGAAGAGAATCCGTTTGAATTAACCAATTTTTTTAGTAGATTTCATATATTCTGAAGACCTGAATGTGTGTATTTGCTGAAAATAGAGTAGTTAAACCATATAAGGAATTTCAATCATTCATTTGTGGAATTGAGATGAGAACGGAACTGTTATGTCTCGTGTAGTGTTAATGTGAGTCAGTGATGAATTAGCCATTACTATGTACTCTTATGACACTAGGTTTGTTTATGGTCTGCCAAGTTGGCTTGACCGATATATAGCCTTTGGCTTCTGTTTTAATTCCGATATGACGATATCTGACATAACGAGAGGCGAGTAATGATCTTATCCCAGTAGGATATCGTACAGAACTTTAGATTGTTTCCCTGATTATTTTGGAACGAGAGATAGCCCGAATGACGTACCTTCTTATCCAAGTATCTACGTATCTATACACTGACGTATCCACTGACATGTCCATGTACCTACTTATCAAAGTATCTACGTGCTTACGTATCGACCAACCGATCCACTGTTTGTGGGCCGAGAGAGAAAGAGACGAGAAGTAGGGCGGTTGGAGAAGGTAAAACGTGCGTAAAAGACGGAGAACAACTAACTTGAAGTTGGAGTCAACCGGAAACTATCAGATTATAAATTTGTACAAGGCAATTATTTCGATTGGGCACTAGATTCTATGATGAACTAATTATTTATTTAAAACAGATTAGCTATTTATATAAATATATTTTTGTTTGAAATTCGTTGAAATATTTATTAAAAAGAAGTGTATCTTTCTATTATTATGTATTATTACAGTTGTTTATGTAATTGATTACATTTTTTTTTCTGTTACTAGTCCTCATGTCATTCTGTTTTATACATCTGCTCAGATCTCTATTTATTCCATCTATACGTCCCGCAGTTATAGGTATGCTTCCTTGATTCGGGCAATAACACCGAGGGTGATCATCTTCTAGATAACGAGAACCGAATGAATAGGAAACCTTGAAAAAATGTACCATCCGCCAACCAATCTACCCCCAAAAGGCAAAGAGGGGACACACACACACACACACACACACACACACACACACACACACACACACACATACATATATATATATATATATATATATATATATATATATATATATATATATATATATATATATATATATATATATATATATATAAGATTCTATGTTGATCAAAGTCGTTACTTCTCTAGAACCATAGATGACAGCTTTATTTTTTAAATTACTATACATTACTGCAGATAATTAATTCACGCAATCATACAATAGTATTCAACAAACCTCACATAATTAATTGTGTTCGGTATCTTATTGCCATTATTTACAAAATTTCTACAGTGGCATTTACGAAGTAACTGTGTAAAACAAATACCTACAATACAACAATACTCCCTGGTTATTTTGCACAAACACAGTAAATACCTTTCCTCTGTGTATTTATCAGGTAGATCAAGTCAAGTATCTAGAGCATATTTAATTATCCTCGGTACCGATATGCAGTATAAACGTTCTCCATCTTGTGATAAGAAGCTTGCGGCGGCTTGGCATTCTTGTCCATTCTTTCATTCTTGTTTGTCGCTGGCCTTACTAAAGGCTACTCTCTACTGTTGAAAAACATCAAAACACACACTTAACGTTTTCTCAAAGGGATTGAAGTGGATTATGAGCTGTAAGGCGTGTATTTTAGAGAGTAAAGATAACTTTAATGAAAATCTCTCACGATATCAAAGCTATCATATCAGATTGGCATACAAAAACAAATTACCTGGTACAAAAGCCTGAATAAATTGCGGGCATTGGTGTACAAAGATCAAATGTTCTCGAAGTCAAGGTTTTAAGCAACAAAACAGTTCTGATTAGTAAGAAGTTAACATTTAGAATATTTGTTATTCATACACAAACGTAGACCTGTATTAAAGTTATCTTCGAACAGAGGAGTACGAAAAAGAAAGCGAGAAAGAATGAGGAAGGTAGTTGAAAAGAAAACCAAGTTTCTCCTGTCTTGAAAATTGCCTTATTATTTGTATATTACTGTTCATGCCCAAGAAAGACACATTATTTTGATATTGTTGCCTTTCAAGTTGTTGGACAATCGGAAAATTCTCCCATGCCCTCAGAATCCTAAGATTTATGCCACGTTTGCCAAATTACGTTACGTCGCTCACTCCATGTATTGTCTTTTTAAAGCTTGTATATACATTTACCTGGTTTCTAAAGTATGTTGTATGTTACATCAAACAAATATATTCCGTTCTTTTTGTTTTCTTGTTATAAATATAAATTTCAAAACTTTCCATAAAACAAAGTTCTTTCCACCTTCCCAATAATCACAAACCCATCATCACAATTAATACAAGCTTGCATCGTTGTAAGATCTCTCCTCTTGTATATACCAGTCAACTTTTTCATCTTTTTATATTGCTTAAAGCAAAAAAAAAAAAAAAGAAAACTATAAAAATATCACAAAACTCCACAAAACAACAGGGGTTGAAGGAACCACTATCATAATCCATAAAGTAGTTCAATATAAACAAACTGATGAAAAAGTACCATATATAGATCGGTGTTCAGAGGTCATGTGCGAGATATAAAATGTTTGAGAACTAGGAAAGCAGGCTGGTCAGCTGCAGACTAAAACAGTAGAGTCTGCGTAATGTTAATGCTGAATCAGAACAAATGTTGATTGGAAGTAATGACTTACTATAAGGCTAACTACGTACTAAAATATTTTGCTTCTACATGAAGGTAGGCCATTGAAAACACCTGTCATAAGAATGATGACAAATCTTCATATTTTTAATACATAATTGATGGGCATCACGCTGCGTCCTAAAGATTGATAGCGTTCTAAGACAGAGAAAACTTGGTCTAAATGGAATTCAGTAAGTGACATGGTGACGTCTAATATCTAGTGCATGTGTAAAGGTAGTCATACCTCATTTAGAGGAATTTAAATGTTATATAGAAAACAAGCATGAATGAACAAAGATTACAATTGGGTCTTTTACAATTAAAATTATGACAAACATCATAGCGTGTGGGCTTAAAGTGAGTACAAATGTGAACGTGTATATTAAACTTATTTATGTTGAATAATCTTCCATCCAACAATAATTGAAATTTTGATTCAAAGTGATAAAAGCATGACTTGTGTCACGGAATTTTAAAAACTATTTTATTTATTAACTACATGTACTAGAGTTTTGATTTTGATGTACAGCTATACCCGACGGTGATCAATGTATTTGTGTCCGTGATTAAGAAGGAGTGCCTAGTCTTGGTATGGGGTGAGGAAAATTACGTTACCTTGTTTCGGAGGGAATTTACTTCACAAACGGACCATCAGCCGCTCTTATACTTATACAAGGCAAAAGTCGCTAATGCAAGATTGATGCATTGCGCGTTGTCTTTGCAACGGTATAGTTTACGAATCCAGGCGATTCTAGGATAAGAAATTGTGGGTGCTGATTTTTTTAAAGTAAGGTGTAATTCGCTGATCATTTTCGTTCTGTATTCCAACATTAAATGTTGTAACAATTGTTTATGTTTACATTCCGTAATTATCACGGAATTGTATAAATCCATTTATTTATTAAATACATGTACTCGAGTTTCCTTTTTGGTATACAACGATACCCGAGGGTGATTAATGTATATTGTGTCAGCTTTCAAAAAATAGTAAGTTCGGTCCATCCTATGCCGCACGTGCGAAATGCTTTCGATGGGAAAGACCGAATACATTCAGTGCACAGACAACATATGTGCTTAAATACCTAACCGTAGGTAAAGCTCTTTACATTACGGAACGTTTTGTCAATGAGTAGGTCTGCTATAAGGATTTGCATATCTTCAGTTTTAGAGGTATGTAAATTGATTGATTTCTTGTATATATGATATAACTATTGTACTACCACGTCTATATTTGTATGTTTGCTTTGTATCGTTGGTTTACGCAGTATAATGCACATATTTATATTCTTGTTTGCGACTTATCAAGAGATTTATAAGTAATATAAGGTTACATTGTTACGAAATATTCAGTAGAATTCTCCTAGAGTAGGCTTAGGTTTACTTTTGAACTTATTGCATTGAAAGTATTGTCAGTAATATAATCTGTATATCTTACCGTGTATAACGTTATTACGTTTTTTATGTCCGTGTCATGCATCGTACACTGCATTGGATATGTTTCCAGCTGTCCGGTATTGTCCGGAGTGTGTAGAGCTGAGTAGAGCCATCTAGAGTGACCAGAGTGACCCGAGCGTTCGAAGTTATTGAAGTGATTGAGGTCGACGTGGTGCAAGCTGTAATGCCAACCATAGGAATTGACCATAGCAGCTGTGAAGCTGAAATAAAGTGTGCTGATAACGGAGTGTTTCTCCGTACATATAATATTGTAGCCGTGGGATAAATATGGGGTTCGTAAAACCCATTGAATTTTTCCGGACTCTCAAAATAAGTAGTATAACTGCCCTTTTCTTCTTTGCGTGATTTCACTATCTGATTGAATTCATTTTACTATATAATTAAAATTTCACATTGTTTACTAGCTGAGTAAACAATATCAGATCTTTTCATTGTGTAATAATTGTGAATCATTCACCCCTTGCCTTTGTATTTTGTTAAGTAGTTTACTTGTATTTTTCATTATTACATTTGTGGCGTTCTTATGTAAACTAATCCAATATTTGGATTATATACACATGCACGTATTCATCCATTGCTCATGGAAGTCATTCATTACTAAACATTGTATTTATATCATCGTCAAAAGTATTCTGTTGTGAATTTAAAAATCGCACCCGGTTATCTTGTTACAACCTATAAATTGAAATGTGTACCAAACAATGACTATTTTAAAATAGTTTTATATCTACTCGAGATGGCTATTTTGATACTGTTGCAAATATACAAGAGATGGCGATTTTGATTCATTTGCATATTCACAAGAGATGACTAATTTGATACAGCTGTATATCTACAAGAGATTACTATTGTGGTAGTTGTATATCTACAATAGATTACTATTGTGGTAGTTGTATATCTATGAGATGACTCTCTTGATACAGTTTATTATATACACGAGATGACTGTCTTGAAACAGTTGCTTATATAACAGAGATGACTGTTTTGATACAGTTGCATATATACCAGAGATGACTGTTTTGATACAGTTACTTATATACAAGAGATGACTTTCTTTATACAGTTGCTTATATACACAAGATGACTTTCTTTATACAGTTGCTTATATACACAAGATGACTATGTTGATACCGTTGCTTATATATACGAGATGACTATGTTGATACCGCTGCTTATATATACGAGATGACTATGTTGATACCGCTGCTTATATATACGAGATGACTATTTTGGAATAGTTTTATATCTACTAGAGATGATATTTTAATACAGCTGCATATATACAAGAGATGACAGTTTTCATATAGTTGTATAACTATGGTAGGACTATTTTTATATAAATGTATATCTACTAGAGATGACTATTGTAATACAGTTGTTTATCAACAACATATAACTATTTTGATATATTATATCTACAGTAGATGGATATTTGGATATAGTTGCATATCAATAATAGATGACTATTGTGATATAGCTGTATAACTACTGAGATGAATATTTTAATATAGTTGTTTATGAACAAGCGATGGTTTTTGTGATATAGTTGTATATCTACTTGAGATGAATATTTTAATACAATTGTTTATGAATAATACATGGTTATTGTGCTATAGTTGAATATCTACAGGAGATGAATATTTTCATATCGTTGCATATCTACAAGAGACAACTATTTTAATGTAATATATCTTCAAGAGATGCGCTAACTGTTTTGTCAGATTATGGAGTACAGCTTTTCATCATGACTCCATTCTTTAACGAAAATATGGCAACTCGTCATAATTGATGGATCTTCTTTATTGTATTTCCTTAAAGGAGCTTGTCCTCAACATTTGGACAAGATGGGCATCGGCATTTAGTCCGCCTTCCATCAGTTGTCAATTGGACGCATTTGTCTTGCATCACTTCATTGCCAAGTTAGCTTAATATTATATACTTTTCTTAAAATTTTGATATTAGGCTCGGTATAAATAGTACATTATATATTTAAACTATTTATATTTCATTTTGACATAATTATATTCTTTTGGGTGATTGAAAGTAAAATATAAACTTTCAAACAATAGATAGACGAGAAAGAAGAGAATAGCTAAAAAACTTTCTGCTTTTACTGTGACTAGAAAGGTAAAATAAAGTTTTAAGTATTTTTGTTTTATTTTTCGAATTGTTCATCCCAGGAGATCACCTCGTAATATCAAAAGAATATAAATACTTCTTAGAAATTGCCAGTGAAAAATCTAATCAAAATATGTAGGTAATTGAGCTTATACTTGCCTTGTTAGTAGAATGAGGTGAGAAAGCATACGGGTGTGATTCGTTCCTTCCAGACAGTTTATTAAGGCCTGTTCATTTAATACATTTGTCCCACATACATTATTCTGAAACTTTTAGAATATTTACGCTTCTGATATTCTTTCAAAAATGATTTTAAAAAAGATGGAGTTCACTCTACACAATCCTCAAATGATAATCGTAAGAGAGTTGGAGAATGGAAGAGACCAGACAAGTGGTAGGCTAAACAAAACGAACAAACCAACAGTAATATTGTTTTATATTATACTGTCACTCGGAACTCATCTGTCTTTTATATCACATCTCAGTTGAGCCAAAATACTAGTTTTATTTTTGGGTCCACTTTCAGTTGCAATATTAGCCACACTGGAAAATATTCCCTGCTAAAATCGACAGCCTTGAGTAGTATCCTAATATAGGTCTAGGATCACACTTATCTATCACTACTCACAAGCCGATAACCCCCTTCTAGTTCCCCATAATTTGGAACCTCTGGGGATGCGTTATGCACTTGTAAATCTGCATGAAAACTTTGTTGGTCATCCCTTTGAGTCCGTGTGAAAGCCCAGATCATCGGCTCACGGGTTAGGTACCCGTAATGGGTAAGCGTATTCTAATACAAACCCATTATGAAGCTATTATGAGAAATTCCCTGCTATAATGATCACAGCTCTGTGAGCCAAAACCAGAGCTGGCCAAGCAAGAATCCTAGTAGATTATTTATTTCCTCTGATGATATAACACGCGCTATTGAACAACACCACGACGTCGATGTTGATAACAGAAGCTGGCATTGCTGCTGTATTGTAACCGTCTTTAATTGTCGAATCACTAATCGTCGTAGTCGACCGCAGATCGAGTGCACCGCCTGTGTGCCAGGGTTTGTAGTCGATCAGAAAGCGGATTTTGATGCGATCAAAATATCCCATTGAAATTTGTTAAGCAATAGTTGCAAACCTGCGTGAACGTCTGGCACACCTTTAAGGAATATCTGGACGAAGTTGTCTTGATAATTTTCTAATTATGTCGCGAAAAACCGGTTTTCTCTCATTTACATCCGGAACGTGCATCACACTTACGCATACGGTTGTCATTGTATTAAACATCATATCGATCTCCAATATACAGTTGTATTGTTCGAGTTTTTCCGCGGAGATCTGATGTGTGAACGTCCTGTGAACGAAAGGTGAAATAATCGTTCCTCAACCCATTATTGCTGTAGTGAAGATACAATGCTGCCTATCGTAGTAATCGATATCGGATCATTATGAAGTGTATGAGGGGAGAAGCCGAATAAAATGCAACACAGGGAGGCTACAATTTCTGCAACAGAACTTAAGACCGCTGTAATAGCGTCACAAGTTACATTAAACTCAAACATTCAGGTCATTCTGACAGAGCGATATTAAAACTGGTATTGGCGGATAGGCACGCGGAATACGTTGGTACGCGGCAATCTCATTCAACGTTTTGGGTCAAGCAAGAGCTATAGTCATCGCAGCATGTGTGACGTCAGCCGCAGAGATGGCAGATCTGGGTGATGGCCTGGATACATGTGTGTGTGTGTGTGTGTGTGTGTGTGTGTGTGTGTGTGTGTGTTAGTGCCTTGACTGGTGATACTCCGTCAGATCTCATCATTCGTTTATTAAGTCTCGTGTGCGCACGTGGAATGACCACATACATTCAATTGTGAACTAGAATGCAAAAAAAAAAAAAAAAAAAAAATAAAATAAAATAAAGCGAGTTATACGTGTCAAGCCTTAGTATGGTCGAATGCACTCGTGCGAATTCGAGTGCTCGGAATTGCATCGCAGTATTTATTTCTGAAATTAATATTTTCTTCGTTAATGTTTTCTTCGTTGTCCGAATCGTTCAGTATTGTGCTATACTCAACACCTTAATATAGCACGACAGGTGCGTCTAAAATAGTATAATGAATAAGGAACTACTTTGTAAATAAAGATGCACACGTATTGCTTAGATGTCTTGGGTTAGTTTATCAGATTTGTTTGTGGATGACCTAAAATAGCTGTTTCGTCTATATTAAATTAGAGATGATAAAGTTAACAATGTAAACAAGTTTACTGAGTCATATATTAAACTTCAAAAGAAGAATGAACATGATATTCGCAATATCCACAACAAACTTGAGAAAAGCAGTATTGAAAATACCATCCTGATCATTAAAAAAATATTTAGTAGAAATATTCACAACTTTTCGTTAATGGAATAGTTCGCACTATAACCAGTGCTCTCCAGGGAATATACAATATGAAAGTATACTGAGGCCAACCGACAATCGCATACCTATTAGAAACATACAAGCCAACGTATAAGCCAAAGTACTAAAGTCGAGGAAAAAAATGCAACAAAACATCTTGGAGAAAAAGAGTAAAAGAGTAAGGGACTCAGTGTCAATAAGTCAAGACGACTAGGAAGTCTTACTTCTCCTTGCTAAATGGACTGTCACACGTCAGATACTTTGCAATTCTCCACGTTAACTTGTTTGATACAATGTTTCGGATTTAGGATTGCAACGGATACAATATAATAATAATAATAATAATAATAATAATAATAACAATAGGACCTTGTACAGCGCCGAATCTTAAAAGCTCTAAGCGCTCTACAACATCTATATTGATGTAAAAACAAAAAACAAACACCATGAAATTGGAAAATAAAACATGCTGAAAATATTTCAGGTAGGAAATATTTTAGGTCTTTGTTTGTTCTTGCATTCCACGTTGCTGGGCCCTAGTATGCAAAAGAACGTTGTCCATATGAATTCGTTTTCATAGTGGGATAAACGAGTATACTATTGGCATAAGAGGAGCGTAAGTATCTGGAAGGTGTGTACACATGGGTGAGGCCGGATAGGTATGCTGGACTGGAATTTGTCAGTGAAACGTAACACAGACAAAACATTATACGTTTGATTCGTTATCGAATGGATAGCCATGGTAGGGTACAGATCAGTGGCGAGGTGTGCTCTGATCGTGGTACTCTAAAGATGATCAGGGCAGCTGTGTGTTGAACTTGTTGAAGTTTCTCGAGTAGATATTGCGACGAACTAGACATAATTGAGTTATGATAGTCCAGTCTTGAAAGTACTAATGAACACTCGAGTGTTTTAGTGGCATCAACTGAAAGATATTTGCGAATGGAACTGATGCATATGTTCATGGCATGTTGGTGCAGTTTGAGAATACTGTCTGAGTAACACCTAGATTTTGTACTAGCTGTGTGAATGTAATGTTGGTGCTGCTAATATTTATTGTTTGAGGTAAATGATGTGAATGAGAAGGTCTGTGTGTGAATGGCCTCAGCTGTATCATCATTCATCTGCAGCTTCTTACATGTCATCCATGATTTCACATCAAACATGCACCACTCGACTCCTTGGATGGTAGCATCAAGATTAACTGGGGGCAAGATTTGTACATTTGGGTGTCTTTAGGGTTCAATTGGTGAGACACTGTGTGATGATCTGACACTTGAGAGCGGCTGAGTGTATAGAATGACAGACCCCTGTGGAACACCACGCCATAGATCAACTGGGCTGGAGTGTTGCAGATACAATTTGTGTCATGTTGACTAAGTAGGACTTCAACCACTGTAAGGCTGTATTGTGAATGCAAAATACATGCTGGAGACGGTGAAGTAATATATCATGGTATGTTATGTCCAATGCTGTAGACAAATCAAGGAGGGTAACGACTGAAATCTTACCTCAATCCAAAGCAGAGAAATGTCATTAAATACTTTCAGAAGAGTATAATTTCAGTACTGTGGCAAGGGCAATATGCAGACTGTACATTGTTATGAAGACTGTTTGAATTCAAATGAGATACAAGTTAGGTTAGAATAACTTTTTCTAAGATTTGTGATATGAACGAGAGATTCGAAACTGGGCGGTAGCTCGTTAAATCGTTATCGTCAATTGATGGTTTCTTTAGCAGAGGCTTTACGAGGACAGTTTTGAAAAATGTTCGATCGGAATTCCCTCGATGTGAGAGATATATTAATATCAGTTAGTGAAGGCAATATTGGGTCTAAGCACTCAAGCAGCAGTGATGTTGGAATCGGATCAAGTTCACATGACTTTGGTTCACTCTTCGTCACGGTTTTCTGTACTAAATCCATAAAGACAGGTTCAAATGCTCCTAGCGGGTGTCGCTGAAATTCTGAATCGTAACTGTACGGTGACGACGAGTCAATTAAACTTATGTTGTCAAGCGGATCTCTAATGGTTTGTACTTGTCACGGACTCAATTTGCAACCAAGTCTGGAAGATCTACTGGAGGAAGGTATTTGGAAGTTGTGTACATTTGTTCCTTGACATTAGTTTGTTAATTATTTCGAAGAGCTCTGTGCATCTGGAACTCTCCATGATCTTAGTAATGTAGTGGGATAATTTGGCTAAATGGACTATGTTTGTGACGTTCTTCTTAGCGCTTCACAGATTTGTTAATGAATAGTAAGTCTGGTGAAAAGCCAAATCCTCTCTGCTTTATGGCGATGTCTTGTAGTGGTACAAAGCTGGTCCTTAACATTGAAAAAAGGAGAACACTTTTTAATTCATTATCTGCAATTGGTGGCTGGGGCAGGTTTTTTCAAGCAATGAACGTAGGCAGTTATCGAGTTGTTCTGCTGGAGGAAGTAAGAAAGTTGTTAGGTTTTCTTGGATGTCATGCATTAAATTGGTGCTATTTATCATACGGAGGTTTTTCTTAGTAGCAAATAAAGGTGGAGGTTTAGGGACTGATACCTCGAGATGGCATATAATGCAGAGGTGATATTCCATAGCGTCTTTTCTTTTCGATAATTTCAATTGAAAAAGTTCATACTTATCCCACATTATAATTCCAAATATTCAGTGACAAAACGGAAACAGCTGAGTCAAGACAAATCCTCCCCGTTCAAATCACATGAGCTTCGTGTGGAATTGACACGCCTAATAAATCCAGTCCATAACCAGCTGAATTGAGTAAAATCGCCAAGAAACATCCATCCATTCATATTTCTATTTGTTTTTGTAACTAAGCCATATGTCGTGCAGTATTAATCTGGAAAAGCTCGTTTATATTTTCCCAACACAAATAAAGTCACCTTTAATTTCTTTACATTATTGATTTATCCACCGATATATCTTCAATGTCTTCCGCAATTAAATTAAACTTTGGTCTCAGTTCTTTACCTGTATTCCTCTATGGGATTGCCTGCGTTTTTCGTCATCTAATAATCCCACGATTTTTGTCTTGGTATTACTTAGCGGCGAATAGTTATTCGGGTACTAGCTGGTGTCAAACTTGTGCACAAGCGATGACTCGCCCATGTCGGCTTAGACCTCACTGGTAATGATATACATCAATAATTAGCCAGTATCCGTGAACTTTACTTGATGTTTAAGAACGCACTGCTGTTTAATCGAGTCGAAGTAGGAGCTTTTATAGTTACAATATGGACATGTCCACTAGTTGGTTTTCGTCAGATTGTTTAGCTATCGTGCTGTAAACAGCATCGAGTCTACCATTCTATACAAAAAGAGAGCCTACTGCAAATTAGATTCGCATTGTGTGGATAAGATATGCAACTATCATTAGCACCGATGCACCCTCTATAACTAGCCCAGATGAGATTAATTACAGATTTTATGTAAACCGTGAATCTCTTATTGCAGAATACGAAAGGCAGACGATATAATCATCCTTGTTAATGTAAATGTTAGAATTGGCCTAGATTACCAGCCATGATCAGGTGTCATTGGTTAAAATTGGCACTGGCCAGTGCAAGAGCAATGGTCTTCACAAACGAGGAAATGCGCTTAACATGACCTCGTCAACACAATATTCCATCTGCCAAACCCAAGAAGACATATTTTATGAACCCATGCTCCAGTCACTAGTGTTTAATTGACCACGCCATCATCAAGAGAAGGTAAATGAAAGCGAGGAGGGCGGTGAGAAGTGCAGAATACTGATCTTTCCAAAGGTTTGGAGTTTGTAAGCGCAATATCAAGATTCAGAGTAGCACCCAAGCGCAAGGTCTCCAATTGAAACAGATGAATGCAAAATATGCATTTATCAAAGCATTGTGCAACCAGCTAGATATAAAATATATGTACTTTGAGAATGTCAAGAACAAATATGAATTATTCCGTGGCTCTGTGTATTTAACAGCACGTAAAACCATCGGTCCAGCCATACGTAAGCATCAGGATTGGTTTGATGAGAACGATGCTACCATACAGAGACTACAGAAGGAAACATTTTGCTTATAAGAAAACTATCAAGAAGACAGCAGTTCATCATCTAAGACTGCGACATCTTCAACCAAAAATTATATGTCAGTGAGGAGACAACATATCCACTGTTCAGAAGCAAATCTGATTGAAACTGCTGAGAAAATCCTCAGCTTCTGTTATTACACATTCTATTACATAACATCGACAAAAGACACCTGCCTGAGAGACGGTGATGCTTTGGGAAAGGACGAGACACACCAGATATGTTTTCTGTAGCTTGTCAACGCAAGGGTACATAACAAGAACAGAACTTCAACCTATGCATTGACCTAACAAACGCCTTTGACACAATCAACCGTGCAGGCTTTCGGAAGATTATGAAACAATGTGGATGCCCATAAAGATTCATCGTGATCTTTCGGCATTTTCATGATAACAAGCTCGCTCGTATCGTGGACGATGGGGAGTCGTCTAAAACATCTCCAGTCACCAATAAGCAAAACTGTATGTTGGTTACAACCCTATGCAGTGTGATTTTATCTGCCATGCCGCTTTCCATGATTAAATCATTTCGATCGACATCAGATACTTAACTGACGGCAAGCTCTTTAATCTGAGGAGACTATAGGCGAATACAAGAAGTGACACTTTTGATCTCATACTTCCTAACGACGGTTATTAATACTAAATCTGAATCTGACATGCAACAGCGAATGGACCATTTCTCTTTAACATGTGACAATTTCGGTCTCACATTCGCTATCAGAAAAATATGTGTGCACCAACCTGCACCAGGAAATCTTTACATGGAGCCCACTATCACAGTAAATGTTCAACCGTCATTGGCAGTCGACACATTCATCAATGTCGGCAGCACTCAGTCCAAATCAATGATGAAACCACCGCCAGAACTGCCAAAGCAAATGTGGCCTTTGGCAGACCCAGCGTAAATATGTGTGAGCATAGAGCATCCGTCTGCAAACAAAACTAATGGTCTACAAAGCCACTGTGTTACCGTCACTGCTGTATGATCAAGAAACATGGACGGTTCAGACTCCAGTATAAGAAGCTGAACCTTGTCACATGGGCTGCATGGGTAAACTGATCATGATGAGACGGCAGGACATGGCACTAACTACAGATGTGCTCTCACCGGCAGGCTTTTTAATCACTCACACTCTGCTAATTAAATAAATTACAGTTAGGATGGACCGGCCACATCACCAGGATGTGAGAAGAGTGATTACCATATAAAATTTTCTACTGTTCGTGAAGGGAGAAATGTATATCAATGTTGTCCCAAGAGACTATTCAAAGATTTCAAGTCATCATTGAAACAAGTCAACACTGAACATCCGTTGATCTCGTACAAGGCCACTCCACTTGACACGGTCTCATTCATCATGGTAGTAGATACCTTGATCGGAAATGTATTCAGGTATAATGATGACGCGCTAGCAGTGCATATATTAAACTACCAGCATGTCCTCTACTTATCAAGCAAGCCAGAGCAGAAACCCATTTCACATTTTTCTCAGACAGTTCAAAGAATAAATTGGACTGATCAGCCACACGAGTACTCACAGAAACCAGACCCGTCACTGATATCAGGGCCATCTGTCCACTTCTAAGAGAAAGCAGCCACACTCGTGTATGTGTTTGTGTTTGTGTATGTTTACATCCGCGGAATTGATCTAGTAAACCTCGCCTATATGCATTGCTTGCTTTGCATCACCGCCTTTCGTAGTGAAGTATGTATGTACAGAGACATGATGTAACTGTTTAAGAAAAGAACGCAGTGCATCCTAATTCATTTCTGGTGGTGAAAGGTAAAATGAATTGTCGAGCTTGTAAACACGCAGTGTGACATTAAGAAAAGTCTCAAATCCGACCGCAAGCAGTAGCACAAACGCGTGCATATACCGACCGTGATAGTCACCGATATTTCAACACAAAAACACGAACCATACGTTGGTATACGCAGAATTACTTTCTTGAGCTAGTGATGAATATAATGCTTCAATCCGTGGCAACCAAGTTTCGGAAAGTATCTTCGTGTCGCTCACGTAAGCGTACCGATATATTCATTTGCGCGTAAGCAGCTCGAGGGTCTCCGGCTCTGCTTCGGCGCCAATAATTCGACGAATGATCGTAAAACCGCCATCTCTTCTTGTCACAACGTTATTGATGAGTTTATCCATAAGGAAATTGAGAAACTGCAGAGAGTAGATGAACTGTACTTGGCTCAGCAAGAAACAACGGGTATTTTTCCATCTTGTTTGGAATAACACTTATTTTTGTGTTAGATGTTGTTGAGATTCCTCGAATGATTAACTGTCCAGTGATCATACCAGCGCATGTTATAAAGCTTAATCCGACTGCAGGTTGCATGTGCTGTGTACGACTTCTCTGTACGGGCCAGTGATGTGATAGTGATAGCAAACATTGTATTAAGTGAACTGCTCGCTGAAGGCTCCATCAATGTTCTAGTAATGAGTCACCACGGAAAACCTATGAATATCATCGCGAATCATCATTATGACCGCAAGCGAGTAGACCTGTTGTGGGATTCATTTCACGGCAACGTCGAGCGATTTAATAAACTCTACAACCGATTCCTTGCCTTCATCTAACACTGACGGCTCAGTTGGTCCATCGCATCAGACACCATTGTAAGCAAAACCCGCATGAAATTTATTCAGCAACTTGCGTTTAATGTGATAAAACCGATTAAAACCTTCATTTGGGGAAGCGGTGCATTCCACTGGAACGTTTAGGCATTCAAACTCCGTAAATGATATATGGCACTTTCATCTTTCGTTGCACCGCGGAGAAATTCAAAAGACTTTTAACAGGTTCTGGCATGATCATATGATGTGATGTTTCACTGACTCTCCTCAACAAGCTCCATGGTCATCGAACAGCTGACACGCGCAAAATACATACATGCAGAGAAAGTTTCGTCCAGAATGCTTGCTATGCCAGAAAACTATTTGTGGAAAATCACAGACTGAATTCGCCTCCGTATCGTGTACAAACTACATAATAGGAGGTGAGATACTTGGTTGACAGAACTTTTAATATGAAGCTATTGTAAGTGTACAGTTATGGATGTGTTATACAGAGCGTTTTCTCTGTCTGCACTGTTCACAACATGACGCACAATATCCATATATTTACTATTGACGTTATCTCGAACGTTAACCAATTGGAATCAGCTACTTTTTCATTGTATATGGTTATTGATTCATCATTCGTCCTTAAACTTTTTTTTATCTTTCACTCGATATAAAATCCTTCACCTGGTCTGTGTTTAAGTTATTGTTATATCTGTATACATCATAGCATAACCATTCTTTAAATATACCTAGAATTATTTTAAATAAATCGTAAATTACTCTAATTATGAGTTCTAACAATCGTTAAGACTATATGGTCATAAACTTGGACAACAGAAAAAGAAAGAGATAAAAAAAAAAACAAGTTTTGTAAAACTTAATTTAATTATTAAAATTATAGATTAAACATATCAGAGGAACTTATAGTATAATGAAGTGAATCCAAATTAGCCTTTATAAAGGTCAATGAAAGTCCTAAACGAATAAAATGTCCCCTATAAATTCCAATACCGGAATTGTAATGGTTCTCAAGAATAGCGACGTTCTCAAGATGGCATTGTCCAGAACCCCCATCGAATAGTTTATAACAGTTCCATAATAATAGTATAGTCCAAATAATTAGCACTTTCTATCCCCACTGAACAGTCCAAAGAAATGTTTTTCCTCTCGAAAATATCTAAGTACAGCGCAAAACACGCCTACAGACTTATATCAGCAACAAAAGTGTGAATGACTCCAGAAATCGGGATAAATCTGAATTCTTAATTTTCTTCTTACACCGTATATTGTACTTCGCAGTAGACCCCATGTGACAGCATACACTATTGACTTTGATGAACCAATGCAAAACCATCGAATTATTATCGAAACCTCCATATCCCATCAGTCACTGATAAACTAAGCCATAGGCGCAATTTTAAATATATTATTTCGATTAATAATCATACGCATTGTATGATCTTAACGGAGCCAGGTAACGTAAAAGTTATAAGAAAAGATATTCTATACAGTTTACAACCATGAATAAAAGTTACGAAACTTTAAAAAAAATCGTGTACCAGGAGTTACAAAACAACCCATAGATAAACATAATACATTAGGCTGGAGACCAGTTTCGATAAAATCTAATTTTCTCCTTCTGGACACAGAATTCTGACCCATACACTAAAGTTCTAGAGACACCAACAAATATGATGCCTTGGGGCATAACCCTCAAGCACTAGCTTTATTGCTTGAATAGTATACCATAGTCCACAGCATTCATTTTTTTAAGGCCCAACAGATTTCAGTTTAAAATATTCTATTATCCAAAATATCAAAGGGATTAAACCGCACATCATAACCTTCAATGTTCACGCCATTTTCCAAGTACTAAAATTATAATTGCGACAATCATCAACAGATAATTTTCAAACTATGATCCTAAAAAACGACGTAATGTTTCATTTCAAACTAATCAATCAAACAAAACGAAATATATACGCTTATTCCCAAACCAATTAAGATACAAAACAAAATGCACAGTGGGATTTAAACTGCAAGTCACTACTAAGATTATTCCCAGCGGGAGGTTAAGTAATACGTACACAGTATTCTCGCTCGTCCTCTGGCCAATAATAGGTTTCGTCTTCCACATTGTTCATGTAACATCGCTACAACATTACTCTCTTACTCCCCTGCTCTCTTTCTATCTAAACGATGATATAATGAAAGGTCTAATTACCATTTTTGGGTGAATTAAAATTTTTCGAGTTGGTTAATTGGTCGGGACTCCAGATAGCTCTTGGGCAAATATATGTAATTAGGATGAACCCCTGGCTCGATTATTTCTACGCGGGTTGCATTCACACATTGTGTTTTGTTGTTTAAATTTTTTGTTGTTATTTTTTACTGTCTCTTTTTTCTATTTCTTCTCTTTTAGGTGTATCAAGACGAACCTAATTCACTGGAGCTTCGCATATTCTATTTACCTCTATGAGAAGATCCAGTCGAGATTTCAATTAATTTATTACCAGTCTTAAAATGAAGGCATCTGCGAGGCCTGTCCAATGCTGAGTAGCCGTACAATCAAATTTTCTTTAATACAATGACATTAAAAACTCAGTGATGTCGTACCAAAAAGTGTAATTACATATGCAAATGTAGTACAGAGCACTTGGAACCAGTCTAGAAAGCAGTACACCCCTCCAATGTGACAAAGACGATGTCCACAAATTACCTCCGACTGAAAACGCAGTCCTGTCTCCGATGCATAGGTTTCCAAACTTAAGTAAATGTTCTACAACCATCAAGTTTTATTTTAATATTAGTAGGTTATAAATGATACGACGATACCGTAAGTTTAGATAATGCCTTGATTCTTAAAGTATCAGCTGGTACTAAGAATAATATCGTTGTGTAACACTATACTGTGTCTTTAATTTTCCAGCGACTACCACGAACCATATAAACATTTATCATTGTTCCCAGATTGTTGTAGATACAGAGGTAATCGCCTTTTCCTAACTTCAGACGATAAGTTTTAACGACGATTTTATGATTGGTTTATACTAAGTTATTGACTAAGAAAGAGTAACTACAACACAAAACGGGTAGACGGTTTTAAGAACATAATAAATAATAAAGGCCCGTAAATCAGCAAAAAATATTTTTAAAAAGTTCTACAGGTTCGACTTGTTTGTGGATTTTAATCGAAAATTTGGTAAAGACTGTGCCAACCTAAGGAAGTATTAGAATTGTAAGATTATAATGGTTTGCTTTCCTAATGAACTGGAATAACTTTCGTGAAGATGTTTGAGATATGGGTTTAATGACCTGATCCTGTACTACAGCAATCAACCGCCGGAAAGTGCATATCTCTGCCTGTTACACTAACGGTAATATGATTTATCTAAATTTAAATGCATACAGGGAACATTTCAAATACATAATTTTAGTTCTGCGTTACAAACATTATGTTAAATCATAATGTTCGTGCATATTCCTTACTAACGCTTTACCGCCAGGGCGACGTATTTTCGTAAAGAAACAGGCTGGTTGCCTTCGAGTCGTCAAATCATTGACCCATTGACTCAGATATCTTGCATTAGCTTCTGGAGATTAACCGATCAGGGCAAAGTGAAGAAATTGTTTCTAATGATTATAGCTCACGATTTGCGTACATGTGCAAAGTCTGCATACAGTTTAAAGGCCATAGAGTTAAGCCAGCTTATCTATATTGCAGACGAGTTTTGTCCTCAGTAGGCATTGGAGTGGAATATTGGCCTCTTGGTTTCATGATCGGATACATAAGATGTATCGATGATGATACACAAAATATTCATTAACATATGCAATCGGAGATTATCCAACTTAATGAAAAGAAGAGGGAAGGACAAACTTTATTGTATTCGTGGTTTTCTTTTCAACAGGGCTAGGGTCAAAAGTGTGTTTGTCGCCCACCGCCTGCCAAACTTTTCTACAACATTTCGTGAAACTCGTTTAATACTAGCTCAGTTTTTAAACTCTGTGATTGATGTAAACGAGAAAGCTAACGTCGTCACTGTGAACGAATCTCCGACAAGTCCATTTTGAAGCACCTACACAGCTAGCTTAAAAATAAATAAATAAAATACATTCTAATTATATTCACTTACGTTGGTTACGATATGTTGACTTATCTCACTGCATAGAAGAACTATTCGATCCTGAATCAAGACCTATAGTGTTGCTCAATTTCAGATCATATAGATCATATGCAAAATATGACAGACGTATTTACGCCGATGTTGTGTTCTTGTGGAGGTTTGTTTATCTTTTTTGCTTTCACGTCAATAACGTGATATATTTCCTAAGTATGAAGAGAGAGAGAGAGAGAGAGAGAGAGAGAGAGAGAGAGAGAGAGAGAGAGAGAATGACTTGGTAAAATTTGATTCGACGTCCGAATTTGTATTACCACTTGCAACAGTTCTGTTAGTAATCTTAAAATGTTATCTTCTATTTTGTTACTTATATTTAAATTAATCACATAGATTTCAACTGAGTTCTTCGTATTAATAGTCAGCTCTAAAAAACAATATTGTAACGTCTTCATAAAAAAGATGACCTTAATGGACAATTAATAGCGTTTCCGTAATGCAGATCCTTTATCTGCGACTAGCTTTGATGTAGAGTTGGGATGAGCCTAGTGTACTTGCTATCGTTGTAAAACCTGGATAGATTAGGGTCATTATCGAATTAAATGCTAGACTTTGGTCACATCAAACGAGATCCTCGCGGTGTTTGGTGAAGGTACAGTTCCACTGTACCGTCATTATCTCCCAGCTTACCATTCTACTGATTGGTTATCATAGGTTGTGGTTCAATACATCCGCCCTTTCTGCGATGGAATTAACTTGTACCATGTATACAGCACGAAAGCTTAATTTTATGAGTTTGGGCACCAAGCAATTAATCGAAACAAGTGTGCTTTTAATTTAAACTTCGATGCATTTCCCTTTGCTAATTTTCCCCTGCAAAAATTAATTCTGACCATAAATGTAATAAATGTAATACTTTTAATGTTGAACTGTCATTAAAAAGTTTGGTCAAGCAGTCTGTTTATATTTGTTGTCAAATTATTTAGTCAGTTTCCTTGAAATAACATTACCTTGCTGGATCAAATGTCTGGTCTTAAAACGATGACATACAGGTACAAATTAAATAAACTCTTTTCCACTTGTGTTTTACATCGTATATATTTATATACTGTGTAATATTCTATTCGAGGATAGGGCACGTTTTTTAAAGTGCCCGATACGTAACATGAACCACTTGTTTACTGCGCAAATATTACTTTCGAGTATAGGGCGCCTTTTTTTTAAAGTACCCGATACGTAACGTGAGACTGTCTAGACCCTGAAGACATGCACGTGTTTAATTTAGTTCATAACATGCCCACAGTATCTGCAAACAATACTTTCTATTTCAACGGTATTTTCTCGAAATATTCTGATCTTATTGCCTATCAACACATTAGCTATTCGTGATAATATGAAATAGCATGTGTAGCCTATTAAATGTTGCAAGTGTATTTTTAAAACAAATGTTGAAAATAACCAGCGGAGTCGTAACTGACTAATTTTTTTTTTTAGCTCCGTCGTGGTCTTTAGGCACAATAATTTCGAAAACAACGTGGGAAGAATATTCGCAAATGTATCTGATGGAATTCCGATGATAAGCAAGGTCGTGTATGATTTTGTTTTAAAAATGTGTTGTTTTTTTTCACTCTTGAAGATTCTCCGAGATATAAACAAATGTACAGAAAATCTAACAAAAACTATTTATGTAAGTTTGGTATGAAAGTTGAGGGAATGGGAACTGAAAACTAAGTTTAATGTTTGTTTAATTCCTTTAAAATTTTATTTCAGGAAGGGTAATAGAGAACACTCGTGAATTCCATGTTGTCTTTTAAACTACTGTGTTTATATAAAATGAAGTCGTGTTATCAGCAGTCAGATTAAACTATTCCAGAAAATAAATTATGTAAAGTGTTATAAACGTTACTTCTAAAATGAAAAAAAAAACTTTCAGAAAGAGTGCAGATTAATTTTGAAACAATGTCATTGCTGAACTAGAACAAAAACGTGCACAAATGAATTAATTACTGACAAATTTGTCTGTAATAGTAGCTGCAGACATCATAGCTTTATGACTAAAGGGGCCCCGAGTGACCGAGTGGTCTACAGCGCTCTCCGTTATAGATCACTGCCATCTCACATCCTGTCTGCGTGGGTTCGAGTCTCAGATTCGGCCAATGTGGATATGTGAGAAAGCTTGCCAGTAGCTTGTCGTGGGTTAATGGTACTTTCGGGGGGTTTTCTCAGGTTCTTCCACCACTGATACTCGCCCCCATGTATTGCATATCGTGTGCTGAAAAATGGCGTTAAACACTACAACAACTACAACTTATGACTGAACAATTGTTAAAGCTACTTTAAAAATTCAAATCACACTGTAATATTAGTTAATCCTTAGTCACATCGCGAACAAAAATATATAACTTACGAATGCTTGAGAAGCCTTTCCTCCAATATAAAGCTGATTAAATTTGTTCTTAATCAGAATCGTTTGGTGCAAATAATGCAAGGCCCAGGTTTAAGAACATCTCGCATACCAGATAAATGTGGTTTTGCCCGAAGTAAGGAATTCCTTATTGTCGAAATATTACCGCTTCCTTAAACAAGCTTAAAATTCACTAACTTCTGAAATTCAAGGAAATTGTTTAGATGAATTTAATTTCTACAAAGGTATGCCAGATTATAAATTGATGAAGTATTCATATGTGTCAGTAGTGTTGATCATTTATTGTGTTTCACTTAAGTCTTCTTAGCTCCTACAAAATACAATCTCCTGTACCTTTTGCAGTAAAGGTAAACATCATACTGGTCGCAGTACAGCTTCGTCACGATGTCCAATTCTACTTTCAGAACAAACTCACCCACTTGATTTAATATAAGACTATTAATTTCGACAAATATTTAGTTTATTTTCATTATTTTGAGCTAAATTTGTATGATTCTAGGTTTTCTTTCGGAGAATTTACCGATAAATAGACCGCTGTTCCGAAAAGCACAAGTGTTCAGGATAGCTTCTTCATCTTTGTGACCGAATTGTATCCGTTATGGTCAAAACTAACCACTTTTTAGGTCACCGAAGTGATGGAACATATTGTTGGTTCAGTCTTGATTAGGTGTATCCATTTATGAAGTGATGGCACATATAGTTGGTACATTCTTGATTAATTATTTATGGTAAATAGTTGGTACATTCTTGAGTAGCTGTATCAATGTGTGGTAATATAGTTGGTACATTCTTGAGTAGCTGTAATGTGTGGTACTATAGTTGGTACATTCTTGATTATCTAATTATTTATGGTAAATAGTTGGTACATTCTTGAGTAGCTGTATCAATGTGTGGTACTATAGTTGGTACATTCTTGATTATCTAATTATTTATGGTAAATAGTTGGTACATTCTTGAGTAGCTGTATCAATGTGTGGCAATATAGTTGGTACATTCTTGATTATCTAATTATTTATGGTAAATAGTTGGTACATTCTTGATTATCTAATTATTTATGGTAAATAGTTGGTACATTCTTGAGTAGCTGTATCAATGTGTGGTAATATAGTTGGTACATTCTTGATTATCTAATTATTTATGGTAAATAGTTGGTACATTCTTGAGTAGCTGTATCAATGTGTGGTAATATAGTTGGTACATTCTTGATTAACTGTATCCATTGATGGTAGATAGTTTGTACTTTCTTCATTAACTCAAACAGACAGCAACATAAAATCTTATAGCGAAGAATGCTGTGCCTTTAAGTGAGAATTATAAGGACCACAACTTTTTACTACATGTTATAAATGAACGAATTCATAGATCTTGCAGAAAGACATGTCGTTAATGAAGTTTGGAAGTGATATTATTCATGAGCTGCAATAAATTTTTGTGAAGTCAAAACACAGATAATACAGTAATCACAGAAGAACAAATATAGTATTTGCGAAGCTGGTGTTACGAATGGAAATTAGCAAAATCTGTCATGACAACGGACGCAGACGTCACTCGAACGACAAATACTACGCAGGAACTTGGGGGGGGGGAGGGGGGCAAGTGTAGCATTTGTCCTCCCTGAATTTGATGTGCTGTAAAATTGCCTATATACGAAAAAAAAAACAAGCCAGTCAATCCCCCCTCCCCAACTTCGAAAAAAATTGAAATGACGTCCCTAATGCTACGCATGTGGCACAGAAACATCTTAAAGTGGTACATAGTAGCAGAGAATCTTGAAAACAATTTACAGACAAATCTCTCTGATGTGAGCTGAATAGCAGATACTTTTCAATTAAATTGCAATGAGTGGAGTAAATGGACATCATAATGAATCTGTCGTTAGAGACCAGGGTCTCAATCGAATAAATCTGTCGTTAGAGACCGGGGTCTCAATAGAATGAATCTGTCGTCAGAGACCGGGGTCTCAATCGAATGAATCTGTTGTTAGAGACCGGGGTCTCAATCGAATTAATCTGTCGTTAGAGACCGGGGTCTCAATCGAATGAATCTGTCGTTAGAGACCAGGGTTTCAATCGAATGAATCTGTCGTTAGAGACCGGGGTCTCAATCGAATGAATCTGTCGTTAGAGACCGGGGTCTCAATCGAATGAATCTGTCGTTAGAGACCGAGGTCTCAATCGAATGAATCTGTCGTTAGATACCAGGGTCTCAATCGAATGAATCTGTCGTTAGATACCAGGGTCTCAATCGAATGAATCTGTCGTTAGAGACCGGGGTCTCAATCGAATGAATCTGTCGTTAGAGACCGGGGTCTCAATCGAATGAATCTGTCGTTAGAGACCGGGGTCTCAATCGAATGAATCTGTCGTTAGAGACCGGGGTCTCAATCGAATGAATCTGTCGTTAGAGACCGGGGTCTCAATCGAATGAATCTGTCATTAGAGACCAGGGTCTCAATCGGCCGCACCTTAATGTTCGCATACATTTAAACGATGCAGGAAACAGAACACTGCATATTTCTTTATGTGCGTTCACCTTTCACACGATGTTTGCTTTCAACCTTAATTTGGTATGTTTGCTATTCTACATATTGACAACAACAAAAATTTAAAAACTTCATCATGGATCACCGTGTTTAACGGGTATGACGGATGACAAAAACAAGTTTGATTGATTACTATATGTTGATGTCGATTTTTCATTCATACAATAGTAAAAAGCCAATAAGTAGTTATTAGCTTTATAAATAAAAATTCTGATAGATATCTGTATGACATAGATATCTGTATAACTGAGAAGCTTTTCGGAATTTACTACGTTACGACATTATACCACCGGTTAAAAACATCAAGACATTTTAGGGCTTTCTGTGCGTTTCTTACTTGTATTGATGTTATACTTTCCATTCTGCTTATGTTTTGACCAGCTTCAAGGTGGGGCTATGGTAGAAGCGGTCGACGACACGGCCGTTCGTTTGTCACATGCTCACCACCACAAAAATAAAATAAAAAAGTAAATATTGGCACGTTCAACACGTTGCTAATAAAGAAAGAAGATACATAAATCGGGTCCAATTTAAATTTACTGGCTCTCTGACATTCCGGGTTGGATAATTATGGTATGGTCCAGAGAGCTATAACTGCGTTAGAAGTTTTCGCACAAAGAGATTAGCAAGTACAATAGATTTTGCGATAGAAAGCCCTTTGATATGCGCATCTTAATTGTCTTCGCTTTAGTAAGACAGGCATTTTATTACTAAGCACCTACTATAAAACGTACCTCATAGTAATGTCCCGTCAGTTGTGATTTAGCCCCAAGATGATATGCCACGAGGACTAGTAATATTTGCACCGACATTTCACATCACCTCTGTTAATCTAAGGATCCTACGAGGCATAGATCAATGGGAACAGAACGTGCGCCAAACCAGTTTTCTTTGAAGTCGTGTAATACATGAAAAGCTAAGATCAAACAAAAGCTGGGATAATACGATATAGAGCATATGAGACCGCCAGTTATTTCGGTAACTAGCAAAGGTGTCTTGAGTCCAGGCTGCTTGACGTTTTCATTTGATAGTTAGTTCGGTACTTTATTATTAACCCATGTAATTAGTGTTGAAAGTTGGAAACACTATAGTCTTTAGATGCTAGTGGCACAGAGGTGTGTATGCATTGATGACCTCTCACGGTGTAGGCAGTTAGTCTATTAACTGCAGTAAGACCTACAACTATCGCGTGCTGTTATACTTGTCCTCTCTAATCCACGGCGTAAACAACCTCCTTTGAAGATTAAAGAGAAAAATTGGCAGCAATTTATCACTCATAATCCATTAAATAGAGTTATTTACATAAAAAAGGATTTTCTCCTCAGTGGTCGGCGAATCGGCTCAAGGAGTTTCTAGCCATACGTTAATTAACTGAAAATGGGCGGGTCCATAGACCCAGGTACACCATCCAGTGAATAAGGAATAATGGATAGAGCAAGAAGCGGACTGGTCACTTAGTGCCTTACTAATGCATATATGGACGAAGGGACAGAAGAATGTTTTCAAAACACGAAACGGAATGTGGCGCACGGATCTTTATTTCTGACGGATACACAGGTGTACATTGTGAAGAATTAACACTGGCAACTTCGCCTGTTTGGATAATATAGTATTATTATATTTTACATGTTTGCTAATGTTGCAGTTTAACTCGAAGATATACTATTCAAAGGCAAACACTTTTTTTTACTCGATCGGGAAGATAATTAGTTTTTATAATTGAATTAACCTACCTGAAAAACAGTGATTTATTTTAATTACGTTTAAAAATAGCATGCATTTTGAAGGATATTCTGGAGAACATGACATATAAATCTGGCTGTGATATTAAATTAACTGTCCCTGTTTTGAGGCTGCTTGTATGTTGTGTGGAAAATGACGAAAAGGTTTTGATAGATTTGCTCGATCTTCTGGAAGGAAAATGAAGTTGTATCCTAGTGTAGAATGGCTATCCTTGATGTGTGTTGTAACAATTGTGTTTAGTCGTACGATGGATAACCACAGAGGCAAAAACGACATCAATTTGGATTTTGATAAATTAGAAAATTTAGGACAGACGGATAGTCTAATTAAGGCATTGAAAGATATAGCCCAACGGACACACAACTGTGAAGTAAAGGAATTACCTAAACTAAGAAGATATTTTTTGTCCAACACCAGCATTACATGCAATGACGGATCCCCAGCAGGGTAACAAACACTCTCTCTCTCTCTCTCTCTCTCTCTCTCTCTCTCTCTCTCTCTCTCTCTCTCTCTCTCTCTCTCTCTCTGTGTGTGCGTACTTCCTCGCTCTCTGTAATAAGTGATGAATAGTTGATGCAAATTCTACACTACGGTTTTTAAAAATTCTTGAAAATTGTACTTCTGTTATCACTGATGTATAAGAAGGACCTATCAATCATTTTTGCGATATCTAACAAACAATATTATAACTTTCGACCTTATTCATCAACCACTTGCATGCCTAGCATATTAACAACCGATTTATGAAATTATGGGAATTTACATCGTGCTATTCAACTTGTACATAAGTGTACGCGTCTTTGCTAATAGTATTTTCGGAGTGCATGCAGAGTGGACAAAGTATCTTGGAATTTAAACCAAATATAAGAAAGGCCGTCTTTTTAAAATATTGTTATTCAAAGCGTCTCTCAATATCACTGAGCCAAAGAGGGGATCAACGTGTGTAACTGAGAGGGTGAAAAGGTAGGATGAAACTTTGACAGACTTCTGTTTTTCAATGTTGTGTGAACAATAACAGTGACTATATATTATTAAAGGCTGATATTATCAGCCATAATAAAAGAGTAGCAAAAGTAGCGTTAACAACCAACTGGTTTGAAAAACTGACCAATGGAAACTTTCTGATAAGGAACGTTTTTGAAAATAAACAAGGTAATTTTATAAAAAGAAGTTAGTTGTGATTAAGAAGCTTAATTTCATTATTATATATAAGTATTTTCAAAATACGTTAACATTATTCCTCAGAGTTTGTAGTTGTACTGGAACCTATAAAAAGTCTACACGTGCACGCTACTTGTGATTTTGAGAATACTCAACATAATAGAAAAGGGCTGTTGTAATTGTGACTTCAGGTACTAGTAAACGTGCACATGCCGGCGTCTCATTATTATAAAACTACCTTGTAGATTTTTAAATTGTTCCCCAATAGATGGATGTCAACTTCAGCTCTTCTTATTCTTCAGGACTCCATCTCCTAGCAAGTGTTTGAAACTAATACAGGAACCAACTCCTCGAAATTTGATATAATATGGAACGGGGCGGAAAGTGAGCTAGGGTGCCGGTGGAAAGATAAATATTTCGAGTTTTTGGTTACATTTTGGAACTTCATGCATAAATGATGAGTAGATTTAAGGGTTGTGTCTCTGAAGAAAAAAATGTGGGAAGAACTAGATGCTTGTCATATGCTGGAAAAGTTACTAAGCCCCAGTTAGGTGAATTTTAACATGGCCATTTAGGAAATTTTTCAAAAACTTGCACACGAACTTCGATTCATTTAGTGATTAAAATCATTGCCACGGCACATAGTTATGTCCATATTTGTTGTTTTATTTTGTTTGTACATTTTAAAGGAATTCGTAAACTCGTGAAGCTATAAATGCTATTTTTGGATAATCTTCTAAACTTTATGCTAACTCGTCGTTTACGAGAACTATTTAGTCCTAGCGCAACATTTGTAGGTTAAAAGGATTTTTTTTATTCACTATTACCAAAAATGTTAAATGAAAAACAGCACTACAATGGTCACCTGTTTGAACTAGCCAAAACGTGTTTTTTTATTGGTTTAATGTCAGTGATGACGTAACAGTTAAATTATCGTTATCCATGTTGCACGAGATTCTAGCTGGGAGAAATTTGATCTTTCTCAACAGCACGTGATTATAAGTTGAGATGAATGTATGGCTGGTGCGGATGAATAAAATGACGGTTCAGTGATCACGGATTTCAAGTTGTAATATGAAAATACGAGCGAGTTGCCTGTGAATTCATAGTTTGGTACACTTAGCACCGTAACAAACGTCAGACGATGTTGGTACCAGACACGCACTGTTTTCCATATGAACTGTGGCGAGGTGTTACGGTTTAGTGTTTGTGATAATTTTTTGATTGCACAATAGAAGTGCATGTCACCCATTGATTCAATTGAACTTAATACGGATTGTATGTAGATCTGAAATACTAGTTCGTGTAAGCCGTCTGACACCACGAAGCAAGTGGCTCATATTTGAAAAATGAAGTCAACGTGCCCGTCCCTCATATCTTAAAGCAGATGTAATAACGACTTACACAAGTTTTTAAATTTACATGTACTATTACGCACACGAAATGCATACCATTAACAGTTGTTCACAGTGTATTCAGGCAATTAATTGGATTCTGTAATACAGGTGAATATGTCTTCATAGATACGGCATTTTATACATTTGTACAATGTTATACTATGCCAACATTTCATATAAACTTTTCAATTGTCATGTGTGTTTGTGCAGTCATTTTCTATTTAAACGGTTTTTTCTTGTACCGTATATGCTAGCTTATAAGTGTTTGTTCTGCTGATTACTCGAAACAAAATGCTCCGAAGCAGATCTCCCGGCGCTATATCTTAGAGAAGATCTGGATCTGTGCATTTTTCAAAATTGGGCTCATCTAACAAGTGAGTACAAATGGTATCAAATCACAATAAAGCTGAATACAACAGGGTTTGCAACATTTTCAAGGGGTAATGGGGGCTTGCCGGTCCAGTCCAGTCTAGACTGAGTATGTTATATTTTATCATTTTAAAGAGACGTTGGCTTCAGCTGTATGTTTCTAAAATGTCTTTAGCATTTTGCCATATAATTGGAGATGAACAATTCCAGTATATGTCAGAGTTTCAAAACCTTATTGAAGTGATGCCATTGTTTTAACAAGTTAAAAATCTGTTTTGTTGACGACGATCTCCCATCGCTATATTAAGGGTGCATGATTATCATGCTGGCCATACAGTACTTTACAGGTACCCCTAAAATAACATTCAATGCAAACATAAAATGGTGCGTTAAGTGGTAAGTTGATGTTGTTGACCGGGAACAAGGGAAATAATATAAATGTGTTGTCTCATTTTATTTAAGAAAGTTAATATCATTGTATTTCTTTTATATCTTTGTGCTGATTCCTGAAGGCTTCTGGAGGTATTCTGGAATTATTTTCCGGTATTTCTCTGGTGAAGTACGTGAGAAAAATAATGAGGTTTATTTAAAAAGACTGTTAATTTAGAACGGACTTCCAACTGATAAGCTGATTGAATAGGAGGACATCTTTTAGTTTTCTCACCGCTGATTAACGATTCCATAAAGTGAAAGTGTGTATTTTTATGATAAACATTTCAATTTAAAGAAGCAAATACATCGGTAGGCTTAATACTGTGGACTAGAAGAATAATAACATCAAATGAAAGAAATGAAAATGATTGAAAGTTAGGTTGTGCTATTGGTGTTTAAAAATATGCATATTGCTTTAGATGACATGTTACTTTCACAATACACGTGCAAAATACACAGCTTGACGAAGCCTACAGCATAAATCATCATCACTTATTGTTTTGAACCTTGACTAATTTTCAACAGTACACTTTAACCTTGAGTTATATTCAACTGTCTTAGTATATCTCTTCCGAATGAAATTTACAACCTGTGATAAACATATACGGTTTAATACTAGAAACAAATACTTTTTAAAATACCTAGGGCGCGTGTGTGGAAAGATAATACGATAACAAATTATATTAAATTACGGTTGTATTTTTGGCAACCCATACGATAATGGACCTGAACCGCTTGAACAAGTCACTATACTGAAAATAGAGTTGAACAAGTCACTACACTGAAAATAGAGTTGAACAAGTCACTATACTGAAAATAGAGATCGTAATTTAGGGCCACCAAGATAGATGTGTACGATTTTCAAAGTGTATCAATATCAATTGCAAAAGGAAGTCTGAGCTAAAGACTGCATTGTCTTAAAGAAGTTTAGTGATTAAAGAATCATGTTCCATCTATCATCCACTAAAAAAAAATTACTGCTTAATTGAACAAAATATGTATTAAACATCCCAATTATTGAGCAATGTTACGTTATGATGTTACTTATTCATAAATATCCTTGATAAGTAATATTAATATTTGTTGTTTTTTTTTTTTTTTATTTTTTTTTTTACATTAAATGCTGTTTAACTAGTGTAAGGGCAGACGACAATTGGCTGTTTGACGTGGATTTCATCGTAATTTGACGCCATGTTGTTTTGTCAACGAAAGTGTTTGGGCGTCCCATTGTTTCGTAATTCGAAGTAAGGACCCATGTATACACTTATATATTTCATTTATGAAAACATTTGCAAACTATGAAGGTTATTTCATAGCTAATTATAAGACCGGAACCAAAGTCGGCAAATTTCGTTATTGAACGTCGATTGATTGTTAATTTTGAGGATGCGTCAATTTTAAATTTATTGATAATGAAAAAAGTAGGTTTGGTCCAAAAGGCAAGCATGTAAATTAATTATTCATAATTAGCACACACGATTAACGTCCACAAGAGCAATATACGTATCATTATTTTGATACACTTGAAGTACATGTAAACCATCAGCCCTTTGATATTTGTTAGAGATAAACATTTTCATTTTTAAATCATAGCCATTATAAAATGTGACGGTATCAGAATTTTAGACCCAGCCTTAAGAATATATATTAGAATTTAGAGATTAAGACGTAGCCAGACAAAAAATAATCTTTCCCCAAAGAACATGATACGGGTTGTGTTCAAAACTCCAAACACTCAGTCATATTGCCAGTTTACTTCTGCTGTGTTGTCAGCCAATTCGTTGTGTAAAATGGCTGGGCATAACAATGATTTACCAAATCACCTTAATGGTCTGTTTTCGGTATGTGAAAATAATCGTTTTGTTTGTAGTCAACATGAGTCATTTACGATTTTTTTAAACCTAAATCTATCTAAATCCTTAAGATTTTGTTTTTACATTCTGTAAATAAAATTAAAATTGACAAGTACCGACTATATCACTAGTGAGGCTGCTTTCAAAATTGAATCGAATCAGATCTGATTATCATCCATTGAGGAATTTAGTGGAATCTCATCAGAACTGCACGGGGTTATTTTTTAAATGCCTTGTTTCTTTTTGTCAGATAGTCACAAATGCTAATACAAAATACAGTTGGTCTGTATGTTTTAAAATGGTGGTATTGTTCTGTAACGTTTTACATTGAGGGTAATTTGTTTACACAATCCTTGGCGTCGAGTCTAGGCAGTGCGTAAGCACGATGAACGAACGACATTCGAATGTTGAGGTATTTATCGCAACTGTCTCTTGAGGAAGAGATATAAGAGACGTTGATCAACCTCCTCGAAGCTATAGTCATCTTCAAGTCATGTGCGTGCCTGAATGAGTTGGGAGCAAAGAGACGGAGAGGGTTTTATATTGAAATGGAAAATCGTATGAAATACGTTTTTGTAAAAATATACTTTGTGTATTTTCACGAAATAAATCACGTGAAAATACCGTACGATCGCTGTTATTGTAAGCCGTCATTGGAGACTGGCCAAGACGTCACATAGTTGGTTTGCGTTAAGAACTAAACTTCGTATTTCACACGTCATGATGCTTGTAAATTGATTACACGTTTCATGAACAGACTTTCAATGTTCAGTCGATTTTCATTTTTCATGACTTGTTGAATCCAGGAAAAATACGAAGCCGAACTAATATAATTACAAATAGTTATAAACTAATTCAACTAAAAGGTATTGTGATTGTTGTCACAATGGACCAACGGAAAATAACAGAACTATACTTTAACTAGTGTTTCCAAACATTATCAAAGCACACAAGAAGAGCGCAAAAACACAAAAGTAGTTGTTGCTAGTATTAATAACTAAAATCTAGTTTTCTGCGTCCCGTTTGGGGGACACAGCTGTGGAAACATTTATAGGTCTTTGATAGATTAACGTCTTTGAGGACTGAACTGTTTAATACGGCTACATCAGAAATGGCGAAAAGGTATAGATTTTTAAGCGAGTAAAATATCTAAGCGCACGAGTAGGTAATGACATCCATTCACAACTGCTCGTATAGTGTCGAGCCATTATTACATTTTGAAAACCTGGTATTGGATAACAGTTGCATGCATTAGCTTAGGTGTTAGGAGTGCACCAGACAGTGATTCTTTGCACCACTTCGACTTCAGCCACACTGGGATTGGAGTGATTAAAATTATTGCAGAAATAAGAGTTCTTTAACAAATTCCTGACTTTTTACAATGAATCATCAGAGAAGCATCGAAAGCAATTTGACCGACTGCAAGCCCTTGTTTCAATTACTTGAACATATTTACGAGAAAAAGCATTTTTTTTTCAATATGGAGGAGTTATCAAATAGAACAAACATCTACTTAAGGCATTCTCTGTTCACAAAATATTAAATCAAAATCCAAAATCAGTATTAAAAAGCAGTTACATTAAGTTGTCAAAACTGAATAAACTTGGATACCATATGTCGTAATTATGTCATCACAACAAGTGTAAAACAAACACCGTCAAAAGTCAAATTTTCAACCTTCTTCATTCTTTGAAATATAATTCTTTTGCAGTCTATTAAGATTCGCATTCTTTGGTATTTTCTCATAAATTGGGGCTCTTACATCCAAAATACAATTCAAACGCCTCTTCGTAATCCAGTGGGGTAAGTCATATATTTGACCTATAAATGTGATGTTCCTCCGACTTTGTCATAACTTTCCATCATTAATTACTGTTTTGTCAGCAATCTGAACCGACAACAATACACAAAGTTTCTGACACAAAAAAATGTGCTGTTTTCTGTCACACGGGAATCTGTGCTGACAAGGTAGACCATGCCACTTGGAATTAATTAAGGATATATAAACTCCTGGAGTAGGATAAGAGTTTTGTTATTTATATGAATAATACAATTTAGATAAAATCTACCAGTCAATGACTACGTTATTAACTTTTTACGCGAGTGAAACAGATTGTCAATTTTAATTTTAATATTATATTATGAATCGGTCTTTTTAAACTTCATAAGTCATACTCCACACAAATGACATTCTAATACAAAACATACTTCATTCTTCAGTTATATAAAACTTTTCTCGTGATATAAAACGTAAATAGTGTTAACCAGTAATTAGACCCGTATCTCGAGCGGGAAGTCGAGGGCCTATTACGCGTATTACTGCAAATGAATTAGGACAGATCATTGTGAAAAACTCGAAAGTTGAATGAGTAAAAGTAATTAAAATCAACTCGAAGATCATGAGGCTGAAATATTTACAATTAATTTACAACTAACCCATCGTTTACTGGGTAGAACCTGTCATTAGATACGATCTCTAGAGCGATGGCCCGATAACTGTTAATTATTAAAGCAATCCATGAACATTTTCCCAAACAGTGTGTATGATGGACGCAAAAAGTCACGCTACGGTTTAGACCTCACGAACTTCTAACATTACAAAGCCTTTAAATTGTTAAAGTATAGTCTGTCAACTAAATATCATGGATTACTGTCGGTTGTGGTTATGCTTTTTTGTTGCAACGAATTTAACACATTTCCCAGGTACAGCAGGAATACAGTTTTCGGCGTGTCCTTGGACGGGCGCTTAGCTAAATTGTACTTGGCTTCATACAACTGGAACACGCAACGAAAAATGCAGAATTTAAAAATTGTTTTTAAAAAGTTGCTAATGCCGCCACCGCAAGTTCCAGTGCCTAATAAGTTATAGCGTACGGTATGCACAAGACACGAGTCTTCTAATACGTTTAGTTGTACTGGGCAGAATGCTGGATTTGGTTATGTTGTATTGGAAATAAGGAATTTTACATATTATGCTCTGCTGACTGAATGAGCTAATTGCGTCTCGTCTGCTGGGAAGAAGATACTGACTTGGATTATTTAGGTAGAATTTACAACCAGTTGGGCGCGATATTATGTAGGGGGTAGAGTGAATACATTCAGCAACGTTATGCTCTGCCGAAATGAACTGTTTCTGACAAACTGAATGGACTGCACGAACCGATCATGTTCTGCCGACAGACTGGACTGTATTGATAACAAAAGCATAAAAATTGTACAGTACGAGCTGTTACCGTCTTGGCTTGGACTTGATAGTGTGACAGTCGATGAGTGAGACTTGTTATGCCACTCCGCTGTCTCTGGCAAGAAGAATGTAGCTAAAGAATGTTTCTACGGTGACTTCATGTTATTGCTTTTTGGGTTGACGTTTTATCAGTGATCAAAGTTTTTGAAAAGCTGCTGTACACAGGCCATTTCCACGGTTCACTTCAGCTGGACGCCTTTTGCAGCTTTCCTTTATCTGGCTTAACATGCGTTTCTGCAGGACATTCGGTGTTCTGTAACTGCTTTAATTCACTTAATCACCGAACTGATCGACGAGGATTAATGTATTCGCACACATTTGCACCGGTTATAAACTATTTCATTATTGCACTTCAGAACTTGTCAGAGAAGAATCAGACATCGTATTTAATTGTAGAAATAATGGCAACCTATCGTATATCTATGCGCAATGCTTACATAGAAGTCGAATAGTTTGAGTCACCCTTCTTTCAGTGAACATTGAAGTCAATAAAAGATAGACTGTCGGAGGAAATTAAGAACTACATCCCTGTTACATGGCCGGTATTGTTCTGAAAGTGCCGCCAAAAAAAACAAACATTAAAATACTGTAATTTCTTTTCTATCTGATCAAAATGTATTGGTCCTATACAATGTGGTACATGAATAGCTAAATATGTTATAGTTTGTTCTTCTATATAATTTCTGTAACATTTTGGTAAATATATTCATACAGAGTCGCATATGCATGTTTTCATTTATACCCAGTCAGTCCCGGATTACCCATTAGGCAGAGTAGGCAACTGCCTATGGGCCCCGCGACTTTTATGGGCCCCATCAGGGGCCCCCATGAGACCGTGACCGTGGGTCTGGGGCCCCAAAAGTTTGACTGCCTATGGGCCTCCAAGGTGCTTAAAACTGAAATAATGATAACCTAAATTTGTATATATACCAAATGTAATGAAGAAACAAATTCTAGAATATCGGCGCCAGTTGCGTGTATTGTATTCATGCTCAGAAGTCATTTATAAAAGAAAATAAATTCACTCTCTTCCTATCAAAGTTTTATACTTTAAGAAACTTGGCCTAACTATAATATTGGACCGAATGTTTCGATTCTAAGTCAGGAATCTTAAATATATCGGTAAAAATGCAGTTTTCGTGTGTTAATTGGTACATGTAGACATCAGCTTTGAATTAAATACATTATCATAATCCTTTCCAATGTCATAGAAACTTTAACATTTTGTATTACAAAAATATAGAAGCAATCAGAAATTTAAAAGAAAATAACTTAAAACCAGACCTATATGTTCTTTTCTAATAAATTGATTGTAGGCACGCATTATTCTAAAGAATAAAAAAAGACCCCAATGAAATTACCCATTTGGACGAGTTATTGCTTAAAAAGAGGCATAAAAGCTGCAAATGTCCTGGGAACACATAGAAATTGATTGTTCAATGTATTGGATTAATTTTATGAATTCTACCTCTCGACCAGATTTGATTTATGTTTGTTTAGGTATTCATTTCATTACCTGAAGCTTTCCAGAAAGAACCTTACGCCATCGTTTTTTTTATACTGAACATGTTATTTACAAGGAACATTCGTCAACCTACACGAAAAATCGTACCAATGGAAGGCAAACATTCCAGTGCAACAGCAACAGACCCGTCCGTCATTTATTTGACAGGAGGTCAAGTAAACAAATGCTAACGAGTCACATGCAGGGCGGCAAAGATCAAAGGAAGCCGCTTTTAATTACATCCCAGACTTAGTCCCAATGACCCCTTCTACTGTTGGACACTGGAAGCCTTGAAAGACGTTCATGCCTGTGTGGTCAAATGATGACCGAGGCATATATCAGTGTCAGTAAGTTTACCATTTTCATAAAAAGAAAGATTACATGGTTTTGAAAGACGTAGGAAACAATATAATGTCGAGATGTTTTCTTGCTATTGGTTAGATTTTGTTAAAAAGACAAACGAAAAAAGCAACAACAAACACCAATTATTGTACTCCAGATTTCCATTTCGGCTTCCAGTTTAATATTTTTTTTTTGCAACGAGTTTGCACTGAGCAACTTGACCAGTCTGATGATACATTCCATGCAAACCATTTCAATTAGAGAGTTATCAGCTAAGGCAATCATAACGCATATGCTGATTGTAAGAAAATAAGTATACACAAATAAGATGTGGCTGGAATATTGAGAACTCTACGTGAGAAACTAATTTCAAGCAAAGTATAGTATTTTGTGGTTTAATATGAACTCAAGTCCACATGGGCTTCCGCATAATTAAAGCAAGGGGACACTTGCACCTTGCACATCCCAGCACTCCTCCATTACACCTCTAAATGGGTTTTGGCCGATATCGATACAACTTAATATCTGAAAACTACGTGTTTTAAATTGTTTAGTACAACCTAATTCAGTATGAATTTGAATCCATCAATATCAAAGTTTGCTGTCATTGTCTTCAAATGTTTTTTTTTTTAAATTCCTTATTTCTTCTACATTACCAATACAATTGAGGTAACGTAAAATTGGGTGCATGTAAAAAGGAAGTATGTTGCTATGTGATTATCGGTATATATATATATATATATATATATATATATATATATATATATATATATATATATATATATATATATATATATATATATATATATATATATATATATATATATATATATATATATATATATATATATATATATATATATATATATATATATATTACAGTTAATGTTAATAACTATCGATCTTGGACAAAACTGTGATAAAATACTCATAAATCAAACCTTGAATGAAGATTAATTCAACAATAATAATCATTTATTTCCGCTTCGATTGTGTTGGTTTACGCACTTTACTTTTGTATACTATTGTATCATCTCGTGTAACCTTTGTCCTCTTTCCCGCCCACGACTACTCTCACAAAATTACCACATTATTTTCGAGTAAAAGGAAAACCAATGGCACCGTGAACTTAGTGATCTTCCATTGCACGTTTTAACCCGAGTAAATTTGTTGCTAATTTGACAATAATCGCACGAAAACTCATTCATAAAACATAGCAAACCCCAATTACAAAAGACGCAAACCTGTAACTAACTATAAAGTATAGATCGTCAATTTAAAGAACGTTAATGAAAAGGGCAAAAATGAGCTTAAACAGAGGAATTTTCTTTCGCCACAAAGTACCTATGGTTCTATTAAAGAGTGAAGAACGACATAAAGAAAAAACTAGTATTTACTGTCTGTCATTGACGGTTGTCACTACATACTGCATAAATCAGCATTATCAAAACATCTAAATTGCAGTACAACGAGAGATTGATTAATGAGCCTCCAAGTCAGATACTTATCAAGATTTCGTTCAGGTTTTGATTCACACACGTACAACAAACCTTGGTGCCCACTAATGGCACCACGTGCTCCATTATACAAAGAATACAAATAACTGACGTAAGCTTAATGAATGGTTTCTGTACTGTACTGTAATTTTTGTTTTCATTTATCTTTATAAACTAAGATATTTTTAAATCTCATCATAATTTTGTTTGAACATTTATTATGTACTAAATCTGAGCTGGGAGTATTTTTTTTATTATTGTAAATTCCGGCCTTCCCACTCTAAAAAAATGGATAGTTCGATATTTCAGGGTTTTGAACAATTTTGATGTTTGGAGAATGAGCGAATTTATTTTTTTACCTTGCAATGTTTTTTTAATTTTTGGCAATTTTTGTCCTGCTCTGTAGAAGTCGCCGAATTCAAAAGTACTCACAGAATAGTGAATGGAAAAGTACAAGTGTACATTTTAGATGACAAGATACAAGTATGCGAGTAGAAGAATACTTCTTTGTTTAGTGTTTAAAGGCTCTAAGTGCCAAAGCAATGTAAGTGTGCTTTTTCCATATTTGCACAGCAGAAGACAACCATGACCTCTCTGTGAAGGATTCGAAAATACGATACTCCACTTGTGAGTCCAGTACGCTTACCAGAGGCAGAATGTTCCTATTAAGAGTACTGGAATCAACGGTATCGTGGAAGATATACTGCAGAGTGCGTTTAGTGATTTTTATTTTGAGTGGGATGTTTTGTTGTGCGTCAGTTCATTAATACAACTGTGTTAACGCTACCCTCTTAAATTACTTATAGGATGGTCATGAAACTTTATATATCCAATGGTCTAGCTGTCTTGAATAAAGGTAGAGCCGCTTGGCCATCCAACATGGCTGTCTTAGCGGCCATATAATATATCGCTACTCCTCCAGATTGAACTGTCGTATCGACAAGGGGTTTAAACTGATAACTTCTTGTAATGCCTTGTTAGTTCTAAATATAAATGGTACCGATATGATGTCTAATATGGCCACCACAGTGGCGCTATATATATTCTCTCTCTCTCTCTCTCTCTCTCTCTCTCTCTCTCTCTTAGGCGGCACATAAGGAAAGCGCCACGTCTAATAGTTAGTACTTCTTTCTCCCGTTGCATTGTATTATATTGTGTACATTTCCATATATGGCAGTTTCTCTTTTCTTTTTTCCACCACTGAATTACAGCACTAACCTAAAGCCCAAACCGTCTCTTTTATCCGGATCTGGGACCAGCAGATGAAGTTCCGTTATTTCTCCCACGCGCTGCTCTTATTATGTCCAATTGATTGTAAATTTAAATGGGGCCGATCTTTTTCCAGCATAGCCATTACAATGAACATCTTGAAAATATTCTTATCATCACTTCAGACTGGATGGTTTATCAACATAGCGTTGCATGGATTACTGATCAACTTCTAGCTTCCCCTAAATGAACACAATAATATTCAGACATTCATTATGCTTGCCACAGTGGTCAGCTTGACGGTATTGTTCCTGAATGAATGGTCATGTTCACATGGGAATATCAAAGACAGACGTCGTCGCGCTTTCACCAAAGAATTTTTATGATACTTAGCTGAAAACTAAATAAAAATGGTACCAATCTGATTTTGAAAATGGCCACCAAAGTACCAATCTGAAAATCTTATTATTGTAACTCGTCCAATACGAAAGTCATATGGGTCATAACTAGAAGGCTTCTTATGATGCCTTGCTGGTCTTAAATGAACATGCTGCCAAGCAAGCATCAAATATGTCCAACACGTTAGCTAATTTGAAAATCATGTTATTGCTGAAGATTATGAAAGATGATTTCAACACATTACAGTGAAAAGGAGGAAATAGTCTTATTTAGATTTCATGGAAATTCTTTCATCCAGTCGTGGGTCTCTTGTTTTAAGTTATCAGCATGAGAATAACATAATTAAATTTGTAAATAACCCAACAAAAAGTGTGGAGATGTGTAAATGAGGATTGAGAAGGCTTGTTTGGATTGTCCTCATGATATATGGATATAATATTGAGGTTTAATGCGAGAGACGTTATGCCGTTCCTACGCTAGTCGGTCTCTCCAATGGTTTAAAAACGAAATTAACCTAGTTATGCTTTTAAATAAAAGACATTTTTTTGCTATGAGCTTAAGGTCAATTTAAATTATACACTGAGCCAGTATAACTTTTGGAGGAAGAACCAGCGACCAACGCGGACAGAGGTGAGATGGTAGGATCGGATCGGGGTAGACGAAGATTGTGGCACTGACTCCACACTAAAATGAGCACGAAACAATCGAAACGTTTTCATACAGTAAACTTTTTTTTAAAGTTTGGTGGTTCAAGCTATGCCGTTTTAACGCTTACGATGCACGAGCTTCCTTGGCGCCAAATACGAGATAGCATCCCATAAATAATCCCTCGCCTCCTTGTTTATTATCGTCTCCATCCATTGCAATAACTAAAATTTGCACGCAGTAAAGAGTATTGTTTAGAAAATGTCTGTAAAGCAAGGAGAAGATGTTTATATGAAACACGAACAAAAACACTCAATATGTGAAGACATAAGAGTGAAGGGTTTTTGAATTAAAGCCCAAATCAAACTGTGCCTGACCTACTCTAAACGTTAGTTAGAGATATTTCTGATGTGGAAATGGATATAAAGGATGCTTTTCAACAAAACCAAAATACCGCATATGCTCAAACAAAAAGCAATTCTTATCTATCCGAATTTCAAGAACACACATATATATAAATGTCTTACAGGTTCAAGAATTTCTTGTGGAGTAACTTCCATTATTGTAAACGGACTATATCGTGATCCACACTATTTATGGAACTTTGGTTCTCTCTCTCTCTCTCTCTCTCTCTCTCTCTCTCTCTCTCTCTCTCTCTCTCTATATATATATATATATATATATATATATATATATATATATATATATATATATATATATATATATATATATATATATATATATATATATATAAAGAATCAAAGAAAATATTCCGCCACGGTCGATGAAGATGGTTTAACTTTAAAAGAACTGATTTCGGTTTCTCTCGTTTGAAGCCTGTCAGATTAAACACAAAAAAACTGCTTTTCAAGATAACAATACAAGATGCCAACATGAAACTCTCAAAGACCAGATAAGAAGAAAACTATCATCAATGAAAACATCTGGTCAGTGCTATAGCCACGTCGCTATGCAACTTTCTTTGATTATATATATATATTTCGTATATATATACGAATACACTTCGTATATATATATATACTTCGTATATATATATATACGAAGAAGCTATTTCTGCCAGATAATACCAAAAAGTGTTTTGACAGTTTTATAAACAGCATGTGAATACATATGGTAAACAAAGCAAAACAAACATTTCTCAATGTGGGAGTGAGAAATTTTAAAACCTTAAAGTGAATAAAAGAAAGCTATAAAAATAAAAAAAAGTACAACTGCAATCCTAATTGCGCAAAGTTATCCAAACTGTACTGGTTGCCTCTTATGCCAAATGCCTACCTAATTATAGTGGCAAGGACACATCAAAGTAAGGTGATGGCTGACTGGATCATCGAAAAAGTGATTCAGCAACTGCGATTGATTTTGAACTTATCCGAAATGTTCTACAATAGAGATCGTTGTATCAAAATGGCAGCATATCCCGTTCTAAGTGCGTCTTCGATGGAAAAGTTAGTGTCCGTTAATCCATGAATTTGTAATTTGTTATTGTTATTGTTGTTGTAAAATACGAATCTCGAACATCGGTTCAAAAGTTTCCAAGTTATATAGAGTGAAACTGAAGAATCAATGCAAAATACGGGACGATATATCTTCTAATGTTCGGGATAAGACAATATTAAAAAAAAAAAGAAACGAAAGACTACTATATACCGCAAACCACTATTATCAAGCCTCGGTTTCCGAAGTTCCAGTCGACGATGCGTACAGTTTACGTAGTTAACAAATTATGAATGAAGAAAAACGGTAACATGTTAGTTTTACTTTACAAAATATAATCCAGTCCGTGTTAACTTATGGCCATACTGTTCAAACGATTAGCCTGAGTTAGTGTTTAGTGTTCAGAAAATGTTCCAGCCTCTATCCATGAATTATTAATTTTTGCTACGCTGGAACATGAACGAAATAGTCGATGGTCAGCCTAGGGTAATAATTGGCAGGCCCAAATACTGTTGGTTATTCGTAACATTTTTGTCTCATTATCCCTACAGTTTCAATCAGGTATCCTTCGAGTGCTTGGGATCATTCATATTCTACCTTGCACATTCTTATCAACGGTATTTATTTAACCTGGAGATTTAGGACTGCGAAGAGAATACTCTAGTAAGAGTTTGCTATGATTTCAAAAGAGATAATCATATTGCATTTAATGGAAAGTTTCTTTCCTTTCTGGTTTCTTTCCCTTCTGTTTACGTTTTTGTTGATTATTAACGTGTATTCGGAGTTAGGTCTCGCGTAGTCTACTGGTGCTGTATTTATTTTTAATTTCTTTTTAAAGAAGAAAGATGTTTCTTCGTAGACTGGTCGATAGCATCATGAGCTCTACTTGAAGCGCCAGCAAGACCAATCGACGCTGTATCTTCCACCAACAATAGTCACTAATTAGTAATTTCGACTCGTAGACTTGTTGATTTGACGCACTTACTTCCACATCAAATATGTTACAAATAACCTGATCAAAGGAAACACGTCAGGCAATCCTGATTAAAACCGACTACTTTCAGAGACGAATGTGTTATTATTCCTTTGAAGCCTTCCAAGTACACAAGGGGGTTTGGCAAATGACGGCAACGTCGCCGAGTGAAGATTATCACAGTTTCTATTAAGCCTTGCAAAACCATTCAAGAAGAATCTCGTTCATACAAATATACAGAAAAAAATTCTGTATTTTTATTTAAAAAAAGAAGTCTGAATTGAATAACTATGTTTAATATATATATATATATATATATATATATATATATATATATATATATATATATATATATATATATATATATATATATATATATATATATATATGTATATATATATATATATATATATATGTATATATATATATATATATATATATATATATATATATATATATATATATATATATATATATATATATATATATATATATATATATGGAGAGATGAGGAAAATAGACTTATATCGATCTCCTAGGACTTACACATCTGATGCAGACACTTAAAACACGTAAATCATAGAAGAGTTACGATTTATAAGTAAAATATGGTAACTATGATGGGTTTTATAAGGATTGGAGTGGAAAGCCATCTGAAATTTACTGAATGCCGCCATTGTCAGCCAAATTGGCTCGAATCGCTTGCATACTTGCAATTTCATTGAAATTAAAGTGTATTTACAGGACGTCGAAAGTGGAAAGATAAAATCCAGCAAGTTCGTAGTGATAAAGCAGAGATTGAGATTAAAGAAGAACAAAACACGCCATAGGCAAAACAAAGGAATTCGTTAGAGTTAACCGATCTCTCTCCCCCACCCCATCAGTTATCGCTCGATTTAGATGATTTTTTGCTACTGCTTAAATATTCCATCTTGGCAAAAGTTTTCTTGTAAGTATGGTAAGTGATCAATACAAAATACTAATGGCGCATGTACTCCAAGATCGAGCAAAAGCTATTGCAACGGCAAGATGAATGTAAGCTCGAGTTCATATGTCTAATTAGTGACTAATTATCAGTGAATATTACTAATTTCGTTATGTTCATGACGAATTTCGGAGACTTAACTTAAAGCACAGTATGTTGGCGATGACTACGAAATTGTGTGGTTATATATATATATATATATATATATATATATATATATATATATATATATATATATATATATATATATATACACACACGCCCTGGCACGTTATCCACGGCAACTTGATACTTAATAAGAGCGTCTAAACGATTCAGCATTGCGTAAAGATGATGGATGCTATGGGAGAGAGTTGCACTGAGAAAAAACTACTTTTGATGAAAATGTCTGGATGTTGCGAGTGTAATTGCTTGAAGCTTCTGGCTGATGAGAGTATGTAAGTACTTGAAACGTCTGGATGTTGAGAGTATGTAATTGCTTGAAACGTCTGGATGTTAAAAGTATGTTATTGCTTGAAACGTCTGAATGTTGAGAGTATGTACTTATTGAAGAAAGATCTGGGTGTTGAGAGTATGTTATTGCTTGAAACGTCTGGATGCTGACAGCAGGCAAGTGCTTGAAACTTCTGGATGCTGAGGGAGGAAAAAAAAACAATTGCTTTAAACGTAAATGATGTGAATAGGTAATTGCTTTTAGACTTCTTGATACGGTGAAGAGGCATTTGCTTGAAACTTCTGGATGAAGAGAGTAGGTAACTGCTTGAAACGTCTGGATACTGAGACAAGGCAACGGTTGAAACGAATGAATGCTGAGACAAGGCAACGGTTTAAACGTCCGGATACTGAGACAAAGCAACGATTGTTTCAATCTGGATACCGAGACAAGGCAACGATTGAAACGAATGTATGCTGAGATGGATTAGTTCCCTGCATGAAATATTCAGCTGTGGTTGCGTTTAATTTTAATTATTCATGCTGTTTTCCACCTATTAACTTGTGCAAAATTTACAAGACTTTGAGGTGGCATTTTCAATGTTTGATTTTAAAGTAATATTCAAATCTCTTACTTGAAACTTTGAATGAATACGAGGTCACACCTTAGACTATCGTCGATAAAGTGCCTTGAAAGTGTCAAACTATCGTCGTGTTTTAATGAAAAGTATCGTACAATCCAAAACTTGATGATGGCCGAGGAAAAAAAATAATCCGAATGATTGTCTCGAAAGTGATTGATATCTCTGGTTTAAATATTCATGATAATATAACCCTGGACAATTCAGGAACGTTCTACAATTGTCAGCTCAAAATGTTTCTTGTCCCATATTTTAATGGTCAATTTGTCAAGGTTCAAAAATTAAATAAACCTTTCTAGGAGCTCGATGTGGTATTCTTCAATTTCACAGGATTATGAAGTATGAAACAATTTTCTTATAATGCCATAATACGCGAAGGGAAGTCACACCTCTTCACATTTATAGCTAGTTGGTAGAATAAAGATTTTCCTTATAATTTTGACTATATTTACATTTGTCTCCATTACCTAGGATTATCAAAAGCAAACACGTTCAACTAAATCAGCTGTGATAATAGGTTGAATTTTACATAAATAGGTTAAATGCCTCCTGTTAATAAGGACGTATTCCATGAATAGTTCAGGTCAAGTATCCGGAGAATTCTTGCGAGTATATGATTGGCTGACTCTAAATCTCGAATGCTTACACAGTTGCCCTGGATCTGAAGCAAATATTTAAAGCTTTCAAATACAGATCACAGAATGAAATTGTTTCTTGTTTAAGAGTACATCAACATATTTAAGAGTTATCAAGCCGAGACCTTAGGAACAAATGACCTTACCCAGAAACATACCACAGCGACCGACTGTGGCTGCTCTGTAAAGGCTTCAAACCCAGAGGTGTGGTTCAATCAAACAAACAGTACACTCTTCAGACAAGAATTAATGTTTGTCATGTTATGCCAAACGATATTTGCCGTATAAACTCTAACCCACCTAGAGAACAAAAATCACTGTTCCACGTATTTGACTGCATTCTAGATACATTTAGCTACAAGGAAACGATTACCTTACATAATGTTAATGTTTGTATGCGACAGACGTTATAGGACACGGGTATATCACGTTATGTAAACAAGGATGAAGAGGCATTTTAATGTTCTTAATGATCATCTTGTTGCTATGGTAACAAGATTTCTAGCCACTGTAGCTTTTTGCCTCACGATTTCTATAATTTAAAAAAAATGTTCTTATCCGATTGTCGTAGGTGCTGCAAGTAGAGTTTTTCATTTAGCAAACTTTGAAAAGCAAAGTTATATACATGTTGCTAATTTACTGACAGTCAGGTACACGGCCTGAAGCTACGAAAACAATATTTTTTTTTATATCTCTGTCACATTAAAAAATGGCCTATTGGCGTGATGTAATGGTGCATGACATATATCAAATGACTGGATGAAACGGAACACTTTTCATCACAGTCGCTAATGTGTTAGGGAAATTGGTAGTTTGGTTCAGAAGGAGCGGCTAGGGTCGTATTTGATATATCGTTCGAATGTTACCCTCCGACCTTTGGGCTTTTCTTGATCATGTAAATACCATATAGCATTACTGTAATTAAAAGAAATTTTGACAAACACCAATTACACCGAGTGGGAAACAGACCCATTTGTTTTCTTCCATCAACTTTGAGTCCAATGCGTTTTATACTTTAATCCTTCTTTAATGTTCTTTTGATTTCTCTTTGTAGATACTTCATGCGAAAGTCATATGGAAGTACCAAGTGGATTGTCTTTTTACAAGGTGAGCGTGCCGGCTTGAACCAGATCAGTTTCAAACAAGTGAATAAAGACTATTATGCTGATCATAAACACAAATAAAATCAAAAGAAATCGATCCGCTTATGGACATTTTGTGGCTTTTGATCTAAGAGCCAAGACCCTTTTGCATGCATTTTCAATTAAGTAAGCACAATCGAATACAAGGAGAACGTAAGATGTTAAAGAGAGGCCGCAAAACTGTTGACCAAGCAAGTTACAGCTCTAGAGGTTCAAGTGTGGCGAGCCAATCCAGCATTTAGTATCCCCACAACTAAAGAACATCGAAACAATCCGGTATTTTTAAAGCACTATTAAGTGTATTAGTTCTTGTTGCTTCAAAATGATAATCCATGGCCCCTTTTCACGCGACATCTTGGGTACAAAACTTGAACTACGATGGAGAAGAAAAAAAAAAACGCCACTAACACTATTTCGATTAAAATAGAACTGATAATTGTCCATGGGCTTTAATCGTAGATTAAAACAAGTAATTCGTCATCGCGACCATCCTTTAGTGGGCAATGCTTAAATAGCCAGAAGCTGGTTGATAAACATCATCGTTGCAAAACCAAAAGCGATAATCCACAACGCTCCTTAACAGAGGCGTAGCTAGGGGGGGGGGGGGGGGCAGGGGGGTACATATGTCCCCGGGCGCCAAGGTACAGGGGCGCCAAAATGAGGTTTGCAACGTTACATTATAATAAGTAAACAAGGGTAATAAATCGGGCACAAGATCGCTGGGGCGCCAATTTTATAGTTCGCCCCCGGGCGCAAAATATCATCGCTACGCCTCTGCTCCTTAATCATCCTTAGCGGCATATGCGAATAGTTCATCCCTTCTCCCAAATATGTTTAATCGATCACTGAGCGATAATAAATGTTCCTCGCCAATGTCACCCAACATGAGCTTTGCATCTCTTTAAATGAGCCCGTCAACGTTTCTCCTTCAAACACAGTCATCGAGCAATAAAAGGACCCGTTCATATGATGTGTAGGAGACTGTTACATTGTGTTTTTGTCTATACTGTACATGAAAAACGAAGTAATAGCAACGGGTGCTCAAGGAGAATAACGGCGATTTTGTACACGTGCTTACCTTGAAACAGTTGTCAGTCGCTTGTTTTTAAAATTTGAAAACTGTTAGTAAATCGTATATATTTGTTTGATATTTTACTTGAAACAGATTAGTGTATACATCTGTGACGTTAGCAATTACATGATGTTCTTAGCGCATCAATTTAAAATACTTTTAAGATGTACTTCTACAGATATTGTTTACATGTCGCATTATTATTATTATTATTATTATTATTATTATTATTATTATTATTATTATTTCAGGAGGGTGGTATTGTTTTGACGAAGTAAGCTGTCAGCTTCGATGGCGCCATGAACACATGAAAACTTTCATGACATCCAAGCACTGGCCAGAAACCAAAAGAGGTGATTTCTTGCTTCCTTTCCGTTTTACTTCACTTAACAGTTATTCTAAACTTAAACCATACTTGTTAGCGTTCTTTCTACCGAGTGAACACAAATATGAAATAGTTTTCTGTTCCAATATATTAAAGAGCAACATGTGACCTTGTATCCACTGTTTCAGAAATGTTAGCTGTAGCATTGTCGTGATGATAGTGGTGTTATGTTTGTATGATGTTCGTGAAGATAGTAGTGTCATGTCTGTAGCATGTTCCTGATAATAGTGGTGTCGTTTCTGTAGTATGTTCGTGTTGATAGTGGTGTCATGTATATAGTATATTCGTGATGATAGTGATGTTATGTTTGTAGTATGCTCGTGATGATAGTGGTGTCATGTCTGTAGTATGTTCGTGATCATATTGCTGTAATGTCTGTAAAGTATGTTCGTGATCGTGGTGGCATGTTTGTAGCATGTTAGTGATAATAGTGGTGGCATGTCTGTAGCATGTTCGTGATGATATTGGTGTTATGTCTGTAGTATGTTCGTGATAATAGTGGTGTCATGTCTGTAGAATTTCGTGATATTGGTGTCATGTTTTAGCACGTTATTAATGACAGTGGTGTCATGTTGTCTGTAGCATGTTCGTAATGATTGTGGTATCATGTTATCTTTATCATTTCCATGATGATAGCGGTATCGTGTTGTCTTTCTCACTTTCGTCATGAGAGTGGTGTCTTGTTGTCTTAAACATGATCGTGATGATAATGGTGTCATGTTGTCTTTATTATTTTCGTGATTATAGTGGTGTCATGTTTTAGCACGTTCGTGATGATAGTAGTAAAGTGGTGTCTTTAGCATGTTTGTTATAAAGGTGGTGTCGTTTTATCTTTAGCATGTTCGTGATGATAATGATGTCATATTGCCATCCCCAAAATAATTGAACCAGTGTATCTCCATCAAAGGATTTAATTGTTTTTAGAAATTTAGTTTATTGCATTTGTCCCCAGTCAAGTCAAGTAAACACTGTAATAATTTTTTTTAAAAAGTGTCAGTTCTGTCTGCCCTCAATCGATCCTTTTGGGGTTTGGTCCTAAACCCAAGTTGTCATTTTTTACAAGCAGAGTTAAGATAAGTATTATATGCAGATTTTTTTTTAAATGCTATTTTTTTACGCCGTGGTTTCAAAAGCATGATGTTAAGTGATTTTTCTTCTTCATCATCAATTGTACATTCAGCGGCCGTCATCAATGTGTTATGGACCTTGAATCAAGGCACTTCAAACTCGGTAACATAATCACTAAATACGAGACTGCTATGTGGTGATTTACTATCCAATTTGGATATTATCCTTACGCCGGTAAACTCTGAGGATATGTCCGTATGTTAAGAGCAACAAATTATTTTTTTTTGGTGGGGGGCGAGTGGTCTAAAGCGCTCTCCGTTACGGATCACTGCCATCTCAATCTATCTGTGTGGGTTCGAGTCTAAGATTCGGCTAATGTAATGTGAGAAAGCTTGCCAGTAGCTTCTCGTGTGTCGGTGGTTCTTTCCAGGGGTTTTCCCGGGTTCTTCCTCCACCAATAATACTGGCCGCTATGTATAGCCTATCATGTGCTGAAATATGACGTTAAACCCTATAACAACAACAACAAATTAGTTCTAAACACATAGAACGATCACTTCGTTAATTTCTGTTGCGAATCTAATATATCTCTTGAAAATAATTTGAAACTAAGCATAATTCTTTCAGAGAAATTGTGTTTATTTGTATTTTTGCAAAGTGTAAAATTGCCATTGCTTAAATGAATACTTCTATTGGAAAATCTAATTGCACATTGCACAGCTCTTCAGTTTTGGGGGTTAATCATGGTTGAACTTCGCAATCCCATAATGCCTAAAGAGAAGTTTTCTGTTTTGGAAAACACAGAACATCTTAAGTTTGTGGCAATCCCAGTATATAAAGTTAAACGTGATCAAGACATTTTCTAACGATATCTATTTGCACGCTATTACGATTTTTATTTCATGTATACCTGCTGTATTATATTCATTAAAAAGCAGAGGTCAGAAAACAATTCTTGGAATCTACGATTAAAACAAATCAGTTGCCCGAGATTAGGAAATTCAGTTGCTCGTGGCTGGGACGGGTCTTTTGCCCTTGAACAAGACAGGTTTATTGCTTATGATTGGGACAAATCAGTCACATGAAATTAGTACAAAACAGTTTCCCTTGATGTAGGCAAATTAGTTGCATGAAAGTAGTACAAACAGTTTCCCTTCACGTAGACAAATCAGTCATATGAAATTAGTACAAAACAGTTTCCCTTGATGAAGACAAATTAGTTGCATGAAAGTAGTACAAACAGTTTCCCTTCACGTAGACAAATCAGTCACATGAAATTAGTACAAAACAGTTTCTCTTGATGAAGACAAATCAGTCACATGAAAGTATTACAAACAGTTTCCCTTCACGTAAACAAATCAGTCACATGCAATTAGTACAAAACAGTTTCCCTTGACGTAGACAAATTAGTTGCATGAAATTAATATAAAACAGTTTCCCTTGACGTAGACACATTAGTCCCATGAAATTTGTACAAAACAGTTTCCCTTGACGTAAACAAATCAGTCACATGAAATTAGTACAAAACAGTTTCCCTTGACGTAGACAAATTAGTTGCATGAAATTAATATAAAACAGTTTCCCTTGACGTAGACACATTAGTCCCATGAAATTTGTACAAAACAGTTTCCCTTGACGTAAACAAATCAGTCACATGAAATTAGTACAAAACAGTTTCCCTTGACGTAGACAAATTAGTTGCATGAAATTAATATAAACACTTTCAATTGACGTAGACAAACCAGTCACATGAAAATTATATAAAATAGTTTCCATTGATATAGACAAATTAGTTGCATGAAATTAATGCAAAACAGTTTCCCTGGACGCAGACAAATCAGTCGCATGAAATTAGCACAAAACAGTTTCCCTTGACGTAGACAAATTATTCCCATGAAATTTGTACAAAACAGTTTCCCTTGACGTAGACAAATTAGTTGCACATGCATGGAACGAATAAAGTGTCATAACAGTTGTAAAGCACATGTCCTTCCCACTCTTTGTTCACTATTTTGAACCGTTACGAAACCTGTACTTTATTTGCAGATCGAAAAAACATCATCCCAAAACTAGTTTGGATGGAAGTGTATGCGTTTGTCTGTGGTGCTGTTTTAATTTACGATATTGATATTACAACCACACACTAAACGAGAAAGTTCATTGATTCAGTTATGTTCAATATCAACAGGTCCGACGAGAAGGGGTGGGGGCGGAGTCAACGACCGAGGATGCCCGGACTGAATAACTCTTTTTAATTTTTAAAAGAATTTTTTTTTTTGTTTAATTATGAGCTAGGAGAGGCCCGAGTGTTTCTTACCCTAGCGCTCGTGATCGGTCTCAACGGCTCTGGGTATCAGACTTTCCACGTATAATTATTTATCTCCTTCAAGCTTGTTAAAATTATTACAAGTGTTTGTCCAGGGCATCGCAACGAGTTACACGTCTCCACTCCGTTCAGTGGGTGGCAATTTTTTATATCGGCAATCTAAATGATACAAGGAAAGCATAACTTTTAACACCTCTTTACGAGTTGATGTAGCTTGATCCAAGATCCACCACTCTGTTGGCAAATCTGGTTCATTCTGAGTAAGATTTATGTTGACTTGAATATCGGTTTGAATGGTAGCAAGTGGTTTTGAGAGTGTGCCCCATGCTGTGACCGCTAATAGAGCACGGTATGCGGTCAGACTTTGATGATTTTCGCAGCTCATTCCTTGCGTAATGGAAAAGGTATTCCATGTGGCGTACTTTAACAGATTGTAGTATGTCTGATCCACACCAATTAAATGAGATATATTTCAACCCTTTCCCACTGCCTCGCCTCCGTACGTAACATCACTATAAAGTTACAAATTGGTTAAGGTAGCATTGTTAGCATACTGTATTACAAATTGGTTTAAATAACATCACTAGTAGTTTCAAATTGCTTAAGTAACACCATTAGCAAGTTAAAAATTGCTTAAGTAACACCATTAGCAAGTTAAAAATTGGTTAAGTAACACCATTAGCAAGTTAAAAATTGCTTAAGTAACACCATTAGCAAGTTAAAAATTGCTTAAGTAACATCACATTTTAACCTGAATTTAGTCCAAATTACGTTCCATCTAACTGCGTCGAAAATAGGAAGGTTTCATTTTTTTTACGAAAACTAGGACATGAGAGCTGTTTATTGAGATTTATTCACATGTTCACGAAGATATCGACGTCAATGCAAACGACAAAGACCCTAAGCTGATGTAGGATACTGCTCCTGCAGATCAGAGTATATGATGTTTGATCTACGTATTACTCCTCATAAGCTGCACCGCCAGATTTGCCGGCACATTATGGTCATTGTGCAGCTGGACCCGACTTATAAGCGAGTATATACGGTAATGCAAGCTGGCGTATCAGGTCTATATTTCATACGCGAGACCCCGGTTGTTCTTGTAATACAGTAAATGATGTCAGCAGAAGTTGCATATAGTAACAGCTGCAATAAATGTAGCAGACTTGGTGCTGCTGCAGTTTTCATCGTTCTTGGAGGGGCAGTTGCATTTGTTGATAAAAATGTCTGTGTTGTTGGTAGTGTAAAATGGTGGTGACCAATTCATACCGTGGTGATGGTAAATATCAGCGGCGCTTTTATGGCTGTGCGGGACCGGTACGAAATGATAATTTCTATCTCACTGAAGAATTTATGTTCAATATTCATAGAAGAAAAGGTTTGTTTTATTTGTGAAAGAATCGTCTCTGTTTAGAGAAAACAGAAAAGTTTAATTTAATAGGCAGAATTAGTAAAAGAATAAATGTAAATAAAATTGGACCCATCTTGTACCCTGCGTACTTTGCTCAGACCTCTACTAACGAATACACATCGTACTTTTGAGTGTCAGGTACCGACATTTTTATTGTATTAAACCATTTGTTCTCGTCTGAAACAACTGTAAGAAGAAAATTAATTTATACTCCTCAATTAAATCTATTCAGGGAACGATGTTTCATACAACAAAAAAAAAACAAAAAAAAAAAAACAACAATAAAGAACAGATTCCTCTTGCGTATCCACCACTAGATTATTGTACCTGTATAACAGCTTTGTGAATTGAAGACAGGTTTTTTTTTCTTCGTTTTATTTACGTTGTGTGAATAGACGATGTAACACATCATTCGTCTATGAAACAAACTTTGCTTAGGGCGACAATCGTCAGAAGTGTACATTAGCGCATGTGCTTTTTCACCTGTAATTTCAAAAGAAAACATCGGCTTTGAAACTTAATTAGAGAGCCCTGAAATTTTTAAAACATTTCATTCATAAATACTTATGTTTCTTTGCCCTAGCTCAAACTAGATCAAAGTGGAGCAGATATATATATTTCACGATTTGTACACTTTTATGTGACAGTACTAACACATTATGATGTTATGTTCCTACAACGAAATTTCTAGTTTGGTGTGTATTTTGATTATAAAAAATTATTTCAAACCAAAATCCCATCGGCAATTTGAGAACTAAAATGGCAGTAATTAAACAAAGAAAGGTCATTGCATTTATTTATTTGTCAATTATTAATTACAGGATATCATTCAATACAGAACAAAATCTTAACATTTCTTGCCATTTTTCGAAAACCTTCAGTTGTCCTATGGAACAAGCAGTTTACATTATGTTTTGAATATCTCGACTCCTCATAAACTGCTTGGAGGATTGTTATGAGACTGTACACACACGTTCATCACATGATCTAATTTGGTCCATATGAATATGGTGCTACTTGGCCAATCCATTTGGCCACCACAGCGGCATTTTGAAAATCTTGTTATCGCTACTCATATTCACAGAAAGTCTTCTTATAATGTCTAGTTGGTCCATGTGAAAATGGCACAGACCTGACATTCAAATATGGCCGCCACATAGGCCATCTTGAAACTCTTATCACTAACTATCCTACATGAATGGTCATATCAGCATTGAGTTTTCACTAAAAGACTTATTATGACGTCTCGTTGGTCCTAAATATAAAATGGCGTCGCTTTGACATCATATATGGCAACTATTGCAGCCATCATGAAAATATTGATTTCGCTAATCTCCATAATGAATGGTATTATTAAAGTGTGCTTCTTACACAAAAATCACTTCTTAGAATATCTATTCTGCCCTAAAAGATGGTGTCGACTTGATAAGAAATGTGGCCACTATAGCAGCCATCTTACAGACATTTTGTTATCATAAGTTTCATGAACATAAAAATGTGATACTGACGTGATGATTCGTAAAATGTAAAGTTGGTATACAATGAAAATGGCGTCGATATGACATGCCATATGGCCGCAACAGCAACCATGTTGATGTTCTTGTTATTGCTTGTGCTGGAAAGTAATGCCTTAAAATAATATCTCAACACCATTTGAATGGCTGTATCAAAAACGGGGTTTTCACCCAAATATGTCTTCCAGTTAGTGTATAATAGCATCAAGTTTGTAAATCATGTTCTCGATAATTAAAATGAGACTGTCAAAAGAAGGAAACGGTCTCGTATTGAATTATTGTAATTCTTTTGCTCAGTTGAGTGTCTGTTCCTTCGAGGGTCTCATCTTGGGGTTGGCTTATTTTGCATTTTATTCGTCTTTATACCATTCCCAAGTGGCACAGATATGGTATTAACTGGCGCTGTTATACGAATGAAATATAGACCTTATTTTTACGCAATCCTTCATACATACATACATACATACATACATACATACATACATACATACATACATACATACATACATGGATTCTGTCTCTTCAGCTGCTTTTGCTGTCATCCACTTTCTTCTTGTCGGAGGGTCACGAGTGGCCAAAGTGGTCTAAATCACTCACCGTTTAGGATCAATGCCATTTCACCTCAGTCTGCTTGGGTTGAGTCTCGGGCTCAGCCAGTATGGTATGTGATAATGCCTGCCAGTAGCTTCTCGCGGGTTGGTGGTTCTTTCCGGGGGTTTCCCAAGTTCTTCCTCCACAATTAATAGTGGTCGCTACGTACATACATACATACATACATACATACATACATACATACATACATACATACATACATACATACATACATACATACATACATACATACATACATACATACATACATGGATTCTGTCTCTTCAGCTGCTTTTGCTGCCATCCACTTTCTTCTTGTCGGAGGGTCACGAGTGGCCAAAGTGGTCTAAATCACTCACCGTTAAGGATCAATGCCATTTCACCTCTGTCTGCTTGGGCTGAGTCTCGGGCTCAGCCAGTATGGGTATGTGATAATGCCTGCCAGTAGCTTCTCGCGGGTTGGTGGTTCTTTCCGGGGGTTTCCCAAGTTCTTCCTCCACAATTAATACTGGTCGCTATGTATAGCCTATTTTGTGCTGAAAATGGCGTTAAAGCCTATAACAACAACATAAATCTTGACCGTACCTCCGCTGTTGCCTATCGCATCTCCACTGTTGCCTCTCGCACCTCCTCTGTGCCGTCTTTCAAAGTCATCACATGCCTAGCCTTTGGTCACCTAGAACCCCTCTGTTACTGTTAACAGAGGCAACTTAAGCTAACTATAAAACTCGTCCGGTACTATAAAAGCTAACACTACATCAGTTTTTCTATTTCCATTCATCGTCGCAAATACGTATTGAACATCTATCAGCTGCTTGTACGGCCGTCCATGGGGCATGGATTATACTATAAGTGGGCAAAGGATTCTTGGTAGAATGCCATGTTGGCAACATCTGGATTTGCACTTCCTAGTCAGCCCACTCTTGTTTGGGATTCCGTTCAGTCTAAGGCTTGTCGTTTCAAGTCTGCAACGCACGGATGTATGAAGTGTGTGAGTACGTTAATGTTATTAAATGGTTTGAATATAAGGTGAACTTGTAAATACGTTGGGGGCCATTAACAGGTGCGTCTGTTATAACCAAATGAGTTAATCTCGTTATACAATAAAAATCATAATGATGATTATTGTTAGTACACAGATTAGGTACGTATATATATATATATATATATTTAATGGAATAAGAAGAGATCTGAGCATATATATATATATATATATATATATATATATATATATATATATATATATATATATATATATATATATATATATATATATATCTGCTCAGATCTCTTCTTATTCCACCAATCAATCTCATATTGTTAATATAATATTCGCCCGATCCATAACATCGAGGTCGATCATTCTTTAGATATCTTTCTCATCTTGACTGGTTAAAAGTGTAGTGCTGAGTAAAACTTACAAATCACAGGGTCGATGAAGGCTGGCCAAAGTTTTAGAAATCTCTCTCTCTCTCTCTCTCTCTCTCTCTCTCTCTCTCTCTCTCTCTCTCTCTCTCTCTCTCTCTCTCTCTATATATATATATATATATATATATATATATATATATATATATATATATATATATATATATATATGTGCTTACACAATCCGGCCTACCTGCTTATGTACTTTTCTCTCTGTCTCTCTGTCTCTCTCTCTGCTTACCTACACACTAATTTAGAAACATCCACTCACTCATTTCTGATACTTACATAACACGAATGTAGGGTGTGAATATCTACATAAATCACCAACTGAAAAATTTCTCTTTTGCATATGAAGAAATACCATTGTTTCGTAATATACACATTCACCGGACTTACTATGTTTAGTTTTTCTCTATTTCCACCAAGACAGCTGGGAGCATATTACGCTTATGTTTCATCTGTTACGAGTTCCGACAGAACAAGTGTTTGTAAAGTAATCGAACCTTGGCGTATCTTAATATGCAGGGTTGAATAAACTTGTGTCATAAATATCAGTAAAATGAATGTAATGGAAAGGCGCTTATATAATTAGAAGGTTGAGCTCATCTCGATTGGACATCAAAGAACAGTAGGTTCAAAAATAGCTGGAGATCAAAGAGTTAAAGAGGAGCACATGATCGTCCGCGTACCGACTTTACCAGCCATGACGTCGATGCAAAACGTATTACTTTTGGCTTAAATCACCTAACGCATCCGTGGCGTTAAATATCGAGTTATGTGATATACGTCTCTCGATTTTAGACGTAACTGTTATTATTATAATAATTATGTACACCATTTTTAAAGATTTTTTTATTGATGGATTTATTAGGTGTACTGTCGTTGTTATTTCTTCGGATAGTGTATTTTTAGAGCACTTTACAACCTTTTTTACAGATGAAAGGAAAATAGATGTAGAAATAAAGAATAGCATTAAATTGACCGATTCTTTTGTTTTGTGTTTGATTCGTGAAAATTGTGTAAATAATGTTTACAATGACGACATTTGTACTGTGCAGAATAATGATCTATCGTATGTACTCGGTGATAGATCTAGTAAAATTGCAAACAACAAAGATCTTAATGTGTTATAGCATAATGCAATTGCAGGTCTGTGTCTATTTCTTTGTTTTACTGATTACTCCTAACAAACTGCAAAGACCCAGATCTGCTAGCCCAATGTGCAACGGCACATCTGGGTCGGTGCATTTTGCACTTGAACTCAGGTTATAAGCAATTCTATATGGAATACGTTAATAGTTGCGAAAGGGATGAGGTTTTCTTCCTTTTAGCACTGAATGCATCGAGTACTTTGTAGACACATTACTACTAACTCCACATGAATGAATTAAGACCAGTGCTTTCACCACATGTATATTAAGGTCATCACAATTATTTGTCTACATTCGTTCTCATAGTTATATATGTTGTTTGACAGAAACATTTTTTTGTCCAATAAAAATGAATCAGTAAATTAAAGAAAACTTTGGATTTTACGGGAACACACTTTTTGAGGATCACACTTTGGTTCACTCTTTTCATAATCGTAGTGGTTTAAAAGCCTCAATGATGTGAAGTGTAATAATCGTAGTGGTTTAAAAGCCTCAATGATGTGAAGTGTAATAAATGTAGTGGTTTAAAAGCCTCAATGATGTGAAGTGTAATAAATGTAGTGGTTTAAAAGCCTCAATGATGTGAAGTGTAATAAATGTGTTGAGACATATTTGTATTATAATGAAATGCATAATTACCTCTTCGCTCTCCCGCCCTGGGATGCAAACCATTTCGGGACATTTCACAAATTACACTACATCACATCATTAATTAACTATATTACTTCAGAACATGCTGATGTCAACATCCTTAATCCCTCTCTGTGTCATTTTAATGGTGGAAAAGTGCTTTGTAGAAAAATAACCCGGATTATATTATAGTCTTTTATAATTGAATGCACGAGATTCCTTATTAGTTATATGGGGGGAGGGGGGAGTCAGAAAAATCAATCACTATTAGTCAGAGTCTCTGCTTTTTCTTCCGTCTGTCCATGATTGGTTCCGGCGCCTGTGTGCATGTACAACGATGACTACAGCCACTCCCAGCACGAGTGCATGTACAACGATGACTACAGCCACTCCCAGCATGAGTGCATGCATGCGTATCTAAAATGTGATATGTTAATCAGAAGGGAACTTAACATTATACAATAGTATTATTTTCGTTAGCATGCCACTATCCTGACCACAAAGGATGCGGGCTCGAATCCCTGTAATACTAGACTGGGTCGGCCGCCGTAGTATTTCTTTTACTCCAATTTTCTGCTTTCATGTAATCCACTTCCAAACCGACCACTGAGCCGGGGTGTAGGAATTTATAAAATGAATAATAAATACATACTAACCTAACTAATAAATGCTCAGAAATTAAAGATTTTTTTTTCTAAAGGTTCTGGTCTTCTTTCCTGGAACCCAGAGGAAAACCCCTACTACTTCCATTCCAATATGGTGTAAGTAGCATGTCACTTTATTATACGTTTTGCCTTATCCTACTAGAAAATTGCAGACTAGTGTAGTATTATGACATTTTGAAAATAAAACATTGGAATTAGAATAAAACATCCGTCAGACAGTAGTCGGCGAACATGAACACAAAACGTGTACATAAAACTAAGTTATATAGAAAATGGATGCAATTGCTCTGACTATAGCAGACTATTTTCCATGATTGACGTTGGTCAAAATGTGCTGGGCTGATGAGGCATATCTTCAGATTTTTTTTCTTCCGATTTCACAAAGCAAACTTTGTTTTATTTTACACTTTATATCATTTATTTGAATTTCAATCTGATGGTCAGAAAATGGGGAAAATATGAATTGTTGCTAAATATACGTTAGCAATGCTGCTGCTGCTAATAATAATAATAATAATAATAATAATAATAATAATAATTTACTTTCGCTCAAAAAGTCTTAGGAACAATTTCTTTACTTACCACATGACCACTTCTTTCATATTTCTTCTCTGTTTGCTATAACATGTGACATGAATTTCAGCACATAATCTGAGAAACTAGAAATATAGCACTTCTTTACTCGCAATATTTCTTAATTTTTTTCAGGTATATACCTTACTGTTCAAGTGATTCCTGGAGCGGTACCGCAACCTCCCCAGATGATACCGGTAAGCATTTACTTTTCTTTACTTTTTCTTTCTTTCAGATCTGAGAAATTCTCGGACTGTCTTTCAGAATATGTTTGGCTCATGAGCAATTTCTCCAGTGGGTTGCGAGGTAGAATCCCAGACCAGTCTTGAGTCGGCATACGTGGTATCTCACTAATCTAGCATCTGCAATCTTTAAATGGCGACATATATATTATCATAATACAGAACTGAGAAATGTATACGTTAAATTTTTTAATTAGTTTTCCCTACATTTTGGATTAATAAATAAAAGTGGAGCATTGTGGAACAAGACACAGAATGCCACTTTCTACTTCATAAATGACGATACACAGAGTGGACTTCACGGGACAAAAACAAAGACTGCTCTACCCGCCCACTCATTAACGAAAAATTACCTTAAGACGGATGCTTTTGTTTTAAAAGAAACCCTTAGTGATTGACTAGATACGTTTTATTAAGAAAAACCCTGAAAATTGTACGAAAATAGAAAGAAAGCCTTACGATGGTGCTCTACAGTTTTGTATTTTCATGCAGTTAGAATTTTAAAGACAATTAATTTACCCAACTTTCCTCACTGACTATCCTGGCTATTTAAAAAAAGACCTTGTAATTATTAGGTATAGTTCAAAGAACCTTTAATTACCTTTAATTACCTTTAGGGACTGATGGGTGTTATATAGGCTATAGAGTATACAGCTTAGTCTTATTGCAGATTTTCGTCTTTCAAAAAACTGCTAGCTCCGCTTAGTCATTTTCATTTCCTGGATTTCAATGGCAAATTGTAAAAAAAGAGAGTTGATAATGTTTTAATAAAATAACTTTCATGTATTTGATAATTCATTCATTGCACTTTTAGATGCTGGTATTTTCTAGTCTGGTAAACTTCGTTTTCCCTATTTTAATACTGCTTTAGACTGACTAATCCAGACTATCTTTTGAGCACAAGGGATAAGTCATTTTAATTAGCTGAGTGTATTGAGTATGTGCAATATCCAAAGAACTTTCATCTACAGCCCATGAAATCAACATAGGAGGAATACCAATATTCTCTCTGCTGTGCATATTCTAAACGTAAACAACTTAACACCTTAATTGTTTCTGATGCATCCAGTCAGACGATTACATATTCCAAGGTTTCACGTGAAACTGAGTGAATTGACGACCGTTGACTAACGAAGATCCTAACAGGTGGGCGAACTTAGCAATAAATACATCATTTGTTAGACCAGGGTCAATATGGGCCAGCGGTTGGCTTGATATATATTCTGCAATGTGGCCAGAACGTTTTGCCATGAATAGGCAAGCATTCAATATTTTGCCGGTTCAGCTTTAGGATCAATGCCGTCAGAAAACGTACGTGTTTTTTTTTTTCTTTCTTCGAAGATCATTTAAAACTATTTAAACTCGAATTGCAGTAGTATACATAATTTAGACTGTAAATATCTTGATGTATCATTATAAAAAATTATATTTTTTGTTTAGGGTTTTCCTTTATGGGATCACTAATCCTGGACGAGGTGATACGGGAGCTGATCCCTAAAGGGCTCCGAAACGCCCGTAAACTCGTGCTCACCGGCAGTAGGTAAGAACAAAAATACTTTCTATAGATAATAAATAAACGTTGAATAATTCTAAACGTAAAAGATGTCGTTTTGATTATGATTATTCTAAATGTGCCTAAAAAAAATTCTGTGTTTGACATTATTGTTGAAATATTTCGAATGAATTACTGATCAGACTCACTCAAATTTATTTTAGGCCTTGATATTTATTCAGAATCTTTAAAAAAGTAATACTTTTCAAACTCATCGTTAACTTGAAATCATATTTGTACATGACATTGCAAACTCGTACATTCATTTACCCATCGTATATATTGATACAGATTCAGTAAGTACTAATTACGATCGAATCATACTGATATTTATGATACATTATCAATCATTCTAACTTACAATACAAGTTTCCAGGTAATCGTAGTCTACATAATGGACTTTTATTTAAAGTAGTAACGCAGGTGTATTGGTGGTCGATCGTCGGAGGTAAATTTCGCATGTCGACAAGAACCATACCTTCGATATTTTGCTAAGAAAATCAGGAAAAAAATGTAGATATGTTTTCATTAGAAGCATGATAAGTTTCGCTTTATTTTGTCATAATAAAAGTTGTTCTATTTGCAGTGCAGGGGGTATAGGTGTACTGCTCAATCTGGATTACGTTGCCAATCTGATGGCGGAATTAGCGCCCAAGGTAGAAGTCAGAGGTATAGCCGATTCTGGTTGGTTTATGGATTCTCCCCAGTACAGCCAGGAGGACTGTGTGGAAGCGTACAACTGTGCTCCCAGGGACGGAACCAAAAAAGGGATACAGTAGGTCTACAAAATTATATGTCTCCCATAGCAAACAAATAATATCTTGGGGAAATAAAACGATCTCGTAGTGAATTGTAAGTCATTTTAATTGAGGAATGCACATGTTTCAACAACAATGTCAAATATCTTTTGGATTTGCGCAAATCACATTTTCGTTGACTGCCGCACTCTGTCGGAATAAACGTTTCCATTCATTTCATTTTTTGCCAATTCGTTAAACGTCATACCTGCAACAGAGGACATTTTGTCAATGACTGACTTTCTGACTAAACATTATAACCCTGGGATATTTTGCTACACCACAAGAAACTTCAGAATTTGTAAATAAATTTTTATATTATATGCTAACATTTTTTGTGATTTTGAATTGTCAAAATTATCCAGTATTTTTCCATACTACACGGCCAAATATAGAATGACACATGTATGTAAAAATAGTATCGTGTCTTCGGAATTACTTTGTGAACAAACCATTTACAGTCACGTAGTAGATGCTTTAACGTATGGTTTATTAGACCTGTTTGTGAATGAACTAACAAGCTTCCTTCATCGATCTGAACGTAGAGATGACACAGTTAAGGATGTGGATGAATTTATTGGATCACAAGCGAAACTTTCAAACAAGCAAATGAGTGAACGTGATATTCGCAATGTGAACAACAACCATGAGAGACGCATTAATTTCAATTACCATTCTCATCATTTAAAGTTATTTAGAAGAAATATTTGTAACTTTCGTATGACCAGTACTCTCTAGGGACTAAAATCAAATAGGGAAAAAAACAAAAACATACTGAGGGCGATGGCCAGTGGAGTCGCTAGGGGGTTGCGGGGGGTGCGGACCGCACCGGGTGACACCATCTCAGAGGTGTGACACCAAAATGAAAAAGTGCAAATTTTACAGAGCACACACTGCTCGGTTTAGACTAGAGGGGTTGACACCATGAGTTTACCGCACTGGGTGACACCAATCTTAGCGACGCCGCTGGCGATGGCTATCGCATATCTATCAGCGACGTACTATTTTACAATTTAGCCAAAACACTAAATTCGAGAAATAATGCAACTGAAGGTTTTGGTAGGAAATTAAGAGTCTCTGAGCAAATAAGCTAAGACGACAGAAAAGTATATTTTCAGCTGGGTAAACGTACTGTCACACAACAACTGCAGTGTAATTTTACGCGTTTAAAATCGCTTCGTACAATGTTAGGCTAGCGGTAGAAGACAACAGCTGCTTTGTAATTTTACGCGTTTAAAATCGTTTCGTACAATGTTAGGCTAGCGGTAGAAGACAACAGCTGCTTTGTAATTTTACGCGTTTAAAATCGTTTCGTACAATGTTAGGCTAGCGGTAGAAGACAACAGCTGCTTTGTAATTTTACGCGTTTAAAATCGTTTCGTACAATGTTAGGCTAGCGGTAGAAGACAACAGCTGCTTTGTAATTTTACGCGTTTAAAATCGTTTCGTACAATGTTAGGCTAGCGGTAAAAGACGCACACTTTGTACAGATTATAGCTGGGGTCCCTCCAACAGCGAGCATGCAAGTAACAGACATTACATGTTTTGGCTCTAATAAACAGAAACACAGAACAAGTAAAACCAACAAGCTTTGTAAAATTTAACAAATAATTTACTTCCCTGGAAATATATTGCAAAAATGGGAGGAAAAAAAACTTCGTTTCAACAATCAAATGCATAAGTAATCCAAGAATAAGGCCACGAATTACCGGTAAATTAAAAAATTCATAGTAATGAAATGTTCTAATAGATTTAAGTTCGAGTCCTGTTGGAAAATCCAATATGGAAGATGATGACCTATGCTGAAGTCTGTATTGTGCTTTACTACAGTTCCTTGTAGAAACACACTATTTAACACTCCGGTGTTGGAAATCCGAATAAAATTTTGATAAACTGTCTTTGTCAAAGAATTATGTTTGAGCACATCAAATATTTGCAGAGATACAAGCTAATCCTTTAAAAGCCAAAATGAACTGAAGAAAAGTTAACATGGGTTCAAAAACTGGATACGACAAAAGAAAATGACTTGACGTCAGGTGTAAAAACACCAAACTGAGAATATTTCACAAAAACAAAGATTTAGCGAAATGTTGAAAAATGGGGATCCACGTGATCAAGTTTATATCACGTACTCCTAGCATGACCCTGACAAGAACCAAACATTTTATTTTAGGAATAAAAAGTTGCTTACTTCTTAACTCACTAGTCAAGTCTTGACCTGTGCAATAACCAATCATTTTAAAATTAAAGTAAAATATGTTTACGTGTTTGCCAATAACCTTGAATCAAAGTCAGGATCTAATTGAACATTAGTTGTTAACCAAAGAATAATTCAGGTCAGCTGATTTTCTGAAGAAAAAAACATCATCTCTTGTGAATAAATTTTATATTACAACAGCATGTAATGAAAAATAAATTATTTTAAACTGACGAACAAACAATTAAAGTAAAAGAAATTTATATCCAATCAGAAATATGTAACACAGGGCATAACTATGTCTTCTTTAGCTGGTAATATGAACGGTAAACAATATACTTACATATCTGCATCTTGGATTTGTTCAAAATGTACTTTCTTAGTTCTGCAAATCCGAATGATATGGCCCATGACATTCATTCCAAAACTGTATACACACCGCGAAATTGTACTCTGTTGTAAATAATAGTATATTTCCAACTGATATCACATTCTCCTACTTCATCAAAACAAAACAAATGTGATATTCGTTGGGTCATTTTGATAATTTCAATTAAAAAAATTTTGTTTTGCGTATTATGATTCCAAACAATCAATGATAGAATATAAATCGATGTGTGATTGATTCAGTGCCAGTCCAATGCTAAAAGCTGGTGTGGCCAAAATGAAAAAAAAAACAAAAACATAACTGCAATCCATTGCAAACAATAGAGCAAACTTGAGCTGGATCAATAGAAAAACAAAATCCATTCTTTCCAGACATAACTGAATTTCAGTTAAGTAGACAAAACAAGAAGTTGTTCTGAATTAATGTCGCGTGCGTGCGACGAAGTTTAAAGGTCGCTGTGATGTGCTCTCTTAGATTTACTATTGTTACTATGTGTTTATGAATCTAATGCTGCATATTTGTTTTGGAATACAGATTCAATTACTTTGCTTCTTGTAGTATATTTTTTTTTTATTAATTAGCCTTAGGTACAAAAACAATACGAGTACATAATAAAAGGTTATTGCATGGGAAGATGTGGACTCGTTTTTGCTTCTGACTAATACTTCACACCCATCCTCGTGCTGTACTACAAAAGGAAAAACAAAGCACATTCACATTTATCAATTCAAACACAATAACTTATACTTACTGACATGCATATATGGGTATTGACCTCAGATTGTGCATAAAATATACATTGCAATATGTGTGAAATTGCCTTGTGACTTCATTTGAGTGTAACCTATGTAAGTAAGAGTCGAGTTTATTGAAGCTAGATGATCATCAACCAAACTTTGGAGTAGGCAGTTCAGTTATCCGGAGCAAAGGTAGATTTTCAACAAGCAGATGTCATTTTCACCAAGCAAATGTCATTTTCAACAAGCAGATGCCATTTTCAACAAGCAGATGTCATTTTCACCAAGCAGATGTCGTTTTCAACAAGCAGATGTCATGTTCACCAAGCAGATGTCGTTTTCAACAAGCAGATGTCATTTTCAACAAAAAAGATGTCATTTTCGACAAGCAGATGTCATTTTCAACAAGCAGATGTCATGTTCAACAAGTCACAGGAAGGAAAAAGTGAACTTGTCAGTGCAAAATGTACAATATATCTTACAAATAGTGCTTGCATATAAGACCAGTCCAACAACAAACTGCACAGCCCGAGATCTTCCGTAACATAATGCGCCTGGTAATCTAGGTTGGTGCAGTTTGTTAGGAATAATGAGTAGAATAAACAATATAGACTTTGATATTCAGGCGCTTTATGCTACGGCAAATCATGATCTTTGCTCTTTGCCCTTCAGCTCATCTTGCAAGTGAGTATATATGCTTAAAGCGAAAACTAAGTAACAAATTGTATTGTACGAGTAGCTTGTTAAAATATTAGGAATCAGTCATGTCAATTTGCTGAATGTCAACTGGTCCATGTACATCTTAGGGACCAATCATGTCATGTTGATCAATGTCAACTGGTCCATGTACATCCCAGTGACCGATCATGTCAATTCGGTGAATGTCAACTGGTCCATGTACATCCCAGTAACCGATCATGTCAATTCGGTGAATGTCAACTGGTCCATGTACATCCCAGTAACCGATCATGTTAATTTGGTGGTAGATTTCGGAGGGTTGTTGGCCAAGGAGTTACTTGAATAAAAGAGACACTGGCACTTGGAAAGTTTAAAAAAATGTTCATTCCCTGATTTATAGTAACAAAACATCTTATTTTGTTTTTAAAAAAATTGCGAAAATAAATCCCCCAATTATTTTGAGGTAAAAAGAAAATATATATCCTGGTAAAAAAGAAAAGTACACTTTTCACCACATCACTTTCCCCTCCATATTTTTTATTTTGTGGGTTTTTTTTTTTTTTGGGGGGGGGGAGGCATCAGACATGCCCCCCCCCCTTAAAAAAAGTAAAAAGATTTTATGTGTGTATGTGCTCCCCCTAATATGTTGTTTATGTGGGTTTATTTTCATTTTCTTTAAGGTCTCAAATTTAGTTTAATTTTCTACTATTTCGCTATATATCTTTTCTATTATTTTGTTTCTTATGTCCGTAGAGTTTACTAAATATGTCAGATTTGAGTACATATATGTTTTTACAACTTGTGAACGTTCTATCAAGCTAAGTGGCGTAAGTGCCCAGATTTGAATTCTTTCTTTTATCTTTTGTTTAACTTTATTACAGTTTTCTCTTTCTTTATTTAGCCCAAAGAAAATCCCTAGGGCTTTAACTCTATTTTTTATTAAGTGTGGGGGTAATCCTGGGTGGTTACCTCTCCAGTTGCCTATTTATAGAATTTCCGTTTTATCGTTGTTTATTTTTTTACCCTGAGGCTTTCCCAAAAGCTTCATATTCCTTTTCAAGGTGTTTAAAGGAATTTGAGTCTCTTATGAAGCTTGCACAATCATCAGCATGTTGTAGCATCTTAAATTCCTCTCTAAGGTTAGGGATTTTAATTCCTTGTATGTCTTTGTCATTCCTAATTTTCATACTCAGGATTTCAATTGCTATTACGTATAATAGCATCGATAGTGGGCAACCTTGCTTCACAGATCGCAGTATTTCAAATTTCTCTGTGCTCGCCCCGTTAATCTGTACACTGGCAGTTATTTTATTGTACATTATCTTAGTCCATTTTTGGAAGTTTGTTCCAAATCCGAAAATTCCAGTGCTTTGTGTGTATAATCTTTTTCTAATCTGTCAAAAGCTTTCTCTTGATCGAAAAGTACCATAGGTACTTCGCTCCTGAGCCGTTTATGAAATCAATTATCGTCATAATGTTAAGTATGTTGTTCTGTATGCTCCTGCCTTTCCCCCCGCACGTTTGATTAATGTTTATTAATGTGTTTATCCCGTGTTTTGCTCTACCTGCTAGAATTCTACTCAGTATTTTGTAATCAGTGTTTTGGAGGGAGATGGGCCTCCAATTGTTCAGGTCAGTTCTGTCCCCTTTCCCTTTGTATATAATAGCAATCAGCCCTTCCTTCCTTGAATTACATGTAGTCATTGTGTCATTGTTTAGTTATATATTATTAAAAATGTTGTGGTATTGGCATAAAAAAATCTCTAATTTCTGGTTTTTTGTATGTTTTATAATCGAATTTTTTTTTGTCACATAAAATTTGTCTAATCTGCTAGCCCCCATTCCTATCTTGTGCATATCCTTGTTCAAGTATTCGTGTGTATATTCAGTTCTTAGTAAATTTAGTTTTCTATATACATTAGTTAGTTTATGAAATTGTATTAATTTTCCCATCGAATCTCTGGCACTCAAGTCTCCCGTTGTTAGTTGTCCTAATTTATCAATATCTTCAATTACACAGTTGAAGTCCCCGCCTAATAATAGATGTTGCGACGTGTAGTTATTGATACGTTTGCTCATGTTTTGCATAAATTCGTGTTTTTTGTTCCGTATTACAGGGCTGTATATGTTTATTATGTGTAATTTATCTATTTTTATATGTAGCATCCTCCCTTCTAAGTAATTCCCTTCCTTAATGCGTTCCGAATTTAATCCAATTTTTTTCTTTATTATAGTTGTTACTCCCGCATTAATGTCTGTGTCCTTGCAATCATTTCTGACTAATTGCATTCATTTGTTCTTCCATTGTACCAATCATTTGTATGGTAAGTTGATTGTGTGTTTCTTGTATTAATGTCATAATTTGTAAGTGTTATTAATTTTGTCATTTTATCTGTGTCAAATCCATGTTTGTTAATTGATGCAATACGGAAGTTTTTTCCTTCCATTTTTGTTTGATACACATCCAGGTGGCTGTATTTTATTACATTTGTACATCTATAATTGAAACTTAAGTCCTATTTATTTATAAATTTTGTGTATTTAGGGCCACTGGCCCCTCTTCTTTGTCTGTATTTTCGTTCTTTGTTATTTCGTTGGTTTTTTCATCCTGTTTCGAATTGTCTATGTCATTTCCCTCCTGCGTGTCAGTATCCAGGTCGTTTATTGTTAAGATTTCTGTGGTTAATCCGTAAGTCTGTTGCATTTCTATGATAGGGTCTTGTTCTTGAGTTGTTGGTACATTTGGCGTTTGCAGTTTGATGGTTTCTTTCATTTTTCTTTTAGTTTGGTTAACTACTGGGGTCTCCTTTATGTTTTTTGTCTCTTCATTTGTGGTATCGATGCTGGAGGATGAGGTTCCTAACAATGTGTTTGTTATCTTTCTCTTCCTCTGGCTGGGGATAGGGGTGGATTCTAAGGACTCCATTCCGCTTAAATCCTCTGAGCCATCACTCCCAGCTGTTAAATCGAGGGAGGATTTCATGTCATCATCTTCTTCTTCCACAAGAGTGGAATATCTGTTTCTGATACTCACGTCTATCGTTTCATTTTGTCTTCGTCTGGATGTTTTAATTGGAGTGGTATACCCCGGTCGATCCCCTTGGGTCCACTGTGCTTATATGGTTGTGCAGGGTTGGGCCCCGCCATTTTCCCTTCATAGGTATTGTTGTTGTTATTTTTGTTTTTATGACTTGTACAGTCCTTCGCTGCATGACCCATTATTCTACACCTAGTACAGCGTCGCTCTCGTTCACAGCCCCTGTACCAGGTCTTACGAAGAAAGCCAGTGAGGTAAAAATGTGTGGGGATTTTCTTTGCCTCTTCTTTTGGCACCTGGAGTATGCGTTCCCCAGTCTTTACATTAAATCCATAAATAGTGGCTATTTTATCTGTCTTGATGGAAATGCTATATGTGCTTATTATTTTGGACGTAATCTCTTGCGAATGAATTTCGCAGGGTAGTTCCGAAATAAGGACATCTGTCATTCTGGCCTTATCTCCCTTACAATTGGAGGTGTCTCAGTCACCAGAACTCTTATCCCTTGTACCGTAAATTCTCCCTGCTTTATCAAAGGTCTGTTATTCTTGTTCTTGGGGTACAGGATATACTTATTCCTGCCCCCCCCCCCCCATCTATATCGTATCCCATTACCTTTAGGGCTGTTGAGGTTTCTGTCTGTCTGGGGAAGGTTTCCCCTTGAAATTGAAGGGTTCAGCATCCTTTTGCGTGATAAGCTATTATCCTTTTATTGCCAGGCTCTCCCTCGATCACGGTATTACAGTAATTTTCTAGCCTATTACTTCCTGCTTTATTGCATCCAGCATTTCATGGTGTTTTTTTGTTGTACTCTTCTAGTTGTCTTTCTGTGTCTAGCTGCCTCTCTTCTGCCGTCATTTGTTCCGTCACGTCATAGACGTCGCTACCTAGTTCAGTCATGACTATGATAGAATGGTCCAGTTTTTCCCTAGACAATGCAGTGAGGTTGGATTTGAAAACAAATATGAAATGTAGAATTGACTACAAATTTTGAGTATGTAAAGTAGTATAGATGAATACTATACTGAATCACTAAATTGTAAGCTACAATGAATAATCAATAAACAGACTTAAATTAAATAAAGAAAGAAGAAAAAAAAAACTTCTACCATTGAGCTTTCCTTAAAAAGCGCTGAGATTCCGGTTGATTTTCTCCCAGTCTGTTTTGTGCGTGGTGATGACGCCTTGGTTATCGCCTTTTTGGTACCTTTGCTTCCGCTTGCTTGTTTAGGTGGCATTTAGTCCGAGTTTCCTCTGACCCTTTCCACCCCATTTTTTTATATTTGGACATTCATGTTGGGGTGTAGGGTCAGAGCGTATTCCCTATCAAAAAGTTGGAATTCGCCGACACTGGTGTCGGCATGGGGTAGCCGTTTAATTGCCGGCCCAGCAAACTTAAACGATCCTTCATCGAAATATACCTGATTGAAATTGATATGAATATGATTTATTTTCTAAAAAAATCGCGAATATAGCATTCGTTATGTCTTTAATCTGCTGACAGATGAGACGAAGATACATCGTTGCTGAAATTTGACCTGGATCTGGCCATTTGTATTCTTAGTCACGTGACTGCACAACTCTCGCAACCTACATGTTCATGACATCAGAGGTCATACTGTCACGTGATATCAACAATACGCCATGCCTAGTGTTGCTGTAGGAAAACAAATCCAACATAAAACTGAGCGTCAGGTAATTTTTGTTTAGAAGAACGAAGAAAAATAAAGTTCCCAAACTATTTATGCGCTCTGACCCTTCACCCCAACATGAATGTCCAAATATCAAAAAATGGGGTGGAAAGGGTCAGAGGAAACTCGGACTAGGCGGCATTATACCTCCATTTTAATCAGTGTTTCAAAACTGAATTAGGCATTAAATAAAGTACACGAGTACGAACTAGTAGAAACTCGTGTTTACTTCATGTGTGCCCAACATCATCAGTTCTATGATTCCTTTACTGCCAACTGTTATCCCGTTAGCAGCTGCTGATGTCAAATTCATTAGGAGATATATTGGAATTTAGAGAAACTATGCAACGCAAATTCTCAGTTAATTCATTTGTAAAGTGAAATCACTTTCATCACGAATTCGCTGAATTAATTAGATTAGCAAATTATTATATATGGGCAATTGTATCGGTTTATGCGGCACAAAATGGGATGATAAAATGTCCAGATTAAACTTCCTTTGATGTTGTGTACCTTCTGTGATTCCAAGTTATTGTTTAGGTTGTAATTGAATGTGTATATATATCGTGTTACAAACAATTCAGCACGTGCAACAAATCCTATTATGGGATCAAAGATAGTTTTAAAAAAAACAAAGACTCAAAATCATTCAGTGTTTCTGAAGCATAAAATTGCGTTTGGAAACGACATGGGCTTAAAACAAACAAACGGATCTCAGTGTTGTGTGTAATTATTTTCCCCACAATAAGAATTTTGTTACCATGTGAAATTCATACTTTATTTTGACTAATTCCTAGTTTCAATTCATGTCAGATGTCACATCACTTCTGTGGTAAACTGCTGTTCAGTGATGACTCTCTCTCTCTCTCTCTCTCTCTCTCTCTCTCTCTCTCTCTCTCTCTCTCTCTCTCTCTCAATAAAAAATAATGTGCACTCTCTCGTAATGTCTGTTTATATATACGCTGTTTAAATTTACATTCCCAATAAACAGACAACATTTGTAAGATTTGTGTGGGTTGTATTTTGTAAGATTGGTATGGGTTATATTTTGTAAGATTCGTGTGCGTTGGATTTTGTAAGATTCCTTTTGGTTGGATTTTGTAAGATTTGTGTTGGTTGGATTTTGTAAGATTGGTTTGATTTTGTAAGATTCGTGTTGGTTGGATTTTGTAAGATTGGTTTGATTTTGTAAGATTCGTGTGGATTGTATTTTGTAAGATTCGTATTGGTTGGATTTTGTAACAATCGTGTTGGTTGGATTTTGTAAGATTCTTATGAGCTGGATTTTGTAAGATTAGTGTGGGTTGGATACATTTCAATATGCACATGTAACAAGGCGCAAGTATTTTTACTATATTTTTTTCTTATCTTTTATATGAGAAACTCAATTGTATGATTATGATTATGCTTTTTACGACGTTCATTAACCTCATTCGCGAGGACTGTCTTCGCACTGATGTAAATGTAAAAACCCACTCCATAGTTAATGGCAAATCCAGATGATTTTGTACATACGTCATTGACCATGATTATATGGTACCGTTCTTCACATTTTGTCAAATTTTGTTGAGCGGTTTTTAAAAGAATATTTTGTAGCTTTAGTAACGGCCGTCCTGTTTAAAGTCAGATAGGCATCATTCAAAGTGAAAATCGTGTAGGGTAGAGCGTTTTCTGTCAAATTAGGTCAAATCATATTCAGCATTTTCTGAAAAGATGATTAAATGTTTTCAAATATATTTAGCAGCGGCGACTATGTTAGATGACAGCTAGGGTAAAAAAAAAAACACCTGAAAAGGCTTTGTTTCAGGTTCGTCTTCAGCATTTTTTGAAAAGTTTAAATTAGCAAATATTAATAGACGACACATAATGCACGAAGAACGACAAAGGGATCAAGACAAACGCTAACTTGACCTTAAGGCCAGGTGGTCCAAAACTGATTATTAATAATTTGTATTTATTAGATTTGATCACAAATTGGTGTGTATGCACAAATATGATTGATTGCGACTTTATATAGCATACTACACTGTTACGATGTTTCATGAAACACGGTTAAGAAGACATTTACAAATATATTTAAAAACAATTATGTATGTTTCCTACTTAGTAATAGATTTCAAAACTTTGTGCAGAAGATGATTTGAAATAAAACAAAATTGACAAGTTCAGACATTTAAAGACTCAAAATACTTAATAAAACAACATAAGAAAAACAGTGGTAGTCAAGCTTTAGAAGATGCAACTGATATACACTTAAGTTCATCTCTTCTGTTTTGGAAATCGAATATCACCAATATTAAACGAGCCTGTTTGTAATCCGTTCATAATGGCTCCAATACAAATGTTATTCCAGCAGAAGAGATGCACGCACATAAAAAGTCATCCACGGTCGAAGGTATCGGAAGTCATGTTACATGTAGTTTGTCAACAACCATGACATAATCCAGGAGATAATAATTTAATATGTCATTTTTTTGGGTTCTTTTTTTCTCACAGGGTTTGGCGGGGAAGAGTTCCAGAGGCCTGCAAAGCCCAGTACCCAGAATCGGAACACTGGAGATGTTACTTTGGGTACAGAATATATGCCACTCTCAAAAGTGAGGATCCAGTATAATTTCAATAAATTCAACCGAATATTGTCAACTTTCTTAGTCTTCAGAAATAGCGGGGACAGCTCGTCACCCGATATTTACATGTGTGCGTGACCTAAACGCTTGTGTGATATTAAAATACTCCAAACAAAACAAGAACATGAAACAATGGAACTCTCAAGGAAATGATTTGCTATTTTCTTTTTTCTTTTTTCTTTTTATATTCTAACATTTTACGGAGTAATATTCCGAAAAGAATTAGAAAAAAGAAGTGAATAAAAATTTTCTTTAGAAAACGTGAAGAACATTCTTTTAATAAGCATATTAAAATAGATACTTGAAATTATAACATGAAATTTGACTTACCCCCTCCCCCACCCCACCCCCGAAAACATTGAATATTGTTCCAAGCGTTCATAAGCGAACTCATGTCACCTACAGTTTGTTCATGCTAGCTCTAGAGTTTTCTCCCTTTTTAATTTCAGTCCATCGTGTTATCAGGTCAAAATATGTTATTGTGTGATCACGGAAATTCTTTTAAAACTGGACATAGATTCTGGTATCTTTTTGGAACCATAGTATTCAGCATAAAAGTAAGTTGTACATTTTTGCAAGATGGAAGGAAAATACATATTCAATGAATTATATTTGCTTTCATTAGGTTGATAATCATAATTCATCTGTGCAATGGCAGATAAAGGGAATTAACTCGTCGTCTTCACCTAAAATTAAAATGTACCCGATGAAAAACCAGGCAATTTTAATCAGCAGTCAACTATTTACCAACGATGTCTTATCCGTTTCTCGCAATTTCAGCTCCACTGTACGTGATTCAGTATCTATTCGACGAGGCCCAAATAATGGTGGATAATGTTTTTGACGAATCACAGATAAGGGGAGATAATTTCGCACCAGCTCTATCCAAATCGCAATGGGAATACCTCCATAAACTTGGACAGGAAGTGAGGAATACACTCGAAAATGTGACGTAAGTACACAAAATACAATTCAATGATAAAAGATCCTGCGAAATGGTAATGTTATGGTTGAGTGTAAAATTGCAACAAGATATCGCCACATTTTAGGATATTGCTGGGTATTATTAGGATATTTATAGCATGAAGACAATTCCTGGCCATGTACTAAATGCATATTATGCAGCTTTCAAAATATCTAATTTTTATTTACTGCAGAATCATTTGGCTGTAGATTGCTGATGTGTGCGCTAAACAGATTACTCTGTAATAGTACTCTGTATTGCAATAAGTGGAACGGGTTTACGTGGCCGGGGATAAATATCTTATCAATAATACTCGATATCGTCGATTTTTTGTGGGTGAAGGAGGCGTATCTTGTTTATATGAATCGACTTCATCGGTTTTATTGGGGGGGGGGGGTGTATATCTTATCAATACGAATTGACTTCGTAGGTTTTACATGGGCTTGGAAGGTATATCTTATCAATACGAAATCAACATCGTCAGTTATATGTGGGATGCATATGTAAGAGATGTATATCGTATTTATACAAATCAATATCGTCGGTATTACGTGGGCTGCGTATGCAGGGGAGTTATATCTTATCTATACAAATCAACATCGTTTACAAATCAAAATATGATAACATCGCATCTCAGAAGTATTGGGATAATTGAATGTACTCAGCAAGTGCTCGACGGATTTGCAACCATGATCGAGATGTAAAATCATAGCACAGGTACTTGCCACGTATTTTATTTTATTTATGTTTTTATTAGATTTAGTGACAGGTTATGCACATCCCACCACCAGCAAATTTGGCAATATTTTGTAATCACCTTCTCAAAAGAAAAAAAAAATGAGATTTTGGACCTAAATTAAATAATCTATCGCAAGAAGGAACAATTTTGTGCTTGTTTATGCTTTGAATTTTGTCAAATAAATGTCATGGCTGAAAATAGAGTCATTTGTTTTCAAGAGCGGTTCTAAATGTCTTAAGACGTTTGGGAAGTAACAAAATAAGACCAACTATTAAGCAAACTCTTGGCGCTTTTATTTTTTTTCCCTATGAATTTCCACTGAATGTGTACACCTCACAAATCATTGCAATTAAACTCTTTAAACATCATCATAAGCTTTGATTTCGTTTTGTCTCGAATGTTAAAATCTATAATTTTATACTTGATGAGGACCAGACAGACAATATGACATTGCAGTCACTGGTTAATCTTGACAGGCGCCTTTTGATCAGATGACATGCACGTCAATATACAATTTATCAAATAAAACTTGCCATGATCAGTGAGACTTCTTATCGTCTGTTTTCTTCCCTCCTGCATTTTTAATGATCGATTTTACAGATAAGCGATGATAAAAATCAATCCGAGTTCATGGGGTTGGGGTGCAAGTGAGGTTTCGCAAGCTATGATTTGCATACTAACGTCAATGTTTAGTAAACACAAGGGTACACACATTTTGTAAAGATTCACACAGATAAAGAAATAGCCGTGAAAGTTTCAGACTATTCTTGGATACAAATTTGAATTATCTTTCACCATGAGATATATTTTACGAATTCATATCATGAATGTTAATTAAAGGTTTCCTAATTTAAATGAATTATGTCAATTAGAAAATCTTATAACTAGTCTCAGGAAACATGTTTGCATAAATTAGGGATCGTGATGATGATGTTTGTCCATCGATGTCGATGAGGACCATTCAATGTCATCGATTCATTGAGGGTGGGTCCAGAGATGGCTGATCAGTCCGATCCGGGCCCGGAATAGTCTGTTGCAGTGGGGACATGGATGTGCAGGTTGTTGACTGTGAATTGCAGAACTGCTGTTCTTGGATTTGCGCAGATCACGTTTCTCAGCTGCGTCCACCAGTCTTTTGTGCTCAAAGGCTGCCGCACCGGCATTAACTTGACTGCGCCAAGCAGATCGATCAGCAGCGACACTCTCCCAGCTGTCAGGATCAATGCCTAGGTTTTTTAGCGAGGCCTTGAGGGTGTCCTTGTACCTCCTATTTTGACCGCCATGAGATCTCTTGCCCTGCTGCAGTTTTCCATAGAAGATTTTCTTGGGAAGGCGTTCTGTCGGCATGCGGACGACATGGCCAGCCCATCGGAGTTGTGCCTTGCACAGCATGGTGTGGATGCTTGTCATGCCAGCCTGCGTGAACACCTCTGTGTCCGGCACCCTGTTCTGCCATCTAATTTTCAATAGTTTTCTCAGGGAGCTCATGTGGAAGTGCTTCAGTTTCTTAACATGACGGCTATACACAGTCCAGGTCTCGCAAGCATAGAGGAGGGTGGGGAGAACAACCGCTGCGTAGACTTTTAGTTTGGTGGCAAGCCTGATGCCTCTCCTGTCCCAGACATTAGAGCGGAGTCTGCCAAAAGCTACACTGGCTTTGGCAATCCTTGTATTGACCTCGTCATCAACGTGAACTGCTTGTGATAGAGTGATTACATCTGAATATGCTATCTACACACAAAATATATTGTAATTCTTTTAACATATTCTCTAGCAAATTGGTCTAGTTGGTGTAGGACAAAAGATTACTTTCAGTATGAAAAGTTGATTAAGTAATATAAGACTTTACTGACTTTTCTCTTTGTTTTTCAGTATTGTCATTTTTTATAACTTTTGACTTGTTTGCTTAATTGTTCTAAATTTTACTTCCTCCTTGTCTGATCTCTACTTTATCAAAAAAATATTCCAGTGCTGTATTTGCCCCGGCATGCCTGTCTCATGAACTCCTGATGAAAAGTGATTGGCACGCCATGACTGTCAATGGTGTCACGCTGGCACAGTCCATATATTGCTGGGAAAATAGCTATAGTTTGGAAAAATGCAACCATGCGTATGTATAGTCTGTTTTCTTCTCTCTTTACGTAAATTTTACATCACAGAGAATAATTCTGAAATGTTTAATTGTTATTCATTGCTCTCTTTGATTTTTCATACAGTATTAGATTACATTTTTGTGACATTCCAATATGCAGATGTGGCAGGCCTTTTATGATACAGACTCTAAAAGACCAGTCTCGTGAGACCGCTTAGTTTTTGATTACTTATGTTTGGTGACAAGTCTTGGACCTATGAAAACATGGGAATACATATCGGCATGCATCCGATATAACGTTAATTGCCACTATTTTAATACATATTTTATAAAATGTATCGTTTATTAACAAATCTCCTGTCCAGACAGTGATATTTTGTGTTTATGTGTACACTTTTACAAAAGCCTTGACATGTAGATATATTTATTTATGTACACAATGTGTACCCAAATAACGGTCGTTTTATATATCCTCTTTCTGCGCTCGTTTCAATACATTAAATTGCCATTCACTTCACAATAATTAAACAAAATTCTTGCACTGTAAGTAAAACTCTACACTATAATTTAACGGAATCTCTTGCAGTATAAAAAATTTTACATAATAATTTAACGGAATTTCTTGCAGTGTAAATAAAACTACACAATAATTTAACGGAATTTCTTGCAGTGTCACTAAAAGCTGTACACAATAATTTAACGGAATTTCTTGCAGTGTCACTCAAAGATGTAAACAGTAAGTTAAGGATATTTTTGCAGTGTAAACTATAAAATAACTAACGGAATGCCTTGCGGTGTATCTAAAAGCTCTACACAATAATTAAAAGATATTTTTGCAGTGTGAATAAAACTTTACAATAATTTTACGAAATTTCTTGCAGTGTAAATACAATTATACATAATATTTAAACGCAATATCTTGCAGTGTAACTATAAACTCTTCACAATATATTAACAAAATTTTTTGCAGTAGAAATAAAATAATATAATTTAACGGAATTGTTTGCAGTTTAAATAAAACAGTACCTATTAATTGTTATAAAAAATGCAGTGTAAATAGAACTCTACCTAATAATTTAACGGAATTTCTTGTAGTGTAAATAAAACTACACAATAATTTAACGGAATTTCTTGCAGTGTAAAAATATACAATAATTTAACGCAATTTCTTGCAGAATAAATAAAATTCAACACAATAATTGTACGGAATTTCTTGCAGTGTAAATAAAACTCTACAAGACAGGCTTCTGGGTGATGAGCCAAGCGCTAGAAATAAAACCAGAACAGATAAGAAAAAACGAAAGAAGAAAAAGAATGGAAAGAAAAAACGCAGAAATAACAGAAGAAATAAGATGATACTTAAGCACGAAAGGAAGAGTAAGTTACTTTTTTGCAGCTAAATTATCTTTAAGAATTTACCCGTCATGCTCCAGGAACAGAGTTATAATCTCAGTGTGAAAAAGAAACAGTCATATTGATCTCACGACATCACTCAATGTTAGAGATTATTTGTGTTTGGTGTTTTTGATCTATAAATAAAACTTTTCATGCGCATTGGCCATATCAGAATTATATTCAGTTGGATGGGTATTGATTATACAAGTTTTGAAGTTCAATACAGTCTCGATCTATTTGGTCAGTATTACAGTTTTTGTCTTATGGAATCTACAGTGTTTTTGTTTTTAACCATTGATCTTAAGTAAGTGTAGTTTTGGTGACAGATCATAACCAGCAAGATGGCACTTAAGTCTGGTATAAATTAGATTGATCTGTTGTGATAGGTGTGTAACTTCAGTGCATGAGAGATTAAATGGTACTTTGATAAATGGAGGAAAATTTCCTGTCCATAGATACACATCACGGCATTCAACAGGTATGAGGTTTTAGGTCATTAGGCAATATACCCCATTTTCATCACCCGACACTATAATGTATTTCTTGTGCTGATGTCATGAAAGCTCGCGTAAATGTTTGCTGTTCCGTATTCTCGTTCAATCAAAGTTTAGCATGTGTCTGCAAGATGCATGTCGAAATCAAAATGAGTTTCACAAGAGTCAAACTAAACGAGATATAGCAGAGACAGAAAACAAATCTGAGGTTCTCGTTTCATAATAGTATGTATTTCCATAACTTTGGTCATCTTTGTTGACAAAGATGTCCTCATCAGAATCCTTTTTAGTGACTTTCATTTTAAATACCTGTAAATGTAATGCGGTTTGATCCGAAATTTGTTTCCGTTCGTCTCTCCTTAATGAGCATTGTTTTCGGTAAATGTTATAACATAATTGTTGGAAATTGCGTACTTTTCAGATAATCGTGGAAAGCGTTCCCGGCAACATAATGGTAGTTGTTCCCATCATCTGATAGACAATTGTCCACTGCCTCAATGCAACTGTTCCTGTCCTAAATACAGGAACAAATATACGGGTACTGAGATAGACTTCTTCAAGCTTTTCATTCGCTACGGGATTGATAAAAAGGAACTATCGGACCTTCTTGGGATTAGTCTGTCTACTCTTGAGACCATGGACCACAACACCATTTCCACCTTGATAATGGATCTGGTCAGAAAAAATCAATGAGGAAAGTTTAGTATTTTGATTCATAAATTTGATGACTTTTACGTGATGGTGGAGACAAGGATTTGGTTATTTATGCCGAACGAGAAAACAAGATTTGTGATGATATGAAGATTATAAACGAGGTGAAAATTACATTTTTGTGGAACCCACAATCTAAAACAGATCGAGCTTTTGGTCCAATTTGATTCGCCACGGAAAGCATGGCGATCCATGGGAAGTTGAGTGGAAAAATTCATAATTACATTAACATGTGTGTAGAATCAATTGGACGTGATTTTAGCATAGGCAGAGTTTGTAGACAGCAGAACTTTTAGTTGATGAAAGACATTTTATTTAATCCGCTTAAGAATATTAAACCCCGATTTTTGGGGAAATGCATGTACAGGAAATAGTATATTTTGAAGAATGGCTATTTTTAGAGAATAATTTTATCGCACTTGGTGAATTACATCGGTACTTCACATCAGATGAATGACTGAACCTTTCCTTTGTTTTCTGTTGCCAGTTAGTTACTCATACACACTTGTAAAAATTTTGTGAAATAAACGAAGAACTTTAGGAATTTTAGTCACTTTCGATTTGACTTCAAAATCGTTTTGGAAAATTATGAAATCCGCGTTAACTTATAGTCCATATGGTATAATTCTTTCCACGTTAGTGAAATAATAAATCTGAGGAAAATTAAAAAATAGTTGATAAGAGTCAATATTTCTGTTTTATTGTAATATTTATTTAATTATAACATATGTTTGTAAATTGATCAAGATATACTGATACCAAAGAAAGATAATGGTGTTTACATTTTTATTTAAAAGAGATAATGTTATGAATTCTGCATACAAAGATGTTATGATATCTTTCAAAATTTACCAAAATAATTTGACTCATTTAAGATAAGTTTTTAATATCGAAGTTTCCTACTAGATGAATTTAATTAAACTGTCATTTTGTATCTGGCCGTGTCAATCAGAAATAATAAGGTTAGTGAATGAACTATTGTTTGCAACATAATAATTTACATTTTTATGTTTATGTTAATTGTGTGTTAAATTCTACTTTTTTGAAACACTAATTTCTGCTTTAAAATGATTACAGAATTGTGCATTCAGATGCTATAAAAAGAAGTAAACACAACTTATAGATACGTTACAGGGTATTTCCAAAATTCATTCAGCATGATTGTTCAATGTCGTCAGATCAGTAAAGTTTTGGTTAATCTTGAGCAGGTATTGTCCGTATTAAGAGTATGGCCAATGCCATTTACTTACAATAAAAAAAATATGTAAGCCGTCGTTAAGATAACCGTGTTTGCCATGACTGAAAAAGAAAATAAGGCATGATGCAATATGTAGTGCGATAGATGTTCACTTTCTTTTGCAGGGAAACTTTTTAATACTTCATAATCACAGACCATCCTGCCAAAAACTAGTTGTATTCTCTTGTCATATAATTTGTTTTGCTGGTAATTTCTGCACCAGACGACAACTCTCGGTAATATTTATCATGGAGACAAATTTAATAGCTTTTGACATCACTCAAAATGAATTTTGTTTTTGCGAAGAAAATGCAGAGTTTGATTTGTGCTACTGCTTCAGATTGAGCACAGTATTTATCTCCATGGCAACGACGGAATGCATCACATTCATACAGTAGTTCACTTTTGCTGATAATATATAGTCTATTTCAGTAAATAAATTGCATTTAGAGCCCTCTTCTATGGTAGACAGCAGCATTGTACCGTAAAAATATTGGTCAATCAGACAGCAGTACTTATGAAATGTGGTGCGATAAAGATTAAGAAAATTTGAGAATTACAGATTTCATTGTTTGTGAAGTATTTAATATCTCCATCACACTACACGCTGAAATGTCTTCACACATAAGGATACTCGAAACAATTTTGCATTTCAGCCAAACCAAGTTATTTTCGTGGTAATTTAAGGCAGGGGACCTCAGTGGCAACAAATCTACCTCTGTCTTTATCGCTATAGGATAATGTATATATGAAATAATTTGTGTAATAATTGAGAATAATTTTTTTTCTGACAAATATAAATCTTACCTCAGATCTATAATTAATGTTTTCAACATTCAGTTTAAATTGTGATTGAATGCACTCGTTTTACTTTGGGCTGTATTATATTGTAAGTAATATTTGAAAATAAAAGAGTAAAACGGTTGTTTTATATTTTTTTAATTATGTTTTTGTGAAAAAAGTAAAAATCAGAACACTGTCGACATGGTCAAGGAAAACACTGCCTATGGTGTCTGATACGACCTTCTTTACATTTTAACCCCCACCACACTACATGTTAGTAATGAATCTGAACATCAGGCCGATAAAATTTACTATAAGATAAGCTTTTAGCTCCCACTGCTTGCATCAGGGCACATTGACTTGTCAACTGATGTCTGTCCTTTCGTCAGTCCTGAGAAGCTTATTAGAGTAAAATGTAATTTAGCTGGCACAATTACATGCTTTTATAGGTGACCTAATTATATTTGCCATCCATTACACACTGTGATAGAATGAGAGTTACCTAACAGAACATTTGTCAGCAGGATGGGAAAAACCCTAATTCAGGTCGGCACATACAATTTTGTATCTAGATATTGATAACATGATTAAGTTTCATACCAATATAGAATTTTTCATTTAAAAAAAGTAAATTTGTTATTTTTTGGTCTTGGACCTTCGTGACAAGAACTTGGGTAGCAAGGTCAAACCATTTTATTAGACAAATTAAACTGTGCATGCACGTTTGTATGCGTATTTAGAAACGTGTTTGATCTGTGAACAAAAAAGCAACTTTTCAAATATTTATAAATTTTCAACGTTTTGAAAATAAGTCAACTGAACGAGATTTCACCTACTGGAACGTCCAGATTAGTAAAGCTATGAATTATAAAATTATGAATTATACAGCTGAAGATTTATTCTACAGATCACATATTCGCTCTGATCCTCTTCGCCAGTCGTTTATCTTCGGTTTCCAAATGTACAAAAATCGGTCGTTGATACCATCCATCCCTGTTGTCAGGTCTTCTCCATAATAGCGAGTTTGTGATGGCAGCACACGATCACGGTCGGAACATTACTCAGTGGTTTCCATCAGTTCCTGACTTCAGCTTTGATTTGATGTATTTGGTGATTCGCATCTGGCAGAGTGCAACACACATGTTACGAAAGCAAAGCCGAGAATATTATGAGTGTGTCTTTGTCTCCATCCACTGCCATATTTTTCCATGTGAACGAAGTAGTTCAAAATATAGTCCTCAATGGCGACGAATTAAATCCAAGGTTTCTTTCTCGACTGAACAGAAAGGGTCGAGAGTGTCCCTGTCGCACTTTCTAATGTAAGAAATTTAGAAAATTTGAACAATCGACATGAGAAAAAAATATATGCCAGTTCGTATTTGTTGTCTTTGCATAATATAATAAATGTAAAACTAGGAAGACGCATAGATCCAGAACGGTGGTCGGGGTTTGTCGAGATTGTTTCGAAAAATATCAGTCAGAAGATTATTTACATATACACTTGGATCCCCTCAATCCAGCAACGATATTATGACGTTACAACGTGCATGACATGAAATGACGATAAGCAAATATACAATTAAATTTAACCTTAGACCATTCTTGATGAATCATCTACACTTGTTTATTTTCTTTGCCATGATGTGGTGATTAGTGCTTTCTTTTTGTTATTATATTTATTTCACTTATTGTCTTCAATAAAAGCGCTCACGTGATCACCAAAGTTTGGGACGCATAGTTTTCGTTTCACATCGTTTATATAAAATGGCCTAGTTTGGCTTTCCATTGCATAACAACAGCTAACGGTCTGACGCTTAAATGTAGAATCCTTTTCAAATTATACAGGTAGATCTAAGAAAAGGAATTGAATAAACATGATAAGACATTCAGTGAAAAATTTGAGAGTTAAATTACAACAGCCAGGACATTGTATTGCATGAATGAAAGATCGAGATAACAAGGGATGGTTACTAGATATATCAGGAAACTGGATAATGTTTTTGCCTTCTGTGCATATAATTATCGTGATGCACTCTAAAAATAATACAGAACATGAAAATCCAAGACTACTGTATGCTGCATGCTTTCTGCCAGCTTTTTAATAAATAGATGAAGTACAGTATCATATTATTTACACCAGTAATGAGTGTTTGTATATTTATTGTTTATAAATTGTAAAGATGTCGTCTAAATTGAGAAGCTTCTTCAAAGCAGGATAAATATCCTCAGACATGATACTCAAAAGAGTTAAATATGTTTATGTAACATCCTTTTATCACGTATATATCAGACGACGTTATAACCTATTTTTTTTTTTTTAAAATGGGCAAATATTTTCGTTTCTTCGTGTCGCTTGGGTAGTAGAATTACTAAAGATATTTTCATATACGATGAGTGCGATGATATTTCAGGCTGAACGACTGCAATATGTTTTGTGACATCTAAATATGTGTGGTTACCTGTATTAAGTCGGAGAAATATGACCGAAAAACAATGTATTATGAAAGTTAGCGGCAGAGAAGGCGAGGAGACCTACTTTCTAAGAGTCTTTTGTTTTGAAAACTAAAGCTTCTTAAGAAAACGAAAGTATAAGGTCAATAACGCCAAACCGAAGCCTCTAAATAGATTAGTTTATAAGTTACTGTATTTTTGTCTTTGTGTTGTGATTTTGTTAAAGTATGCACGCGCGTTTACCCGCAGTGATACTTATCAACGTCAGTTCACCCTCTCTGTTGTTTAGAATTAAATCAGTATTTGTTTTCAGCAGTAGCAGCAGCAGCAGCAACAACAACAAAAAAAGGACTTTTGCAAATTTAGTCTGTTCGCGCTCTCTGCTGCTAAGATTATTTGATGAAGTTGTGATCAGGGGCAGATAATGCAGACAACAATTATACTGAAGATGTACTGTTTGCTGTGTATGAAAGGACATTAAGGTTACCTTAAAAACTGATCATTTTCCATTGTCTCCTTGTAGTCTTCATTAGGATTTTAGATGTAACATAAAATTACACAGCGATAAAAAGTGGTAATCAACATGATAATGTGTAATTCATTTGCCTCCAGTAAAAAAAAATATACTTCGGGATGAATTTCTTAATCAAAAAACAACAAAAACATACCAATCAAATTGCTTTCTCTGATGACTATAATACTATTCAGACAATTCTTGACATATCATTAAACGTGACTTTAACAAATCTCACAAATTATGTCACCCATAAAAGATTAAATAATGTTTTACATCGCGCGAAAGAAAGAAAGAAAGAGACCCTGAAACGTTTTCACAAATTTGCAATATAAACAATCCTAGTGACTACTTACCATCAGATATAGTACATTCTCAAGATTTTCATGTAATACAACATTTTACAGAATTGTACAGTAAAACTTTGCAACTAGCTTGATTGGAGACAAGTGCGCAATAATAATAGATTGCACGGCAGGGGTTATGAATCAAGTTATTTTCAACCACGATTCCAAATCAACAGAAAGGAAAATGCCAATGCTCACACAATGTATATCTATTTTGTTTATTATGCCCCTGAAAACATTACGAACAATTCACTTAAATTTTGTTTTCAATAAATACTTTGGCGATTACCTACAGATAAATGTTTTTGATACATCCTCATAACATACAAATCTTTGGAGTAACACGAATGCATTTCTAAGGAAAAGCAATTAATACTAGCTGAAACATATGACGAAATTAATCAATAATAAACATATCTTTTTTTCTTCATGTGTTAATGTATCTCTAACTTTTACACACTTGGAAGTCCACAAGTAAATGTGCAAAACAACGTCTCAGATTACACGAACAATGATAATTTTTCCATTATTATTTTACACATCTCATAAGTATAATCTTAAGAAAAGAATAATATCCTGACTCTCTTCATTGTCTTTAATGAATAATATATACACACTTCTCATTTTCAATTCCTTTTAATAACGCATGTTTTTTTTATTATTCCTTTCATACATCTTGTTATCTCTTATCAGTCATAAACTGATGAAGTTCGATCCTAACCTACCAAACTCGTAAATTGTGATACAGTTAAACTCGTCCTTGAAATGTCTACCACCGATTACATTTGGCCAACTTACTGAATAAATTCGTTAATTCGCTATTTACATTTATGACTCTGTAAATCCACGGTAAATAGGCCTTGTTAAGCTCATTTTCTTGTTTTACAAACTGACAAATATTATGTCATCGTCTAGAATTGGCATTGTAGCAAACGTGCGCTCTTTCTGACATTTGAAAAATGTATTATATTTGTACGTATTTTAATTCTAATTTTCTTTCCGAGATTTTACATCTGTTTACCTAATATACAGTTTTATATCAAATTTGTATTCAGTTCGAGTTTGAGTTTTAACAATAGCTTTTAACTAATGTAGCTGTATCTTTCTTGGTTTTAAAACCCAATTGTATGAAAACATTTAAAAAAATTTAATCAATGACAATTTATTTTATTTTTAAATGTTCATCCTAGTCTTGATACAGCTTCGTTTTGCTTGTACCTTTGTAACATTTATCAGCTTATATCTGGATCTCCTGTAAAGTATTTTCTTGGTGCAAACCGCTAGCTTTGAAAGAGCCACAGACTTGATATGGAAGGTCCAGATCGTCTTCTAAATACAAATTGTATAATTGCCTGCCTACGGTTTGAACAAGCTTCTGCTCATATTATTTGTACATTAGTTGTCCGTCTAAAGATTTCTAACGGTATGTACAGAATAAGTCAAACAGACGCTGTTAAAATCAACGTAAATAACCAATGATTTTAACCTTATATATATCCATACTGATTTGCATGGTGAACCGAACGTACAATGAGACTTTGTATTTTTTCTTATTTCAAATAGTATTCATGATTTGAATCAGTATATGCGTGTGGGCTTTATGTTATTTACACCCCGTATTCCACCCTCAATCATCAAAACCATACATAACGAAAACACGTAACAAAAACAACACATAACATCAGCTTTTCTTTTCTGACAATATTTATATAGGTCTCCATGTTTTTGAGGGCTAGAATGTTCCACGACACTTAACTATATTATTAATCATACTTTATAGTCTGAAATAATGAATTCTTGTTCTTATTCTTATGATAAATTTGCTTTGTCAAGTGATGGGTAAAACTTTTATATTGGTCGTATAGTTGCTTTTATGTGAAAGCCTTTCAAAGATATAAAGATTTCCATATAGACAAATGTCTATCCAATTTATTTAGATGCCTTATCTCTTAAGACGCGTGTTTCTGTTAACTTTATATATTTATAACGAAATTCTTACTAACTGCTTTTGGTATCACATGACTTAAGCCGATCCAAAGTGGTATTTTGAACAATTTTGTTATTAAACTCTTTCATAACCTTTTAACTATCGCTGTTAAATTTATATATCGTTTTTCTGTAGGTATATTTTTTTACCTCTCAACTTGGATAACATTTAATCAATGTCTGTATAAATAGACGCTGTCATGCGTGATGAATGTTATACATTTGAGATATTTGTAATTAACATTGCAATCGTTATGTGCAGACTGCAATACTTACCTTGTTAATGGACATGGCTTGCATACCTTTTCTACATTTCACTCTCTTTCATTATGATTCAGTTGTTATTCCCCAAATGTTTTGTATTTTCTGTCTTTTATGTTGCATTTGATATCCAGATTTACCCACTGCATGGTAAACGTTCAAATCTAATGTTTCTCTATAAACGTTTGATTTGAATTTTTTTTTTTGGCTTGGTTTGATGTACACCCCCCTTCCATACTTGATTGTTGAGGATATGTCAAATTATTACAAGTTTGTAATTGTATAATATCTTGAATAGAGTTGATAGTATTTTTTAAAAATATATATCTTTTACAACTGGAACCGCTCCGGTGGCCTAGTGGTTAGAGCGTCCGCCGCAGAAGTGGGAGGTCGTGGGTTCGATCCCCGGCCGAGTCATACCAAAGACTTACAAAAATGGTACAAACAGCTGCCTCGCTTGACGCTCAGCATTAAGAGGTTAGTGTTAGGACTGGTCGGCCTGGTGTCGGGATAATGTGACTGGGTGGGGCATCATGCTACATGTCTCCGGCATGATGCCTCAGTGCTAGACATCACTATAAACTACCTCACAATAGACATCGTAGCGATATGACTGAAAAAATTGTTAAAGCTACATTAAAAATCCTAATTAAAAAAACAAATCTTTTACAACTGGACATGTGTGGGCAATATAGCAGTCAAGTTACGTATATTGCAACACACACAATTTTCAGTTCTGCAAATATTAGAGTGTATATAAAAAATTGTATGCATTTATTTGTACAGATGCATTTCTGTCTGCAATCTTCATTTATCTGTGATGTTACCAATTTAGATTTTTATTCCAACCTTTTGGCCTCTTCATTCTCAAAAGTCATTAAGTTAAACTATACTCAAATAATATTACATCTCAAGATGCAGTTCAATATCCATCATTTGCTAAATATCATATTTAATATTTTATGTAATATATTAGTAATCTCTACACACGGTTGTCTCTCATTTCCAATATGTTTTCTATATTTCACTGCCACTTATCAAACCAATATATACATAACAACACTTGAAGTCATCAGTGAATGAATAGTGGAATTATTTGCACAAAAACAAGGCATGGGTTAGTGTACTTAAAAAAGTTTCTATGAAATCTGAAACTCAGATATCTATAAGGTTCATAATCACTAAATAAATTAAGTAAATGTACAAAAGAAAATTAGGAGAAATAACTGAAATATGTATTAAAAAAACATCAATAGCTATGTATTTTTAAAAAATAAAAATAAAACAACAATCAATCTGTATATAGGTTTGGTTAGAATCAATGAAAAGGTGCATGTTCAGGGATTCTATTTCTGTGTCTACTTGTGTTAGTGGCCAAAGACAAAGCATCTCAAGTGTGAAATGGCATTTGAATGGATAATACATGATGGATGTACGAACATGATGCATTTTCTGTTAGTCTTAACCAAAACATTTTTTGATATGTTGACCTTGAGATTTCTTATGACAATACCGAATAACAAACAGGCTACTAAAATGAAATGTTTTCTGATTGTTTCTGATGCATTTGGAAGTCTGCACTGGCTGTTAAGGACATGCTACTCACGTAATACTGTGATTTAGGGAAGATGCTCAAATTTATGAATTCATTCTTATTGGAAAACCAACACAAAACAACAAAAATTATGTTGAACATATTTTATTATCATTTATTGTGTCTACTTCTTACAAGTCTTGTACACAGTCATACCACAGGCAAGTGAAAATAGTCAATCTGACTAAAATACAGTCTCAGTTTCAAATACTCGTACCGACAACCAGTCCAGAAACCAGTCCCATTTATCTCACTAGAACTACATACATCATAGTTTATCAAATGAATAGAACTATTTATTACACATGGCCCAGACTGACAATGTAGTAAAAAAGAAAGCAAGACAAAATAAAGTCTATAAAGTGGATAATTTTAAGAAAAATGTGAATGTATGTACAATAAACAAAAAACTTAAAACGTTATTGAAATTGGCAATCTGTGCTTTAAGTACACAAGAAGAGACTGGCATTAAAATGTTCTATGTCACCAAGCTACATGTCATAGTCCCCCAAAAGAAGAAAAGCAACATGGGTCTCAACTTATAAGGCAACCCAGGTTTAACTAAGGTAATTGGTTGAATGAAATGATAATATCATATAATTAAAATATAAATATTAAAGAAAATGAAAGTTAACTTTCAGATCGAGGGTATAAATAAATAAATACCAGTCCTTCATTCAAGCAAAGAGTAGACAGCTGTGAATTCTTTATAGTGTACATTGGTAACACAGCATCTACGAATAATTTATCAATAGTCTAGTTTAGAATAGTTGAAATTTTAGGTTATAAATAACTGTCTTTACTATGTAAAATAGACAACCAGATACATGCTATTTAACACAGAATGAGCATGAGGTAAAATGTTAGTTAGACTCATCTACTTTTTAACTCTGTGTATATAGAACAAACATTTAAATTCTGCAATACCGTAATCTTTTATCTGCAGTTAAGAAAAAAAGACAAAATTCAGCTTTTCTGGAAAAGCAATAAGGATATTCATTAAAGTATCACAAACATTGGTCAATGTTCATGCTAAACAATGTCTTGTATTCATGATAACAAGCAAGATGCTAACTGTAGGTCACTGTGACCCAACTTCGTAACGTTGTTTTACTCCTTAGGATGTATGCATATAAACACTTCCATGACTGCATGAAGTGGAGTTTAAAGTAACGCTGTTTTACTCCTTAGGATATATGCACATAAGCTTCCATGAGTTTAAGGTAACCCACTGAAAACATTATGTGCAGTATTTTACAGAATGTATACACCCTTTAAGGCTGTACCCTTTAAGAAGGCTGTACCCTTTAAGGCTGTACCCTTTAAGAAGGCTGTACCCTTTAAGGCTGTACAGGAAAAAAAAACTTATCTGAGAAGCTGACCTAAACAATAAGATGTGCATAGTCAAGGAAGAATGAAAAACAGGCCATTGACCTACACTAAATATGTTGCTATAGAACTCACAAGAATGTAGGCAGACATTGAATTACATGACTCTGAAATGCTTTAAACAGTGACCTAGACATAACAAATGTACAGCAAACAAAGCATGTTGACAAACTTTGTATCGCCATAAAGCCCTCCCAAGTGCAAATGTCACAATTTATGATTGTAAAGAACAAAAGTAAAGAAACTGAACTAGGCTGAATTGTTTATACTTGTTCATGCTGATGACAGATGGCAAATACAACAATGATGAGATTAAAGAACTAGCTTGCCTGTATAGTTGTGCAGGTGAACTACAAAAATGGATATACTTACCCCTCACAATATTCTAAACACAATCTGCTACTTAAATCTGTAACTTCTATTGCTTGGAATGTAAATATAAAACAAACAAGAGATCCATGTAGGCCTGAGATTGCGCACCTGGTTGACATATGCTTAGTGGCCAGATGCAAAATGAGTTGGTCAAGAAACTTGTGCAAGCAGAATGCTTTGTACAAATGTAATCTGACATAATTGATTCTAAATGTTATAAAAACTACTGTTTCAGGTTTCTCTAGCTTTTGATTTGTATCCATATTTTCATAGCAAATTCACAACATTTTTTCTATCAAAGTTGGTTTAATTCATTAGAGTAGTTGCATAATTGTTTTTCTATCTCAAAACAATGGAAACTATATTTTATGGCCGATTGTTATTTATTGTTCAGATATGAAAGACCTTTCATGCTACGACACTTTCTGTTAAATTATGTTGAGGTTTTTTAAAAATTAGAAAGATTTGCCTTTTGATGGCAACAATGGCCACATCTGATAGTGTACTTGGGTTGCTTTGCGAAATAATCTCTTAATGTGTAGATTTTTCTGTGAATTTCATCCTACTCTGTTTTATTTGATGTAATGGTGGCCATATTTGATAGCAGATTGGGTATATTTGTAAGGATCTGTCAGTCTTTTGTACCAGGGTATTTTGTGTCAAATTTGGTCAAATTCAGTTTTTGATTTGGAATGTTGCCTAATATTTTTATTATTCAGTCTTTAGCAATTGTCACACATTTAAAAGTGTATTAGTACTAATGCACTCTATGCTGAGATGCTTTGGTCTAAATCTGATGATTTACTGTGATTAAGTTGCTTCGAAAATTTCCTATGTTTCGTAAGGTGGGCATATCTGAATTGGTATTAGCTCAAAAACTTTAAAAGTCCTATATAGCTGAATGCTTTCAATCAAATTTGGTCAAATTCTGAGATGCAATTTATAAAAAGAAGTCATTTAGAGGTTATAAAAAAGTATTAATAATGGTGGTCATCTTGGTTATGGATCAGCTCCATAGCAACAGATCAAAAAGGCTTTAACGATGGAATACTCATGTAACCAAAAATTTAAAGGGTAAAATTTCATTTTTGTGTGGACGAAGGACTATACTACAAGCTGACTTGGTCTTAAAGTCAGGTGACCAAAAATAAAAATTTGACTAAATTACAATAATCTCAGTCAAAACATTGAATATAATAACAATAACAATAAATTATGCATCTCATATATATATATATACACACACACATACATACATACATACATACACACACACATACAACATACACCTCATATTTTTGTATCACCAAAAGGCATTGCATCTTCACAAGATAAAAGTTTGCAGCTGTACATTTCAAAGCAAATATACAACTACTGGTAATCCTTTTATTCCCATGAAGAAAAAAAAAGTCAGTTGAACCTAATATGCACTGAAAATTAAAATCCTGTGAAAAGCTAGTGACACAAGTGACACAAAAATGATTTGCAGCCAGCCATATCCGGCATATTTACCTAGCCATGAGGTTTGATGACATGACAGCATTTCATTCTGCTAATTAAAAATAAATGTATAATAAGGGTACATTAAAAAGTCTGAAGATGGGATAAAATGGAATTGAAAGAAAAGGAATGTAAATAGCTTTAATATGGAGGTCAATTAATGGCACATGCATGATGGATGGACATCAAAATCTTGAACTTCAAACAATAGCAGGCTTAAGAAAAATGATATTGATAAACAACTTACTGCACAAATACATGTGATAACACAAATAAACATGTAATTTAATGTGCAGGTACATGTGATAACACCAATAAACATACAATTAATGTGTGATAACATATGACAATACCCCATCCCTCCAATCTGGAATTGTCCCCAAAAAAATCCAAATTTTATCAGCACACTGTTGTTTCTAAATTTATGATCTGAATGTCATACTTCTGATTTAGTTCACTGCTTCATAAGAAAAACTATTCCATTTCTATACAGGTTAGAATAAAAAGTCATATTCTGGTTTCATCAGAAACAAAGTAACTTTTGCAATAGTATCTGTAAGAATTTCACCTTTTTTTAACCACTATTTTAAGAAATAAAATGAGTAGTTTCTACAGCTAAATAGAGCAGACTGTACTGTATCTGTTTGCACAAAAGCCATGTATACTAAGACTGGGGGATGTATATTTGCACATGCTCAACATAATGTACAGTCTTTGAAAGGAAAAAAAAACCATGTACATTAAAATAGGGTATGTAAAATTGCATACAAATGTCCTATCATTACTTTATTTTTAAAGCCTTAGCAAACAATTTTAGATTAAATGCATTACAAGATGGATAATATTTTACTGAACTTTGATGACAAATAGCTTCAAGAATGTTTCAGTAATCTCAAAGTCATTTAAAATATTACAGTGTACAGCTTACAGAAGATAATCCAATGTAAACATACATATTATGGGATTTTTAGTGGGGTGGGCAGTGGTTGGGTGCAACTTGGGATTTTTCACCCACAAAATGTTTGTTCCCAATGTACCTAAACAAAATATTCTTGTTCCAATTTGTAGAAGAAACCCTCAAGAAACCCAACTAATTATTTCCATGAAAGTAGCAGAATAAAATGATGCACTGAAGGAAAAGAAAAACATTACTGTTAATTTATATTGGCTGAAGAACAACTATCTTTCATTCATTAAAATGCAGAAACGAAATTAATAACATATCATTCCTCAGCTACTATAGTATTTTTCATAAAATAGTGAAGTAATTAAGTCAGGATTTCAATGGAGGCATCTGTCATAATATTTCTATTGATAAATGAAATTTCATAAATAAAAGGAAATTGCTTCGGGTTGGGCAGAGAGGCAAGGGGTTATCATCAAGGTATTCCCTCCCATATTATTGACAGCTATTAAATTTGTCTTGAGACTGACCTCTAGATATATTTTATCACAGAATACAGACTACATGCACTATTTAAAAAAAAAATTAAGCTGAATAAATAAAATGATATTTATGAGAGAAAAGAATGTCATTTTTTTAGGAATCATGATTAGGTAAATTCATGAATTTTCCAGGAAATCTGGAATTAACATGTATATAATTGCTTGCAAAGTGTATGTATCATGGATATTGGTTAATAAGATGGATGCATCCTGGATATTTGTTAAGGAGATGCATTCTTCCTGGATATTGGTTACCCAAATGCATGAAACCCGGATATTGGTTAATGAAATGCAGCATGCTGGATATTGGCAATGTGATGCATTTATCCTGGATATTTGGTTAATAAGATGCATTTATTCTGGATATTGTTTAATAAAATGCATTTATCCTGGATACTGGTTAATAAGATGCATTTATCATGGATACTGGTTAATCAAATGCATGAAACCTGGATACTGGTTGATGAAATGCAGCATGCTGGATATTTGTAATGAGATGCATCTATCATGGATATTAGTTAATCAATTGCACGAAACCTGGATATTGGTTAATCAAATGCTGCATACTGGATACTGGTAATGAGATGCATGCAACTTGGATATTAGTTAATAAGATGCATGCATCCTGGATATTGGTTAATGAGATGCATGCATCCTGGATATCGGTAACGAGATGCATGCATCTTGGATATTGGTTAATAAGATGCATGCATCTTTGATATTGGTTAATGAAATGCATTTATCCTGGATATTGGTAATGAGATGCATGCATCCTGGATATTGGTTAATGAGATGCATTTATCATGGATATTGGTTAATGAGACGCATGCATTCTGGATATTGGTTAATGAAATACATATATCCTAGATATTGGTTAATGAGATGAAGGTATCCTGGATATTTCATTAAGACAATGCATGCATCCTGGATGCTGAGAATGGGATGCATTTATCCTTGATAGTGGGTTGGACCTAATGCTAAATCAATAAAACTGCATTTAGTTCAGTTATAAGGCTTGAAAAAGACTGAAGAAATACTGGAAAACTTCCCAAAAAATAAACAAGACATTCACAAGCTATCTGTATCGTGTCAAAATTTATAGTCTCACCCAAGACAAAACCAGGCTGCCTAGCGATATATAGTGTAACTCCTCCACAACAAATACTTGGCATACAGGAATCCCCATATCATTGAAAAATGTATCCTCCCTATTTGATGCAGTCACTACTATCGCTGGTTTGGGTGCTGACTATGAGAGCCTGATATTGCTGTAGCCTGTAGTCAAATAATAACACTTTTGTTGATGATTTTGGCCCATTGCTTGTAGCTATTAACTGATGGTCTTTATATATTAAAACCATATATACATGTGGTTCTATTATTCCACAGATATTCACAAGACTGACAAGAAAATCCATTAATTGAACACAGAACATCTGTACAACTGAATTTTGTCTCATTATATTATATAAAGTTTTACGTCAATTTTGTGCATATAATTATTTCAAAATGTTTATGTTTAATCACAGTCATTATGTTTTAATAGTTCTGTTATTGCTGTTAAGTGATATTTGTAAAATAGTTTTGTTTAACACAAAGTAGAACATCACATTTCCTGCACATTGTGGGCAACTCATGCTGCCTTTTATCTTTTCATACACTGTCTGGCTTCTCTGTCATACTTTTATCTGCACAGCTGTTAGATTCAACCACAAATCATTCATTAATACCAGGTGAAAATATTTAAAGATGAAATCTTTTTCATCATCTTACTCAAAACCAAACTAGGGCCAATGCTTTCAGTGAACACTATAACTTTTGGAGCACACAGCTTTCTTATTCATCATGCCCTGTATTCAACACCTAATTCTATCTCAACCTATGAAGGACTGTACAAAGAAATTATTTCACTGTCACTGCAAATACTTGTTAAATCAATATCACACATTTTTTCCTCTGAAAAACCCCCAAAACACAATCCATATCACTAGCCACAGTTTCCACTATCGACAACTGTATTTATTAACGATCACATGGTACAAATTCCCCATCTTCACTAGTTACAATTAGTATACAATGCCTTTCCATGCAAGAACAATCATTTGTTAAATCTATTTTGATTTGTTAAATTAATTTTTACTGCCCATTAATAATGAATAAAGTCATTTGTTACATCAATATTCAAATCATATCTGTAACCAAGGTCTAGGGTAGGGCATATAATCAGCAACTGGACATATCGACAATGGCAGATAGCTTATTAGTCCGTGCAGAAGCAAAGCACATTTATGCAATGGATATACATGTCAGTGGTTGGGATATAATCAATTTTCCTAGTTATTAATGGGCATTGCAAGTAGTGTAACGTTAGCCTGATGTCAGAATAATCAGCTTAGCATTGCAAGTAGTGCAACGTTAGCCTGACCAAAGATGTCAGAATAATCAGCTTAGCATTGCAAGTAGTGTAACGTTAGCCTGACCAAAGATGTCAGAATAATCAGCTTAGCATTGCAAGTAGTGTAACGTTAGCCTGACCAAAGATGTCAGAATAATCAGCTTAGCATTGCAAGTAGTGTAACGTTAGCCTGACCAAAAATGTCAGAATAATCAGCTTAGCATTGCAAGTAGTGTAACATTAGTCTGACCAAAGCATATGTGACAAAACCTAGTTTGAAAAAAATCCAGGGAAAATTTGGCACATTATGACTTGTATAGAGTATATGTATTTGACTATTTGAGTGAACTATAAGTAAATAAAGTATCTCGTTCTTTAATGTTTCTCAAGATGAAAGCTATTTCTGTATGGATTAATTTATTTACTGATGTGACTGGATGTGATTTTTGGAAGGAACCAATGTTTTTAACGTACATTTTCATTTAATGCTTACCCCCCAACCCTCAGCTTTCCTAGTTGTTTTCAATCTCACACATATACACGTTTTGAAATAATTCATTCCTTTCTCTCTCTTTCTTCATATCTGCAAGACCATCAGTAAACCAAAAGCCTCCAAAAACAGAAAATTCAATTTGGTTTCAAGGAGTTTAGTTTTGAAGGGTTTCATTATATTTCAAACTTGTCAAGATTTTATATTGGGTCATTGTGATTTTAAATGGAAATCAGGAAAATATATAAGGATAACAATGCACTATTTTTATCAATTGAACACCACTCATTTTTATTGGCTTGAACACAAATGAGCCAAGGTTAATAACAAATTCATTTGGAATATAAATGTATGTATACTGTATATACTAGTTTATAAGTCCCATGCAAACATACTAGACCCATATCTGCCAATTAGGGTCTATTTGGTTCTTTGACTGATTATTCCTAACATGCTGCATAGACCCATAGATCTGCTAGTCCATTATGCAATGGCAGAACAGAGTCTATGCAATTTTTGCAGTTGGATCTTGGACATTTGAACAAATATATATGGTACATAATACATCATGTGGAACTCGAAAATAAACATGTATTAAATACATCAATCCGAATGAATTACTATAGGTCCAATACAACCCTTTTTCTGAATAAAAGAATTGCATGAAAGAATGGCACATATTTCTCTCTCCCTATTAAGGAAGAGATTTATAGAAGATTTGAAAAAACTAAAAGGCAAATGAATAGGAATTGAATAAAAAATAATGTATTACAGGACTTTTATAAATACAAGGACAGATGGGTAGCCTACAATGGGTTACTATAAACATCAAAATACACTTAACTGAATATCACACCAAAATATGCATGTATTTTACATGTTCTCTGTGTATATATATATCTCGGCATACACACATAAATTATGACTTGTTTTTGCTAGAATAGTAATATAGAGCAAAATAAAATATGATTTGAGCGATTTTGCTATGATTTATTTAATTTTCTGCTTGTTACAGCACTCATCAATCAGTTGTACTTTACTGGTCATGAATCATAAATGGCTGACTGTTCCGTTCCGGAATTAAGGTGGTATGATAAAGACTTGTTGTTCTGGAACCGAGATAATCTCAAAACCTGATAGTGCAAGTAGGTGTAATTCATATTGTTTAAAGGTTGAAGTAAATATAATGTCAGTGAATACTTCTGATTATGTTCACTTTCATTCTGTGCATGTATTAGTATGATTCTTTGGTTATCATATCTGTCCAATCAAGTACAACCGTGTGATATCATTTTGTGAAATCAGCTATAAAAAGCCAAAAAATAGTTCATATGAAAATCACAAAAATCATATGTTAGTTAGCTTTATATTATTATTCAAACCAAACCAAATCATAATTCTTGTGTGTACATCAATATATACACTGAGAACATGTAAATATATGTGTATTTCAGTGTTTTTGGTTTTCAATTTTCAGAGTATTTCGGTGTTTACAGGCCTACAACGCCTGCCCTTTTTATTATATGAGAGACTTATAAAACTGATAAAAATGAAACATTTGTGGTGGTGTGGTTAAGTAAGGTGTCCAACAGATGTCTGCATTAATTACAATAATATTGAAAACCAAACGAAAAGTAGAACCAAGGATGGCTGCAGTGACTGAAAGACTAAAGCCCCTTCTATACACAATATCTGCCAATAAGGAATATCTGGTGAAACAAAATCAAAGATCAAAATGACCATAGGTTGAAGAAAGCCGAAGATATCTATAAATATATAATGACATGTGATAGCTATACAGACTAAGTCAGTGCTAATTCTTTACAACCTTGGCTGCAGGAATGCAATTAAGAAAAAACAAAACAATTCAAGCTAAGAAAACAGAATTACTGATAATGAAACAAAACAAAAAGTATGTGTCAAAATTATAGACAAAACAAATCCCAAAATGATGCATGTAATAAAGTCATTTGTGCTTCAAACAAGCATGACAACAATGTTCATGACTTGTACTTTTGGTTTATATATGCATCATATTTCTATTCTTTGACTCTATTTTATGATATAAGTAGTAAGATATGAACAAAGTGATAAAATATAACATTTGCCAATTATTTCCAAATCACAGAGAAATTGAAACTGAAGAGATCATAGAAAAATGAATGGACCCCTGTCTTAAATAAGAACGTATATTACTATATAATACACACCTTATTCAAACATGCAACTTACCAAACATTTTATATATAATATGGCTTTAAATAATAATAACAATTTCAATATCTTTACAAAAGGTCTAGTTATAAATAATCTTTACATAGTCGATACAAATTTACAGCTTGAAAGAAAACTATACAGTAGGAAACAAATTTTATATATATATATATATATATATATATATATATATATATATATGCATGCACAATGCCAGAACTGCAATACAAATTTTCAAACATCCTTTAAAGTTTAAATTGTAAAGTCAAAACATGTTAATGAACAGACCAGAACATAATTTAATTTTAATAAATATTAAACTAGAAATGTTTTTTTGAAATTTTTTTATAACCATACCTTTACCTGAAAAATTGATATATTTTTGATAAATTATCATCCATTAAATGGACTAGTAAGTTCTACTAACAATGCATGCAAACAGAACATATTACTTTGACAATAAAGAAATACTAAAATGAAGAAATGAATTGGTTTCAATTTACATGCATTGTTTTTTTAAAAGATGAGAATAATAGGAATTTCAATACTTCAGTGCTTTAATTTGAGTTTAAAAAAGTAAAAATGTGAATGTTAAGGAACTGGCAGGTGAACAAACCGGTTTTATTGTTATGTGCACAGCCGTCATTTAACTCATCTCAATCTGATTTAAGATTAGTTTAAATGGGAGTTTTTTCGCAGATGAAAAACAAATTTTACATTTACATTCAGATTGTTGAATATTTCACAGTTGTCTTAAGCGCAAAGTGCTTTTTAAAAATAAAATGAAATCTGAATGTCACACTTCTTCATGACAACTTAACGCAACACTTTTCATGCTGATTATGAATAAGAGAGCAATGGAAAAAACTGGACACCAACACAGGTCCAACTGTTTCCTTAACTTTGCCTATGATCTGTCAGTTTATTTGGCACACCAAAGAGTTCAGCAATTAAACTCACAACTTCTGTATATCTGTGTTTAGACATCTAAACATGCTAGTTTGAAATTCTTAAACCATTTCATGGTACATGTGTCATGAAACAACTTGTTCAACATAAAAACTTTGTACAATTCGTATAATTAGTTTACTTATTTTGCATGTGCTTATTAATTTGTAACAACTTAAATGATTTTGTACTTTTTATTAATGTAACAAGATTTACTGTAAATTAGTTATCAATTTCAGCGCATACATCCATCTGCAGACTTCTGATTACAGGATGACGTGAACTTTTTCTCTATTACCATAGAAAATAATCTCAAATCCTGGTAATTTACATAATTAAGGACACTAAAATAAGCAAATTAATCTGTTGCCTGTGAAAACTTTGTTTATGAAGATACAGCATGTCATGTGACACATCTGCTACTGTACATCTAACTAGCCTTGGGCATCTATTTTATTTTATAAAATCTTACTGGATGTAAACAAAATTCTGTTCTACAGCAAAAACACAAGGCAAAACACTTATTCAACGAAGAGGACATGTAAAAGGAATTTAACTCCTTTATACAGAGAAGAGTTAAATGCCATGTGTTCCAAAGATGTGGTGATTAGTCAAGTAGACTGTTTTCCTATCGACACATGTTAAACATGGGACAGCAACTGAAACCTAATTAGTTTCCTTTATCCTAATACTTTTGTACAGACTTATTTCAATGTGTTCAATTGAAGTTTCAATTTAAAGTAGGCTTAATATGATTTTAATCCTTCAATGATGATGACTTAATACAATACAGGCATCATTCTTTAACAACACCCCAAATGGATCTAAGATTGATCATCCAGCTGAATCGCCATATATGCACATAGATCAGTAATCAAAGACATCAGGATGCTTTCCATAGAAATTTATTCCAATGTGGTTGCAAGTATATGTTTTGAAAACAACTGTTTCTTGGTTATTCTAGATTTTATATCTTTCTTACATTTTGGTACCATATCATTATCATTTATTTGTCAAATACTAAAAGACTTTAATGCCAGGATGCATTGTTTCAAGTTGGTATTCAGGAGATAAAGTTGAATAAATGTTTTTCTCTTTTTAGCAATGATGGCTGACATATTTGATGTCAGATCAGCATCATTTGTATAAATTTCAAGGGTATAAAAGCAAAGACACTGTGAAATGTGGTCAAATTCTCTTAAGCAGTGCATCTGAAGATAATATTAAAATGTTTATATATTTTTGAAAAAGAAGTCAAATTGTATGGCATACTTGTAGAACCTCATGTTTTCTGACAAATTTGTATCAAAGTCCATTGAGTTGTTTTTTGTGGAAAAGTCTTTTAAAGTATTTTCTTTTCTTTTTAATGATGGTTGTCATATTTGATTGAAAATCCGCATCATTTTTACAGATCTAAAATCCCTTAATAGTTAAATGTTTCCTAAAACGTCTGGCAAGCAGTTTCTGAGAAGTTGGTTCAAGTTTTTCTAGTTTTATATTGTTGTTGTAGGGTTTAACACCATTTTTCAGCACATGATAGGCTATACATGGCAGCCAGTATTAATAATGGAGGAAGAACCCTTGAAGACTCCCGGAGAGAACCACGACATAAGAGAAACTACTGGTAAGCTTTCTCATATACCCAATCTGAGACTCGAACCCATGCAGACAGAGGTGAGATGGCAGTGATCTGTAACATAGAGCGCTTTAGACCACTCTGCCAAGTGAGGCCCCAGTTTTTATTGTAAACAAAAATTATGACAGATTAGCATCATTTGTACATCCCACATTTATGTCATGCCAACAAGTCTGATAATGTGCATTTGAGTGGGTTGTGAGAGTTTTTGTGTGTGAAGGTTTTCAATTTTTATTAACAATGGCAATGTCTGATTGTGGACCATATTTTGTATGAAATTTAAATCATGCTATGCAAAGATGCTCTCAGTCAAATCTGATAAACTTTTTCTGAGCAGGTTTTGCAAAGTTTTTTAATAGTTTCACTTTCATAATGGTGCAATATTTGTCAATCAGCATCATTTTTATAAATTAAAATCATCTAGGTGATGATCTTTCCAGTAAAATTTAGTCAATTCTATTGAGCAGTGTCTGAGAAGAATTTGTTTCAAGGTTTTGTATATATTCTATACAGACAGATTGGCATTCATTCAATGAATCTAACTGGCAATGATGATGCAATGCACCCTGTTAAAATATGTGCAAATTGGACAGATGAGAAATTAGAATAAGTTATAAATACTAATTGTCAATAGACAATGCATGCATGCCATAAGCTAACATGACCTTAAAGCCAGCAGCAAATAAAACCCCTTGCTTTAAATACAAAAACAAATTGCTTGGCCCTAATATAAATTATTTTAGTAGAGGCTACTGTATATACATACATATATGTAGAACCAAATTACAAAAAATAACATAGACACTGATCTGCCATCATATAAAGCACAGGCAAATCAGGGTCTTTGTTGTTTGTTCTATTGATTACCCCTAAGGAACTGCAAAGACCCAGATCTGCTGGCACTTTATGTGATGATGGATCTTGGTTTGTGCAGTTGGACTTGCCTTATTAATGAGTATATATGATAATGTTGTACAACATGCAATACAAAGACTGCTGAACTAAAGTGGAACATCAAAAGCCTGACATACCAAGCTTTCATATGATGTAAAAATGAATGAAAAAGAAATGGAACTATCATGTTCATTTTTGTAGTGCATTTAGTGTCAATGGCCATCATACAATTTACTACCCAAGATCACATTTTGACAAGACAATTAATATCACATATGCTTATTACAAGTTGGGTCTAACTGCATATGCCACTGACCCTTCTGTGTCACTGCATAATTCATGGGCAGGTCAGGGTTTATTTTGTTTGTTCAACAGATCACCAAACTGCATCAACCCAGTTCTGCTGGTGCTTTATGCGATGGCAGATCTAGGTCTATGCAGTTAGATAGAGAATATATATGGTACTATGAACACAATGCTATTGATGATGGTCTAAATTTTGTTACGAAAATTACTTATTCTTGTCTAGATACATGTTGTTAGTCCTGATGCTTTGCTGGTTGGGTATGTGAATCTTCTGATACAATCATATCAAGCTGTATTGACTGTATGTCAGTCAGTTCTATACTAAATTCTAAGCAAGTAAGAGAGGGACTAATGAAGCTTTTAATTTTAATGGGATCCAATATCATACAAGGGTAAATTTCTATTGCTTTCATTTTGTAACACTTGCAACTTGGTTGTAAAAACAAAAGAAAATTAATCTCTCTGAAATGGAATAAATCTTAAAGTAAATGAAACTGGCAAAATCATGAAACCAAACATTTTTCAAAGGTAGAAATTTGTAAAGGCTAATTATTTCATACACAGTATTCACCAAATCAATGAAAACAAGCAAAATCTGATAATGGATTTCTACATCTTCTGCAACAGTAACAACCACTTCTATGAATATATGTCAACAGCCATACAGGTTTTTACAATCGATGATTCTATGCAAAACAAAAAGAAGATTCTTTCAAAAGTGGGAAAAAAATTTAAAAATAAATTCTTTTCATAATGTAGCAAATTAAATGAGTTTTTATTTTCTGTCTTTGCAAAATGGCAATTTTAATGTTGTATTATGAATGTTTCAATAATTCTGAAGTGCTGTTTCAACAAGATATTCCATACACAGGAATGTAATCCATAAAGAAAGAGAATTAACTCTTACTGCCTGATAGATATGATTAATAAACTAAGAATAAAGGAATAACTCTTTCTACCTGATGACTAACTTAAGTCATGAATTCAATACAAATTCATTCTTTATGGCTCATCAATGTATCATTTGAAAAGTGCTAGAGGATTTTTTGTCACTACTGTGAAACTTATTGCTCTTTAAACACTCTTTTTAATGACATGATGAATGCTTTATGGCACAAAAACAAGTTACATGCTGAACTTAACCTCATTTCTACAACCAAGAACTGTGGCCCAGATAATCTATCCCATGATGCTCTTGTGATACTTATCACATGCTGAACTGATCTTATAATTTAGTTCCAAAATCACTGTGAATAGTACTTATTACAGGTGTCCTAGAATTGGTACCACTTTTTATCCTTGTATTTCAACATCAACTGATGTGATGCATGGGCATAGCTTTCGGCTTCTGATGCCATTTGAGCAGTTCTTTCTTCAACGCCTGATAATTTTTCACCTCTTTCACTCAAGGCCTGAAATAATTAAAGAAGTTGCATTCATGTATTATTTCATCCATGATTTTACCATTAGAAGGTCAAAATTAACATTTGGATGGCTGTCTACCACACAGACCATATATAGTTGCAAATCATGCACTCTGGAGAAAAAAATTGATCTGAAACAAAATTGTTTTTAAAAACAATGAATTGTTACATTTTCTATGCCCACATTAAAGAAAACAGCATGAACTAGTCAACTGGGAATTGGATATATTATACTGGTGTAATGATGTATGGCTGAGTAATCAGTTTAAGAAGGTTAACATGTGTATACAACAAGATGTAATCTGTTTATTTTAAGGCTAACTATAAAATGTTTGTGGTGTTATAAGTAAAAAAGGAATCCAATGTGATCCATAATGGCTTTTGAGTCCACTGGCTAAAAATTATGAGACTCAGAAATACATCCTTAGTCCAACTCTGTAACTTTTTTATCAAGGTGATAATGTGAGCTCTGTCGCATTTAGGATTGAAAGATTGCTTGGAGTACAGTCAGCAGCCTTAAAAACTCAGCCGAAGGAAAACTTAATTTTGGACTTTTTTGCAGGCTGTGCATGGTTAATTTGTCATTGCTGCTTCTAATCTTGATACACAGCGTACAATCTCCATTTTTCACAAAATTTAAAATGATTCAAGTGAAAACGCAAACCTGAAAAATACCGAGATATTGTTAAGTGTGTAATTTAATTGCGATCTAGGATTCGTGTCGTGTACCAATTTGCATGTTTGCCATGAGTGAGTGAGCGAGTGAGTGATCAATCGCGGTGCATGATTCACATGCTTCATAGGTATTAAAATCAACTCCCCATCAAACTAGCAAAAGCTTTGGGTATTCCTACTTCAGTTTTTGAGACGGACAACACTTCAAGCAGTACGAGTTGTGAAGATGAACAGCACATGTCTTTCACTTGCGTGAAAGACCGGGGATTGAACATAGTTTGGAAAAATAATACACTTTGAGTCTGGTAAGGTTTATTTCATACAATTTCATCTCACAATAAATCCAACAATCGAAAATGGAGTATTATCAATTCAATATTAAATGATACAGAGCTCCCATTATAATCACTAAAGATGCCAATAGGCATCATGGTAATTGGGTACTTGCCCATGATAATAACCCTGGGTAATAAAATGAGACATGTTTACTGCATACAAGTTTTCTGCCAGTGCTTGTTAAGGAAGCAGTCACTTTGTTTTCAAGATGACAATTCTTTTGAAATGAGTCGCAAATACATGTACTTTTCCAGTGCCAAATAAAGGTCTGACTCTTCCATTAAATAATTGACCTTAATCCCATAGCTTGTTTTCCAATGGGAGAATCCTGATTGTGCTAAGTGTGGTACAGTGGCATGTATGGAGTGTAGTTATTTGATTTGGCTGCATAACTTATGTGTTCAGTTGCACAGACTGTATGATCAAAGTGTTATTTACAAACCTCAAGCTCAGTCTCTAAATAAGCATCTGCATATAGTGATAGTGAGGCCAAGGAAATGGAAACAATATTTACAATTACTAGACCAATGTAATTTACTAGATGATAATTAAGGAATTCAGAACTTTATCAGACAATGAGGATGAATTATTCAGTTTTGTAAATGATGACTTAAGGTAGTCATATTTATTTGATACTGTGAAGTAAACACAGGCAGACTTAACATACAGATGAATTCTGTTTAGAAACTTTAATAGAAAGATGTCATGTGGTACTACTGGCTGACTTTACATTTTGATAAAACACAATTACGTCATTGCACCACATACATGAAGATCGAATTCTTAATAAATACAACTGCAAGCATGCCATAAACTTGGAGTAATTCCCAACAAAACCAGTGCCTGATAGGGTGACGTCCCTCAACACCATACTGTTAATAAAACATTAACTAAACTAAATACATACAAACAATGCAATCAAATAGAACTCATATCATGATACTTGAGAGGCCTGATTCTCCACAACTATCAGGCTTCTTTTATGTCAAGAAAAAAATCTGTAGTCTAATATCTCACCTGTCTTGTCTTGGCCACCTCCCCAGCTATAGTTCCTGAAGCACCCTGTAACTGTTGCATACCAGTCCCAGGTAATTTGGTTGCCAAACCTCTTGGTCCCTTACCACTGGCTTCTCCAACTGAAATAGGACAGCAAGGTTTTTATATATATAATACTTATCAGGAATACAATTTATGTAACTTCTGGATTTATTTTGTCAACACATAAGAGTTCTTTATACATATTTGGATTACTATACACTGCAGAAATCATTTATATTGCATTATTTTCTACTCTATACAATTCAGGTCCTCTTTGAAATTCAACAAAACACAGTATTTATTCTGTAAAATTCTGTAAATTTCAATATAACCCTGTCTGACTATAAACAGATAAGTACCACATACAGCAGTCTGAATAACCCTTACCACATACAGCAGTCTGAATAACCCTGTTATACTATAAACAGTTAAGTACCATATACAGCAGTCTGAATAACCCTGTTATACTATAAACAGATAAGTACCACATACAGCAGTCTGAATAACCCTGTTATACTATAAACAGATAAGTACCACAAACATCAGTCTGAATAACCCTGTTATACTATAAACAGATAAGTACCACATACAGCAGTCTGAATAACCCTGTTATACTATAAACAGATAAGTACCACATACAGCAGTCTGAATAACCCTGTTGCATCAGCAAGAACAGCATATCTGCAACTATTAATGGAACACAGTTATTGTGAAAAATCCTATTTTCTCCAATCCAGTGACCTTAACTTTTGATGTTCTAAATCCAAAAGTAATGTTATCTTTATATCTTGTTGGGCAAACCATCTGCCAAGTTTGATGTTCCAATGCCAATATTATTGTTATCATGATTAAGCATGTCAAGCAGAATTTAAGTTATTACATGAAATCCTTTTTGCCACTGTTGGTCCCAATGAACTATTATTTCATCTTCTAAAATGTTTATCAATAGATTTCTTTGTCTTATGGAGTTTGTTTGAAACTATTTCCTAATTGACAATAAACTTTTATCTTATGACCCATAAATCAAATTGAATTGTCACACGGAAACCAAAATATTAGTTTTATGACCCATAAATCAAATTGTATAGTCATACAGAAACCAAAATATTAGTTTTATGACCCATAAATCAACCTGTATAGTCACACATGGAAACCAAAATATTAGTTTTATGACCCATAAATCAACCTGTATTGTCACACGGAAACCAAAATATTAGTTTTATGACCCATAAATCAACCTGTATTGTCACACGGAAACCAAAATATTAGTTTTATGACCTATAAATCAACCTGTATTGTCACACGCAAACTAAAATATTACTGTCTTATGACCCATAAATCAACCTGTATTGTCACACAGAAACCAAAATAGTTACAGTCTTATGACCCATAAATCAACCTGTATAGTCACAAGGAAACTAAAATATTAGTTTTATGACCCATAAATCAACCTGTATAGTCACACAGAAACCAAAATAGTTACAGTCTTGTGACCCATAAATCAACCTGTATTGTCACACAGAAACCAAAATAGTTACAGTTTTATGACCCATAAATCAACCTGCATTGTTGCACAGAAACCAAAATAGTTAGTCTTATGACCCATAAATCAACCTGTATTGTCACACAGAAACCAAAATAGTTACAGTCTTATGACCCATAAATCAACCTGTATTGTCACACAGAAACCAAAATAGTTACAGTTTTATGACCCATAAATCAACCTGTATTGTCGCACAGAAACCAAAATAGTTAGTCTTATGACCCATAAATCAACCTGTTTGTCACACAGAAACCAAAATAGTTACAGTCTTATGACCCATAAATCAACCTGTATTGTCACACAGAAACCAAAATAGTTACAGTCTTATGACCCATAAATCAACCTGTATAGTCACAAGGAAACTAAAATATTAGTTTTATGACCCATAAATCAACCTGTATTGTCACACAGAAACCAAAATAGTTACAGTCTTGTGACCCATAAATCAACCTGTATTGTCACACATGGAAACCAAAATATTACTGTTTTATTACCCATAAATCTACATGTATTGTCACATGGAAACCAAAATGTTCAAGGATGTATACAGATTGATGGTCATGACCATATTCTAAAAGAAGCTGCTTAATGGCAGGCAGACAAAAATCACATTGCACAGAAATTATTAAAATCTCACAGAATAAACTTGTCAGATTTCAAAGAAATTAACAATCTTGTCAGATCTCACAGACTATTATTGGCACAAAGGTTTTTGGTGAAATTGTTTATTAAATCTGCAATGACATGTTTGTACAAAATATTTAGATGTATGGACAGTCGGTTGTACAAGAGAACAGACAGGATCCAACATAATGCATCCTCCTCTTTAAAAGTTAATTTATAGACTTACACAACTCCTCCCTGTCCAGTGTATTGGATCCCCCACTGAAAAGGTTCTTGAAAAAGTTCTGTTTTGGTGCTTCAGGAGTTACTACAGCCAGAAACAAATCACCAAGCATCTCTCCTAGATTATCACTACAATCAGAAAATAATTATACAGAAGTCTAATGGTATTACTGATTTGGCTGAATATACCTCATCTTTCATGTATTGTTTACTGAGACATCACAGCAGGAACCGCTCACCCGCTCTTTTACTTCAACAAAATTTGTGTGTGTTTGAGTTGGAGTTTTAACGTAGCTTTAACAAAGTTTCAGTCATATCGCTAAGATGTCTGCAGTGAGGCAGTTTATAGTAATGTCTAGCAATGAGGCATCATGCTGCAGACATGTAGCATGATGTCCCACCCAGTCACATTATCCTGACACCAGGCTGACCAGTCTTAATAGTAACCTCTTAACCCATATTATCCTGAATACGACTATGGTCGTAATGCCTCATTCTATCCTGAATACACATGCAGTCATAGTATCCCATTTTATCCTGAATATTACTGCGGTCGCACTATACTACGTATATGTGTAGTGTTACAAAACAGGTGTAAATAAGTCACATAAGTATGTGAATAAATTTATTGTTTGGATCTATGTAACAACTAAAGAAACCCCTTACCAATCCTCTGTAATTGTTTGCAACACAAAAATTTCAGAAAAATGTTCTTAAACATATTTCCAAATAGCTTTCTTAGCAATTTGTAGATGAACTCGAATATTATTCAATGTTGTGTTCTTAGCAACTTGTAAATGTACTTGAGTGTTATTCCATGTAGTGTTCTTAGCAACTTGTAAATGTTCTTAAATATTATTCCATGTAGTGCTCTTAGTGAGGAACTTGTAAATGTTCTTGAATATTATTCCATGTAGTGTTCTTAGTGTAGCAGCTTGTAAATGTTCTAGAGTATTATTCCATGTAGTGCTCTTAGTGTAGCAGCTTGTAAATGTTCTTGAGTATTATTCCATGTAGTGCTCTTAGTGTAGCAGCTTGTAAATGTTCTTGAGTATTATTCCATGTAGTGCTCTTAGTGTAGCAACTTGTAAATGTTCTTGAGTATTATTCCATGTAGTGCTCTTAGAGTAGTGAGTTGTAAATGTTCTTGAGTATTATTCCATGTAGTGCTCTTAGAGTAGTGACTTGTAAATGCTCTTGAGTATTATTCCATGTAGTGCTCTTAGTGTAGCAGCTTGTAAATGCTCTTGAGTATTATTCCATGTAGTGCTCTTAGTGTAGCAGCTTGTAAATGTTCTTGAGTATTATTCCATGTAGTGCTCTTAGTGTAGCAGCTTGTAAATGTTCTTGAGTAATATTCCATGTAGTGTTCTTGGCAACTTGTAAATGTTCTTGAGTATTATTCCATGTAGTGATCTTAGTGTAGCAACTTGTAAATGTTCTTGAGTATTATTCCATGTAGTGCTCTTAGTGTAGAAACTTGTAAATGTTCTTGAGTATTATTCCATGTAGTGCTCTTAGAGTAGTGACTTGTAAATGTTCTTGAGTATTATTCCATGTAGTGCTCTTAGTGTAGCAACTTGTAAATGTTCTTGAGTATTATTCCATGTAGTGTTCTTAGCAACTTGTAAATGTTCTTGAGTATTATTCCATGTAGTGCTCTTAGTATAGCAACTTGTAAATGTTCTTGAGTATTATTCCATGTAGTGCTCTTAGTGTAGCAACTTGTAAATGTTTCTGAGTATTATTCCATATAGTGTTCTTAGCAACTTGTAAATGTTCTTGAGTATTATTCCATGTAGTGCTCTTAGTGTAGCAACTTGTGAATGCTCTGGACTTAACACAGTCCACTCAGCATCAAGATTGATCTTTCTTGACATAACACAACATTGTCCTGTCCACTCAGCATTCCGATTGATCTTTCTTGAGATAACACAACACTGTCCTGTCCACTCAGCATCCAAACTGACCTTCTTGACCTAATACAGCATTGTCCTGTCCACTCAGCATCCAAACTGACCTTTTTTGACATTAACACACTGTTCTGTCCACTCAGCTTTTTGTTTGTTTGTTTGATTAGGATTTTTAACATAACTTTAAAAAAATTTCAGTCATATTGCTACAATGTCTGCAGTGAGGCACAGTTTATAGTGATGGTTAGCACTGGGGCATCATGCCGCAGACATGTTGCATGATGTACCACCCAGTCACATTATCCTGAAACCAGACTGACCAGTCCTAACACTAATCTCTTAATGCTGAGTGTCAAGCGAGGCAGCTGTTAGTACCATTTTTGTAAGTCTTTGGTATAACTCTGCTGGAAACTGAACCCACGACCTCCCGTTTCCGCAGCAGATGCTCTAACAACTAGGCCACAAGAGTGGTTGTCCACTCAGCATCCAGACTGATCTTTCATGACATAACACTGTCCACCAGTCAACATCCAAACTGGCCTTTGGTCACATAACACAACATTGTCCTGTCCACTCAGCATCCAGAATGACCTTTCTTGACACAACACAACTTTGTCCTGTCCTTTCCACTCAGCATCCAGACTGACCTTTCTTGACACAACATAACTTTGTCCTGTCCTGTTCACTCTGCATCCATATGACTTTTCTTGAAAGAACCACCAACCAACGAGAAGCTAATGGCAAGCTTTCTCACATACCCACATTGACCGAATCTGAGACTTGAACCTATGCAGACAAAGGTGAGTGAGATGGCAGTGATCCAAAACAGAGAGAGCTTTAGACCACTTGGCCACTCAAGGCCCCACCCTAAATGGATTAAGCAGTTAACTGTGCTTCTAAGTTGAACAGTCTATCCAAAACACTAATGCAGGGCAGCATCCAGGGTGGCAGAAGGAGAGGTAAGACAGAGAAAAAAAGTCAACTGACAACATTATAGAATGGACCTGGAAACATTCTGCGGAGACACAGGCATGGGCACATGATTGAGACAAATGGAGGGAACTGGTCAGATGGTCAGAAGTACAATGCCTCGATGACCAGACTAGGTCAAGAGATTCATGATGATGATAAGTTGAATATAAAGGTTGGCTAATTTAAACCAATGACAGACTTGGGACTTCTGGAAAGATGGCTGCCACTATTTAACTGCTTGACAAAGGCTCTTCCATTTTTGTGCTATATTTCATAATATATGTGCTTGTTGTCTATCTTCGTCTACATTATTGTGTTTCATCATGCATTGGCTGTTCAGTTCGTTTCTTTATCTCTTTGTTTTGGAAATGAGAACAATTAGAATTTTTCTCAGCTGTTTTGTTCCACTTTTATGATGTCATTTGTTTTTTAACAAACCGCCATCACATGATCGCCAGTCAACCCACTTACACTATGATGGACCCTCAGTAATTGCATTAAATGACCACAACATGGCTCTAGATACAAGATTGTGCTTAAGACTAAATGAACTGGGACCACATTCATCATTACCTAAATGTAAACGGAAGCGAAAAAGGAAACGTTGTTTCAAAGCTAGCCGGCGCAGAATACGCAGAATTCCAGTTCTCTCCCTTTCATCCATAACAGATATACAATTAAAAAATTTGGCATTTAATTTTGATAACTTGGTTCAAATTCATCTTAAATTGTCAACCATTGTGTCAACTGTCCCAGAGATACCATTACATATTGCATGATTCAATGGTCAATCAGTTGGATCACCGGAAAAGCACACAGAAATAGTTAATTTTATCAATGACCAGAATATCGACTTCTTCCTGACAGAAACATGGCTAAAAGTATCAGGCAATGGGCCCGAGTGTGCGGATTTAACACCCATTGATTACTCCATCAAGTCATTTTCCCGCAACTCTCACGGAGGTGGAATTGCTGTCATCATAAAGAATTCCATGATAAAATGCCTTAAGTACAAAACAACCTTCAATTTCTGCCACACAGCGTTTTAACTAGCCCAAACAACACTCACACTGGAATGAAAGTCAGTCCATTTTTTCTGTCTCTACCGACCTCCTTCTAGTAGAAAAAAACAAGCTGACTGAATCTCTCTTTTTGGAGCAGTTTCCGAATCTTCTGGAGTATCGAAATTCCATAGGTGGCAACCTAATTAATCTTGGAGATTCCAACTTTCACTTTGACTGTCCTGGAAACCCATACACGTCAAAACTCCTAGATTCCATTCATGTTTTTAATCTTAAACAGTCAGTTAACCATTCCAACCATAAACTTGATCACATTTTAGACTGGTTTTTTCATAGACCTGATGATAATATTCTGCAATCCACCCTTGTATCCCACGAACTTGCATCAGATCACCTCTGCATTATATGTTATCTTGATGTATCAGTCCCTAAATCTCCATCTTTATTTACTACTAAGAAAAAAACCTCCATATGATAAATAGAATCAAACTATTGCATGACATCCAAGAAAATAACTTACTTACATCCTACAGAACAACTCGGTAACTGCCTGCATTCATTGCTTGAAAAACATGCCCCAGCCACCAAATGTAGAGTATCAATAAAATAAAGTGTTCTCCATGGTATTGCAGTGTTAGGGACCAGCTTTGCACTGCTAAAAGACATCGCCGAAAAGCAGAGAGACATTGGCTTTCCACCAGACTCACTATTCATAAACAAATCTATGAAGCCGCTAAGAAGAACATCACAAACATTGTCCATTTAGCAAAATTATCCCACTACAGTACAAAGATCACAGAGAATTCCAGCTGCAAAGAGCTCTTCGAGATAACTAAAAAATTAATGTCAAGGAACAAATGTACACCACTTCTATCTACCTTCTCTCCAGTAGACCTTCCGGACCTATTTGCAAATTTCTTTCGTGACAAAGTACAAACCATTAGAGATTCGCTTGACAACACAATTTCAATTGACTCGTCACCATACAGCTATGATACAGAATTTCAGCGACAATCATTAGGAGCATTTAAACCTGTCTCTATTGATTGAGTACAGACAATTGTGATGAAGAGTGCACCAAAGTCTTGTGAACTTGATCCAATTCCGACATCACTCCTGCTTGAGTGCTTAGACCCAATATTGCCTTCACTAACTGATGTTATTAATATCTCTCTCTCATCGGGGAAATTCTCATCGTTTTTCAAAACTGCCATCATAAAGCCTCTGCTGAAGAAACCAACACTTGACCATAACGATTTAAAGAACTACCGCCCACTTTCTTATCTCCCATTCATATAAAAAAATGTTGTTCTAACCCAACTTGTATCTCATTTTAATTCAAACAGTCTTTTTAGCAATTACAGTCTGCATATCGCAAATGCCAAATTGCTGAAACTACTCTTCTGAAAGTATTTAATGACATTCTCTCTGCTTTGGATAGTGGAAAGATTACAGTCCTCACCCTCCTTGATTTGTTTGCAGCATTTGACACAACAGACCATGATATATTACTTCACCATCTCCAGCATGTATTTGGCATTCAGAATATAGCCTTACAGTGGTTTAAGTCCTACTTAGTCAACATGACACAAATTGTATCTGCAAACGGAATACATTCCAGCCCAGTTGATCTCTGTTGTGGTGTTCCACAGGGGTCTGTTCTTGGACATGTACTCTTCATTCTATACACACAGTCGCTCTCAAGTGTCACAGATCATCACCCAGTGTCTCATCAACTGTACGCTGATAACACACAAATATACAAGTCTAGCCACCCAACTGAAGTTGATGCTACCATCCATGGAGTAGAGAGGTGCATTTCTGATGTGAAATCATGGATGACATGTAACAAGCTGCAGATGAATGATGATAAAACTGAGGCTATTCTGATCACAACACAAAGACTTTCTCATTCAGATCCTTTTACTTCAGACAATAAATATCAGCAACACCAACATTAAATTCTCACAGTCAGTACAAAAACCTCGGTGTTACTCTAGACAGTACTCTCACATTGCACTAACATGTCATAAACATATGCAAAGCTGCATATCTTGAACTGAGACGCATCAGTTCCATTCGCAAATATTTTTCAGTTGATGCCACTAAAACACTTGTGTGTTCATTACTACTTTCAAGACTGGACTATTGTAATTCAATTCTGTCTGGTTCGTCACAATATCTACTCCAGAAACTTCAAAACACAGCTGGTCGGATCAGAGCACACATAACCACTGCTCTGTACCCTACACTGGCTTTCAATTCGATACAGAATCAAACACAAAATTTGTTCTCTGTGCTATGTTTCACTGACAGACTCCAGTCCAACATACCTATCCAGCCTCACCCATGAGTATACACCCATAAGATACTTATGCTCTTCTTCTGACAATCATGTACTCAATGTTCCCACTATGAAAATGATGTCATATGGACAACATTCTTTTCCATACCAGGGCCCGGCAATGTTTGACGAATTGCCCATTAAAATTAGACACAAAGACACAGTGGTCCCTTTTAAGGGTGCTCTTAAAACTCACCTTTCTTGACTGCAGGAACAAACTTAGAGACCTAATAATGTTTTGTATCTTATATGTTTTCAGCATGTTTTTATGTTTTCCAATTTCATGATTTTTGTTATTTGTTTTTCTGTAGTGTAGTCATATCATCACAGATATTGTAAAGTGCTAAGAGCTTCTAAAGATTAGGCGCTATAAAAAGTCCTCATTATTATTTTTTATTATTGTCTCCCAACCAATTATCTCACAAGATATTACATTATCTACCTTTTCTATAACAGATGCAGATAACCAACAGCATTCAATACTGGAAGAGTGTCTGCAGTTTTGTCTTTTTTATGCAAGCAAATTATAAGAAATTGTAGTTTTTGTTTTACAAAATGTTTGTCGTTAGGAAGAACTATTGACCATTTGACTAAAAAAAATCCATAAAAACTTCAGTTACAGTTAGCAAGTTGTTTTTGTTGTGCTTTATTTGTTATCCTTTTCATCTACATGAATCCTTGAGCTAAAATCACTGTATAATTATTTGGATTTAAATGCATCCTTTTAAAGCAATTTATAAATTGAATGCATATTTTGTTCAATGTTCATTTTGATTATAAAAAAAACTTTTGTTGAAACCGTCCCTGCAAAAATCAACTGCTGCAAGAAGACATTTAGCTCAATGTACAAAAGCATACAAGAAAATCACTTTTTACAAAAATGATCATTTAGCATTAAAAAAAATATGCATGCATTGAGCATTCAGTCATTTTTAAACATAAGTCTGATGGTTGTATTTATCTCTCTCTCCATTTCATACAGTGTGAAGGCATATGACTGTTTAACTGTGATAGTGTTAATTTGAAGTAAAATAAAGATTTGGTCCAATGTAATAGAAAAGACTTCATTATTAACAAAATAATTTGTGGTTAAAATTACATGATTTATCTAAGTTATTTATCAAAGACTGTTATCCAACAACCCCATGAAAAAAGCAAATGCTACAGAAAAAGGAAGGCATATCTGGAACAGTTTATACTGAAAAAGAGTGACAAATGTTGAGAAAAAAACAACTTTACAAACTTAACAAAAGCATGCTCTTACTCCTATGAATCTACTGTTTTAAACACCCAGCTCCACATCAAAGTGACCATTTATTTTTCTTTGGCCACTCATGCAGTGTGTAATCAATTTTCAACATAAAATTCAAGAAAGGGATGGAAAAATAAAGTCTGAAAGTAGTGGAAAAATTAGGAAAAACTAGGGCCACTGGTAAAACTGTTAGGACTGAACTTTTCAGTGTGTGTTCAATATTACTTTTTAAAAAAAAGTTTAAAGACTACGGGCAGAGAGCTATCGTTTATGTGAAAAAGTGTTTCTTCTTTCATGCTTTTGAGTTAAATGTATTTGATTCATACTGTCCGAATCAAATACTTCAAATTTATTGCACTTTGCCTGAATCTGCATCATTGGCATTTCTAATTGTAACAGTTGCGAGGAAACAATTTTCAAGTTAAATCAAAATGACTGAAAATGTAGCAAAATTCAAACATTTTAAGAAGCATGTGTACTCATTTATAAGCAAGCAACAATAGCATAATCCGTTTGCAGACCAGAGTATATGTTTGTTCTATTTATCATTCCTAATAAACGGCACAGTCCTAGATCTGCATGCACATTATGCAATGGCAGAACTGGGTCTATACAGTTTGCAGTTGGACTTGGCTTATAAGCAAGTACTTATGGTAACTTACCATAATGCAGCAGAGTAGGTCAGTTTTTGCATCTCTGTTGGAGAACACATGTACAGCGCATGGCCATGATTACTGAAGCAGAATGTCCTAGCAATTCTGAAATGCAAAAATGGAGACAAATGTTATGAAAAAACAAAGGGTTTCTAAACTCCTTTCAAGTGTACTTTTCCTTGTAATTTCAAGCATGGCAAGTACATGTAAATATGTCAACAGAATGAATAAATGTGGTCACTTTGTAGTACCAATGAGGCCCATACACATAAATGGGGACATCTTTTCATTGAACTGTATAATGGGGATGATCACTCATCCCCTGTCCCATACGCAAAAAATCCAAACATTCCATGCAAGGGTAAGCCTCATCAGTGCACTTAAAGAACAGAACCAGCACCTCCAAACCTCGGATGACTAGAGAGGTCACGGTCGTATCGACAGACGAACAACACAAAACTGGCACATAACGGGTTACCTCATTTCAAATCGTTCTACTAATTCAGATGTAGCTTTCTATTTAGACTCTTATGCTTGTGACATGTTCCATACAAGACAGACAATCTGATATTGAGGAAGTTAAACTCATGAATTTTGTGAGGATTCTCTGGTTAGAAAAACCAGATTTAGTAAACATTAAACTATTTAATGGTGTGTATCTTTGTTTTAACTCTGTAGGCCATTAATCTTTAGAGTTATATATTTATTTTCATGGAAGAAATTTTCTATATGCTTAAGAATCTTGAGAGACTCATTTATCATTAATAAATCTCTGTGATCAGCTGTAGCTGATTTTTCTAAATCTCTAAATCAATCCAGATTTAGATCTATAGCATCATCAGTCATTTTGGATAGAGAAGAATCCAATCCATTTACTATAAATAACAGATTAAGACTATCTTAAATAGCAGCCCTGTGATGTTAAGGTCATTAAACTAGAAGACAGTAGTACCATGTGATATGAAATAATGGTCATTAACCTCGAAAACAGTAGTACCATGTCATGTGAAATAATGGTCATTAACCTTGAAGACAGTTGTACCACAACATGTGAAATAATGGTCATTAACCTCGAAGACAGTAGTACCACATGATGTGAAATAATGGTCATTAACCTAGAAGACAGTAGTACCACGTGATGTGAAATAATGGTCATTAACCTTGAAGACAGTAGTACCACGTGATGTGAAATAATGGTCATTAACCTAGAAGACAGTAGTACCACGTGATGTGAAATAATGGTCATTTACCTCGAAGACAGTAGTACCACGTGATGTGAAATAATGGTCATTTACCTCAATGACATTAGTACCATGTGATGTGAAATAATGGTCATTTGCCTCAATAACAATAGTACTACATGATGTGAAGTAATGGTCATTTACCTCAATGAAAAAAACTTTTCCTTCCAATTTATTACACTGCCTCCAGAAATGATTGACGAAGTAATTGTTGGTTTCAAGCCTCCAGATTCAGCCTCCTATATTTTTGCCTGTGATTGTTTCTTCACTGTGGCTGAGATTGAAAACGGGTACAGGTCCATAAGGTAGCTCAGTGCTGGATGTTGGCGAATGTATACAATACCAACATGGATAGAATGATGCTGGTAGCTGGCTTTCCAAACAGAAAGCCTTGCATTGCATGGGTCCTGTATTCCATCAGCCAGTGGGGTCAGATATTTCTTTAACTTTCACTGACTGTTAGAAGATGGAAGGTTGTCTGTACATCTTTGTCTTCAAACTCCACTGAAGTCTTGACCTTACTGACCTGGCATGCAGTTGATGGGGCTGGGCAATGAGAAACTAGCAGAACTCTCTAGATTTCTTCCTTGGCTGCTTAAAAACTGTATCTCATATGGTAAGTCATAGTAATCACTGCACTCTGTCTTCATCAGATATTCTGTCAACATCAGAATAAAACATCCAGGTGGGATGAGACCTGTTTATGGGTTGATATGTCCCCATAAAGATCAGCCATACAGATTTAAGACGATAGTTGCATCAGCGGTTGGGCAAGTTTCATGGTTTATCTTGCTGGTATGATATGCTGGTAAGTATGTTAGCAAGTCAGCTCATCTATGGGTTGGAAGGATGGCCCAGCTATTGGTTGGCCAGTTGGCTCCACTCTCGGCCATAATGATGACCCAATTGTCAAATGGGATGCTCGTTAAGTTGTTGAAAAACCATACTGGAAGAACTCTTTGTGCACAAAAGACATAAATCATGTGTGTCTTTGTTGACTCAGACACACAGTGTTGTCAATCTGTAATATCAGATGACAATGACTAACAAACACTGGAAACAATAACCTAAAAGTGTTCATATAATTTATAGTAATAAAAGAAAAGAGGGATACATATAATGTGTGCCCTTGTCAACTTAAAATCTTTTGCTTTGCAATATTGCATCATCATTACTTTGTCATGAAAAGAACCAGGATAAATATAACAAAAATAATTAATTCCAAACCAATATTTTACTTAAACAAGTGAAATGCACATGAATAGACAACCAATAATGTGTACCAATGAAATTAGGAAGATGCACTAGGTTAGATAACAAAAAAATTCACAACTGCAAAACATTTCAAACAAATAAAAAAAGTTGCACAAAGTAATGACTGCAGAGTATACCATAATATTTAATACTAAACCAATCATACCTTTACATTCAATACTACACCAATATATGCGTGTCATACCTTTACATTCAATACTACACCAATATATGTCTGTCATACTTTACATTCAATACTACACCAATGTATGTGTCATACTTTACATTCAATACTACACCAATGTATGCATGTCATACCTTTACATTCAATACTACACCAATATATGTCTGTCATACTTTACATTCAATACTACACCAATGTATGTGTCATACTTTACATTCAATACTACACCAATATATGCGTGTCATACCTTTACATTCAATACTACACCAATATATGTCTGTCATACTTTACATTCAATACTACACCAATGTATGTCTGTCATTCCTTTACATTCAATACTACACCAATATATGCGTGTCATACCTTTACATTCAATACTACACCAATATATGCGTGTCATACTTTACATTCAATACTACACCAATGTATGTGTCATACTTTACATTCAATACTACACCAATGTATGCATGTCATACCTTTACATTCAATACTACACCAATATATGCGTGTCATACCTTTACATTCAATACTACACCAATGTATGTGTCATACTTTACATTCAATACTACACCAATGTATGCGTGTCATACCTTTACATTCAATACTACACCAATGTGTGTGTCATACTTTACATTCAATACTACACCAATATATGCGTGTCATACCTTTACATTCAATACTACACCAATGTATGCGTGTCATACCTTTACATTCAATACTACACCAATATATGCATGTCATACTTTACATTCAATACTACATCAATGTATGTCTGTCATACTTTACATTCAATACTACACCAATATATGCGTGTCATACCTTTACATTCAATACTACATCAATGTATGTCTGTCATACTTTACATTCAATACTACACCAATGTGTGTCTGTCATACTTTACATTCAATACTACACCAATGTATGTCTGTCATACTTTACATTCAATACTACACCAATGTGTGTCTGTCATACTTTACATTCAATACTACATCAATGTATGTCTGTCATACTTTACATTCAATACTACACCAATATGTTTGTCATACTTTACATTCAATACTACACCAATATATGTGTGTCATACTTTACATTCAATACTACATCAATGTATGTCTGTCATACTTTACATTCAATACTACACCAATGTATGTCTGTCATACCTGACATTCAATACTACACCAATGTATGTCTGTCATACCTTTACATTAAATATTATAACAATGTATGTCTGTCATATTTTACATTCAATACTACACCAATGTATGTCTGTCATACCTTTACATTAAATATTATAACAATGTATGTCTGTCTGTCATGTCTTTACATTCAATACTACACCAATATGTTTGTCATACCTTTACATTCAATACTATACCAATGTATGCCTGTCATACCTTTATATTTAATACTATACTAACATATGTGTGTCATACCTTTACATTAAATATCATAACAATGTATGTCTGTCATACATTTACATTCAAGATGAACTCAATGTATCTCTGTCATGCCTTTACATTCAATACTACACCAATATGTTTGTCATACCTTTACATTCAATACTACACCAATGTATGTCATACCTTTACATTCAAGATGAACTCAATGTATCTCTGTCATGCCTTTACATTCAATAACTACACCAATATGTTTGTCATACCTTTACATTCAATACTATACCAATGTATTTCATACCTTTATATTTAATACTATACTAACACATGTGTGTCATACCTTTACTTTCAATACTATACCAATGTATTTCATACCTTTATATTTAATACTATACTAACACATGTGTGTCATACCTTTACTTTCAATACTATACCAATGTATGTCATACCTTTATATTTAATACTATACTAACACATGTGTGTCATACCTTTACTTTCAATACTATACCAATGTATGTCATACCTTTATATTTAATACTATACTAACACATGTTTGTTATACCTTTACATTCAATACTATAGCAGTCTATGTCTGTCATACCTTTACATTCAATACTATACATCCCTCTGACCAGTGGCCACCCGCTTCATACGGCCAGAATCCTTTGGCACCGATAAGTTTGTATTCAAAATTACCCCTTAAGAACAACCACCCCTCAAATGAGACTAGCAGAAAGCATTTTAGTACAAAAAATGTAAAATGCCCCCCACATTAGCAGCCACTTTTGTTTCTTCAAATGTATCCAGAACCAGTAATTAATTCAAATCTTGACACAAGGTAAGCAACTGATTATCTCTATTGTCAATACATGTCTCCCAGTGTCAAATTTCTGTTAGAAGTGTTGACTGTAGATTAATAGTATATCATTATCTATAAAAATCTACGTTTACAGGAAATGGGCTCAATAATGTTAAAGGTAGAGTTTGGGGCTTAACACGTACGTCAAGTTCTTCTCTTTGATAATTATAACCAGTCGTAATTGTTAAGATCATAACAGGGTCAGCATAGGCTAAAAATAGATTTTGTGCATTGGCACACAAAGAAAACCTTGAAGAAAACAGGGTACCAGACAAAGACCAAAAAATTATGTGACAACACAATTATGGCTTTCTTTACGAAGACCGCATTTCATCCACTCGACACAAGTTTTGTCTGCATAATTAAATCACATACAGTTAGCAACACCCAAATAAATCATTACCAAATATTAACATGTCATTGCATTAACGGAGACATTACTTTAGAAAAAAGTCGGTTATTCTACTCTATGACATCGGGGTAGGCGGGACTTGCTGAACAATTTTATATAGAAAAGACTCAGAAAAAAAAGTTTATGTTGAAATGACTCAAATATACAAAATCATAACCAATAAGAATAAATAAGCTGAGAATCAAGTATGAATTATATTTATTTACAAACATTAAGTGATTTCAAAATAATATGTCTAAATTCTATGTACAACAACTTTGGAAATTTGTTTATGGTTGATATCACGTGATTATATGAACTCTGATATCATTGGCATGTAGGTATTTCAGCAACGATGTACTTTCATGTTGTCTGTCAGCTGAATAAAGACACAACAAATGCTATGCTAATGATTTTTAAAGAAAATAAAATATATTCCAAGTGATTTCATGCAGGCAAATCTCGATAAAAGGTCATTCAAGTTTGCTGGGCCAGCTAGTAAGAGGCTACCCCATGCCGAAACCAAATGGTGCTGGTCAATTCCAACTTTTCAAAAGGAAATAGACTCTGACCCTACACCCCTATATAAATGTCCAGATATAAAAAATGGGGTGGCATGGATCAGAGGAAACTCAGACTAGCTTTCTCCCAATAACTCAATATCCCATGTTTTGCAACCATGCTTTTTCTTTCCAATAACATAAGTTTCCATTGCATGAAGATTCATTGGATGAATTTAAACCTTTGACCAATCATATTACTCTATATGATAGTTATGTGCTAACTAATATATAAACAAAAAATTTACAACGGCCATTGCAGAATGGGACCAAACAGCCCATTTTATAAAAAAGTGGATTGGAGATAATATAAAAACTGACTATATCAAGAAAAATCAGATTCAAGTCAAGAGAAAAGTGGAAATCCACTTTAAAACGGAGAAAATTATATCTGAATATTATACTTATTTATGTTTGTTATACCTTTACTTTCAATACTATACCAATTTGTTTGTAAATTGGTGGTCAAAAATCCATATGATTGACTTTATGTGTGAGGTATTAAATATGATGTATCAGCAAAAGTGAAAATCTGGTAAACATCTTTGACCATCTAGCAGTAGTGAGGTGAGGTATACAGATAGGTTGGGAGGAGTTTCTTCCCTTTGCCTGACATGAAATATTGATGGGAAATGATATTAATTTCTTGCCTTTCTGTTATTTGCTGGATTCGAGAAGTAGCAGAGCTTGTTCTTAACATTAATGTGTTTTTCTCAAAACCTTAGAGTTCATAATATCACATCAAAATCTGAATCGCAAATGACACAATACAAATTTAATGACACACGGAAGATAGAATTATAGTACTTAAAATACCTGAGGTCTGTTAGTGGGAGAAAATCCACATCCAGCAGCAGTTTGAGACTGGGTAAACTGTACATCATGATGTGACCATTGGCAATATAACAGGCTAAACATACACAGTCACCTGCAACAAAGACAGGTATCATATGATAATATCAATGAGAATTCTATGTCAAGTGATTTCTTTATATCATGACTCGTCTTGAAATAATGCTGCAAGCTGTTTTAAAAAAGTAGCATATTTTTTTCATTCTATAAGCTTCATACCTTTGGTCAAATGAATATGATAGAGATATATAATAATACAGTAGTTGGGCTCTATAACTGCCATCTCCCACATTCTTATACAGTAGTTGGGCTCTATAACTGTCATCTCCCACATTCTTATACAGTAGTTGGGCTCTATAACTGTCATCTCTCAGATTCTAATATAGTAGTTGGGCTCTATAACCATCATTTCTCACATTCTAATACAGTAGTTGGGCTCCATAACTGTCATCTCTCACATTCTAATACAGTAGTTGGGCTCTATAACTGTCATCTCTCACATTCTAATACAGTAGTTGGGCTCTATAAATGTCATCTCTTAGATTCTAATACAGTAGTTGGGCTCTATAACTGTCATCTCTCACATTCTAATACAGTAGTTGGGCTCTATAACCATCATTTCTCAGATTCTAATACAGTAGTTGGGCTCTATAACTGTCATCTCTCACATTCTAATACAGTAGTTGGGCTCTATAACCATCATTTCTCACATTCTAATACAGTAGTTGGGCTCTATAACTGTCATCTCTCACATTCTTATACAGTAGTTGGGCTCTATAACTGTCATCTCTCACATTCTTATACAGTAGTTGGGCTCTATAACTGTCATCTCTCAGATTCTAATACAGTAGTTGGGCTCTATAACTGTCATCTCTCACATTCTAATACAGTAGTTGGGCTCTATAACTGTCATCTCTCACATTCTAATACAGTAGTTGGGCTCTATAACCATCATTTCTCACATTCTAATACAGTAGTTGGGCTCTATAACTGTCATCTCTCACATTCTTATACAGTAGTTGGGCTCTATAACTCATCTCTCACATTCTTATACAGTAGTTGGGCTCTATAACTGTCATCTCTCAGATTCTAATACAGTAGTTGGGCTCTATAACTGTCATCTCTCACATTCTAATACAGTAGTTGGGCTCTATAACTGTCATCTCTCACATTCTAATACAGTAGTTGGGCTCTATAACTGTCATCTCTCTGATTCTAATACAGTAGTTGGGCTCTATAACTGTCATCTCTCAGATTCTAATACAGTAGTTGGGCTCTATAACTGTCATCTCTCAGATTCTAATACAGTAGTTGGTCTCTATAACTGTCATCTCTCAGATTCTAATACAGTAGTTGGGCTCTATAACCATCATTTCTCACATTCTAATACAGTAGTTGGGCTCTATAACTGTCATCTCTCACATTCTAATACAGTAGTTGGGTTCTATAACTGTCATCTCTCACATTCTAATACAGTAGTTGGGCTCTATAACCATCATTTCTCACATTCTAATACAGTAGTTGGGCTCTATAACTGTCATCTCCCACATTCCTGTACAGTAGTTGGGCTCTATAACTGTCATCTCTCACATTCTAATACAGTAGTTGGGCTCTATAACCGTCATCTCTCACATTCTAATACAGTAGTTGGGCTCTTTAACTGTCATCTCTCAGATTCTAATACAGTAGTTGGGCTCTATAACCGTCATTTCTCAGATTCTAATACAGTAGTTGGGCTCTATAACTGTCATCTCTCACATTCTAATTCAGTAGCTGGGCTCTATAACTGTCATCTCTCACATTCTAATTCAGTAGCTGGGCTCTATAACTGTCATCTCTCACATTCTAATACAGTAGTTGGGCTCTATAACTGTCATCTCTCACATTCTAATTCAGTAGCTGGGCTCTATAACTGTCATCTCTCAGATTCTAATACAGTAGCTGGGCTCTATAACTGTCATCTCTCACATTCTAATACAGTAGTTGGGCTCTATAACTGTCATTTCTCACATTCTAATACAGTAGTTGGGCTCTATAACTGTCATCTCTCACATTCTAATTCAGTAGCTGGGCTCTATAACTGTCATCTCTCACATTCTAATACAGTAGTTGGGCTCTATAACTGTCATCTCTCACATTCTAATTCAGTAGCTGGGCTTTATAACTGTCATCTCTCAGATTCTAATACAGTAGCTGGGCTCTATAACTGTCATCTCTCAGATTCTAATACAGTAGTTGGGCTCTATAACTGTCATCTCTCACATTCTTATACAGTAGTTGGGCTCTATAACTGTCATCTCTCACATTCTTATACAGTAGTTGGGCTCTATAACTGTCATCTCTCAGATTCTAATACAGTAGTTGGGCTCTATAACTGTCATCTCTCATATTCTAATATATTAGCTGGGCTCTATAACTGTCATCTCTTACATTCTAATTCAGTAGCTGGGCTCTATAACTGTCATCTCTCACATTCTAATACAGTAGTTGGGCTCTATAACTGTCATCTCTCAGATTCTAATATATTAGCTGGGCTCTATAACTGTCATCTCTCAGATTCTAATACAGTAGTTGGGCTCTATAACTGTCATCTCTCACATTCTAATACAGTAGTTGGGCTCTATAACTGTCATCTCTCAGATTCTAATACAGTAGTTGGGCTCTATAACTGTCATCTCTCACATTCTAATACAGTAGTTGGGCTCTATAACTGTCATCTCTCACATTCTAATACAGTAGTTGGGCTCTATAACTGTCATCTCTCAGATTCTAATACAGTAGTTGGGCTCTATAACTGTCATCTCTCAGATTCTAATACAGTAGTTGGGCTCTATAACTGTCATCTCTCAGATTCTAATACAGTAGTTGGGCTCTATAACCATCATTTCTCACATTCTAATACAGTAGTTGGGCTCTATAACTGTCATCTCTCACATTCTAATACAGTAGTTGGGCTCTTTAACTGTCATCTCTCACATTCTAATACAGTAGTTGGGCTCTATAACCATCATTTCTCACATTCTAATACAGTAGTTGGGCTCTATAACTGTCATCTCTCACATTCTTATACAGTAGTTGGGCTCTATAACTGTCATCTCTCACATTCTAATATATTAGCTGGGCTCTATAACTGTCATCTCTCAGATTCTAATACAGTAGTTGGGCTCTATAACCATCATTTCTCACATTCTAATACAGCAGTTGGGCTCTATAACTGTCATCTCTCACATTCTTATACAGTAGTTGGGCTCTATAACTGTCATCTCTCAGATTCTAATACAGTAGTTGGGCTCTATAACTGTCATCTCTCAGATTCTAATACAGTAGTTGGGCTCTATAACTGTCATCTCTCACATTCTAATACAGTAGTTGGGCTCTATAACTGTCATCTCTCACATTCTAATTCAGTAGCTGGGTTCTATAACTGTCATCTCTCACATTCTAATTCAGTAGCTGGGCTCTATAACTGTCATCTCTCAGATTCTAATACAGTAGCTGGGCTCTATAACTGTCATCTCTCACATTCTAATACAGTAGTTGGGCTCTATAACTGTCATCTCTCACATTCTAATACAGTAGTTGGGCTCTATAAGTGTCATCTCTCACATTCTAATACAGTAGTTGGGCTCTATAACTGTCATCTCTCAGATTCTAATACAGTAGTTAGGCTCTATAACTGTCATCTCTCACATTCTAATACAGTAGCTGTACTCTATAACTGTCATCTCTCACATTCTAATATATTAGCTGGGCTCTATAACTGTCATCTCTCACATTCTAATTCAGTAGCTGGGCTCTATAACTGTCATCTCTCACATTCTAATACAGTAGTTGGGCTCTATAACTGTCATCTCTCAGATTCTAATACAGTAGTTGGGCTCTATAACTGTCATCTCTCACATTCTAATACAGTAGTTGGGCTCTATAACTGTCATCTCTCACATTCTAATACAGTAGTTGGGCTCTATAACTGTCATCTCTCAGTTTCTAATATATTAGCTGGGCTCTATAACTGTCATCTCTCACATTCTAATACAGTAGTTGGGCTCTATAACTGTCATCTCTCACATTCTAATACAGTAGTTGGGCTCTATAACTGTCATCTCTCACATTCTAATATATTAGCTGGGCTCTTTAACTGCCATCTCTTACATTCTTATACAGTAGTTGGGCTCTATAACTGTCATCTCTCACATTCTAATACAGTAGTTGGGCTCTATAAATGCCATCTCTCAGATTCTAATATAGTAGTTGGGCTCTATAACTGTCATCTCTCAGTTTCTAATATATTAGCTGGGCTCTATAACTGTCATCTCTCACATTCTAATACAGTAGTTGGGCTCTATAACTGTCATCTCTCACATTCTAATACAGTAGTTGGGCTCTATAACTGTCATCTCTCACATTCTAATACAGTAGTTGGGCTCTATAACTGTCATCTCTCACATTCTAATACAGTAGTTGGGCTCTATAACTGTCATCTCTCACATTCTAATAATAGTAGCTGTACTCTATAACTGTCATCTCTCAGATTCTAATATATTAGCTGGGCTCTATAACTGTCATCTCTCACATTCTAATACAGTAGTTGGGCTCTATAACTGTCATCTCTCACATTCTAATACAGTAGTTGGGCTCTATAACTGTCATCTCTCAGATTCTAATACAGTAGTTGGGCTCTATAACTGTCATCTCTCACATTCTAATAATAGTAGCTGTACTCTATAACTGTCATCTCTCAGATTCTAATATATTAGCTGGGCTCTATAACTGTCATCTCTCACATTCTAATACAGTAGTTGGGCTCTATAACTGTCATCTCTCACATTCTAATACAGAAGTTGGGCTCTATAACCATCATTTCTCACATTCTAATATAGTAGCTGTACTCTATAACTGTCATCTCTCACATTCTAATACAGTAGTTGGGCTCTATAACTGTCATCTCTCACATTCTAATACAGTAGTTGGGCTCTATAACCATCATTTCTCAGATTCTAATACAGTAGTTGGGCTCTATAACTGTCATCTCTCACATTCTAATACAGTAGTTGGGCTCTATAACTGTCATCTCTCACATTCTAATACAGTAGTTGGGCTCTATAACTGTCATCTCTCAGATTCTAATACAGTAGTTGGGCTCTATAACTGTCATCTCTCACATTCTAATATAGTAGCTGTACTCTATAACTGTCATCTCTCAGATTCTAATATATTAGCTGGGCTCTATAACTGTCATCTCTCACATTCTAATACAGTAGTTGGGCTCTATAACTGTCATCTCTCACATTCTAATACAGTAGTTGGGCTCTATAACTGTCATCTCTCAGTTTCTAATATATTAGCTGGGCTCTATAACTGTCATCTCTCACATTCTAATACAGTAGTTGGGCTCTATAACTGTCATCTCTCACATTCTAATACAGTAGTTGGGCTCTATAACTGTCATCTCTCACATTCTAATATATTAGCTGGGCTCTTTAACTGCCATCTCTCACATTCTAATACAGTAGTTGGGCTCTATAACTGTCATCTCTCACATTCTAATACAGTAGTTGGGCTCTATAACTGTCATCTCTCAGATTCTAATACAGTAGTTGGGCTCTATAACTGTCATCTCTCACATTCTAATACAGTAGTTGGGCTCTATAACTGTCATCTCTCACATTCTAATACAGTAGTTGGGCTCTATATCCATCATTTCTCACATTCTAAAGCAGACATGTATCATGTTGTCTTTATCATTTTCGTGATTATAGTGGTGTCATGTTTTAGCATGTTTGTGATGATAATAGTAAAGTGGTGTCTTTAGCATGTTTGTAATAAAAGTGGTGTCGTTTTATCTTTAGTATGTTCGTGATGATAATGATGTCATATTGCCATCCCCAAAATAACTGAACCAGTGTATCTCCATCAAAGGATTTGACTTTTTTTTTTTTAGTTTTTTTTTTTTAAATTTAGTTTATTGCATTTGTCCCCAGTCAAGTCAAGTAAACACTGTAATAATTTTTTTAAAAAAGTGTCAGTTCTGTCTGCCCTCAATCGATCCTTTTGGGGTTTGGTCCTAAACCCAAGTTGTCATTGTTTACAAGCAGAGTTAAGATAAGCATTATATGCAGATGTTTTTTGTTTTTTTTAAATGCTATTTTTTTACGCCGTGGTTTCAAAAGCAGGATGTTAAGTGATTTTTCTTCTTCATCATCAATTGTACATTCAGCGGCCGTCATCAACGTGTTATGGACCTTGAATCCTTGGCACTTCACACTCGGTAACATAGTCACTAAATACGAGACTCTGCTATGTGGTGATTTACTATCCAATTTGGATAATATCCCTACGCTGGCAAACTCTGAGGATATGTCCGTATGTTAAGAGCAACAAATTATTTTTTTATTATTTTTTTTTGGGGGGGGGGGGCCGAGTGGTTTAAAGCGCTCTCCATTACAGATCATTGCCATTTCACCTCTGTGTGGGTTTGAGTCTCGGATTTGGCCAATGCCGGTATGTGAGAAAGCTTGCCAGTAGCTTTTCGTGGGTCGGTGGTTCTTTCCGGGATTTTCCTGGGTTCTTCCTCCACCATTAATACTGGCCGCCATAAATAGCCTATTTTGTGTTGAATAAAGGTGTTAAACCCTACTACAACATTAACAACATTGTAATTAATTGCAACCGATTGGAAGATCTAAATTACATTTCTGCAGTTACAAACTGATAAAGATTTACTCAACTGACACTAAAACAGTTTAATTTTATTCTGGTTTTCAATTTTTCACTAAACAATGACAAAGTCAAAAGGATAACATTCAGCTTTGAATTAATGCCCTGAACATGTTCAGGTTAATTCCCCTATCAGTGATGACTAAGGTATGAACAGATGGCCATATGAAGTCATACAGCCCCAACATATGGTGTAAAGACCAAACTGGCACATACGCTTAAGCATAGATTGAATGTGAATATTTGGTGGAAAGTCTTATGTATCAAATGTAGGTCACAGTGACCAGCTTTTTTGTACTGTCATGTACACCTCACTAAGATGGATTAGCATATAAAGTGTAGGGTTAACAGTGTTGAAAATTAGCTAAAATTAATTTTGGCACATAAATGAAAGTATATAATTGTGTCTTGGTAATTTAGTGCCAGAGAAGATGTATCTATATTTTTGTAAAGTTTGAAGATTGGGTCCTAGAAAGGAATGGCATACTGAAAGAACAGGTGAAATAGAAAAGTCATGACATAGTAAACAATACATGTATTTAGCAAACTGAAATGCCCCGAGACTGTGCATTATGAACTGGGCCATACTGCTAAAATTTAACAGTTGGACAAACAGAATGGATAAACACCAAATGCCCATACCACATTAACTGGGGCAGGGAAATAAAAGTAGGTCATGGTTATCAACCTTCTTGATAGTGTTAAGTTACATTACTAAAAATGTAAAATTTACCAATTTTTGTACATAACTGTAGGTATAATAGATTACAATACATCTAGGGTGTAATGAAGAAACAATCTAAAGAATGGGCACAATTCTATATCTACTCCTAGTTTAGTAAGTATGGGGAGAACAATACAATTGTTCAACTTACCTTTAAAGGAAACAATATCAGCTCTGACGACAAAGGAATGTTCAGATATTCTAACCTTATATGGACAGGTTTGTGATGGTAATGCTACAACCTGAAATAAAATTTAAAGATTCAAAGATGCATGTAAAAAGTATATTTCTTTTGTTTGGTTTTATAAAATTGTCCAAAATAAAGCTTCTCATCTCTTGTTAATTTGCCTAAAATGATTATACACTGCTCCCTCAATAACTCGCGCACAACAGGGTTCAAAAACATCACCTGCACAATAAGCAAGGTGCAAGTTATCGAGGGACCTATAATAATAAAAGAAAACAATAAAAGGATCGACAACAAAGGCAAAAGGGTGGGTGGGTGGCAGATTTTATAGTGTTGAATACTCACTTTATAATCGTGCTGTGATTAACTTTGAATAAATATCTCTTTATAACAGTAGTTTACGTTTTCCTCATATAGTAACATAAATTTCATGATAAATTACCGTATATTGAGGAGTGAATCGAAAACATTATTCCACATGGTTTCCATTCGCTTAACATGAGTACCACTTCACTCACTGTGTATTGCTTCACATAGCAAGATATTTAACTGCTGTTTTCATTGATTGCTATTTCACCAGACTGTTTATTTGCAGTGTATTGATGACAATTTATCAACAAATAAACCCTAACATAATATGTGATATCTTATTTAGAACTAGCAAATTTTACAATATATGAATCGATCATTATTGGCATTAATCACAATTTTTGATGATAAAATGAGAAATGTATAACGGTTTAATTTACCAATTCTTAATTTTTTTCATATTCAGCATATTTTGAAAGATTTGTTAAAAATATTATCTTTGGGGAAAAATCAGGATCCAAGTCAGACACCGCATTATAAGCAGGTTTGCGAGTTATCAGGGCGTGAGTTATTGAGAAGCGGTGAAATAACAAATCTGAAAGATATTACCTTGCTTGAAATAACAAATCTGAAAGATTTTACCTTGCTTTAATTTTCTGAACAAAGAAAAACTTTTTGCTCACCTGAAGATAGTGATAGCTACCAACACTGATCAAACACAATTTCAGTAAAATGACCACTTTTTATTCTTTTGCAAAACAATGAGAAACACAGACTCTGATATTATGACAGAGTTGTTGAGGAAGAGTTACCCTAGCTTGTTTCTCTGAGCATATGATGGCAAACTGGCGGTCTGACATCTCTGTTGAGGAGCTGGGGGAAATACGGGGTTTCGGAGCTGCTTGTGAAGTTTGTCCTGAAAGTCACAAAAGTGATGAGAATTATGTACTACTATATGAACATGTGTATTATTCACACCTAATTGCAAACAGTGCTTATTCTGAATACAGTACTTTCACTAACCATGAGCCATACAAATGGTAAGCCTCATAGGAGAGGTCACCTTATAGAATGCTGTATTATGCTGGAAAATACAGCAGAAGCAAGAGCACATTATACCAGCTCAATGATGGTGCACACTATACATAGTATAAGTGAGGTCACTTTAAACCTTTTGTATCATGGTGCAAAGTACACACATTACAAGTGAGGTTGCCTTCTATCAATTGTATCATGATGCAAAATATACACAGAAAAAAATGAGGTTGCCTTATACCAGCTGTAACATGGTGCTAAGTACACAGAGTACAAGTGAGATCACATTAAACCAGCTGTATCATGTTGCAAAGTACACACTATATAAGTGAGATCACCTTATACCAGCTGTATCGAGGTGAAAAGTACACACAACGCAAGTCATATCACCTTATACCAAGCTGTTAGAACAAAATACACAATATACAAGTCAGAACAACTAATAACAATTGAATCATTGTGCAAACACCACATTATTCCCTCACAATAATGCTGTTTATGGAAACAATAAAACTGGACTACACATAATGAAGACAGCACATAATGGAGATAGCACATGATGGAGATAGCACATGATGGAGACAGCACATAATGGAAACAGCACATAATGGAGACAGCACATAATGGAAACAGCACATATTGCAGACAGCACATAATCGAGATAGCACATAATGGAGACAGCACATAATGGAGACAGCACATAACCGAGACAGTACATAATGGAGATGGCACATACTATAGATAAATTTAGTGTTAACAAGTCATCTGGAATTTGCACTTTACTGTGCAAAAGGAATTTCCAGTAATTCAAGAAAAGACTTATTTCCTTTTAACCGTAGAGAGTTCAAACCATCTCTAGTACACTTCAGCAATAACAAGAGTTTCTATGTAGCTGCTGTGGTACACATATTCGATGTTACCTTGGTACCATTTTTATTTGGGACAAAGCAGAACTCACTAAAAGTCCTTTGGTGAAGACCCTTTGTCAAAATGATTACCCATTCAGTAGGAGTTATAACAAGACTAAGTCAATTGCCATATCAGTCACAATTGTTGTATAGCATGTCATTTATGAACAACCTGGTATCACAAGCCTAATGCTGAAAACCCATGTTGATAAAGCCACTGGAGACATGAGATAACAGCTGTTTCAAGCTATGACTTTATACTCAGGAGTAGCATTAACTGATGAATATACCATTTTTAGCTCAAGACCAACTCATGTCATAAGAAGATTTGATGAAAACCTGAGACCAATAAGACATTATATATAATAAGATTTCTTAGATCACTTCCATGGTGGCCATTATGATTATCAGACTGACATCATTTTTATTTTGGACCAGCTTGACATCACAAGAAGTCTTTTGGTGAAAACCCAATAATAATATTTTCAAGATAGACACCATGGCAGCCATATTAAATGTTAGAGTAGCATCACTTTTATTGATTACCAACTAGACATCATAAGGAATCTTTCAGTTAACCTATCATATTGATATGATCGCTCCAGTGGCCTAGTGGTTGGAGTGTCTGCCGCTGAAGCAGGAGGTCGTTGGTTCGTTTGATCCCTGGCTGAGTCATACAGAAATGGTAATAACAACTACCTCGCTCTACTCTCAGTATTGAGGTAATTGTTAGGACTGGTCGGCCTGGTGTCAGGATAATGTGACTGGGTGGTACATCATGTTACATGTCTGTGGCATGATGCCACAGTGCTAGATATCACTAAAAACTGCCTCACTGCAAACATCGTAACGATATTATTGATTTTTTTAAATAAAAGCTACGTTAAAAAAATAATCACACACACACTCATATTGGCATGACAATCTATTTAGGAAGATTAATGATAATAAGATTTTCAAAATGGCTTCCCTGGTGGCCATATTGGATATCCTAATATTTCATTTAGGAACTGTACATCTAAAGAAATCTTGGTGTTGATGTGACCATCATATCAGAAGGTGTAGTGATAACAACTCACGATTGCCACCATTTTTATTGAGGACCAACTAGGCATGATATGAAGTTTTAGTTAACACTTTATGCTGATATATTCATCCAAGCAGAAGTATTACTTATAACAAGATTTTCAAGATGGCTGGCCATATTGGATGTCCAAGCAGCATATTTTTTTTTTTATTTAGGATCAACTATATCATGGGTTGAATGTACAGTGGACTCCACATCACTGCACATCGGTTAACTGCACATGCCGGATAATTGCACGTAGTCACGCCGGTCCCATTTTTTTCTCAATGCTTTTCAATGGGAACAAACTTCGGATAACTGCACTTCACTTAAATGCACACTCCGGATAATAGCACGATATATTTCTGCCCGTGGCACATTATTCTATATAATTTTACTCCTGTTAACTGCACAATGTATATTCATGATCAGTTATTGTCAGTCCACTGCTGTAGTGCTTCCAATAAGCCAACAATTAAACCAGTAAATGCAACTTTGTAAATGACTGACATGTAAAGGACGTCTTAGGTGGTACATACATGTATATCCGCGCCCACTAGGGAGCAATAGCGTGGGAGAAATCATAGTACAGCATGGGAAACATTGCTCTAAACCATTCGCGTTTGAATGATTTCAAATCAAAAAATGGACGGTTGGAAAGATGGAAAATGCGCAACAGAATTCAATTAAATGACAACACAGCGAAAAACAGGATGCAGACGACTTTGGAGCTGAATGCTTTTTCTGTCGGAGATGACCCATCAATATCTGATACCAGTTTTCGAACAACAAGCGATCTATAGAATTTCTTGAAATTCACTATAAATCCATCATCCATTGGTTGAATCAGTGAAACTGTGCTCGGAGGAAGGAAAACAAGCTTAACATTTAAGTAAAAGTTGAAAGAGAGGATTCTAATCATTGTTTAAATTTTTTCTTCACATATATTCGTGCCGTGATAATTTAAAGCTGTATTGTACCGTACTTCGGTTAACTGCACACTTCGGTTAACTGCACAGTCTCGTGACGGGCCCGAGGGTGTGCAGTTAACTGGAGTCGACTGTACATGTAAAGTTTTGAGGCAATATTCCAAGCAGTTTAGGAGGAGCAGTGATAACACACTTGTACTAATGGATGAATATATGACAAACAGTAGAGCTAAAAAAAAGTGAATATAAATTTCTTGAAAATCGTGCAAGTTTGTGATGATCTTTCGATCATGACCTTAATATAAAAACAACTCAATTTCAAAGCAAACACTGAAAAATTGCAAGAGTAGTTATATTCACAAAATTCTGTTATAGATCGCTTTTAGGAGAGTTATTCTGTAGAAAATTAAGCGAGCATTAATATTTTACTATGTGTATCTTTCGATGACCATAGATAGAAAAACTGCAGGTCCAAGTTATACAAATAAAACTTTGCCATACACTATATTATGCTACAAAAGGAGCAATACCCCCCCCCCCCAATTTCATGAACTAAGTGATTTATTGATATGCGCATCTTTGGGTGATAACAGTACTTTCTATCAATCCATCAAAATCTGAGGAGCTTGCAGTGCTATTAAGATTGTAACATGCATTGTTTTAAGCTACAATATAAATGGGGAAATACCTCTAATAAAACTTGCATGACCAAACTGAATTGTTAACAAGTGACTGAAGATGTAATGAACATGATATTTACACAATTTCATGGCAATTCTTCAAAAGCTGTGTCATACATTACATTAAATTACAAAACAAAAATAGAAATAGCTCAAATTAAAAACTGCAAGAGCAAGATGATTTATTGATATGTGTATAGATATCCACAGGTGATGAAGGCAATCCATAATAGAGGATGGGAACTAATTACACTAGCAAATTTATGTCCTATATTATTACCTGGCAAAGACAGCAATTACAACAAGATAAAGTGATTAGTCAATCTAGCAGAACCTGTCTTGAAAGACCACTATTATGTGAGACCACCTGTCATGAGAGACCTTATTCTCAATGCAGAGTTTTAATGATTATATATTCTTGTGATCTCTTATGGGAGACCAGAATTTTGGCATAAGGGGTACTGTACACACACATCTTTAGGTATTGATCAGGTATTTACCAAGTACGCTGTTATAAGACAAAGGTCCAATAACTATAAAATAACCGATTTGTTCACATTTGCATCTTCAGGTGATGGTCATAATATTCACTGGGTTTCATGGCAAAACAAAAACAGCAGGACAAGCTGGTAATGATTGAAGCGGTGGATGGAATGCAGAATAACAGAAGGATTGACATGAGGAATAATATTGCTGATATTATTAGTTTTTAATATTATTGTGATCTGATATTAAACATTAACTGTATGGGTTTTACCACTCTTATGAAAAGTGTCAATTTTCCATATATCTTGGAGAAAGAACAAAATGTTTGAAAAAATGAAATCTTACAAATTTTGCACTGCACCATATCTGCATGTTGGGACACACACACACACACACACACACACACACACACACACACACACACACACACACACACACACACACACACACACACACACATGACCAGTCTCCAAGGTCCAGTTTTAGAACAATTTCAAGAAAAATAACCATAATCACTGTACATATATTCTATTCTTTATTAATAGTAGCTAAAATAGTGTATTCATTCATCTAAAAATAAAATTATAAGATAAACTTCTATCATTAAACATATATTCTATTCTTTATTAATAGTAGCTAAAATAGTGTATTCATTCATCTAAAAATAAAATTATAAGATAAACTTCTATCATTAAACATTAAATCACAGTTTATAATTGAAGATCACATATTTTAGCATATGAAATCGTTTCTGAATTACATCTTTTCCTTGATAACAACCTAATTTTGTATTATCAAACTTATAAACCACTTTTTTGTAAGTGATCTGCTCTTTTTCACTTCTTTCAGTTACAATATTTTCTCCAGAATTAAAACTTGTCTCTTTTTAGTTGGAGGTTCACCCATTGTTACTAAGGTTCCAGGTGTTGAAATTATTAGTGCTCATTTGTAATATCGAACGTAAAGATGGTTTTGACTGGACTGTGGGAAAATATGAAAAGTCTATACATGTACATATGCATAGCTAACAATTAATGAAATAAAAAGAAACTATTGTTTCATCCAGAAACAGAACCATTTACTTAGACACAAAGATCAACGGCTTCATTCAAAAATGACATACAGGGATTAACTCTATAAGCAAGGTGTGTAATACCAACTTGAATAGACGACAGCTTTGTGATTGGGCTGGTTTACAACAAAACCTTTAAAACACTAACAGCATAGCTAACAAAAATGTCAGACATCGGTATCCAGCCTATTTTATTAAATTTTTAACAAATATTTTCAGATTATATGAGCAGTCATCTTTACAGGGCTTAAAAAGAAGTCGGTGGAGTTTATCCTAGTTATTTTGCGATGCGGTCATTCACAGCAGTGTCGAAATGCATATTTTGCCAAGATAACCATGGTTGTTGGTCGTGTTCATCTAGTGGTCGCTCATAACAGAGCATCTATATAACAAAATCAATCTGTGCATTATGATTGTGGTTGGAAAGAACAGGTGGTCGCTCATAGCAGTTTTTACTGTGTGTGTGTGCATATATATATATGTGAATGAGGTTTTGCTGTACAATAAGCTAGATGACTTGCGTGGTGTCTGTTTAAGGGTCTTTTCTTCTCGATTATCTCTGGCTTGATCCCGCCACTGGTCTGACAATTTGGGAATGAGGGTTCCATTACAATCCAAGAATGATATATTCTGAATTGGTCCTTTTAACCTGAAGATTGTACCTGCAGAAAAGAAGACCAAATATGCATATGCACTTTTCAAGCCACTATTTGCATACATACACTCTCACTTTTCCTTTTCCTCAACTGATCCTGTATTATTTGTATACCCTTCTTTTGAGCGCAGATTCCAAACTCAAACTCAAAGTTGCAAACTTTCATGCTCTGTGATTTTAATTATAGCAAAGCTAAGATCATAAAAGAGCAAGGAGTCATCAACAGCCTTGCTTCCTGAATTTCATGGGATGAAATTTCTCTAAATACCATGCAACAGGCAGTACTTTTATGTATGAGAAAAATGAAACTACATCATAACAAGGCTTTTCTAATTAATTTCTTCACTTTTCTGCATAAATTACCTCTGAGTGCCAATATGAGAATTTTAAGTACACTATAAACTTTGTAACTAGCTTCTCTACAATGAATCCATTCTGTGAAAAAATGATTTTCATGCATATAGTACACAGTTTGCTTGGTTCCATTGTTTTTGTTGTTTACACTTATGAGTATAATAAACTAATGATTAATGTTAACATTTTTCAATTATGTGACATGAAGAATTTTCAGTGTTTAATTAGTCAATAATTAACTCTTACATATGATCTGTATTCCTTTTTTATCTTTTATATTCTACCAGTATGACTTAATTTGACACAAAAGACTAATTAACATGACAATACAAAGCAGATCAACTTTAATTGAATGCAAAAATGCAGCCAATCCCTTCAGTAAGTTGTAGATTAAAATGTTCGTACTTAATTAGGTTCTCTTTAATTGCTCATGAATATTGCTTTGACAGTTTATTGATACTTTTTACATTTGAAGACGAGTATATTATATTTACTGATGATTGCACTAAAAATTAATTAAAACATAAAACTGAAACATGACTTTCATGTGAACTTATTTAACTATTTCTTACAGTCTCTGCCTTTGGTTTATTAGGAATTGTACCCCACCTGCTATCTTTCCAAGCATTTACCTGACAGGGCAATATTAAATTTATTGAACCATGAAAAGTTTCAATGCAAACCTTAGTAATTTTGGAAAAATAAAGTCTTCAACAATCAGAAAATGTTAACAAATACTATCACTAGTATACAGATTAGCCTAACATACATCATAAGGTACATGATTGTCACAGAGATATTGTGTACATACAAAATAAAAGTCAGCACACCTACAATGTATACAACATGCAAAATACCAGTTAACAAAATTAAATTAGAAAAAAAGTGATAAAATTCTATGAATCATAAAAATGTGTAAGTAGAATATAGACTTTACGACTTTTGGTAATTATGCCATAGATTAAAAAATAATGCAATGTAAATTAAATTGCTTTATAATATCTGCCATTACTACATTTATCTAATCAAAATACACAGTTACATTTATCATATAACTCTATCGTTTTGGCTTTTTCTATAGGAATAAAATTGGATCCACACCTGCCTCTTTGTTATAAGCATGACTGCAAATATTCCAGATGTGATAAGAGCTAGGGAGTGCTGTGTCAGAATATAAATTATTCTCAGTAACTTAAAGCAGACTGCATGCTTAAGTAGGACACATCTCTCCAAGTAAAAAAAATCCTGTCACACTGTGATAATAGAAATAAATTATTCTTAGCAACTCGGAGAAGACTGCATGCTTATGAGGTATAAATCTTTCCAAGTAAAAAAACCTCCCATCACACTTTGAGATACTACTTAGCAATACCAAGTCAAATAGTGAAGTCCTTAATATGACATGATAAAATGTATTGATTAGAGTTTCTTCAACATGTTAAATTTGTCTACTTTTTTAAAAATTATTTCCGTATTTGCACAGACAATTGTAGGCATAAAAATCAAAATTCCATTTAATTACCTATATATTTTATTACATACAATTAGCAAACTTTTAATAAAATAATTTTGTGAACAAAAATTTAACAATACAAATAAATTAATTTTTTTTTACGGTTTGAAGGGTATTTGAAAAATTATAGTGTACAGGATCAATGGACAATTCTGTTTAGCTCATGGACTCTCTGATAATAACTATTATTACTGATATAGGCAAATCCGCATAAATGCCCAAGTTACTCTATTAAGGCAAATATATCATGATAACATAAATACAGAATAACCTATATATGTTTACATACCACTTGGTGATACAATGACAGGTTGCGTCAGTCTTTGGTCACCCTGTTGGGGGAGGTTTAGCAATATCACCAATACAGAACCAAGACTTGTTCCAACCCATAAACAAGGACATGTGAAATTATCTGAAAAAAAAAACTGATTTTAATTCCAAGGCAAAGAATGGTCAAGGCAATTAAAAGAAAATTCTCTGAAATTAGAGAAAAATGGCATTTAACAAAATATGGGCCCTGACTATGTTTGGAAATGTGACAATCAGAAAGTTACACAAATTCTGTCAAATTAGAGAAAAATGGCAGTTAACAAAATATGGGCCCTAACTATGTCTGGTAATGTGACAATCAGAAAGTTACACAAATTCTCTGAAATTAGAGAAAAATGGCAGTTAACAAAATAATAATAAAAAAAAATCTTCATGAGACAACTGCTGACATTGGTGCCAGGAAATGTGATATGTATCATGCACACTTATAGGTCAGGTCCAAGTGCAAACAAAACAAACACTGATTTGCCATCACCATTAGATCAGGGTCTACATGTTTGTTTTGCTGATTATCTTTAACAATCTGATTAGACCCAGATCTGCAGGTGCATGATGTGATGGCATTTCTTGGCAGTGTGCATATGAATAGTATCCCTGAACCTTCCTGAGTGCAACCAGACATTTGACAGGCTTCACACTCACAATATAAATCTACTATTTGTGATGTATATTCATATAAAAAGTTAGCAAAATTTTCAGTCTCTCCAAAAGTCTAATCCTGCATTATGAGCAAACCATCTCATTCACTTGCTACATATTTCCTCACAACTTTCTGAGTGTGTCTGTGTTATTTTAATAACAAAATGTATTTACTTGTATTTGTATCAGTGATCATATTATAATATTGCCACAACTGCACTATGGTAAATACAACTACTTAAAGTTCATTTAAAGCATTCTCTTTGTTTCTTTCATACAGAAGTCAGTTTCAATTTCCTTTACACTTCATGACCACTGTCACTGGATCAAAGTCTTTTATATAAATAGCAACATGAGTTGTTATGATTCTCATAACACTCAGCCAGTACTGCACATTTGGATGTGATCAAATTCTGTCATGAAAATTCATTCCCCCTATACACTTGACACTAGAAGTATCCAGCTGAAGATTTTTATCAAAATAAATTCATGAACTGAAATTTTACTCCAAACAGACCTCTGCTGTACACAATTGACTTGAATATACCCCATTTATTACTTCAGCAGGCACTGATCAATGTGTCGCTGTTCCTTCTTGGTTGACCATGATGTCCATGTAATATCATTACCAAACTAAGGTACTGAGGCTAACTTTTTCTAGAAAAGGAATTTTTAAAATAAATTATGTTTGACTGAAATATTTACCTGATCACATTAACATTAGAAAATTACACTCTGCTACCAAAAGATATAGATCTCCTTGAAAGAAAAAAAAATGTATGTGTTTTTGAGGTGTTACAAGTAATAAAGGAATAAAGGGTTGTCATGATTTGTCAATCTCATATACCGTAAAATGAGGGTCAAAGAGAAAACTGCATACTGTAATCCTGAAGCAACTTTCAAATACCAAAACACCAGTAAAATTTCCTCAGCTTAAGATAGTGTATTAAAAGTTTGGATGACACTGATATACTATGTGCATCTTTATCGATGTTTAAACACACAATTCCAAAAAGATGTTGAGAAATCAAAGTTAATGGCAAATTGTATATTGTAGACAGCTTGTGCACTGATGGAAATGTGACCAGACAGATAAAGAAATAAAGAGTCTTCTTATCTGTAAGATTAAATTACAGACAAAAACACAATCATATAGTCCTCAATTTAAATCTAAAACAGAATTTACACTTCATTAATAATGAGACTACGGTATACATTTTTACAAAATAAAAATTACTTTGACCTTTTTGCATTATAGAAGTTGTACATGTAGCTATGTCAATCAGCGTGAATCATTCTTTTTATGACCTCTGCCGCTGTTTGATTTGGTAGGAAAATATGTTGCAAATACTTTTATCTTTACTACTCTGATGGAAATCAGGTAGGGTTTTATTTTGCCACTTTGTGTGCATTACTTTTGCATTAGAAAGTCATGTAGTAAACAACAGTCACATGATGAAAGACAGATATTTTCCACTGGTGTTCTACACTGGATAAGAGGACTACAAGAATGTGAGAAAAAAAATGGTCTTAAACAAAAGGGTCAATAGAACCTGAAACTGTTCACCAGGCTAAATCTGCTGCATTTCCTAAGACAACATAAGCTGGCCAATTCAACAAAGTTAAAATGTTCAAATTATGTACCCAAGTGAAAATATTTTGCTGCTTCATTATAATAATAAAACAGCACAATATTCTATCTCAGCCACAAAAAATTAATATTTTATTTTCTTAACTGGCCAGGAGAAGAGAACCTGGGAAAGAAAGACACGTATACTAACCATTTTTTCTAGAAAAGGAGTCTGCAAAAACCAGACACTGAATTGCTTCTTTTGAAACATTCTCCAAGCTCGACATACTTGAGCTTCTTGACCGAGAAAAAGTACTATCATTTTTATCTGCAAATGAAATGACATCCCAATTAGTTTAATAATCACAGTATTCAAATATTTATTGCATATTATTTGAAAAGCAAGCCATCTAAAATACCTCATAACTGACAAGAAAACAACTTGTCTATCAATAGAACTTGAAACATTCTATATAACAGCTGCAAAATTTTAAACATAAGGTGTGCGTGTGTGTGCACATGTGTGATTCGGAATTTTAATGTAGCTTTAAAAGTTTCAGTGTGTGTATGTGTGTGTACAAATATATGTATGTTTAATCAGCAAGTTGTTCATCATAGAAATACAAATGTAAAACTTGTAAGCAAAGCAGATCACACTAAAATTAAATTTAGTTTTAAACCAGTCATATTTTTTCCATTTTGCACAATTCCCATACTTTAAAATAGCTCCAAATTGACAAACCAATCTAACAAATCTGAATAATTATTGTATATAATAAATTATACAAAACTGTAGTTTTAGAACTGTTTAATTTAAACAGAGGTACACATTTAGAACTGTTTAATTTAAACAGAGGTACAAATAAAGGCTCAATCCAAACCGTGGAATGAATAAAGTCCATAATAATATCATTAAATGGGTAAAACGTATAAACAGCAAACCATCTGTCTGTACTCAAGCAATTTTGTAAGTGGGATGGTATACAAGTGCCTTTAATCTGTGTACCATCCATGTCAAGTCAATTGTGTACATTGGGTGGTATATGAGTGCCTTTAATCTGTATGCCATCCATGTCAAATCACTTTTTTAAGTGAGATGGTATATAGAGTGCCTTTGATCTGTGTGCCATCCATGTCAAATCACTTTCGTAGGTGGGATGGTATACAGAATGCTTTTAATCTGTATGCCATCCACGACAAGTCACATTTGTAAATGGGATGGTATGCAGAGTGCCTTTAATCTGAGTGCCATCCATGTCAAGTCAAAATGGTGAATGGAATGGTATCCAGAGTACCTTTATTCTGTGTGCCATCCAATGTCAAGTTGCTGTGCATGATTGTCATGCTGAACCACAAATGAGGAATAAATTTGTCAGAGTTTAAAGTAGCCTTTGAGAAGTCAGAACTTATTATTATAAGAAAATAAAGTTTTAAATGCCGAGTCTTAGAAATTAAAAACAAGTTTCAAAAACCAGTCATGCCTATACTTACATGTCATGGACCATTCAAGCATGAAAACAATCATAAATATAAATGTATACATTTTTAAATCCACAGTCAAGAAAGATATTGTTATATTTACTTATTTTATCAATTGTAAAGTAAACAGAAAGACAAGCGAACAATATTTCAACCAATATAAGATTCAAGAAATTACAAATTTGGTTTAAATGTGTCATACACCATACTTTATCTGAATATATCTTGCTTTAGAAAGAAGCCAGACTAAATGTATGCATGAAAATGCTATAAGTGACAAAGTGATTTTACCCAAGAAAGCATTTAAAACCTTTAATGCATGCATATGTACACACACATATCATGGCCATTATTTTGGTTAACACGCAACCACAAAAGAACTCTAAAAATACAGAAAGGACTAATCCATCGAACTACACTATTTAGCAGTGAAAAACTAGCAAACCAAAACATTTTTTTTTGTAAATATTTTTCTCTGTAACATGGCTATATTACTATATGTTAACCTAAATGTAAGCAACCAGCATTGTAAATAAAAAAGCAAAAATCTTTAATATTTAATAATGATCACGGCTTGAATCAATTAGGCATAACAAAAAACAAGAACGTACACAAGGTCAACCATTTTAATTATACCATATCTGAGGCTTCATTGAAAACTATCAAAGATACCTGACATTTCTACTAGTGTAGTTATAATGTATCTAATTTAGTCAGCAGGGTGAAAGGGACAACTGTGCATTCACAATATTGAAAGCATGCTGTGTTACTGTATATACTTGCTTATACTTTGGTTAAACCTGCATACAACAAAAATCCTGATCTGCCATAGCATAATATACCTGAAGATCAGGGTTAACAGTATTTGTTCTACAAACTATTCCTAACAGACTGCACATACCAAGATATGCTGGTGCATTATGTGATGGCAGATGTGGGACTGTGCAATGTGGAGTTGAACTCATAAACAAGGATATAAGGTATTTCTGTTGATATAAAAGGAGTGCATTTACTGTTAATACCTGTAAAGAAAACATGCCATGCCATACTTTGAACAGTGTAGAATGTTTATAGTACAGGTACTCCACCATCATGATGTTGTTCATGGAATCCATGACAGTAATATGTGTAACAGGTGAGTTGGCCTTACAATGGATTATATCTTGCATACCATTATGGAATCCATGCCAGTAATATATGTAACAGGTGAGTTGGCCTTACACTGGAGTATATTATATACTGGTAATGCATAACATTATGGCATCCATGACAGGATGATGTGTAACAGGTGAGTTGGCCTTGCACTGGAATATATTATATAATGCATAACATTATGGCATCCATGACAGGATGATGTGTAACAGGTGAGTTGGCCTTACACTGGAATATATTATATAATGCATAACATTATGGCATCCATGACAGGATGATGTGTAACAGGTGAGTTGGCTTTACATTGAATTATATTATATATTGCATAACATTATGGCATCCATGACAGGATGATGTGTAACAGTGAGTTGGCCTTACATTGAATTATATTATATATTGCATAACACTATGGAATCCATGACAGGATGATGTGTAACAGTGAGTTGGCCTTACATTGAATTATACTATATATTGCATAACATTATGGAATCCATGACAGGATGATGTGTAACAGTGAGTTGGCCTTACACTGGAATATATTATATAATGCATAACATTATGGCTTCCATGACAGGATGATGTGTAACGGGTGAGTTGGCCTTACATTGAATTATATTATATAATGCATAACATTATGGCAACCATGACATGATGATGTGTAACAGTGAGTTGGCCTTACATTGAATTATATTATATAATGCATAACATTATGGCATCCATGACAGGATGATGTGTAACAGGTGAGTTGGCCTTACACTGGAATATATTATATAATGCATAACATTATGGCATCCATGACAGGATGATGTGTAACAGGTGAGTTTTCCTTACATTGAATTATATTATATAATGCATAACATTATGGCATCCATGACATGATGATGTGTAACAGTGAGTTGGCCTTACATTGAATTATATTATATAATGCATAACATTATGGCATCCATGACAGGATGATGTGTAACAGGTGAGTTGGCCTTACACTGGAATATATTATATAATGCATAACATTATGGCATCCATGACAGGATGATGTGTAACAGGTGAGTTGGCCTTACATTGAATTATATTATATAATGCATAACATTATGGCATCCATGACATGATGATGTGTAACAGTGAGTTGGCCTTACATTGAATTATATTATATAATGCATAACATTATGGCATCCATGACAGGATGATGTGTAACAGGTGAGTTGGCTTTACATTGAATTATATTATATATTGCATAACATTATGGCATCCATGACAGGATGATGTGTAACAGGTGAGTTGGCCTTACATTGAATTATATTATATAATGCATAACATTATGGCATCCATGACATGATGATGTGTAACAGGTGAGTTGGCCTTCCATTGAATTATATTATATATTGCATAACATTATGGCATCCATGACAGGATGATGTGTAACAGGTGAGTTGGTCTTACATTGAATTATATTATATATTGCATAACACTACGGAATCCATGACCATACATGCCTAATAAAGGGGCAGAGTTACTCAATGCAATAATATTTTTTTTTTTAAATTCAAGTAGAGTATGCAAAACTTTTGGATTTGAGGAAAATACTGGTATCTACCATCTGGTATGTAACTTCATATCTGAATTCATACAGTAAATCCAAAGGTGGATTAAATGAGAATGACTTCCTTCCTTTCCAGTGAAAACCGAGGAAGACTGCCAATGCAAAGCATGCAGCTTCTTATTGAAATCAAAACTCTTTGAAAAAATCCTGGATCTGTTGTGAATGCTATTTTCTTGTTTATTTAATTTCTAAAAATTTCTTTTAAATTCTTTTTTTTTCCTCAATAGGACAATTGCTGATTTATGTATTTTTCAGGTCTGCATGTGTAACAAAACCAACATTTCTAATTAAATCAATCATTTACAATTTCACAACATTCCTTTTCATAGGAACACTTTGTTGTAACTTGGGAACAGTGCAAAAAAAATCAACAGACAAACATATTGGTTATGCCAATCTATAAAAACAATGTACTGGTGTGATAACAGTACTTCAATACAGACTTCTCAAAGTAATGAAAATTTCCAAACATTTTGAGAGTTTATCATATACTCTTAAATAAAAAGAAAAGCTAAATATAAACTCATTTGAATTTTGACATTCATTACAAGTCAAGCATTTAAATCATGCATTTTATTGTGAGAAAAAAAAATCAGGTAGGATAATGTTATCAAACAAATTTAACATGTGCAATTTACAACATCAAATAATACGAGAGCCCTAGATCATTAAAGGGGCATTATTTAATGCAATACATTTTAGCGCTCATTAATTTTAGGATGGTTGTTTTACTATTCACCTACATGCCTACTATCTGGGATGCAGAAATCAGATTTTCAGTCATAACAAATTAAACTTGACAAATGGATGATTGATATCAACAGCTTGTGGTTGGTGTACTTAACACCAATTTTCAGCACATGGTGACCAGTATATCTGGTGAAAAGTGAATCCAGGAAGGTCCTGGGAAGAACCACCCAAAAGAAAGAAGAAAATGATGGTATGTTATTTGCTAGCCATATGCTTTAAGAAAAAGTGACCTGCAATTAACATCTGAATGGGTGTGTTGACCAGACCTTTGATAATAATTCCAATCATATGCAAGATGTGCGGTTGCAATGTAGACAATGGAGCTGTTATGTGGAACCTAAACATTTTCAGCTAATTAGTAAATTTTAATTTAGACCTTTTAATCAAAACATTACAACAAACTTTCTTGACTCAGAGCAGGCCATGTATATAAAACTTCTGTTTCTACCCGGCAAGCAAACTGGATATAATTTCATGAAGTTATCATCTGTTTCTGAAAACCATTTCATGATCCTTTAATAATCACATGAATATTTTGTTCAGAAGAAGCCTTGCCAAAAGCAGGGCAATTTTTCAAATAATTTAAATCTGGAAATACCATTCATACTCATAAGTCAACTCCAACTGCAAACAGACTACCGGTAAGATCTGCTGACACATAATCTGCCAGCAGATCTAGGTCTGTACAGTTTTTTAGGGGTGATCAGTAGAACAAACAACATATATCCAAATTAGCAGATGCATTATGTTACAACAGATCAGGATCTCTGTTGTTTGCAGTTTTTCTTGACCTATATGTAAGTATATAAGGTACCTGACCCAATAAATTCTTTGGAAAGCAACGCAAGCTGAATAAAATTCAACCTCTTGACCTTTGAACTTTTGATACCGTAATAAAGTAATCTTTGCCACCAAGGCCAGCCATACACAATGCTTGAATTTTATATATAAAGCTTAATACATTCTAATGGATTCCTGGTTCTATATTAACACTGACCCTTAATATTTTACTTGTTCTTAGTTTAATGTTGTAAAACCATTACTATGTTCATTAAAGCTACAGAAATACAATTAAAATGTTTTAAACAATAGAATGGAATCACTCTTCAACACTGAATTAAGGAATAAAACTTATATTTACAGAACAGGCAAAGTGAGATCCTACTTATTTCCCATGTCAGGAAATATGCTTTGGTTGATTTCCTTTATATGTCAGGAAAAAGACTTTTGTTGATTTCCTTGACATGTCAGGAAATTTGCATTTGTTGATTTCCTTGACATGTCAGGAAATATACTTTTGCACATTCATTTTTTCATGTCTAACAGCACATCATCACATGACTATATCATGTGGAGACAAGGTAAATTAAGTGTCATGCCCTGAGACACATCATGGAAACTGACCAATCTTGGTCAGGGTTGGATTTGAACATGCACCCTTCAAATTATCAATCTGGCATGCTAATCACTGAGCTACCATTGATCACTGGTGGACGTCTGAAGATTAATTGATGATAACAGGTACCCTCAGAATGGCTATGCACAAAAAAAACCCCAGTTATATATATTGACATAGTTTAAGTGCTTTACTGAGGGATGGAAAAAAGATTTTTTATCTCGGTGATAACTGTAAGTGAAAGTATGTCACATCCACCCCTTTCATCCAGTCCTTTCTAAATTATTTGCAACATCCATCTCTGTCTTCATATTTGGAGACATTTTATTATTCTGATTTATCGCTATACAATATCTTAATTAAATTTTAGTTTCTGACTGACTTGTGCAGTATATGTTACAAGATCACACTTTAAACAGCTTCTATTGGAGTTAGGTTAAGAGGTGCCTGTTGTTCATTGATTAATCTGCAAGAATTTCGAAGATTGCACTTTGCCTGAATAAGACTTAAAAACTGATTGACAATATATAAAAAAAATTATGAAAAAAGTAGAGAATAAAAAAATCAATACACCAGGTTATTTAAAAAGTTTGAAAGAATGTACATCTTTGTGTTTCTTACTCACCAGTTAAACAAGACTCAGGTTTGAGGTATGTGACTAAATATAAAATCAATCTATAAGACTTATGGCATAAATGTATTTAATTATTTGATAATATTTTCAGCCTGGTTTTAGACAGTTAGTTAACTAGCTCTATGTTTAAATATATTTTATGATCAGAAAACACATTCTTCAAGTTTATTATTCAGAAAGAGAAAACATATTCAATCAAGTGAGATGCAACTTAAATTTTCAACAGAAAATTGTTAAAGAGGCAAAAAACTTGATTTCCTTTTCATCTTATACTCTAAGATTCTCCTTAAGATTAATGTGATTTATGATTTCAGCAAGTTTTTTTTTAAAGTTATTTTGTCATTGAACTAAAGAGCTGGTACTTGAATGATAATACAGAAATGAAATTACAACAATGATCCCTTGATTGGGCTGATGTTCTACTGGCTGAACAGAATTTTCAGAAATCTAACACTGTTTATTCTTTACAACTTATGCGTGATGATACCATCCCAGTTATTCCAAAGTAAATAATGACAAGATGGATGCAAGAAGGTTACTGTGGTAGGCATGTTATATATCTGAGTTTAACAGGACAAACTATACCTTGGAATGAATAATTATATAAAGTTTCAAAAATATCTTCTAAGACGTTAAGAAGGAATGGCAAAAACAAATTTGTGCTAATGTTTTGATGGAAACAAAAGACCATTGCATAAGCTATACTGGTCTATAATAAGTAGATTCAAAGAACTGGCAGTCATTATTTCCAAAATAATTTCAGTCACTTCCATCCTATAAAATTAGTTTTAAATTAAAACACATCTATTATCTAGCACACATGCATAATTGACATAATAGAACCTTATAATTATCTAGTACAATGAACACTACATTTAACAGCCACCATTGGGGATGACCAAAACTGGTGGTATTATTGAGGTGAATGTCAAATGGAGGTTAATTTTAGTAGGAATGCATTATATGGGATCTGAAGGTCAACATAAGAATTGGCTGCGGTGGCTGTTAGAGCAAGTTCAAATGTAACATAATGGTATGCTTTTATGAGCTGTAGGTATGATGAGTGTAGCATGTAAAGATTCATTTACAGATCTGATTATATGATATACACAGTATGAGATCATTTTAATGCTTATTTATTGTCATCCAGTTTTAAGTATATAAAACATGATCTATCTATAATGAAATTTTTGACGATTGATATTTGGTTGATTGTTCAAGTATGATAATATGCCTTTACATTCACTGTAGGTCATTAATTATAAAGTAATATTATCATTTTATATGCATTTGTTGGTGTCATTGTAACTTATATCTGGTTGTGCATCTTTTATATAGAATTTTGAATCTACTTTTCTAAATTTACAGGACAATTTCACTTGTTTTGCATGTAAATATAAAATTGGGGTTTCACTGAATAAGCTTTGCACAGACCACTTGTTTTACGTATATCCGATTTAATACTTATTTATTTTAATTTGTCAGTTTGAAACAATTTTTATTTTTCAGTACATGCTATTGCAATGTAAATTTATTCACTTGATATGTTTTACCAGAAAATCAGTTGACCTGAATTATTCATTGGTAAACAAGTAATGTTGACCTAGATCACAGCCTTGATTCCGGGTTAGTGCAAACAAGTAAACAGGTTTTATTTTATATTATTAAATGATTAGTTGTTGTCAAGGTCAAGATGGGACTAGTGAATTAAGAAGTAAACAACATTTTATTCTTAAAGCAAAATGACTGGTTCTCATCAGGGTTATGTTACAAGTACATGATAAAAACACAATCACAAGACTCCTCCCCTCCCCTTTTTCTGGAATGTTATATAATTTCATGTGATATCAATACATGACAAAGGGAAAAAAAATTTCTTGTTGTTGACCAATTTGAGCATGAATTTCGAGTGATGCACTACAAAAGCATACAGACATGCCCACACTTATATAACTGCTAGTCTTTAAATGAAGCAAATCAAATAAATATGAAATGGCACTACTAAATGAAGCTATTAAACTGATTGATAATCCATCCCAAGAGGACATAATAAAAGGTAAAGGTACTAGAATTGAATGCTTAGAGGTGAGTCATTAATCTAGCCTTTGCAAAACAGACCATTGCATTTACTGTTCTTAAGTAGTCTTGTATATTTGACCTTTGTAAAATTGGTCATTGTATTTACTTTTCTTCAGTGTCACAAACCTGATTTTTGTAGACTAATACATTTAGTGCACTTTATTCTAAAACAGACTAATGCATTTTGAGCACCTTATTCTAAAACGTACGCACGACCTCCCACTTCTGCGGCATATGCTATAGAACAGACTAATATCTTTAGTGCCCTTTTTTCTAAAAGTGACTAATTCATTTAGTGCACTTTATTCTAAAAGAGACTAATGCATTTAGTGCACTTTATTCTAAAAGTGACTAATTCATTTAGTGCACTTTATTCTAAAACAGACAAATATGTTTAGTGCACTTTATTCTAAAACAGTCCACAGTAATGCATTTACTATGCTTTAAGAGTTATATCAAACACTATAATATTCCTAATCTGAGTCGGGTTTGTTTTATAATCCATTGTTTAATTAACAATATCTCCAACAATGCTGCATGGGTTGCATATAAATATTCCATTAATACTAATTATTAAAATGGATAAGCAGTCACCAATAACAATAATTACATAAGGAAGGTTTCAAAACAACATGTTTCTTCACTTCTGAATCACTTATAATCAAGTAGCCTGAACAGAATTTGAGGTCCAAAAAGACCAAATTGACTTGTATAGTACACCTCTGACTGAAATGGTCTGTCCAAGAAAGGTCTATAATTCTAGCTAGGATTTGGCCAGTGTCTCAACAGTGTGAATTAAAATTAAGAGCTTATTTCTGACTGTTCTGATCATTGTGGATCGAGAAAATGCACTTAAACAATATGCATAAATACTTTTCTGTTATCCAAAGACCTTTATCTTTCTCAGTTGTAATATCCACTTCTCACTGCACAACTTACACCATCTCAGGAAACAAATCACAATTTTGAAACAGTGCTGAATATTAATCAAAATCTAGCAATAATAATATTAGATTTTATTATCCTTGTTAAATGAAACATATTTTGACTTGGCCCTTCCATTATACAATGGCCTGGCCCCTCCATCATACAACTTTACAAAACATTTCAAGTAACCAATTGTTTGTCAAGAACTGGAAATATGATTTGAAATGGAAATTTAGTTTTTTAAATGGTTATTCATACTTGTTAATGTCTTGAGTGAAGATTTATGATGGGGGGGGGGCCCAAATGTCAACATTATGATGTTGCCTGAAGTACAAAGATACATTTATTTGATTTTTCTATTATAGGCAATTTAATGCAACATTGACACTGATCTAGTCTGAAATATTTTTCTTTTTATCTAAAAGTACACATTCGTAATTTATAAAAGTACTCCATTAGTTCATTTTTGGACATACATGTAAATACTCTTGATGACTGAATGGCTCAGTATTTTAACCTACTTGCCTGGTCGAACAAGTGAAATGCACTATTTACTTTAACAAATTTAATTTTTAGTTGTCTTTAGTAACTGGACAATGGTCAATGTTGAGCTCTTTAAAGAATGGTAAAATAAACAGCATGAAGTCCTATAAAGTTATAGTACAAATTTAATTTGTTTTTGTCTCTGGTAATTGGACAAAAGTCAATGTCCAGCTATTTCAAACATGGTCAAATAAACAGTATGAAGTCCTATAAAGTTACAATTCAAATGAAATTTTTAGTTGTCTCTAGTAATTGGACAAGGGTCAATGTCCAGCTCTTTCAAACATGGTCAAATAAATAGAATGAAGTCATATAAAGTTACAGTACTAATTTAAATTTTACAGATCATGCATGATCTAAAACTGTGGAAAATAAAACTTTCTGAATGAGAAATTGGAAATAAGAGCACTTTTTAGTACTAACGCTTAATCTTTAGAGTGCTCTTATTTCCAATTTCTCCATCTTTATTAACATTAATTTATTGAGGAAGCTTTCAGTCAGAGGTTAACAGTTACAATGGCACATGAAATAGCCATATCAAGTTTGGTGACACAGGGAAAGAAGGGTTTACAAAACAACAGCACTACATTTGAAATTAAATCTGCACCTCCACCTAGGTTGGGGTCGTCAGTAGAAGCAACACTCTGAGCCTTCAGCAGTTTACGGGTACCTTGAGACTTTGTCCGTTTCATTTCAGGAGCAAAAGGCTTCTTGGGCCTATAACTTGTAGGACTCATACAAACACCATTTATCTATAATCAAGTGAAAATTAGTCGTGACTAATTAATGAAAACTACTATAAAAATGTTAGTAAAATGAAGAAAAACAAATGATATTTTGCTGACTGAAATAAAGAAAATACAGAGTTATTAGTAAACATAAAAATTCTACCCGCATTCTTGAAAGAAGTTTCATAACGAATGAAAACAGTCATGCATCCTATAAATATACACAGACTTAAGGTCTTCTCCAATACGTATCACAACGCTGTATATTTCCATCAACGTGTGGTTCCCCCCCCAATTCCAATTTTTTACCTATGAGCCTGGAAAAGATGATGCAGAAAAAGGTCATTTTCTTCTATGTAAAATTTAGGCTCATTCCATAAAATCAACTTGTTATTATTTAATTCTTAATGTTGGGGCTAGTATTAGCTGGATATAATGTATACTCCAATATATACACTAAGGAAATTGATCTGCCACAGCAAATTCCAATGGCATCTCATTCTCTACACTATGGTATATTGTGTCAACATTATGGATGATATCAGTATAAGTAAAACAAACACCTTGCTCCTGATCTGCAAGTACATTTTATGATGGTACATCTCAGCTTATTCTATTAACTACTATCCTACCAGTTTTGCATTATTCACAGTGATGTATTGTAAGACACTGGAGAAGAACCTAAGTCATCTTACAGCCATGCTTGTATATGTTGGCATATTGAGTGCCATGCTTTTTAGACGTCTTAGACCTGAACATAACATGCAGCCAGCTTATATCTGCCAAAATGATGCTGTATTTTTTACCATCAAAATGACGATATCTAGAACTCTGTGCAAACAGCACTCTGTATGTTTTACTATTTCTTGTTTTCCTGTTCTAAAAACACTTTCTAAAATTCTGAAATGACATGAATGCAGATCCCCCATCTCACCACCATCCCGTAAACTTTGTTCCCATCTCACCACCATCCCATAAACTTTGTTCCTATCTGCAACACATTTTTAAAATGTTTTGGTTCAGGATACATGTATTCAAAACTTTATGCCTGCTGTCAATTGGCAAAAATATAATTCTGGTACATGTATTTATAAAGCAAATTATTTTCTTGCAGATGTCTTAAGAACTATTTTATTTAGCTGCCACAAAAACAATATGGTAGCCAAATACAATAAAATCATTTTAGACATGAATATTGCAAGATTTTTCTCTAGACTGGAATCAATTGTATTTATTGTAGATGAAACACATTTTCTTTATTTGGCATGGAGATATAGTGATGGCTGGTAGAAAGTATTCATCTACATTTATGTTTACATAAGAAAAAGGGGGTGTTACAATCCCCTGCAAATACAAGTCTATCTAAAAGGCAGAGCACCTCCAAATACCTGTCTTAAACATTTACCAGTCTGTTGTACAAGTTACAGTCTGGGATTTTTAACAAAAATATAATGTCCATTTTAAAAAGTGACTTCCCCTCTCACAATAAAATTTCAGGTCAAATTTCAAGTTTGTTCAACATGTACAAATACATTTTCAATTACTTCTGGTGAGAAAAGAACTTAAACATTGATTCAGCTATTTCAATTAGGAAGTCTAGCAAACGTCTGGAGAACATCTGTGTTCATAGTGACTTTGACAAGGGTATACGGAGGTGCAAGTTCTCAGTACAGCATGGACTGCACTAAATATACTTGTTTTATCATATGCAATTTGTCTTTACTAATTATAACTTTTCAATGAATGAAGTACTAGACTTTCAATATAAAAAAGTTTTTGAATTTTTTCCTTTAAATTTTAAAATTAAATGTGAAAAAAGGCAAAAACTTGAAGCACCTAACAAAACAGCTATTGAGATGCCCCCTCTTGAAACTCATTGACTAAATGTTTTTTTTCTTGTTAACGTTTTTAAAAATATAAATTTAATTGTAGTCCATGAGTTTTAAAAGCATTAAATCTTGCAATCTTTTTGTGTAATATATACAGCATCCACAAACCAATCCAATTCATGCACCAGTTCTTTGTACAAGTACAGAAAATGGGTTTATTAATGATAAATGTTATTTATCACTTGCAACATGAATGGCCCTCTTGACAAGAGTTACTGACACCTAGATATGAAGCGATGTGTAATGTATGAAGGTTGATACAAAAGTTCATGGTCTCTTTACAGAAAATAAACCAAACCATATAGCTGAAACTTCGTAGGGGTACCCTTTTGGGAAATGTTTATAAAATTTGTGGACATTTTTTGCTTTTAAACCCACTTTCTTTATGGCCAATTAAGAAAAGCGTTTGTGGATGTATTGAGCAGTGCAACACAATCATTGTATTAAAACTGCTGGATCGTTTTTCAACCTGAAACATTTTTATGTCCTTCTTCAGGACTTCCTCAAGTGGTCCATATTCTGGCTCCAACTTGTATCTTAAGTAATCTAATAATATTCACTTGTCTTTGACATTACTGAGAATATGTTGTTTATGCTGGTGCCAATTTACTTTTAACACTAAGTACCAACAATTGCTGATTGTCAAATAACCTGTGCTATTTGAACTACAATCTAACATAATATCCTTCTTTAATGAAACAATTTAAAATATCTCTTTTGTATCAACTGCCAATGTCCCATTGTTAAAGCAAATTCTATTATAACCTGTTCTGCCATTATCTCTCCAATGTCACATTTCAAAGATTCAATTTTGTATGCTGTTCAAAGAATACTATCTCTTGGATGATATTAGGGCCATGGATAAATATTAAACTGAAACTTATTTTAAGCTATTCCAGGTCATCTCAAGCGATCTGCAAGAAACCTTATTTATAAAACTAGACATAATAAATGAGTAAAAAATACAATAATACATCGTCTTCTGTCAGCTGTGATTGCAGAGAGTGCAGTATTAGGCCAGATGTTTTTTTCTTTCAAATTACTAAAACCAGAAAATACTGAATGATTGAAGATCTGCATTGGCAGGAGCATTTAATAACAGTATATCACTGACCATGATCATCTTCATTTTGGACAAATTATGGAAGAGAGTGATAACTGATGTAATTGATGTAAAAAAAATTTATTCTGTCACAACTTTGTTTTTAATTCCATAAAGTTTGGATTTAATGGGCAGTGATGACCACCAGCAAGCAATTATTCTGTAATAAAGTGGCCATACATGTTTAAGGGTAACTGCAATTAAAACACTGTAGTGGCAATATAGATTCAAAAGCAACTGAATAACAGACTGATGTGGCCATACACATTCAAGGGTAACTGTAATTATACACTGAAGTGGCCATACATATTGAAGGGTAACTGCAATTATACACTGAAGTGGCCACACACATTTAAGGTAACTGCAATTATACATTGAAGTGGCCATACACATTCAAGAGTAACTGCACTGATACAATTAAGTGGCCATACACATTGAAGGGTAACTGTGCAATTCAATACTTATATAAATGGATAAAAAGGATATCAAATAAAATTTTGAAGTTGTAAGATTTAATTTTGTTTCTGTATTGATTTTATATAGTAAAGCTCTGATGATGACGATGGACCATGCAAAGATTTCTTTACATTGACCAAATTATATTTCCATATTGTCCACATTTTTCATCATTTCTGCAGGTATATAGAGAAATAGTACATGTACCTAGTTAAAAGTCAAGACCAACTGATGACAATGTACCATGACCCACCATTGCATATTGGCAGACTAGGGTCTACATTATTTGTTCTACGAGTACATATACCGCTAACAAACTGCATAGACATAGATTTTCTGACACATTATCCTACAGCTGATCTGGGTCCATGCAATTTGCAGTTGGACAAGACATGTAAGCAGAAACATACTGTAATCAAAGAGAACATATTTTTTTTTCATAATTAAAATAACATTACTGCATAAACTATTAAATCTGAAATCACTTAACTATGGCTGAATTTGTATCTAAAATATCTTCCATTGCTAAAAATATAATATTATATTTAACAAATGAAGAAAAAAACAAAACGGTCATTAGTTGACACATTTAAATGTTATTTATGTGTTTGTTGACTTTCAAAATTGTGGAATAGATTTGCTAGGGGCTGAATAAAGTACACTTTTTTTAAAATATCAAATCTGTTAGATCACAATGCAGTAGTTTGTATTGCCAAAGCAATGTCACACACTTTCAGTGTTATTTTTAAATTATGTTTTTATTTGGATTAAAATTGTTTTAGAGTCACTTATAAATGAAAAATTGCAATAAAAATAAATCTGAAGTTTGTATTGTTTCTTTCTTTTATACCCAATATTACATAAATCTGTTTTTTTTCTTCTCTTTTCCTACTTTCCCTCCTTCTTTCATCTTTTTCACTTTTATATTTGCATTGTTATCATATGCTTATCTCCATGACAAATAGCCAAGGAATAGAGTCTATCCTGTTGCTAACACTTACAATCCTGTCTGGAAGCTGGTGGGGTGAAATCCTTGCAGTGCCATCAAAATCCCCATGTTCATACATAGATAAACCCTGTCCACAAGTCCTTAGAAGATATCAGTATTTATGTAGTCTGTGGCAGAACTTTGTATTAACATGGAAAGTTCAATAAAACTGCATGGTACAGCTCCACCCATCGTTTAGACACAGAAAAAAGGTTTCTGTTTCAGTAGTTCAAGTGAAGGTTGGCCATTCATGAACGAAGGATACAAGGGTTGGCTATACAAAGTGATTATTCTAAGGATCCTGTAAGATCTATGTAAATGTGATTTTACCATACTATCATGACCTCTGAAGCTGAACAAACAAACAAAGAGACAAGTATATACAGTAACTGTGACTGCAATAAAGTACTAGTTACTGCAGTATGCTGTACTGAGATACAGTAGTCACTACTACAAACTACATAGTAGGGTAAGTAATAGCTAGCAGGCAAGATGCAGGCAGGCCTGAGTTATCACCCACACCAGAGGATACATGCTGGGGACTTGGTAGGGTAGGCACCCTGTTCTCACCCTGAAAAGAGGAGCAGATAATACAAGAAAGTAGTAATATGTCAGCAAGACAAAGTATGCTGTCAGAAAGTGTTAAGGTTATATCTGGCTATATAGTCCACTGATTCAAAAGTTGTGATTAAATGGGTCAATTTATTCAAACTTAATATCCTGAGACAAAGTCTTGTATCTTGCAACTAGAATCAAAGAAAGTACAGTACATAATAATCAAAACCTTTTGAAATAAGAAAATGAAGGCATGATTTGATAATCACTGCATCAGCACTTTCTGTACCCTAAGGCAAACCTAAAGTAACTTAAAGATTTTTGTATGGCAATAAATTATTTTTCTGGCTCTCAGCTAGCAAGATAAGTGTACTCTGTTTTGATTCTGTTACAAGATATAAAGTTTCGTTGGAGTATGTTCACATACCAGTGTTACCAAAGGTCATCATATCTCGTAATTGCATTTTAAGACGGTTTGGCTTTATACTGTTGTTGCTCTCCCCAGTCAGATCAAGAAATGAAACTTTGCGATTCCACACAGATTTTTCCTCTACCTCTTCCTCTTCCTCTTTACCTTTAACTAACTCCTTCACTTTGGTACTCATCCTTTCAAATATACTTTTTCTTCTTGGTTTAGAAAAGCCAGCAGTGGGATCCCCCATTAGGGACTTCTCACCTTCTTCATAATATATTCTTTTCTCATTATCTGAGTTGGGTTCTGATTCCTCTGAGGACTTGTACTCTGACTCTGTCACAGCTTTACGCTGTAATTCTTCAAATGCTCTGCACTCCAGTTCATCAGGGGGTCTGTGATCCAGCTGCTCCGCTATGGAAATTGCTTCCCTGTTCTGAAGCTCAAGAGGAGAATCAGAACTGTCCTCTTCCTTAGCTATAACTGATTCTGTTGATTCTTGGTCTTTGTACTTACAATCTTTGTGATTTAATTTTTGCTTTATATTTTTGACTGAGAGTCTTTGATGCTGATGAAAGCCATCTTTGTCCTTTTTTTCTACCTTTACTGGATCTGAAAGGATTTCTGATACAACCTTTTCTTGCATCCCAATCAAGTCTTTTTCTTCAATTTTAGCATCCAAATTCCACTTAGCTTGCAATTCTTCTTCTAATGATTTCTTCCTCTTCTCTTTAGTTTGTACCAGTGGTAAAGAGATTGCCCTTTTGGTTTTAGTTTTTGTTGGACTCAAAAGTTGATCATCTGACAATGAACGCATGGGTGATTGTGGCTGAACATAGACTTTGGGTTGGTCAGAAAAATGAAGAGATGGCTCCTCTTTTTCTGATTTAACAGATTCTGCAGATTCATGTTCTTTGTGCTTACTTTGTTTGTGCTTAAATTTTTGTTTCAAATTCTGGATCGACAGTCTTCGATGATGATGGCTGCCAGCATCGTCCTTATTTCCTTTCTTTATTGGATCTGAAAGGGTTTCTGATACAACACTTTTCGTCATTTCATAAATTTCTCTTTCTTCAATTTCAGCCTCAAATCTCACAGCTTGTGATTTTTCTTCTAACGATTTCTTCCTTTTCTCCTTAGTCAAGTGTTCCAAAGGTAAAGAAATGACCCCTTTGACTTCAGATTTTATTGGACTCAAAAGCTGATCTTCTGATGGTGCCTGAATACAAATTGTGGGTTGATCTGACAATAAAAGACCCTGGTCAGATGTGGTACTAATTAAATTTTCTTGGCTTTTGTCTGCACTATTTGAGGGCTTGCCCTTACTTTTAGTGTCTCTATTCTCATCAAGTGTTCCCACTTCTTTAATGGCATAAAGGTCTCCTTTGGAAGGTCTTTTTTGATGAGGTTGGAGAGCAAGGGTAGTACTTGGTAAAGAGGACTGAAAACAGGAACAAATAAAACAAAACTCATAATTGTGCAACATAAAATGCTAAAGTTTTGAAACATGCACAGTGGAGTAATAATTAATGGACTTAATGCAATAATAATAAAAAGATTTTTTTAATTCTTTGCGAGGTCTGTTTTGTAGTGGTATTTTATGATAAAGTAGAGATTTTCAAAGAAAGTGGAAAAAATGTAAAGCATGTGAACCACTTTTTAAATGAAAAACATTTGGATCTTAGAACATAGCAATGGAAAAGGTTGAATTTTTGAGCGAAATACAGCAATCCCTAACACAGTACTATGGTCATGAATCCTATTACATTGTGGAATTATAATACTATATGTACTTTTCCAACAAAACAGTCCCATTTTTCTCCTGAAAAGCATAATAAGAAGGGATGACTGTATAACAGTAAGACCACTGAAATGTCTTGGAGAACCAATTACAGCATTTCCTCATAATAATGCTGTCAAAGGAACTACCACCCTATAATGAGACCACTTAATAATGAAGTATAGGATAGACTGAATTGATGAAATGGGATGTATTACCACACTTGCCTTAAAAAAAGGAACTGTTATAATGATAGGACTTATATTGAGGGAGAGCTGTATTTCCTCAAAGCGTTCATTTTCTTCTTTTGCTTTTGTTCATTCTGTGGTGATCATACCAAATTTGCATCTACATGTACTGAAATAAATTCAGTCAGGTTGTCCATTGTGTTCTTAAATTCTTTCTGGCATTTTTATTACTCCATTTAAAAAGAAAATAGAAACATAAGAGTGAAAATAACACAAGCAAAACTGCAACACAACATAATATTCTAATTCCTAAAACATAATTTCTGTGACTGAAACTTAAACTGCAACTATACTAGTGTCTATTTCTTTGGATGAAAGTATTACAACTTAAAATAAAAAGCATACAGCAAAGAAAAAAAAAAATATGAAAAAATATCCACAATACACGTACATATACATACAAACACGTACACACAGACCTTCTGAAACAATGTTTACAGTCAATCTCATGATATTCAATTAATCAGATATGTACAGTGATCCAAATTGATAGAAACAGAGTGGTATCTCCTACCCCCCCCACCCCACCCCGCCCAATTCTATTTTGTAGAAATGATATCAGTTACCTGGACAATTATCCAGATATAGCAGTATCTTCCAATGGTATTGAATAATTAACATTTTGTATAATGGGGTATACAGCACTGCCTTGTTTATTATAGATATTTTAATATGAAAATGGCAATATCTAAATAGATTTCCAATGTAATACTCTGAACTGATTCAATAACTTTGGATTCCTTCTTTACCTAAAAAACAGAGGTGGGAAAAAAGTGTCCAGATGAGCAGTGTCTCAGTTATTTCCTAAATTGGAGATGAGCTTGTTTAAAATGCTTTGGTAATCTAAATGCTCAGTAAATACTCTTTACAACATAGACCAAAGCAAGAACAAGTGAACATGTTCATAGGGCATTAAAATGAATATAAAATAAAGACTGACAGTCAAATTAAACAAAAGAAGTCAACATATAGCCTCAAGAAGCTAGAAATCAGACACTGAACAAGCCTTTTAGAAATAAGTAAACTATAACTGTAGACTAAAATGTGACCCCCAAAAATGCATGCAACTTACAGAATAAAGAACACGAATACAAAGTAATTGCTTTTCAAGTTTCTTTCCTGAGGAATGTTCAATGAAGCCTTATCTGTGAGCATCTCATGGTGCCTTCCATATCTTATGCAGACTTGATTACTGTTTCTGTAAACTTATAATACATCTTCCTTGTATGCATGAAATTAACCACTGGATTCAAACATCTCCCTCACCCTGAAGAAGTTCTTCAAATCTTCTAATTTACATCCAGGACAGTCCGTTACTGTGTCCCTTTAATAAATGGTATTTTCTAATGGTTTTAATAAAGACTGAGCTAAGTATTCACCTGGCAGAAATCTCCTTTGAAGTTATCAAAGGAAAAACCCATGCCTACTAAGTCATTCCTTAAAATTAAACCTTGTTGTGTACAATCATGTGTTTAGGCCTGTGTTCAACCTGCCAAAGATCTTCTGTAAAAAGACACCCATTAAATCATTTGGTCATGGCAATACTTAGCAGTATATCAACTGCCAACATGTAATTTCATTGATTGCAGAATAACTAATTACTAAACTGAACTGATTAATTATAACTAATCACTTATAAATGTACTGATTAGAACTGATTACTTTTAACTGAATATTTTTAACTGATTACTTTTCACTGAACTGATTACTTATAACTTAACTGATTACTTATAACTAAACTGATTAATTTTAACTGAAACATAAGATCAGCTACTTGCAAGAGTACACTGTGATTAAGGTACAATTTCCCAATGAAAGATCTAAAATCTTTTCACGAGTACATATACCTCAGATGTGCAAAGTCGAAATCTGACAAAATTAGTAATGCATTTGGCCCACTTGTTACACAGAATTCATTTAGTGAGTAGCAATAATAACTGAATCAATGCTGCAACAAACATGAATGTACACATAACTCATCCAGCCAAAGTTGTCGTAGATGACCACCGATCTTCAGGCTGTCCTTAACAGTGCAATTAAATCAATCCTGTGTGAATTTTGACAGAAATCTATTTAAATTATATGGTGATTCAGAATTTTAATTGTAATATTTTCTGGACACTTGATATGTGATAATCCATTTATGGTAGCATTACCTCAATTCATTGGCAACTCATTCACAATACAGTTCCTTCTTTTGGTCAAATTTGAGACTTCAAAACAGGTCTCACATTTTGAACCAGGTCTTGTATAGAAGAATTTGAGAATCCTGGAGTTCTTGTTAGACTTTTTCTTTTATTTCCCTCTTTCATGCCAAGAAATGCATTATATTCCCAGCGTATAAAAACATGTCATAGGACTTCACTTTTCTTCCACACATTCCAATGAATACTGTTTGGTCACTAACAAACTCTATGAATCAAGTATTTCCTGTAACATGGAAATATCTGGAGCATGCAGGGAGTTCCATTAGTGCACTTACAAGCAAGGTTCTAGAGGATGGGGTAGTAGAAAAGAGAAACACACACCAAAAACCCATATCCTTGGGTCTCACCTAGAATCCATATTCTATGATGCTGTTATTTTACTGGCGAGATATCAATTCCTACCTTCAACAGATTATGCTGTGTATGAATTTTATCACTGTAATAATTATTCAACAATTTGTTGTAAATGTTCATTGTAAATAATCAGTCTGATTATGATATATACTCAGTTCCAACTGCAAACGCAGACACAGATAGATATGCCCTAGCATAATACACCAGCAGTTCTGGGGCTATGTTGTTTCTTCTACTACTAGTCATAACGAAACTGCATCTACTCAGATCTGCCAGTGCATTATACTTATTTTGTTTGCAGTTAAATATTAGTGACAGGATATGGTACATGAACGTTATAAATGTACTTCCCAAATTATATATAATCACATTAAATTATATGTAGGATAAACAAAGCCAACACATGCTACTGTCTAATCAGTTGTTCCCCCACCCCCTATTACAACTGAATTGTGGTCTGGGAAAAAGCTCAAGGTTGTCTGTGTACACTATCTTGCACTGTAGCTAAGAACTGTAATCACAATGAACAAACAACTTTCTTTCTCAATGTCTTAAATTATCTACTAGAACAAAAACTACATAGCATGGCAGTATGTACTAAAAAATGCTTCCATGTTTGGTGCACATTCAGAAAAAGGCAAGTGCAAGAAATAATGAACTCAGTAATTTGAGTTTAAATTATAAAAGTTATATAAATTAGTGATAATTATTGTCCAGAAACAAGCACTTGCATTGACACTACCAATTGAAACACAATGATATGATTAATAAATTACATTCATCACATATTAAAATGAATGATTTAAGTTTAAAATGCATGTCAACTTCTATATATACACCCAAACTGATTGCCGAGTGACCTGTATTTTGCAAAAATATTCAGAAAGCATGACCCCATATTTATTGTGTACATTCATCTCATGTAGAAATACAGTAACTTTGAAAATCAAACTCAAATAACTAGACCAGCACAATATGGAACTGTCTGAAAATCAATACACCAGCACTACTTGGATCTGTCTGAAAATCACTAGAACATCATTATTTGTGGCTGTCTGAAAATCACTAGACCAGCATTATTTGGGGTTTATGAAAATCACTTGAACAGTACTATTATTGACAGAAAATCAATAGACCAGCACTACTTTGGACTGTGTGAAAATCACTAGAACAGCATCATTTGGCACTGTCTGAAAGTCACTAACAAGCATTATTTGTGGCTATCTGCAAATCACAAAAACAGCATTTTTTTAGGCTGTTTGAAAATCACTAGAAGAAATTTTTGGGGGACTGTCTGAGAATCACCAGAACAGCATTATATGGGACTGTTTGAAAATCACTAGACAAACACTACATGGGACTGTATGAAAATCACTTGAACAGTACTATTTGGGGCTGTCTGAAAATCAATAGTTCAGCACAACATGTGACCCTGAATGAAAATCACTTGCTCTGCACTACTTGGGGCTGTCTGAAATTCACTAAAACAGCACTATCTGGGGGTACTTTGAACACTATTACAATGATTTTAAAAATCAGGCTCTAAAGACATCTAGCATATGACATAATCTGTGCAATGCACAAAAATAATCTAAACAGTTTTACACATAATAAAACATGGAACAAAGCTACACTGTATTGAATTGACACATTTTCAGAGATGGTTTTAATTTGATGCAGTCTTTGCTGCTGTCAGAAGTTCAGTGGGGTGGTGATGAAGGTAATACAATGTCATTTGTGTTCATCTTGGTACTAATTTAAGACTGTGTATGGTAGTTGTTCACTTCCCCAAAGATCTTATTGAATTTTTCTCAGTATATAAAATGATCTTTCTGCATCTGCATTGCTGTGAGGGAGTGGCAAACATAATGGCTTGTGATCTTATGTCGATGGATGTTTACATCGCAGAATGCCTAAAATTAATATGATGCCTGCAGTGTGTGAACAGAATGAAATACTTGAATTCTCTTGCTGCTTTGCTTCACACAGTCAAATTCCATCCAGGAGTTCTGAAAGTTACTTTTTGTGAGATTTGCTCATCTCTTTTTTAAATCACAGCATCATTTTGCAAATAAAAGTACTTGCCCACTATTCCAACTACCAATATAATTGGTTTTGTTTTTAAAATATAGTTAAATGCAACTTCAATGAAACGTTGTCACAGATCATAAAATTGCCAATAATCTTTAATAACGAATAACGATGGTTGAATTATTCTCATTTAGAGCAATGATGTAAAATAACTTGTATTCTTCAACACTCATCTCTGGTTGTACCTAACAAAAGGACTTGGTTTGTTCCACTTAGTGTATTTTGCCTATGCAAACTAATCTCATGTTCTTCCCCTATAGCAGTGTTCAAAGGACTTGACATGGCTTCATCCTAACTATTCTCAGTGGTGCCTACTCATCTCTGACCGCCTTAACTTTTTAACTGACTCACAATTATCAGCACATAAATAGTGGCAGTAAAATATATCTTCTTTATTTAATTTCCTAAAATTATTGAAAATTGCATTGTTTTAGACATGAGTAAGTCAAGTGGGATGTAAGTCAAGTATTGTGTTTTTTGAGTGAACTGTCAATGTTGTGGCAAGTATACATGTAGTTTTGGACATATTTTGTGATAATGGATATTAAAATTAAAGCATGAATGAACTGTTTATTCAGAGATGTTAAACAATAATGTAACATAACCTGTTCATATGGGGCCCCGAGTGGCAGAGTGGTCTAAAGCGCTCACCGTTACGGATCACAGCAATCTCAACTCTGCTTGTGTTCGATTCTCAGGCTCGGCTAATGTGGGTATGTGAGAACGCTTGCCAGTAGCTTCTCGTGGGTCGGTGGTTCTTTCCGGGGTTTTCCTGGGTTCTTTCTCTACCAGAAATACATGTATAGCCTATCTTGTGCTGAAAAATGGCATTAAACCCTATAACAACATAACCAGTTCATGAGCTTGAATGCTTGGAAGATCACAACCATAATGTAACTGAATAAAGATTACATCTGGCATGTAACATCTATCTTTCTCTCTCTCTTCCTATCTTCTGCCAATATAACACATCATAACAGCTACAAACAAATATAAAATAAGAAAATAATAATTTGAATACACAAAATCTTATATGCAGGCAAAACATTACTGTTTCACTCACACACATTTGTAAGAATGAAGTCATTTTGAATTCTTTTTTTTTTTTTTTTATTGCATTTAGATTTTAGATATTAAAGGTATACAAACTTGGGCAGCTTAATCACCTTAACCCTTTAGCTATGACTACTGCATCTAAGCGTCTACTGTAAATAGCTCTCAAACCCCACTGATGCATATATGTAGTGCCGATAAGCCTAGTTTACTACCCCAGTGTCACTTATGTGCGTTAAGTTCAGCAGTACTTAAAACCCCAGTGTTGCTATGTGCGGACAATACTGCTATGTTAATTAAAGCTGAGATAAACAAAGGTGGATTCTGATTCAGATATGAGCAGCTTTAAAGGGTTCAGTGCAAGTGATATCGAATAGTTTAATGGATCATTGTTAAAAAATGAATCAGTTAGTCCCATTTCAACACCAGATGCAAGTGATTTTTAATCTGATGATATGAACATAGTCCAACGTGCACAATGGAGTTGTTACCACGCTGTGTTCGAGATCAATGATTTTGATTCTGATGTTGGTTCAATAATCGAGCTTGGACCACCAAGCAATGAGAATGATTTTTTTCTCAGGCTTTTTCCTGAATGCCTGGTGGAAAAGCTTGTGAAAGAAACAAACAATTTTGCCAAGAAAATAGGAGACCAAAAGCAAGACATGAAATGCTATGAAATCAGCATCACAGAGATGAGGGCATGTCTTGGAATATACATCATCATTTATGTGGATAATGACTGTTTTGAGAGGTACCACTCTCAACTTTGTGATAAATAAGAGTGTGGATTTCATTCATGTTTTTATATGTATATATGTAAATATTGGATTTTCTTTGGATTTATTTTGTAGGATTCAAAAGAGTTTACATGACTGGGATTTCTTTTATGATGGGATGTAAGAGTATATAAAGTGGAAATATATAACAGACATTATATAAGGTAAGTTATTCCCCCCAACTGAAATCCAGTAAAAACTAATGAATCAATTAATATAAATGTAACGTTTTTATTGTCAATTTCTGAAATCAGCCTTGATGATGCTCTAGTATTCAGCCTAGCAATCAGCCTCAGTAGTCTGAGTAACTGATATGATAGCACAGAGCAGTAGTGAAATTGCACACCGCTGCAGTAGTTAAAGGGTTAATCAGTTGTCAAACTGGATGAACACAGGAATGTGTCTACAATACATAGAGATTTCTTAGTTACTGTTATTCCTACAATGTCTGCAGTGTGACAGTTTACAGTGATGTCTTGCACTGGGGCATCAAGCTGCTGTAGCATGATGTCTCACCCAGTCACATTATTCTGACACCAGTAAATTAAATTTCTCGCTAGAAAGTCTTTTGTGGAGCCATAACGTAAAAGTGAATATAGCACTTTTTTAATATGAAACATGCTTACAGATGACAGTGTTTTTACATACATGTCTAGTAACTTTCAATGATTTTCAAACTACCCACCTCTAAAGGAAGTGCCGGTCTACTGATTTTCAAAAATTAAATTTTTAAGCTTATATTCATTTACAAGATGGTGAATGGTCTTGCTTTCTCAATATACTTACTACTCCTGTGGTCTGCACAGAGCAGCCAGCATGTCCTTATTCCTGTGTTTAGACTCTCAAGTATTCAATAAAGACAGCCAGCTTCAAATGATCCAGTATTTCAAGTCGTAACATATATGTATGGAAATATACAATAGTAGTGGTGCAACTTGGGGAATATTAGGAAGCACAATAATATTTATAATAGTATATATAGCAGTCCATTACAACCAGACACCTCACAACAAATATTCAATTACAGCTTCAACAGATACATTTAATCAATAAAGCATTACCACCCCACCTGAACTTAGACCTAAATTAAAGCATGACTTCTGTGCATAGTCAGTGTAAGCTGATGGAAATTAATGAAAATATACATGTTTGACTGGACCATTTGGGCTACATCTGCTGGCTTCACAATATGATGGTAAGCCAAAACAGGGTAGGGCCAAAAAAACAAAAATAAGAGGCACTCCCAATTTTGCATGTGCAATTTATAGCAATGTCTAGCACTGAGGCATCATGCTGCAACCTTGTAGCATGATGACCCCCCACACTCAGATTATTCTGATACTAGGCGGACCAGTTCTAACACTAACCTCTTAATGCTGAGCGCATAGAAAGGCAGCTGTTAGTACCATTTTTGTAAGTCTTTGGCATGACTCGGCCGGTGATAGAACCCACGACTTCCCACATCCAAGGCAAGACACTCATACCACTTGGGAAATGGAGCGGTCTCAATTTTGCAGTGCTACATTGCACTGTGAGCACTTACAAAGGCAGATTAAGTTAATAATGAAAAACATGTCAATTCACACATTTAAGGAAAATCCAAAGAATACTGTAAAAGAAAATATTTTTGTTTGACAGCATACGATATTGAAGGCTCTAACTTTGTTGATGCCAACAAACGCTTAACAATAGGATCAAAATGTATACATTTGATGTGAACAACCAAACATGGGGCACAGTTTAGGCTACATTTGAATTGTAAATATTATATTACATTTATTAATTTTAACACAGAAAAATGTTATATAATGTTATACACCTCACAATGCTTTTGCAGATAAGATAAACATAAAATGAATGCAAATTGTATACAAGAATCATTCTACCTTCAAATATCTCAGATTCATGGGCAAGCTCTAAATGGAAACCAATTACACTGCAACTGTTATAATAACTACAAGTGTTCGTCAACATTTAAAATGATCTATCCCATGAAATTGTTCCTGATATTCTTTGTTAAACTAACTTACTTGGTCACTAGTAGGTGAGCGTGTTCCTTCATCACTGCCCAGGGAAGGATTGTTGGCATCTAACTGCTGTGGTTTCTTTCCTCTTGGTGAGCGTGGAGCCCTTTGATAGGGATCCATAGAACCTAAATGATTTAGATTTTTTCATGGCTATCAATTTTTGTGTATTAAATATTTACTTTAAACCATGAATTTATAGACCAAACAAACAACCTAACTGTGGAAACAATGCAACCTCATGCCAAATTCACTAATTTAAGTATCAATGAAGAGGCCGTTATTTGCAAATCTTTGACACTTTTCATGAATACATCTGCAAAATGGTCAAAGATTTATGGGGTGTACAAAATTCATTGAGTATACCAGTTAGGTCAAACCTAAATATGAAACCTAGTTTTAGCATGATTTAGTAGTCACTCTAATCTTAATTTACCTAAATCATGAGGGTACGTTACGTCATTTAAGGTCTAAGATGCTGTCGGTGTAATGAACAGCTGAAGATAAAACATTCAAGTATGCAATTAGGACACAACACCTGACACTGAGAGTCCAATTTTATCTACATAGCCATCCATGGTTTGATGAACAGCCAAAACTGCAAAAGTCATTCAGGGTGAAAATTAGGACAGTTCACTTGTTTTGATACAACCAATTGGAGATAACAGTCACCCAACTGAAAATGAGGTCACAGTGAAATAACTTTTGGGTTTGTCAAACAACATTCCTCAATATGTATTAGCCTGGCAAGAGATAATTAAAGGAGAAACTGTTTAGATGTATAGTTTGTAGCAATAACATAGTTATTATGTTGTTGATGCATATAATATTAGTATTATCTGGGTTATTATGATGCATATGCATACTTTTAAGCAATATTAAAATTAATATATGGTGTATGCATATTCTAATGTAATATCAAGATTAATACTGTTTAGATGTATAGTTTGTAGCAATAACATAGTTAATATGTTGTTGATGCATATAATATTAGTATTATCTGGGTTATTATGTGGTATTTGCAAACTGTGTAACAATATCAAGGTTATTATATTGTATATTGGTTTAACTCTATGGTCATAAGTAACAGAAAGATGCAAACTAACAAGTTTCATAAAACTTAACAAATAATTTAACAGTGAAAGTTATAAATGAAAATGTGAGAGGAATGTACAGTCATAAAGTGAATTGAAAATAATCCTGAAAAAGTTATTTTAAGTACAAAAGAAAGCAAATCTGTATGAATTTCTAAACCAGAAATGTAATTATCTGAGAAGAATTGTGATGTTATCAAAATGGCATCACCCAGAACTACTTTGAATAATTAACAATAGTTCCAAAATAACATAATAGTCTAATGAGCACTTTCCATTTCCACTGAACAATCCAAATCAATGTGTTTGCTCTCTAATAATATACAAGTACAACATAAAACATGTCTACAAACTTGATGATACAGCAGGAACACAAGAAATCAATAGGAATGACTACAAAATAGAAATGAAAAACTTGCTCAAGATTCTCCTTATTTACACCTTCAAAAGTCTATTACGACTATATGACTACTCATTGTAGTATTTCAAAATACCTGTTCATACGACCTAACTCAGCCAATGGGAATTAACTTAATTTTTCTAAGATACCAATTGACCAATGTGTCCAATTGGAATGAGGCCAAATATCAATAACATATTTACTAATAACTGTATGATTAGTAACTGTCAACACATTCGTAATAATTATGTATCCTATGCAAATTTACATTCTTTATACATGTATGAAATCCAACTATAGATAATCACTACAATTTCAGACATGATTTTGACCTATAAAAAAAAAAAAAAAAAAAATCGAAAGGGGGGGTTTGTGGGTACTCCCCCAACGGGGTATTCAGGGGGCTCTGGTGGGTCAAAGACCCCCAACTAAAAATGCATTTTACACGCATGAAAATCTGCTCCTGGTACAACTTGTGACCATAATATGTAACAAAACAATCATTTGAAAAACTATCAAACTTATAAAAAATTTGAATAATTTTACAATATTTATTGTCATGTGAATTTGTTCTCCAATACTATTGGTGCTTAAGTTATTTCATGTGCATGTCAGTGTTCACATCGTAATTAAGTCAATAATAAGGCATTTTTTGCTGCCAACATATTACACTTCTCTCTTTTCATAACAAATATGTACAATAAACACCCAAATACATCATCTAGTATATACAAATAATCCCATATATTCACTTGTCTTTATGTCCACTGAACACAACCTGTTGATATGCCAGTTGAGCTCTTTTTACGGCTTTAAGAAAGATTTCTTAAGTCTTCCTTTTTTTCATCAATGATTTTGCTGGCTCAACGTGCAATCCTTTACTTTCCTTCTCAACAAGAGCCATTTTCATTTCAAGCTCCAGCATGTATTGGCAACATGCAGTGCACATATTCTGACAGAGGGCTTCATTTTTCCCGTATGCAGCTTCATTTGTAGGTGCGGTTCCAGACTCTTTCAACCACGACTTCTGTAATGTATATATTGCAGAGGGCACAAAATGCCAGTCCTCGAGCGTTCAGTTTTCTTATAAACTGACCAACTAAATTTCTGTCGACAATTTGTTCCAGCCATTCCCTTCCATTTTTTTAAAACCTTTATCTGATATTTTCATGTCATCGTCTCTCTTAACAACTACGGACGCCATTTTTTGCTTCATCTTTCCATTGCCATCAGTTTCCTTTACACAAAGATTCATTGGATGAATTTAAACTTTTGACCAATCAGAATACTCTTTACGAGAGTCGTGGGATAACTAATATATGGAGCGAATACGTTACAAGGGCTGTTGCGAAATGGGACTGAAAAGAACGGTTAAAAATAAATAAAAAAAACAGACTATATCAAGAAAAATTGGATTAAAGTCAGGAGAAAAGCAGAATTCCGTTTTAAAACGGAGAAAAATCATGTCTGCAATTTATAGTCATGAATACAAATTAAATCTTTCTTACATAATCGAGTAGCAGGAGTTAAAAAATTGATAGATATACATAACAATATGCCTGTTTTACAGTAATATCAAGGATAAACTGTTAATGCATATTGTGAAGTCAAATTTGTTGCTGATTAAATGTCATTTCTGTCTGCATTTATGATTAACCAGGTTGATTTTTAACAAATTTAGAGACTAAGTTACATGAACTGAAGGATACACTCTAGGATGTTATACTGCTTCTCTTTGGCAAAAAGTTGCAAATATCTCAATAAATGTATTTATTGAAAGCAGTAAAACAACATCCACTGATGGATCCTTTACAAGGTATATGACATTGCTAGAAAGATATCTATATGTTATCATTTTGAGGGATATTTATTTCCCAGACTAGAATCTTGCAGATGTACCAGACTTACTGCTAAGTACATCTCACAAGGTCATTAAAGCTGTCAAAATAGTATGGCAATAAGTACCATATAAATCTGGTGTTCCGAGGTTGAGCAGACAGGATTTCTGGACAATATCAATAATGGCTAATCCAGACTCATTCCCAAAGGCCATCCTGAAAGTGTCAAACAGAAACAGCATTCAAATCAAGGCAAGTTAGGCATAAATTATATATATGATTATAAACAGAAGTTAAGATGCTTTATATAAAACTGTCAAATTATGTTAAGCTATTTGTAGGAAGTTATTGTTAAAAGGCATTTTTTCTTTTTTAAGTAACATGACCCGTTTTATGATGGTTCAGCATATTTGAATAAATTTGTAAGAACTTCATTCATGCCAGGATTACTTCTATTAAACTCGGTCATATTAAGTTATTTTCCAGGGATCATATAAAAGTTTTTCAATTAAAAGAACTTCATGCCCAAACAAGTTCTGTTTGGTCAGGATGCGTTCTCTTTTGTACTTCATGTAAATGTAGGCATATTTGATGGTTATCAGCATCATTTGAATCATTTGAAATACTTTCATGCCTTGCTGCTTACTTTTAGGGTTTGTTTGGGTTCTGGGCCATATTTATTTCAGAAAATTCATGGTGGCCAATATATTTGGTGGAGGAAGAACCCTGGAAAAGCACATAACCATTGGCAACTACTGGCATGCTTTCTCACATGCCTACATTGGCTGAGCCAATACTTGAACCAATTCGGATGTAAGATGCCTGTGAGCTGCAATGCAAGCACCTCAGACTGCTTGGACAACTGGGCACTGCTTTCCTTTTTATTTTTGTCAAACTCTGACACGTGTTTTTAAGAAGTCATTTAAAAGTGCATCTAATTTTAGTAATATTAATCATATTGAATCATAGATTGGCATCATTTGACTAAATTCTTAAAAGATTAAAGCCATAATATGTTCTTTAAAATTTGATAAATTTCCTGTTATATGTAACAATTATAAATGGATGATCGATTTCTGACAATGGAAGAGATATGACAGATGAAGGATCATACCACAAGCTCATTTTATAGACAAGTGAGGTATAAAGTGTTTATGCACCAGCTGCAAGACTGGCAGGACAGAAAGACAGACTGTCCTGTTAATAATTCTTCAAACCTTAGCAACATTTACTACAGTAATATCTGTCTTGAAAGAAAATTGTTTTGATGACCACTTGTTTTACCGAGTATTTAATTGGCTGTGCATGATTAAGTGACAGAAAAGACTGTAGTTAAGTTGTTGTTGTTGTAAGGTTTAACGCCATTTTTCAGCACATGATAGACTATACATGGCGGCCAGTATTATTGGTGGAGGAAGAACCCCAAAAAAACCTCGGAAAGAACCACCAACCCACGAGAAGTTACGGGCAAGCTTTCTCACATAACTACATTAACCGAATCTTAGACTCAAACCCACGCAGACAGAGGTGAGATGGCAGTGATCTGTAATGGAGAGCGCTTAAGACCACTCGGCCACTCGGGGGTCCCCTGTAGTTAAGTCACATGCTAATAGTTTATAGATATTTCAGTGTACTTTGTATGTATATACTACATTCAGGGACATACTCACAAGCCATAGGTTGAGTTAAGTGAGATATTTGTAATATTTCCTGGGTGTTCATTGTCAAGCCAAGTTAGTAAACACACAAGGTCAGGCTGGTAACCCATGCTCCACCTCCGGGCCCCCATTCTCACTTTCAACACTGTTGTTGCTTCAGGCTGAAAAGAGATCAAATGAACATTAAAAGACACAGCGTTAAAATTACTTAAATTAAAGAAAAGTTTCAATAGACACAGCAATTGATGTAAAAGGTATATAACTTTAGGACACTACATATCACAAAATGTTGTTGAAAATGTCACCAGTTTCTAAGAACATTGTTATGACATGAATTCAGAGATATATAGGTACATACAACAATTATTACTGTTATCACTGTGAACAATGTTTGCATATTTATCTGCCATGTCATGGAATATCACATAAAAACTGATGACTTTGGACTGCCCAGCTTTGGATAATATCAGTATTCCCATAAACACAATTTCTCTAAATTATATTTTATCTATGATAAAAAATAAATGAGGACTTGAACACCAGCATTGTTACACAAATATTTTTTTTTATAGAAACTATCTTGTTTATACTTTACATATTTGTGAGTATCTATACCTTAAGCAAGGTGTTAACAAACACAGACAAGCAACTTTTGTAATTATATTATCTCAATAATAATAATAATAATAATAATAATAATAATAATAATAATAAAATTGTCAGGGGCGATAACTTGTGATTTACAACAGTTTGGAAGATTTGTCACTGAAAAAGATACATGAAAATAAAGAAAATGCAAATTTAAAATAATTGTGATCCTAAAATAAAAATAAGTTTTTCTCTTCATTAAAATACAATGAAATAACATGAAATTATAATGAAAAACAAGTATAAAATCAATAGCAAATGGAAAACGTAAATTATGTTAGAGTACAACAAATTGAGCATCCTACTGCATTTTTCTTGACAGTTAATAAAATCAATATTTACACATTCATTATAAAAAATATAAAATCTGTGTAGAATTAACATGATATTAGGGATGCAAAATAATTTTAACTACAAACTATCTTCTAATTAATTGTGAGATATGAATAATTGACTGAACCATAGATAACCCTACCAATCTAGTCTTATAAACCAGTCCCCATGCTTGGTTTGGTATGTTGATGGTTTGGTTTCTGATCTCACTTTTTCAAAAAATTGTTAATTTACTGTGATAGATTTGTCAGCAAATCATCTGGAGGCTGTAGGGTAAACAAGCTGACAAGGCCTTCCAGCATTCTGTTCAGCCTTTTTCCATATGAAATCTCATGTCTGACAACATGCATACCCCCATAAAAGTCAAAAATGGAAGCTCCAGATTCCATTATCAATGAATTTACAGCCTCTGCAGATGACCAACATCATATATTGATCTTATTCAACACACTGGATATGTGTTCAGACAGCAGAGATGCACCACTACAGTGACGGAAAATGATGTAGACACAAATCTTTGTATGTAGATATAGATGGACAAAAATAACAGCATATTCCCAAACACTGCCATGGTGGGGCATAAAAATAACTGTGCATAATTACAGCTAAGAAATATAAGAGCTAAAAGTATTCATTATAGTTAGGTGGTCTTTTCATTCAGGTAAATATGTACAAATTTATGTATAAATGAAACTTACAACACTACATGTAAATATCAAACCTATCCAAATTGTCACCAGAGTTCAGCATTCACCTGGTTAGAACAGTCAATCTAATTCCCCCTGGCAAATTTCTTACATTCTTACATAAATTTTATGTAATCAGCAATCACCTGTCATTCACATACAGTGGCCATTTGTGCCTTAACCAAGCTATGCTCTCTTCCTGCCTTTACTAGTCAGTAGGCCATGTATTTCTTTAACCAAAGTGTGTTTTCACAATCTCTTCCACGTTTGCTGGAAATGTGTGTCTTGACCCAAGAAGTAATTTCGCCCTACCTATCGTGGTCCTTGGAGCATATTAGCAGTGGTCACTCTAAGTATGTACATGAAACATCTTGTTTTTGATGAGCAAGGCTATGCATGGTATATTGATGGTATATTGAATCAATGCTTAAATGTTTCAAATTTTGATTGTACTTTTCATAATCTAGTGAAATTCAATGGTGTCAACATGTTGACTTCAAAAGCAAGGCAATTATATCCTAAGAGGAAAGAATTGAAGCAATTCCATTTTAAAATGATTTTCTTTGTTTAACATTGTTAACAGGATGAATCTGATAATTGCAAACTTAAGATTTTTAATCAAAGATATCTCTGAAAAAAGTACATGTAACATCCATGTATAGGGATACTAATTAAAATTTAGGTGTCACTAGCAATAACCTCTGGAAGTTTCCTTATCATCAAAGGCTGCAAACAAAAGCTGATGTTTTTCATCTCAATGAGTTTCAGCAGAAAATTTTAGATTAATTGTTTAAAATGTGTACACACTTTTTATGCCGAATTAAACCAACTGCCCTAACAAAAATTCAGTTGTGCGCACTTTATATGAAGTACAGGAAAACATATGTAAACCAAATGGGTTTACAAAGATGAACAATCAAACAAGCTAAAACCCGTGATAACATTTCTGACATCTTTTTAAAGGCTTAGTTGTGATTTAATGTACATCATTGATAAAAATAGATACAGGTTTCTGTTGCAAAACTTTTATTTTTTATATTTTTTAATTCTGTTATTTTTCTGTTTGATAAATATCTGAACTAAATGCATATATATATATATATATATATATATATATATATATATATATATATATATTGGTTGCATACTACTTTTGCTAATAATAATGCATGTGAAATAATAATAAAGAAAACAGTACCGGTAATAGAGATACAGGTTTCTGTTGCGAAACTTTTATTTTTTTTTAATTTTTAAATTCTGTTATTTTTTTGTTTGATAAATATCTGAACTAAATGCATATATATATATATATATATTGGTTGCATACTACTTTTGCTAATAATAATGCTTGTGAAATAATAATAAAGAAAACAGTACCAGTACTAATATTATTGCTAATGCTATTCAGTTCATACTACATACATTTTTCTTGAACCAAGTTTGAGACCTGAAACGGCCTTCAGAAGTCACCTGTCTACAAAGGCCACTTTTGCCTTTTCCAATGGACAGCTGTTTTGGCAAGTTTGACTGTACCTTTAAAAAATTACTACCTTTACTGTATACTTAACTTTATAAAGACATGCCATATGCACATCAGTTTGTTTTGGCAGGTTTGATTGTACCCCTTAAAAATTAGTACTTTCTCTCCGTCAAAAGTGAAATTAAAGTATCAGCTGTTCCATTAGAAAATTTCTTGCACAGATTAAATACTTCATCATCATCATCAAAAAAAAAAAAACAAAGTTAAAAAGGCTGGAACACACAACACATGGCAATATTAAAGGGAAAAGACATAAGTTAAAGTGAAATGGGTTAGATGAGGTGCTACAAGATATATGAATCATAAATTGCAAGAAAATATATTAAAAGTCATACTCTGAAAAATTATAAAGCTACATGTATATAATTTAGAAAAAAGAAATGCCCTAATTAAAACTTCATACTTTTGGTGAAATGCCTGCCATGTACTGACAACAAGACTTTTAATGCAGCTGGCAGCCATATTGAATGTATGACTGGTACCATTTTCATTTCGAACCAACTAGGTATGATAGGAAGTCAACTGGTGAAAACATCATGTTGATATAGCCAACAGTTTGAGAGGACTAGGCATCATATTTTCAAGATGGCTACTGTGGTGGCTCTAATGGATGTGTTTTCACTTAAAATCCATTGGACATCATAAGTATTCTGGTGAAAACCCCATATTAACAGCCTTTCTGTTAAAGTAGACTTGTAACAACTAGTTTTAAGATAGCGGCCATGTTGGAAATATTGCATGTCAGATTGGTATCATTTTTACGTAGTATCAACTAGACATCATAAGAAATCTTTCAGCGAAACCCTTAAGTTGTTAGAACCATCCATTCCAGAAGTGAATCGATAAGATGATTTTCAAGATGACTGTCATGATAGCCACATCAGACTTAACACTAGCACCATTTATATTTAACACCAATCCATTCAGGAGAAATAGCATTAACATTATTTTCAAGATAACTGCTGTTGCAATGATATTGGACATCAGATAGGTATCATTTTCATTAAGGACCAAAACTAGACATCATAATAAGTCCTTTAATGAAAAACTCAGGTTGATATGATCAGAAGTAGTGATATAAAGCTTTTCAAAATGACCAACACTGGATTTGAACAGCACCATTTTCAATTAGAACCAACTAGGAAAAGGGATGAATTTGTGCATAAAGTTTCAAGCCAAACCTCGAAGTAGTTAAGATGGAATATTGACAACAAACATGCTAATGGATAAACAGATGATGGACAACAAACAGCCCATCCGACAAGCTATACTGGTCTATGTCCAGCAGAGTTAAAAAGTAATCTGCACTTAAATAATAAGTACATGTAATTATCCAGGTTGTTTCTAACTATTTGTTTTTAAAAAAAAGAAGTTTCAGAATGCTTTGTACATTATGCTTTGTACCTGTTCCACTGAATCATTCCAAAAAACAAGCGACATCACTGGAACATGAAAAGTTGATCACTGTGACCTCCTTTTTCCTGTGATAAGCAGCACCCTCCACAATGAATACACCTATAGTTTCATAGCTACAGAAAATCAATGACAATACCATCTAAAAAATGACACCTACTGCATATTTAAGATTCACAAGCAAGACTATATTTTTGGCTTCATTAAACAGCAGATGTTAATATTTCCATCCCCAAACTTCCAACTTCTTGCAACTGTCGTCAAAAAACATTTCAGTAGGTCAAATTATGCTTTTTCTGGTGCTGTGCAAACATTTACTAATGCATCAATACATGTACATTCATTAAAACAGGGCTGTAAATTTCAGACACGTAAAACAAACAACCATCATGCAAAAACTGTACATTAGCAATTTGGGCTGGAATAGAACAACACAGGCTTTAAGAGGAAAATATTTAGACACAAAGGCTTGAGAAGAAAATTATCCAGAAGAAAGTGATTTAAACAATGGCAGGCTAGACACCACAAACCTTGGTACTATCAGAGATGCTGGAATTATATGATCCGAAGCTGCCACTGGTTTGTTGCTGAGCCATCACACTAAGACTGGGTCTACTGTGCTGTAAAAGGAGCACTTTTCACAAGGGTTTTCCTATGCTAGGTTTCTTTATTAAAGTTCAGTTATAGTACAGTAGGACAAATGGAATAGGTTAGTTGGGAGAAAACCATGTAGAAAAAGATACTGAGACAAAAAGAATAGTTTGATAAATGATAATAAGACAAAGAGGATACAGAGACAAAGAAGATACAAAGACAAAGAAGATATTAAGACAGAGAATGATGAGAGGAAAATAATTTTGAGACAAAATAAACTTGGAAGGCAAATGAATTTGTTATGAGCATGTCAACCACAGAAAACATTCTTAATTTAACAGTATATGTAATATAATGAATTCCAACATTTTCTATGTATTTTTGGTTAAAGTTCTTTCCTACAAGAAAAATCACATTAGCAAACAAGGGCTGTAATGATACAAGCCTAGATAAGAGACTTACCTTTATAAGCACTGATATTTGTTGTTGATTTGTGTAAAGACGGCCTAATTATGATAACCATTTAAAACTGCTGGCAAAAGTTCAACATGCAAATGAAAGATTAATACAGGCTTGATTATCACAAGATTACTAATGCAATCTACCAGTGCAATATATACTCATTTATAAGTCATGTCCATCTGCAAATAACATAGACCATGATCTGCCAATGAATAATGTACTGGCAGACCAGATTCCATGTTGATTGTTGTATTGATTACTTCTAACAAACTGCACAGTTGCAGATATGGGTATGTACAGTTTTCAGTTGGATCGGACATATAGATGAGTGTATATGATAAAACAAATGCTACTAATTCCACAACTTCTACCACCACTGCTATCAATACATTTACTACTTCTAATACCACTATCAAAGCTGCAGCCTCATACGTAATACCTGGCACTGACAAAACTGGAATGCAAAACATATTGCTATCTTTTCTGTTAACAATTTATTTCTTTTCTATGTATCAACATTACATTTTTGTTGTGTTTCACCTGATGATTTGGGACTTAACTTTCAATGACAAACCAAAATCTCCCCTCCCCTGAATCAACAAAACCTTTTTGGCACAGACACCACCATGAGCAGTTATTTTTCACATTAAAAGGCAATTATCAAATTTATTGATGATATTCTCATACTTGATGATAAGCCCATGTCTGTGAGATAAGCCCATTTCAAATGAAAAGCCATGCCTGAATATAAGCCTGTGTCTGAATATAAGCCCATGTTTAAAGATAAGTTATGTCCATATCTAATGATGACCCCATACCTGAAAATAAGACTGATATTAAGCTAATGACCTTGACCTGACAAGCCATCACAGTAAGGCAATTGATTTATTTCTGTAATATTGACCAATTTTCAGTAAGGTGTAACAAAATTCAGTAACTGCTATAATTATAAAGCTGGAATACATAATCAAAAGTTTGACACATCGACGATAAACATTATATTCAACTGAAATGTTTGTAAAGTACATGTAGACTTTATTTACCACTAGTACAGTAGCACAAACTCTAGTTCCAAAAGTCTATGCAGGTCAATGGTTTGTTGCTGTCCCTCAACTTGACATACCGCTCCAGTGGTTAGAGCGTCCAGCTTGGAAATGGGAAGTGGAGAGTGCACACCCTGTCTGAATCATACCAGACTTACAAAAATGGTACCAGCAGCTGCTTGGCTAGGTGCTCAGCATTAGGAGGTTTGTTTGTTTGTTTGATTAGGATTTTTAATGTAGCTTTAACAATTTTTCAGTCATATTGCTATGATGTCTGCAGTGAAGCAGTTTATAGTGATGTCTAGCACTGGGGCATCATGCCACAGATATGTAGCATGATGTCCCACCCAGTCACATTATCCTGACACCAGGACAACCAATTCTAACACGAACCTCTTAATGCTGAGCGTCAAGTGAGGCAGCTGTTAGTACCACTTTTGTAAGTCTTTGGCATGACTCAGCTGGGGATCAAACCCATCCTCTACGAAAACAAATTCATGACTTCATGAACAATCATGAACTGTTCATGAATGTTCGTGAACATTCTTAAAGTGTTCATGATCAGTTCATCATTTTAGTTCATGAACAAATATTCATGAACGTTCATGAATTATGTTCATGAACACTTCAAGAACTTTGATGAATCACTTACTTGAAGTTCATGAACACACTGATGAAATTTTATGAACTATTTTAACATCTTTTAAGTCCTGAAAAATTTGGTTGATGAACAATTTAAGTACTTTGATGCACCAGCAAGAAATTATTAAAAAATGTATATGAAAGTTTTTTATAATTATATTCATAAAATGTTCATGAAAATTCATGATACAAACTTCTCACAATATTATTGAAATATAAATAAATGTAAATATTTTTTTCATTTTTAAATGATATGATAAAATGTTCATAATTGTGTTCTTAACCTGAATAGTTCTCTATTAATATGGGAAAATATTTCTGGCCAGCATGAACAAAATGTATTTGCTATAAAAGCTTTTAATGACTTTGTTCTAATGTTTTTGGCCATTACTGTCATAAACTGCATAATTTATTATATTGACTTGGTCACTGGTTGCCAATATGCCATAAAAACCGAAAATTGTAAACAACGATTGTCCTGATTAGAATGATTGTGAAATAAGAAGTGATGTGATTGGTTAATATACGCGCAAGATTTCAGCTGCTGAGCAGACTTTTCTCCACTAATGAAAAAGCACGCCATTGACTCTAACATGTTAAAACCTCGAACAAAACACCTTGGATTCCCATGGAATGGATAGATGAAAATATTTTCAATAGCATTTTCTTAAATAAGTAGATGTGCTGAGAATCGATTATGAAGGAAATGATTCAGTGAGAGCAAAATTAAGTGGAAAAGCGTACTCAGCTAGGATCGTTAAAATTACAGTAATTTTTTTCTTGGTCTTTTGTGTTTATTTCAGTGAAAGTTATCTAAATATATATTTTATTGGCTTTTATGTCATATTAGTTTTAACCAAACTAATGATACATGATTTTATTCAGACCTAATTTAAAAATGCTCTTCGAAGTTTGAAAATCACTAAACACCCCAAAAACATGACTCCAACTTCATTTAAAATATTAAAACTAACAGTGACAAAATTTTCCAATATAAATGCTCAAATGTTGTGTTAAGACTTAGTGTAAGGGATGAAATAGTTTTGAGTTGGATCATAATTATTCCAGTAAATAAAGTGGTGTACAAAAATAATGTGCTAATAAAAGCTCAAGACAAAAGTTATTCATAGGTTATCTGTAATTAACTAACTTTATCTTTCAGATCAGACAGCAGAAAAGCAAAATTATCAGAGGATGAAGTTTGTGAGCTATGGAGGAATTTTTGAAAACTGGATGGTTCTATGGACAAGGTGGAAGAGACATTAAATAGTGAAGGCTGCAGAAATGTTAAAGATCCCAAATATTTAAAAAAGAATATAGCTTGCCAATTTACAATACACGTTCTTTGCTAAATATTAGAAATTTATTTGAAATTAAATACTGTTTTGTTAGATAATATATTGCATTTTATTTTTACTGTTTTATAAACCCCACATTTTAGGTGATGATTCAGGATGAAATAGTTGTTTGTGAGTTTGTCAGATAATCAACTATTTGTAAATAGGAATTGTTTATGAAGACATGAATCATTCAAGAGAAAATTTGTTCATGATAGTTCATGAATATGTTCATGAATGATTATGAACCAATTTGACTTTTATTAACAGTTGATGAATATTCATGAACTGTTCAAGAACAGTTGTGATGTATTGGTTCATGAACTGTTCAAGAACAGTTGTGATGTATTGGTTCATGAACTCATAATTTCATGAACTGACCATTTTCAGTTCATGAATGGTTCATGAACCTTTTGATGAACTTTCATGGATGGTTCATGAACCAGGTTCATGAACCATTGAAGAACAGTTCATGAATTATTCATGATCATTTCGTAGGGGATGACTTCCCGCTTCCGCAGCAGATGCTCTAACTACCAGGTCACTGGATTGGTTTTTGTTGATTATTAACATTTTCTAGAAGCTTATTTTCCCTTTTATCATAAACATGCATCACTTCGCATGAACAAATAGGTGTCGTTTAAAGCAACTGGGGTGCTGCTGTTTGGTTTCCTGACTAATTTGACCAATTCTAAGATGAAATTTGATTCCAAATAAAACATGGATGAACCAATATGGCAACGATCATTTTTCCACAGTTTCTGCTAGCAAGTCCATATTTTAAGGGCAGTTTTCGTAAGACTTTTGCAAAATCATAAGAGTTGGCAGGTCTAAATGACTATCTTCACAAACAGCTTGCAGAAAAATTTACCAACAACATCATTGACTGATAATTAGCAAATTCCCAACATTTTGGCAAATTTATTAGCCATACCCACTGGTCTTATTGTGGTTGAAGTACTACATCTTTCCTAATACTTCGGATTGCATACAAGGGTTGCACCTGATTCTCAGAGTACATCTTATATGTGAGCCATTAAAATATAATTTATCAATAAGTTGCCCACGTTTGTATAACAGAAAAATCTCTTTACATCAAGTATGTATTTAAGCTGTATTATATGCCAACACCACTTATTTTCATATACATACTAACCTTTGTACTATCTGAGGTATTGCTTGAGTAGGACCCCACACTACCACTCTGTTGATGCTGGCCTACTACGCTCAGGCTTGGCTTTGGATAGTCTAGTTCTGGTGAATCTATGTCATCATAAACTTCATACACTATGGACACTTCTAGAGACTGTAAAAGAACAAAGACAAGTGTTATCTTTGAATATTGAATAAATGTATGCTGAACATTATATCTCACCTGTAATTGTGTACTAATTTATCTACACTGTATATGACTTGTAAAAACTTTTAACATGAAGATTTTTTAACACTGCTGATCCCACTTCTGCTGAAAAAGTGATGCCTATCTCTTGCCAAGCTGATGCTGGTGAGACAAAAACAGATTTCAGTCCCTGAAGTTTTCCTCCTGGTAGAACTGAAACTAAACTTTATTTATGACATCAGTTTGCGTGACACCCATATATTGTATTTAAAAAATCCTCAAGGAATAAGATTCCTTAAATCTCACATTCTAAAAACAAAATATTGATCCATTAAAATCATGTCCTTCAAGAATACAGGAGTTGTTGTAGGGTTTAATGCCACTTTTCAGCACAAGATAGGCTATACATGGCGCCATGATAACTTGGAGAAAAAACCCTGGAGAACCCAGGGATGAACCACTGACCCACAAGAGGCTACTGGCAAGCTTTCCCACATACCCATGTTAGCCGAGCCTGCGACTCAAACCCATGCAGACAGAGGTGAGATGGCAGTGATCCAGAATGGTGAGCACTTTAGACCACTTGGCCAGCAGAATACAGGAGACATATCTGCAAGGATACATACAACTGGTTGAATCCATCTTAGGTACCAACATAATTAATTTCAGAAAAATACTGAGAACTTGATATTGCTGTAGAGATGGAAACAAAAACTCCTGAGATATCCAGAGTCTTGAATCTTCAAATATTTGGGACATGTAAACAACATGCTCTTCATCACTAGTTATAGAAGACATTTCTTGTGCAGCAATCAGAAGTTATTGTTTTCTTCCATTTCCTTTCCAAACCACCATTCTGTGGAACATGCATGGTAGAGCTTGTGACATTCTTTACATTAGATACTAATTGCACAGAACCACATCTGCAATCATATAATGCATCAACTGATCAGGTTTTGCTCTCTTCACTTAAAGTTATAAGCAGAATGAAAATCTCAGACCCTAACCTGAAAGTCCATTATCCAATCACATATCTTAGTATAAGGTACAAGTTGTTTGGTATGAACTGATCCATTAGGCGAGAGTGGCATCTGTCGATCAATAATCAAATCACAGAAATTTAAATGGCTTGCTAACCAATTTAGATTGCAAGTTATGTGTAAAATCGCAGCAAAATCATTGCCTGCAAAAGAGCTTGCCCAATCAAGCAAGACAAATGGAGCAAATTTACTGTACAACATGACAAATTTAAATCTTATATCTGTACAAACTTCATCCAATTTTGATGCCATTTTCACATTTTTTGATGTTAAAATTTATTTCAATCACTATGGAAATTATTTTCATTACAAAGTGACAGTTTTAAAGAAACAGATTTGCAAATGAGCTGATAGAGTATTCATTGTTTTTCTGTAGAGTCAATTGTACACAAGGAAATACAATGATCTAATGGGAAAGGAGTGCAATGGGTTTTAAAGGGGTCAATTATGCACAGGTAAATACAAATATCCAATGAAAAAGGAGTCAAAAGGTTTGTGTAGGATAAAAAGTACACAACAAAATAGAATATTTCAATGGATAAGCCTTTTCTCAGACTTACTGGTACTTCTAATGTGACTTCTTGTTTGCTGAATTTGAAGAGCATGACATGAGTGGCCCCACCCAGACACATGAGTCGACTCTCGGGGCAGAAGAAGATGTGGTATATGGCAAATTGATCCTCCTCCTCTAAGGATTTGTTCTTCAATTTTTCAAATATTTTGGCAGTTTTAACTGTGTATAAAACTTGTAGATTAACTGAAATGAGAAAATACTGATATCAATCTAAGAAAGTAATACTTAAAAAGCATTGAAAGAATGAAGCAGCATTCATTTGCAGAATAAAGACACAATCTTATGTACGGATTTGGATAGGAAAGGTCAGCAAATATTCAGTCTTATCAAGAAGCGGCCAAGATATTGTACAAAATATGCTATCCCTTTTCTTTGATGCCCATGAGTAATTTCCAGTTTTCAGATAAGAAAACCAAGTAGAAGAAAACTGTACCCACATGTCATGATTGTGACAGGTACTAACATATAGACATTACCAAATATTTTTGCTTATAACATGAGCCCAACTGCAAGCTGCAAAGACAGATTTTGCCATCAAATAATTTGCTTGCAGATCTGGGTCTGTTTAGTTTGTTAGGAATAATCTGTGAAGCAAACAAGATAGACTCTGATTTGAATGTGTTAGATGCAAAGGCATACCTGGATCTTTGTTGTCTTACTCCTCTCACAAGTGAGTAAATATAGGCATGTTTATAGTTTTAAAGAACAATGTGAATGTGAGTTTATAGTGAATGCTTTCTAAACCAAACTTCCAATGTTCTCTTGAACACTAGAAAAACTTTGCACAAATGTTATGTTACTTAATATCTAAAACAAACAAGCACTTATAACAGATCATTTCACACTGATCAACCTAGTTATATATACAGCTTCTTTAGCATATTGGAGTTTATTAAACAGCTGTTGTTCTAAATGCTCCATTTTAGGAATTAATATTCTCATTACTGTTATTAAAGGGTAAATTAAGTATGTATCAAAGCTAAATCAAGGACAATTTCATTATTTTATGTCTCTGTCTTGATTGACACTAAATCATGGACAATTTCATTATTTTATGTCTCTGTCTTGATTGACACTAAATCATGGACAATTTCATTATTTTATGTCTCTGTCTTGATTGACAATAAATCAAGGACAATTTCATTATTTTATGTCTGTGTCTTGATTGATACTAAATCAAGGACAATTTCATTATTTTATGTCTCTGTCTTGATTGATACTAAATCAAGGACAATTTCATTATTTTATGTCTCTGTCTTGATTGATATTAAATTCAGGACAATTTCATTATTTTATGTCTCTGTCTTGATTGACACTAAATCATGGACAATTTCATTATTTTATGTCTCTGTCTTGATTGACACTAAATCAAGGACAATTTCATTATTTTATGTCTCTGTCTTGATTGATACTAAATCAAGGACAATTTCATTATTTTATGTCTCTGTCTTGATTGATACTAAATCAAGGACAATTTCATTATTTTATGTCTCTGTCTTGATTGACACTAAATCAAGGACAATTTCATTATTTTATGTCTCTGTCTTGATTGACACTAAATCAAGGACAATTTCATTATTTGTATGTCTCTGTCTTGATTGACACTAAATCAAGAACAATTTCATTATTTTTGTCTCTGTCTTGATTGACACTAAATCAAGGACAATTTCATTATTTTATGTCTCTGTCTGGATTGACACTAAATCAAGGACAATTTCATTATTTTATGTCTGTGTCTTGATTGACACTAAATCAAGGACAATTTCATTATTTTATGTCTGTGTCTTGATTGACACTAAATCAAGGACAATTTCATTATTTTATGTCTCTGTCTTGATTGACACTAAATCATGGACAATTTCATTATTTTATGTCTGTGTCTTGATTGATACTAAATCAAGGACAATTTCATTATTTTATGTCTGTCTTGATTGATACTAAATCAAGGACAATTTCATTATTTTATGTCTCTGTCTTGATTGATACTAAATCAAGGACAATTTCATTATTTTATGTCTCTGTCTTGATTGACACTAAATCAAGGACAATTTCATTATTTTTATGTCTCTGTCTTGATTGACACTAAATCAAGGACAATTTCATTATTTTTTGTCTCTGTCTTGATTGACACTAAATCAAGGACAATTTCATTATTTTATGTCTCTGTCTTGATTGACACTAAATCAAGGACAATTTCATTATTTTTTGTCTCTGTCTTGATTGACACTAAATCAAGGACAATTTCATTATTTTATGTCTCTGTCTTGATTGATACTAAATCAAGGACGATTTCATTATTTTTTGTCTCTGTCTTGATTGATACTAAATCAAGGACAATTTCATTATTTTATGTCTCTGTCTTGATTAATACTAAATCAAGGACAATTTCATTATTTTATGTCTCTGTCTTGATTGATACTAAATCAAGGACAATTTCATTATTTTATGTCTCTGTCTTGATTGATACTAAATCAAGGACAATTTCATTATTTTTTGTCTCTGTCTTGATTGATACTAAATCAAGGACAATTTCATTATTTTATGTCTCTGTCTTGATTGATACTAAATCAAGGACAATTTCATTATTTTTTGTCTCTGTCTTGATTGACACTAAATCAAGGAAAATTTCATTATTTTATGTCTCTGTCTTGATTGACACTAAATCAAGGACAATTTCATTATTTTATGTCTCTGTCTTGATTGATACTAAATCAAGGACAATTTCATTATTTTATGTCTGTCTTGATTCATACTAAATCAAGGACAATTTCATTATTTTATGTCTCTGTCTTGATTGATACTAAATCATGGACAATTTCATTATTTTATGTCTGTGTCTTGATTGATACTAAATCAAGGACAATTTCATTATTTTATGTCTGTCTTGATTGATACTAAATCAAGGACAATTTCATTATTTTATGTCTCTGTCTTGATTGATACTAAATCAAGGACAATTTCATTATTTTATGTCTCTGTCTTGATTGATACTAAATCAAGGACAATTTCATTATTTTATGTCTGTCTTGATTGACACTAAATCAAGGACAATTTCATTATTTTATGTCTCTGTCTTGATTGACACTAAATCAAGGACAATTTCATTATTTTTATGTCTCTGTCTTGATTGACACTAAATCAAGGACAATTTCATTATTTTTTGTCTCTGTCTTGATTGACACTAAATCAAGGACAATTTCATTATTTTATGTCTCTGTCTTGATTGATACTAAATCAAGGACAATTTCATTATTTTATGTCTCTGTCTTGATTGACACTAAATCAAGGACAATTTCATTATTTTATGTCTGTCTTGATTGATACTAAATCAAGGACAATTTCATTATTTTATGTCTCTGTCTTGATTGATACTAAATGATGGACAATTTCATTATTTTATGTCTGTGTCTTGATTGATACTAAATCAAGGACAATTTCATTATTTTATGTCTGTCTTGATTGATACTAAATCAAGGACAATTTCATTATTTTATGTCTCTGTCTTGATTGATACTAAATCAAGGACAATTTCATTATTTTATGTCTCTGTCTTGATTGATACTAAATCAAGGACAATTTCATTATTTTATGTCTGTCTTGATTGACACTAAATCAAGGACAATTTCATTATTTTATGTCTCTGTCTTGATTGACACTAAATCAAGGACAATTTCATTATTTTTATGTCTATGTCTTGATTGACACTAAATCAAGGACAATTTCATTATTTTTTGTCTCTGTCTTGATTGACACTAAATCAAGGACAATTTCATTATTTTTTGTCTCTGTCTTGATTGATACTAAATCAAGGACAATTTCATTATTTTATGTCTCTGTCTTGATTGACACTAAATCAAGGACAATTTCATTATTTTATGTCTCTGTCTTGATTGACACTAAATCATGGACAATTTCATTATTTTATGTCTTTGTCTTGATTGACACTAAATCAAGGACAATTTCATTATTTTATGTCTGTCTTGATTGATACTAAATCAAGGACAATTTCATTATTTTATGTCTCTGTCTTGATTCATACTAAATCAAGGACAATTTCATTATTTTATGTCTCTGTCTTGATTGACACTAAATCAAGGACAATTTCATTATTTTATGTCTCTGTCTTGATCGACACTAAATCAAGGACAATTTCATTATTTTTATGTCTCTGTCTTGATCGACACTAAATCAAGGACAATTTCATTATTTTTTGTCTCTGTCTTGATTGACACTAAATCAAGGACAATTTCATTATTTTTTGTCTCTGTCTTGATTGACACTAAATCAAGGACAATTTCATTATTTTATGTCTCTGTCTTGATTGACACTAAATCAAGGACAATTTCATTATTTTATGTCTCTGTCTTGATTGACACTAAATCATGGACAATTTCATTATTTTATGTCTGTGTCTTGATTGATACTAAATCAAGGACAATTTCATTATTTTATGTCTGTCTTGATTGATACTAAATCAAGGACAATTTCATTATTTTATGTCTGTGTCTTGATTGATACTAAATCAAGGACAATTTCATTATTTTATGTCTCTGTCTTGATTGACACTAAATCAAGGACAATTTCATTATTTTATGTCTCTGTCTTGATTGACACTAAATCAAGGACAATTTCATTATTTTTATGTCTCTGTCTTGATTGACACTAAATCAAGGACAATTTCATTATTTTTTGTCTCTGTCTTGATTGACACTAAATCAAGGACAATTTCATTATTTTTATGTCTCTGTCTTGATTGACACTAAATCGAGGAAAATTTCATTATTTTATGTCTCTGTCTTGATTGACACTAAATCAAGGACAATTTCATTATTTTATGTCTCTGTCTTGATTGATACTAAATCAAGGACAATTTCATTATTTTATGTCTGTCTTGATTGATACTAAATCAAGGACAATTTCATTATTTTATGTCTCTGTCTTGATTGATACTAAATCATGGACAATTTCATTATTTTATGTCTGTGTCTTGATTCATACTAAATCAAGGACAATTTCATTATTTTATGTCTGTCTTGATTGATACTAAATCAAGGACAATTTCATTATTTTATGTCTCTGTCTTGATTGATACTAAATCAAGGACAATTTCATTATTTTATGTCTCTGTCTTGATTGATACTAAATCAAGGACAATTTCATTATTTTATGTCTGTCTTGATTGACACTAAATCAAGGACAATTTCATTATTTTATGTCTCTGTCTTGATTGACACTAAATCAAGGACAATTTCATTATTTTTATGTCTCTGTCTTGATTGACACTAAATCAAGGACAATTTCATTATTTTTTGTCTCTGTCTTGATTGACACTAAATCAAGGACAATTTCATTATTTTATGTCTCTGTCTTGATTGATACTAAATCAAGGACAATTTCATTATTTTATGTCTCTGTCTTGATTGACACTAAATCAAGGACGATTTCATTATTTTATGTCTGTCTTGATTGATACTAAATCAAGGACAATTTCATTATTTTATGTCTCTGTCTTGATTGATACTAAATGATGGACAATTTCATTATTTTATGTCTGTCTTGATTGATACTAAATCAAGGACAATTTCATTATTTTATGTCTCTGTCTTGATTGATACTAAATCAAGGACAATTTCATTATTTTATGTCTCTGTCTTGATTGATACTAAATCAAGGACAATTTCATTATTTTATGTCTGTCTTGATTGACACTAAATAAAGGACAATTTCATTATTTTATGTCTCTGTCTTGATTGACACTAAATCAAGGACAATTTCATTATTTTTTATCTCTGTCTTGATTGACACTAAATCAAGGACAATTTCATTATTTTTTGTCTCTGTCTTGATTGATACTAAATCAAGGACAATTTCATTATTTTATGTCTCTGTCTTGATTGACACTAAATCAAGGACAATTTCATTATTTTAATGTCTCTGTCTTGATTGACACTAAATCATGGACAATTTCATTATTTTATGTCTGTGTCTTGATTGATACTAAATCAAGGACAATTTCATTATTTTATGTCTGTCTTGATTGATACTAAATCAAGGACAATTTCATTATTTTATCTCTCTGTCTTGATTGATACTAAATCAAGGACAATTTCATTATTTTATGTCTCTGTCTTGATTGACACTAAATCAAGGACAATTTCATTATTTTATGTCTCTGTCTTGATTGACACTAAATCAAGGACAATTTCATTATTTTTATGTCTCTGTCTTGATTGATACTAAATCAAGGACAATTTCATTATTTTATGTCTGTCTTGATTGATACTAAATCAAGGACAATTTCATTATTTTATGTCTCTGTCTTGATTGATACTAAATCAAGGACAATTTCATTATTTTATGTCTCTGTCTTGATTCATACTAAATCAAGGACAATTTCATTATTTTATGTCTGTCTTGATTGACACTAAATCAAGGACAATTTCATTATTTTATGTCTCTGTCTTGATTGACACTAAATCAAGGACAATTTCATTATTTTTATGTCTATGTCTTGATTGACACTAAATCAAGGACAATTTCATTATTTTTTGTCTCTGTCTTGATTGACACTAAATCAAGGACAATTTCATTATTTTTTGTCTCTGTCTTGATTGATACTAAATCAAGGACAATTTCATTATTTTTATGTCTCTGTCTTGATTGATACTAAATCAAGGACAATTTCATTATTTTATGTCTGTCTTGATTGATACTAAATCAAGGACAATTTCATTATTTTATGTCTCTGTCTTGATTGATACTAAATCAAGGACAATTTCATTATTTTATGTCTCTGTCTTGATTCATACTAAATCAAGGACAATTTCATTATTTTATGTCTGTCTTGATTGACACTAAATCAAGGACAATTTCATTATTTTATGTCTCTGTCTTGATTGACACTAAATCAAGGACAATTTCATTATTTTTATGTCTATGTCTTGATTGACACTAAATCAAGGACAATTTCATTATTTTTTGTCTCTGTCTTGATTGACACTAAATCAAGGACAATTTCATTATTTTTTGTCTCTGTCTTGATTGATACTAAATCAAGGACAATTTCATTATTTTTATGTCTCTGTCTTGATTAAACACTAAATCAAGGAAAATTTCATTATTTTTTGTCTCTGTCTTGATTGACACTAAATCAAGGACAATTTCATTATTTTATGTCTCTGTCTTGATTGACACTAAATCATGGACAATTTCATTATTTTATGTCTGTGTCTTGATTGATACTAAATCAAGGACAATTTCATTATTTTATGTCTGTCTTGATTGATACTAAATCAAGGACAATTTCATTATTTTATGTCTCTGTCTTGATTCATACTAAATCAAGGACAATTTCATTATTTTATGTCTCTGTCTTGATTGACACTAAATCAAGGACAATTTCATTATTTTATGTCTCTGTCTTGATTGACACTAAATCAAGGACAATTTCATTATTTTTTGTCTCTGTCTTGATTGATACTAAATCAAGGACAATTTCATTATTTTATGTCTCTGTCTTGATTGATACTAAATCAAGGACAATTTCATTATTTTATGTCTGTCTTGATTGACACTAAATCAAGGACAATTTCATTATTTTATGTCTCTGTCTTGATTGACACTAAATCAAGGACAATTTCATTATTTTTATGTCTCTGTCTTGATTGACACTAAATCAAGGACAATTTCATTATTTTTTATCTCTGTCTTGATTGACACTAAATCAAGGACAATTTCATTATTTTTTGTCTCTGTCTTGATTGATACTAAATCAAGGACAATTTCATTATTTTATGTCTCTGTCTTGATTGACACTAAATCAAGGACAATTTCATTATTTTAATGTCTCTGTCTTGATTGACACTAAATCATGGACAATTTCATTATTTTATGTCTGTGTCTTGATTGATACTAAATCAAGGACAATTTCATTATTTTATGTCTGTCTTGATTGATACTAAATCAAGGACAATTTCATTATTTTATCTCTCTGTCTTGATTGATACTAAATCAAGGACAATTTCATTACTTTATGTCTCTGTCTTGATTGACACTAAATCAAGGACAATTTCATTATTTTATGTCTCTGTCTTGATTGACACTAAATCAAGGACAATTTCATTATTTTTATGTCTCTGTCTTGATTGACACTAAATCAAGGACAATTTCATTATTTTTTGTCTCTGTCTTGATTGACACTAAATCAAGGACAATTTCATTATTTTATGTCTCTGTCTTGATTGACACTAAATCGAGGACAATTTCATTATTTTTTGTCTCTGTCTTGATTGATACTAAATCAAGGACAATTTCATTATTTTATGTCTCTGTCTTGATTGACACTAAATCAAGGACAATTTCATTATTTTATGTCTCTGTCTTGATTGACACTAAATCATGGACAATTTCATTATTTTATGTCTGTGTCTTGATTGATACTAAATCAAGGACAATTTCATTATTTTATGTCTGTCTTGATTGATACTAAATCAAGGACAATTTCATTATTTTATGTCTCTGTCTTGATTCATACTAAATCAAGGACAATTTCATTATTTTATGTCTCTGTCTTGATTGACACTAAATCAAGGACAATTTCATTATTTTATGTCTCTGTCTTGATTGACACTAAATCAAGGACAATTTCATTATTTTTTGTCTCTGTCTTGATTGATACTAAATCAAGGACAATTTCATTATTTTATGTCTCTGTCTTGATTGATACTAAATCAAGGACAATTTCATTATTTTATGTCTGTCTTGATTGACACTAAATCAAGGACAATTTCATTATTTTATGTCTCTGTCTTGATTGACACTAAATCAAGGACAATTTCATTATTTTTATGTCTCTGTCTTGATTGACACTAAATCAAGGACAATTTCATTATTTTTTATCTCTGTCTTGACTGACACTAAATCAAGGACAATTTCATTATTTTTTGTCTCTGTCTTGATTGATACTAAATCAAGGACAATTTCATTATTTTATGTCTCTGTCTTGATTGACACTAAATCAAGGACAATTTCATTATTTTAATGTCTCTGTCTTGATTGACACTAAATCATGGACAATTTCATTATTTTATGTCTGTGTCTTGATTGATACTAAATCAAGGACAATTTCATTATTTTATGTCTGTCTTGATTGATACTAAATCAAGGACAATTTCATTATTTTATCTCTCTGTCTTGATTGATACTAAATCAAGGACAATTTCATTATTTTATGTCTCTGTCTTGATTGACACTAAATCAAGGACAATTTCATTATTTTATGTCTCTGTCTTGATTGACACTAAATCAAGGACAATTTCATTATTTTTATGTCTCTGTCTTGATTGACACTAAATCAAGGACAATTTCATTATTTTTTGTCTCTGTCTTGATTGACACTAAATCAAGGACAATTTCATTATTTTATGTCTCTGTCTTGATTGACACTAAATCGAGGACAATTTCATTATTTTTTGTCTCTGTCTTGATTGATACTAAATCAAGGACAATTTCATTATTTTATGTCTCTGTCTTGATTGATACTAAATCAAGGACGATTTCATTATTTTTTGTCTCTGTCTTGATTGATACTAAATCAAGGACAATTTCATTATTTTATGTCTCTGTCTTGATTGATACTAAATCAAGGACAATTTCATTATTTTATGTCTCTGTCTTGATTGATACTAAATCAAGGACAATTTCATTATTTTTTGTCTCTGTCTTGATTGATACTAAATCAAGGACAATTTCATTATTTTATGTCTCTGTCTTGATTGATACTAAATCAAGGACAATTTCATTATTTTTTGTCTCTGTCTTGATTGACACTAAATCAAGGACAATTTCATTATTTTTATGTCTCTGTCTTGATTGACACTAAATCAAGGAAAATTTCATTATTTTATGTCTCTGTCTTGATTGACACTAAATCAAGGACAATTTCATTATTTTATGTCTCTGTCTTGATTGATACTAAATCAAGGACAATTTCATTATTTTATGTCTGTCTTGATTGATACTAAATCAAGGACAATTTCATTATTTTATGTCCCTGTCTTGATTGATACTAAATCATGGACAATTTCATTATTTTATGTCTGTGTCTTGATTGATACTAAATCAAGGACAATTTCATTATTTTATGTCTGTCTTGATTGATACTAAATCAAGGACAATTTCATTATTTTATGTCTCTGTCTTGATTGATACTAAATCAAGGACAATTTCATTATTTTATGTCTCTGTCTTGATTCATACTAAATCAAGGACAATTTCATTATTTTATGTCTGTCTTGATTGACACTAAATCAAGGACAATTTCATTATTTTATGTCTCTGTCTTGATTGACACTAAATCAAGGACAATTTCATTATTTTTATGTCTCTGTCTTGATTGACACTAAATCAAGGACAATTTCATTATTTTTTGTCTCTGTCTTGATTGACACTAAATCAAGGACAATTTCATTATTTTATGTCTCTGTCTTGATTGATACTAAATCAAGGACAATTTCATTATTTTATGTCTCTGTCTTGATTGACACTAAATCAAGGACAATTTCATTATTTTATGTCTGTCTTGATTGATACTAAATCAAGGACAATTTCATTATTTTATGTCTCTGTCTTGATTGATACTAAATGATGGACAATTTCATTATTTTATGTCTGTGTCTTGATTGATACTAAATCAAGGACAATTTCATTATTTTATGTCTGTCTTGATTGATACTAAATCAAGGAAAATTTCATTATTTTATGTCTCTGTCTTGATTGACACTAAATCAAGGACAATTTCATTATTTTATGTCTCTGTCTTGATTGACACTAAATCAAGGACAATTTCATTATTTTATGTCTGTCTTGATTGACACTAAATCAAGGACAATTTCATTATTTTATGTCCCTGTCTTGATTGATACTAAATCATGGACAATTTCATTATTTTATGTCTGTGTCTTGATTGATACTAAATCAAGGACAATTTCATTATTTTATGTCTGTCTTGATTGATACTAAATCAAGGACAATTTCATTATTTTATGTCTCTGTCTTGATTGATACTAAATCAAGGACAATTTCATTATTTTATGTCTCTGTCTTGATTGATACTAAATCAAGGACAATTTCATTATTTTATGTCTGTCTTGATTGACACTAAATCAAGGACAATTTCATTATTTTATGTCTCTGTCTTGATTGACACTAAATCAAGGACAATTTCATTATTTTTATGTCTCTGTCTTGATTGACACTAAATCAAGGACAATTTCATTATTTTTTGTCTCTGTCTTGATTGACACTAAATCAAGGACAATTTCATTATTTTATGTCTCTGTCTTGATTGATACTAAATCAAGGACAATTTCATTATTTTATGTCTCTGTCTTGATTGACACTAAATCAAGGACAATTTCATTATTTTATGTCTGTCTTGATTGATACTAAATCAAGGACAATTTCATTATTTTATGTCTCTGTCTTGATTGATACTAAATGATGGACAATTTCATTATTTTATGTCTGTGTCTTGATTGATACTAAATCAAGGACAATTTCATTATTTTATGTCTGTCTTGATTGATACTAAATCAAGGACAATTTCATTATTTTATGTCTCTGTCTTGATTGATACTAAATCAAGGACGATTTCATTATTTTATGTCTCTGTCTTGATTGATACTAAATCAAGGACAATTTCATTATTTTATGTCTGTCTTGATTGACACTAAATCAAGGACAATTTCATTATTTTATGTCTCTGTCTTGATTGACACTAAATCAAGGACAATTTCATTATTTTTATGTCTCTGTCTTGATTGACACTAAATCAAGGACAATTTCATTATTTTTATGTCTCTGTCTTGATTCATACTAAATCAAGGACAATTTCATTATTTTATGTCTGTCTTGATTGACACTAAATCAAGGACAATTTCATTATTTTATGTCTCTGTCTTGATTGACACTAAATCAAGGACAATTTCATTATTTTTATGTCTCTGTCTTGATTGACACTAAATCAAGGACAATTTCATTATTTTTATGTCTCTGTCTTGATTGATACTAAATCAAGGACAATTTCATTATTTTATGTCTGTCTTGATTGATACTAAATCAAGGACAATTTCATTATTTTATGTCTCTGTCTTGATTGATACTAAATCAAGGACAATTTCATTATTTTATGTCTCTGTCTTGATTCATACTAAATCAAGGACAATTTCATTATTTTATGTCTCTGTCTTGATTGATACTAAATCAAGGACAATTTCATTATTTTATGTCTCTGTCTTGATTCATACTAAATCAAGGACAATTTCATTATTTTATGTCTGTCTTGATTGACACTAAATCAAGGACAATTTCATTATTTTATGTCTCTGTCTTGATTGACACTAAATCAAGGACAATTTCATTATTTTTATGTCTATGTCTTGATTGACACTAAATCAAGGACAATTTCATTATTTTTTGTCTCTGTCTTGATTGACACTAAATCAAGGACAATTTCATTATTTTTTGTCTCTGTCTTGATTGATACTAAATCAAGGACAATTTCATTATTTTTATGTCTCTGTCTTGATTAAACACTAAATCAAGGAAAATTTCATTATTTTTTGTCTCTGTCTTGATTGACACTAAATCAAGGACAATTTCATTATTTTATGTCTCTGTCTTGATTGACACTAAATCATGGACAATTTCATTATTTTATGTCTGTGTCTTGATTGATACTAAATCAAGGACAATTTCATTATTTTATGTCTGTCTTGATTGATACTAAATCAAGGACAATTTCATTATTTTATGTCTCTGTCTTGATTCATACTAAATCAAGGACAATTTCATTATTTTATGTCTCTGTCTTGATTGACACTAAATCAAGGACAATTTCATTATTTTATGTCTCTGTCTTGATTGACACTAAATCAAGGACAATTTCATTATTTTTTGTCTCTGTCTTGATTGATACTAAATCAAGGACAATTTCATTATTTTATGTCTCTGTCTTGATTGATACTAAATCAAGGACAATTTCATTATTTTATGTCTGTCTTGATTGACACTAAATCAAGGACAATTTCATTATTTTATGTCTCTGTCTTGATTGACACTAAATCAAGGACAATTTCATTATTTTTATGTCTCTGTCTTGATTGACACTAAATCAAGGACAATTTCATTATTTTTTATCTCTGTCTTGATTGACACTAAATCAAGGACAATTTCATTATTTTTTGTCTCTGTCTTGATTGATACTAAATCAAGGACAATTTCATTATTTTATGTCTCTGTCTTGATTGACACTAAATCAAGGACAATTTCATTATTTTAATGTCTCTGTCTTGATTGACACTAAATCATGGACAATTTCATTATTTTATGTCTGTGTCTTGATTGATACTAAATCAAGGACAATTTCATTATTTTATGTCTGTCTTGATTGATACTAAATCAAGGACAATTTCATTATTTTATCTCTCTGTCTTGATTGATACTAAATCAAGGACAATTTCATTACTTTATGTCTCTGTCTTGATTGACACTAAATCAAGGACAATTTCATTATTTTATGTCTCTGTCTTGATTGACACTAAATCAAGGACAATTTCATTATTTTTATGTCTCTGTCTTGATTGACACTAAATCAAGGACAATTTCATTATTTTTTGTCTCTGTCTTGATTGACACTAAATCAAGGACAATTTCATTATTTTATGTCTCTGTCTTGATTGACACTAAATCGAGGACAATTTCATTATTTTTTGTCTCTGTCTTGATTGATACTAAATCAAGGACAATTTCATTATTTTATGTCTCTGTCTTGATTGACACTAAATCAAGGACAATTTCATTATTTTATGTCTCTGTCTTGATTGACACTAAATCATGGACAATTTCATTATTTTATGTCTGTGTCTTGATTGATACTAAATCAAGGACAATTTCATTATTTTATGTCTGTCTTGATTGATACTAAATCAAGGACAATTTCATTATTTTATGTCTCTGTCTTGATTCATACTAAATCAAGGACAATTTCATTATTTTATGTCTCTGTCTTGATTGACACTAAATCAAGGACAATTTCATTATTTTTTGTCTCTGTCTTGATTGATACTAAATCAAGGACAATTTCATTATTTTATGTCTCTGTCTTGATTGATACTAAATCAAGGACAATTTCATTATTTTATGTCTGTCTTGATTGACACTAAATCAAGGACAATTTCATTATTTTATGTCTCTGTCTTGATTGACACTAAATCAAGGACAATTTCATTATTTTTATGTCTCTGTCTTGATTGACACTAAATCAAGGACAATTTCATTATTTTTTATCTCTGTCTTGACTGACACTAAATCAAGGACAATTTCATTATTTTTTGTCTCTGTCTTGATTGATACTAAATCAAGGACAATTTCATTATTTTATGTCTCTGTCTTGATTGACACTAAATCAAGGACAATTTCATTATTTTAATGTCTCTGTCTTGATTGACACTAAATCATGGACAATTTCATTATTTTATGTCTGTGTCTTGATTGATACTAAATCAAGGACAATTTCATTATTTTATGTCTGTCTTGATTGATACTAAATCAAGGACAATTTCATTATTTTATCTCTCTGTCTTGATTGATACTAAATCAAGGACAATTTCATTATTTTATGTCTCTGTCTTGATTGACACTAAATCAAGGACAATTTCATTATTTTATGTCTCTGTCTTGATTGACACTAAATCAAGGACAATTTCATTATTTTTATGTCTCTGTCTTGATTGACACTAAATCAAGGACAATTTCATTATTTTTTGTCTCTGTCTTGATTGACACTAAATCAAGGACAATTTCATTATTTTATGTCTCTGTCTTGATTGACACTAAATCGAGGACAATTTCATTATTTTTTGTCTCTGTCTTGATTGATACTAAATCAAGGACAATTTCATTATTTTATGTCTCTGTCTTGATTGATACTAAATCAAGGACGATTTCATTATTTTTTGTCTCTGTCTTGATTGATACTAAATCAAGGACAATTTCATTATTTTATGTCTCTGTCTTGATTGATACTAAATCAAGGACAATTTCATTATTTTATGTCTCTGTCTTGATTGATACTAAATCAAGGACAATTTCATTATTTTTTGTCTCTGTCTTGATTGATACTAAATCAAGGACAATTTCATTATTTTATGTCTCTGTCTTGATTGATACTAAATCAAGGACAATTTCATTATTTTTTGTCTCTGTCTTGATTGACACTAAATCAAGGACAATTTCATTATTTTTATGTCTCTGTCTTGATTGACACTAAATCAAGGAAAATTTCATTATTTTATGTCTCTGTCTTGATTGACACTAAATCAAGGACAATTTCATTATTTTATGTCTCTGTCTTGATTGATACTAAATCAAGGACAATTTCATTATTTTATGTCTGTCTTGATTGATACTAAATCAAGGACAATTTCATTATTTTATGTCCCTGTCTTGATTGATACTAAATCATGGACAATTTCATTATTTTATGTCTGTGTCTTGATTGATACTAAATCAAGGACAATTTCATTATTTTATGTCTGTCTTGATTGATACTAAATCAAGGACAATTTCATTATTTTATGTCTCTGTCTTGATTGATACTAAATCAAGGACAATTTCATTATTTTATGTCTCTGTCTTGATTCATACTAAATCAAGGACAATTTCATTATTTTATGTCTGTCTTGATTGACACTAAATCAAGGACAATTTCATTATTTTATGTCTCTGTCTTGATTGACACTAAATCAAGGACAATTTCATTATTTTTATGTCTCTGTCTTGATTGACACTAAATCAAGGACAATTTCATTATTTTTTGTCTCTGTCTTGATTGACACTAAATCAAGGACAATTTCATTATTTTATGTCTCTGTCTTGATTGATACTAAATCAAGGACAATTTCATTATTTTATGTCTCTGTCTTGATTGACACTAAATCAAGGACAATTTCATTATTTTATGTCTGTCTTGATTGATACTAAATCAAGGACAATTTCATTATTTTATGTCTCTGTCTTGATTGATACTAAATGATGGACAATTTCATTATTTTATGTCTGTGTCTTGATTGATACTAAATCAAGGACAATTTCATTATTTTATGTCTGTCTTGATTGATACTAAATCAAGGAAAATTTCATTATTTTATGTCTCTGTCTTGATTGACACTAAATCAAGGACAATTTCATTATTTTATGTCTCTGTCTTGATTGACACTAAATCAAGGACAATTTCATTATTTTATGTCTGTCTTGATTGACACTAAATCAAGGACAATTTCATTATTTTATGTCCCTGTCTTGATTGATACTAAATCATGGACAATTTCATTATTTTATGTCTGTGTCTTGATTGATACTAAATCAAGGACAATTTCATTATTTTATGTCTGTCTTGATTGATACTAAATCAAGGACAATTTCATTATTTTATGTCTCTGTCTTGATTGATACTAAATCAAGGACAATTTCATTATTTTATGTCTCTGTCTTGATTGATACTAAATCAAGGACAATTTCATTATTTTATGTCTGTCTTGATTGACACTAAATCAAGGACAATTTCATTATTTTATGTCTCTGTCTTGATTGACACTAAATCAAGGACAATTTCATTATTTTTATGTCTCTGTCTTGATTGACACTAAATCAAGGACAATTTCATTATTTTTTGTCTCTGTCTTGATTGACACTAAATCAAGGACAATTTCATTATTTTATGTCTCTGTCTTGATTGATACTAAATCAAGGACAATTTCATTATTTTATGTCTCTGTCTTGATTGACACTAAATCAAGGACAATTTCATTATTTTATGTCTGTCTTGATTGATACTAAATCAAGGACAATTTCATTATTTTATGTCTCTGTCTTGATTGATACTAAATGATGGACAATTTCATTATTTTATGTCTGTGTCTTGATTGATACTAAATCAAGGACAATTTCATTATTTTATGTCTGTCTTGATTGATACTAAATCAAGGACAATTTCATTATTTTATGTCTCTGTCTTGATTGATACTAAATCAAGGACGATTTCATTATTTTATGTCTCTGTCTTGATTGATACTAAATCAAGGACAATTTCATTATTTTATGTCTGTCTTGATTGACACTAAATCAAGGACAATTTCATTATTTTATGTCTCTGTCTTGATTGACACTAAATCAAGGACAATTTCATTATTTTTATGTCTCTGTCTTGATTGACACTAAATCAAGGACAATTTCATTATTTTTTGTCTCTGTCTTGATTGACACTAAATCAAGGACAATTTCATTATTTTATGTCTCTGTCTTGATTGACACTAAATCAAGGACAATTTCATTATTTTATGTCTCTGTCTTGATTGACACTAAATCAAGGACGATTTCATTATTTTTTGTCTCTGTCTTGATTGACACTAAATCAAGGACGATTTCATTATTTTATGTCTCTGTCTTGATTGACACTAAATCAAGGACGATTTCATTATTTTATGTCTGTCTTGATTGATACTAAATCAAGGACAATTTCATTATTTTATGTCCCTGTCTTGATTGATACTAAATCATGGACAATTTCATTATTTTATGTCTGTGTCTTGATTGATACTAAATCAAGGACAATTTCATTATTTTATGTCTGTCTTGATTGATACTAAATCAAGGACAATTTCATTATTTTATGTCTCTGTCTTGATTGATACTAAATCAAGGACAATTTCATTATTTTATGTCTCTGTCTTGATTCATACTAAATCAAGGACAATTTCATTATTTTATGTCTGTCTTGATTGACACTAAATCAAGGACAATTTCATTATTTTATGTCTCTGTCTTGATTGACACTAAATCAAGGACAATTTCATTATTTTTATGTCTCTGTCTTGATTGACACTAAATCAAGGACAATTTCATTATTTTTTGTCTCTGTCTTGATTGACACTAAATCAAGGACAATTTCATTATTTTATGTCTCTGTCTTGATTGATACTAAATCAAGGACAATTTCATTATTTTATGTCTCTGTCTTGATTGACACTAAATCAAGGACAATTTCATTATTTTATGTCTGTCTTGATTGATACTAAATCAAGGACAATTTCATTATTTTATGTCTCTGTCTTGATTGATACTAAATGATGGACAATTTCATTATTTTATGTCTGTGTCTTGATTGATACTAAATCAAGGACAATTTCATTATTTTATGTCTGTCTTGATTGATACTAAATCAAGGAAAATTTCATTATTTTATGTCTCTGTCTTGATTGACACTAAATCAAGGACAATTTCATTATTTTATGTCTCTGTCTTGATTGACACTAAATCAAGGACAATTTCATTATTTTATGTCTGTCTTGATTGATACTAAATCAAGGACAATTTCATTATTTTATGTCCCTGTCTTGATTGATACTAAATCATGGACAATTTCATTATTTTATGTCTGTGTCTTGATTGATACTAAATCAAGGACAATTTCATTATTTTATGTCTGTCTTGATTGATACTAAATCAAGGACAATTTCATTATTTTATGTCTCTGTCTTGATTGATACTAAATCAAGGACAATTTCATTATTTTATGTCTCTGTCTTGATTGATACTAAATCAAGGACAATTTCATTATTTTATGTCTGTCTTGATTGACACTAAATCAAGGACAATTTCATTATTTTATGTCTCTGTCTTGATTGACACTAAATCAAGGACAATTTCATTATTTTTATGTCTCTGTCTTGATTGACACTAAATCAAGGACAATTTCATTATTTTTTGTCTCTGTCTTGATTGACACTAAATCAAGGACAATTTCATTATTTTATGTCTCTGTCTTGATTGATACTAAATCAAGGACAATTTCATTATTTTATGTCTCTGTCTTGATTGACACTAAATCAAGGACAATTTCATTATTTTATGTCTGTCTTGATTGATACTAAATCAAGGACAATTTCATTATTTTATGTCTCTGTCTTGATTGATACTAAATGATGGACAATTTCATTATTTTATGTCTGTGTCTTGATTGATACTAAATCAAGGACAATTTCATTATTTTATGTCTGTCTTGATTGATACTAAATCAAGGACAATTTCATTATTTTATGTCTCTGTCTTGATTGATACTAAATCAAGGACAATTTCATTATTTTATGTCTCTGTCTTGATTGATACTAAATCAAGGACAATTTCATTATTTTATGTCTGTCTTGATTGACACTAAATCAAGGACAATTTCATTATTTTATGTCTCTGTCTTGATTGACACTAAATCAAGGACAATTTCATTATTTTTATGTCTCTGTCTTGATTGACACTAAATCAAGGACAATTTCATTATTTTTTGTCTCTGTCTTGATTGACACTAAATCAAGGACAATTTCATTATTTTATGTCTCTGTCTTGATTGACACTAAATCAAGGACAATTTCATTATTTTATGTCTCTGTCTTGATTGACACTAAATCAAGGACGATTTCATTATTTTTTGTCTCTGTCTTGATTGACACTAAATCAAGGACGATTTCATTATTTTATGTCTCTGTCTTGATTGACACTAAATCAAGGACGATTTCATTATTTTATGTCTCTGTCTTGATTGACACTAAATCAAGGACGATTTCATTATTTTTTGTCTCTGTCTTGATTGATACTAAATCAAGGACAATTTCATTATTTTATGTCTCTGTCTTGATTGATACTAAATCAAGGACAATTTCATTATTTTATGTCTCTGTCTTGATTGATACTAAATCAAGGACAATTTCATTATTTTATGTCTCTGTCTTGATTGATACTAAATCATGGACAATTTCATTATTTTATGTCTCTGTCTTGATTGATACTAAATCAAGGACAATTTCATTATTTTATGTCTCTGTCTTGATTGATACTAAATCATGGACAATTTCATTATTTTATGTCTCTGTCTTGATTGATACTAAATCATGGACAATTTCATTATTTTATGTCTCTGTCTTGATTGATACTAAATCATGGACAATTTCATTATTTTATGTCTCTGTCTTGATTGATACTAAATCATGGACAATTTCATTATTTTATGTCTCTGTCTTGATTGATACTAAATCATGGACAATTTCATTATTTTATGTCTCTGTCTTGATTGATACTAAATCATGGACAATTTCATTATTTTATGTCTCTGTCTTGATTGACACTAAATCAAGGACAATTTCATTATTTTATGTCTCTGTCTTGATTGATACTAAATCATGGACAATTTCATTATTTTTTGTCTCTGTCTTGATTGACACTAAATCAAGGACAATTTCATTATTTTATGTCTCTGTCTTGATTGACACTTAATCAAGGACAATTTCATTATTTTTATGTCTCTGTCTTGATTGACACTAAATCAAGGACAATTTCATTATTTTTTGTCTCTGTCTTGATTGACACTAAATCAAGGACAATTTCATTATTTTATGTCTCTGTCTTGATTGATACTAAATCAAGGACAATTTCATTATTTTATGTCTCTGTCTTGATTGATACTAAATCAAGGACAATTTCATTATTTTATGTCTCTGTCTTGATTGATACTAAATCAAGGACAATTTCATTATTTTATGTCTCTGTCTTGATTGATACTAAATCAAGGACAATTTCATTATTTTATGTCTCTGTCTTGATTGATACTAAATCAAGGACAATTTCATTATTTTTTGTCTCTGTCTTGATTGACACTAAATCAAGGACAATTTCATTATTTTTATGTCTCTGTCTTGATTAAACACTAAATCAAGGAAAATTTCATTATTTTTTGTCTCTGTCTTGATTGACACTAAATCAAGGACAATTTCATTATTTTATGTCTCTGTCTTGATTGATACTAAATCAAGGACAATTTCATTATTTTATGTGTCTGTCTTGATTGATACTAAATCATGGACAATTTCATTATTTTATGTCTCTGTCTTGATTGATACTAAATCATGGACAATTTCATTATTTTTTGTCTCTGTCTTGATTGATAATAAATCAAGGACAATTTCATTATTTTATGTCTCTGTCTTGATTGATACTAAATCATGGACAATTTCATTATTTTATGTCTCTGTCTTGATTGATACTAAATCATGGACAATTTCATTATTTTATGTCTCTGTCTTGATTGATACTAAATCATGGACAATTTCATTATTTTATGTCTCTGTCTTGATTGATACTAAATCATGGACAATTTCATTATTTATGTCTCTGTCTTGATTGATACTAAATCAAGGACAATTTCATTATTTTATGTCTCTGTCTTGATTGATACTAAATCATGGACAATTTCATTATTTTTTGTCTCTGTCTTGATTCATAATACTATGAGTAAAAGTTAACATTTTTTTTTTACCTATTCACATCTGTATCACTGTGCAAGCCATCAGCAGTAAAGAATTCAGACATTGTATGTTACCGTTACTGTACCAGTTTCAACCAATGTTCTTTTAATGTTAAAATGTGTTTACCCATCACTGAAAATATACTACACATTTTTCATTGCAAACAACATTTTTCACACTATCTTAGGGTATGGAAATTTCAATGGATATTCTGCCATTGACAGTTACAGCAGTATTCACAAAAAACCATTTTACTTTGGCTCTCATTTTTCATTAGAAATGTGAGAAAAAATTCATCACCATGATTCATGAAGGATAGGAAACTTCCACTATTGGGATATTATTCCACTATAATAAACGTTTTCTATATCACACTGATGCAAGTGATTGACTCTATTAATATCACAATAATCCATATGATTCTATTAGTTCATCCAATGTTTTCTCACAATTTGCCACTTATTACTGTGCATCTTTTTCACAAGGCATAATACTTTGTAATAATCAATTTAGTACAAATCTGAAAACAGCCAAACAGCTTGCATGCATGACAAGTGAAGAGAAGTTTATAAATTTCAAGGTCACACCATAATTGTTGCTGTTGTATGGATTAATAGTCTAAATAATATGCTTCAGTCAAAATGACTTAACCTGTGACAGTCTGATCTCTCATCCAGGGGAAGTAAATCCAATTATAAGTCTGGCTGAAATTTAGCCTGATAGTTTAGATGATCAAAGAGATTGTAACCCATCTTTTGCCCCTTATTAATATTTCTTTACAAACAAAATCCCTATAAATTATAAAGTTTAACATGATTATTGTATAAGTAATAAAAAATACTGCATATTTTATATAGATTTATTTAAGATGGTTTTAATTTGCAATTCTTATTTTAAAAGAGGAAGGATAAAAATTTACCTGCAGATGCATCCCAAAATTTAACTGAACCATCTGCGTGCCTGTAATGCAAGAAATCAAAATTATTTAGAATAACAATTTGAATAATAATAATAATGAGAACTTTGTATAGTGCCTAATCTTTATAAGCTCTAAGTGCTTCTACAACATCTATAGTGATATGACTACACTACAGAAAAAAACCAAAAACAAAAACCATGAAATTGGAAAACATAAAAACATGCTGAAAACATATAAGATGCAAAATATGATTAGTTCTCTAAGTTTATTCCTGCAGTCGAAAAAGGTGAGTTTTAAGAGCACTCTTAAAAAGGACCACTGTCTTTGCGTCTAATTTCAATGGGCAATTCATTCCACATTGCCGGGCCCTGGTATGAAAAAGAACGTTGTCCATATGACTTTGTTTTCATAGTGGGAACAATGAGTATACGATTGTCGGAAGAGGAGCGTAAGGATCATGCTAGTGTATACACAAGGGGGAAGCCAGATAAGTATGCTGGACTGAAGTCTGTCAGTGAAACGTAGCACAAAGAACAAATTTTGTGTTTGATTTTCGATCGAATGAATAGCCAGTGTATGGTCCAGAGCAGTTGTGAGGTGTGCTCTGATCGAGGTACTCTAAAGATGATCTGAGCAGCTGTGTTTTAAACGTTTTGAAGTTTCTGGAGTAGATATTGTGACGAACCAGACAGAATTGAATTACAATAGTCCAGTCCTGAAAGTACTAACGAACACACAAGTGTTTTAGTGGCATCAAATGAAAGATATTTGTGAATGGAACTGATGCGTCTCAGCTCATGATATGCAGCCTTGCGTATGCTCATGACATGTTGGTGCAATAAGACAGTACTCTCTAGAGAAACACCTAGGTTTTGTAATTACTGTGTGAATTTAATGTTGGTGTTGCTGATACATTTAAAGAGATTATCTAATGAGGCAAAGATACAAAGACGTATTCTATTCACCATTTAATTAAAATTTACTGATATCATATAATATTATATATTATATAGCTTTTATATAATTGACTGTGAAAGGACATCTACAAGTACCTTTATTTATTTACAAATTAACATGCAAAGCAACCAAATAAAAGCAAATATATAATATATATACCCATTTAAAGGTCAGGTACAACAGCAAACTGCATAGACCCATATCTGGTGTCACACAAAGATCTGGCATTTAGATATCTATGCAGATGCTAAAATTAATCAGAATGATAAACAACACAGACCTTGAGCTGCCAGCACATTATGCAATGGCAGATTTGGATCCAAGTTTGTTTGCAGCAAATTTATATATGAATTTGTTTGGTAATAAGAAGAATTTGAATTGCGGTGATCAGTATCACATTACCTTCATAGATACATCTCTGCTTTGACAAGACCAGACAATCTGATATGTTTATAAATAAAACTAATAATGATATTTTAAATGATATTACTGCACTATGAATGAAATTTTAAGTGATATTTTGGGAGAGTAAAAATGATCAAATATGCTCATTGTGTGTGTGTGAACTAATTTTAATGACAGCACAATCAAAAGGTTGTCACTTGGGAAAGAAATCTATGAGGTTAAGGTCAATTATTTACCTCTGCATACCTCTACTTGGCACTGAAAAAGTACATGCATTTGCAACCCTGTCAAAATTATTGTCAATGTGAAAAAGAAGTGATTGTGTGTGTGTTTAGGATTTTTAACGTAGCTTTTAAAAAAGTCAGTCATATCGCTATGATGTCTACAGTGAGGTGAGGCAGTTTATAGTGATGTCTAGCACTGGGTAATCATGCCGCAGACATGTAGCATGATGTACCACCCAGTCACATTATCCTGACACCAGGCCAACCAGTCTTAACACTAACCTCTTAATGCTGAGTGCCAAGCGAGGCAGCTGGTTAGTACCATCTTTTGAAGTCTTTGGTATGACTTGGACAGAGATCAGATCGAACCCACGACCTCCCACTTCAGCAGCAGATGTTCTAACCACTAAGCCACCAGAACAGTCAAACGAAGTGAATGCTGTCTTTACAAGCACTGGCAGAAAACCTGTATATGGTAAATGGGTACCCCTTTTTCTCAGAAACTTATCAACAGACGGGTACTGGATACCTGGATACCAGTTGGCATCTTAAATTTTAATATCAGCAAGATCATACCAGTCAATATTGCACAGCTTAATAATGCACTTGCCAGCTTTGATGGAAAACTCTCTTGTGGAGAGAATGTTTGACAAGTATGAAGGTGGAGAATCTGTAGAATGTTGTGTAGAACAGTGCCCCTGTACGAGGTCCATTTTCAGAAGATTCTTACATGGTCCATCAGCCAGCCATTCAGACTGTTGACCCATGATTGATGGGGCTACAAAAAGGCAAACAAAATGAGCTGAGCAGTGGAGTGCCTGATTTGTGCAGGACCTATGGGATTATAATGAAAGGCTAAAGCAAACAAAAGATCCCACTTCAAGCCCTCTAGTGGGAGATTGGGAAATGATTATGGGGGGGGGGGGGGGCTTGTTGTTTAGCTTGTTGGTAACAGGTCCAAAGAAGGTGTTACCAAAGATGGAACATGGAGTCTGCAATACATTTATGGAAGAATCATTCCATGAGGCCTACCTTTAGCTTTCCTTGACAGACTATCTGCCAAATATTCTTCCTGTTAGAAATGTGGCAAAATTGAATGGTAGTTCCTTACTGCACAGTAAAGGAAATCAAATGTTGATAATGATCATCCATTTAGGAGGAGCAGTGATAACAAGTTTTTTCAAGATGGCTGCCATTTTGACCATAATGAATGTCAGATTGGCACCATTAATCATTTAGGACCAACTAGAAATAGGAAGTCTTTCAGTGAAAACCCCAAATTGATAAAGTCATTCACCCAGAAGTAGGCACAACAAGACTTTCAAGATGGGCACTAAGGTTGCAATATTGGATGTGTGAGCAGAACCATTTTCATTTACAACTAACTAGACCATGAAATGAATAAAGTTTCAAGGCAATCCTTGAAGTAGTGTCGGAGGATGTGCAAGAATAAACTAATGGATAGATGAAGTTGAAAGACAAATAATAAAGTATCCCATATAATATCCTGGTCTATGACAGATTAGAATTGCTTACAAATATTGGCATTGCTTGCAAATACTTTAAAGCCCTTTATGAAAGAATACTTTCTGCACAATTTCGGTCAAAGTCTTAAGGATTTTTATTTATTTTTATGACTGCTCCCATGGCCTAGCAGTTTTAGCGCCTGCCTCGGATGCAGGAGGTCACGGTTTCAAACCTCAGATGAGTCATACCTAAGACTAATAAAATTGGTATTAACAATGTCTCGCTAGGCACTCAGCATTAAGAGGTTAGTTTTAGGAATGGTTGGCCTGGTGTCAGGATAATGTGACAGAGTGGGACATCATGATATATGTCTGCAGTATGATGCCCCAGTATTAGATATCACTATAACCTGCCACACTGCAGACCTCATAGTGATAGGACTGAAATTTGTTTAAAGCTATCTTAAAATTCCTAGTCACACACACACATTTATTTCTAAATCTGCACCCTTTCGGTCAATAGTCCAGCATGTTAATTAAAGAGCTACCAAGCTTCTAATATATTTGAAACAATCATGCTAGTATCCTTTCTATGGAATTTGGTCAAATTAATTTATATGTTATTTTAGAAGAAATTGTTTCAAGGCCATCAATAATTTTAGTAACAGTGGTGATCGTGGATGATTAATTGCCATCCATTTAACAAATCTGAGACACTGTAAAATCCAGTTTTGAATGAATAAGAGACAATGCACCAGGGACACCAACAAAAACACACCAAAAACTCACTTGGCCTCAGATACATAAAACAACACAATCAGAAGATCATAAAAAAAAGGAGGAAAAATGAAAATCCTTGCTAAACTGCATTCAATGGCCGATCCTGTTGATGCTAGATTTGAAGGTTGGGTAGATACAACATCTCTGTTTGGTTGCAAATGGGGGCTTTTTCAAGAATCAGACCACATGCAACCAACCAGAAATAATTTTACTTTTGTTTGTGCAAGCTTGAAATGTTCAGAAACCAAGAATTACTAATTGAGAGCAGTTTCACTACACATGTTCTGTTCTTGAAATATAGTAAAATGGCAGAAGCATGAGTGATTTTTTATGGCCATGTGGGTGAAAATGAGGAGCTTCTCAGTTTTGATCTAGAAAATATTGAGGAAAGATATCTTAGATAGTATTTAGAATGGGACATTGAAGATTCTTGAGATTAAATCATCAAAAGAAGAGGACGCTGATAGCGCAAATGAAAGAGTTTCTGCCAATCTAGCAGAGTGGAGAGATCTTCATCTGCATGTCCAAGTCAATGATTTTAGTGGATTGAATCCTGGACCTACAACAAACATTGACAGCTTACAAGAAAAAAAAGAGAAATCTAGTTTTTTCACTTATTATTATTTCTGGAGAAACTGAACACGGACATTGCAAATGAAACCAATCCATATGCTCAAAAATGCATATTGTATTATTGGTATCACCAAACAAAACGTGGTATCCAACCTGCAAAATGTGTTCACTGAACACAGTTCTATCTGAACCAAAAACTGGATGTGAACATTGCCAAGTAAATTTATGTACAAATTGCTCAAACCATATCATATTTTAAATTTTCCTGGTTTATTTTAATGGAATTAAGTGCTTTGATCTGATATTCCTAACAATGTTGAACATAACTTTGTAAATTGTGTATAAATAAAGACTTGGACAAATAGAGAAAAAATACATCACTGTGTATACAAATTCTTTTGGATTATTTGCTGAAAATTTCATGGATTACTATTGGATACAAGAAGAGAAATTAAAGTGTGAAGGCATGTGCATGATTGATGTTTACAAAATTTTCCAAACAGGTAAAACACTCTGGGGCACAATCACCTAGATATGTGTTGCTAGGGCACAGTAGCAGTGTTATTGACAAGTGTGCTGGGGCTGAATGAGTTATAAGAAAACTTACCCAGTAATAACAAGTTCTGGATAGCTACATGTAGCAGTGCCCCAAACACCTCCTTTTATAGGCCAATTCTGAAAACAGAGGGTAAAAAACAAATATAACTTGCCTCTGTAAAGTTTTCAGTACTATACAGGAGCCATTGTAGAAAAATAAATTAAGACAAAAGTAATCTAAACATTCATTTTTATGTTATCAAAGTCAAAGTAACCCAATGAATTTATAAAACCCAGAGATCATTGTGGTTTTCAAATCAATGCTCTCAAAGTCTGTTCCAAGCTAGTACCATTGTTCACTTTTAGAAGCCAGATTTGATTGAGTGAATGTCACTGACTTTGAAAAACCCTGGAGTCAGTTTGACTACTATTACAAGCATGATTGGAGGGCCCAGAGTGGCCAAGTGGTCTAAAGCGCTTTCCATTATAGATCGCTGCCATCTCATCTATGTCTGCGTGGGTTCGAATCTCAGATTTGGCCAATGTGAGAAAGCTTGCAAGTAGATTCTCATGGGTCAGTGGTTCTTTCCGGAGGTTTTCCTGGGGTCTTCCTCCACCATTAATACTGGCCGCCATGTATAGCCTATCGTGTGCTGAAAAATGGTGTTAAACCCTGCAATAACTACAACAACAAGCATGATTCAAACATCATTGATTACCTTGATTAGCCATTACTGAGACATCACATGAAATACATGCAGTGCATTCATATACTCTCTATACTCATTCACATGTACAATAAATAGTTGAATAATAATAATAATAATAATAATAATAATAATAATAATAATGAGGACTTTGTATAGCACCTAATTTTTCGAAGCTCTAAGCACTTTACACCATCAATAATGATATGACTACACTACAGAACAACAAATGACAAAAACAATGAAATTGGAAAACATAAAAACATGCTGAAAACATAAGATACAAAACAGGATTAAGTCGCTGAAGTTTCTCCCTGCAGTCGAAACAGGTGAGTCTTAAGAGCACTCTTAAAAGGGACCACTGTGTCTTTGTGTCTAATTTCAATGGGCAATTCGTTCCACGTCGCCGGGCCCTGGTGTACAAATGAACGTTGTCCATATGACTTTGTTTTCACCTTGGGAACAATGAGTATATGATTATGCAAAAGAATGTTGTCCAGATGACTTTGTTTTCACAGTGGGAACAATGAGTATACGGTTGTCAGAGGAAGAGCGCAAGTATCTAGCTGGTGTATACACATGGGTGAGGCTGGATAGGTATGTTGGAAGTGGTGTACATTTGTTCCTTGACATTAGTTTATTAGTTATCTAGAAGAGCTCTTTGCAGCTGGAACTCTCCGTGATCTTAGTACTGTAGTGGGATGATTTGGCTAAATGGACTATGTTTGTGACGTTCTTCTTAGCGGCTTCGTAGATTTGTTAATGAATAGTGAGTCTGGTGGAAAGCCAAAGCCTCTCTGCTTTTTGGCGATGTCTTTTAGCAGTGCGAAGCTGGTCCCTAACACTGCTATACCATGGAGAACACCTTTTTATTGATACTCTGCATTTGGTGGCTGGGGCATGTTTTTCAAGCAATGAACGCAGGCAGTTATCAAGTTGTTCCGCTGTTGGATGTAAGAAAGTAACTGATCACAATGTTTATTCATTAATAAGGAGAGTCTGCCACTGAATAAACTGATTTATTTTGATTTTCAACTGCACTTATCATATAGGGCCCTGGGTAAAAACATGTACTTAAACCATTGGTTCCCAATACGCAGGTTGAAACCCAAAACAGGGATGTGAGGACATTCTGCAGGGTTATGAGGATGCTCTGGAGGATCATCAGGACGTTTGTTTTGGAGGCTGGCAAAACTTATCAAAATGTGGAAATGGGGTCATGAGGCTCAGAAATCCTATATTTCAGGGTAATGGCCAGAAAAGAATGTGAACCACTGATTTAACCTATGAAAGTAAAGTATAAATTGTAGGTTAATTACTAATGCAGAAGCTTCCCATTTTCATGTTCATTAGTGAAGAAAACAATGCGTTCAATAATGACTAAATGCAACAAAAAAACTGTAATCCAAGTTTGCAGAATATGAAATGTATCTCACATTTGTGCGGAAATAACAGAAGAACATAAAATAATGAATTTTTCTGACTAGCATTAACTGAGTTCTTGAAAGAAAATTTAAATTAGAACAGTCTTTGCAGAATGAACTATTATGTACAGTGACCTACATTGATTGGCAGTATGGGGTATAGCACTTGTCAAGATGCATTCCAATACAAAATATCATGATTCCAGGTATGTATGTATGTATGTATGTATGTATGTATGTATGTATATATGTATGTATGTATATATATATATATATATATATATATATATATATATATATATATATATATATATATATATATATATTCCACACACAAAACCTGAAGCAAAAAGTAAAAATGTAACTAAGAATGTGCAACTAATGTATATGCATGTACAAAGTTGGATTACAATGAAAGAAGTTACTGCTGTTCGTTTGAAATAAGGAGTTTAATTAACATCAAAGCCAACATAGTGATCTGTTGGCACACTGTTCACTATTGGCACATCAATACACTTGACCTCTGCATACATTTTCATCTTTCAAAAAACTCTCAATGTCTGATATATTCATTTTATTCCTAGCATAAAACTCAGACCTTTTGGACATATCCAGAATATATGTTTTGGAAACATTTCAACTAATGGTTATCTGCCACCCTCCAATTTAAAATATTTAATAACTGTTTTAGTGTCAATGATGTTTTGTATATCTAAAAAGAATACACGATGCAAATTTTGTTTATACTTATTTGGATATTGCATGATATGGTGCATAGAATCATGACACTTTGTGGATCCTGACCATTGTTTCACTGTATAATGAAAATCACAGATCAGAGTCTATACTGTTGGATACATATTTTTTTGTTACCTTTTCACTAAAACCACTTCGTTTCTGTTTGGAGCCCACTGAGTAAAAAGCAGGAATAAGATCTGTCGGACAATCAGCATAATATTGACAGGCAGTGATGGGAGATGCATGGATATCCATTGGATAAGGATTTTCAAAACAAGGGTACCTGAGGAAAAGAATAAAGCACTGTAAACAAGATTCAGGATGCAGTGTTATAATGAACACTGATAAAGTTAATGTTTATTATAAGTATTCCAAAAATTTAAATACTTGCTAGTATATGATAGATAAGTATGGTGTAGGAGTACTGGCATGACAAGCAGTGTCCAAAATTTGCCAAAAATCATGCAATCAAGACCAAAACATAGCTGTCATTTCAAGCAGTGTCCAATATTGGCCAAAAATGATGCAATCATGACCAAAACATAGTTGTCATTTCAAACAGTGTTAAAAACTTTCCTAAAATTGCCACAAGAAAGGTTGTACAAGTGCCAAAATAACATTAAAAAATTCAACTGTCAACAACATATGTTGTTGTTGAGAGAGAGAGAGAGAGAGAGAGAGAGAGAGAGAGAGAGAGAGAGAGAGAGAGAGAAACCTACATATATTTTAATGATTAGTATAAATGGGCAATATTTACTACTTATCTGGTGCCAATTCTTCAGTAAAACCCATAAAAAAAAGATTTTATCATATCACAAGCTGATGACTTGTCCACTGTCAGTGCTGGATAAAATCAGTATCCAGCCTTGTATTGTACTTACTCACTAAATTAAATGTAGCTAGCAAGGTCATCCCGAATTAATACAACTAGTTAATTTTGATGAACTCACATTAATTCATGTACAGAGAGTGCCTTTACTGCAAGACCCCTCAGTGATCAATAAAACATTTTTGTTTGTTATAGAAAAGAAAAAGAAAATGGTTAAACCAAAAATGTATCCATATGACAAATAAACAGATGGTGCACATGAACTGAGTTCAATACAAAGGAAAACGTCTAAACAGAAACCATATCTTGGGAAAATGTCAGAAAATGTATAAATTCAATTTACACTTCATCTTCTTCTTAGTATTAAACTAAACACCAAATTTAGTTAAAAGCCTTAAGTTTTTCAACACTTACTTACTGTGAGTAAATTAATTTCCTAACAGACATGATGTGATGTGATGCAAAGGCATTAGTAACTGCATACCCCCTACACAGAATATGGCAGAAGCAGAACAAAAGAAAAGAAAACATTGATTATATTCAAACTGAGACTGAATTGTATATCACTATTTTGTTTCAACAATTCCAATTCTATAGACTCATTTCTATTGTTCCTTATTTTTACCTTATGTCATCATTCCATTAAATGGACATAGATCTTACCAACATTGCTGCCCTTCATATTCGCAATGGAAGATAAGATATAGAAGACAAATTCCCAATGGTTTTCTCAGAAAAACATGGAAACAATACCATAAAACCTCCAACAGTTTGGTAATATAGAACTCAAGATGACTTAAGCAGAAGTTTGGATGCAGTGTTATGCATAAACATTTCACAAATTAAGATCAATGCATTACAACAGAATGATGGGAGTACAGAACTTGTTTTAGTTGAGGCCAATATTCTTCTAGTATAACTATTACTTTTATAATTCTAAGAAATACACTTTTTGAATATGCTAATAAATGAATTGGTTTACATGATTAAATATAATATTCAGGCTGAATGCATACCCTTCACTTGTGAGATCTATTACTACCAGATCATTCTGGAGTAATACAACTATTGCATAAGGTTCTTGGAAATCTGAAAAGAAAAAACAATAGTTCTTTTAAATTGCTGAGCTAACCTTAGCAAGCTAAATTCAGAGGTCACTAATGTATATCAACGTATAACATCAGCATCTTGTGCAAAAATATTTTTGGAAATTGCAGAAAATGTGTCTTTTTCACCAGAGCAAATAAAAATGTTTTATGCATGTTAAATACAACACTGATTCTAGTTATATCAGCATTACTCTCAACTACTTCAATTAGTCTTCACATGAAGGAGAAAGTGATGTAGAATATAGATGTCTGTATAAAAATACTTATAAGAGGAATCAACTACAAACTGTACATACCCAGATCTGCAATCCAAAATGTACTGGTAGATCTGGGTCTTTGCAGTTTGTTAGGAGTAATTAGTAGAACAAACATGAAAGACTCTGATCTGCAGGTGCATTATGCTATGGCAGATCCGGATCTTTGTTGTTTGCAGTTTGACTTGCCTTATATGCCAGTATATATATAGTTAGTTATTTGTATGATTTCTTTGTTGTCAATGTATTGTGATAGGTGAGCAATCCATCATCACCCTGTCATATTTTTGTTAATTACACATGCATAACATTTTGATTCTTCAATTATACTCAAGTATTAAGTTGAGAAAGTTATGTATAACAACACACAACTATCAGAGTATACAAGATACAAAAATGGTGACTAATTAAAACATGGGTTTCATGTTATGAAGACTTGTTTCGGAATTTTCATTACACAAACCATTACAGACCATGCAAATTTGTATTCTATTTTTAGGTCAGTATATAAAATATTTCTGTTCTAAAATGAATGACTTCAGGGAATATTGGTTGTATTATCTACCCTTTCATCTGTTAACTGGGGTTATCAAATTTAGGTTTTGCAAAGCTTTCATGGTGGAAAGCAAATAAAAAATAATAAAATTTGCTTTTTGAGCAGTTTCATTTTAGTTACAAAATATCTGAATATGACTGTAATTTCTGCAGTAAAATGATGGCTTTATCTTCGTAGCAAGCTTGAATTATGCCACAGGGGTCTTAGTATCCACAACCTGTTTTCCATCTTTTGTAAAATCTGTGTCTAGAGACCATGGCTGTGACAAAAAGACCTAATTTCATTTAAATTACTCTAAAAAAAGAGAACGATTTGTTGGGGACTTTTTAATTATTAAAGATCACTATTTTTGGGAGGGTTCTGATCATCAAGAAAACAAATCTGCATGCCAAAGTGTGGAAGTGAATTTTACTTAAATGTACAAGGTTATGGTTTTGGACATAAACATTCCACTATATGCAATATCTGATTGATTAAAATATAATCTGGTAATATAATGAAAAGCCATTTTTGTCTGTTTCAGATAATGGCATGGTTCGTTGGCCTCAACATAGCAGTTTTCTAAAGGGGAAATTCTAAATGCACCCAAACAAAATTCAAGTCAATATATCAGATCAATCTTCTACACAGAAGACTAACAAGCTAGGTTATACACAAGTGATCAATAACCAAGTTCAGACTTTCGGAAAGATCTGCATAATGGGAGCAAGACCTTCCATTGTGCTCTTTAATTTGTGTTTGTATGCTGGGCCTTTTTAAAATTATATTTCACAGGAAAGTTAGCTATAGTCAAAACTAAGTGCTAAACATTTGGTCTCCTCCAAGAAATGAACAAATCCACCAAGAAAGTATTTTGGGTCATCATAAAATCAAGTCCATCAGCAAGCAGTGTTTCTGTTGTAAAGTTCAAATTTCAATTTATTTTGCATTTTAAATGCCTTAACTGAATTCAGACTTTAATGGGACATGGATAGTGCATAGTAACTTCATTGTTCTGCAACTAGAAGGTCTGAAGTTCGATTCCCAGGATAAGCATGTGCCAGAGTAAGTGTTTCCCCATGTAAGGTTGTGGTTTCATTTAGGAAGGTTGGTTTCTTATGCTTTTCTGACCATGTACTGCAAACAATGGGGTCAAAGTATGCTGTGTAAGTTTGAACCTATATGTACAAGATGACAAAAATGGTTTGTCCATTTCATGGCCATTTAGAGTATGTAGTGCAAGTTATATGCACAGTTAAACAACAATGATGTGTCTGTCTAAAAGCCAAACATGAAAATGTCTAAGTTGTAAATATAGCCTGACAACAATGATCTTACCATCTGATGGCTACTAAGTGTATGCCATGGAAGATACAAGTATAGTTTGGTAATAATAATCATTCCATTGATGGCTACTAGGCATATGTCATAGAAGATACAATTATAGTTTGGTAAGAATAATCATTCCCTTTGATGGCTACTAGGCGTATGCCATGGAAGATACAAGTATAGTTTGGTAAGAATAATCATTCCATTTGATGGCAGAAAGTGGAATATCTCACAAATGACATAGATGACAATAATTTTCAATTGCAATTTAGTACACACAGTTTTGCAGACATGTCATCTAGGAAAAGGGCTTGTACTTGTCTGCAATGTGAGCATGACATGGTGTCAAAAAAGACATTCGGACATGAAAATTGTTAAGTCAAATTTCTGGTTGGGATGCATAAAGATTTTTTCACTATGAATTGCCTTGGACTTCTCTGGTCAAGTGGATAATATTATTATGCTTTGTTATAATATAGGTATCTACAAATATGGACCTTTTTGAACTCACTTGTGTATTTGATTTGTTATCATTTTGTATACTAGGTGAAAGATTGTGACATTACATTTGACTTGTACATAAAAACTGGCCACTGCCCCCTAACATGCATCATTATGTGGACACCATTTAAAAAAATTCTATAATTATCAGTTTAATCATGCATATGTTTTGCATAAACAAATAGGTGCAGTTTAAAGCATCTGGGATGCTGCTGTAAAGTTAGTCTAAGTTTCCTGACTAATTTCACTAATTCTAAGATGAAACCTGGATCCAATAAAATACAAAAGAACCAATTTCCAGGTTTTTTTTGGTAATGATCATGTCCCCATAATTTTTGCTAGTATGCCTTAAGTCCATATTTTAAGAGTAATTTTCATAAGACTTGCATCAAAATTGTAGGAGTTGGCAGGTCTGTAAAAGTGTTGCTAATTTAGATTTGTGTCATACATTGTATTTTATAAAGAACTAGTGAAGATTTAGCTGGACTAGTAAATTTATCTACTTGTCCTTCTAGCTAAAAGGAAATTGTTACATTTAAAGCCAGACAAGTTACAAGCATGATAGAAATTATCAAACATTGGGAGTAGTCTCTATTCAATGTGTCTGACACTGATAAAATAAATAGCACCGGTTTAAAAGTAAATTACACACCTATGGATGAAAACAAAATCATAAAGGCATTTTAAGACTATGTTACCTTTCATTAAAAGAAATAAGCATTAAAAGCAAAGAAAGTTTTAAATACCTCCATTGTGGCTAATACTAAAAACTGTACAGTCACATAAATAAAAACTGATTTCATTAGCTCAAAAAAGAAAAAAAAGTATTTAATATATAAAAGATTCAAATATAATTTAGTTTGCTATTGGTCTTATAAAAGTTGTGATACCATATCACAAAATCTGGAATAAGTCCATAGACTTTCATGTGACTGTGTGAGTGATTTAGTTTTATAAAAGTTGTGGTACCATGTCACAAAATCTGGAATCAGTCCATTGGCCTGTACATGACTGCAGTTAAAAACAATATTCCCCCAATTTCCCATAATTTAAATTGTGCATGTCACTTGTCAGTCATAGTTTTGGTAGATGAATGTAATATTGAAGATGTTTTCAGACAGATAAAAAGGGACCATTTTCTGCCATCGGATGATGTGTAAAATATGGTTGCTTGACATGATTGATCTATTTGAGAACCACATAAAGTAAGTTGTCTATTCTGTAAATATAGCTTGTATCCTGATGTTTCATTATGATAGATATTAGGGTCTGGTCAACAAAGAAAGAAGTATGTATGATTGGTACATTATGGATTAGTGTTAGATATCTGCACCTGACTATGCAGAGAAAATTCATATACACCAATACTATTTTGCCGGTGCTCTTGACCCTTAAGAATATTCCAAAGAAAGGTCAAATGGACAATGATTCTTGTAAAGCTGTACACAACATCAGGTATTGTACTGTACATGTGATATAAATTAATGATGTTATGCAATATTTTTGGGATATCTTAATGATGGCATTGGTCAAAATGTGTGGATAAAGATTTATAAGAATAAATGGAGTATTCATTACTCTAATTACATCTGGTCCAAGTACTAACCATGTACGTTACTTTTCTCTTTAATTTTCTTAATTCTTCTTTCCTTTTTATCTCTGTTACCATGTTTAAAAATCTGCTTACAGTCTAATCAACTGGTTTCTTGTTGCAAAAATTCAGCTTATTTGCATTAAGAATCTATATTACAGTAAAACTGGAACTTAAGTACTTTTCTCACAACCTTTGTCAACAGAGAAAACTTCAGTTAAAAACTTTTATCCCCAAAACTGGATTTTTCTGAATGTTTTTATTATACATGAAGTTGGAAATGTTGAATTTTTTTGAAATTTTTAAAATAATTCTTCTAAATATGGGATGGATGGTATCTTTCTGCATTAGTAGAGCTGGTAAAATGGATACAATTCCACAAGGATGATAAAACTATAATATGCTCTCTTATCCTCAAATATAACACTGTAGTCTTCATTCAAATACAGGGCTTAAGACTGCTGAAAATAGCAGAATATGTAATTTTTTCTAGCACCTTGTCACACTAGGAGAGTCATGACATCAAAATAGCATCAAAGTTTCCAACAGTTTCTCATCGATTTTACTGCCACAAATTCTGATGGGTGATTACACACTGGAAGTTTAGTTTCTTAATCAAGTAACAAGAAAAAAGTGAAGATAACACACTTTGTAAAATTTAAAAAATAACTTATTTTCTCTACAAAAACAAGGTAAAAATGAGAAAAAGAACCTATGGTTATACAAATCAAATCCAAAAATAATTGAAGAATTAAAAAATCAAAGTCCTTATAAATAAAAAGAAATAAAAAGTCCTAATGAAACTGATTTCAAATCCCAATGAAATCCAAAATGGAAGACAATGATGTATGCTGCGGTCAGCAGTTCTTTGTTGAATCACAGAAAATAATATTCTAGTTTTTGAATTCTGTGTAAATTTTGATAAATGTCTTTATCCAAGAATTAATTCAGAGCACTAGTATTTCTAGGGAAAACAAGCTTGAAATCCAAATAAATTGAAGAAAATAAAATAATTAGCCCAAAGCTCAGGTCACAACATACAACACTTTAACTTCTCAAGTGTTAAGGCAATTATTATTATTACTGCTCAAAACATCTGTTACAGTAATAAATATACAAAACAGATGCCCAGATGTGGCTCAATTCTCGGAAAACCAGAGTTACAAAACAATTGCTACATGTTATTTGTCACATACTCCAAGTATTGCCTTGTTTCCACTCTATGAATTTTACTCTAAGAAAGAATAAGAAAAAAAAAGAAAGAAGTTGTTTACTACAAACTATCACTGGTTCTGAATCAATGTCAGGAATTAGGTCAACATTAGGTACAATGTTTCTAATAAGTTGTTTACATCACAGATGTAAAAAAAAATCAACCAGAACTGAACTCTATTCCAGTAAATAAATTTACAATACAACAGCAAGTAATGGAATAATGTGTTTAAAACTTACAAAAAACACACAATTAGATTAAATCATACATAAATAATATAAAATATACATAACAGTAGAATTACTCACTGTTTGACCAGGGTGTTTCACAAAAAACAACAAAGTCCACAGAAAACAAGTGAGACTGGAGATATAATTACTTATTGTTTGACCAGGGTGTTTCATAAAGTACGACAAAGTCACAGAAAACAGGTAAGACTAAAATTACTTACTATTTGACCAGGGTGTTTCACATAGTATGACAAAGTCACAGAAAACAGGTAAGACTAGAATTACTGTTTGACCAGGGTGTATCACAAAGTACAACAAAGTCACATAAAACAGGTGAGACTAGAATTACTTATCATTTGACCAGGGTGTTTCACAAAGTACGACAAAGTCACAGAAAACAGGTAAGACTAGAATAGAATTACTTACCATTTGACCAGGGTGTTTAAAAAGTATGACAAACTCCACAGAAAACAGGCTACACTGCAGTTAGTATTACAGGGAGTTTCACAAAGTACATCAAAGTCACAGAAAATAGGTAAGACTAGAATTACTTACCGTTTGACCAGGGTGTTTCATAAAGTACGACAAAGTCACAGAAAACTGGTAAGACTAGAATAGAATTACTTACCGTTGGACAAGGGTATTTAAAAAGTATGACAAACTCCACAGAAAATAGGCTACACTGGAGTTAGAATTACAGGGAGTTTCACAAAGTACAACAAAGTCACAGAAAAACAGGTAAGACTAGAACCACCGTTTGACCAGAGTGTTTCATAAAGTACGACAAAGTCACTGAAAACTACTTACCATTTGACCAAGGTGTTTCACAAAGTACAACAAAGTCCACAACATTATGCTCCATCTCAAGAACAGTTGTGGTTTTCCCTGTCATCACTGTGATACATGGTGTACGTCCTGCTCTATCGTAGGACATTCCACCGGAAAATATTACTAAAGGCTCACTGAAAAAGATACAGAACTCATAAATTGGAATTATTACCAAGTGTTATGTGCTTAGGCTAGAATAAACAGTAACACAGAAAGAGTGAAAATAACAAGCTTGTAAAAACTTAATAAACAATTTATTGAGCACAAATATTTTCCAGAAAAGAAATATAAACTTATGGTTTTAAGAATCAATTCCAAAATTAATCCAAAAATAATTCAAAATATAATCCACTAGTGTAGTTGCAAAAGTCCTGGTAATAAAATGTCCTAATAATTACAAGTTCGAATCTTAGTGAAGCATCCAAGATGGAAGACGATGTCACATGATGTCAGTTCTGGTCTTATGAAATTCAATGAGCACAATTATTTTCCAGATAAATAACAAAATAAATCCTCTTGATCCAAACAAATTGAAATAATTTCCAGCAATTTAAAATAACTCAAAACGACACACAACTTAGTATTCTAACAGAGCAACTTCTACTAAATAGTTCGCTCCAAAACATAATTTATATACCTGTTTTTACGTAAGCAAGGAAGGAGTCACATGATCTTCTAGAATCTTTAGAACAAATTTACGTTCAAAAAATCTCATACACACAATATGACCCAGATGAGAATCAAGTTATTTTTACTCTCAAGAACTAAAAATAGAAAGATGTTTATAACAAAGCTCCATAATGTCCTTGGAATCAACCAATCATTTTAAAAGCTTGTTTACAACTCTGAAGCCAGGTCAGAAATGAGGTCAACATCTGGTGTTTATTCGTTGAGTACAGGTCTTCCCACTTTCTAAAAAAATTATCTCCCAATGAATGAATCTTAAACTTAAAATGTCAAATTTGAATCTGACAAACAAACAATTAAAACTTAAATCAAATATACGTAACACAAGTAATAACAATAACACCACTGGTAAAGATAACCTAGCATTAAGGATCTCTTTCAAGATAAACTTCAATTGATGCAATAAAGTCTTTCATGAAAGTTATGAAAATATCAGATACAGGGAAACCCCACTGTAACATTGTGCTTCGGGTTTGATCATTGTTGTTGTAGGATTTAACGCCATTTTTCAGTACACGATAGGCTATACATGGCACCAAGTACTAAAGGTGGAGGAAGAATCCAGGAAAACTCCGGGAAGAAACCACTAACCCACGAAAAGCTACCACAAGCTTTCTCACATATCCACATTGGCTGAATGAGACTTGAACCCACACAGAGGTGAAATGGCAGTGACCCATAATGGAGAGCACTTTAGACCACTTGGGGCCCCAGTCTGTCTGATTTGTATGTTCATCTGAAGTTGACAGTGCAAAAGAAGAAGGTGTTCCCCATTTGAGCAGGTTAGACACCACAATAGAGTGGTCAAACTAAAGTTGCAGGGATGGTCATTTCTTGAACTGAAATGCTGTCAAATGGAGGCTAATTCCACTTCTCATTTGCCACTGACCATATTCAATATCTTGCAACAAGTGGGCTCCACAACAATACATACTAGTTTCCATACATGCTGTCTGGTATATATAGCATCATGTCCTATCCAGTCACATTATCCTGACACCAGGCTGACCAGTTCTAACACTATGACTGCAAAGTCTCAAGCAAGACAGCTGCTAGTACCATTTTTGAAAGTCATTGGTATGACTGCTGGAGTTTGAATCTGTGACCTCCCATGTCTGAGACAGACACTCTAACCACTTAGGCCAAATTTTTGGCTGAATCAGCATCTTTTGCAAACACCTAAAAGACCTCAAAATAATGCTTTTTGTTAAATTGTATCAAATGCTTTTCAGTGGTTTTTAAGTAGTCATTTAGTTATCTAGTTCTAAAAGAATAGTGGCTATATCTGATGACAGCTTGGCAAAATGGTACAATAACTTCATGCCAGGATGATCTCCATTATATCTCATCCAAATACTGTTTTGTTGTTCTGAAGATGTCATTTAAAGGTTTTACTATGTTTAGTAACAACAGCCATATTTGATGACAGATTACTGACATCATCTGTAATTTTTAAAGGCCTTAATGCCATGATATTCTGTACCAAGTAGCAATTGTTGACAGGTAACAGGATTTTTTTTATTGTAATAGCAGCCATATTTGATAGGATATAAGTAAGCTTTATATGAATATGAATGGCACTCAAACTTAGGACATATTCTATTCAGCAGTGATTTGAATAAAGTTATTCTATATTTAGTAACAGTAGCCATATTTGATGGCAAATTAACATAAAGGCCATTGAGAACAAAATTGCAATGATAAGGTACTTATCTGATACTGATGCCTTTAGAACATCTCAAGAGTTTTTCATCAATTCAAAGTACAATTCTCACAGACCACTTTAAGTTCCACATCTTTTTTGAACTTGGTCTGATGAATTTAGACTCAAAGATGACATCATTTTTGTATTGACCAATATATAATTGGTTTAATAAACAAGTGCTTAGGTCTACTTTCATTGACCCCCACTTTTAATATACAGTAGTGTTTACGTTTGTTTCTGTGAACTAGATAAGCTAATAATCTAGGTGTGATACGCCAACTTAAATTATATCTGAAGGAGCAACTGTAAACCAGAAATAATTCCACCAATTTCTGAATGATGACATATCTGCATGATATGCCCATCATGTGACCTTACTCTTCCTAATGACCCTGATCAACCAAGCAACCTAACTGCTGAATAATATCTAGAACTGGATGAAGTTGAAATGAAATATCTATTGGGGTTAAATGCTGACAGGCTGGATACAGACACTAACCACTGCCTTAGAAACATATATGACACATCATCCAGTCATGATATATAATCGGGCAAAGTTTCATGAAATGTCTGCATGGGACAAGAATAAAAATCACAATATTACCTGTTTTTTCTTTCTGTGACACAGACCATGCAGCAGAGAATATGGTTATGGTATATGAAACACTGTCTAAGCAAAATGTTATGAAAATCCTACAGTTACAAAGTTAAAGACAAATATTAATAGTTGGATGGGCAAACAGAAAAACAAGACCATAATAATATGTGCATAATTTAAGATGAGCAGACACAAATGTTTAATGGCCCAAGTTGTTATTTATTATGTGTTCATTTTAATAAGCCACAAGTTCAAATGATGTTTGAAAGAAAATCCATTTCTAAGAATATTTGTTCTGCAAACTGAAATTCTCATTTTGTCCCTACTTTAAAGTCAATTAAGGCAAACTGATTGTTCTAGATATAATATCTCTTTATTAATACTGACCTATTTTTTACAGATTTCCACTCCACCCTTGTAATTGGTTTGCAAGGATCTGGTTTCCCATCTTTCCCAATTTTCGCTGTAAAAAAAACAACATGAAAATAAGAAAACATCTATTCCATGTTTTCAGTTTCCATGAAACTTCTTAACAAAAAAACAAGTGTCACACATTAAAACCTATCTGAGTCTCAAAATCTCCCAACACAGTCTGGGAATATGGCAGGCATGTCATAATGCTGACAGAGCCAGTATTGTCTGAAAAGTTATACTTATGTTTTACAACATGCACAAGATCAAGACAAATTATCAACAAAATCAGCACCAAAAAAAGCCTTTAACCCATCCCTCCCCATCATTATAGGTCTTTCATTTTGTACTCTGAACATGCCAACAACAGGACAATTTGAGTGATATCCAACAGCAAATACAACACAGTGACCACATTTTCAAATGTCTCCCCAAAGTGCCAAGTGAGTTATATGTTTTTATTTTTGCATTTCTCTTTTCTGATAAATGAAGTTTGCTAACTTTATATCATTTTTTTCAACATACAGCATTATCATTTAGTAAATCATGGTATATATACCTCCTATTCTTTCCTGTAATAGGAGATAGAAAAATTCACATTTCTTACCATGTGGAGTCATGATATTGGTTGGTTTTTGTGGCATTCTCAAGTTCCAGGTTGCGAGACTTCCATCTGTATGACTGCTCATAAACTGCTTGCCTTCATGATGCCATGATATTGATCGCAGTGCCTGAAAAGGTCGCAAAATTCTGTTCAATGTGTTCAACTTACCCTATCCACTCATAAACCTTCATATTTTAACTTTTTAGATTTTTCCTTTTCCTCTATACAGTAAGGGTGAAAAAGAGGTTTACAAGGTTTGCAGAATGTGATTCACACAATGCTCAAGAATTCCAATGTATGTGTGTGTGTGTGTGTGTGTGTGTAACAATTTTAATAGATGTCCAAATTACACAGAACGGTATCTATCAATAAAGGTAAAAAAAAAAAAAATGCTTTCTTTCACTTTTGTCTCATCAGCAATGTAAACACATATTGGATTAGGCAACAATAAACAAATGAAAACCCTAAAATTTACTTCTTCTTTCTTTCCCTAACTGTACTTAAATGGGAGATTCAAGGAAAAATAACTCCCTTCTTTAATGTTTCCTACTACATAGGAAAACATGCAATTAAATGTGTTACTTGGAAAAGCAGAACTGTCACTGCTACAAAAATGTTACTTTTAGTGCATACAATATTTTGTCTAAAGACAGAATTTAACAGTGTCCAAAGGATTGCATCATTTGAGATATTGCAGCCTTCCCTCAAATCTACCTGAAACTAGCAATAGATGCAACAATAATGTATGCACATTTCGAATTTGTCAATATTCTAGCATTTTCTTTTAGCTAAGACTTAAGTTTTATAGAGGTAATTTATATTCAAATTAGGAAGTTTTTACTTTAAACAAAAACTTTGCTATTGACAAGGAAAATGATTTGGTAACATCTCAACTATTTTAATCCTCCATGTAGCATTGTCAACCTTCCAGGGACCAATTCAAATATGTGAATTTGACAAATGGATGCAGACACAAAAGAATGGAAAAAAGAACATAATGAATGCATGCATCGAATACCTCTATAAGTGGGAGTGAGGAAAAGAAAATAATGTGAATGTATATAGATCTAAATATCCCACCACGGTTATTTAAATATCCCACCAGTTATTTAAATATTTCACCACAGTTACCTATCATATATACTCACTTGTATGAAGAGTCCAACTACAAACAGCATAGATCAAGATCTGCCAGCAGATCTGGGTCTATAAAGTTTGTTAGGCATAATCAGTAAAACAAACATCATAGACATTTATTTTCCAGCATATCAAGTTATAGAAAATCTGGGTCTATGTTATTTGCATTTGGATTGGACTTGTAAGAATAAAATGTGAACTAATCATATGGATATGTAGCCATGCATAAATATATGCCACTAAAATAATGTGTGCTACTGAGTGAAAATTTTATACTGGATAAACTGGAATAAAACTTTGCAAACTACCAAATTCTTAGGCAGACATTTTACCACTACAATGCAGCAGCTGTGCTAACACACTCAAAGATGCATTTTCAGTATGTTCAACAGAGTTGATGCAAAAACAACCCTATCTATTCTTGTTCAATTGTATAGTCATAAATTACAATACAATGGACAATGGTACTCAGTGCATTTTTTAGAACTAATCTGCAATGTTTCTTATAGATTTCAAGACTTGCTCACATACCTCAGGTGCACTGTAACGATACTCTGCTGTCTTGTTTTTCAAGTCCCATAAAACAATTGTACCCGATTCAAAACCAACAAGTAACTGCAATGAGAAGATACATATCATACAGTTAATAAAAAGATAAATAAAATCCAACAAATCCTAATGTAATATTGTGCCCCAATGTATGATCTTAATGATATTAACTGTATTGTATCCAGCTCTATTCCAGAACTGAAAATTTGCTGCTGAAATTCCATCTATTAATTATGAATATGGGCATTCTGGACAAAACACCATATGCCAGCCATTTGTTTAACAGTCATATCGGCTCTAGTAGGAAATGTTTGAAGCTCAAGATTACTTCTTTGACTTACCATAACCTTGGCTTTGACCACTAGACCCCAAAATCAATAGATTTCTTTCATACCCTATGTGCATACCATCCACAAAGTTTTTTAACTAATGTTTATTTTTATTAGAATCACAATAACTATAACTATTGAAGGGGCAGCGAGTGTCCGAGTAGTCTAAAGCGCTCTCCATTACAGATCACTGCCATCTCACCTCTGCGTGGGATCGACTCTCAGATTTGGCCAATGTGGGTGAGAAAGCTTGCTGGTAGCTTCTCGTGGGTAGATGGTTCTTTCTGATGGTTTTCCCAGGTTCTTCTTCCACCATTAATACTGGCCACCATGTATGTGGCCTATTGTGTGCTGAACAATGGCGTTAAATCCTACAACAAAAACAACAACTATATCTGCTGAGCTCAAAATCTGCAAGTCTTTTCCTTACCCAAAATGGAAGTCATTTAAAAGGTTTGGTCCAGGTCTGTACTGTTGAACCAATATAAATGCACACAAAACATGTTCTTCTGTAGGCCTGTGATCTTGACATGTGATCTCTTGACCATCAAATCATTAGGCTTTCTTCTTAGCAAATGCAAACTATCCATACATTTGGGATAAGGTAGATGGTGTAAAACTAAATGTATTATGCTAAAATGAATTAAGGCAAGACTGAAAGATGGATGTTGCAACAATATACCCTTTTACTTCTGGCAGAAAAAAAGAGAGAGTAAATCTTTTAAAAATGCAGCAGTATTGTGCATATATAGTTTTGGTTTGCAGGTGTCCTGCAAATTGTTCTTCCATTATCCAAATCTTGACCCTTTGCACCAACCTGAACAAATTTTTTGTCAGTAAAAATAAAGAAGTCAATAACCTTTCATCAGTGGATGTCCTCCTATGTCTGTGGTGCACACAATAGTCAAAGTCACAAATGGTGATAAAATGTAAGATGATATTTAATTAGAAAAAAGTAAATGTCAATCAAAGCATTCAAAGTTTATGATAGCCAAGTTGCAATGTCAAGTGTTTCCTGGTAATCAGTGTAAAAAATGTTCAAGGATCAAGTCATCCCTACAGAAGGAAAATTTACAAAATTTGTTATGTTGATTTGTTTGTTGGGAAAGAAAAGTAGTTCAGAAAACTGGTATTTATTATAGGAATGAGTGTTTATTAATATCAAATTACAAGAAGATCTGGAATGGGAAATGCCATGATGCAACTCAATTCATGATTGTCAGATAATGTTTTCATGAGTTACTTGAGAACATGATAAAACTTTTGGTACACTAAAGCAGGTGTTCAAGGAAATTATGAATGTGTAGTGCAGAAAATAAAGATCCAAACAGAAGATTGTTGATAATTAGCATAAGCACATAAATGGCAAAACAGCAACAAAAAAAAAACAGTTATTAGCAATCAAAAATAGGGTCATGCTCATTAAAGTCTCCTCAGCTGAGCAATAAATAAACAGAAGATTTTTTGGGAAGCCAGAGTTAAAGAAATTGATATTTGGGACAAGACAGCTCTAGATGTTGATGAACAATGCTGGCAATCAAGGACCTATCAATGTAAGCAACATCCCATTATCCCATGTAAACATATGAATCAGATATTCAAAGCTCATAACTTTGTCCAAATGGAGGAGCTGGGGCAAAACCATTAAAGACACAACTCAGTCTGTTCACCTCAAACTGCATACAATTATCTTTTCAATTTGTACTTGTTGTCTTAACAGCACTCAGAACACAATATTGGCTGTATCAAAAGGAAGCCAAGTGCCTTTCCAAAGGACACATGGGGGGGGGAGTCTACCTGGGATGGCCTGGATGACAAGTCCAATGCTCTGTCAACAGAGCTACTGTGGCTAAGATTGCAGGCAACAGCCAAGTGAAAGATATCAAGCTGATATGCAAGCGCCATAAATCTGGTACAGACCAGATAAAACCTATCAAAGACACATTAGGATTTGAAAGATAATTTTCTTTAAAATTTCTTCACAATATCACAAATCAAATGGCATCAGATTGAGTGAAAAAGGTGCAGTGCTTTGGTGATTACAAGAAGTGTAAATGGAAAGAATCTGAGCTGGCATAGCGATGATATATTTGGGTTTAAGAGCAAGTCAGCCAAATACCAGCTATACAGTGTTGATGAAATCTTTACATGTATCAATAAAGAATTGCAAAAGGTGTTAAGAAAATAAACCAGTTCCAATAATTCTAAACATAAAGTACTTTACAAAAAAACCAAAGAATTACAGATGAAGACATTACCATACTGTAAATTCTATATATACAATAAAAAATAAAAGTTACAAATAAAAAAGGTCATAATTTGTTCCATTAACTGTATTCCTTCAAAATGTTAAAGATTTTTCTCTTGTGGTTCATTATGATAACGGTTCTTAGCACATTAACCCCTAGCGCCAAGTTTACTGGGCATGAGGTAGAGGTCTACTTCAAAGGTCTGTAGTGTCGAAGTCATCATGCATGATACACTAAAGTGAGTGGAATTATAGAAAGAAAGACAGATTTAGCTCTACAATGATACCAAATAATCTGGCCATTTTAGTTGCACTACAAGATACAGAGAGAAAAACATAACTTTTTGGACACGTTTTTTTCCACCCAAAGTTCGCCCATGGTCGAAATCTGATTTTGTGTCGAGATTTGAGACTTTATGGCCTCATATCTAAGGCAGACCAGTCTGAAAATCACATAATGGTGAACCTATGCAAAAAGTAGGATAAGGTGGACATTTTCAATAAAGAGTCTTCTTTATACGAAAAGTGTAGATCCATTAAGCAAAAAAAAAAAAATTAAAAATTTACCTTCTGCTCATGTGTGAACAAACTAACCAATGCAAAACATTTTTTTTAGCACAACTAGGCATTGGGCATTGAAAATTTGCTCAGAAGTCAATCTATTAGGATGTATTCAGAAATGGTCCCCAAAATGTGTTTCCTACTTGCATTTCATGAGAAAACAGCAAAAAATCTCCAGGGGTTAACATGTTAATTAAGTTTCCAAACTTCTGTCTCACAGGGTGTTAGACAATACACTCAACACGACTGTCCATCTCAATGTAGGGCTCTAACAAATAAAACAAAAAGGCAACATTTCCCATTAATGATGTTTTGGAAATGCTGCAATACCATATAAATACATGTTTTTACATGCCTCTTTTAAGAGTGCTCTTAAGACTCACCTGTTTCGACTGCAGGGACAAACTTAGCGACCTAATCATGTTTTGTATCTTATATGTTTTCAGCATGTCTTTATGTTTTCCAATTTCATTATTTTTGTTATTTGTTGTTCTGTAGTGTAGTCATATCATATTGATGGTGTAAAGCGCTTAGAGCTTCAAAAGATTAGGCGCTATACAAAGTCCTCATTATTATTATTATTATGTACCGGTACATTCATGTAAGTTGGACCCAGCTACAAAAGCCAATAGATCCACAACTGTCACGGCATAATGCACAAAGAGACCTGATTATATGCAGTTTGCTAGAAGTAATTAGCAGAACAAACACTACAGACCACGATCTGCAGATGGATTATTTGATGGCAGATCAATGTCCATATTGTTGAGAGTTGGATCTGAATTAAATGTAATTGTATTAATATTCTGAAATAAATTTAGACGAGTTGTCCTTATTACAGTTCAGTCATGCAATAAGTCCTCCCTGTACAAGGAGAAACTACAAGTTCTAGCACTTGCTTCACTTTACTAATTAGTGACAGCTCCAAGACACAGAGATCATGGTTATTGGTAACTTGATGTGTCTGAGACTCTACAAGATACTTCTAAATTGATGGCTGATTACATAAATAAACCAGACACAGATCAGCAAAACCAAAACACTTAGTATCCCATGATGATGAAGTGATTTTTTGTCAAGCTAGAGTCTGCAAAACCTCTTTCAAATCTGTTAACATTGATGATAAGTACAGTAACAATGAAGAGCACTAAGCTGATCCATATGGACATATGGAGAAAAAATGCCATATCTGTCATACATCTAGCACTAGAAGGAGACGCATTTTACCTGGGTATAATAAATGAAATAACAATAAAATCCTATGAAGAAACCAAAATAAATCCTACTAACTTTCAATTATTACATACAAAATTGTTTCAAATAAATGTCAGTTATGTGATTTAATTTTATTTGAAAATTAACATGAAATGCTTATGGAAACAACTCCTGCTACACACTTGTTTAATCAACATATAAACTTGTTTTTGTGCAACAGAATTTATGCTTCCCGTAATAAACATGTGTCCCACTTAGGGTTATGATTTGGATTGGTTTTGTTTTGATTGCAATTAGGTCTTGCTGGATAGTTTTGTATTTTGACACCTTAATACTTAAGGTTGAAGGCATGAGCCTAATTATCACAATCCTAGCATTTTTCAGTTCACACATAAGCTAAATCTGTACTGTTGTTTAGAATTACTTTGAGTTAGGCTTGGAAATGGGCTGATTTGCTGGTGACTGTTTGTCACAGTTAGACTAGCATTGGAGATCAAATGCGTAGCTTGAGCTTCAAATGAGCAGCTGACTTGGCTTATGTATTTACATGTGTCTGCTACAGAGGAAAATATCTAGATGGTTGAGGGGTGATAAAAAGTATGCTAATTTGTTACGGAAATGGTGAACTTTATTCATGCATAAGGCACACACTGATTCTTTTAGCTGTCTTGTTGCAGGAAAATATTAAAAACAGGTCTTTCCGGTAAAAAAAAAATGAATGTAGAAAAGAGGGGTTGGTGGCAGTGTTTGTTAATATAAAAACCGCTAGTTGCATAAGGAATTAACTTTAATACCTCAGTCAGAATCTTACAAGCATCCTTTCAACAAAAATTATTAGTTATTTTGTATTTGTATCTGTAATGTAATTTTATTATGATTTTTCTGCAATAGGACATCGTTGGACAAAAATTTGCCAAAAAACTGTCCAGTGAGACCATAGATGATGACTAGCATATTTGGTGGATGAAAAACCATGGAAGAACCTGTGACCCAAGGGAAGCTACTGGCAAGCTTTCACAGATACTGACCAATGGTTGACCTCAGTGAGTGTCATATCGCTATGATGTCTGCTGTGTGACAATTTAAAGTGATGTTTAGCACTGGAGTATCATGCTACAGACATGTAGTATCTTGTCCCACCCAATCATATCATCCTGACATCAAGCCAATCAGCCCTAACACTAAAACTCTATATGCTGAGCTCCAAGAAAGTACAATTTTTATAACTTGTTAGTATGGCTCAGCTGGGTTCGAACCTGCGACCATCCACATCTGAGGCAGATGCTCTAACCACTTAAGCCACTGAACCAGTCCTAGTTGACCCAAGTCTTGAACCCACATAGACAAAGGTGAGATGTGAGTGATCAGTGAGGCAAGTGCCAAAGACAACGTGACCAAATAATGCCAGTCCTATTATGCTCTTTCCGATCAAGCGTTTAAAATTTGTTGCTCTACGATCGGTACCAAATTCATTTAGGACATAATAGACCATTTTGTTCCATGAAACTGCTGAGTTTTGAAACAATCTCTGATATTCTTCACTGATAACAAGATTTTCAAACTAGCTGACTGGTAAAAATATTGGATGTCAGCTTGGCACCATTTCATTTAAGAAAAAATAGACATCATTAGAAGTCTTTTTGAGAGAACCTAATGTCATAATGATCATCCATTCAAGGAGGAGAAGTAACAAGATTTTCAATACTGCCCTCATTGCATCCAATACTGGACTGAAACCATTTTCATTTAGGATCAATTTGGCATCATAAGAAGTCTATTGGTGAATCCCCCATGTTGATACAGACTTCCATTTGACCTAGGACCAATTTGGCATCATAAGAGGTCTATTGGTGAATCCCCTATGTTGATACAGCCATCCATTTGATCTAGGACCAATTTGGCATCATAAGAAGTCTATTGGTGAATCCCCTATGTTGATGCAGCCATCCATATGATCTAGGACCAATTTGGCATCATAAGAGGTCTATTGGTGAAACCCCCCATGTTAATACAGTCATCCATTTGAGAGGAGTAGAGATAATATTTTCATGACAGCCACTATGGTCACCATTTTGAAGGTTAGTCATTTTCATTTCGGATCATCTAGGCACCTAAACAACTATTCTGATGAAAACTCTGTCAATATTATTCAGAGTAGCAAAAACAATATTTCAGGTCGGTCACATACTAACATCAGATCAGTTACAATTGAAGTTACGATCAACAAAACATTAAGGCAATCTTTTAGTGAAACCACCATACTGACCATTCATTCTGAAAAATAAATGTTAACAAGTTTTCAAGCTGGCTAAAGTGGCAGTCATGTAACAACAGATTGGCAACATTTTCATTTGAAATCAACTCCATTTTTTTAAAAATAAATCTTTTGCTGAAAACTATATGGCAATACATATTACTTTTCATTTTGGAAAAGTGACAGCAAGATTTTTTAAGATGGCTACAGATGGCTATAATGGACAACAGATTGGCACCATTTTGATTTAGGACCAACTGGACAGGCATTTTAATCTTGACATATCCATTCATTTTGAAGAATTAGGTTAACAAGATTTTCAAGATGGCCATTGCCATGGTTGTAATACTGGATGTCAGAGTCAAGGAACCAGTTTCATATGACCGCCTGGAAATTGCAAGAATTTGATTTTCCATGCAGCAAGAGAAGAATTTGAAGGTAGCTGCTGATTTCATTGACACTTGATTATAAATCTGTGGCCTGAAAATATGGAACTCAAAATTGAATGCATACTTGCAGCTGAAGTGAGTGGATAAAGTGAATTCAGTACCGGCCATGTGGTCAAATTGACCAAAGTTTTAATTACAAACATTAGAACATCTGAAGTGAAAAATTATGAACATTACTAAAACATGTGGGAAATTGTTTGAGAAAAGAATGGAAATTTGATTAATGCATGAACTTGCAAACTGTAGAATCTGATTTCTCCAATTTAAGCTTAGAAAAATGACATGTAGATTGTAATCTCTTATGTTAAAATGGGGGCTTGTACATTTGAGTATTACATATATTTCATAAAAATTATCCACGGGGATACAACTTATAAATTTTAGTATAATAGTACTCTCCCAAAATATTCCCTGGGGACATGCCTTAAAAATGTGATTAATATAATTCCAATAACAGGAAAAAGATTTCTTGGATACATACTAACCATAATTTGGTCAAGAAGAAGACATTGGCTTGTCTAAAAGAATTTATTAAATGTCAATGGATATATCTGGGGATGTTAATTTTGTGTAGGGCTCGGGAGGCATGCCTAGTTAGTCAATTCCCATTTTAAAGCAAATACAGATGGGCTTATTTCTCAGTTTGATCTATGTAGAGTTATTTGAATTCAGCATGTAAGTTAGCAGATCATAGTAAACAAAATCATTAAAATTCTAAAAATTTAGCTTCATTCTAATTAAAATTTTGGTGTCGTACAAAAAAATGTATGGAGACACAAAGCAAATCAGAGAACTCTGAAGGATTCGATTCCAGGATTACATTTCTGCTAAAAAGTGTGAGTCAAGTATACAGAAAACAGAAGAACCAATTTGGAAAAATGAATCCAAGACCTGAAAATGGAGGTTTTGAAAGCTGGATTGTCACTAGAGAGCTCTTATTGGCCCATTAAGCTTGATTCAGCAGAGCACAAAGCAAATGTTGGGTATGCGTCTAACATAGATCACACACATACACACAAACACACTTTATGTGATATATATATATATATATATATATATATATATATATATATATATATATATATATATATATATGAAATGTTCTAAAGAATGTATACAAACACACACACACTAATAATGCACATTTTCACATATTTTCTGTTCAATCCAGAAAGTAATATCTAATGTTTTCAACAGCAGATAGAAACATCAAGTACAAATGCTGCAATAAGGTGAAATTCATCAATTCCTTATCACTCTTCTGTACTAAAGGTTTTTACAGTATATTCAGTGAACTGTTATCAATAATTACATGCTGGACCAGACAACTTATGTCATATCATTTCCAATGCTTCCCTATGGATAATATAAAGCAATAAATACTATTTTGCAGATGGAAGATATACAGCTGGGAATTGTTTTTACAATGTCAAATCCATGTGGATCATTGTAGTGTATGTAGCTCACAATTCATGAACATTACACACAGTATAATACATTTGGATGGCTTCATACATTGGTTTGCACTTTGCACCACAGCAACACTGGAAGGTTATTCATTGCTGAGGCAATTGGACTGTAGTGCCTTGCTCATAATGGTCATACCCTAGTTACTGATCAGCTTAAAGCCAATGGTAGAATGTAAAAAAACACCATTTTGATGACAAGTCAGCCACACAAACCTGTGACTTTGCAAACAGTGGCCCTTTCCTCCTTTAGTTGCCTCTTGTGACATTGGTGAGTGCACTGAATGTATTCAACATCACCATGTTGAAAAACAATGTTTTGGTAGTCCAAGACTGTCTCATATTGTCTTTTGAAAGAGTGAAACCATTTGAATGAAATGCATACTTCAATTTTTTATTTAAAAAAATCTCAGTATTGAAGATTTCAAAACAATGCTTTTTAAATTATTTGATAACAGATTAGCATCATTTATATAAATCATAAAGGTCTTCCACTCAGGAATCATTTCTTTGTCATGGTTGGTAATGAAATTGGCCTCCGCTAAGCTCTGAAAAAGAGCTGAAAAAAGAAACTGCTGATGGATATCAGACAAGTTTTTTTAATATTTAACAATGGCATCCATATTTGGTCGCAGACTGGCATTATGAGTAAGAACTGGAAAGATCTTCTGCCTGGAAGATTTCTGTAAAATGTATAAAATTTGGTTCAGCAATTTCTGAGAATTTGTTTCAAGTCGTTTTAATATGAGTGGCAATCCCCACTAGAGTTGTATAAATCTGAAAGCCCTTTATGTAGGGATTCTCTTTGCTAATTTTCATAAACATTGCTCATGTGTGGGTTTCTCTTGACAAAATTAAAATAGCTTAACATTTCTGGTAGCTAACTAGATAAACAAAAACCTGTCATGTTTAACAAGACAAAAAAAATCTGTTATGTTTAAGGTTCAAGTGCTGTAAAAAGATATCCTGCTAATAATAAATAATTATGGTTGTCTCTTCATAAAAAAAATTCTGGACATCAGCAGTAAGTACAAGATGAAATAATTACATTAATTCTTTCAAATCTAGACACTTGTTTTTACACGTTGTTGGAATGTTTTCTTAACATGTCAAGTTAACCTGAAAAACATGTTTAATTAGGATTTTTAACATAGCATTAAAAAAAATTCAGTCATATTGCAACGATATCTGCAGTCAGGCAGTTTACAGTGATGTCCAGCACTGGGGCATCATTCCACAGACATGCAGCATGATGTCCCACCCAGTCACATTATCCTGATACCAGGCAGACCAGTCCTAACACTAGACTCATAATGCCGAGTGCCAAGTGAGGCAGCTGTTAGTACCATTTTTGTAAGTCTCTGGTATGACTTCGCCATTGATCGAACCCACGACCTCCTGTTACCATGGTGGACGCTCTAAGCACTATAGGCCACCAAAGCAGTCAAAGATTTTTTGGCCAACTACTTAGTAGTAATATATATATATATATAGTAGTAATAATAATAGTAGTAGTAGTAACCAACAGTTTTGGTGAATTGCAATGTAGTTTAACTCTTGCCAGTTTTTGTAAACACAGATACAATATCTTTTTTAAGATAATATCTAAGCTCAAGATGTATTTTCACTATTTTAAAATGTATTGTGTACAATAAAGACACATGAATACAAAAATATTCCCCCAGATGTGCCACAATAAATAAAACATCTGATGTTGCAGATTAAATACAAGGAAAACTTTAATGTTTTATTTCCTTCAGGCTTCCAGTTGGTGGAGTTTATTGTGGTGGCTACCATGTTCAATGTTTACTATGTACACCCAATGAACACAAGCTGATAAAACTGTTTTATTGTTCCTCCTACTTAACACTTTAAACCCAGAATATCACAAGTAACATCCATCATTCTTGTAATTTGTGCTTAACAAATATATATATATATATATATATATATATATATTGTAATTCATCTGCTTTATTCTTATTTTTGCATAAATATATTTTGAAGTTCTCCTTCAAGATTATATGCTTGTATATTCATTTACTTCTTAATTACTTCTTAGTTTTACTCTCCTGAAGTCACAAGGTCATGTATAACATCCTAATTAATTTTCATGACCAGCTGCAAATCCAGTTCTTCTAATCAAAGTATCTCTGTACTTTGGCAGAGAAATGAACAATTATAATTTTTTCTAGAAGTAACAGTAGTATTTAATTTTTCATATTGTGGACTAAATAACCAAAAAAATGTTTTGAAAATTATTTAAGCATACAGGAGTCTATTTTGCCTGTTTAATTAAAAGGAAAATAAATGAGATCTACAAGAGCATTCATGTTCTAAGCAGGTTTAAAAGCTTTAAAAAATTTCCAGCAATATAGTTACAATGTCTGCAGTGTGACAGTTTATAGTGATGAAAAACACTCAGGCATCAGGCCGCAGTCAGATAGCATCATGCTCAGCCAATTGGACTATCCTGACATAAAGCAGTTTATTTTTAACACTAACCTCTTAATGCAGAGTGCCAAGCAAGGCAGCTGGTATAGTCTGAATATGCAGTCCCACTTGTTTCTACCCCCACCCCCACCCTACTGATTTAAAAAAAAACAAAAGCATAAATGAAATTAAAAAATATACAGAACTAAGTCAGTTCATTGATTGATTTATAATTTAAAACCTGATTATGAAAGTGGCAGGGGCTAACACTTCTGCACATTTCATACCAAACTGAAGTTTTCAGAGTAAAAGATGACCCTTATTGGCAGTCATTTCAAGTTCCTATACAAGTCCATTTTCAGTGAGGGGTTGGATGTATATTGATGGTAAATACTATATTGTCTGCTTTTGATATTTATAATGTCAAATCAAGTATCGGGAAAAAATAACTATAAATCTGCCTCTCAATTTAACAAGCAGTGTAATTTCTATCTACGTGTGTGCAAAGGGCTATAACTCTAAACTTTCAACCATACGTAATTCGTAGAACTATCTGGCATGAATAGGGCAAACCACATTGCCGCTCTTGTCTGAGGAAAATATATCATTATGTACATAATATGGAAAGTTTGTTAAGCATTAAACATGCAGACGAGGACCGTGTTAGGGCTATACTCCTGATAAGAGTCAGTTTACATATTATAAATCAATGAACAAAATGAGTACATTCTGTACCTTTTTTTTTTTTTAATAACATTAAAGATTTTTGTTATTGAAATGGGTTGGGGGATACAAACAGGGATTTATGCAGAAACCAAAGCACCATTATTTGTAATTGGATTCTGAAATGAGAGACTACTATATTGAAAGGATGCTGTGAAAGTAGATGTGTATCTACTTTTAGCAATGGCATTCATATCTGATGGCAGATTAATATCCACTATACAAATATGAAAGGCATTCAAGCTAAGACACTTTATGTACAACTGTGTCAAAATTCTGTTAAGCAGCTGTTTAGATAAAGTTTTTGAAAGTTTTCTCATTTTGCCCAACAGTAGATTGGCATCAATTGTATAAACATGAAATGTTTTCAAATCTTGATGCTTTCTGTCAAATTTGGTCGTATTTGTTAAGTGTTTTGAAGCAGATATTTAATTTCTTGGTCTTTTTTTATATATATAGTAAAATTGGTCATAATGCATGGCAGATCAAAAACATTTGAGTGACCTTGAAACATCTTCATGCTGTCGAAGTCTCTTCAGAGGTATAGAAAATGTGGTGACAAGTATATTACACTCAATTCTCTGACCAGAGTACATATCTGATTGGGAAACGTGTGAGATTTTTTCAGTCAATGGACAGAGATTAAGGCTATCTTCCGATAAATTATTTGAAACTGTTTGCAAATTATTATGCCTTCTAAGCTTTCATTCAGATCATAGCACTGACGGTTGGTTTCTTTTTAAATGCACTTTGAGCATATTATGTTGACTATTATTATGCGTCTATCCTCTTAAATTAACTACAAAAAAAGACTGAAAAGCAACATGCTTTGTAAAATTCAACAAATAATTATTTCCCTAGAATGTTTCTTTTGTTGAAACACAGTAAAATAATTCTAGGTTTGAATGCACTATAAATCTCAATGAATGTTTCTAATTAAAAAATCTTATTATGTTATGAGCACGCTCTATTTACAATAACAAATTACTTGAATTAAATAATTTCAAGAACTAAATTCCAGCCCAAATGAACTACTGGACACAACAATAATAAAGCACTAATGAATATTTTTCCATTACCAAAATTATATGGTACTCTTCTTATTCCCAGGTCACAATTAAAAGAAGGCAAAAAAATTATGTAAAGTAGAAAATAAATTTGATTGTCAGCAAGGTTAAGTCCAACATAAACTGTTACATTAAAATAGCATATAATGAAATAAAAACAATTTAAAAAAAGCTAACAAGCAAATATTGCAAATTAAATACATGTATATAACACTATATGATCCCAAAGAATGGAAGCTAAGTGCCTTTCCCAAGGATACACCAAGGCATACAAACATGGTCTGACCTGGGTGGGCATCTCAAAAAATGTGCAATGTAAGAAAAGGGTAATTTTACTATACTTTTTGTAAATATAAGGCAACATACATTAACCACCAATCTTGGTGTTGTGTTTTAAACATTATTTAATGTATCAGTCAAAATTTTTTAAACTATTCATCAAGGTTTATTTTCTTCTATCGCAGTTCATCTAACCTAGCATCTGACATTGGTAGGTGTCATTGTCCTCCGTTTTGCGAGAAACTCATCATTCTTCACTTTCTTCATTCTGCCATTCACTAGTGACATTCATCCCTACACAGATCTTAAGTTGAAAAGAACCTGTAATTTCCAAGCATTATATTCTTCTGTATTAATCTGCATCTACATACTTTGGATAGATTCAATAAGTATCCTTACTATTTCTTTTTTTTGTTGTTGGTAGATTCTTACTTATTCAATTTATCTTAACAGTTAAATACATCATTTATACTGCACTGAGTGCATTTTGATATGCATGACTCAGAACTAATTTGCTGAAGTTCTTCTTCATAACTGCTTTTCAAGTGCATGAATTCGAATGATATTTGCATTTACACTCATGCATCCAAGCAGCATTCTTGGAATATGAATCAAATGGCATCAATGCAAATGGATCAATTAGCTAGGCAGACACAGAAAGGGTCTCGGTTTCTTCTAGTTCTGTTATCATACAATGTCTCTTCCAATCAGACACTGAATGCGCAACAACCTAATGATGCTTCCACACAATGGCCAGATTCATCCTCTAGAGAATATCTTTCTCAAACGATTGCTCCAAAACCAAGAAGTTATACAATTCAGTTGCTGATGTCATTCCAAACATGTCAAGACCAATGGCACAAAAGCAATACAATCTGTCATGGAAAATATAAAGTGTTTCGTGTAAGAGCAGTAATACTAATCCTATTTTTTCTTCAGAGGTAACAGTAAGATTTTTGGTTACTGAAGATAAGTATTAAGATTCACAAAGGCATATTTGCTTCAAATTCTGTGATTGTTTCATAATGACTGGAGTATAATGAGCATCAACTCTCCTCATTAGATACGTTATTGTGTTGAATAACCCATCTCCACCTATACTATGATACACTGAGTTGGTAAGTTCCTTGATAAGGAACTACTACAGTAGTCCCCCTCTTGAACGGCCCCCCTGACCAGCGGCCATCCGCTTCTTACGGCCAGAATCCCTTGGCACCGACGAGTTTGTATTCAAAAGTACCCCTCAAGAGCAACCACCACTCTAACGCGACCAGTGGCCAGCATTTTAGTATTATAAATGAAAAATGTCCACCTCATGAACGGCCACTTTTGTTTCTTCAAATGTATCCAGAACCAAAAATTAATTCAAATCTTGACGCAAGGTAAGCAATTTTGATTATCGTAGATATATGTCTCCGAGTGTCAAGTCGCTGTTAAAAGTGTAGACTAAAGATTTATAGTATATCATTATCTGTAAAAGTCGATGTTTACAGGAAATGGGCTCAATAATGTTATGATAGAGCTTGGGGTTTAACACCTATGTAGAGTTCTTCTCTTTGATGATTATAACCATACGTAATTGTTATAATCATAACAGGGTCAGCATAGGCTAAAAATAGATTTTGTACATTGGCACACACAGAGAACCTTAAGAAAAACAACATGGTATCAGACAAAGACCGGAAAAATCATGTGACCACACATTATGGCTTCCTTTACGATGACTGTATATCGTACGCTCGACACAAGTTTTCTTTGCATAGTTAAATAGCATACAGTCAGCAATAACCGAATAAAACATTACCAAACATTAAAATGTCATCACATTAACAGATACATTATTTTATTTTAGAAGAAAGTCGTCTGTTATTCTACTCAACGACATCGCGGGGGGGGGGGGAATGCCAAACAATTTTATGTAGGAAAGACTTGAAAAGACAAGTTTATGTTGAAATAATTTGAATAAACAAAGTAATAACCGATAATAAGGTTTTTCAGCAGCAGTGGGAAAATGGAGCAAATGGAAATATAATTATGTATGTACCAAGATGTAAATGACGTTTTTGAATCCATTTGCAATGTGCTTGACAACAATTCCCACTCGCATATCACACTTACGCCAAGATAAAAAAGTAACGCATATTCAGTTGAAATAAATTTTTTATTATAACAAAACGAACCTTGTAATGAATAATGTTTCATTTAGACAAAGATATTTAATGTTTTGAAGTATTTAATGTTTATTTAATGTTTTGAAGTATGTAGCTTTCTTACTACGTACATTACATATACATGTACTTCTCATAATAAATTTAGCCCCCCTTCTGAAACGGCCACCAGTCTTATAAGGCCACTTTCCTGGTGCAGCAGGGGTGGTCGCATAAGAGGAGGACTACTGTACTGTAAAACTACTACTGCAGCTTTTAGAAAATTTTAAAAGGTTTTTGGAACAAGCAGGATTGATACATTTAAAAAAATCATTCTAGCAGAGGTACTACATAATCAGATGTTTTCAAATTCTTCCCTCAAAGGAAATGTTATAAAAAAGGAGACTGAAAATAAAATTTATATGAGAAATACTGAAGATAGAAAAGAAGGTTTTGCGATGATTTAGAACTACCAGTTTGTTTTTTCACATAAAGAATAACTGATGGTGACAGATATAATTATTTACAATTCAGAGATTTTTTTGTGTTGTGATTTACAGGTAAATAATTGTGTTTACCAATTCTGAATACATATTTCTTATTGATATATTCTATTTGATGATTTATTGCTGTTTTGTTGTCTGTCTTAAAGATGTTATATGTACATATGAAGCCAAAGGTTTTAAAGAAAAAAAAATGGCCCCCTCATCCAAGTGTTAATGAAGAATGTGAGGCATTGGTGATATATAAAGTTAGAGATGAAGTATGAATACAATCGCCAATCCTTTGCTCTGCAATAAATGATTGTACCATTGGAGTCTTCTTTTGTTTGATTAGCCAGTAAACAAAACAGCTGGCATTAAACTAAGAAATTTAAGTTTCCTTTGGCTTCATATGTACAGATAACATCTTTAAAGACCTTATTCTTTATAAATGCTTAAATGATGGAGCAAACCTGCGTAAGCTGATGTGCCATAACCTGAGAACGGGTTAGATTTTATTTATACACATATTTAATGTCACATGCACCTGCCTAATATGAATATTCATTTAAAACAAATACACGAGCGAGGTCAAAAAGGTCTATATTTTTGGATAAGTATTATGAAGCACAAAATAATCATATCCCACACTTGACCTGACAATTATGAAGTTCTTAGAATAAAATGTTTATGAATCCCAATCCCTATTGTATATGCATATTTTTTACATACAAAGGTCATTTTTGACACGTGATGCTAACAGTGCAAATGCAAGCCCTTTCCCTGCATGATACTTTTGAAAAAAATTGTCTAAAATAGCTTGATGCAATCAGAAAGTTGTCATCCAATCAATTTTTGTGATATTCTACTTGCCCTGAACCCATATGTCTACTGCTATTGGTGGCTAACTCTACTTCCTAGCCGACTATTGGTATTTCAATGGCTACATACTGTGCAGTGACTATTGGATGTGGACATGCGTGCTTCACATCAATTTCAACAACAAAAGAAGCCTGAAACACCAAGTTCACAAATATATCCATCTCTTTAATTATTACACAATAATAGCTCAAAAACTAACACCATACTCTTAAGAAAAGTTGCCTGGGGCCAATATGCGAAACTGGCCCATGCCACCTAAATAGCACATGATATTTATCTCCATTTTTTAAACCACTTTTACCCAGAGTGTAAGCCATCCATAAAGCTTTATTCAGATCTTTGAAGCAGAACAACCTTTTAATCCCAGTTACCTTGGTGATTGAGATTTGAGTCCCAAATCAATAGACTTCTTCCTTAACCTAAGTGCAAGTCATCAACAAAATGTGTTCCAGGTATGTGAACTAGAACTAATGTTATCGTGAGACCTGCCCATTTCTTTATTCAGGATCCAATTATTTGCATTATTTATAATAACCTGACATGACTAGACTGTCAAAGTTTCAGGACTATTAGCTGAATTTCTCATTCAAAAAGATCTAATACGAGACCAGGCTCAAAATGGACAAAAATATCTCAAAACATGTCCTCTGATTAACACATTAACCCCTGGAGGTTTTTGCTGTTTTCGCATGAAATGCGAGTAGAAAACACATTTTGGGGACTATTTCTGAATACATCCTAATATATCGACTTTCAAGCAATATTCTATTAAACAAATGGCTAGTTGTGCTAAAGAAAATGTTTTTCAAAGGTTAGTTTGTTGGTGCATGAGCAGAAGGTGAAATAATGGACTTTTTTTTTTTCCTTAACGGACCCATAATTTTCATAAAGATGACTCTTTATTCAAAATGTCCACCTTACTCTACTTTTTGCACAGGTTCACCTGTCTGTGTGCGCTTCAGACCAGTCTGCCATGGATCTGAGGCCATGAAATTTAAAATCTGCACACAATTCAGAATCCGTCCATGGGTGAATTCTGGGTAAAATAAAAAAAAAAAAAACGGGTTAAAAAACTTAGGTTTTTCTCTTTGTATTTTGTAGTGCAACTAAGATGTCCAGATGATGTGCTATCATTGTAGAGCTACATATGTCTACTTTTCAATGATACCACCCACCTTAGTGTATCATGCATGGCTTTGATGCTACAGACCTTGGAAGTAGGCTACTACCTCATGCCCCGTAAAGTCGTCACTAGGGTTAATGTATTAAGACTATAAATTATATTACTTAAGTGATACATTTGAGAATAGTAATTTTATAAGTCAAATAGCAAGTTGCTATAAATAATGAAAATAGTCTGTCTTATCCTGACAAAACGAAATGAGCAATTTCTCAACTTCTGTTCAGTGATAAAACAAGACTTCTTTGTACTGAATATGTCCAGTGCTGCCTTAAAGCAATTTGTAATCACTGATATCCACTGAATTTTCTGAGAAATATTTACTGTCCCCAACACAGTAATCAGAAATATATTACAGAATGTCCATTTGGGAAGGAAAATGCGTTTGTTTTTTTAGGTTTTTGTTGTTATTTTTTTTAAAGGGTTTAACGCCGTTTTTCAGCACACGATAGGCTATACATGGTGGCCAGTATTATTAGTGGAGGAAGAACCCGGGAAAACCCCAGAAAGAACCACCGACCCACAAGAAGCTACTGGCAAGCTTTCTCACATAACTACATTATTAGCCGAATCTTAGACTCGAACCCATGCAGACAGAGGTGAGACGGCAGTGATCCGTAATGGAAAGTGCTTTAGACCACTCGGCCACTCAGGGCCCCGGAAAAAATATTTGAGATGTTTAGTGAAACCAATACATGTATATGGTTATGGGTCTGAGCTATGCTCTTTGCCTATGGGTCTGAATTGTACATTAAAAAATATATACGTGTTTTCTCCAGAACAATTAATTCCAACTTCAAAATGAGCATATGCACCAACAAATTTGCCCCGAGGAAAAACTTTTTCAAAACATTAATTTATTAACATTAACAAAGCTCAATCTGATGAGTGATCATGCAAATGTCTAACCTCTAATTCAGCTGTCATAATCAAGCACTTACTATGTGACTCTTTGCAATTAAGCAATTGGATGCATTGATTATCTACCATATATACTCACTTGTAAGTGGGGTCAAATTGCAAAAGATCTTGATCAGCTGTAGCATAATTTACATGCAGATCAGGATCAATGTTGTTTGTTTTACTGATTACTCCTAACAAACAGCACTATCCCAGATCTTCCAGCACATTCTGTGACAGAAGAACCAGGTTTTAGCAGTTTTGAGTTAGGCTTGTCTTATAAGCAAGTACATACAGTTATTAAGAGCATTTCATCAAATGATGAGGATGTATAATGGTATTGTTGAATATTCTGTCGCAATGTCTCGGCTGATACAATATAGTGCTATTGTCATAACAATGATCATGGCTAAAAATGATGATAAAAAACTAGAATAATTATTCATTAAAGTTATGTAACACATATATTTTCATTGAAACATAATATAAGGGTCTATTCAATGGTATGTCAATGCTTTCTTGAGAATGCTTATATTAACACAGGCATTTTAAACTGAAAAATGTAAGATACATGAAATTACGGTTCATCTCTCAGTGTAAATCTCTCGTATAGACAAGACAAATTGCACTACTTCCTAATCTGCATTTTTGTGCTGTCTTCTTCAAAATGCATTGATTATTGGGATTTGCTATGTATCTGATTTGCATTCATTCGGCAGTGTTTTTGTTTTGCCAATACATTTATCCATTTTAGGGTCTTTCTATCAATCAATCTATACTGCAGTACTCTCTCTGATCAAAGGCATGTGCGTTTTTCATGCATGTATGCATAACACATAGAAACAAGAGTCCCTAGCAGGAACAGGCCAAAAAGAATTTCCTGGAATCCAAGATAAGACTGTTATGCCTTTTAATTGCTGAATGTTGAAACCATCTCTGATATTCCTGAGCAATTGCAAGATTTTCTATTTTGTTAATCCAATAGCCATATTGCATGTAAGATTGGCATCATTTTTATTTATGATCAAGCTGTGACAATAAATCACACGTTGACTCAGGTGGCAAGATAAGAATATATTCAATATGGTCCTCCACAACCAAAGTGAAGAGAAGAGGTACAAACATCAATTATAAAGAATATTCTTTTGATGATATTCCAAGAAGTATTATGGACAACATCAATTATAAAGAATATTCTTTTTATAATATTCCAAGAACTATATGGAAAACAATCTCTTATGGATAATACTCTTTTTATTATATTCCAAGCACTATATATATGGAAAACATCTTTTGTGAAGAATATTCTTAATGTAAAAAATATATAAAGGATAATGTCACACAAATGATTTGCAGCTGCACCAATGGCACCTGTGGCTATGGCTATGGATATATAAACTTCCCACCTACATCATATAGTGGTCAGCTGAATAAATAAATCAACAAGATCTATTCCCTTAGAGGAGTTACAAAGTTAACGAAACCAGATGGGGACCAGGGGTAACTAGACCACCCCAGCAGATGGGAGGATTTGCCTTCACATCTTATCAGGCATCACTTCGTTTAGTTTAATTATAAGTCATGGTAACCCTCTGCAGGCAACCAATCTGACACTCTGATCCCAAAAACACAGGGAGCCCAATAAGTCTTCTTGGACATGCATCAGCTCCTCCACAAACCCAACTGAATAGGTCTATTCCATATTTATAGGGGGCCCAGAGTGGCCGAGTGGTCTAAAGCGCTGTCCATCACATATCACTGCCATCTCACCTCTGTCTGCATAGGTTTGAATCTAGGATCCGGCCAATGTGGGTATGTGAGAAAGCTTGCCAGTGGCTTCTCGTGGGTTGGTGGTTCTTTCCAGGGTTTTCCAGGTTCTTCCTCCATCAATAATACTGGCTGCCATGTATAGCCTAGTGTGCTGAAAAATGGCATTAAACCATAGTTATAGTGCAAATACACAGTAAAAACCATAAAATGTCTCAACCAGTAATACATTTCTCATGCTATTTACAAGAAACAAATGCACATACATATAGTCATGAAGTTGTCATATTGAACACTTCAAATATTATTTGTCAATCTCTGAAAACTGAAACCTCTAATACCAGTACCCTCAAAATGCCCCATAATATAGAAGGGTCTGTTTAACCATTTAGCTACAATTTAAACACATCTAAGCATCTCCTGTAAATAGCTCCTGAACCCCAATGATACATATATGCAGTGCTGATAAGCCTAGTTTACTATTCCAGTGTATTTATGTGTGCACAATACTGCTATGTTAACTAAATTGATTGGTTGAAAGTACGGAAATGTACATATTTTTAATTATCAAAACCAATTAGAGGATTGTTTACTCAACATTTTGATACAAGTTTGAAAGCTGAGAGGTTAAATTTAGACACACTAATGGATCTTCCACGCCTTACAAAACACGTGTAGTAGAGATAAAGATGAATTCTGATTCAGATATGAGCGACTTTAAAGGGTCCAGTGATTAGCAATATTGAAGAATTTAATCAATCATTCTTAGAAAAGGGATCAGATATTGATGTTAGTCCCATTTCAACACCAGATGCAAGTGATTTTTAATCGGATCACAAGGCAGACATAGTCCCACTTGCACAATGGAGTGATGACCTTGACATGTTCAAGATCAATGATTTTGATTCTCATGTTGGTTCAACAATTGAGCTTGGACCACTAAGCAATGAGAAAGTTTTTTTCTCAAGTTTTTCCTGAATGTCTGGTGGAAAATCTTGTGAAAGTAACGAACGATTCTGCTAAGAAAATAGGGGAATCAAAAGCAAGACATTAAATGGTAAGAAATCAGCATCATAGAGATGTGGGCATATCTTGGAATAGACATCATCATTTATGTCATTATTACATGTCAAGTTGTTAAACTGTTGAGTTAATAAATTTAAACACATTTTGTTGCTTTGTTTCAGTGAAAGTGCAACATCTTTTGTAGTATTTATAAACAATGACAAACAAGAAAATCATGTCCTTCTATACTTTAAATTATGGATACATCACATATGAATGAAAGAAGTTCAGGGGATTGTAGCAGTATTTCAGTTACATATGACTGATCAGCCATAAAAAGTTGTGTTCATTTAACAAATTTGTAGAACAAAAGTAACACACAATGCAATATTATTGTCATGTTAAAGTATACATGTCATTAAAAGAGATTACTCATGTATATTTATAAACATATTGAACTCTTGATTGAATATATAACTGTGTAACAAAAATTTAAATTTGCTCTTAGTAACCAATTATAATTGATCAAAAGTTGGTTAAGGGGAATCGATTATGATATTTTGACCAATTCCCATCACTACTGTTTACATGACTGGGATTTCTTGCATGATGGGATGTAGGAGTATATAAAGTGGATATATAACATACAATATACAAGGTATGCTGTTCCCCCCCCCCACTGAAATAGAGTAAAAACTAACAAAATAATGAATATAAATTTAACCATGGTTTTATTGTCAATTTCTGTAGTCAAACTTGATGATGCTCTAGTATTCAGCCTAGCAATCAGCCTCAGTAGTCTCAGTAACTGATGTGATAGCATTCAGTATTAGTGAAAATCCACAACAGCTGTAGTAGCTAAAGGGTATGTGAATTCATGCTTAATTTTGCTGTAACATTTAATTTGATACAAAAGTTGGGGAATAATCATTTACATCTTTTTCTCACCCAAACAAATAAATCTATCAATTGTGTTGATGATACTCTAAGTGATGAACTTTAATAGCAGCAACTCAGAGTCACAAGTTGTCCCTGAAGAGAAACTCTTATAAATAAACATAGTTTGAAGCATACTTCAACGTCTTAAGATCACTTACATCTACTTTAGTTTTAGATCCTTTGTTAAGTAGATTGAGAAGATTTCACAGCAGCAAAGAGCATATTGGTAACGGAACTGGAGACACTTAAAACTCAAGCTGTAATCCCATACCTTTTAACATAATCAATTTAGCAAGAGGCTCTATACACATTGATGAAAGCAGTCCTTAAATCTGTATTAGGTTTGAAAAGGAATGATGCAATGTGGAATAACAACTTTTCACACTGAAAAAAGATAAAATTAAATCAAAAACATAATTCTGATTTTGCAGTAAAAAGGCAACATTTGAAATTGCTAAGGCCAGCAACTGACTGTTATTACATATGGATGTAAAAGAAATGGTTGCTATTAATTTGTTGGGACCAGTCTTCTTTCATTTATGGGTTACTGTTGTAATAAATGACAAGTGTACTGAACTGCTTGTTTACTGTAGGCCAAGTTTATATACATAATAATAACACAATTAATTGTCACCAATTTATTTTTAACTGATGCTTTTTTTGCTCAAGATGATGTCTTCATGCCTAATGTTTTCTCCATTTAAATACTTTATATTGTAAGCACATTATCAACACGTATATTTCTTGTTCAAAGAATAATGTAATAGTTTCAATATAGTATTTTCATGCTCTGATAAACTTTGATTACTTTCCATATCTCTGTAATTACGATTCAATTTACAAGATTCCCTTCAAAACATTTACCTACATTGTATTATGATGTCATTGGACTTTTGTATAAAATCAATAAAAGTGGATAGAAAAAAACAATAAACCCTCAAAGGGATTATTGCTGTATAGGACAGAATTTCCAGGAATTCAATACTAGATTTTTAAATTAACTGCTGTGATACATATATTGGATGTCAGCTTGTTTCATTTAGAACAAGGTAGATCTCATAAAAAGTGTTTCAATGAAAATTCAATGTTGATATGACCTTTCCTTCTGAAGAAGTAGCAATAACAAGATTTTTAAGATGGTTGCCTGCCATGGTGGCCATTTTGGATATCTGATCGGCACCATTCTCATTTATGACCAACTAGAGATCATAAGAAGTCCAAGTGAAAACTTTGTGTTGATACAGCCATTTATTCATGAGGATTGGCAATAACAAAATTCTAAAGCTAGCCACTGTACTAGCCTTATTGGATATCCAATTCACATCATTTTCACTAATATGGCCAACAGGACATTAGAAGTTATCTATTCAAAAACCCATGCTGATATGGTCATTTATTCAGCATAGGTAGCAATAAAAAAGATTTTCAAACTGACCACTGCATTCTGATGACTATACTGTATATCTGAGTGGTACCATTTCATTAAGGAACAACATAAGATGTTTGTCAGTAAAATAAACAACAACATGATGATATGATCATTCATGCAGAAGGAGTAGCCATAACAAGATTTACCGGTACAATACATCAGCATGGTAGCTAATCTGGATGTGCAAGTAGCACTGTTTTGATCTAGAACATAATAGATTTCACTTGGAGTCTTTTAGTGAAAGACTGTATAATTATGAAATTTTGTTTAAAAAGAGTAGTGAAAAGACAATTTTCAAGATGGCTGTTGTGATAGCAATACTTGACATCAGATCAGCACATCTTACTTTTAGAACCAAAGACATTTTAATACTACTAATGAATTTATTTAAAGAAGATGCTCATTTGGTCAACTGATTTAAAATCTGCTGTAAGACCTTCTACAACTGCTTTTGAGTGTGTGTGTACACATAATTATATATATATATATATATATATATATATATATATATATATATATATATATATATATATATATATATATATTTCATGACTTTTACAAAATATAAGGTGTCTTTATGTAACTAGATAACTAATCTAAAGCTACAACAAAATACGGACAAGGCTTTAAGGTTAAGTACATACAGGGTTCATATAATGAGTAGCAGTGAACATGTGTAAACAAATTATTGTTGAGTACATATAACAATGTTTTAAAAAGTAGTACCAATCAAATAAATCAAATGATTTGTTTCTACAGATACTGATTAAGAAGCTTTTTTAAAGCTTGATACAAGTCAGATGACTTTATAGAAGTTTGTATGTAATTACATAGTCTAGCACCAAAAACAGCACAACCCTTCTGATAAAACTCTGAATAAGAATATGTCAAATATTTTCATCTTTTGTGAAGAATTTGCAAGAAGAAGTTTTTCAAGATGGTCACTATGGCAACAATATTGGATGTGAGTAAGGCATCAATTTCATTAGGAGCCAATGAACATGCATAATAATTCTTGAAGTGACAACCTAATTTCAACATATGATCATTCATTCAGGATGGGTAATGATTTAAAAGCTTTTCAAGATGCCCATGGTGGTTTTATTGGCTTTCCAAGTAGCACTGGTTGAACTGAGAACCAAGCAGACCTCAAAAGAAGTCTAGTAGTAAAAAACAAAAACAAAATAGCTGAAATAACCATCCAATCAGAAATAGCAATAACAAGATTTACTGGCTGCACTTAAATTTCATTCAGGATTAGCTAGACATACTCCGTCTTTTCATGAAAATCCAATGCAAATACAGTGAAACCTTGCAATAGCAAGCTTCATTATATCAAAGATTCAGATATAACACAATCATGGCATATCTCCTGAAATTTCATCTATTTTTTAAGTACTTGTGTGTGTGTGTGTATATATATATATATATCATTGTTTTTGTCATTTGTTTTTCTGTAGTGTAGTCATATCATTATAAATGGTGTAAAGCGCTTAGAGCTTCGAAAGATCAGGCGCTATAAAAAGTCCTTGTTATAATTATCATTATTATTATTATTATTATTATTATTATTATTATTATTATTATTATATTTGTGTAGAAAGTTCATTTAGGGCAAGAGATGTATGAATATAAAGATAACATCCCAAAATGCTACAGTGATTTCACAAATATGATTAAGTTTTGTGCCAAAAGTAAACAATAGTTTTATATAATAATTCAACAATATTTGGTGTATTCTTGAAGAAATAAGTGTCTTATGATTGCAGCTTTCTTTATAGGAATAAAGTTAAAGAACTCTGTGTTAGTCACTACACTTTGATCTAAGTTTATTTTTTAAAAGAAGTATTAATCTTATTATTATTGATTCAAAACAAATTCAGCCAATAAATCATTTTTTGTCTTTGTCTTCAGTGCAATCTGTTGAAAATCACTGCTCAAACAATGCAGTGGTTGATAAAAGAGTCTCACCTGAATTTAAAAATCAGTTAATACAAGTGATTGCTACAAAAGTCTATCTCACAGCAAAATTTTATGGGGCAATGATTTACAAACATTAAACAATATTCTATAATACTGAAGTTTAATAATTGTATAGGATTTCTGGCATGTAAAAGGGATTTCCTTGATTCTGAAGCACCTAGTAGTGACGTACTGTATATTTCTGTCAAAAGTAACATACTTGCCATCAACTAATTGGTGGTATGACATATTTTATTAGAACCTGGTACAGTCCAAAATATTCCAAATGAATTATGTTTCATAGTTCTAATGAAACACATATACATGTAAAGTATATTGATCAGCCTGGCAGCTGGGATAAATCTGTCCACAACTGACCTTCTTATTATCAATGTGGATGATGACCAAAATTTGTAACTATATCAAATATGAAATCATGCATGTCAGCTTCAAGAAGTTTCTTGAAGAAAAAAAAACAAACAAATACTATGAGTCAATAATAAAATTATTTCTGCTTTAATTTGTAATTTGTAAGTGTTATCATTCAAAAAATGAAGAACTGATATTTAAGACACTTGTTTAAGCTTACTATAGAGCATCCAATCCAAACTTCAGTTATTATTTTAATTAAACATATATATTTATCAGTTTCTGCAAACTAAAAAAAATCATCCACCAATATTTCTATCCTGAGCAACAACAAAGCCAAATGCACACAAAAATCTGTGGTGGCCTATAAATGCACACAAAAATCTATGGTGGCCTATATATTGCTGTTCTACTGAAAAGAGATATGCTATGTAAAAAATCTATGTGAAAAATCTTGAACCATATTTAATTATATTTAGAAACTTTATTAAAAATAATGCAAGTCTGGATATGTATCAATGCTGACTACAGCTTGTATTTTCTTGATTATCAGACAGAAATATGCCATTTTTGATTACTTCCAGAAAATTTCATTTTACCTACACAATATATACAGGTGCTGAACCATACATGTAGGTGCCCAAATGTGTGTTATGGCAGAGTCTTTAATTCTTGAGAAAAATATGCACCTGTTTTTGGTGTGCATGGAATCAAATACTAAACTGAATATTTAAATGCATTGAACTGCACTTAGATGCACATATTGTCCAACTGCTGAAACAAGAATATGGTACATTACATGTATATGCATTCCACATGCTGTATAATGACTCATCTTTGTGATTTTTTACCAGTGCTTATCAATGACCATATGGTTAAATTTACTGCAAAAACTACAATTTCTTACTGCACTTACAATGACATGCAGTGACCTCTGACCTTTAGACACCAAATCAAGGGTTATTTTTCTTACACTATGTGCAACCACATTGAGTATGGTCTAGGAACTTAATCAAGAAGAAATAGCGTCAGGGACGAAATATAGTTTCTTGGTGGGGTACTATTTTCATTTTGATAAACCTTATCTGTCCAATGTGAATACATCCTTCTACACCAAAAACAAAAGAGAACTGTCAATAAGACATTTTCCGCTCCTACATCTCACATGGATAAGTTCAGAAGAGCCATCTTTTTCACAAATAACAATTATGCCAGGACATCAGAGCAGGATGGGAGGAAGGAAATTATGGGAAACAATGTTGAAACTTAAGAGGATCTTTTAATGAATCAATCCTTAAATGAAGTGAGCATTATCAACATTTTACAGAGAGGATATATGTAGTGCTAAGATATGTTAAAGGAAGAACACAATACAGTGAAGCACTAACAACATTCACAATTTTCTCTGGTCACAGTTCTGACATATTCCACTGGCTAGGTGCATGATTGGACAATATCTTGCACAGAATGTACATGGCTTTTCATCATGAAAAAGTAAAAGCTGTGAAATATTGATTATTGATTAGTAAGTTATTGCACAATAATCTTTGGAGTTGGAATGACTATGATACTGACCTTTAGGTCGCAAAATCAAAAGGCATGTTTCTTACATTAATTGCAATACCACAAACTCTGGTTAAGGTAAAATGACCTAGAACTAAAGTTATTTTAAAAAATTCTTCTTAAAGTCAAAATTAGTAGCCTTTACCTTTTGACCACAAAATCATCAGGTTTTGTTCTTAGATGAAATGAAAGCCATTCTTTTTCAGTTTTCAGCCACAAATACCATGACTTGTGATCTGTTGACCTTCAACATGACATAGTCTGGCCTAGGTCTTTAATGCAAAACTAAATTCATTGTGCAAAAAACATCTTTTTTCAAGTCACAGTGACCATGATTTCTTACCCCCCCCCCCCATTAATCTGATTCATTTCTAACCAAAGTGTCAGCCATTCAAAAGTTTGGTCTAAGTCTCAGATGTCTATTTGTAGTGTTTATCACCATTTTTTCAGCACATGATAAGCTTTACATGGGGGCCAGTATTAATGGTGGAGGAAGAACCTGGGAAAACACCTGGAAAGAACCCCCGACCCACGAGAAGCTACTGGCAAGCTTTCTCACATACCCACATTGACTAATTCTGAGATTCGAACCCACACAGACAGAGGTGAGATGGCAGTGATCCGTAACGGAGAGCACGGAGATGTAAAACCTAATTAATCTTGCAGAACCCATAATTTTCTTTTAATATTACCTTAAAATTTGACCTTTTGCATCCCAAATAAGAAAGCCTGTCTTAAACTAAGTGCAAACTATCCATAAAGTGTGGCAAAAGTAGATGGTTTAAAATCATTGTATGCAAATAAAAAAGGCATCAGACATGTACATATATGTGCACACAGATGGACAGACAAAATCATAATATTATATTCGAGCCTTCTGGCAGCCATAAACAAAATCAGCTTGGCAAAATCAATGGCAATACATTTGAGTCAATTCAAGCCCTTCTCTTAGACAGATGCAACTGACATATGGGACAGTAGAATAATTACTGATGTTTGAGGAACACAGAAAAACCTAAACTATATCAAGACATATATAAAGACCAATGTAAATTTTACAGTTCACATCATTGGTTTGAATTATCCTCTTTCTGATGACATAAACGAACACTATATCTTTCCAACAGTTTTATATACAATTGTTTTTCTCCCAATTATTGATTGACTAATATGGGTTTTACAGTGTATCATCTCAGTTCACACATCATGGTGCCAAATAGAATCACAGATTTTGGTTTCATATCTTATACACATGGAGATAAAAAAGAACTAAAACATATATACATGCTGGAATCCCCCAGTCAGATTTTTTTTTAGCATTCATATACTTTTAAACACTTCATACAATCATCTTAGTGTAACACACAGGGGTCCCAGGTCTAATGCCCTGTAACCACACAGGATACTATAAAAATATGTTTTCTAATAACTGATTCTCAAGTAAAGTCTTCAATGCTTTAAGAGTCACATGACATCTTTCTTGAAATTTGTTGTTGTAGTTGTTGTTGTAGAGTTTAATGCCATTTTACAGCACAATATAAGCTATACATGGTGGCCAGTATTAATGGTGGAGGAAGAAGCCAGGAAAAACCCCAGAAAGAACCACCGACCCATGAGAAGCTACTGGCAAGCTTTCTCACATACCCACATTGGCCGAATCTGAGACTCAAACCCATGCAGACAGAGGTGAGATGGCAGTGATCCGTAACGGATAGCGTTTTAGACCACTCGGGACCGATCTTGAAATTTGTGTTTGTGTGTTAGTTACAGGAATAATAATTCCAAGTACCACTAAGGAAGGATACTACTCAATTACATGATTAGTTTAAAATTGTTTTCTGAAACTTTGTATGATGCTGTGTATTTTTCACATTAGTATAATGAGAATAATAATTATAAAAAATACAACTGTGTCTGAAACAACTGCATGGATGCTTGGCATGGCACTATTTTTAATTATCATTTTTAAATGACAGCTGATAATAGCAAGCATTCAGGAAATTTAGACAAATGTAAAATACATTTCGTAAGTACAATGTTAACATCTGTAATCCTCATTTAAGCTTTGCAAAGACACATCTATCCAATCAGTGGTGCAGTAAAAATGTACTGGGTATGTTAATAGTTAAATTGTAGCTAAATTCTGAGTGGCTTGTTTGTTTGATTTGGATTATTAATGTAGCTTTAACAATGATGTCTGCAGTGAGGCGGTTTATTCACAGTGATGTCTAGCACTGGGGCATCATGCAACAGACATGTAGCATGATGTCCCACCCAGTCACATTATCCTGACACCAGGCACTCCAATCTTAATAGTAATAATAATAATAATAATAATGAGGACTTTGTATGGTGCCTAATCTTCAGAAGCTCTAAGTGCTTTACAACATCTATAATGATATGACTACACACTACAAAAAAAAAAAACAAATAACAAAAACCACGAAATTGGAAAACATAAAAACATGCTGAAAACATATAAGATACAAAACATTATTAGGTCTCTAACTTTGTTCCTGCAGTCAAAAAAGGTGAGTTTTAAGAGCACTCTTAAAAAGGACCACTGTCTTTGTGTCTAATTTCAATGGGCAATTCATTCCACATCGCATGAGCAAAAGGTGAAAAAATGGACTTTTTTTTTGCTTAACCGACCCATAATTTTCGTATGGAGAAGACTCTTTATTCAAAATGTCCACCTTATCCTACTTTTTGCACAGGTTCACTTGTCTGTGTGAGCTTCAGACCTGTCTGCCGTAAATCTGAGTCCATTAAGTCTAAAATCTGGACATAAATTAGGATGATAACCATGGGCGAAATTTGTTTTTTTTTTTTATATAAAAAAACGGGTCCAAAAACTTAGGTTTTTCTCTCTGTATTTTGTAGTGCAACTAAAATGTCCAGATTACTTGCTATCATTGTAGAGCTACATCCGTCTACCTTTCTAAAATACCACCCACTTTAGTGTATCATGCATGACCTTCAGACACTACAGACCTTGGAAGTAGGCTACTACCTCGTGCCCCGTAAAGTCGTAGCTAGGGGTTAATGTGTTAAAGGACTAACATTTATCTTCATTTTGATATCTCAATGATTGGGGTTGCGGACTGATTTTTAACAGTTTTTTCCTGATATTCATTCTGATGTGCATCTTTTAGAATAGTACTAGCTCAGCATTCCTATTTTCACTTTCTTAACTTCCACAGTGTTTCAATATTTATAACTATGATGCACATTTAGAATCCATTATCTGCTTTATAAAGTACTTCATTTTTGTACTACGTAATCAGTGATCAATGTCAACAAAAGTATGTGAAAGAGTGTGGATAAGAATGTTTTCTACTCTGTGCGAGTTGTGGAACAAAATAAATTTGCTCTGTGCCTTCTGCTTTTCAGTACTTGTGAAATCCCAGAGCAGAAACAGCAAAACCAAAATTATATGGTTCCTTGTTTTGAAACAAAACATTATATTTTACAAGTCTAAAAGAATACAAATTGCCTATAATAGCTGATGATAAAAAACAAAATACTGTAAAATTTCAGACAATATTTTTTTTTTTTTTTTATTGATGTATTAAAAATGACAACAAATGGTTAAAGTTCTCTAAAATAAACACACCAGTGGCAATTTAGTCCAGTGCACCTTGGGCGAATTGGAAAAAAACTATATATCTATTACTGCCAATTTTGCATGATTTGGAAATATTTACAATTAATTGGGACAGGGGTACATTATAGACTCTGAGAATACCCTAAAACCCTACATCATATATGAAAAGCGAAAGTAATGAATAAATAAAACTACATGCACTGTATGCCTGAAGGTGGATACATTCTGAAAAATACACCATAGCTGACTGAAACATTGCCTAAATATCTTCAGTACAAGTATAGTTGTCTGAAGACAGAGAATATCAAATGTTCATGTTCCTTAACGAATGAATTAAATCTAAACTCAACCGAGGGAATGCATTATACAAAACAAATTTACATTTTGGACCTATCACTTGATTTATACTTTTCTTTGTAAATGATTCATAAAAATTTATACAGCTACATTTAATATGCAATTTTAGACATATGCAATGTTTATGAAGACAATGACTCAAACAAGATGCAATTAATTCTGAATGATTATTTGAAACAATAAAAAGGGAGGAAACCAGAAAATGTGACTCAATACAGCCACAAAATCTTTGCTGGAACATTAAAATTCTACCAATTTAGCTCTCCCTCATATAACAAGACTTGGGGTCCAATACTACTGACCACAGTATGTACTGAAACATGGCAAAGTAAGAATATGACAAATATTATATGGTTGTATGCACGTGTTGGAGTCCATAAAAGCAAGACCTGTCAAGCATACAGTAATATAACAAGGATGTTGGAGTCCATAGTTGCTAACTGCATCATGAAAATGAACCACAGTAAAAAGTGAAACTGACTGAAAACTATGTGTGTATGTACAGGAGTTTAAATAAACGAGACCTAATGTTATGTTGTTTCTTTCAACCCCTATAGTCATACATTTGAAAGACCAATAGTGGTCACAGGTTGCACAGCTGTAAAATGTTATACCTCAAGTTGTATTATAATGAAAGATGTTATACTGAGGGAAAGCTGTATACTGGATATAACTGGTATGGCAGTGATATTCAACAGCATTTTCATTTTTTTCCTAAACTTAGAGAAGTTTACTCTTTGGGGTGAAAGACATCGTATATTTCATGATATAGATATAGGAATTTTATTAGCAAAATTAGATTCAGGAAATAACATTCCATCTGTATAGCTCTGCTTTAAATGGAGAGTATTAATTCTGGTAATGGGGCCCCAAGTGGCAGAATGGTCTAAAGTGCCCACTGTTACAAATTACTGCCATCTCACCTCTGTCTGCATGGGTTCAAGTCTCGTGTTCGGCCAATGTGGATATGTGAGAAAGCTTGCCAGTAGCTTCTTGTGGGTTGGTGGTTCTTTCCAGGGGTTTTCTTAGTTCTTCCTCCACATTAATACTGGCTGCCATGTATAGTCTATCTTGTGCTGAAAAATGGCGTTAAACCCTACAACAACAACAAAAACTATTGTGGTTTTTACAGTCAAACCTGCTTTTATGAACACATAAGGACCTACTTTGCATAAAGACAAAATTTCTTGGGTTTTATTTCTTCACATATAAATTTCCTAATCAGTTCATCTCTTCCTGCATATTAAGACCACCGATTTAAAGTTTCTTGGGTTTTATTTATATAAAATCAATACATTTATACCTGCACATAAAAAACCAATACATGTGAAGCTCTGCCTAAGTGACCTTTGACACAAATCTTTTTAATTTTTTTCCCCACTGCTTTATGCAGTCGTGTGGCCTAGAATCCAATACTTTCAGATTTCAATATATGTGAAAATACCATTTTCTGCAAAACAAAAAAGTGATAGTTTACTAGAGTAAGAAATAATGTATCAATCAATTACATGTTCTTTAAGCAGCAATGATAATGCCAGTACATCCATACAAAATGTCAATCAGCATTTTCTTTAAGAAAGATTAAATAATTTTAGACCATGACCTCTGTGGTGAAATCAGCACATGTGTAATTTAAGCAATATTAAAGTCACAAGTAACCTGTCAATATTGACTTGTTTATGTAAAACTAGATGGTCTTGTTTCCACAAGCAGGAAATTGGATCCCAGCATGAGTGTGTTGTAAAAGATAACAAAGGATTTACAACTGAAACATATTTAAGCATCTTAGCACAAGATCTATTGATTTTTCAGACAAAAGGCTAAAATTGTGCAGTAGATGTCAACTTTTGGCATATTGCCCTAAAAAGAGAGATGTTTACATCTGGAAATGAAATGTCCCAAATATAAGTTATATAATATGTAATACAATACCAAGCTGTTTCTGTGATTGGTCAAGTCTCCAAATTAATATCCATCATATTAACAAAGATATAAATGCAAAAAACACAAATGCATCACTAAACATATTAACAAAGAAATAAATGCACAAAGTCATCATTAAGTTTAACTAAAAAGTGTCCTATGTGACATGTTATGCGATCTTGACATTTGAGCTTTAGTCATATAGACCATTTAGAATTTCTTCTGTGGAATCTGTGATCAATTGGTTTTCAATACAGTAAATTAAATAAAAATTTTCTCTGTGCTATGTTTCAATGACAGACTCCAGTCCAACATACCTATCCAGCCTCACCCATGTGTATACACCAGCTAGATACTTACGCTCTTCTTCTGATAATCGTATACTCATTGTTCCCAAGGTGAAAACAAAGTCATATGGACAATGTTCGTTTGCACACCAGGGCCCGGCAACGTGGAAAAAATCGCCCATTGAAATTAGACACAAAGACACAGTGGTCCCTTAAGAGTGCTCTTAAGACTCACCTGTTTTGACTGTAGGGACAAACTTAGCGACCTAATCATGTTTTGTATCTTATATGTTTTCAGCATGTTTTCCAATTTCATTGTTTTTGTCATTTGTTTTTCTGTAGTGTAGTCAGATCATTATTGATGGTGTAAAGCGCTTAGAGCTTCGAAAGATTAGGCACTATACAAAGTCCTCATTATTATATATATATGGTGGAAAATACATCTGGAGGAGAAAAAAAAAGGTAAAACACCAAGAAGAACCACAGGCTAACAGGAAACCACTGGCTAGCTTTCTGACATACCCACATTGGCCCAGCCAGAAACTTTAATCCATATGGTCAGAGATGAGCTGACAGTGATTAGTAAAGACAAACATCTTCCTAAACGCCTTGACTGTAAGTACTGTAAACATGTAGATAATATACTGTATATACTCACTTATGTCAAGTTTAACTGCAAAAATCACAGACCCAGAACCTTCACTGCATAATGTGTCTGTAGATCCTGACCTATGCAGTTCCCTAGGAAGTAGTCAGTAGAACAACCTGGTCTCTAAAGCTAACTACCATGAAAACATTTGTACCACAGTATACTGCAGTATTTATGAACATACTAAGATACATACCAGGGTATATCATACTTACACTAAGGGGCCCCACGTGGCCTAGTGATCTAAAGCACTCTCCATTATGGATCACTGCCATCTCACCTCTGTGGATTTGAGTCTCAGATTCAGACTACGTGGGTATGTGAGAAAGCTTGCCAGTAGCTTCTCATGGGTTGGTGGTTCTTTCCGGAGGTTTCTCAGGTTCTTCCTCCATCATTAATACTGCCCACCATGTATTACCTATTGTGTGCTGAAAAAGGGCATTAAACCCTACAACAACAACAACAACAACAACAACAACATAATTCTACTAGGGACCAGTCATTTCATTTTGGGAGGTGGATGTGGGGCTTGCTATATTTTTTTCAAAAAAGATTTCTGGCTATAAAATAGTTTTAAATTATTTTCTTTTGCTCTGATTTACAGATGAAAAGTACCCCAAGGATAATATATCCATGATATTACTAAAACTAAAATTATCTTGAGGTAAAAGAAAAACTAAAGTATATCAGCTCACAAAAAACCTCAAGTTGTTCTCCCAAAATGTCAGTAAACTAATGTAGAAAAATTTAATACCTGCATGTTAATTGTTGATTAAGCTGTCATCTTAAAGAAATTAATCTGTTTACATTACTGTTGGCACCCTGTAACAGACACTGCACTGATTTTAGAGTGAAATGAATCTGCTTACACTACAGTTGGCACCTTGTAACAGACACTGCGCTGACTTTAAAGTGAATGAATCTGCTTGCATTACCATTGGCACCCTGTGACAGACACTGCGCTGACTTTAAAGTGAAATGAAGTTGCTTACACTACAGTTGGCACCATGTAAAAGACACTGCGCTGACTGGAAAGTGCTTGTGGATAATAATAGAAAGTGCTGCCTCTTAAGACATCAATCTTTTAGCTACACTACTGATATTATAATATATAATTTATTAGTATAGCCTTAAACTTTATTAGACCCAATTTATTCAGAATTCACTCTTTCAGAATTCTATCAACAGTTTTGTTTCACTTGTGCTTTTTTATTACCATGTTATCTGGCATCTTTACATTAGAAATGGTTTTGTTTGGGTGTTGGCATTTTAGGGAACAGCAACACAATTACAGCTGAAACAAATAACTGAATATCTGTGAATATCTGAATAGAAAATTGGTACATGCAATCAACTGTATGCTTCTTTGCCAGATGAGTTTGGCAGTATTTTGTAAAGAAACTAATGACTTTATTATGAAAAGATAAATGGGTTTGAACAAAACAACTTCCAGCCTGCTAAATAATTTAATTCAAACTCACATTCACAATGTAATCACAATGCATGATGTCAAAATTCTGAACAGTCACACAGCTCATAATATCAGCAACTTCTATTTATTCCCATTGAGGCAATCTTGTACAGATTATGTGCAATATGGTATGCTGATGAAGATTATGGTATAGAACAAGGCTCACATAAAAGTCAGCAAAGCCTTTTTCATACCAATCAACAGACTCAAGTTAATATTTATCTAGTCCATGAATCAGTGCATTTTTCCAGAGAAATAACTTTAATAATTAGCTAGAGTGCATTTCATTTTTCACTCAAGAGCCTTTCTGATAGACACTGACAACACTACGACCAAATAATTTTACATGCCATGCTGTCAGTTGCTTGTTGCAATGGAATCAGATTGACCTGTCATGCAAAAGAACCACATTCAAATTCTACCAACTGCTCCACCAGTGGCCTAGTGGTTAGAGTGTACGCCGTGGAAGTGGGAGGTCGTGGGTTCGATCCCCAGCTGAGTTATACCAAAGACTTACAAAAATGGTGCATACAGCTGCCTAGCTTGGCACTCAGCATTAAGATTTTAGTGTTAGGACTGGTCAGACTGGTGTCAGGATAATGTGACTGGGTGGAACATCTTGCTACATGTCTGTGGCATGATGCCCCAGTGCTAGACATCACTATGAACTGCCTCACTGCAGACATCATAACGATATGATTGAATTTTTTTTAAAGCTACATTAAAAACCCTAATCAAACAAACAAACAAACAAATTCTACCATGAAATTTTTAAAAAAATGTGCTTTCTTGCCTTGCAGTAGGAGGGGACCCAGGTGGATGAGCGGTCCAAAGTATTTGCCTTTACTGATCACTGCAATCCATGTGGGTTTGAGTCTCAGGCTCAGCCAATGTATGTGAGAAAGCTTGCCAGTAGCTTCCAGTGGGTTGATGGTTCTCAACCGAGCCTTCCTGGGTTCTTCCTCCACCAATTATATTGGCCGCCATGTATAGCCTGTCATGTGCTGAAAAATGTTAAACCCAAATGAACAACCTTGAATTAGGAAAAGAATTATCTTGTCACACATAATATTTGTACATAAAACCCAGTAAAACATAAATAGAAATCAGCTGAATTCCCCAAAGTCTGCTACTGCAACATGTTACTCACTTTAGCTACAACACATTTCAGCATAAAAGAATAATGAATCTATTTACCCACTTAATGAGATATATCCATTATTCACTCGATACAAGCAAATATCCTTTATTTAACGACATTAAATTGGCCACATGTCTGTGTGATTTTCACTGGGATCAAATAACCCTTAATTCAACAGTACCGGCATTGAAATGAACAAGTAATTGAGACTTTCTGTCCTTCTTTACCTGAAGTTTTTAGTCGTAGAGTTTAAACAGGGAGCAATGTAAATAACATCTACATTCATATTGTGTTCTGAATCTTTTCCTCACAAGATTGCCTCATGTCCCTAAAATGCCATTTACCATTTAGTGATTTTGATCACTATTTGTTTCTGCTCGAAAGTAGGTTATTTAGTGCCATGTCAAATGAAGTTCTATGTCAGCTGACCCAGGTTGAGTTTATGGTTAGGATTTGAACCCCCATTTTGGGGTCAAGAGTCTAACACTTAAACCACTGAGTCATCATGGTTCCTTTAAACAAAAAATAAATCTAGCTATTTACAAGGCAAGGGTAAAAGAAATTCAAGATTTTATTACCATCTTGTTTCAAAAATTTTACAGTATTCTTGTGAAATAAAGCTAGAGGCATTATTTGATCTTTTAAATATATTTATAAATGAAGCTAAGAATGTATTTATACAATAATAACCTCATACTTATGGCAAACCCATCCCACCCATTTATTAAAAAAAATATTTTAGCCAAATACTCACATTAAATAAAGACTTCTGTTAGTTTATATGAAAAAATATATGTCATACTTGGTCCCTGGGCGTATAATGCTAAAATAATGTAAAGTCATTCTTGTAATGGCCACCCTACCTTATTGGAATCAACCGGGTTGTCACTTATATGTACCACTGGTCCAGGATGTGTTTTTCTTGAGCTGAAAAAGATTAACGGGCCATTAGAATAGCTATATAATGTCTCATGATCAGCAATTACATTTCATAACTAGAAATGTGCCAATAAAGCTCAAATGATAAGTCAAATATTTAACTCATTAAGCCCTGGCACCATATTTGTGCGTCATGAGGTACCCTACATCCGAGCCTTGTAATGTCAAGGTCATGTACAATACACCAAAATGTATTGTATTACAGAAAGTCAAAGATGTGGCTCTACAACGATACCAAATAATCTGGACTTTCCAATCACATTACAAAATACTGAGGGTAATATGATACTTTACACTCAATTTTAGGGGCCCCGAGTGGCCAAGTGGTCTAAAGCGCTCTCTGTTATGGATCTCTGCCATCTCACCTCTGTCTGCATGGGTTCAAGTCTTGGATTTGGCCAATGTGGGTATGTGGAAAAGCTTGCAAGCAGTTTCTCATGGGTCAGTGGTTCTTCCTCCACTATGGCCACAATGTGATGCATATTGAATGCTGAAAAATGGTGTTAAACCCTACAACAATAATAACACTCATGTTTACACTACAAATATCATATGCAATGGACTTTGCCAAATAAATTATAATAGGTTGTGCTTGCCATCTATAACATGTGATTATAAATTGAAACTGGGAAATGCTTCTTTTAATTTAAAGTAACAAACCCAGGTGTGATATCAGGCATGGCACTTTACTTCAACAGCTCCAATACTAAATAACCTATCTGTGTTGCTGTGTCATAAAACACCAAACCAATACTCTATGAGCGAGATGGGGTTATATAAGTTTGATGCAATGATTAATCTAACAACATGGCTCTTTAATTCAGTGACATCAGTTCAATCTTGCACATTTTCATAGCATGATTCATTGCTACTTCAAAAATTGTCAGGAATTAAAGATATGTTTACGGTAGGATGTTAATATTATTATGTCTTTGTTCTTGCAAACAAAATGCTAGTTACATCTGCTGCATCAGGCATGCAATTTTACTGTAAACTCTGCAATGGGTATCATCAACTTCCACAGATTGTAATAGTAAAAGAATAAACGAGTCATCAGTTTTAAGACTTCAGGACCCTCATCCTCACTGCCATAACATAAATACCACATTCTGCTGAAACTCTATATTATTAACACAAATTTATGTTGCTGTCTCAGAACTTTTATTCTGAAATATCCTAATTAAAAGTCAACAATTTTGCAGAATTTCCTCTTTCTTCAACCACATCTGTACTTTCCTATTGGAAATCATCTTGATCAAGAAAACAAAATTGGTCCATGCGTTTTTTTAAAAGCATTTTTGTCAATACATGACGTGTATTCAGATTCTACAACATATGTGTATCATTAGAGAGCTGTCAAGCACTGAGCTGGATATATTCCTTCCTTAATTTAGCTGGAGAGTTGACAATAGATACTGAGAAGGATCAATACACCGAATTCTACTGTGAAATTTCTTAAATTGAACACACTGCATGAGGTTTAATTGGAATGACGCAGTAAATGATTTATTTGACTGCTTTACTTCTCATGAAATACATCATGTTTTTGTATAACAATTTATTTTACAGTTTTCACTGGAAAGGCAAAATGGTTTTTAATCATGTTCAATATTCCAGTTTGTAAATCTATATCTTCTTGGTAAATACCGGTAAACATATATATTTTGCCAAATAATGGATTTTTAAAGACACAAATTTGGTTTTTTTTTATTTTAATGTAGAGTCATTGAGATTATGTGTTTTCATATTTGTGTATGTGTATGGTGATGATAACTGTAAGTCTACCCAATCTTTCTTTTAAGTGCATGAAATAATTTAAAAACAACAACAAACAAGTTGTTATTTTCTTAAATTCAGATTTGAAATTCCAGTCATTTTCTATAAGCTTATAACAAAAACTATAGCTTATTCTCTTTTGAGTCTCAAGCCCCACCTGAGAATATGGCAGATATGCATTAATGACATCACTAAATGAAAATGCTGTTGCTGCTGATGGTGAAAACAGTAATAGAAATTCCAAACATTATTTAATATATTTGGTATAAAATATGACAAAGAGAAGTCCAACCCATATTATCAAATAACATGAAAAATATCTAATAAACTATTTCCTTATTGATTTACCCATTTAATATATACACGTAACACAAGTATGCAGATAAAGAAACCATTAAGATGTTTTTACTACCTCATATATGATGCATAAGTTTACACAAATGTACTTTACCCTTTGAAGATGATATTACTGAAGAATTTAGGAACCAAAAACAAGAAATGGTATATGCCTGATGGACATTGATTATCTATCTATCCACACGCACACATGAGCGCGCGCGCACACACACACACACACACACACACACACACACACACACACACACACACACACACACACAGTGCGACCCCGCTATAACGCACTCCGCTATAATGCGAATTTGGATATAATACGATCGTGTCATGGCTCTCGAAATTTCGTATATTTATTCAAACATGAAAAATATTTTGGGTTCAAAGTTTATTATCATTATGGGAAGAGATCACATAAGAATTCGAATTTAATACAATCGTGGCGTAGTTTCTGTAATTCTGATTACATGTATGTGTAGTTTTCTTTTTTCAAGTACAAGGAATAGTGTGTAAAATGTTTATTATCATTTTGGGGAAGAGTTCTAGTATGAATTCGAATATAATACAAATATAATAGCTACTGAAATTTAACAATTTCACTAAATTCGTCAAGTGTTATGCCAAAATAAATATTATCGGAAATGTTACTTGTTACTGATCCATGAGTAAAGCCAGACAGTCGTCTTTGTGAGTGTCTTCAATTAATTCTGTATACAATCTTTGCACAAACAATAACCGACCTGGTTTTTTTTCCCACTGCATACATATACACAATCAAGCAGAAAGTACGAAAAGTAAAGTGCAAAACGTTTATTCTAAGATCGCATAGGGCCTCGCCAATGTTGCAAGTTGCGATTTTATTTTCCTTACTGGTGGCAAAATATACCATCTGGCGACTTTTTTTAAATTGGCGACATTGTTAGCTGTTTAAACTTGTATATACAACCATTGGTCTGGAGTGGAGAAATTCAGAGGCCCCATGAAAGGCAACCGCAAACTTGATATAAAATGCACTGAAATGTATCTATTGTTACATAAACAATTATTTTGTCTATACTGACAAACCATCTTAACAGTGTATTGTTACATCATAATCTGCTTATGCTGACATTGAGAATGAGTATGGTATGTTTTGAGATATTTGCTTGTTGACGTTTCTGGTAGCGGAGATCAAGCAGACGAGGCATTGTCTCGTCATCTATCATTGTCGGATTTTCGGCCACTCGCTAGTAATTAATATATTTACTAGGACTCATATTTGTATGTGGATGGTAGGTAAAATTCCTCTTCTTTCCATTCAGAATTAAATCCTTCAGAACACCCACATTTTTTGTAGTAATCTTTGTCATCAGACCAGAGCACATGCGTCTCTATCATATGTTGACCGTTTGTTAAATTTCTGACGCACGAGTGCAAGGCAGTATCACTCCACTACCACAAATGTAACAAATTTTTTTTCTCAAAAAAACCATCTTGTAGTCTATTCAGCAGGCAGGAGGAACTGTAACTACAATCGACCAAACCACGGCCACTTGATTTTTAAAAATGCACCCAGATAAAATAGTTTGCTAAAACTTCAAAGGAAACATTACCTTTGACGCACCGATTGTTATGAAAATGTACTCAGCAAATGGAAACAAAATTAGTCTCACTCATGCAATACAATTATTTGATGTTGCTATCACAATAAGAAATGGGCATATGTTTGGTTCTCCAAAGCTATCTTTTAGCAGTGACTTCAATAATGCATGCACCCGTCATCAAAGAAAGCCGACTACACTTTTTCAATAAAAACAAGGAGCTTTATTTAAAGGAAGTCAGTACCAGGCTTAAATAAATGTGATGAAATCTGATGGATTTTTGTATTTTCCATCCTGACTGAAACACGTTTGAAAGTTTCCTTTTTGTTGGGAAAACTTTGATGCTTACGAACGCTACCGCTGTCAAAACGCAAACGAACTTTTACCGACTTGGGACATACTGAAAAGTAAATGTGCTTCATCATTCGTTATGTGAGTGTGCTATGTTTTTCCACTGAATTCAGATCAATATGACCTGTCAAAAATTATTGAATATTTTAAAGCTGTGTGTGTGCAGATTTTCGATGGAATCACTTGTATTGTGGATTCAATGTATAATGATGAGGTTCGTAGGCGAATGCAGTGTTGATACTCTATTCATGCTATATATTAGACATGTATTTATAAACAGTATTCATGTATATGTACCTATTCGATTTCCTCTAAATAAAGTAAACTATTATATGTATTCACTGAAGGTGTATTTCTCCTTTAATATGTATCAATTTAAGATGGTAACTGTGCTAATGTAGACATATTTACCGCTCACAATTATTACCTATTCCCCCACCCCCAAACACAATTTTTTGGGGTACATGCATCATTTTCTTCAGCTAACTGACCTGGTTGCTTATAACATGGTTCGGTCTATAACGCGGTCGGATTTTGTGGCTCCCAACTACCGCGTTATAGCGGGGTCACACTGTGTGTGTATATATATATATATATATATATATATATATATATATATATATATATATATTTTTTTTTTTTTTCAAAATTGGCTATAAAAACATAACTAAAACATGAACAGGGACACATATTAAAACATAATACCATGAGATTTTGCTGGACCAGGTTTTCAGGTGGCATTATCTATTAGATTTATGAGATGTGACGCGTGTCTATTCCCTGACCCCACCCACCACCACCTTACCAACTGCCTATCTCATATAAGATCAAATACTGGAAACAAGAAAACATACTTTTAACTGATTTCAAAATGAATACATACTTTTAACTGATTTCAAAATGAAAACATACTTTTAACTGATTTCAAAATGAATACATGATTTTAACTGATTTAAAAATGAATACATACTTTTAACTGATTTCAAAATGAATACATAGGTACTTTTAACTGATTTAAAAATGAATACATACTTTTAACTGATTTCAAAATGAATACATACTTTCAACTGATTTCAAAATGAATACATACTTTTAACTGATTTCAAAATGAAAACATACTTTTAACTGATTTCAAAATGAATACATGATTTTAACTGATTTCAAAATGAATACATACTTTTAACTGATTTCAAAATGAATACATAGGTACTTTTAACTGATTTAAAAATGAATACATACTTTTAACTGATTTCAAAATGAATACATACTTTTAACTGATTTCAAAATGGATACATACTTCTAACTGATTTCAAAATGAATACATGCTTTTAACTGATTAAAAATGAATACATACTTTTAACTGATTTCAAAATGAATACATACTTTTAACTGATTTCAAATGAATACATACTTTTAATTGATTAAAAATGAATCCATTCTTCTAAACTGATTTCAAAATGAATAAATACTTTTAACTGATTTCAAAATGAATACATACTTCTAACTGATTTCAAAATGAATACATGCTTTTAACTGATTAAAAATGAATACATACTTTTAACTGATTTCAAAATGAATACATACTTTTAACTGATTTCAAAATGAATACATACTTTTAACTGATTAAAAATGAATACATATTTTTAACTGATTAAAAATGAATACATACTTTTAACTGATTAAAAATGAATACATACCTTTAACTGATTTCAAAATGAATACATACTTTTAACTGATTAAAAATGAATCCATTCTTCTAAACTGATTTCAAAATGAATAAATACTCCTAACTGATTTCAAAATGAATACATACTTTTAACTGATTTCAAAATGAATAAATACTTTTAACTCATTTCAAAATGAATACATACTTTTAACTGATAAAAAATGAATCCATTCTTCTAAACTGATTTCCCCCAGCTTAAAATGGAAGTGATTAGAACTCTAAACATAACTAGAAAGGTGAAGGCTTGTTGAATGGTTCTCAATTAAACCAGGCTGGATCAGACACCTTAATGTGTCTCTTGGGAAGAAGCTTTATAAACATTATAGTCTTTCTTGTGTTGATGATGTGCCATTAAACATCAACCAATCAATCAACAATTAATGAAGAATCAGCTATTCTCAATAACATTCTATTGTCCAAATGAAGTCCAAGACCCAGTGAGAAAGAAAAGAAATGTCTAAACCAAGTAGCATTGACTTAGCTGTCAATTTAGGATATGCAAATGATGCTTGCCCACTCAAGTGAGATTACACAAAATATGCCTATTAAGGCACAGCTTGGAACTGCTCACAACAATGTAATATTGAAACTGTTATTTTAAATTTATTGAATGTAGCCTATGTGATATCCTTCATTCCTTGCAACTGAAAAAAGATATGAAATATATTGTGTCAGGTTGTTAAATAAGTTCTATTGAAATATTAAAAACTAATAAAATATAAAATGTGGTGACACAAAAATCAATGCATTTGTAAATCATGAACTGCAGCAGTTAATAGTCTTTGTTGAAGTATTGAGTGAGAAAAGTAACAAAGGTGAAAAAATAAACAAAATCTAACCAAATTTAATTCAGGTGCAAGCTGTTGTATGGAAAGTGCTAGCTTGTGAAGTGGTCCAAATTATTAGTGGGATTACTTATAAAGTGGTACGTTTCAACATAGCTGTGTTATCCTATTACATGTACATATTTTACACCTTTTTTATTTAGTTCAAAGATGACTATGACATCACTAACTGGTTTGGTTTCTTTGAGTACGAATGGGGCCGATTAGGGTAATTTGTGCTCTTAGAACTGTCTATGGCATACTCCATAGGAGATGTTTGGGGTTACTTGATCAATAAAGGACATGCGAGAGTTCTGGGATTAAAACTGCTCACATTTCTGCACTACCTCTGCAATTCTAGAAAGTAATATTTTCTATTACAGTAATTTTTAAAAAACAATAAACGCAAATAAATAGAATCTTTGTCTTTTAACGAAAAGAGTTTAACCCTAAATTTATCTGTGCCAATAAAATCCCAAACAAGATTTTTTGAACAACCTAATCTTCTTAAGGCAAGTCCGTTTTTTAATCAGAGTTTCCTCTGAATATTCCCACCATATTTTCCATATTTGGACATTCAGGTTGGGGTATGTCATTGCAACTGCATACAAAAAAATTAGAATTTGGCGCCACCATGCAGTAGCTACATAATATAGTTGCTTTCCAGTGGGCCTAGAAAATGTAAACTTAACTTTTACCAAGTTACACCTGCATGAAATCAATAGGAAAATGAATTTTTTTCTTCTCAGAAATGGCAAAAATTATAATTGTTAAGTCTTTAATCTGCTGACAAACTAGATGACACTACAGCATAGAGGAAAAACCTGACCCAGTACTCGCCATTTGCATTACTAGTCACATAACTTCACAAATCTCAAATGACGACATTGAAGCCCAATAGTGATGTGATATCAACAACAAACTCCATTTTATATTAAATGAAAGTCAGATCCGTTTGTAATATCCAGCAATCTGGCAAGTCTGATGTATCAATTAGCACAGAGCTAGCACATATCAATGTGGTAATCATGTGATATCACAAAACTCCAGAACTTGTTCTCTGACTATCTAAGTATGAAAAATGTTGTGGTTTTTGTTTTCTTTTTGTAATTCAAATTAACAAGAACCATGACCATATCCATAATGGCTTTTAAGTTAGAAACCTTATGGTGAAGGATCCATCATTATAGTTTAGGAAGAGTCACAAAAGAGGGACTTTAAATTGCAGTAGATAAAGCTGGTTTTACCCTCTATATCACTTGATCATATTCAAATGATTGTTAAAGTCCTATAATCATCTGGATAATTTTAAAACAAGCAAGCAATTCTACAAAAAAAGATTCTAAACTGTAATAAAACAGTTACAACCAAGCTTTTTTAAATGCCATTATTCAAGTTAGATCCAACTTTCAATCACTTAAGTTACTGGCTGTACTTTTTTCATAGTATACTCTGGAAAAGGTTAGAAAAACATTTAAAAAACAATGAAAACCCTAGAAAGCATTGGGAAAATGAAATATTTTGCAGACTTTTTCATGGAAACCTTGAGCATTGAGCCATTAGCCATGAAAAGAGCTTGACATGCCTGTAAATTAAGGTACATGTAATATCATATCTGCATTACATGCAACTGTAAATTAAGGTACATGTAATATCATATCTGCATTACATGCAACTGTAAATTAAGGTACATGTAATATCATATCTGCATTATATGTAACTGTAAATTAAGGTAATATGATATCTGCATCATATGTAACTGTAAATTAAGGTAATATCATATCTGCATCATATGTAACTGTAAATAAAGGTAATATGATATCTGCATCATATGTAACTGTAAATTAAGGTAATATGATATCTGCATCATATGTAACTGTAAATTAAGGTAATATCATATCTGCATCATATGTAACTGTAAATTAAGGTAATATGATATCTGCATCATATGTAACTGTAAATTAAGGTAATATGATATCTGCATCATATGTAACTGTAAATTAAGGTAATATGATATCTGCATCATATGTAACTGTAAATTAAGGTAATATCATATCTGCATCATATGTAACTGTAAATTAAGGTAATATGATATCTGCAACATATGTAACTGTAAATTAAGGTAATATGATATCTGCATCATATGTAACTGTAAATTAAGGTAATATCATATCTGCATCATATGTAACTGTAAATTAAGGTAATATGATATCTGCATCATATGTAACTGTAAATTAAGGTAATATCATATCTGCATCATATGTAACTGTAAATTAAGGTAATATGATATCTGCATCATATGTAACTGTAAATTAAGGTAATATGATATCTGCATCATATGTAACTGTAAATTAAGGTAATATGATATCTGCATCATATGTAACTGTAAATTAAGGTAATATCATATCTGCATCATATGTAACTGTAAATTAAGGTAATATGATATCTGCATCATATGTAACTGTAAATTAAGGTAATATGATATCTGCAACATATGTAACTGTAAATTAAGGTAATATGATATCTGCATCATATGTAACTGTAAATTAAGGTAATATGATATCTGCATCATATGTAACTGTAAATTAAGGTAATATGATATCTGCATCATATGTAACTGTAAATTAAGGTAATATGATATCTGCAACATATGTAACTGTAAATTAAGGTAATATGATATCTGCATCATATGTAACTGTAAATTAAGGTAATATGATATCTGCATTATATGTAACTGTAAATTAAGGTACATGTAATATCATATCTGCATTATATGTAACTGTAAATTAAGGTAATATGATATCTGCATCATATGTAACTGTAAATTAAGGTAATATGATATCTGCATCATATGTAACTGTAAATAAAGGTAATATGATATCTGCATCATATGTAACTGTAAATTAAGGTAATATGATATCTGCATCATATGTAACTGTAAATTAAGGTAATATCATATCTGCATCATATGTAACTGTAAATTAAGGTAATATCATATCTGCATCATATGTAACTGTAAATTAAGGTAATATGATATCTGCATCATATGTAACTGTAAATTAAGGTAATATCATATCTGCATCATATGTAACTGTAAATTAAGGTAATATCATATCTGCATCATATGTAACTGTAAATTAAGGTAATATGATATCTGCATCATATGTAACTGTAAATTAAGGTAATATGATATCTGCAACATGTGTAACTGTAAATTAAGGTAATATGATATCTGCATCATATGTAACTGTAAATTAAGGTAATATGATATCTGCATCATATGTAACTGTAAATAAAGGTAATATGCAACCATAAATGTTCTTTTTTTCTGAGGTTGGAGGTCTATGACAGTAATGTTTTTCAAAAGATGTCGTCCTTGACCAATATTTGTATAAATCATATAAATCAAAAAGAGTTTGCTCTGTTACTGCTGCACTCTACCAGAAAATAATTTTCAGTTAAGAGAGAGAGTATTATTTTCTTTACTTTTTTAAATGGGTTTAATATGATATTAAGCCATAGATATGAGAGAGAGAGAGAGAGAGAGAGAGAGAGAGAGAGAGAGAGAGAGAGAGAGAGAGAGAGAGACAGAGAGAGAGAGAGAGAGAGAGAGAGAGAGAGAGAGAGAGAGAGAGAGAGAGGCAGGCATCCAGATTAATCGCAAATAGACATTTTGTTGGAATTATCAATCAATGACAAAATTCTAATGTTAATGTCCCATCTGCACAGTGTATTCAATGTATCATAAACAGTGGTCTTAGAAATATACATCTTGCTTGCTTTTTACAAGAGAGAACTTGAGTTGTTTAGGTAAATGGCAGTTAACTGTAAAGTTAATAACTGTTTTTCTTTAAAACAGGCTTCTTAAGTCCTCTCATGTTTACTATGCCTTGATATGTTTCCATACCAGACTCATCTCATCAACTATATCAAGAACAATCAAAGCAAGAATTTACTGAATTATTTGCTAACACTTAATTCATTTACTTGTCTTGAAGCACACATGAAATCAGCATCATGCATCCATTCAACCTTTGACAAGCCAACTTTTAAGACTAATTTGAGAACACTTATTTTAATAAATTTAATTATATGCCAAAACATTAAATGTTTGTCTGACTCCTGTAAATATCACATAAGGTATGGATCATAAACACTGCAAGATTTTCAGATCATTCATTTGAAAAAATTCCAAGAGGCTAATTATCAAATGATTTCCATCAAAGCTGTCAAAGAATCTATGGAGTTACATTATTAACAATTACAACATAATCGCTGTATCACCTCTAAATCTGTCTCTTCTAGTGACCTACTGGTTAGAGTGTCATACCTGGATGTGAGAGGTTGTGGGTTCAAACCCCAGCCGAGTCATAGACTTATACAAACAGATTTAAGTAAAAAATGGACTGACTATTGTTAAGTACTCTACAACCATCCACCCACAGGAGACCCAGAGGTTCTTAAAGTTCCAAACTCAACAAATGATGATGATTTCCCCATTCTCAAAGATGAGGTGGAGTCAGCAAGAGCACTGAATAATGGGAAGAAAGCTGGAGTAGACAACATACCAGCTGAACTTGTCAAGAATGGTGGGGAATCAGTGATAGAGCTACTAACAAAAATTCTGCGACAAGATCTGGCAGACAGGCGAATGGCCAATACAGTGGACTCAGTCACTGATTATAACACTCCCCAAAAAAGTCAATCCCCAGGTGTGCCAAAATTACAGAAATATCAGTTTGATCACCCATACTAGTAAGGTGATGATCAAGATCATTTTGAACAGACTGAACCCAAAAACAATGATAATACCATACTCAAGGTTAGATTTTATTCTTGTTAAAAGCACTTCTACAGACAAGTGGATTAGAATAGTCCTTGCTTAAAAGGTACAGGCATATTGTGCTGTTGATTCAAGTATGTTTATCAGACATTTTCATTTTAAGTTTTGAGGGGTGTTTACCTCTTACTAAGAATGTATTTTATATAAAGAAGTTATACATACTGTGTTCATTAGCTGATATTTGCATTTTATAATCACTAATGAAAGGAGCAAGAATACTAGAGCAACATTTTTCTTCAGGAATTCAGCAATGCTGGATCAGGCAAAATGTTTATATCATATGGTTGAACAAGCTCTGAAAATATAACCCTAAATCACATATAAGTCTTATGCTAACAGCATGCCTGTCTTAATTTGCTCTAAAAGACAAGTTCTGTCTAATCTTGTTTAGATGACAGGCATCTTATTCAACAACAGTTTTTATATAATATCAAAAAGTGAAATTAGGATCTGAAAGTCAATCAAATATGAATCTAACATTAAATCAGGTAACTTCATCGAACATTTTTAAACTCTTATTCACCTGGCACTAAACTTCACTGGATTGCTGTTCATTTGAAGTACTGGAAAGGCAGGACTTCTCATACAGAAATCAATGAAACACAATGTGTAAACATACAAGGCCAACTTCTAAAAATGACCACAAGCACTCTTATTTTCATTTTTTTTAAAAAACGAAATTCTTACATTCCAGAGACTTATATATCCATCAAAGTTCATTATATGTCCAAATATTTAAAACAGTACATGGATCACCCAATGACAATTATACAAATTAAAACATCTTAATTTATGAACATTTTCAAACTGTGATGTGCAATTAATCAACAATTCACCCAATTGGAAATTGCAACCATTCTCCTAAGTGTCCATAAGAATAACTATGGTACACATAATTCGTGAATAATTAGAGACAGTTAATTAGGCTTCAGGAAAGTTAACAGTAAAACCACTTGACAATTAACAGTTTGCACATCAAGCCATCCAGACACAACACAATCTAACCTAGCATCACACTTCTTGAGTCAATATTGATGGATTAAAATAAAATATAGGTAGTGCATATTTTTCAAGAATTTCATGATGGCCACATGAAGATTTGGAAGTGGAAACATGTCAGTTACAATTACCATTCTAAGCAACAAAGAATCAGTTTATAACATTGTTTCAAATAGACTTGATAGTGAGTTCTACAGCAGTTGGACCCTGTAGAATTAACATTGACTACCCCTGATACTTGGAATTAGACTGTACAACATGTACAAATAAAGTTATAAACCAATATGTGTAATTGTAATATAAATAACATGCTTAAGAACCAAGTTCCAAGCCAGTAGGGAGCTCTATACCACATATGGTATTATTGACTGTCCATCTTGGTGAGCTAATATTAAAACTCTACATTGAAAAGATTTACTGCATGTAGTTGCTTTCAAGTTGCCAACTTATGCCATGATTTGCTGGTTTTTGTTAATTCTTCTGATTATTCCTAACAGACTGTATAAGCAGGACTAAGCAGTTTGCATATGAACCTCACTTACAAGTACGGAATATAGTATTTCAATATCTACCGTATTTTCTGACCTAATAAGTCAATATGTTTCGACTTGAAAGTCAGGTCTTTGTCTTGTACTCCAAATTGACATATATGGCTTGTATCCATGAAAGTTTATATAAGTTACATTCGTAACTACGGGTAATTAAATGAACTACAACATGGATGAGCTTTCAATTATAATAAAACAAGCATGGACTGTTTATTCAGCTGTGTCAAATGATAACAGAAAAGTAACAGCAGTGATTTGTTCAGAAGTAAAATCACAAGCATATTAGCATCAGTAATGCAATTTCACGATTGCCGGTAATATGGAATATCATACGATATAATTACTAGTGTAAAATACAAAGACAAGATATTGACCTGGCCTCGTCTTACACTCCAACTTATATATGGATGAAGGATGGAAAATTTACATATTGGTGAATTCGACTTATACTCCAAATCGATTTATAGGCCGGAAAATACGGTATTTCATTTCGAATAATTTATGAATGACAAGAAAGTTATTAACTCTGTCTTTATGAATTACCTTTCTTTCTGAACAATGATATTCATTAACCATTACAAATAATTGTGAAGGTATAAATGAACAAAAATGCGATGGCACAAACAATAAATCAAAATAAAAGAAAGCATTGCACTTTTTATTTTCCTTTTTATTAAAGGCTCTTATATATTATTTCAAATGATATGGAAAACTCTTGAGAGAGATTTACAGTAGATATCATCACCTCAGCTAACCAAACAGAACAATATTAAAGCAATCTCAGCTGACCAGCCGACACATCTCTAACAGTTTAAGAAATACAGAAAATAGTATTTAAAACTACTGTATTCTATCTAAGACAGCTTAGTGCAATATCTCTAATGTTATCTAATTTGGCCAAAGAAAACCAACAACAGAATGACATTTTCAATTACAGAGTCAACCAGAAACTGTCACTGAACCTGCATTACAGAATTGTCTGTTCCTCAGTTTGTTTACACATTAGCTCTCAACAATCATCATATGCTTTATTTAATAACCCTCATCTTTCTTAGAATTATTTTTCTTTTCAAAGTTGTTGTATGTCTGCAAAAATTTAAGAAATGGTGGTGATGGTAATCCAACTTTGAATATGCTTTGCATAATAGTGGTCAACAATGACCTGCATCAAAAATGTATTGCACTCTAGTGGTCAACAATGACCTGCATCAAAAATGTATTGCACTCTAGTGGTCAACAATGACCTGCATCAAAAATGTATTGCACTCTAGTGGTCAACAATGACCTGCATCAAAAATGTATTGCACTCTAGTGGTGAATAATGGCCTGGATAAAAAAAAATGCATTGCACCATAGTGATCAACCATGACTGCATCAAAAAGGCATTGCACTCTAGTGGTCAACCATAATCTGTATCAAAATGGCATTGTACTCTAGTGGTCAACCATAATCTGTATCAAACATAACATTGCACTCTAGTGGTTAACCTTGACAATGCATCAAAAAAGCATTGCACTCTTACATTCTACCATAACTTGGCATCAACAATTCAGATAACAGATAAAAGTGCTACTATCATTGATCATGTCTGTACTAATAAACCTTAAAACATAAGTGAAATAAATGTGCCAGTGTATGCACTGAGTGACCACTACCCAGTCTGTATAACAAGACATGTTCCAAAATCATCTAAAAATGGGCAACACATTGAAATACAATACAGGGACTTTAAATAGTTTGATGAGGAAATGTTCTTAAATGATTTAGTATGCAAAACCTTTCAATCAGTCTGAAATATAGCTGATGTCAACACTGCTTTAGATAAATGGTATCAAATTTCAATGCAGCCTTAGAAAAGCATGCCCCAATTAAAACAAAATGGGTTAAACACTAAATTACACCCAACTGGATTACCCCTGAGATCAATGAGGCTAGGCACCTAAGATATAATTTCGACAAGAAAAAAAAGACTTGAAAAGCTATAGAAAGTGGAGGAATAAAACTAAGCATCTGATAACTAAGGCAAAAGAGAACTACTATAAACAGGCTATTAATGAAAGTAATAGTACCAAAACATTGTGGAAGCATCTAAAAGAGCTGAACCCACCCAAGAACAGTTGTCTTCCCCCTAGACTTAAGCAAAATGATGGTATAGCAACATCTGTACAAGACATTGTGGATATGTTCAACAATTTCTTCATAACCATCTCCAGTAACAGTATTCAGAACCAGACTAACATCCCAATTGAACTTGATGCTCTACAGTTATTTATAAGAGCTAAAATTCCTGAAGATAATTATTTTTCAAAAGCTAATGTCAGTGAAGCGGACGTTTTTGATATGCTAATTAAGTTGAATATTAATAAATCCTCTGGATTAGATGGTATTAGTCCATGAATCCTTAAAATTGCTGCACCAGTAACAACAAAGTCACAACGCATATCATAAATTTAAGTATAATGAGTGGTAATTTTCCAGAAAAACTGAAATGTGCAAAGGTTACATCTATCTTTAAGAAAGGAGAAAAGGAGGATCCAGGAAATTACAGACCAATATCAATTCTACCTGTATTGTCAAAACTGTTTGAAAAGCATGTAGCCATTCAGGTCTATAAATTTTTTGAAACAAACTCTCTTTTTCATAAAGCACAATCAGGATTTAGAAAGTACCACATGTGCCAAACAGAACTTACCAAATTAATTGATCTTTCGCTGAAGGAAATGGATAATGGGCATATGACTGGGATTGTTTTCCTTGACTTCAAGAAAGCTTTTGATCTTGCTGATCATGAAATTCTGCTGCAAAAGTTGAACTGTTACAGGTTTGGCAATCCTTCTTTAAAATGGTTTAGATCATACCTAAACGAAAGGTCTCAACAAGTAAGCATTGGCAATATTAGCTCTCAAACTCACACTATTTATTCAGGAGTCCCTCAAGGCCCAGTTTTGGCCCCTCTCCTCTTCCTTATCTATATAAATGATATAACATTAAATAATGAATCCACCAATACAGAATTGTTTGCAGATGATGCAACCTTGTATACATCTAGTTCTGATACTAAAGTTATCCAAACAAGATTAAACTCAGACCTTATTAGAGTCCAAAACTGGGCACAACAAAATGGGATGGTAATTAATGAAGGAAAAACAAAATGTATGATTCTGGGGACGACACAAAAGCTACACAAGTCAGGGAACCCAAAACTATCTCTTGCAATAAAAAATTATCCATTAGAAAATATCAATCATGAAAGGCTTGTAGGTGTGTCCATAGATAATAATTTATTATGGAATGACCATATTGATAAGCTTTGTAAAACACTGTCATCAAAAATTGCCCTTCTTACTTTTCTAATTTATGCGGAAACTGTGCTAAATCTGAGCTTGACAGGATTTATAAACTCCAGAAATGAGCAGCACGTGTAATTTTAGATACATCTGTTGACCATCCCTCAAAAGCATTATTTACAGAACTCAAATGGTTCACAATATATGACAGGATAGATTTTCACAAGGCAGTTCTTTTATATAAACATCTACATGGAACTGCACCAGAGTATCTTCAGGACTTATTCAGGCCTTTTTCAACACAATAACAGTTTAGATCAATCTCACATGGAAATCTTCTAGTACCAAAACCAAGAACAGAGCAATTCAAAACGAGTTTTCAATACTCTGGTACAGTTCTGTGGAATAAGCTTCCACTACATGTAAAATCGGCTGAAAATATTAGAGTCTTAATAAGAGATACCAGGAGCATGCACGTGTTTCTTACAGATAATGGAATTTAGTATTTTAATACGAAACATGCTAATATAAGCACTAATTATTGCTTCTTCACACAATGTGCATTTGTTATACTTTCATTAAGAGGGCCTCAAGGGAGAATAGTCCTTGACTAATGAGTCACCCTCTATAAATAAAGCATTATTATTATTATTATTATTATTGATAGTTGCCATTATATTGTCATCACTTTTGTTTTGATGAGCTATTCCCCTGGTGTGTGTAAAACTAACAATTTGTAAAGGCAGTCCCATCTTGAGCCCTAGCTTGGATGTACATTAAAAACTGGCTGGGAATCTACTTTGTATTAGATGTTATTGTTTGCAACTTTTGTACCCTGCAACAATTTATGGTCTTGATGAGTATGAGGATCACTTCTATTGTGAAGATAAGTCTGATAATAAGAACTTGTTGCTTGATCAGCTTAACAATGTTAACTAATGTGGAATTGATTTCTCAGCATAAGAAGGACAGCTCATTGGCTGGTGTATGAGAAAAGGCCCTGCCCTGAAAATGAAGCAGAAGACATAGACAATGCATTTTTCTGGGCGCATGGAATTTTAAAACAGCAGTTGTTGGATGGAGAAAAATATGGAATCCAATTAGTTTTGCCAGAGAAATTACATCAGGTAGAGCTGGTGCATGATAGACCTCTTGCTGGTCATCTAGGAGAGGAAAAAATGAAGGATGTGATGCTGTCTTTACACACTGTTTTTGTATAGGGATGTACCACATAAAGTCACTGGGTTTTGGCCGTTTGAGCTGCTGTATGGTTGGCCAGAAAGAGGGCCAATGGAAATTATTAAGGATCCATTCATTAGTGAAGGTGAGACACAGATGTCAATTGTAACTGATTGCCAGCAATTGGCTGATGTAAGTAAGTTATAGAAAGAAAGTCTGACAATAGCGTCACAAGAAAGTTAAATCATGGTATGACAAATATCTAACATAAGGAAATTTAGGATGGGAGAACCATTGGGTTCTGGTTTTGCTTCCGTCCGATGCATCGATGAAAACTAACTGGAAGGGACCTTATCATGTCATTCACAAGGTCAATGATGTTAATTACAATTTGATCTCTGTAAAGGGCAGTCCATCTTTGAGCCCTAGCTTGGGAGTACATTAAAAACTGGCTGGGAATCTACTTTGTTTTGGATGTTATTGTTTGCAACTTTTGTACCCTGTACCAAATTAACATTGGTTTTAGGCAAAGACAAGTAACCTACCATAGTAACCTATTATGTCAGTACAAGAGAGCTATACTGTTATCAGCAACTGTGTGATGAATTTGATGGAGGAGGACGGATTGACTTCCCGATATGGAGTTTCGACAAAATCAGTCTGAATGGCAAACTGACGAAAGAACAGCGAGAACAGGTACAAAAATTATGCTCTGAGTTTGAAGACGTGCTAACTTCAAAACCAGGCAAACAAATTTGATCACTTACAACATTCGAACAACAGACATTCCAATCATGCAGAAACCATATTATATATTCCCCATGCAAAAAGAGCAGAATACAGAGCTATAGTACACAAAATATTACAGCATGAATTGACAAGACCATCTACAAGCCAATGGAGTTCACCAATTGTATTTGTTCAAAAGAAAAATTGAAGTCTGCAACATTGTGCTGATTATGGAAAATTGAACATCACTTTGATTTCCTCACCTAGCACAAGGATAGACAAACTTTTTTAGAAGTTGGTAAATGCAAAATAAATTAGCAAACTCAACATGGCTAAAGGTTACTAGCAGCTACCTTAAGGAAACACAGGAGAAATCTGCTTGTGTGAATTGACTGTAATGCTTTTTGGGATGAAAACTTCACCTGTTACATTTTCATGCATGTTGCTGTCCCAATTACTCTGATGACATCATTATTTATAGTGAGGCCTGGTATGGCCATCTTCAGGATCTACAAGCAGTCTTGGAGAGATTGCAAGAAAACAATCTGACAGTTAAACCTTCCAAGTGTGACACTGGAAAGGATACCATTGTTTGCCTTTGTCACAACAAAAAAAGGGGTTCAATACTTTATCGGAATGTAGAGTTATTATAGAAAATTCATCAATAATTTTGCTCAGTCCTTAGCTTTGTGTTGTATTTTGAATATTAAAGTGACAGCCCAATCATTACAATGGATTAGAGAGCTGTAAAGTCATTCAGTGACATGAAGAATGCACTTGTAACCGTACCTAACTTGATCAACCCTGTTTCTGAATGCCAATTTGTACTGCAAATGGATGCAAGCGATGAAGTGAGCATTGGAGTCAGTACAATGACAATAAAGAGGAACATCCTATAGCATATCTTAGCCACAAACTATTGCCCAGGGAGCAGAATTATTCTACAAGTGAGAAAGAATGCGATGCGATAGTATTTTTGGATAATCCAATCTCTTCACTAATACTTGTGTGGTGCTCCATTCAAAAAAAAATGACCATAAGCAGCTAACCTGGCTAAGACAAAACAAAGGAAAAACCCAACAGCTTCTGAGATGGTCCCTGCATCTGTAACCATAGAGTTCACAATCAAACACCATCTGGGTGCAGAAAATGCAAATGTTGATGGATTGTCATGTGCTGGAGTCTAAGACTGCTTTTAGTGTTCATTCTTGTTGGACTTGTCTGAATTAAGACCTGTGTGATGATGTATATTATATCTTGTGTATTAATTATGTTGTAATGCAAATCAGCTTGACTTTAGGTGAATCCAAAATGTTTATTTTAGATATGGAAATATTTTTCAAGCCATTGAATGCTTGCACTGTATGTTACGGTATTTGAAAGGACTCTAATTGCCTGGGAGAGGCTAGAACTTTTGAATGTCATGAAGTAAGGTAATTGCACAGAACTGTAAACAACCAAATAGTGACTCTTCGATCTTGCTTATCCATCCTTTCTAATTCTGTTCGAAAACTAAAGTTTTCACTTACGGGGGAAGTTGTTGCCTTCATATTAATGCTTAGCATTTCCCTCCAATTTATTGTATAAATATTGGGCACCCGACAAAAGAGCACATGACAAAAGAGCACAGACAAATGAGCGCAACACAAAAGAGCTCAACACAAAAAATGTGCCGACGAAAGAGCACAAGACAAAATAGCGCTGATGTTGACAGAATATCTTTTGTTAACTGTTTTAACTCCTCCACGACATACTTCTTTTTTGCAGCATCTCCATGATATACATCCGTCTTTGTTTTCTCTATCTTTTCAATAACTGTAGTCTGAGACCAATAGCACTATCTTCCCCTTCTGTGACTCGATTTTTTCAATGTAAATTTTTTGTACAACTATTATACTGTAATTTTGTAAATTTTGTAAAACTGCAGAACATGGTGAACTTAAATATGACATTTTGACTATAAATACACGTCCAACAGATTCTATGATCGCTAGTTGTTTGTACCAACATATTTAGATCAAAGCTTCCATATTTTGAAAACTTCTCTATATAACTATTTGATCTCTTATACTTGATAGTATAGTTACAAACATCTTTCTTTTGCTCAATAATGTTTTATTTTTTTAAAAATTAAAACTTCTAACATTTTAAAACTTTTTGATATGACTACATTTATTTGATCTCTACTCTACTTGTTAGTATAATTTAATCAGCACTCTTTTGTCGGCACTCTTTTTTGTGTGGAGCTCTTTTGTGTTGCGCTCATTTGTCGGCACTCTTTTTGTGTGGAGCTCTTTTGTGTTGCGCTCATTTGTCGGCATTCTTTTTGTGTGGAGCTCTTTTGTGTTGCGCTCATTTGTCGGCATTCTTTTTGTGTGGAGCTCTTTTGTGTGGAGCTCATTTGTCGGCACTTTTTTGTTGTGCACTCTTTTGTCAGGTCACCAAATATTGATTATCATTAAGACACGAGGCATGGGTGTACATGTATATGGTAATTTTAGTTTAAAAGATTTTAAACGGTCAGATATGGTAATATTATAAACAAATACTGCCTAGTTTACATCTGAGAGTTAGAAAGATTCTGACCCAAAGGACTTGGAGTCTGTGCTTGTCATCACTGTTATTTTGATAAAATATTGCCATGGTGTGTGCAAAACTACCAATTTGATCTCTGTAAAGGGCAGTCCATCTTTGAGCCCTAGCTTGGGTGTACATTAAAAACTGGCTGGGAATCTACATTGTTTTGGATGTTATTGTTTGCAACTTTTGTACCCTGTACCAAATTTGGTGGGATATTGTATTGCAACTTGTGTACCTGTAACAATTGCATTCTAGTGAATAATAATAATAATAATAATAATAATAATAATAATAATAATAATAATAAAAATAATAATAATAATAATAATAATAATAATAATAATAATAATAATATTGCTTTATTTATAGAGGGTGACTCATAAGTCAAGGAATATTCTCCCTTGAGGCCCTCTTAAGGAGAGTATAATAATGCACATTATATAAACATGCTTAGTATCAAAATATTAAATTCCATTATCTATAAGAAACACGTACATGCTCATGAAATCTCTTCTTAAATACTCCAATATTTTCAGTAGATTTTACATGTAGTGGAAGCTTGTTCCACAGAACTGTAGTGAAAGCTTGTTCCACCTAACTGTACTAGAGTATTGGAAGCTGTTTTTAAATTGCTCCGGATAACATTGACCTGCATAAAAAAAATGCATTACCAGGTACACTCTATTAATTAGCCTTAACTTTGCATCAAACATGCATGGCACTATAGTGGTCAATCACGACTATACACTGAAAATGCACTGCACTTTTTCAGTTATCAAATCTGTTGTTTTCACTGCAATGAATCATATTGGAAATACATGATCATCTTTGGTCATCACAGTGGCATCAGAGTCCAAGTTCAAGAAAAGTTTATAAATTAATCAAATGTTCAGATGGAATTTCAAACTTAGTTTTAATGCTTAAACAAACAATACCCAAAATTGGAGGCACATGTTATACAATGGCAGTCATCGCAACTACAAACAACAGCACAACAGCATAAATGAAGGCACATGTTATACAATGTATTTCATTGCAATAAACATAGTAAAGAAAAATATTTAAGCAAATTTCTCTTCATAAAAGCTTTAATTTATCTGTTCATGCCCACTGTGGAAGAATTAATATGTTATGATCTGTGATAAATGTGTTTTTGATGAAAGATAATCTAACAAAGCGCAGATTGAAACTTACTTTGAAGGCAGTTATGGATGAAATGATGAATATTACATTGCTGTATAAGCTTTCTTTGATTAATCAAATTACAATAATGCTGAATGACAATAAATCAATTTACTCTCTATCAAGCAGTGTTTAGGCAATAATAAATGTAACTCATTCCTATCTTCAAATATTACCGAGGGGTCTCAACTTCATATATGCTCATTCCAGTTTTCAATAAAGACTGATTGGTCCAATATTTGGGGAAAATTTGGAAATTAATAGACAAAATGCTCTATGTTAAGAATGTTGCTAAATCCAATAATATCTGCTCTGATATGTATACATATTGTCTAAAAGCAAATGTTCTGCTGGTCCTAATGTCTCATCTGTGTTTTGCTGTTGTGGTAAACACTGTTGGTTTTAATGGCACTTTTAACACATTACTGAGCCATTATCTTGGTTCTTAATATAAAATAAATATCTGAAAACTGAAATTGTGATGGACATTCTGTGGGTCCTCCAACAGCTGGGTCTCAGGGGGGCTGAAGACCATCTGCCAAAAATGTATTTTACAGCATTAAAAAATAACATAGGTTAGCCTTCTCATCAATATTTATGCAAAGTTTTTCTTTGTCCCAAAAGATATTATTTGAAAAATAACAAACTTACCTAACTTTAAATATCAGTAGAAGAATTTCACAATGTTCATTGTCACATCAACTTTTAAAAATAATATCAGTGCTGAAGTTATTACATGTGCATGTAGTTTTCACATGATAATTCGACAATAATTTGTAAACTTTTGCAGCACATATTTCATCTAAGTCACAGTTCTCTCTTTTCATAAAAAAAGTATGTTTTCTTTTATTTGTGCCAAATATTTTAATTATATATAACATCTATATACAAAATATTCACATAAATTCACTTGGTTTTCTTCACAGGACACAACCAGCTGATACTTATATGCGAATCTTGCAAAACCATAATTTTGTAGGCTAATTGTTCAATTGTTTTCTTTTCATTCTCAACAAGTGTTGCATTCTTTTTAATTTCAAGCCCCTCATTGTATTATCTACATGAAATTTGCATATTTTGACACAGAGTTGTATCTGTAAGAGATCTTTCTAAAAATACCTCAATTATCCTGATGACTTTAGACAATCTTTGATGTCTTCTTTGAGTTTTTATATCTATTCTCCCTGATTAGGAGATGCCTGGAAGACTCTACTTGTAGGTCATGAAAACAACAAAGTCAAATCATGGCCATTTGTGACAAACACTGGCATCTGACAACCGTATCATGACTTTATCAGTGATCCATATTGTCTCTCCTTAAATTATGGAATGGAATTAGTTTGGAATCTTGTGACTTCCATTAGATGCTAGAGTTGGCAGTTGTGGTTCATATCCTTCTTGTAAAGATCATAAAATGCTAGTCTTCTGGCATTCAGTTTTCTTACAATTTTACAAACAAAGTTCAAGCCATTCCCACTTCCTCACATTTTTTTCCAAAACCTTTATCAAAATGTTTGGTTCAACTATCTCTAAACCGGTAGAGATGCTACATTCAGCAGTATTCCTATTTCCATCAGTTTCTATTGTGTGTGTGTGTGTGTGTGTGTGTGTGTGTGTGATTTGGATTTTTAGGTAACTATAGCAAATTTTCAGTTATATCGCTATGATGTCTGCAGTGTGGTATTTTATAATGATGCACTGGGGCATCATGCTGCAGACATAATATGATGTCCCACGCAGTCCAATTATTCTGACACCATGCAGGCTGACCAGTTCTAACACTAACCTCTTAATGTTGAGTACCTAGTGAGGCAGCTGTTAGAACTGTTTGTAAGTCTTTATTTTGTATGACTCAGTTGGGATTCAAACCTGTGACCTTCTTCATCTGAGGCATACACTCTGTCCACTATGCTACTGGCTAATGACTTTCCAAAAGACATGCTGATGGTGCCAGCCTGGACAGGACTGCATTTAACACTTGAACACAAAACTTTCATGTTATATTGCTGACCCAGCTGGCAAAGTGATACCTATGCTCATGTACATATAGGTCAGACAATAATAATCTGGAATATACTTCTTTTGATTAACAGTGTACCAAAGTAAACTTATTTCTTAAATTCTGGTTAATTTATTGAGTTTGGGAAGTTTCTAACGTTTAAATTTTCCTTTTTTCTTGACTAAAGCAGGAAACACGTGATACAACCATTTAGTGCTTGTAAGTGTGTATACATGAATCAAGCTAATCAATATGTTAGCTAGTCCAAATGCAAACATTTCCTAATCATATTTAATGTCACTAAACTGTGCACATGCACATATCCTCAGTTTAGAGAAAGTCCCTATAGGCATCCCAATTAAAATGACTACAGCAGCCATAAACTTAAATGTGCTCACATATGACCTCTTCTAAATGTCTCCTAACTGCTTACAATAAAGCCAATTCTGTATAAAGTGGTCCAAAAGTGAAATTGAAAATCCCAAGAGATGGGTGTGTGACAACATGAAATCGTGAGTTATGAGAATTGGCCAAAATAAGGATAAGAATGAGCCAGTAAATATGTATCAAGCATTCATGTTGACAAATGCCATAAATCCAATCCTATCTGATCAAGTAAAACAATGTCTTCAGCAACTGATGTGAATAACCTTAACAATGACCAGACCACTGCTTAGCTAGGTTCTTTCAGCCACCCAACTGAAGTTGATGCTACCATCCATGGAGTAGAGAGGTGCATTTTTGATGTGAAATCATGGATGACATGTAAGAAGTTGCAGACGAATGATGATAAAACTGAGGCCATTCTGATCACAACACAAAGACTTTCTCTTTCACATCCTTTACCTCTGACAATAAATATCAGCAACACTAACATTAAATTCTCACAGTCAGTATGAAACCTAGTTGTTACTCTAGAGAGTACTCTCACACTGCACCAACATGTCATGAACATATACAAGGCTGCATATCTTGAACTGAGATGCATCAGTTCCATTCAGAAATATCTTTCAGTTGATGCCACTAAAACACTTGTGTTCATTAGTACTTTCAAGACTGCACTATTGTAACTCAATTCTGTCTGGTTTGTCACAATATCTACTCCAGAAACTTCAAAAAGTTCAAAACACAACTGCTCAGATCATCTTTAGAATACCTCGATCAGAGCACACCTCACCACTGCTCTGTACCCTATACTGGCTATCAATTCGATACTGAATCAACAAATTTGTTCTCTGTGCTATGTTTCACTGACAGACTCCTTTCCAACATACCTATCCAACCTCACCCATGTGTATACACCAGCAAGATACTTTACACTCCTCTTCTGACAATTGTATACTTATTGTTCCCACTATGAAAATGAAGTCATATGGACATCGTTCTTTAGCATACCAGAGCCCATTGATGTGGAATGAATTGCTCATTGAAATAAGACACAAAGACACAGTGGTCCCTTTTAAGAGTGCTCTTAAAACTCACTTTTTCGACTGCAGGAACAAACTTTGAGACCTAATAATGTTTTGTATCTTATAAGTTTTCAGCATGTTTTTAAGTTTTCCAATTTCATGGTTTTTGTTATTTGTTTTTCTGTGGTGTAGTCATATCATTATAGATGTTGTAAAGCGCTTAGAGCTTCTAAAGATTAGGTGCTATACAAAGTCTTCATTATTAATATTATTTCTGATACTGCTTAATCAACGATCGTTTTATTACTATAGATCACGAGTCCAATTTAACCCAAGGCCATTTAAGTGTAGGACAAAATGACTAAAAAGCGTGGTTGACTAGCAAACACATCAGGCTGTCAAATTAAAAACCTGCAAGGTAACATCAATTAAATGTAAAATTGCTAAATTATTTAAAATTTGGAAAATTTAATGAAAACAAAAACCAAAGTTCTTATTTTACTTTTTCATTATTGATTTTGCATATAGTTTCCTGGTTTCATTTTTATTTGTCTCCATGTACAGGGCAATGGATTTTTCTACTGCTAGCCTGATTGCTTTTTATATAGAGACAAGCAGATTGCTTGTTATTTTATAAACTTTCATTTCCTATAATTTTTATTCTGGTTCTTGTTTCATACACAATCAATGGAAAAACTCTATTTTAAATTCCATAGTAATATCATTTGCTTACTAAACATTTGCAAATTCTTCAACAAAATGACCTCAACTGATAATGATTCTCAAAATTATAAAATAATGATAAATTCAAAATGAAAATTCACCAAGATATTTTAATGTGCATATGAACAGATATCAAATTTCATTTGCCCACCTGATGTTTTTTTTATCAATCGTGCTACAAATGTCTTTGTAAAAAAGCAAAAAGCTTTAAATATAATAAACTTACCCAATTCCATTTGTCCACCTCAAGAGAATTTTTGTAAATAACAGAAAATATGTTATAATGGCCTGAAAATATGCTGGTAATCACCATCTACAAATACATAAAAGTATGCTATCCAACATTCATTTGCCGACAATGTGGGCTTTTTTTGGTGCTATCTTGCAAAAAACAACAAACTTTTATGGATGAACACACAGATGGGCAGACTAAAAATTAATTATTATGTATGCAGTGGGACATGACATGAAAGAATAAAAAGTACAAAATAACACACAATACAGTATTTCCAGTAAGAGGGGAATGTTTTCTTCTTCACTCCTTCTGTGGAATCCCCACTTTGAGAGCATGACACCACAAACAATCCAACAATCAAGAAGAGGAAAATCCATTTTTCAACTGGTCATCAGGAAAGCTTCAGCCTTTGCTTGCAGAGCCACCACCAACATAATTTTATACCATATATATACTAAGAAAACTTCTCACCAAGCTAGATTAAACTGGCTCAACCATTCAGGAGAAGTCAAAACTAAATCTTCCATTATGGTAGTGATGGAAGTCACACTGTTCCCATTGAAACAACCCTATCATCAATACTGGCAGAGCATGGCCTGAGGAATATTCCTAACAAGTTTTGTTTGAAAACGGCCAAGCTGGACATCTGGCTATAAACCTTTCTTACTTACTATTTATAGCCTGCCAAAGCTATCCAATAACTGCGGCCAGTACATACATGCGCATTTGGCGTAGGGTAACTACAACTATGTCTTTGATGAATAGAGAATTTGTAATCTATAGATCACCACAGGTAGCAGTAAACAGTAATATGACTGCCCACTGTTGTTGTGTTGGTTGTAACAGCCAACATCAAAAAGGATGAAGATAACGTTCTTCAGAATTCCAAAAGAGGAACTGTTAAGGAATAAGGGGATTGCTGCCATCCACATAGGGGTAAGATATTATGAAAGATTAGGGTAGAAATTAAGATATATATGTGAAAACATCTCAAGTTTCTGTCAATTAATTATTCTTCATGTTTTAAGGATTGTTTATATTTGTGCTGAAGGCATGAGGGTGGGTGGGTATTTTAGGGACCATGGGTTTCCTGTGTTTATTCACTTCAAAATAAATGGGCAATCCATAAATGGTTACAAGAAAAAAAATGCTTAAAATGTAAAAAAATGCAATCAGATTTCATACAAATTACTTTTCTGTTTTGTAGCAACCAATTTTTTTTCCGTTCTTTCTTATTCATATATATTTACATGTTGTCCATCTAGAGACTGGGAGACCCAGACTTTGTGCCAACAATTCCAGCTCGATACACGTCAGGAAGAAAAAGATGTGCCTTTGAATGATTTGGCTGCAAAATTATATGATCTTAATTAAGTATAATGCAAAAATGTTGAACTTGTGAAACAATTAAAGGATGCTTATGGAAATTATGCCAATTTAATGGAATGATTGAAGCAAAAATCTATAGAATTTAAATATATGCAACATAACAACAAGAAGATAATATTCTACACAGTTCTTTCAAACTGAAATGTTTGTATGTTTATTTGATAAAAAACGTGTTCTCATGTCAAGAGACACAAAACAAAACTAAAGCAGAAGAATGAACTTTTAACACAATAACCCCTGGAGGAGTATGCATAAAATGTGAGTAGGAAACACATTTTGAGGACTATATCTGAATACACCGTAATTCATCAACTTACATGCATTTTTCCATTAGTCCAATGCTAATTTGTGTTAAAAACGTTTTCCATTGGCAATTTTGCTTGCGCATGAGTAAAAGGTGAAAAGTTGTAGGTTTTTTTTGTTGCTTAACAGCCCCATCATTTTTGTATAGAGAAGACTTTATTAAAACTGTCAACCTTATCCTACTTTTGCACAGGTTCACCTGTCTGTGTGCACTTTAGACCAGTATGCATTAGATCTAACGCCAAACCAATCTAAAATCTGGACACAAAATCTCATTCCAACCATGAGCAAATTTAGGGCGAAAACAAAATGGGTCCAACAAATTAGGTTTTCCCATCTATATTATGTAGTGCAATTAAAATGTCCAGAGCTAAATCTGTCTACCTTTCTATAATACCACCCACTTTAGTGTATCATGCAGACCTTGATGCTACAGAGCTTGGCAGTAGCCTATTACCTCCTGTCCCATACAAGTGGCAACAAGGGTTAATGTGTTTATGACATTAATAAAGTTGAGGAGAAATCTGGCGATGAAAGATTTAACCCATCCGTTTGATACCAGTGTGTTATAAGTAACCAAAAAATTTCACCACTGGCTTCATGCATTGTACATTGCTGTTGGTGGACTAGTCAAGTGGCCAGAATGGGATGATATGGATCTCCCTAAAGTTATTTTAGAATGCTAAACTTAGAAAAGTTAGGTGCATTTAGATTATACTGACATTTTCATTGAAAGACCATCAGTGCTAAAGGCCACGGCACAAAACTACTCTAATTGTAAGAGACATAACACAGTCATGGTGCTTGTTGCCACCAATCCCACTAGAGTAGTGGTATTCTTGTCAACATCCTGGGGCAGACAAGTCAAAATCCGAGAGATAACACTTAAATCATGGCTGCTGGAGAAGCTACTTCCTGGGCACATTACCTTTGTGGACCATAGGTTCACGATGGCGGAAGAATTTTCTTTCAGGGGTGCAAAGTTGATGATACCAGCTTTCCCAAAAATAAAAAACAACTATCAGCAAAAGAGGTGGAGGAATCTAGATTTTTTGTTGCGAGCCTGGATACTTGTTCAACGTGTTATGGATCGGATAAAAGAGTTTGAAATTCTTCAAGGAACACTTCCTTTGACACTAGTCAAAACACCTAGGTGTAATGTGGAAACAACATGTGATAATCTTCACAAAATAATCGGTATTATTGTCAACACGAATAACCCACTTCTGAAAATAGCTTGTCTTTTTTATCTCTGGTTTAATGGTATTTAATGTATTTTCCATGGAATGAGATATTGATGTTACCAATATTATTTTTTGTATACATTTTAACTGGAAAGAATGTTTTTGCTCTGAATCGTACTTTGTTTGCCTAAGAAGTTACAAGCTTGACATTATTCTCAAAGAAAACTAACACAGTTGTAACATATTGTATTTTTTATTATTATTGAACATGCTTTTCTATGATTTGTATGACCGGGTATGATAAAACTAATCATGTACAGCTTTTTTTACCCATCCATTAGACGATAGTGTAATAAATAAACATTTGTGTTTGCTCATATGTGTGTAAAAAGTAACTATTTCATTTTGTGCAATGATGCATAAGTATTATATCCATTATGGACAACATTGCTGTAATATTACAAATTGTAAATCTTAAACTTGCTACAATATTGTCACAATGAAAATTAAAGAAAACATTCTGTAGAATACATCCTTGTGCGCAATCAGTTATTTCTTTTCCTTTTGGATGTCATGGAATCTTTATGTTTGAAGCACACCAATTTTCTCGTAGGTGCCAGGTTTAACCATACACACTGAATATGGTACCACTCCGTGAGACAGCCCTTGTTATTGCATGCTATCATATCATCATGTTCCTCATGAAAACCATAAAAAAACAGTATGCTATTTTTTAATATCATATGATGCCATTTCGGACTTCAGCTTTTGTATCAAAGTTCAGGAAGAATGATGTTGAGGAAATATTGTTGTAAAGTTGGTTCCATTTTCAGGAAAAATAAGAATCACCTCGAACATGCTCAATATGCAACCCACAGGTTGTCCAACACACATTGTCACAATAGTCTAATTTAGTAAGAACCATTTGTCCTTGGATCTGTGTATTATATTTGTGTGAGGTTGACATTTTGTCACTGTTGGTATATTTTTCCAAGAAAATGAAGGGTCTGCAAAACTACAGGGATCATTCTCTCTGCAGAAGTGGAGACATTTCACCTTGACAACTTCTTTATCGCAACAGTCACATGTAATAACGACATCAGGAGAGGCAGCCAGGGATGGATAATTCTCATGTGTAATTTACTGGATTGCAATTCAAAATGTACATGATGTCCCATCATTTCACTTTTGTACTTTGTGAGAGCATCTTCTTCATGTTTAACTCCTCAACAAGTTGCCGATGTATCTGTTGTTGGGTTATACTGCACATTATTTTCTTTAATAATGTGCTCACAATTAGTATGCAGAATTTCATTACAGTTTGATGCAGTTAACCTCCCTTTCCAATATTCAAACCAGAAGGAGCATTTTCTCTGTAGCCGACACATTTTTCCAATCTGTCTGCCTGTGCTTAAGTAATAGGTTGACTGGCAAGTACTTCTTTGCACTGTGTAACTATCTCCTCTTGCGAATACCAAATTTTTCTCACTGTACAGTTTACTCAGAACTGATGGAAGCGATGTCCCACACAACTTGGGCTGAGGTTTTGGGTTAGTAATACTAAATATCACAGCATTTAGATTTGTTTTCCTCAGCTTTCAAAGAAAACTTGGTGTGTCAGAAAACTTGGTTAGTTCCACATTCTGCACAGTTGTTGGCATTTTGTTGTGGAAGATGTCACATCTGGACATCTGGAATAATATTTCTTTCATGATGGCTGTAAACAAATATAAATAAAATGTGTTAGAATCTTAAACATTAAAATGGATTTAACATTAATTTATTATGTCAAATGCTCCAAATTTGAAAAGAAACTTTATTCAAATATGCTTGCAAATATCTGTTTTACTGGTTACATGAAGCACCAATTATGCTTGCATATATCATACAAGACAGTTGTTCTCTAATATATGTACCTTTTTTGTAAAATTTGGATTCAACTAACATGAAATGGAAGCATACAAAACTTTGTTGAATCCCAGACTGGTGCAGGCTTCCACTTTAAACAGCAGGGCCGCAACATGTGAACAAACCTCTCCTTAACTGAAGGAAGAGAAACACATAGCTGCTTTTAATAAAATGATATATGTATTTAAGTTCACATTTTTTATTATGAAGTTCTATTGCTTCATATTTCTGCATGGTGACTCTCCCCTTAAATCTCTCCTGACTGTATCATAATTAGTAATCTGATAATAAGCAAGCAAACTAGTAGCTAATAATTAACACAATAATATGCACATAATACCACACACCAAACAATCAGATTTATCAAAGTCTTGACTGTTATTTAAACAAATGAAATGAGAATAAAAGTGAATCACAAAAACTGCATATTGAGGTGACTAATTCTCTCTCTCTCTCTCTCTCTCTCTCTCACACACACACACACACACACACACACACACACACACACACACACACACACACACACTGGTCTTTTTTGCTAACTGCTTGAATAAACATGGAGAAAACTGGTGATTTAACTTACCCTGCCATTCAGGTGAAATGGCCAGTTACAACTGTACCATTAGCTCTTAGTAAAGTGACCCAAACCTCATGGGGCTTATCAGAGAGGGCTTGGGATCTGTTTACATTGGCCTTGATGATGCTGTGTTCACCAGTGTCTTTTATGTAACAGGTATGCACCTATCCACTGTAAAACTGATTATATGCTTCAAGAGATTTCTAAGCCTTCATGGTTTCACGAGTATATATTCCAGAAGAGTCAATTAAATACATGCTGATTTGTCCAAATTGCAACTCTGGCTACCTGGTAACATCTTCCACCAACCCCTCTCCTTTCAGCAATGGATCGTCCAACTTTGTAAGTCTTTATCTATTACAGTTTGTGCTTGTATCTACTTTTCTCTGCATTAGGAAGTTTACTGAAATATTCACTTATGATTTGCCAACACACTATTTCTGTAAATGGTGACAGACATCAAACCTTTACGTCTTTGTCAGAAATTTTCTACATGATTATTCACACTGTTAATGCGGATTTCATAAAAGTTATCCAACATTGATGGGGCATGCGTTAAATATTAGAGTGGAAAACCCCAGATTTTACTTTCTAAAAAAGGCCTTCAGCAAACCTCACTTGGCCTTAAGGCCAGGTGAATTCATAAGAAGGCCATCATGCATCACTGTAGCACTGCTCTAATTTGTGTGATCTTAACATCATGTCAACAGTTTAAGCAAACTATATATGGATAAACTATATTAGTTCTCAAAATGAATCATCCAAAGTACAAAGAAAATTGATCAAAGTGTTTACGAAATACAATCAAATGGAAAAAGTTTAATAAAAATCTTAATGTAGATTTTATAACACTGTGACATGGATTTAAATGTTAAAATGAAAAGTAAAAATATTGAAGAATTATTATTTATTTTGATTTTGTGGGTTTTCATTGCATTTATATCATAATATCAGTTATATCAATGTCATAGAACTGAGAGCCATGTGGCGTTCCCAACAACACATCAAGGCACTTGTTGATCTGGATGATCATTGCATCTGTGATACTCGACCAATAGCCTGCTGCGCTTTAACTGAGCCACTACAGCTCACAGTCATAGAATGAATTGGCTTAATTTATAATGATTCATCCCAAATATGAAATAAACTGATCAAGATGTTAGGAAATATCTGCAAATACAAAAGCCTGTAAGAAAAACTTTAACAGACGTTTTTAATAACTGCGACCAAAACTAAAAAGTCATACGGGTGATTGAGCGTGTTGCTGAATGAAATGGCTTTGCTTTATGATCAATAGTGCCAAGTATGATAATAATCTATGAAGAAGACCCATCGAAATAAGTTTTTAAAAACCCTAACAAACTGCTGACAATAACAGCAGAAAAAATAAATGCTATCTTCTTTTCACATTAAGGAAAAGCTCAACAAAATGGGAACAAAGAAAAAGAAGTAAACTGAAGCAAATATGACACTGCATGCTGTCTATCTTCCTCTAACAGTTATACTGGATGCCATGTACAACCTATCTTGCACTGATAAATAATATTAACCCAAAAAGCAAAACAAAAAACAATAATACTCTGGCCATGGAATTGAGATTAAAAGTTAGTTTTACAGACTTGCCAAGTAAACAGCACTTGAGCAGTCTTAAAATTAAAAATATCACCCGCTTTCAATTATTGTCTTTTAAAATTCCAATATCCACAAAAAGTTTTGGCAATGTCTGAACCATTAAGCTAATATATATTTAGCTTGTAAAAAAAAAAAAAACGCATGCTATCCTACCTTTTAAAAACTAGACAGTTTTCACATGTATAAATTTAATTTGTAAAAGTTTCATCAAATCTACTGAAACTGGCACTATCAACCAAAACTATCTTTTTTCTAAAGTGATGTAATTCTCAAACACAAACACATAGATTTTGCAGAAAATTTAAACTAACGAGGCAGTGTGGTTATCTTGACTATGGCAATTAATTAACTGGAGCCATGAACCTAACATAGAATCTTAATTGCTTTAGTTATCCAGCTGTGAAAGAGTATCATAATTTCCTGAAAAATAATTAATCTTCTTTTGTTCCATATAACAGAAGCTAATTAAACTAACTTACCAAGTCGCTGTATACATGTTTCAAAATAAACCAACATGACTCGGGTACATTTTATCTGATGACTTCTACTAATACTCCTCAATGTCACTGCATATAGCTAATCTTCAATATTGGGAAACATTCTTGTTTGATCTAATACAAGAAGGTTGGTTTGAATAAATCTATAATTATTCAACAGACTACTAAGCTAAAGGTTGCAGTAACCATGTAATACAAAATAGCTTCATTATCAAAGATGAAAACTAAGGAATTGTAATTGCTTTAAAGTGGAATGAATTTTCCTCAAAGAATCCTGATTAAAAGAGACTTTAAACCAGCAAAGTATAAAAATATATGATTTACTGATAAAAATGTATGATTTAATGATAAAAATGTATGATTTACTGATAAAAATGTTGAAATAGATGACAATTGAGTAAAATACATTTCCACTGGCTATGCATACCTGTCCTAGACATAAGGAAAAAATAATTAATGATCCATGACAAGGACATGGGAAAGTCTTGAATCTGCCTTTTCTAGATTGCTCTGATAAAGTCTGATTACCAATTTCTCTACAGAAAACATCGGCTACCATCGATGTTTTAGATTTGCTGGACTCTATATATAATGTTTAACTTCAGTAGTTGTTTTTCATATTATCCACATGTTTTCTTGTATGAATCAATACTTACAGTTCTATTGCTTTGTTCCAGTTTATTACATATCCAGAGAGACTGAAGGACTCTATATTGACCACATGTACATTGCCTCGCTCAGTCCCTACATAAAGCCATTTGCTCTGGAAGGGGAGATGACAATGTGTGATCCTGAAATACAATCGAATGCAATTCACCATCGAGTGCTAGACACAATTTAATATAATGTATGATGATATTATTACTTAATTCAATAATCATGAACGGCCAAAACATAAGTATGACAAATATTCATATACTGTCATTTTCTATGATAATGCTGCTTTCAGGTACCAATTTCATTACCTAATTTTAATTTTAAGAATATTTTTAAACAAAAAAACTCCCAGAACATTCAAGCTATACATTTTATTACTTTACAAGTGGGCTATACAACTCTGTACAAACTGCAGGTGTGTGCACACACACATGCACACACACACACACACATGCACAAACATACTCGGGGTGGAGAGGATTAAGAAAAAATAAAAACCTTCACCACCTCTCTGTGACGCTAACAGAGTTGCCATGGCAGCCTGCAGAAAATTGCTAGGCAAACCATGCTTTTCTACAGATGACCACCAAGGAGTGGATATGGTCTCCATAAAAAGGGCAAGGTTTACTGTGGTGCTCTAATGAAGATAATGTAATCAATACAATGCCAAATCAACATTTAGATAATATTAACACAGTTGCAATGCCTTTGAAAACTGTTATAAAACTACTGTACTATTTTCATTTAGAAAAGGCTGAAGGGGCCTTTTCTACATTCAAATCATAAAAGGGGAATGAGACTTTATAACAAACTCTTCACAATAGATCTACATAAAAATCTCAATATGTATTCAGAGCAATAACCAAAGACCTGGATCTATTCAGAAAGTTATCTGAATTGATATTTATTAAATGTAAATCACATAAGTGGCCATATACAACTGTTTTATTATCAGATCTACAGTGGGTAACATGGCAGCAATCCCCTATTTTATGCTGTAAATCAATCAATTTGCAAAGGTTATTCAAGTGAGCATACTTGATAAAACAGTCTACTTTTCTAATGGATATCAACAAAATCTATTAGACCCTAAACATGTGATATTTTGCAAATGTTCAAAGACATTTGATGCATTTTACTAGGAATAGAGTACAGTAGCAAGACTTGGTGTAGTTTCAGGTGTTAAAACATTACCAATAGAACAAGCAATTTCCCATGTACTTATCAGGCCAAAAACAATAAAAATGTTTTTTTTCACTGGTTTATAATACTAGGGATGAGTTGTTTTACAAGAACATTATATATATATATTTAATGCAATTTTTTTTAAATTAAAGTTTTTTTACTATTGGACAAAAACATTGAGTCAATTTTGAATGCAAAAGATGAATTGAATTCACACCGACTTTGACTGAAACAAATGAATTAAAATACAAAAAGTATTTTCCCCATAAATTCCTTTATTTGGAGTTTTCCCTACTCTGGAAAATACTAGTATTCTCCCCCAAAGTTAAAGTCCCATGAACTACAGACTGACTGCTTCTGGCACTGACACTATACTGAATCAGCTTTTGAAAAAATACTGAAATATGGGCGTATTTGATCAATATTATGGTGTAAGAACCCACTCACTGAAATATGGGCATATCTGATCAATATTATGGTGTAAGAATCCACTCACTGAAATATGGGCATATCTGATCAATATTATGGTGTAAGAATCCACTCACTAAAATATGGGCATACCTGACCAGTATTATGGTATAAGAACCCACTCATTGAAATATGGGCATATCTGATCAGTATTATGGTGTAAGAATCCACTCACTGAAATATGGGCATATCTGACCAGTATTATGGTATAAGAACCCACTCACTGAAATATGGGCATATCTGATCAATATAATGGTGTAAGAATCCACTCACTGAAATATGGGCATATCTGATCAGTATTATGGTGTAAGAACCCACTCATTGAAATATGGACATATCTGATCAATATTATGGTGTAAGAACCCACTCACTGAAATATGGGCATATCTGATCAATATTATGGTGTAAGAATCCACTCACTGAAATATGGGCATATCTGATCAATATTATGGTGTAAGAATCCACTCACTGAAATATGGGCATATATGCCCAGTATTATGGTATAAGAACCCACTCACTGAAATATGGGCATATATGCCCAGTATTATGGTATAAGAACCCACTCACTGAAATATGGGCATATCTGACCAGTATTATGGTGTAAGAATCCACTCGCTGAAATATGGGCATATCTGATCAATATTATGGTGTAAGAACCCACTCACTGAAATATGGGCATATCTGATCAATATTATGGTGTAAGAATCCACTCACTGAAATATGGGCATATATGCCCAGTATTATGGTATAAGAACTCACTCACTGAAATATGGGCATGGTGTACATAAATTGTGATGTGTAAAACATTTTATTTTTCTTAGTGAATAAGGAGTTGTGAATGATGTATAAATGTCTGTAATTTGAATGCATATATTTTGAGTTTTATAGCTGTAAAGGCAAGAATGTTTCCATTTTTGTTGTTGTTATTGGCTTAATGCCATTTTTCAGCAATGATAGACAAAATCCCTGGAAAAACTAAATAGGAAAACAACTGACAAGCTTAATCTCACATGCCAATGTAAGCCATTAATCGGAGACTCAAACCCAAGCAGACAGAGGTTAGATGGGACCAACTTTATTTGTTATGGTGTGAAATCCATCAGGATATAAACCAAACTTCATCAATGCACAGGCATGTCTGGAAATTGGAAACTTTATAGCTAAAACTTACAATTCTTGATGACTATATAAGCTTTCCTACACTGCAGTACACAGAATTTAACAGTACCTTTCATATTTTCTATATTATGTGATGTTCATACTACACTTTTCCCTTATTCCAAAACATCATCTGCATAATTCTATGCATACTTAATGAAAAAAAAAATGCAGTTTGTTTTCCTGTTAATCAATATTATAAGGGTTCCAAGTAATGTGGTATTTAACCAGCAAACTAATGTAGATCATTTTCAACAACGAAGTCAATCATAAATTTAACTCTCATGATGATTAAATAACACCACCATAAACAGTAAAGAAATGATATATATGACCTATCAATTGATAATAACACACAGGGTGTGTGAAAAAGATGCATCTTAAGTGCATGATAACTTAAAATGCTAATGAGTTATACAGATACAATAGGTACAAAACATGGAGCTAAAACGATAAATGAAAACCATACAAATAATCATTCAAAATAACATATATGTAATGCAATATCTCCCAATTCAAAAGATTAAAAAGAAGATCTCCCAATTCAAAATAATTCAAAAGATTAAAAAGAAGTTTAATTTTATCTTCTGGTTTATCAAAATGTTTATCAACTGCAATGGAGAAACAAGCAAGCATCAAGTGAAGGGACTGATACTACTATTAGCAGAAAAGGATTTCCTGGAAATCAAGACCATTTATTTCTTCTAACTGTTGTGGTTAAAAAATTGGATGTCAGACTGGCACCAGTTTATTAAAAATGAAGCTGACATGATTAGAAGTCTTTTGGTGAAAAATCCACGTTAATAGAACCATCCATCCATGGGAAGTAGTGATAACATAGTTTTAGAGCCGAATCTCAATGGCAACCATATCAGATATATGATTGACTTTTTTATTTATTGACATGTAGATACCATAAGTCTTTTTGTGTGAAAATGGTCATCCATTTGGGAGAAGCAGGGATAGTATTATTTTCAAGATGACAAGCACACTGGTCAGTTTGAATTTTTTTCATTAGTTCCAACAACATGATGACTTTCGTGTAAAAAATATTTGCAAAAATAAAAGTTTCAAGATGTCCATTATGGAGATTATATTAGAATCAAATCAGCACCATTTTAATTTAATATCCCCAATTGAACGAGTTTCCACATTGGAAAAGTAATAACAAAATTTTCAAAATGGTTGCCATATTAAATATGACTGGCACCATTTTCATTTAGGACTAACTAAACATCATAAGAAGATTTTCAGTGAAAACCCCATTGTAACAGTGTGAATACTGTACACGTCATTGCAACAGGTAACAGTGTGAATACTGTACACATCATTGCAACAGGTAACAGTGTGAATACTGTACACGTCATTGCAACAGGTAACAGTGTAAATACTGTACACATCATTGCAACAGGTAGCAGTGTGAATACTGTACACATCATTGCAACAGGTAACAGTATGAATACTGTACATGTCATTGCAACAGGTAACAGTATAATGAGCACTGCATGTCAGTGTGACACAAAGCCAATTTAAGCTGATTTGCATGATTTGGCAAGCATATAAATCCATGGTAGGGGGTTTGGAGTGTGTGTCTGTGTGTGATTAGGATTTGTAACATAGCTTTAACAATTTTTCAGTCATATCGCAATGATGTCTACATTGTGGCAGTTTATAGTTATGTCTGGATCTGGGGCATCATGCCACAGACATGCAGCATTATGTCCAAATCAGTCATATTATCCTGACACCAGGCCGACCAGTAATAACACTAACCTCTTACAGCTGAGTGCTTAGCGAGGCTGCTGTTAGTACCATTTTTAAAAGTCTTTGGCATAACTTGCCGGGGTTGAAACTCAGGACCTTCTGCTTCCAAGGTGGAAGCTTTAAACACTAGGCCACCAGAGTGGTTACAGGGGGTAAGGACAAAATACTTTAACGAGTCTGGTGAGCATGATTGATTCTCAATGGGTCACCATCTGAAATCTGTGTTAAGGATCTGGTCAAGAGGAGGTAAACTGTTTTCACATGGATAAACATGCCAAGGATTGAAATGTTGCAGAAATGACATTTGTACATGCTGAAATACTTATCAAAAGTTGAAACTTTGCAGAAATTTATTTATTAAGAAAAGTATTAAGGTGACTCTGAATGAGTGTATGTTAATTATGTCAGTTAATAAACCTAAAATCGGATTAGATAAGCAATGGCTGGGGGGGGAGGGGGGGGCTCAGGCAAAATTTTATGTCTTAGAAATGTATTACCCCCACCACCCCCAAAAATCGTCAGTCTAGGTTTCTACGGAAGGCAAGAAGTCTTGTCTCTGTGGAGAGTAGAGGATATTCTTCTTGTGAATAATTTGTCCAAGGTATGGGTTTGGAAGTAATTATGAGACAAGGGACCAAAAGTCCAACTCTACTAAGCGGAAAGTAAGCGAATTCCAAAAAGAATAAAAGTATGTTGTCTTAGTTTCACATACGTTTTCTGTAACACAAGTCTGAAGATAATTCTTTGAATTTATTTATCTTAATTTCATGCAGTTTTTCTTTGATATGAATCATAGGATAACTGTTTGAATTTGTGTGTCTTGAGTATTATATGACTCTTATTAACGTTCTTGAAGTGTGTTCATCATTTTAGTTCATGAAATATTCATGAAAGTTCATCAACTAAGTTCATGAATACTTTAAGAACTTTGATGAATCATGTACTTGAAGTTCATGAACACACTGATGAACTTTTCTGAACTATTTTAATATCTTTTAAGTTCCTGAAAAATCTGAATTTGATTCATCAACAATTTAAGTACTTTGATGCACCAGCAAGAAATTATTAAAAAATGTATATGAAAGTTTTATATAATTATATTCATAAAAAATCCATGAAAATTCATGTTACAAACTTCTCACAATATTATTGAATATAAATAAATGTAAATATTTTTTTCATTTTTAAATGATATGATAAAATGTTCATAATTGTGTTCTTAACCTGAATAGTTCTGTATTAATATGGGAAAATATTTTCTAGCCAGAATGAACAAAATGTATTTGCTATAAAAGCTTTTATTGACTTAAATGTTCTAATGTTTTTGGCCTTTACTGTCATAAACTGCATAATTTATCATTTATATTGACTTAGTCACTGGTTGCCAATGTGCCATAAAAACTGAAACAACAATTATCCCTATTAGATGATTGTGAAAGAAGTGATGTGATTGGTTAATATAAGTGCGAGATTTCAGCAGCTGAGCTAACTTTTCCCAACTAACGAAAGAGCATGCAAACACTTCTGCAACAAGTTAAAACCTTGAACAAAACACTGCGAACTCCAATGGAATGGATAGATGAGAATATTTTCAATATCATTTTCTCAAATAAGTATTAGTGCAGAGAAGCGATTATGAAGGAAATAATTTGGTGAAAGCAAAATTACGCGGAAAAGCGTACCCAGCTAGAATCATTAAAATTACGGTGAGTCATTCTTTCTTGGTCTTTTGTGTTTATTTCAGTGGAAGTTATATGTATATTTTATTGGCTTTTATGTCATATTAGTTTTAACCAAACTAATGATACATGATTTTGTTCAGACCTAATTTAAACTTGCTCTTCAAAGTTTGAAAATCACTAAATAACACCCCCCCCCTTTCGATCTCAATACTTGACCCATTATTGATATCGTCTTCTTTTTCATGACGTTACTATATTTATGATGTAATTTGTTAATTTAAAACAAGAAAACTAAAATAGTTAATGTGTCAAATTGTACACAATAAGGTTCAAATGACAATGAAATGAAACTGGAGGCAGATATAAGCAACACATGGCGTTGGAGTGGATGCATACTAAGGGCCTATATGACACAAGTCTGATGTTTTATCAATAGAAAATGGCGAAAAGCTTTGAAAGCTGAAATAATATAAGGCTATTTAGTGTAACGATGTTGTCAAAACATTCTGTCATATTTTATTGATTAAAACATGACTCCAGCTTCAGTTAAAATATTAAAACCAGTGACAAAATTTTCCAATAATATAAATGCCCAAAATGTTGTGTTAAGTGTAAGGGATGAAATAGTTTTGAATTGGATCATAATCAGAGGTCTCGGAAACGCTTAATTATGCGTATTTTGATGCAAATATTTGATATGTGATGCAGAAAATCACCCATGCAGGAGTCCTCCGTATGCAGGCAAATACAAAGATTTGCCAGTTCTACTTCAACAACCCAATGAGTGAGAATGTGTTGATTACTTTATCATTTTAGCTGTACTGATATTTACAATAACAGAATTCAGTAGTTAAAATACCCCCAGAAAGACTTCAACTAGAAGCTTGTGTGGGAAAATGTGTTGAAATTTACAATTTACAATGACTCGATTCAGAGACAGAAAGATCCTGAGATGTAAACATAGTTATTATAAGAGTACAAAAGAACTTTAGCTTCCATTATTGTGTTCATTTATGACTGTAACCAAATAAATAGTGCATGCAACATCGTTTTCAAATTTGAAAGGTTAAAAGGCAAACTGACAAAGATTTTAATGAGATTCAGAAGAGTGCTGCAGTTTCAAGAACTGACACTTTGCACGTAGTAGCCAAGTGTAATAACGTGTGTGATGCTTAGCTTAGTGTTTGGAATAAGACCACTCCTTGGATTGACAAAATTCAGCCTGACCCTGAAAGACTAAACAAGAGTTACACCGCTGTCAGATTATTCTGCACATCTAAGGTATCCAATATTGGCGCAAAACCAATAATGAATTCAACTGACGAAGATAACATTCTGCAATGCTTACCAAATGAAAAGTGGCAATTGTCGCCAGAATATTATATTCAAAATAATACAAAGTTTGAACAAATGGGATATCACCCTTATGTTTCCACGACTGGAGATATGGCTGCCTATTATGCGCATGGCTTTGAAAATATGTATAGCTTATGCATCAGGCTATGAAAATGAAGGTACGCGGAGGTTTGACCACAGGTGCTTTGACTATAGGTGGTTTGACCATAGATGGTTTGTCCACAGCGGGGGTTTGACCATAGGTGGTTTGTCCACAGGGGGTTTGACCATAGGTGGTAAGAATAATATGAAAAGACTTTGACGGTCTTCATATGGACTGAGCGAAGCAGAAGACAACTTTCCTGCAAAGTGTCGCAGGAGCAAACCATCCAGTCGAGAAGAGATACAGGATCCTGCATGAAAAAGTACAACGTGCTGTTCAGACATATGGTCAAACAGATGTACTGACATATTTGCGTGCTACTGCACATCTGTCATTTAGTTAACCATAAAACTGTTACTCCATTAACTATAATATTTGCATGACATTAATGTTTTGATTTGATTTTATCATTTATATGCGGTATGTATTTTGTAGGACTGAGTGTAATTTTCTAGTAGATCTACAGCCCTTATTTGTGAAACGTTGGACTTGTTGCCTAATTTGTGTTCATTTTCATTTTCTGTTTAATAATAAATCGAGTAGGCCTGGCACAGGCCTTTATGTGGACTTAAAACAAGCTGTTATTTACTTTTATTTATTACATGTTAATTACTATTTAGCATTCACTTATTGGCAACTCAAAGGAAACTTGTCACCTAAAATTTCATTAATTGAACCATAATTTTAAACTCTAAATAACAGTTTATTATTATTATAGAAACCACATGTGGACAAACCACCTATGGATAAAACCCCGGTGGTCAAACCACCACTGTGTACAAACCACCTATGGTCAAACCACCTATGGTCAAAGCACCTAGAACCAAAATGAAATACATTACATTCGGCTCTTTTAGGCATTTCAACTAAAATGTAATTCTCAATCAAAACAACACGCAATCCAATGTTTATAGAAATGGCATATAGTTGTGAAGAATTACCAGACGCGTAGAATAGGCTGACACATTTGTACATGTCAGTGTTATAAAAAATGTGAAAATTAAACTCGATGGCACCAAAAGTTCTTCTAATCTGCAAAGTTCAACATTGTCTGGGATGGGACTGCAGCTTTAGCTGGTGGGACTCTTATGTTTACCAAAATGGGAGTCCTGTCCTGGACTCCTAGTTATAAAATCATAGCAAGACCTCTGATAATTATTCCAGTAAATAAAGTGGTGTACAAAAATAATATGCTAAAAGCTCAAGACAAAGTTAATCAGCAGTTATCTGTAATTAACTAACTTTATCTTTCAGATCAGACAGCAGAAAAGTAAAATCATTAGAGGATGAAGTTTGTGAGTTATGGAGGAAAATTTGAAAACTGTATGGTTCTATGGGCAAGATGGAAAAGACTGCTGCAACAATGTTAAAGATCCAAATATTTAAATAAAAGAATAATGCTTGCCAATTTACATGTTCTTTGTTAAATATCAGAAATTTATTTGAAATTAAATCCTGTTTTGTTAGATAATATATTGCATTTTTTTTTTACTGTTTTATAACCCCCACATTTAAGGTGATGATTCAGGATGAAATAGTTGTTTGTGAATTTGTCAGATAATCAACTATTTGTAAATAGGAACTGTTCATGAAGACATCAATCATTCATGAGAAAAAAATGTCATCATAGTTTATGAATATGTTCATGAATGATGATGACCCAATTTGTGAACTTTTATGAACAGTTCATGAATATTAATGAATATTCACAAACTGTTCGTGAATTATGTTCATGAATATTCATGAACTGTTCAAGAACAGTTGTGATGTGTTGGTTCATGAACTCCTAATTTCATAAATTGACCATTTTCAGTTCATACACATTCATGAATGGTTCATGAACCTTTTGATGAACTTTCATGAATGGTTCATGAACCGTTCAAGAACAGTTCATGCCAGTTCATGAATTATTCATGATCATTTCGTAGGGCGAGTCCATCGTTTAAGTACTACTGCAAAATGTGGTGTTGAGTATGTCAAAATCCACTTGTCTTGTTCCAGTCATAGTGACTGCGACTTTTGATCAAAACCAATAGGCTTCTTTCTTACCCAAAAGTCATCCGTAAACTTAATGAAGCACTTAGTAGAGAACTGAAATCTGTGTCTAAAATCATTGTTCTTCTTCAAGTTACACTGACCTCTGACACATTTAATCAATCAGTTTCCTTCCAAAATATTGACTTTTCCCATATCCCATGAACAAGCTATTCATGAACAGAAACCCTGATTTCCTATCATGGATGGCATGTTCATGGGATAAGAAAACCACTTTTTATCTTCCATTCAAACTATGTCTTTGTGCTACGACTGCAAGTTTACAGTTTGGTCCAAAAATATATTACAAAATTCACAGCAACTGCAAGTTTTGTACATCTGACCCCTTACCCCTTCCCAGGAACTGCAAGAAATAAATTAAAGGTGTTATCCCATGTGTCAATCTACAGTGTGCTGAATTCTAAATCAGTGATTTCTAGAAACACAGAGTAATGAAATACAAGTCAGAGAGCTGACAGACACAGGGTATCACAATTTATCCTAATAGTGCATGTAATACAAAGCTTCAAGATTCTAAAATTTCTTACAACAAATGAAAAACAATAGCCAAACATATCAGACCACCATCTGAAGAGGCAATTTTTTTATATGGTTGATAGGTAAATGCTTGATGCATGCATTAATTTTGCCTGTTTAATTGTTATTAAACAATACAAACTGGGCTCCAAACACTATTGATAATCCAACTTATCTCTCTCTCACGGCTTTTTAATATATAAAGCTTCATAAAAATTTGAAATCGTGCAATTTTGTTAAAATAATGCTATGGAAACCAAACTTTAGGATAAAGAGACATCCTGGCCCCAACAATCCTGTAAATGTTGATCTGATAAGCTGCAGAATGAATTCATTTATGACCTGATCCATATAATGTGGATGCCAAATATGGCTGAAAACCAGCAAACCTTACAATCTGGGACAATATCTCAAGTAAATGATCTCTGAAACACTGGAAACAATTCCTCCAAGGTTTCATCAGTCTAAAGGTGAATACCAAATCAGATTGAAATGCAAAAATCCTTTGTTTAGTGATGATGCAAAACCGAACTTAGAAGAATGAGTAATCAAGGGCCTAACACAAAATAGTATCACTGAATAATTTAATTTAGTTCAAAATTTCATCACATTAGAAGTGTTAATCAAAGCTAGTGGAAATCCAACAATTCTTGGAAAATGTGTAATGGAAAAAACTTAAGAATACCAAGATAAAAGGGTTCAGATCTCCTCTTTACGCTGACAGAGAATGAAATCAAGGACTTGGCAATGTAAAGGTGCAAACAAATTTGGTTGAAATTCAACAATAAATGACATGTTATAACTTATACTGTGAAACCAATGTTTAAGAAGGATTAGCAGCAAGAAGTTTTAGATCTTGCATATGAAGCCATGAATTTATTGTAAACTTATTCAAGGATTTATCAACAGAATGCTTCAAATCAAATCTGACTGAAAATAAACAATCCCTGATTAAACTGTGGTTGACAATCCAAAAGTAAAAGAATAAACAATCAGAGGTGATAACTCCTGATGTCATGACTCCTGGAAATCAAACTCATCTGACACCTTAACAACAAAATCACTCACATCAAAATTGGTTTAAATCCAATGATCTTAATCAAATTATAAGAAGACCAAAGTCATGTGGGGGCAATTATTTGAAATAACTTCTGGAAATGAAGCTGTAGAAGAATTTCTGTGTATGTGTGGTCTCATCATTATGATATTGCATACCATCAGTTTCAGAGACAAGGTGAAATGTCTTCTTAAAGAAGGCTCTGCAGTATTGATGGTTTTATTTATGATAATGCTGACATTCCTGGTAGATATCAACGACTGGGTACCAACCTTTCTCTTTGGAATTTAAGTGTATGTACAATCTCAGGGATTTTTTGTCGGAAATTCCATAGGTGCATGCTATCATCAGAACATACAGTAACCATAGCACCCTGAAAGAAAGAAAGAAAAAAATTAATTTTTGCAGTAAATGACAAAATTTCTGCAGAAAACCAGCTTTATACCTGCAACTTCTAGTTGTAAATTCTACCGTCCCTGACCAACCTTTTTCACGTCCATGCATTGCAGACTAAATTTGTGTTCCCTTTTGTTAATATTTAAATTCTATTCAGCAACCTTACATTTATAATATGCATGAGTTGCAATAGGAATCAAGAGCCCTGCAAAGAAACATGACAGATAATTCATCCAGGAATGGATATGAATTTATCTCAATACCAGAAGTATGTGAGTCTAAATTAAGACATTTTGCAAAATAAAATACAACCCATTGTGATGCAGCAACCAAGTTTCAATAAGTCTAACAAAGTGAGAGTGTATGAACAATCAGCTGAAAATTAAGTTTCTTCCAAACTAATAAATCAATAATTACATAAAAAATTTAGTCACTGTTGTCAGCCTCAAAAATAATCTAAATCTTCCTTGCTGTTTTAACTTTAACCTCAAAAATATGTTAAATGAACAGCAAACGTTTTACAGTGAAACTTGGCCGACTATCACACAAACTTTGAACGCTTTCAGTGCCAGATATATAGTTTAAAAAAAGATATTCATTGTCATCATACACTTATATCACCTTCTGTGACTTTGGACATTGCTAGTGCCAATGGAGATATGGGTGGACATCCACTAATGAAACGCTTATATATTTTCTGATGAAAAAAGCATACCCTACATGGAGGACATGCGATGCAAAACCCATGACCCAATGCTCAATGAGTAACACTGCTGGGTCAGAACTAAATAAACTGAACAAATCCAGTTGTTTAGTGTTAAGACCGGGTCACACACACACACCCTCCCCCGGCCGTATATGGACATTCAAACTGTATTTTTCGTAATGGTGCCACTGTAATGTAAGTTATATAATTATTTAGCAAACAAAGACTTTTACTGCAATGGCGTATCAACCACCCAAGCAAATCTGAAACTCTGGGAATGTGGCCAGACTCTGTCAGAGCCAAGAGTCAGGGTAACTTTTTCTTATTTGGAGATAAAGAATTCAATTTTACAGGCAAAGAATGGGCCAGATTAACTTGTTATCTCACTGTTTTACCTGTCACATTTAATGAAACATAATATGATGGTGTGTCTTAATCCCAAACCAAGTAATCTTCTCCCACAAACTACAGGTTTCATCTTTCAACTCATACTCACTAACCAGAGCAAAACAACTCAACCTGCTAATATATACACACATACATATATATACATGTATATATCTCTCTCTCTCTCTCTCTCTCTCTCTCTCTCTCTCTCTATATATATATATAGTGGGGAACTGTATGACACTAGCTCAGCCAGTGACACACAATATATAGTTACCAAATATTGATCTATTTGCCAATTAATGAAAGGCCTATACAAGCAGTCTAGTGACTGGTCAAGATTTTCATGGCTGACCTAAAATCAAAATTGTCTGCTGCAGTGTTAACATTGATCAAGCAGAGAGGCCTGTATAGTGCCACAGTAATAAGTTTCCTCTGAACGTTTACCATCAAATGTTCAATTCTTGGTTTTCTATAATGCAAAAGGATCATTCGATCTTTACAGTTCCAAAAGGTTTGCTCTAAGATCCACATCAAAATGACCTCAACAAACATCTCGACCACTAAAATTAGATCGAATATGCTGTTAGTAATGGAAAACATTATAGCAGATATGTAGACCAACAAGTTCATCACTACATATGTAAATATTTATGCCTATATGTATGGATATAAGTAATATTGTATGGATGCTCGGTATGTGTTAATGTGATCATACAGAGTTCATTTGTAAGCTGGGGTGGATTCATTACATTTAAAAGTGATTTGTCTTGAAGAAAATATTGTTAGCTGTCTCATAAACTTGGCAAAATTGTAGGTTTTATTAAACTATGATACTCACCTCATTGATAAGGAAGAGAATCTGCAAGACAGCAATGTCTCCATCATGCTGACAGTGAAGGTCCACCCCTGGCTGTCCTAGACTGGGTTAGTGGTCAAGGAGAATCATAAGGAGTGAAACTAAAAAGTTATTGTTACTACCACAATAAAAATGAACAAATTTATAAAGTTCATATATTGTTCAGCAAAGTATAAAATTAGTACCAGTCTTTGAAACAACAAACCTATGCTTCAAGACAATATTAAAATCCTGTACCCAACTTTTAAAGTTGTTTAGCAACAAGTCCACCCCTATAACACTGCAATATGGGCCTTCCTCTGCTTGTAAGGTGTCTCAGAAACACATTATCTCAGTTGAGCCATTCTATTAGATTTTCTAAACATATATTGCAAACAAAAATGGTCAGTAGTTATTGTTGAAGTAACATTAATAATCAATATTCATAAGTAAAATAACTTAAAAAATTTTAAAGAAAATTTACACTTGTGAAATTCATGTCATATCTCCCACAATCCATCATACAAGACTGGTGTACAATCATTGTTTCCATAATAATTCATACCTGCCAGAATTTATCATGAAAGACTGGTGTATTATCATTGTTTAATCGATAACTTCACAGAATGCTATGTATCAACTACCCAAATGAGGATAAAGTTTAAAAAAAACTTTAAAACTTATTAGCAGAAGACAATTACAATGTAACCTACATTGCTCATGGTGAGTGGTACCATCAAAGATGAACAAACCCATAAAGTTTCAAGAGTTTTAAAAATAATAATAATAATAATAATATGACTGATTTGTTAAGATAGCTTAAATTAGTTACAGGAACTAAACAACTTTGAATACAGACAGCACAAAATGTCAAAGTTTACTTAATTGACACTACAGAATAGTTATTCAATAAATCTAAAATGATTTCAACTCACATGCACAAGCAATAATGAGATATAACAATATATAAATTTCATGTAAAGCAGATATATAAACAGGTTGGTATTTATATTACTGAGATTAGTTTGACGTGTTTATACCAAAAATAAAACTTGCAACGCATGGTAAAATCCCTGATTGGAAGTTCAAAAAGTAAAATTATACAGTCCTTCAGGCTCTAAAACTCATCTCTGCTGCCAAACAAAGTATGTAGAAGGCTTTACAAGTCATTCTTCATGAATAAATTACTGCATGTTTGCTTCAACATTTCTTCCCCAGCTGTGAGTGTTGATATTCTCACTAAAATGGATACCAATTTTGTTTTAATTGATCTAATGTGTAGAAAGCAAGAAAAATAAATGTAATACAGCAGGTTGCAGACTTAATGAAATGAAAAAGCAATAGCCTGGTAAATCAATCCAGATGAGTGACAACATTACAGATCATTGCTATGACACTATATACAGCACTATTTACAAGAGTGATCAACCCTTACCTAGCCCAGATGTGGCTAAAGAAAACATAATTTCTATGTACAAGATTGGACAACCCTTATCTAGTCCGGGAATGTAGAAAACAATATAATAGCTTCTATGTACAAAAGTGGAAAACTCTTACCTAGTCAAGATGTGGCTATTGAAAACACCAATATAGCTTCAGGTGTTAAGAGGTTAAATAAATTACAAAACTACCTAAACTTAAAAGTGGTTGGTGGTTCTTTCTGGGGTTTTCCCTGGTTCTTCCTCCACAGTTTAATTACTAGCAGCCATGTATAGTCTATCTTGTGCTGAAAAATGGCATTAAACCTTACAACAACAAGAACAACAACAACTTGTGTTTTTTGAATGAAATCAGCTGATTTGAGAACCTAATGGAGTAAAATTGGAATTAAAAGGATTAAATGATCATGGTAGAGTACTTATAATCATTCAAAATGTTAACATAAAGTCATTGGGACTTTATTTATTAGTGAGTAATACACAACCATGGTCATCTAATACTTTAATAAAAGCATTGTTAAGTTACTAGACACACTCTTAAGTGTAAATATATTTATGAGTTTACTAATGGGAGACTCCCAATTGAATCCAGAACTGCAAATATCTGTTCTCAAGTTCATAACTTGTTATGGGGAGACAAAAAGTCTACTGATCTCTTGATATCAGATTCTCAATATAACCTCATAAATTGTCAAACTTTGACCCTTGTCTTTAAATTAAACTGGACAAGAAAGGTGACCCAAGAATTTCATGTTCAAACTTCTAAGGAAATTTCTTGATATAGAGAACTCTAATGATCAATCACAAGTGAAATACACTGCATTTAAACTTGGAATGGATTAATCTTTTTAAAAGTATATCCTCAAACCTAAATGCATTTAAACTACTATACATCGTAACATGTCTCACAGTTGAGCCATTGTACACCTGTAACTGAATGATGCTATTTAATGCACTAATAATTTCCACTTAATCCTTTGTTAATAGTACACAATGTGATTTATTTCTTTCACAAAAAATTCAAGCATCCTATATCAACTGAATCACATTGCCACATTATTTTGACACAACTCTTTAATCTTAAATTGTATCTAGTTTTTTCATTATTTGTTAAAACCACTAATAACTTCATAGCCAGACGCTTCAAGCAATTTTTTATTTTACTCCACAGATTTCATTCTCTGTGAAAACACATTACTTTCTTATATCAGATTGAACTTTTAACCTTTCACCTGGACAGTTTTTAACAATAATGAACAAACTAGTCATGGTGATATCAGTGGTTCTCAATGAATATATTTCATATCAACAAGTTTTATGCTTTTTTGACTGTGGTTAAAATGTGTATAACCTCTGGGCATAACAAATTGTGTGCCACAGAGCCTATGTGCCAACTAGAATCATGAGTATTCAATTCAGGATGCATAAAGGGTTTCTAATATCCAGAATCTGGGCTAATACACCCTGAATTCAGACTGTGGGGTGTTAGTCTGGGCTATCAGGTCTTGAATTCTGGGCAGCAAGCAATTAGAATCTTAAGAGTCAGACTACCTGCTCTTGAATTTAGGCAGAAATGAGAGCTAATAAATAATTTGGGTTATCTGACCTTGGTTTCAGACAAAATACATTTGGGCTACTTGAATTCTTAGTCATGGCTAAAAGATCTAGAATTCTTAGCCTGGGCTATCAGAGCTTGAAAGCTAGCAAAGAAGGCCACTACCGGTACATGTGTACTCTGAATCATTCAATACAGTAGCATTTCAAGATTCATCAAGGAATAGAACTTACATGTTCTTAATTAACAGGTTTCTGAAAAATTAACAGGTTTCTGAAAAGCTCTGAATATTATTTGTCCATAACTCACAACTATTAACAACTTTAACTGAAAATACCTCATCCAAGTATCCTAAAACATATGTAACGGAAAGTACTAACTGGATGGGAACCACATGGGTCCAGAATCCTCACTGCAACAATTAGGACCAAGAAGAAGAAGAAAAAAAAAGAACGTCATACAGTGCTATGCTCCAACAAATGACAGCGAAGAAAAAGATAAGGACCAGTTTTACAACAGACTACAGATCATAGTAGAGAATTAGACAAAGACATCAACATCGTCATGGGTGACTTCAATGCCAAAGTTGGGTCAGACAACACAGAGTATGAACATGTTATGGGGGTCCATGGCCTAGGGGAGATGAACGAAAATGGTGAGAGATTTGCAGAACTCTGTGCACTGAACGACCTGGTCATCGGAGGTACCATCTTTCCCCACAAGAGAATCCACAAGAGCACATGGATATCACCAGACCATGTAACAGAAAATCAGATTGACCACATCTGCACAGCTAAGAAGTTCAGAAGATCCCTGCAAGATGTGAGGGTGAAGAGGGGAGCAGATGTGGCATCTGACCACCACTTAGTTGTTGCAAAGCTTAAACTTAAGCTGAAGAAGAACTGGATGGGCCCAAAAGAGAAGAAAACAAGGTACAACATCGGTCTGTTGAGAGATGCAAATACTAAAGAAGAATACGACTTACTCTTAACAACAAGTACCAGGTGTTAGAAGAACTGCTTGAAGACGAGGTAGACAGCGTGAACAACAGATGGAAGACAGTAAAGGAGGCAGTAAATTCAACATGCCAAGAAGTACTAGGCCCCATGAAACACCAACAGAAAGAATGGATTTCAGCCAAAACATTGTGCAAAATCCAGGAGCTTAAACAGAAAAAAGCAGCAGTAAATAACAGTAAGACAAGAACTAAAAAAGTACAGGCACAAAAAGAGTACACTGATGCCCACAAAGAAGTGAAAAGAACCATCAAGATAGACAAGAGAAACTACCTTGAAGGACTGGCAGCAGAGGCAGAGGAAGCGACTGGAAGTGGAAACATGAAGAAGCTGTACGACATCACCAAGAAGCTTTCCAGCAAGTACAGTAATACAGAGAGACCCATAAAGGACAAGAAGGGAAAGACCATACCAAGTACAGAACACCAAATTATTCATTTGATGGTCAGAACATTTTGAAGAACTGTTGAACAGGCCAGCACCACCAAATCCCCCAGAAATCCAGCCAGCCAACGCAGATCTCCCTATAAGTTGTGATAATCCCACCATGCAGAGATGAGATCAGGAAAGCCATCACCCAGCTGAAGAATGGCAAGGCTGCTGGGCCTGATAACATACCAGCAGAAGCCCTCTGAGCAGACATAGAGACTTCAGTGGAAATGCTATACCCTCTTTTTGTAAAGATATGGGAGGAAGAAGAAATACCAACTGACTGGAAGGAGGGACACCTCATCAAGATCCCACAGAAAGGCGACCTCAGCAACTGCTCCAACTACAGAGGAATCACACTCTTGTCAGTACCAGGAAAAGTCTTCAACCGGGTCCTCTTGGAGAGGATGAAGGAGGCCGTCGACCCCCAGTTACGAGATGAGCAAGCGGGATTCCGGCAAAACAGATCGTGTACGGACCAAATAGCTACTCTTCGCATCATAGTCGAGCAGTCATTGGAGTGGAATTCTTCGCTCTACATCAACTTTGTCGATTATGAGAAGGCATTTGACAGTGTAGACCAAGAGACACTCTGGAAACTTCTTCGCCACTATGGCATTCCAACCAAGCTGGTGAACCTGATCAAAAACACCTACAACGGAATGTCATGTAGAGTTAGTTGTTCATGCAATACACCACACAGACACCTTCCTAGTGCAGACTGGCGTCAGGCAAGGCTGCTTGCTGTCACCATTTCTCTTCCTTCTTTTCATTGATTGGATTATGACGACAACCAGCAATGGGCGGAGAAATGGTATCCAGTGGACATTGTGGAGTCAACTTGAGGACCTGGACTTTGCTGATGACCTAGCGCTCGTGTCCCACAGTCAGCAGCAAATGCAGGACAAGACCGACATACTGGCAGCCACATCTGCACAGGTGGGCCTCAACATCCATAAAGACAAGACCAAGATCAAGATCAACTATACCAGTAACAACCCAGTCACACTGCAGGGAAGTCCCCTGGAAGAGGTGGAGTCCTTCACGTATCTAGGCAGCATTTTCAACCAGCAGGATGGCACCGACGCAGATGTCAAGGCAAGGATTGGAAAGGCGAGAGCAGCTTTCATTCAGCTCAAGAACATCTGGAGCTCCAAACAAATTTCTTTGACTACCAAAATCAGACTGTTCAACTCCAACGTGAAGTCAGTCCTACTGTATGGGGCAGAGATTTGGAGAACCACCAAGTCCACAGTAAAGAGAGTTCAGACTTTCATCAACAGCTGCCTAAGAAGAATTCTCCAGATTCGCTGGCCAGACACCATCAGCAACAACAACTTGTGGCAGAGAACCTCCCAGCTTCCAATAGAGGATGAGATAAAGAAGAGAAGGTGGGATTGGATTGGACACACCCTACGTAAGCCGCGAACCAACATTACCAGACAGGCATTGAGGTGGAACCCTCAAGGCAAGAGGAGAAGGGGACGACCAAGAAACACCTGGCGACGCGACCTTGAGGCAGACATCACTAAGATGGGTTACACCTGGAGTCAGCTTGAGGGGATGGCACAGGACAGAAGCGATCTTTTGTGGGTGGCCTATATCCTGGCAGGGGTGACAGGCAAAACTAACTAACTAACTAAGCAATGTACTGGCAATGAAACTCCCTTTTCAGAGTTGTGAATGACCTTCTCTCTGCATTGTTTAGTGGAAAGGTTACATTCCTTGCCCTGCATGACTTGTCTGCAGCAAAACAGACACAACATACCAGAATGTTTTTGGTATTCACAAAATAACTTTTACTATAGTTCAAGTTCTAACTAGTCCATAGGACACAAATTGTGTATATTAATAGAACACATTTAAGCCCACTTGATATATGTATTGGTGTTCCACAAGGCGCTGTTCATGGCCCAGTTCTCTTTATTCTAAACGTTAAGCACACTCATGTGTCACAAATCAAGATCTGTTATCCCACCATCTGTACACTGATCACAATCAAATATACAAAATCTAGCTGCCCAACTAAAGTTTATGCTACCATCCAAGGCATAGAGAAGTGCAATTATATTGTGTAGTCATGGGTGATATGCAACAAGCTGCAAATGTATAATAAAACTGAAGCCATTCTGATTACCATGCAAAACTTTCTCATTCATATCTTTTACTTTAAAAAGTAACAACAATACCAACATTAAATTCACATAGTCAGTACAAAACTTAGGTGTCATTCTTGTCAGTACACTCATTGCATCCATGCATCATAAACTCAAGGCTCTAAAACACTTGTGTGATCCTTAGTACTTTCAAGAATGGACTATTACAATTCACTTCTATCTGGTTTTGTCACAGTATCTACTTCAGAAACTTCAAAAATGTTTTAAACACAGTAAACTCAAATATCCATTATTCTGAGAGCACAAAGAGTTAAGCACACCTCTCTCCTGCTCTGTAACTTCTACTGGCTACCCATTCCATCCAGAATCAAACACAAAATCTGTTCACTATGCTTAATTCCTTGAGTGGCTCCAGTCCAATATACCTATCTAACTTAACCCTTTGTACACCCATCAAGAAATGTGTGCCATATTCTCATTGTTTGAAATATTTAAATGAAATTTCTTTTGTGCAACAGGGTCCAGCTACTTGGAATAGATTGCCCATTGATAGTCACAAGGATACTATGATCTCATTCAAGAGAGTGTTTGTTTAAACTGACATATTTAGACTAAAATAATACTTTAGGACTTAAATATATTTACCTGCTAAATTATTATCAGCATGCTGTGTAATTTCATGGTTCTAGATTTTGTAATCTTGTTATATATGTTTTTGTGTAATCTAATATTGTAAATTGCTTCAGCTTCTAAAGATTAGTCATTGTACTAAGTCCATTTTATTATTATTATTATTATTATTATTATTATTATTATTATTATTATTATTATCATCAACCAATTGAATATAAACATATCTTTTCTTATTATATATACTTGTAATGGACAGAACTCAAAGTCAGGTCATTTATCATCCAATCTTTCCCGGGGGCTCCGAGTGGCCAAGTGGTCTAAAGCGCTTTCCGTTACGGATCACTGCCATCTCACCTCTCTCTGCATGGGTTCGAGTCTAAGATCTGGCTAATGTAGTTATGTGAGAAAGCTTGCCAGTAGCTTCTCGTGGGTCAGGGTTTCTTTCCGGGGGGTTTTCCCAGGTTCTTCCTCGACTAATAATACTGGCCACTATATATAGTCTATCGTGTGCTAAAAGAATGACGTTAAACCCTACAACAACCAATCATGACACACTTTAACACATGTAAGATCATATCGATGTCAATGTTATACCCCAACAATTTCAATTTCAACCAGTATAAGTATATCAATGTCATAATACCCACACAATTCCCATCCAATATCAATCACTATACGCATATCAATGTTATAATGTTATAACCACACAATTCCCATCCAATATCAATCATTATACGCATATCAATGTTATAATGTTATAACCACACAATTCCCATCCAATATCAAACAGTATACGCATATCAATGTTATAATGTTATAACCACACAATTCCCATCCAATATCAAACAGTATAAGCATATCAATGTTATAATGTTATAACCACACAATTCCCATCCAATATCAAACAGTATAAGCATATCAATGTTATAATGTTATAACCACACAATTCCCATCCAATATCAAACAGTATAAGCATATCAATGTCATAATATAATACCCACACAATTCCCATCCAATATCAAACAGTATAAGCATATCAATGTTATAATGTCACTATAACCACACAATTCTCATCCAATATCAAATAGTATAAGCATATCAATGTCATAATGTTATAGCCACACAATTCCCATCCAATATCAAACAGTATAAGCATATCAATGTTATAATGTTATAACCACACAATTCCCATCCAATATCAAACAGTATAAGCATATCAATGTCATAATATAATACCCACACAATTCCCATCCAATATCAAACAGTATAAGCATATCAATGTTATAATGTCACTATAACCACACAATTCTCATCCAATATCAAATAGTATAAGCATATCAATGTCATAATGTTATAGCCACACAATTCCCATCCAATATCAAACAGTATAAGCATATCAATGTTATAATGTTATAACCACACAATTCCCATCCAATATCAAACAGTATAAGCATATCAATGTCATAATATAATACCCACACAATTCTCATCCAATATCAAATAGTATAAGCATATCAATGTCATAATGTTATAGCCACACAATTCCCTCCAATATCAACCATTATAAGCATATCAATGTCATAATGTTATAGCCACACAATTCCCTCCAATATCAACCATTATAAGCATATCAATGTCATAATGTTATAGCCACACAATTCTCTCCAATATCAACCATTATAAGCATATCAATGTCATAATGTTATAGCCACACAATTCCCTCCAATATCAACCATTATAAGCATATCAATGTCATAATGTTATAGCCACACAATTCTCTCCAATATCAACCATTATAAGCATATCAATGTCATAATGTTATAGCCACACAATTCTCTCCAATATCAACCATTATAAGCATATCAATGTCATAATGTTATAACCGCACGATTCCCTCCAATATCAACCATTATACGCATATCAATGTCATAATGTTATAGCCACACAATTCCCTCCAATATCAACCATTATACGTATATCAATGTCATAATGTTATAACCACACAATTCCCTCCAATATCAACCATTATAAGCATATCAATGTCATAATGTTATAGTCACACAATTCCCTCCAATATCAACCATTATAAGCATATCAATGTCATAATGTTATAGCCACACAATTCCCTCCAATATCAACCATTATAAGCATATCAATGTCATAATGTTATAGCCACACAATTCCAACTGAATGCACGAATAGCCAGAGATATGAATAAAATAAAAGATCATTACAATAGTATGATTTTAAGATTGCAAGAGAAATGGACTTGTTTCATTTTGAAGATACCCTGCCTAGATAGAAAAGGTTAATCTGTGCTATACCGAGGACTCGCGTTTGATATTACAGTTATATGTTGAGTGAAAAGCATTAGATAAAAAGTTAACAAGTATTTATTCCCCTTCCTCATAATTAACAAGATCAAAAGTATTAAGGATATAAAAAATGCACATAACTTGATCATTTCATACATTAATTTATCATTTATGACCTCAATGTCTCTGTGGGGTCCCTTAGTAGTGTCATTTTAATTGCATTTCAAACCATGCAGTTGTTTATGACAACAATTAGTATGATGACATGTTCTTTTCCTGTTCATTTTAAGTTAAGGGGTGATATGTAAAGGACTAGACATATAGTACAGGCAAAATCTGTATCATCTGCATTCAATATTTGTAATGTTAAACTTTAATATTTAAAAAAAAATGTATAAAATAAATAAAGGCAAGCAATTTGACTTGTATTTACATTGACTAAACAGGATGTAGCTTCCAAATTGATGGCAATTTATGGAATTATTCTGAGAATATGATCAACTACTTCACTCCAAATATGTTACACAAATTTACTAACTCGCATATTTTAAAATGGTCACTGTTAATAAAGAACCTATCATTTGGTTTGAAACGGAAACAATATGACAGTGTAAAGGACCCCATGACTACAAAATTTAGAAATTATAGTGAATCAAATGACTATATATTTCACATTTGTAAACAAATGATTGCTGCTTTATTTTTTTTTTAAATTGGAAGCTGGGTACAAACAGCCAAGGCTTGAGAAACACTATAATGCGTAAACCACAAGATTAAAGCCATTATTCATGGACTATCAAGTAGGTGATTGATTTGTCCCCTATATGAAACCTTTCAAGTTCCCACATCACTTGTAGGACCTTGGACATGTAAAAGTCATCTAATAACTTGATCCATACTGTAGAACCTGTAAGACCACCCTTCCGCTGCAACAAATGGTTTCTCAAGATAGATGGTAATTCAAGATCATAAGACTCCATTAAGAATTTGATCTCTCCAAACAAGTGGTCGCTCACAAATGATCTTTCAAGATAGGTTTCACTATTTGATTTATTACATACAACAGATTTTGTGAAATGTAACTAGACTGAGAAATAGTCTGAATAAATCTGTTGGACATGTAACAAAAACACAACACTAATGCAAATTTTGATTTCTCCATGTTCTAAATTCATCCTTCAATTAATGACTTACAGACATCCATCACAGAAAGGTGCACATGCTAAAGTCCTGCCAAACTAGTGTACCACAGTTATCAACTGAACATTATGGATCCAGACATTATACTGTCATTTTAAACATGTATCCTATCACAAATATTTCACACAAACATGTAACACTCTGGACACCAGAAAGTGATAACATATTGTCCTTTTGGTAATGAAGTCATACAAAAGTACACTATGAAATACTCCTTATATAAGCTTAAAGCAGACATAATTTTGGGATTTTTTATCCACTTCCTGAAAATGAATGACTGCCCTTATAAAATTCAAGAGCTTATTTCAAGACAGTATACAAGCTTACTGCAACTTCGCATGTGCGAGCCCACGACTTTGCGGTTATGCACGTAGAGTTCGGATTTGAAACGATCACGAAGTCGTGGCAGGCTCATATAAGCATTAAATGCGCTCAATGCATGCATATAGCAAGCTCACTGAAATTATGCTCGTGCCAGCTAGCAATAAGCACGCAAGCTTGTGAGGCACTGTCAACCACCTAGCAAGCAATGAGCATACAAGCTCGTCACTGGCTGTGAACCAGCTTGTACTAACTGGTTGATAGTATTGTAACGTGCTTGTATTCTCATTGCAAGTTTAGCACAAGCTTGTACGTGCAAAGTAGCAAGCTCGCAATGAATTGTAATGAGTTTAATACAAGCTTGTGGTTAGCTAGTCACACTTACATTGAGACCTTTATACAGCAAACTTTGCAGTCCCTGGTCGATCAATGCGGAAGATCAAGCTTCATATAAATAAATACAGTGAATTCTCACCAAATGCAACGCAATACAAATTATGAAACAAAACTAAAATCTTACAGTGAATGGTTTTTTTCTTCAATGCACCAAAATATATTTGTTTTCCTCATTGGTGATTTAGTTTTGATATATCTCTTTGTATTGTTCCATTCTCGGAATGGATAAAAGCAATGCCTTTTTTTGATGAACCAACAACCAATGAAAAAGTAATTATAACAAGAACTATCATAAATGGAAAGTGAGATTTCTATTTATTTCAATAATTATAAAAAAAAAACAACATAAGTTTTAGAATCTAATACAATAATTAAAACCAACAAACTGACTAGAAAAATCAATATTAGATGATATTTTACAATTTAATAAATCCAACCGACTGAGAAAAAAAATCAAAGTTTAAAGGTCATTTAAAAAAATCACGTTAGGGGCCATCCATTTAGTACGTACACATGGAGGGGGGTGGGACCAAAATGAATAAGTCTGCGTATAGTGTGCATTTCTACTGATAATGTACGTATGAATAAGAAACAGGGTGGATGGGTGTGAAACCTCTATAATAATTTGACTAATATGTAACCTGATAGACTGGCTTCAGTCTATGTCTGAATATTAGCGGACACTAGTCAAACTTTGTTTTGGCATCAAGAGTATGTACACAGGTGGAGCATGTCTTAATAAGTATGCATGGGGGAGGGGTGGAAGGGGGCCATTCTTTGCCAGATTTGTGCATATGTACTAAATGGATGGTCAAATTATTTTGGGAACATCTGGCAGTCCCCACTTGCTGTTGATGGTATTCATTCATAGCTGGTGATGCCTATCTCTATCCACAGTGCTCAATGAACCAACCTCTCTAACAGTAATTGTCATAAATGGAAAATGAAACTTACATACTTTATGATTTTGTTAAAAACAACAAAATTAGTTTCTGAATCTAATACAATTAAAATAAACGAATGGACTACAAACTTAAGATCACATGACTTTTTAAATATCTTAATAAATCCAACTCGTAAGCTGTTTTGAAGTAAAATGTCTTTAAAATCAGCCCATTTCATGTAGGTAACGTCTAGCTGTGCCACACTTGCTGTTGATTATACTGTTGAACTCCTTCAAAGTTTCTGATGCCTCACTCTGTTCACAGTGCTCCTTGATGTAAGTTGAAAAACACCAGATGAAGCAGGAAGCTGATGTTTATTAGGTTTTTTGTGCTCTTGTATTGCATGCCCAGTAGCGAAATCACATTACACAATTTGCAAAACATATGAGTTTTCTCCTTTACCAGATTGTTTCGCAAATCTAAACAGGACAGCACAATTGTCATTCCAGCTCTGTTTTCTTGTCTATCATGGAGAAAATTCTGAATTCTTCTTCTTTCCTTTTCAACATGATTAGAAGTTGCATATTACGAAGATGAGATACAGTGACAGCGGTAACTGTTTGCAAAATCCAATATGGCGGGTAAATACATGCATGGTAGCCTCAATTTCGAATGAACCAATCATATTGAAGAACTGTTCCTATATACATGTGATACATTGCTATCATAATAGAACAGAGTGACCATACTAAACTGAATATCGCAATGAATTTTTTAAAAATTATTTTTAAATTAAAAACCATTTTTTGCACAAAAAACGTACACACGTAATCTGGTTCAAAATATGGAGAAAAAAAACGGTATTGGTGTTATAGGCAGTCGAGTATAACAGACTTTGAGATGAACAGCTCTACCTTTTAACTTCAATCCTTGGCATTAATTTAATGAATCTAAAAAAGTGCTTTGTTTCTAGAGGATGTATAAAGATGGAATTCTGTTTCAATCGATTACAGTATTCTGCAGTTTCAGAATGAAACTCGTACAATGTTATTTTCTACGAAAATGATGAATCAAGAAAATTTGGCCATGTTGAGAAATATATTGAAATATATACACAGTGTCACAGAAATTGTACCATTGATTGTTTGTGTCAAGCACAATATTATGCAGTCATAAAGGAACTGAGAAATAATACTGAAGTTTCAACTGAAAATGGCATGACTGATGAAAATCCTGTTAATATAGTCCCTTTGAAATCTAAGTATGTGCAGTACAAAATAGTTCCAATTACAAATGTCAAAGACTTGTGTGTGTATCTCCAATTAAATGATGGCAAGAACACTGCTTTTGCTTGTGTGCCCCCCAATTCTGTTGAATTTGATTGATAAATATACATTCATGTAGTAAGTCTGGACCATGCAGACATGTACATCTAAATAGAAGACAATTAAACCATATATATATATATATATATATATATATATATATATATATATATATATATATATATATGTACATCAAAATAGAAGACAATTAAACCATATATATATATATATATATATATATATATATATATATATATATATATTGTAAACATTTTCACTACTACTCTTTGTATGAATCCTGTATGTACTTATCCTTAAAGCTTTGTACATATTTTATTGTTGCAATAGATCAATTATCTAGTTTTAATAGCATTTGTTGTCTAAAGACACCTCATCTTGTAAAAATCTGTGCACATGTACAAATGTAAAGGCCTGACCAAATGAGCTTCTTTTAATAGTCATTATTATTATTATTTTACCAGGGGTGGCCAACTAGATGACCTAACAAATAACTATTAGAAGTGGAATTTCAATACCTTTTTCAAAACAAGTCAAGTATATTGTTTTTATATGCAAATTAATGATTTTATGCACAAAATGTTACATTTTCTAGTAATTTAATTTTTCACGATATCCATTTTATAGATAATTAATTTATCTGCAGGGTATGCTAGCAAGATCGTACCAGCAACTTTACTTGAATGTAGCCATTTTACTTCTATGAGCTCCTACGAGCTCAGTGTGAGCTCCCATGTAGTCTGCGAGCTACAGTTAAGATCGTAAGAAGCGTGCTACAAGCTATCACAAGCTCGTGAAAACTTGATTAAAGATTGCATTTTTATAAGGGTGGCACCAAAGAATAAGCAGGAAGTGATTTCTCTTCCCCGTTTTCATTAATTTTAAGCCCTGAGTATTTATATCAGATATACCTGAGAAATTCCAACTCACCAAGCTCTCTAGTAGCAACAGCAGTCAGAAAGATGGAGAAATTTATTAGATACACCAGGTAGCACAGTACGAATTGTTTTTCCATAGACCTCATTGCTTATATTTTGTGAAATAAATATACTTTTTATCCTACTTCAGCATGCATGTCACACATTGTCACAGAGAACAATCTTAGACGCTCAATTTGACAAGAACAAATCCAGGTGCTATACTGCATTTAAGAGAGATAACTCTGCTGCAACAAGAGTTATCTAGTCACAACAGACCCAGTTTCACCCATGTGTCTGACATTTTAAAAAATCATAAAAAGTAGAAAATATGATCTAGATATGAATTAACCTAATCTCACATGTTGCCAAGAGGCTTATTTTTTAAAAACTTAACAGAGTAAAACTGCACCAATCACTGCTAGTGTTGTTGTTTATTTCTGAATGTAATGTTCCATACAAATTAAGCTCTGTCTACCTGGGGTTGTACAATTGGTACCGTTATTGCACCAAGTACATACTCTACCGCTAGTGGGGATCAACATCTGTTTAATATGTCTGGCATTACAAACTTTTTTATGTGCAAGCATTGTCCTCATAGCCTTTTCCAAATGATGAATTTAAAGACCAGTGAAAATGCAGTATCACAAAAGTTAATATCTAAGAAAAACACAAAAGGAATTCACATTATGCTGAGGGTCAGACTGGCAACATATACACTCAGGACCATGTGAATATCATAAAACATCTTTCAACAAGTACTGTCATTTAGGATTAGAGGAAATAACAAGATTTTCCAGATAGCTTTGTAGTTGTTGTAGTAGGGTGTAATTCTATTTTTCAGCACAAGATAGACTATATGTGGCAGCCAGTATTAATAGTGGAGGAAGAACCTGGAAAACCCCCAGAAAGAACCACCGACCCACAAGAAGCTACTGGCAAGCTTTGTTACATACCCACATTGGCCGAATCCGAGACTCTAACACGCAGCCAGAGGTGAGATGACAGTGATACGTAACGGAGAGCGCTTTAGACCACTCAGGACCCGTCCAGATAGCTGTTGCTGGGCTTGGCATAACATCTTCTAATACTATCAACATACAATGTACATGGATATAAGTAGTTATTGCCATGGAAATCCAATATTTATATGCTTATTCATTAAGAAATGATTTGCAATATGATCAAAACAGTAACCATATTCAATGTCCAGCAGGAACCATGCATTTTCATTTATAAAACAACCAGACAGCAGAAGAACTAAGTCTTTAAATCAAAAACCCCATGCTGACAATTATATATACAAGTCAAACCAATAACAAGAAGTTTGATGACCAACAGAACCATTTTTACTTAAGGCCAACTAGACTCCAGGAAAAAACTGTGCCAAGTTTTAACTTTGAGATAATAGACAATGAAAACAAATCATGATGGGCCTTAGCAAATGTGGGGCCTAATCTGGATCACTGTAGCAGAGGCCCCTAGATTGGATTTAAATGTAGGGCTCCCTGTGAGCATGGCATTTGGAAATAAGATTTTTTTCCCCATTAGTTTAACATTTTCTCTCCATAGATATATTATTTTAAATTACTAAACGCACAGGCCTTGATTGAGCCAAATCAGTCCAATTGGTGTAAGGCTGGCCCTGGAAACAATACCATTGCCTAACATAAGCTCTTCTGGTCTCCAAATGGTTGAGCAAGAAATTTGGGAAACCCTAAAAAAGTTTCAGAAAAATCAATACAGCACATTCTACTTTTGCTGAAATTCCAATTATTTTTCATTTAAAAACTATATTAGCTTTAGAGTTGTCATCAAAATGCATTTATTGGAATTTCTACCCATTATCACTACTTTTCATCATGTATAAGATTAAGAGCCATTCAAATTTTATTACTGGGTCAAGTCTTACTGTAATACACATTATAAATTCATCAACAAATCTATGCACACAATAATATTTAAAGCTGAAATTCTAGATCCTTTCTAGCAAGAAGAAAAATTATAAAATAACGATTAAGAAATTTTATGTAAAATCAATTTTGACATTGAGTATTTCTCAAAAACCTCATGCCAAAACCTGGATTCGAGAATAAACTGGAAACAACCGCTCAATTTCCATCTAAAATATGGCATCGTGTTGAGTTATAAATGTTTGATTTATTTTTAAATAAATTAAACACAGAGTGAATAATCCCATGTTTTGATGCCTTGATAAGTTGCAATATTCCTGGGATGAGGAACAGGTTACTGATGCTGCAACTCAACTGAGAGACAAATCAATTTCATTTAATCAAGATAAAACCCATTGTATTAGCACAACAAAATCTCAGAAATTAAATCTTCCCTTTAAAAACAGAGATATGGACCCTGATTCAAATCAAAAACCAATTTTTTGTCTGTCATAATAATGCAGAGACAACAGTATTGGGAAATATTGACTCTAATATGTTGGACTTTCATAATTTGACAAAACTTTCCTCTCAGTAATTTTTAGGTGATGAAGAAAATCCACATGCTTTGGTGAAAAGTTCAAAAGTAAGCTAGTGTATTATCAATGTTGCATCTTTGCTTATAATACACGACAGGTTGCTTTTCACCCTTATTGTCTTTGCTCTTCCAAAACTGGGGGGGGGCATGGGTGACCAAATTTAAGACTGCCTGTTTGAATCCCATTAACAGTTCAAACCAGACACACTTCATGTTCTTAGGCAAGGCCATTCACTCTCCTTGCCTGGACCTGATATAACTTTCAAAGCGTTACTGTGATATTAACTTCATCCCAAGCTACTCATTCAAATTACATGTTCTACCAAGTACCAACTATGTCACACATTCAATATTTCCCTTGAAATATCACAATTGCCTGTTTTCCTTGGAACTTAAAAGTGTGCTCCTAGAATATAGAAAAAGACAGCGAAACAAAAGATTTCAATTATCATCTAATATAACTGGTTTTTCTTTTGTCTAAATTTTAAATATATATATATATATATATATATATATATATATATATATATATATACACACACACATATATTTGCATTACTATACTGTTTGTTCTAATTTGGTTTGTGCCAAACTAATCAGGCTTTACACCCAGTGACTCTATAACCCATTAGTTATTAGATATGTATGATTTACTTAGTTCCATGCAGACCAGGGAAAGGAAGCTAAAACTGTTTTCTTGGACACAAGTAAACCATTGATCATGTTTGGCACTCAGGATTGATTATTAAACTGAGAAATAATGACATTCAGGAAACACTCTAGTCTAGTGCCATGGCTCGATTATTTATTATTTCAAAAACAACCTCCCTCAGAATTCCTGATAACAGATTTTCAAAACAATGCAGGAATCTCTCAAGGAACAATCTTTGAACTATTATTGCTCTGATTAAATGTAAATATGTATACAATATACACATTGCTTTGCTGACAGTTATTCACTATATATAATTGCTGAAAATTCCAAGTGAGTAAAATAAATGAAATTCTACATTTGGATATTCAATAAAACACATCCAATTTGTCAGAAGCTAGTGGATTTTAACCAAGATAAAACTAGAAAAGTCAATGTTCAAAACAATCATGACTGACCAACAGATGGATAGCAAAGGTATTTAAATAAAACATCCTACCACAGGTAGATATTATATTGCATATTAATGCTACAGTGCATATGAAATGTGTGGCTTTATACTATGTATGTAAATATGCATATTATATTGTGGACGACACACAGGGATTAATTTCATGTAAATTGTCACCATCTTTAAATACATATATGATCATTAATATTACATGCTTTAGTATTAATTATTATTTATATTATAATACCTGGGATAACTGTATAATGCAAGAAAATAATCACTGGAAGAAAGAAAAAAATTGGAAGTTATGAGAATAGCTACCAAGAGTGTATCCTGGACACTAGTATATGTGAAAACCGGTGGTCAAGCAAGCATAAACCAATTCAGTTGTTTGAAAGGTACCATGATCTTGCTACAAACTACATGCTGTACACAGGATCAAATGTATCAGCTTGGATGAAGGGACAATGAAACACCCTTTTTTAAACTGCCTTGTAAACTCCAGACCCTTACAAAACCTTGAAGATAGCTATCAAACAATACTAAAAAAGTGGTTAAAAATGAAGATCTGGGTGTGAGGCAACCCCTGTGAGTCCCTCCAAATGGACACTTTTCTTGTAATCTGAGCCTCAGAAATTTAAATGAAAGTTGGTCCTAGTAAATATGACCAGATCTCATCATTATATGCTGCCCATATTGATGGATGGGAAGGGACAGATGACCTATAATGGCACAATCTCAGCCTGTTCTTTTAACACATTAACCCCTAGCAACAACTTTATGGGGCATGAGGTAGCAGTATATTTGCATGGTCTGTAGTGTCAAGGTCATGCATGATACACTAACGTGAGTGGTATTATAGAAAGCTAGACAGATTTAGTTCTACAATGATACCAAAAAATCTGGACATTTTAGTTGCACTACAAAATACAGAGGAAAAGCACAAGTTTTTGGACCTGTTTTTTTTTTTAACCCAAAAATAGCCCATGGTCGGAATCCAAATTTGTGTCCAGATTTTAGACTTTATGGCCTCAGATCTACAGCAGACCGGTCTGAAGTGTACACAGGTGAATCTGTGCAAAAAGTTGGATAAGGTGGTCATTTTGAATAAAAAGTTTTCTCCATACAAAAATTATGGGTCCGTTAATCAAAAAAAATATTTACAAAAATTAAAGAACTCTGTTTTTTCGCCTTCTGCTCATGTGCCAGCAAACCAACCAATGAAAATCATTTTCTTTAGCATGGCTAGCCATATGTCTAACAGAATATTGCTTAGAAATCGATGTATTAGGATGTATTCAGAAATAGTCCATAAAGTTTGTTTCCTACTCGCATTTCAAACGAAAACAGCAAAAACCTCCAGGGGTTAATGTGTTAAAGAACTGACCAAGACTGACAGGACTTCCTAATCCTGTTATAGTCCCTGATTCCATATAAGTAGGTTATGCTAGTCCATAACTTGACATCAACACTGCTGTGGAAGTATGGCCTAGTCATCCATGATGTCATAAATGAGAAGGACCATTCTCTGCTAAGTAGGAATGGATGCACACACACTGTAAAGAGATCATAGGAAAGAAGGGTCCAGCCAATAGCCTTCCCTAATCTGGCATGTATACACAGGCTATGACAATGCATAGTGCAAGATCAACCAAACATTATTCATCATAATGGATAATAGTTGTTGTTGGGCAACTGCTAAACATTCAAAAATAACTGAAACAGTTATGAAAACTCGGTTTAGTTGTGACCTAAAACATTCACTTAAGGGGAAGAGGAATAAAAAAAAGTGTGATACTGATAATAAAAGCCACAACAAGCAGTACAAGTACAGTGGGATCCCGCTATAACCCGCCCCGCTATAACCCGAATTCGGATATAACCCGGTCGTGGCATGGCTCCCGAACTTTCGGGTAATTTATTGCAGGTATTTTTCTCAAAGACCAAAAAAAAATTAAAAAATTTACATATGAAAAAAAATAATTGAGAGTTTAATTATCATTCTCATATTCGTCTAAACAGTGTGAAAAAGAACGTGTAGAAAATGTATTATCAAATTTCTTCTAGTTTTGTGCCAAAATAAGCGTCGGAAATACGAACCAATTGCTGGGTCTACTGAGAACTTTGATCTTTGTTTATTGTTGAAAAATTACAGCTCATAAGTGTCAATATTATAATTACTGATTCCTGAGTAATGAAGCCATCGTGTCTACTTTGTGTTTGTCTTGAATGCATTCCGAATACAATCGTTGCTCAACTAATCTCCCATATATGTTCTCTTAATTTCATTCACAACTAAGCAACAGCCAATGCGGCGGTTGATAAAAGATTCTCACCAGAATGTATAAATCAATTAATTTAAGTACATTGTTTATCATCAAAGTGAACTGCCGAGCTAAACAGTGACATAATTCAGTGGTTAAAATACAGCCAGTTCTGCCTGCTGTATTTATTGGAGTACATCAAAAGAACATGACGCAATAACTGGGCGGCAAGTTCAAAGGACTTTGACTAGCAGCTTGGGTGGGAAAATGTGCTGAAATTTACAATGACTGAATTCAGAGACAGAAAGATCCTGAGATGTACATGTAGTTATTATAAGAATACACTTTAGCTTCCATTATTTAATCTATGGACATGTACTATTTCATCATTCATTACGTACACCCGTTACGTAATTTTTTTTTTTTTTCTTTTCATTGAATTCAGTCACATAATGATCTGTGACAAAATTATTGAATATTTTACATCCGTGTGTGGATATTTTCGATGGAAATATTTGTATTATGGATTCAATGTATGTTACAAGAATCGCTGGTGAGTACACGGTGTTGATACTCTTTTCATGCAATAGATTATACATGTATACATAAATTAGACACGTGTATGTACCAATGCATGGTTCTCTGAATAAAGTAATATATTATATCTGCAATTTCTGTTACCACAGCAAATGTTTTTCTCATTTAATATATATTGATCAAAAATGGTAATTGTGCCATGCATTTTCGCACCCGTCTTTATGTAAACCCCCCTCCCCCAATTAAATCCAAAAATGTGTTGGTATTGTACATGGTTGCTTATAACACGGTTCGGTTCATAGCCCAGTCGGATTCTATGGCTCCCAACTACCGTGTTATAGCGGGGTCCCACTGTATGCCTCAAAAACACAAGATAGCTTGTCTGGAAACTATTTACAACAGAATGAGGATATAAACAGTCAAACAATATCGAGAAACATAATGTGTGTTTATGTGGAAACTTTTAAGTAGAGGTACAGCTTATGCATCCAACTTAATGTGTGTGTGTGTGTGTGTGTGGAAACTTTTAAACACAGGCACAGCTTATTCATCTAACATAATGTGTGTGGGTGTATCTGTGGAAATGTTTAAGTTGAGGTACAGCTTATACATCCAACAGAATATGTTTGTGTGTGTATGTCTGGAAGCAATTTAAGTAGTGTGTGTGTGTGTGCAAACTTTTAAGGTACAGCTTATAAACCCAAGCATAATGTGTGAATGTGTGGAAACCTTTAAATAGAGGCACAGCTCATACATCCAAAATAAAGTGTGTGTGTGTGTGTGTTCTTTAAAGTATAGGTACAGCTTATATGCCCATCATTGTGTGTACGGAAACTTCTAATTCGAGCTACAGCTTATACATCCAACATAAATGTGTGTGTGTCTGTGTCTGAAAACATTTAAGTAGTGGTACAGCTAGCTTATAATATACCCAATGCTCGTGCATGTGTGTGTGTGTGTAAACCTTTAAGTACAGGCACAGCTTATACTACCAACATAATGTTTGTTGTGTGTGTGTGTGTGTGTGCACACATGGAAACTTCTATGTAGAGCTACAGCTTGTACATCCAACATAATGTGGTGTGCGAAACTTTTAAGTATAGCGGCATAGCTGCCAATCCCCGAGTGCAAAAATACTGATTACTTATGACAAAAATACTGATTTTCAGGACCAAATACTGATTTTTAAATTTCAATGCGTATGTATCTATTTACAACATATACAACCATCAGTAAAGTTGGACAGTGCCTTACACAATAAATTAATGTCAAAGATGCACATGTTGCACATTTGTACCTAATCTGGAGTTGCACGTGTTCCATATGGGTGCTCATTCAAAAGGTGCAAGAGTGCAACACCCTCAAACACAAGCTATTTATAGGAACCCTTTCAACACCTTATTATTTTTTAATAATTAATTCCAATGTACCAATTTTCATTCATTATCTCAATTCTGTAATTTTCTTATTGAAATGTTTTCGTTCAAGCATAAGAATTATCTTTTGCGATTTTAATGTCTGAAAAACTTGTAGAAAATAAATTGCCAACAACATTAGTAACTGAAAAAGGAAGGTTTATTTCTAAAAGAAATTTAAAAATCATATTTCGATCGATGTGCATTAAGGTTCTCTCTGTCATTTATCTACGTCGTAAGTTCAGACTGAGTTGTGTGTGATGAAGCAGGAAGTTGATGTTTATTAGCTTTTTCGTGCTCTTGCATTTCATGGGCACCCCTGTGCCCAATAGCGAAATCACGTTACACAATTTACAAAACGTCAATTTTTCTCCTTTACTATATGGTTTCACAAATCTATACAAGACGGCACAAATATCCTTCCAGTTGTCTCCTATTTCTTCTGCAGAAAATTCTGCCTTCGAATTTATCATGATTAGAAGCTGAATATTACGAAGACTAGATACAGCAACAGCGGTAACTATTCCAAAATCCAATATGGCAGATAACGACAGGCCTGGTAGCCTCGATTTCAAATGAACCAATCGTATTGTCAAAACAGAACTAAGAGCGCGTTCTAAACTGACAATTCCAAAGAAATTTTATTATTTTTTTAAATAAAAAAAGTATTTTTTGCAAAAAAAAATGTACACCCATATTGAGGTCCAAAATATGGGACAAATACGGAAAAAACGGGACAGTTGGCAGCTATGTAGAGGTACAGCTTATACACCCAACATAAAGAGTAGAACAAGATCAATGGATGAGTAGAACAAGATCAATGGATGAAAGGCAAGCTTCTGAAATAATCAATATTGGTTCATCCTTTGGTAAGCCTTAATAGGCTGTCACTGACAGAGTAGACTTGGAATGTTGATGTGTTGGATCACTTATCCACAGAAAGCTCTAAATGAAAGGCTATACCAATGAAATGCCAAAAAGAATCCATAGCTATTGACATGGCAAATCAACATGCCATTGATTACATATACACATTACCAAAACCTACCATAACCTGAATGGGTGCATATTGGATCAGCATCATTTTTTGGTAATACCAACTACACTAAAACTGGCCAAAACAAAATTGTCAAGATGCCAGCTAATTGCCAGCTGTATTAGAAACCAGAGCTGCACCATTTTCATCATGGACCAAGAAAATATCATGAGTCTTCAGGTCAAACCCATGTTAACAAGTCTTTCTGTTCAGAAGGAGCTGCAATAATAAGATTTTCAATATGGTTACTGTGGTAGCCATGTTCAAAGGCCAACCGGCACCATATGATGAATGTGTAGATTAAATAAGCATCTAAATGGTGTACTTGACAAACAACGGAAAATACAAATACCACCCAAGTATGAAAAAGATGCTACAGTACAAAATTTAAACAATGCCATCACTTATTTGTTTTTCTCAGTTTGTAACCCAGAAGCTTGCTTTAAGGATGGGTCTATACTCAAAAATATGTCTTGAAATGTCAACTTCTTGACATTTTTAAGGACAAGGTGTTCCCCTAAGTTTAAAAAGATACTTGAATTAGGACATTCAGTCCAACAAGTCCCATGTTCTTTTGCTTTAAGTCCTTTTCAGATTAAATCATCAGAAATCGTATTGGAAAACAAATACTATAACTGATTAAGGAATACACAGAGACCTACAGAAAAAAGCAGTCAAAATAAACATTACAGTAAACAAAGAATATTACCTTTAACACAAAGAGTAATCATTTGTTCACATTTTCTCTTTATCAATTAATGAAATGCAGGACCATAAAAACTTTTTTACGAGGGGGGAGGGGAAGGGCAATGGACAGGCATGATACCCCAGTGCTAGACATCACTATAAACTGCTTCACTGCACACATCGTAGCAATATGACTGAAAAATTGTAAAAGCTACGTTAAACAAAAATCCTAATCAAACAAACAAACAGGAATGATGAGAACATTGATCTTATCTTTCACTTAGACATACCATATATGCTCACTGATTTAAGGAATACAGACCATAATCTGCCATTGCATAAAATGCATCTACATATCTAAACCTAATCAGTTTGTTAAAAGTAATCAGCAGAACAAACAATATAGACCTTGCTCTGCCACTGCAATATACAACACAATAAATGAGTGTGTATTATGCAGTTGGGCCATAAACATGAAGAGACAGTGCAATAGTTATCATATTTATAAAGAAATCATTGTGACACTGTAGCGTGACAGTACAATAGTTGTCATTTTCATCATGGTATCACTGTCAGACTATAGCATTATATTATGTAACTCATAAAGTATTATCAACATGACATATTATACTTATTGCCTTTATCAAAGTGCTGGTGATATTTTTTTCTTTCCTGGCTATTGCACAACAAAGGCTGTCAGATAATTTAATTCAAACTTGGAATAACAATCCAGCAAATTCATCAACTGTATGTTCAAATACAGACCTTGCATTATAACAAAACATGAACTGTCTTAATTTTATGCAATCCTAACTTACAAGATACAAACATGTAATTCAACACTATTTTACCTGCACAGACTATGTTGAAAGTTGTAATAATATTAATGTAAAATAAACGCAATTTTATTTAAAGTTCCCAAGGCTTAAAACATAAAAATTCTTTAAAAAAATTTAACACCAGATGCAAGATATAATGTAAGCCTTATATTCATTTTACATTATGATTCTTACTGAAAGTGTATGTCCAGCACTTTCCAAGCTACTAAAGCTAGCAACTTGTGGCCAAACATACTAAATTTATATACTAATTATTCTGTTTCTATGGTAATATAAAAAAATATTGAAATATGAACTTTTATGCGTCAAAAAGGCATCTATTTCAACTTGCTCAATGTGTACAAAGTTCGGTTGAAATGCCTTAAATGGTATGAGAGTTCTGCTCTTGAAATGAAAATGTCTAGAGACACAGGCTTGCCAGATATCAAAATGTGTATCAGACAACACTGGCATTCCAGAAATCAAAATGCATACAGTTGACAAAGACATTCGAGATACCAAATGTAGACAGACACAACAGTCATTCCAGATATCAAAATGTCAATGGATAAAAAATTGTTTACAGACACGCAGGTGTTTCACATATCAAAATGTTTACACTTACAAAGGCATCAAAATGTTTACAGACACAACAGTCATTCCAGATATCAAACTGTTTAGTCTGAGACACCCCAGTTATCAAACTGTTTACACAAAAGTATTCCAGGTATACACAGGCACAAGGTTTTCAGAGATGCTTCAATTCAGTTTGTAAGGCAGTTTGAGAGTCCTGCTCAGAGTCCAATTATTTTTTTTTATGAAGAAACACACAGAGGATATACTAATGAAACAATGAAACTGTCATACACTTGCTCCAGTCAAGAGTTAAATTACACGAGTATGAAAATTCATTTCAAAATCTATTTTATACAATGTCCATAAGACTTGATATAATCTACAATAAATTTAAAATCTCCAACAGCTGTGACTATCATTGTATCAGCAGGATAGAAAATGGAAAAATTATTCTTCAATTTAAATGCACAATGCCTTGTCAGAAACAAAATGGGAAAGATTCATGAAAAATGAATTCTTAATTATTTTTCACAGGCCTATACTAAGGTATACATAATATAGATGTATCAGCAATGACTTTTAACACAAACATCAATATGAACTAGCAGAAACATTTTGGACAGAAAAAACAGAGAAATGAGATTTTACTAAATAGCAGCAGAAAAACAGTATACCATTATATCAAACAGCATGTTATGTATCCAAGTTAAGTTCATGATTACTGACATGCCCACTTTCTTCTATGTTATTTTATATGAGAAAGGTATATGTTATTATTCAATTCAAGACCAACCCACCCAGTTTTAAAACAAAATGAACTTAAAAAATGTACATCCATGCATGTCTGAAGAGCTATAAGGGACAAATTACACTCATCACGACTCCATTTCTGCTCCAAAGGAAAATCGTTTATGAAATGTGTCGGAAGATTATAGACCACAAGTTAAAATATAGGAACTATTAAAGCTGGGTATCACAAAAAAATTGCATACCATGGTTTTTCAGAGCATACCATGATACATACAATGGTATATCCCAAGTCAATGTTATAGTGTAAGGTATGAAACATATTGGTAACTTCTATATGTAAATAGATGGAACAAAATATCTTGCTCTGATTTATAGCAAAACAACATGATATTATATCCATATTATTTGGAAAAGATTATTTCTAATCTTTAGATACAAGAAAAGAAAATAACAGCCCTTAATTAAATGACTTGTACTTTATAGTAAATGAATTTGCTATGTTATTTCTTAGACAAGTTGTAATCTAAAAGCTGTAACTATAATTAAGCTTACACTCTAGCTGATACCATAAAAGACATAATAATAAAACCAAGTGCTTACATTAGAGCTGGCATTGATAAAAATACAAAGTAATGATACCACTGGCAACAATTTCTAGCTACAATATTAATATGCTGGGGAAAACACCCAACCAATATATGTATCAGAGTGGGTCAGTAAATATAAGAGATGTTCGACAACGAAAAAAAGATTAAGTGGACTTGAGAAAATATGTAAAGTTCAGACAGAAAACAATTGCATTCCTGAAACTCTAAGAATGATATGCTGTCATAAAAAAGAATACATAAAATTAACACGCTCAAATACACTAGAAAATAAACTAAAATATGGGATGTCCTTGGTCTTTTTTCCCATTTTTTTGTTTCAGAAAGCCGGATTTGGCCACCATATTGGCACATTTAACACAAGTCAAAAGAGTGATTAAAGGATTGTGCATATATTTATATTTGCATTCACCCTTTATTTGTGACAAAGTCAACTGTTTTGTAAAATATATTAAAAATATGTGAACTATTATGTCAACAATAATACATGTATAAACAGTTAATAACATTTGAGTCCAAATATGATTCATTTGGAATTGCTGCACATTCCTTACTGATGGAAACAACCCATTGAGTGAAAAACCCTCCAAATTTAATGGAAACAATAAATTTTAATGGTACATAATGCACTAAAAGTAAAAAAATATTTACATATATCAAAAAGCATTTTTTATAGCATGTACAAAGGATGTCTGAATTACTTTTTTGAAAACTATCAAATGGGTAAATTAAATGACAAATTATGTGTTTGCTAAATTTACTCTCTTTCATCATTATTTTAATTTCCAAGTAAATCTTCCTCACTAAAGGGGTGACTTGTCCTTGAAAATAAGTTACATTCATGGCTGTCTAACATTGTTTATCGCAACTCAACTGATTACTACACAACTTAAATGCTTTCATTGCCAGATACATTGTTTTAAAATAGATATTCATTGCCATCTTACAGTTTTCATTGTCTTCTGTGACTCTGGCCACTAGACAAATGTTCCTAGGAAAACGTTACTGACTTTCCAAGGTATTAGTCCAAGGACAACATGTTTAAAAACCAATGTCCAAGGCTTTTATTGTCAAATGTTCAAGGTTCACCTCAGACTTCGAAGGTTATTTTTGTAACCAATACTCCGAGGTTTACTAGGAATCCTTGGACATGTCCATGGTTTTCAAACATTCTGATAATTCCTAGGACAAATTGCCAAAGGATTCCTTGGACACCTTCAGGCATAAAACATCAAAGCAACAATATTGAAGCAAATATTACAGAACATAATAATACATTTTATTTTTACTTTGTTCAACACAAATATCAAGAATGCCCATATGTTTCCTTTACTGCCAAACTTTCCATTTAATTCTGAAAATCCATGCATCTATATACTGGCTTCATGATGGTTTAAACACTTCACTGATTTTCATGTTTATCATCGATTATTTGATATTATGCCAATTCTTTCTGATCAATTCAGTAAATAAATAAAAAATATTGGTTGAAAATAGAAAATATAACATAACTTATTGGCAGCCTTAAATTTACAAATCATGTTTGGAATCTTTTAGTTTTGAAAACAAGTGTAAACCTGAAAACACTTTATTTCTATAACTGCCTGTTTTTAGAATTTGGAACTAACATTATAAACATTTTATAATAAATACAGTTAAGATTATATTCTGTTCCTGGCTTTATGCCTGACAAGTTCAAACTAATGTATCATTATTTCACTGTATACTCCAATGCTGTATTATCGTGAAATCTATATTATCATGGCAAACAGGATTTTCTGATTAATTTTGGATACATGCCATTAATCGGTTGTTCACAGAGGTAAATGTGTAGCTAGTAAGGATGCAAATAATTTTTTGTGCAATTTCCTCTGAAATGTCAACATATCTTATAAGTTTACAATGAAAAAGAATAAACATCACTATTTGTAAAGTCCATGCAATTACATTGATCAGACAAAACTCCAGTTAAACTTGCTATACCTGATTTAGCTTTGATTATGAAATATATTCAATTTATCATCTGATGTTTGATAATTATAAGTCATTTACTGACAGTGACACCCATAACCTTACTCACTTGGAATTTATTCTATGGTAGCCAATATGGACACAAATTGACAAAACGCTGCTTATGGTCCTATTTATCTTACACAAATAGGAAAGCAATAATAAACTGCACCACTTTAATCGACACAATGCTTATTATATAATAATTATGTAACAGTTATTCTAAGATCCATTTTTGAGTCATTAAATATTGTTCAGATTTTATTGTTCTTTCAACGATTTTAAACACGACTTCATTTTCATGTTTAATAATAATAATAAGGAATTAAAACCATTATTTCTTTTCTTCTAAATTCAACTAATATTAATGGGTTAGTTTACTCTGCTCTATTCAAAATGGGCATAGTTAAATAATTGTTATCATTAAAATGGTGCCTTGTAATTCATGTCCAAAGAATTACAACTGAATCAGTAACAAAGATAAAATAGAAAAACAACAATAAGAGAGTATTATTATTAAGATTATTATCATCAAGATTAGTATTATCATATATCTATAAGGATTAAACAAAAGCATAGATTAAGCAAGAACACTGTCCAATTTCCATACCATTGTCTAATGACAACTTTTTAAACAAAAATCTTTCTTCTACAACACACACAAACTATCAATGAGATAAAGATGGAAAAAACAATAATTTTACAGAATGTTGTAAGGCCTACATGTTTGTCTTACGATGCAATCCCTAGTGGGTAAATGACATCATACAGTATTTATAGTTTGCCAAACAACTGCATTTACACAGAAAACAGATGCAATTGACTGGAAAACTGATGCAGTGTACAGCCGAAACAAAAGTAAATAAATGTTCTTATCTTTTTCAAATTTAATGTAATGTAATATTTTTTAAAAAGAAACGAACTTACCTCCAATCCATCCAATAATTCCTTCTATAATCTCAAAACTCTAAAACCTTGCAGACAACAAAATCACCAACATTGTAATCTTGAGTGTCTTTCTTGGTTCAACAACATTTACGAACATATTTTCCAGTAATAGAATTATCATATCCATAATGCAAACAAGTTATGGCGATTGATGAATTAAAGGACCACTCCTTTATAACACAAGTTTTCACAGATCAGTTTGCTATGAATGAACCACTTTCAAATTTATTATTACAGCATGCACATGATTGATTGATGAAATGGCTGCTGTGATAGGATAATTCCATTCTCTGCCACCAATGGAATTATGTCAAAGAAATATTTCCCAAACTTTCCACAACTTAAGTATTTTTTAAATTTAAAAGCAGAAGTAGATTAGCACTGGCTACGAACATTACATAGTCATCTTTCAATGATCTAAATTTTGTTCTTTATGATAAAATTATCAAGCCAAATTTTAAAAAATTCCAAGTCAGCCAACCATCACCGTTTAAGCTGCTGACCCTGTCACTTTTTCCTTGGTTTCAAATAAAAAATTAAAAATATTATATATAAAAAAACATTGCAGACGAAACTTGAAGTGTTTAGTACCAATAGGAAATACACATGGGGTAATCTCATAAACATATATACAAGGGAGTCTTTAACAACGCACTGACATTATCAGAGTGTTTAAGACAAGCAAGGTCAAGAAACAGAATTCATGGATAAACTTTGCCGTGTATTTGCAGTTGGGAAACTATCTGTGCCCAATGAATATATAAAGGGAAGAGTTCATCTTCAGGTGTTAGAATTTAGGTGCATAAATTAAAATATTTATCAACTAGTACACCAACACAAGCATGTGTTTTTTACTTGATTATTTACCACTCACAATTTAGGTACAATTTTAACTACTGACATACCTTTTTACTTGACCAATGAAAGGATAAATGTTGTTTTTACATGGAAAATGTATTTTACAATATGTACCTTGTTTGTCTACATTTTATGTGAAAATATTGTTCAAATGTATGTTATCAAAAACTTTGGAGGTCATTTTCCATTTTATTTAATCAAAAGCCAACTTTCTTTGTGAAGTTACATATTTGTCAAATCCCCAAATGGATTATATGTTTCACAGATGAAATTTGTGTTGTACAATCTGAGTATACAACCCTCTTTTTTTTGTCAGGAAACAGAATGAAATGTTTGGCACATTCTTCCCAAATCAAATTGAAAGGGATTACATAAACTTCCATGTTAGCTGTCATATTAAAATTGATAATTAAAAATAGTGCCAAGCCAATCATCAATGCAATCTTTTCAGTCTCAGTTGTATATTTATATGTATTATTCTTGTAACTAATGTGACAAATAAACAGCCATACAATTTTTCCGAAAACATTTTTACACTAATAATGTCATAGTTTATTATACTTCTAAACTGGTACTTTAAATTATTATTCCTGTAACTAACACACAAACACAAATTCTGAGAATGACATCATGTGATCCTTTAAACACTGAAGTATTCACTTTGGAATCAGTTGTAAGAAAATATTTGTTTAAACTTGTCCTGTGTGGTTACAGGGCATTAGAACTGGGACCCCTGTGTGTTACACTAAGATGACTGTATGAAGTGATTAAAAGTGTATGTATGAATGCTAAGAATTTTTCTAAAAGGAGGGGGGGGATGTCCAGCATATATAGGTTTTGGTTCTTTATCTCATATTTTAATCTCCATGTAAATAAAATGTGAAACCAAAATATGTGATCCTGTTTGGCACCATGATGCCTGAACTGAGATGATACACTGTAAAATGCATATTAATCAATCAACATTAAGTCAATTTCTAATTCAAATCCTAGACCTGTTAGTTGTTTTGGTAATGAGAAACATTATTCATTTTAATAAACTGTAAAAAAAACTTGTTCTGAATGAATAAATATATGGAAATCTGTGAGTGCACAGTTAAAAATAACTAAGTCCATTGAATCCTAGCTAAAAAAATTCCAAGTCTACATTTCCGAGCCATGTCCAAGCTTTAAAAAAGTTGGGAATCCATGTCCAAGCTTTAAAAAAGTTGGGAATCGGACAGAAATTCATAATCGATAATCGGTTCCCCTTAACCAACTGATCATCGATTATAATCGGTTACTAAGAGCAAATTTTAAGTTTGTTAAACAGTTATATCTTTGATTAAGAGTTCATTATGTTTATAAATGTACAGGAGTAATCTTTTTTAATGACATGTATACTTTAACCTGACAATAATATTACATTGTGTTACTTTTGTTCTACAACTTTGTTAAATGAACTCAACTTTTTATGGCTGATCAGTCATATGTACCTGAAATATTGCTATAATCCTAAAAAATTTTCGTTCATATGTGATGTCTTTATAGTTTAAAGTATAGAAGGACATGTTTTTCTTGTTTGTCATTGTTTATAAATACTACAAAAGATGTTGCAATTTAACTGTAAAAAAATATACAACTGGATCATATAATAATGACTATATATGTTCCTAATTATGAATCGTAAGGTTTTTTATTTGTAGTTGTGAAGGGAATTATAAATTTCAGGTCAACTTTAGTGGCTGGGAGCTTTACTAACCTTTGTGCTTTGCATACACCTAAAAAGTAGTCTCCCTTTACACACAATCGATTATGGAATTCACAATCGATTATCTTATTGGTTTGCTCATGCAACTGATGATCGATTATAATCGATAATCGGAACAACACTATTATTAACCAAATTATTACTCAGGTAAACAAGTGGTAAATATGTTGATGAAGGTCAGGGTTTTGGGAGATTCCCATGTGAATTTTATAGTCTATTGTGTTGTAAATAAACAAGGCTTATTAGATCATTCTAGAGGGTAATTTTTCCATTAGATAATGGTTGTTTTTCAGAAAATGCTTTTAAAATGTGACCTGGGGTCAAGTAGAGAATTATATTATCTTGTGACTGTGATGATTTTAACAGTGGACTGAGTCCTGCTTTAACAGCTAACACTTTAAGTTGTATTATGGTGTGCCCAGTTTGGGCAGAATTTTATTTTTACAAACTATTAAATTCAAGCGATTATTTTCTCTGGAAATGCAAAAGTGCTCTGATAAAATTCTTGGATAAAGACATTCACCAGAATTTATACTGAATTCAAACCTGGAATAATATTTCTGTCATTCAAGAGACTGTTGACACATCAGTACTTTACAGACTAACAGACATGTCATTGCCTTCAATTTAAAATTTCTGTGAGAACTGAACTGAGATTCACTCAGGACTTTTTATTACTAGGACTTGTGTCTTTAGTTCTTGGATTTTTTTGGGATAAATTCACAATACTGTAAGTTCTTTATTCTCATTTTATTACTTTATATTCGAGGGAAATAATTTTTTTGTTCAATTTTACAAAGCTTGTTGTCTTCACTCTTTTTTGTTACTTTTTCAAAAAGCATAGACTCATAACACTGCATTTAATCCAAAGTTTGGTCTAGTATTCAAGTTTTCTTTTTTTTTCTTGTTGAGTCATTGTGACCTTGGCCTTTGATCATCTGAAGTTAAAGGTGCATGCCATATAAAACAATATTATCAAGGTATATGTTATGGGGAGGTAAGAAGGGAGGTAATTTAGCTCGGTTGGCAGAGCATCTAACTCACAATCTGAGGGTCATGAATTCGATACCTGCAAAAGCAAGCCTGGGTCACCTGCCTCTATATGTCCTCGGGAAAGTTACTTAGTTCCCATTTTCTTTATACAATATAGGCAATCTGCTAAACATGCTGCTAAAATCCAAGACCAAAAAGATGGACAGTATCGACATCACAGTCAATGGGCTTCTACACCATATCTACAAGCTGGAATTGCTTTGCAATCTGACCAATAATATGACTCCTATGTTTTGTGCAAAACAAGATATAAAATTCATAGTGAAAATACAATCAATGGTTCATATATCATCCCCTTCCCAGTGCGCCATCCAATTGAATCAACAAATATAAATGCATCTTGCCATAGAATAATTTTGTTCAATACAAATATATGTGCATCAATAAGCTAGCCTTGTGCCTTAAGATTCACTATTATCTATCTTGCAAAACATTGATGAGAAAAACAAGCACCCAATTCTATTCCACAAGGCTGCAATATTAACATGTTTCAAAATTTCAATATAGTTGTGGTAAGCATGCTTAGATTATATCCTTGATCTAAATAAATATAAACACCTATAATAATCAAAATGACATGCTTCATGCACAGATTTTGTCAAAAATTCCCTTGCAGGTGCACAATCAAAATTTGGCAAGGTGATATCTACCGGTAGTCATTTAATTACCTGTGCCATGACTGTGATAAAATCAAATTGGTTTTATGTTCAGCCTACTAATATATTAAACCACCCATCTGTAAGAGTCCTCTGAAATAACTTTTTTTTCTCTGATAATTATTTCCACCAAAATTTAAATATTTTAATATATTCTACTACAGAAATTAGTTTCTAAGAAACTATTATAATCATAAATTAATAAAATAATTAAAAAAAAACTTCCACCTGAATTTTCTACATATATTCAAAGTGAAATGTTTTGGTTGCTATGTGGATATAAAGTGTACATCCAATGTTAAATGAATTATAATGCATATTGCAACAGGGTACTAACAATTTAAGGGTGGTAGTCAGTGGTTCTGACAAAGGCTCCTATAGTTGCTATAAATAATAAAAATTTAGAACATTCTTCAATTGATCAATGTCACTGGACATGATGGCATATAATTAGTACCATTTGCTTTTCTTTCTTTACAGGGGCAATTCTGTTAATATGGTAACATTCATATAAGAGTCATTAAAACCAACAATAGAAACCATAACTTCAGGGCCATCTCCATTCACCCTTATCAATTTTGTGATTCATTCTGAAAACAAACCAGTCTCTTAAGCATTATGTTCCCTTTATCAGAATTAGATCCCATATCAACATTTCTGGTGCCTAGATTCATAAAAATGAAGATCGTCTGCAGCCTTGCACTATTTACCAAAGGATGTATGTAAGGTACCTTTGGAAAGTAACTGCTTGAAAACAAAGTATATCTGCACATGACATGGAAAAGCATCTAATTTTAAGATGTATAAATACCATTGGAGATTTTTGTTTCTCATACAAAGGAAATAAATCAATTATATTTTAGGGACAATGGCTAGAAAAGTCTTGAATTTGTCACTTAAGATTGGAGATGATAAAGTGCAAGTGTGCTGAATGCTGCTTATATATTCAAGGTGTCAAACAAACATATTAATCAATTGAAAATTAAAGTAATTAGAAGGCAATGACAATCAATTAGCAGGTTATTAATCTCCTTATCGACAAAAGATGGAATATGTAAGGCCACCAAATATCATCACAATGATGTGGAATCTTTTCTAATATCCAACACATTATACATTGCTTTTTAGAAACAGATACATTGTAATAATAAAATAAAAAAAGTTTGATTTTAAAATTGTAAGGTGGATTAACCTCTTGTAATTTTGATTCAGCAAAAATTTTATTTTTCATGAACATTTTTGTGGATTTAGACATTATGAAGAAACCTGGCTTCTATGATGTCAATATGCTTCAACTCAAAAGAAAAACACCTACTATATTAAAGAAACCGCTCCAGTGGCCTAGAGGTTAGAGCGTCCACCTTGGAAGCGGGAAGTCATGGGTTCTAACCCCAGCTGAGTAATACCAAAGACGTATAAAAATGGTCCTAACAGTTGCCTCGCTTGGCATTCAGCATTAATAGGTTATAGTGTTGCGACTCAGGTCAGCCTGGTCTCAGAATAATGTGATTCAGTGGAACATTTTGCTACATGTTTGTGGCATGATGCCCCAGTGCTAGACATCTCTATAAACTGCCACATTGTAGACATTGTAGCCATATGACATAATTTTTTTTAAAGCTAAGTTAAAATTCCTAATCACACTATATTGAAGATTTAAACTGGATAAATGCACTGTCTACAGAGGCTATGAATCGATGTGGAGCAAAGTGGGCTGATGACCCTTGGCTAGTTAAGATGATTTCCAAACAGCTATTATAGTTTGATGATGAGTCTCTGACATTGTTTCATTATAATCCAGCTTAATGGCATACCTTGATTGTATAATCCTTGCTGTCTCATGAGTTAAAAAGCAACATTGTTAATGCGATTTCAAGACAATTTATGAAAGTTTTATTCCAGTCAATGAATCAAAATGAAGTAACCCAGTCATTTGCTTTCATATTTCTCTGAATACTTTCCTTATCATACTTCAGCTTATATCTTGCGTTTTGCCAGCATTTATGGTACTTTCTTACTCTCTTCTCTTAAATATATTTATGATTGTGCTCCCTTTTGTCATCATCCAATTTCTCATGGCAGCTGTGCACCATTATTTATTGAAAGTTAACTCAAGCTGGTGCCACGTAGCCACTATTGTGCTTAGGTGCAGTAAAATGCTACACATGAACATAGACTACAATAATGACATACATGCATGCATATAAAGAGACATTCACATACACACACAAAAACATACTACATACTGTTTATCAACAATGATACAAATATTAAAATAAGTCATTTGTTATAATTCATGAGTGTTCATGGAGTCGGCCAACATGACCTTTTCCCAAATGATCAATGTCTGCTTCATGCCCTGTATCTTTATTTCTCATCTGTATTGAAATCTATGTTTAGTCGTGTACACCAGGCCAGATGTAATTTCATACATGCACAGATCATTTTGACAATAATCACCAGAGTTTACTCTATACATGGAATAACACCTATTTATACACAAATGGTTGTTTATATTAAGGCCAGTACCATGGCAAGAAAATAGGCAATTATAAATATAAAAGAATTATTTTGGGACTGAAAAGAAGATTGTCATGAGCAATCAATTAGTGTAGAAACATCCTGTTACGATCATGCATCTTAAAATGTATTGCAAAATTCTGAGTCCTTGCAGTGACAATATGAAAGTGAGTCTGATATAAACATTTCAAAATATAAAAACAAAAGCAAAAAACATGAATGGGAATGACTTATCTATAACAGAAACAGTACAAAAAGTATTTAATGACAGAAAAACACTATCATACAATTTATTTTATTTCATGAATTTAATGTGATTGTGGGCGACTCCAAAATCATCAAATGGGATAGAAAAGTTCTTCATGGATGTAACAAAGGATAAGAAAATTTAAATTACCCAAATTAAGAATATTAAGCCAACAAAACTGCAAAAGCATGAATGTAATAATATTATGTAGTGTTGTTCCGATTATCGATTATAATCGATCATCAGTTGGTTGAGCACACCAATTAGATAATCGATTGTGAACTCCATAATCGATTGTGTGTAAAGGGAGACTAATTTTTAGGTGTATGCAAAGCACAAAGGTTAGTAAAGCTCCCAGCCACTAAAGTTGACCTGAAATTTATTAATTCCCTTCACAACTACAAATATGAAACCTTATGATTCATTACTAGGAACATATAGTCCTTATTACATGGTCAAGTTGTTAAATGTTGTTGAGTTAATAAATTAACATTTTGTTGATTTGTTTCAGTTAAATTGCAACATGTTTTGTAGTATTTATAAACAATGACAAACAAGAAAAACATGTCCTTCTATACTTTAAACTATAGACATATCACATGTGAATGAAAGAATTTTGGGGGATTGTAGCAGTATTTCAGTTACATATGACTGATCAGCCATAAAAAAAGTTGCATTTATTTAACAAAGTTGTAGAACAAATGTGACAATTATTGTTAGGTTAAAGTATGCATGTCATTAAAAGAGATTACTCCTGTACATTTATAAACATATTGAACTCTTGATCAAAGATAGAACTGTTTAATAAAAATTAAAATTTGCTCATAGTAATCGATTATAATCGATGATCAATTGGTTAAGGGGAACCGATTATTGATTATGAATTTCTAACCGATTCCCATCACTAATATTATGTTACCTCAAATCTTTTGCTGTATGCAGGGATTTACAAATCCACTTCCGCAAATTTGCAATGCACTTGCATGGGCAAGTCCAAAATTCTGCAAGTCTACAGCATCCAAGAAATGTCATTTGATGTTGTTGGTTTGGGTAAAATACGGTAACTGTGTTTGAGCTAATTTACTGATATGAGGTTGTGTTTATATTTTGATTTATCAATTACATTGCAGTCATAATTTTTGTATGTATCAGGGATTTGCTAAACATAATATAGCCTCTGGAAGTTTGTCAGATTATATATTACCCCTATTGAACTGCTACTGTATGGTTATTATTATTAGAGTGAAACCTGTCATGAAAAACAACTGCTATGTGAGACCACCTGTCCTGTCCTGTGAGACCATAAGTGAATGGCAGAAAGGGTGGTCTTTCAAGAAAAGTTCTCCTGTATTATTATTATTATTATTATTATTATTATTATTATGGGAAATGAGAAAATTTGCTCACTTCTCAAATTGCAAGGAAGAGTAGTTATACTTGACTGATCTTCAACATCAACCTGATATCCATTCAAAAAAAATTATGGTTAAAAATTAGTGAACAGAATCATATATCATAAATGTCTTCTTATTTATAAATGCATTAAAGTAGAATCAGCAAAATATCTGACAGACAGTCAAGGGTAGGTGACTTGAAACTCTACCATTTAAATAGTGTTGCCTAAGTTTTGGATTTACAAGCTATGCCTAACAAACTAGTTATACAAAAGAACTCAGATGCAATTCTATGGAGTTAACTGCCAATTTAAACCTGTCTCTCATGATCTAATATTAGTTTTAAACATGGACTGAATGAGCATTCTAAGACTTAATTACATATATTTGCACCGCACCCCACCACCAATGTGTTTCCTATTGTACTGGTTTAAAATTATGTTAAGCAGGTCACTTTTCTTCTTTTTAAACATTGTATATTTTTTCTGAGGGTGTGGGTGTGTGGGTGAATTAGGGGCAGCAATGAGAAACAAGTATGATCGGATGACAAGAAACAATCATATCTTGTTCCATATATTGTTCTGGAAATCGCCTCAGACATTGCTTCGGCCGAATATCCGGTTTTTTGGTACTATTCAAAAGTATTCGCCTCAGCAAGTAATATGTGCATGAATGGTTACAAGCAAAATAATTCAATAAATATTGAACGTTAAAAAAAGTTTTTAAATGCATAATAATTTCAGTTAATAATAAAAAATTTCATCTTGTAGGCGATATATATGGTATATGGTACACGAAAAGTTTTAGCTTCACATGTAGGCAGAGTTGCCAGATCTGCGGTTTTTTCGCCCAATTGGGCTCCTTTCTAAATTTGGTTGCAGGAAATTATTCTAGATTGTGGGTTGCGTTTTTTTGGGCTGGTTTCTGATTTGTGTCGCCGTAATTTGGGCTGCATCAAATTGCTATTAAATTCTCCGCATCCCATTTCAAATTGGCTCTAGTGACGATAATATCTATTAAAAAAATCATAATGAATCCATTATTATGGATGCATCTCCATAGATGTTATCTGACATACTTAAACAAATTTGTAAATTCCAGAACCGGAAGAACGAAGCGCGCTTCTAATTCCATATTTCAATTAAGCTAGCAATTCAGAGTTGCCAGATATGCGTTTTTTTCCGCCCAATTGGGCTCCTTTCGAAATTTGTTTGCATGATTTTTTTTAGATTGCGGGTTGCGGTTTTTGGGGCTGGTTTCAAATTGGCGCTAGTGACGATAATATCTAAAAATCTTAATGAATCCATTATTCTGGATGTATCTCCATAGATTTATCTCACTTTGTTACATTTTTTTTTTTAAATTCCGGAACATAAAGAACGAAGCGAGCTCCTAATTTCAAATTTCAATTAAGCTAGCATATCAATGCTGGTAACTGTAGTCTGTAAGGAGGAGGCACTAATATCACTGTTATAATATTGTTAAATTTATGGTATTTGGTTCTTATTTACTCCTAAGATTTTAAAATATAAATTGAGCGGTTTTTGGGCTGCTTTTTAAAGGTACACGGATGGGAATTGAAAAAAGTATCTGGCAACACAGCATACGATAATGAAACAAACGGTACACTCCGAAGTCACACCTACTCCACTCGGTTCGTGCCCGGATCCAGCAAATAGTACATCCAAATACTTGGATTCGGTACTCTACAAAACTGATCTACTCGGTTATGCCCTATCCATATTACTGATGCCTTATATTTGAGATTATTACATCAGTTATTGTATGGATGTTACAATAATACTGAATACAAATAATTGTTACAATCTGATTAAAATAGCATCTCCACTCGCTACATGAATATCTAACAGAGACTACTTAGGGGTCGTGTTCTGGTTACCTTTAATTTAACCAATGGAAATGCAACTTTCAGAAATTTAAAAATGAATTAAATCATTGTGCACACATTGCTCAGTCTCCCAAATGCTAAGATTTCATCTGAGTGGCTGATAAAACTAGTGACTATAATAATAAAATAAGTCACCAGAACATGACCCTAAGTGTTCACTGTCAGATCTTCATGTAGAACAGTGGAGATGTGATTTTAATCAAACTGATAATTGTTTTCACTTTACTAATAAATGACTAGCCATTCATGAACCTGGCATCACTTGTTTTACTGTCATAGGTAGATATGAAGTTTGATAAAGCTCATGATACTTGCATGTGTTCATCAAACAATGATATATTTGTTTGCATATTTTCAGTCAGACAGAGTAGCAATAAATAACCTTTGCTATTGAACATTTTTTGCTCTTTTTTTATATTTACTGTTATCTTTAGAACAAATGTGTATTATTTACAAAATAGCCAAGAACATGATGGCATGTAGTTTAACACTTAACAAACGTGTAGCAAATGAACTGACACTCTCCATCCATATATTTACTATGAATCTATAAATTATAATATGTAAGAAATTTATTGCACATGTCCTAGTACATGTATTTTCATTTTACCTGGTATATTAGTATTGATAAAGGCCTCAGGGAAGATTAGTGTATAACTGTTACTGTCAATAAATAAGGCATTTATTATTACAGTACAACCTTGTTTTAAAGACCTATCCTTCTCTGAACAAAATAGGGCCTCTCAAGACAGGTAGTATCTTGGTAGAGATCAATTCTATATATACAATTGGTCTGTGGATTAAGTAGATATTCTCTCAAAACAGGTGGTCTTTCATAGCATTTATAAATTGTCACATGTTAGGTTTAATTATTTTGTTCATTATTACTAAGTGGTCCATAACAAACCCCAAAACCAGTACAAGGAAGCTCTGGTCACTTTTCTGAGAAGTATTGTAATGATCAAGCTCATAAACCTGATCAATAAATCCAGCATAGCCATATATCCAATATCTATTTCATTTGAATGGATGGCTGTGCAGCATAATTTAAAAGTTCCTGACTTCCTTAAATATAATCATGCTGTTGTTGCAAGACAATGTAAGTTTCAATATAGCTGCATTCATAAAATATCAAGACCACATATTCCTTCCTATCTAAATTCATTTAACAAATGACTCCCCAAACATTGATTAGTCACAACTCCTTCTTCCATTCCAGTCTAGTAAAATAAGTGTTGCTAGTAATGCTACTGTATAAAAAGTAGATACAATTTATCAATTTTACTAATGTATCACTTTCATTTTATATCTGTCAATAAAAATAAGGTTAACACATTAACCCCTGGAGGTTTTTGCTGTTTTCGCATGAAATGCGAGAGCAAAACACATTTTGAGGACTATTTCTGAACACATCCTAATACATCGACTTCAATGCAATATTCCATTAGACAAATGGCTACTTGTGCTAAAGAAAATGTTTTTAATTGGTTAGTTTGCTAACGCATTAGCAGAAGGTAAAAAAATAGACTTTTTCTTGTTTCTTTTTGCTTATAAATTTGCCCATAATTTTCGTATGGAGAAAAACTACTTATTCAAAATGTCCACCTTATCCTACTTTTTGCACAGGCTCACCTGTCTATGTGCACTTCAGACTGGTCTGCCATAGATCTATGGTCATAAAGTCTAAAATCTGGATACAAATTCTGAATCCCACCATGGACGAATTTTGGTTGAAAAAAAACAGGTCCAAAAACTTAGGTTTTACCCTCTGTATTTTGTAGTGCAACTAAAATGTCCAGATTATTTGCTATCATTGTAGAGCTATATCTGTCTACCTTTTATAATACCACCCACTTTAGTGTATCATGCATGACCTTGACTCTACAGACCTTGGAAGTAGGCTGCTACCTCATGCCCCATAAAGTCATCGCTTAGGGTTAATGTGTTTCCTTTCCATGAAAAAGGCATGGTGAAATATAATTTGTACAATTATACACACTATTTATTTAAACAATTAATTAAATCCAATTTGAATATACCCAACAATAGCAACATAGAAAAATATGTTATAGAAAAATATGTTTGCACATTAGTATTGTTGTGGACCAAAACCAAGCACAAAGTTCACTTATTAACCCTTAAAGTGCGTATCGCGACTCCAGTCGCGCTGTTGTTTGTGGTCCCGTAGTGCGTGTTGCGACTATAGTCGCTTTCGAGGTGAGCAACACTGATCGCATTCTATAACTTCATCTTGCCATAAATGCCTGTAAAACTATATTTGACTGGTTTAAAAAGGCCCGGGAAAGGCCCGGAACGAGCATTCTGTAGTACTTTACTATATTATTAACGATGTAATTTTACAAATGCTCGCTTCTAATCACATGGTACTAGTGCAAAACTAAAATGGCCGACGCTGAATACGAAGGTGATTTCTTGCAACAAATATTCGCGTCTGATAGTGATGCTAATAGTGATTTTGAATAATTTGAGAAAAAGGACATCATTGGAGCAAGCGAGGTATTGATGGAAATACACATGAATGATTTTGAGCCAGTAATTTACGTCGGATGTACATGATCGCTTGACGTGACAAGATTTGCGCCTGTCAACCCCCATTCAACAGTAATTCAAAATTAAATGTCAAGATGGTGAACAATGAACAATCGGACTATTGAAGACTTTTTCTTAGATGACGAGCTATTGCATCTGATAGTAGATCAAACAAATCGTAATGCAGATCAGAGAGTTCATGGACCAGACTTGAAGGAAAAAAAGTCGCATGAAGAAATGGCGGCCTGTCACACCTGAGCATCTAAAACGTTTTTGCATCGATTAAAACAATGGGTTTGGTATATATGTCTGTTCCCGATTCCTAATGGGCTATTGATGATGCGATATCAACCGCATACTTCAGGAAAAAAAGTAAGGATGGGATATATTTCAAGCTATTCCAATCAATTTACACCTGTCAGACAATGAGAATAATTAAGGTGACTCTTCACACAAAATCAACCCAATGTTTGAACAAAAATAAAGCCTTTGCTGACCAGATATGGACCTCGGTTTGATGATATTATAATAAATAACAGGTGATAGTTTTTCATGAACATTAATTGCTGACTGGAGGGTTTAAACTTACCTGTGACATTCATGGAGTGGATTTTTGCAAAACTGTCACACTTCCCTTACCTGTGATTTTCACAATTTATATATAACATTGTGACAGACATAACATGTGCATGGTTGGACTACTAAAGAATATAACATTTCTTAGATATATTTGAACTTTTCCATAAAAAACAAACAAAATTACTGATGAAATACAATTTTAACTTGTCATTTTACCTGTATTTACACCTGTACCTGCAAATATGTTAAACCTACACATGTCTTGATGCCAATCTTAAAGTATAGACATGCGCCATCATTTTTCATATAGGGTTTGTCTATCAATTGTGTACATTTAATGAAATACATGTAATTTAAAGACTGTGGAGTTTTCTTCTTTTCTCTCCTGAAACAATTCAGCACTGAGGGACCTTTCACTGCAAAACAATTCAGCACTTTAAGGGTTAAAGTATTAATTTAACCCTTAGTTTGTATCCCAAAGTGGTTTTTAAATACAAAATTTATCCATGTGTAAACAAATGCATAAATTAATAATCTGTAATCCAACTCTAATGGGGGGGGGGGTCTACTAACACTTTCATCTTGTTTGCATAGGCACAATATCAACATGTGTCTCTTTTGTATAACAGGGGTGACACTGTTCAGCATCTGCAATAAATGCCTTCAATTCTGTAAACATCTGAAAATTTGAGTGTTTCATCACTCTGAACCCATGTACATAACGAGTTATACCACTTGCTCCTTTAAATTTGTAAATTTTGTAAAAACAAAAACATTTAAGAAAGACACTGCAAATACTGGTTGCAGATGAAAGTTTTTCCTTCTATGTATCAATGAAATAAGAAAAGGACAGGCTCGCTGATTACATGAAAACTTGTTTGGTTTTAAACACGAACAATTTGATAACAATGGACCCATTAATAGCAATTAGATTAGCAATTAATAGTTTTACACTTTTAGTTTTCAAAAATGGCAGGGAGGTAAAACTGTCCGAAGGAGAGGTGAACACTGTTGGCAGGTATTCAATGTGGTTATAGGTCAATTTGAAATGGACCTAGTGTACTGTATATCCCAAAATTTAAACAGCAAAAAAATACAAAAGTACCAGCACTAACATATAAATGCAATGTTCAGTTATGTTTATATGAATTTATGTATCACCTCATTTATCATTAGATTTTAGCATGTACACATCAACCACTGAGTTCCATCTAATTATGTGTTTCATCATGATATATAAAGTTGCTACTAATGTCCATTTGGAGACATGAAAAAAAAACTGTGTTATAATTAATAAGTATGTAAATATGCAAAGAAAAATATGACAATTATATAAAACCGAGTTAATATGCACTGTTAAGTCAATACACAAGCTGTCAAAGGATACATTCTCAGTGACCCAGATTTGGTACCGATTGCCAAAAGATGCTGCACAGGGTCGTACGCAATTGCCGTGGGTTGATAGGGGAAACCATGTCTTACGGTCTGTAAAATAAATACATCAAAACAGAATAACGTCAATTCATCATGATTAGACTCAAAATAGCATCCTGAAATGCTGATGACATATATTTGTTTACATTACAAAGTCTCACTGACCTTGCTAACATGGAAATCCTCCGATCGAAGAGCCTCTTCAATTTCTGTCTCCGATTTTGGTTGATTGCTTACAGACGATCGAAAGCCATCTAGCACACCTCTGAAATACGTAAATCTTTTCATTTTCCCATCTATAATGAGTAATCTTGTCCAAGTTTAAATAAAATCCATTTCGAGACAATCCATCTCATCTTACTTTGGGCTGGACTTTAACACATAATTACAGATTTGTAGGGAAAACATGAGATGCCCGGATATATATCCCAGATTCCAGTAACTGGTTGTCGCATCTTAAGATTTAAATACATAGCATGAAACGAACACAATTGATAAGTTAATTTCTCTAAATATTATCAAAGAATTTAAAATACAAAATAAAAGGTAATAAAATAAATATATATATTGATAAAATATGTAGTAATGAAACAAGAATCAGACAATTTCAGTAACGAGGTAATCGTTCGAGATTCAAATTCGAAAAGTGTCATGTGTACAAATCGACCGAAAATGGCTGCGCCCTTGATGGGTTAAAACTCAAGAGTTTGTTTCACTTTTGAAGCATAAAACCTACGTTCTTAGCGTTTCCTTTAATTGATTCAGATATAAAACGTGAATTAAAGGTAAATTATACAGCTAGTTTGACGTTACAGTAAAATTATAAACATGTCACCAGTTTATTATCATGTACGGGTAGGGTGTAGTCCTACATGTCAACATGTGCTATGTCTTACATGTAGGACTAGGGTACGGGGTACAGACGATTGATCATAGCACTGTTAATTATGCTGGGTACTATTTTGTGATGATTTTTTACTGTTAAAAATATTTAGATTTCATAATATTATATATACCTGCTTATTAAGTCAACCGTTTTACTAAAAATTTATTCAGGCAGAGTAGAGGCCATCTGGCATCTTATAAGCATGATATATAAAGAAAGAAAAAATTGATAATCAAGGGGTAATGTTGGAAACTTAAAGACGTTTGCACAAATTGCAGCATATATCAAGATTGTGAATTCAAATATTGGTAAGTTTCTTTGCGACTATTCCTATTATGCACTATGTTTATATGTATTACGTCATTTACGATGGTAATCATAATGCAATACCTTTATCCACAGTTATTTTGATTTTGAAATATTACAGTTAAATTCTACCCACCACAAAGTGAAGTTTCCAGTGGTGTTTACTGTTGATATTTAGTTACAAGTATATTGCTTCCATTTTCATGCAAGTCCTAACATTTTGTATTTGTAGTAATATTTGTATTTAGCTGTATAAACGCTGTTTTTGATGCAAGATGCAAGTTTGGTTATAAGTTGTAAATTTGTAAATCCCAAGTTATATTTCCCAAGTTTTCTGCCTGTGACGTGACCCGATAAGCCCTTTAAACTTGTAAATGCATCACCCACTTGTTTTCAAATTGACAGATCATTTTATATTGAATGGTAGTTACCATAGTGATTATGTATTCAGACCATACTGACTAATTGTTACTGACTATTACAGGGGTGCACAGCTCAGGGAAAATTGAAGAAGTACAAAAATCTAACCCAGGAACAGTAATTATATTAAAGAAATTAGAAATCCATTGGGCTACTAAAAATTATATAAAACTTTCATGTCATGTAGTAGTTTATTACAATATTCATTAATGTTAATTTCATTTATCGAGTTCCTGTTGTATAGAACATATAGCGTCATGTTTGCTCTCAATTGATCTTGAAAAATGCAATCAGGCCCTTGGCTGAAAAAGGTTGTACCCCTGGACTATACCAGAGTGACCATGTATTTAACCATACTGAGTATCGGTCACTGATTATGAGGGTGAAAAACATCAACTTTGCAACCTTCTAATAGTAGCTTTGTCTGTTCTGGAAAGTATCACCAAATACGCTGATATAGTTTCATTAATTAATGTGTTTTCAAAAATTAGACACTGCTATATTTGCAGTTAATGATGCAGAAGAATTACATCAATAATATATTCTATCTTTTACATTATAAAAATGAATAGATAGCAAGGAAAATAACTTCCATAGTTTATTGCAATTAATACAATTAAAAAAATAATTTCTCATAATAAAAGAAATTTTAAAAAAAAGCACTTTCATCTCTGTGCTGAGGATGATCAAGTTGGCCTTCTATACCTGTCAGGGCACTGTGTTTTGTCTCAATGCTTCCAGGGGGAAAGGAAGGATCAACACGGTTCCTCTTCCTTTGAAGGGCTCCAATGCTTTTTGGCTTCCACCATTAACTGGATTGTCACTATCATCAAAGACCTTATCAGTCCCATACTGTTAGAGGCCTTCTTTATAAATCTAAATCCAATGAATTTTACTACATAGTTGATTCATGGGCCTTCTGAAACCATTTTTAAATCAGTCTGTGAAGGTTGTCCTTATTCAGTTTGGGGGTGGGATGCTCCCAATATATTTAAATTAATACAGAAGACCCACCCTGGCTCATTTTGTCATAAATTGAAGTAGTGATAGAGAGATGCTAAGCTCTGAGCCCCCAATCAGCGGTGCAGACAGTTAAATTAATGAATATACAAAATGTGAAATTCAAATAAGAACAATTTAATATAATTCAATAACAGTTCTTTCTCAAATATAATTAAACTAAAACCCTATCACTCGACTGAGTGACAGCCTATTTCATCCATTGAATTAGTGTCTTAAATTTTCCTCCTGTCCTGAGTTCCTACTCATCTGTATGATTATTCCTTCTTTTTACCTTTGTCTCCCTCTCTCCCTCTGTTCTTCCTTTAAACTTCTCCCTCCATTATTTCTTCTCGTTTGTCTCCCAGAGACTCGGACTAACTGCACTGGGATAATTCCCTCTGGTCCCTAAAAGCTGCTAAAGTATACATAAAAAGACATTACATAGCATATTCCCTTAAACTCACACTAACATTAATATCATCAGATAGGCCATTACCATTTTTATTCACACATTCGTGCCCATCAAAATACACATTCTCCCTGCTAAGCATACATGGTATATTTATACATGTATATAAATTCTCAATCTTATTATACAAAACAATGCACGTATCATATAACCAGATGCATTTTTGTACATTGCACTCCTACAAATTTGTACACAGTTATGCACATATCCATTCACTGATATATTCTTACACATGATACTCCTACAAAGTATGCACAAATAGGCAAATCTATAACTAATGTTGCACACCACAACCAATATACAAAGTTTATAATTCAATTCAACATTTGCAAATCTATTATATCAAATAAATAAATGCATGAAGTTACTACTACTTGACCCATTATTGAATTACACTATTAATTCTTTACATAACATTACTCATATCTCAAAATATGCATGCATATCAAACACTACGAATGAATCAAACTACAAAAGGTAATTCTAGAGACTAAAAACACCTTCATACATTTTGATGGCACAAAATTATAGCCTCAGGGTCTAATGTACACAAGTTGAAATCTGGTTAATTCTACGATATGACAGTCAATCAGGCATTTAATTAGGATTTTCTACTGTTTGTTTGTGTAATATTCTTAGGATATTATTGATTTGTAGTAGGGTTCAATGCCATTTTCAGCACACGATAGGCTATACATGGCGGCAAGTATTATTGATGGAGGATGAATCCGGGAAAACCCCCGAAAAGAACCACTGACCCACGAGAAGCAACGTACTGGCAAGCTTTCTCACATAGCTACATTAGCCAAATCTTATACTCGAACCCACGCAGACAGAGGTGAGATGGCAGTGATCCGTAACGTCGAGCGCTTTAAACCACTCTACCACTCGGGGCCCCTTGATATTATTCATAATGGTGTGCTAATTAATCTTGAAGATTAACCCTTTAAACCCTAATCTCCCCCATATTTCGGCACAATAACCGGAGCCTCCCCGGCAATTTTTGACAATTTTATAAAAAGTAAAATTTTGCCAAATAAAAGTAATATTATGCCTTAGAATGATAATCCACTATGATATAACAGCAAATATTAAATTGTCTCTTTTCAAACAGGCTTATAAAATGCTTTTTATTACTATGACTATGTAACAAACTGTCTCGAAATTTCTTCATATTTCATATTTTTCATATTTTTTCTATATTTCACTGACCATCTAGCAAATAACATAACACAGGCCGGTATACCGGCCTTTCGGGTTATGACGGTAGATAGCTAGGCTGGTATACCGGCCTTTCGGGTATATACACCATTACAACCAGCCGGTAAACCAGCCGGTCGGGTTCAAAGGGTTAACAAATCAGTAAATCAGGCATTTAATTAGAATTTTCCATAATTTAAATAACAATTACAGTTTTCTTTTATCGCCTACTTTACCGATTGGAGACTAAATCTTCCTGGAAAAGGGAACAATAGCTTCTGGTTGTTATTTTGAACTACCTAGGTATTAACATTAGAGCTGTACCGATGTCACTTTTTGCCGATTATGCCGATACCGCGTATAGCCGATTATCAAAATTGCCGATACCAATTATGAGACCGATTATTTGATTTTTTTTTTGGCGATTTTTTTTTTTGGCAAACAGGAAAGTTTCGCGGCACAATAAATATGTTCTAATCACTATGTAAATTGAGGCAATGCTTTTGAGTTTATTGCCGACTTTCTATGAGCAAAGGTCGTCGGCTTGCTTTGACGACAACAAATACTCGTTATTGCTGCGGCAGCATCAGATAATTGTAACACATTGATATAGAATTGTTTTATTTGTTTAGTATATGTCGGTGCTTCAAAGGTACAGTAAAACCTGTTATGACTTATGAGAGAACGCCCCTTCTGCCAGATGGTGGCTTGGTGAAACACTAACAAAAGAAATAAAAAATAATTTTAAAAAATCCGGAAATGATTCTCACTTACTAGTATTAAAGACAATGAGTTCGTTCACCCTCCAGGCATTACGGATTAACTGAAAGACAGACGACGTACTCAAACCTACACTGAAGCCCTTTCAAACAATTTCTCACTGGGACATAAGGACTATCGGTGTTTTGTGAGTTTTCATAAAGATAAAGAAAAAACACAAACATCAAAATTGACTGTGTATATATCCATCATTACTCCCTTTGATGTTAATCTTACTGGCTATTCACATGACTTTGGCACTACAATGGCGGTTAGCGACATGTACTTTAGTCTGGTTTACTGCAGTTTACAAATGTTACCGGACGCTGGAGTTGAAAATTTCTCACAACTGGCAGCAAGATAAATTCTTTTTAAATACTTTATTAGAGCAATCTCATTGTTACAAAAGATTAATTGATGGTTCGATGTGTTTATCTCGATATATGGTTATTCGACTATACAGTAGTGTTAGTTAATGAGCAACTTGTTTGCATACTGCATTTATCCCGAGCTCTAGTGTTACAAAGGATTAAGTTACGGTCAGTCAAAACGCGACTGTATATACAACTTTTATCAGGAAACATTGGTTATTTAAAAAAATTATTTGCATCGGCACTGATTATTTTTGCCGATACCCGATTATACCGATTGTGCTAATAATCGGCCCGATTACACGTACGGGCGATTAATCGGTACAGCTCTAATTAACATCATGCCAAACAACAAATGTACTGGTAAACCATTCCACTTTTGGAATGCATGCAGCATACAAAGTATCCAGAAAATAGATTCTCAATGGAAAATGTATATGATATCAACATATTGGTACACCTGGTGGGAAATGCCAAGTCATTCACTACATTTAACAACTTAGCCCTTGTAAGAGAAACAAGCAACTGATTATGTGATAAAAACCTCACCAATATTGGTAAGCATTGTCATTGATCATACGCATTAGACATGACTACAGACCAGTTAGTACAATGTCGAGATGCACTAAACAAATTAGTGTACATTTTTTTTGTTTTGTACTTAGCCTTAAATGACTTGTTTGTATGATTACTGCTGAAATATATTTTTGCAACATCCTCTTTGATTATCCCCCTTTGAAAATATCGATTTCATTACCTGACACCCAGATGTACATTTTTACCATGTTGAGTCCTTGTAGATATTATTGAGTAAATTTGCATAAGCTCAGTGGTAGTTAATTCTCAACATTTGTATATACTCACTTTAAACTCTAGTTATACTTCATATTGAGTAAATTTTTATAAGCTCACTGCTAGTTAATTCTCAACATTTGTAAATACTCACTTTAAACTCAAATCAAACTTCATATTGAGTAAATTTTCATAAGCTCATTGCTAGATAATTCTCAACATTTGTATGTACTCACTTTAAACTCACATCAAACTTCATATTGAGTAAATTTTCATAAGCTCAGTGGTAGTTAATTCTCAATATTTTGTAAATACTCAATTTAAACTCAAATCAAACTTCATATTGAGTAAATTTTCATAAGCTCAGTGCTAGTTTATTCTCAACATTTGTAAATACTCAATTTAAACTCAAATCAAGCTTCATATTGAGTAAATTTTCATAAGCTCACTGCTAGTTAATTCTCAACATTTGTAAATACTCAATTTAAACTCAAATCAAACTTCATATTGAGTATATTGGCATAAGCTCAGTGCTAGTTAATTCTCAACATTTGTATGTACTCACTTTAAACTCAAGTCAAACTTCATATTGAGTAAATTTTCATAAGCTCACTGCTAGTTAATTCTCAACATTTGTAAATACTCAATTTAAACTCAAATCAAACTTCATATTGAGTAAATTTTCATAAGCTCACTGCTAGTTAATTCTCAACATTTGTAAATACTCATTTTAAACTCAAATCAAGCTTCATATTGAGTAAATTTTCATAAGCTCACTGCTAGTTAATTCTCAACATTTGTAAATACTCAATTTAAACTCAAATCAAACTTCATATTGAGTATATTGGCATAAGCTCAGTGCTAGTTAATTCTCAACATTTGTATGTACTCACTTTAAACTCAAGTCAAACTTCATATTGAGTAAATTTTCATAAGCTCACTGCTAGTTAATTCTCAACATTTGTAAATACTCAATTTAAACTCAAATCAAACTTCATATTGAGTAAATTTTCATAAGCTCACTGCTAGTTAATTCTCAACATTTGTAAATACTCATTTTAAACTCAAATCAAGCTTCATATTGAGTAAATTTTCATAAGCTCACTGCTAGTTAATTCTCAACATTTGTAAATACTCAATTTAAACTCAAATCAAACTTCATATTGAGTATATTGGCATAAGCTCAGTGCTAGTTAATTCTCAACATTTGTATGTACTCACTTTAAACTCAAGTCAAACTTCATATTGAGTAAATTTTGATAAGCTCACTGCTAGTTAATTCTCAACATTTGTAAATACTCAATTTAAACTCAAATCAAACTTCATATTGAGTAAATTTTCATAAGCTCAGTGCTAGTTTATTCTCAACATTTGTAAATACTCAATTTAAACTCAAATCAAACTTCATATTGAGTAAATCTTTATAAGCTCAGTGCTAGTTTATTCTCAACATTTGTAAATACTCAATTTAAACTCAAATCAAACTTCATATTGAGTATATTGGCATAAGCTCAGTGTTACACTGCTAGTTAATTCTCAACATTTGTATGTACTCACTTTAAACTCAAGTCAAACTTCATATTGAGTAAATTTTCATAAGCTCAGTGCTAGTTAATTCTCAACATTTGTAAATACCGGTACTCAATTTAAACTCAAATCAAACTTCATATTGAGTAAATTTTCATAAGCTCAGTGCTAGTTTATTCTCAACATTTGTAAATACTCAATTTAAACTCAAATCAAACTTCATATTGAGTAAATTTTTATAAGCTCAGTGCTAGTTTATTCTCAACATTTGTAAATACTCAATTTAAACTCAAATCAAACTTCATATTGAGTATATTGGCATAAGCTCAGTGCTAGTTAATTCTCAACATTTGTATGTACTCACTTTAAACTCAAGTCAAACTTCAAACAGCACAGATTCTGGTTTCCATTGCATAATGCACCCTGCAGACTAGGGTCTATTTTGTTTGTTCTACTGATCACTCCATACTAACTGCACAGATCCAAATCTACTGGTGCATTATGCAATGGCAGATCTATAGGTCTGTGCATTTTGCATTTGGGCATTTAGTTACTATGTATGGTATATAATTTAAAACAATGAAAAACTAGCATTTCAGATTATTAGTTTTGAGATTATCATATTTGAGGGTACATGTATCATCGCGAACAAAGAGTGATTAATCCAATTCCTTTCATGTTGATTTAGAATGAATTGGTTTGACAACCCTTCGCTAATGAAGATAAGTTTGGCCATTCCTTTACCCAAAGTTTCCAGTCTGTATATTAGTTAATAATGTAGATGCAGCAATTGAAAGTACAATTTATGTAAAAATAATACTCATTCAGACTGGATCTCAACCAATAAATGCATCAGAAATTAATTGATATTCCATATTGACTATCATATTTACTCATTTTATAGCTTTCTTGTCAATCAAGATGAGAATTTATTTTCAAATCAATGTTTATGTCTCTTGTAGTATCAGTTTCAAATATATGGTCTGACATTTGGGAACTTGAATGAGACTTAAATTGTGTTTGATGGATTTCTAGAGAGTTTTATCTGTAAATGAGAAGTCCTTGATTTGTAGCATAGCAAAGTGTACTGATTACATGTCCAATTGTTGTTGATTGAATCAGTATTGTATACCAATGCTACTTTTCAAGGCTACAGACAAGTTCTAGAGAAATATTTGGTAATTTTGTTTTATTTTCATAAACTGTTTCTTCACCATTATATTTGATCCAAAATACCTATAAGCTATTTCCCCAACTTTTCCCCATGCTAATGGAATTGGCAGATAATTTTGCTCATCTTCTAGTTTGTATCTTATGTGTGTGTTCCTAGATATATTGTTATGCCCTTGATATCTTGGACACTACTTCATCTACACTTGCAAAAATTAGTCTAAGGTACCATCTGCCATCACACCTCTATCTGCTTGGGTTTGAGTCTCAGATTTGGCCAATGTGGGTATGTGAGAAAGTGTGCTTCTCGTGGGTCGGTGGTTCTTTCCGGTGGGTTTTCCCAGGTTCTTCCACCATCATTAATACTGGCCATCATGTATAGTCTATCATGTGCTGAAAAATGGCATTAAACCCAACAACAACTACAACTACAACTACAACTAAGGTTTTGTTTGTTTGTTTAGGATTTTTAACATAGCTTTAACAATTTTTCAGTCATATCGCTACGATGTCTGCAGTGAGGCAGTTTATAGTGATGTCTACCACATGATGTCCCGCCCAGTCACATTATCCTGACACCAGGCTGACCAGTCCTAACACTAACCTCTTAATGCTGAACATCAAGCGAGGCAGCTGTTAGTACCATTTTTGTAAGTCTTTGGTATGACTCGGCCGGGGATCGAACCCACGACCTCCTGCTTCCGCGGCAGACACTCTACAACTAAGGTATCATCTCATGAAGAGTACCTAACTCAGCAATAGCACAGCTAGGTCACTGTGACTTGAGTTTTTCATATCAACTACATGCATTCGTTGAATACACTCTCAGTATTCCTGTTTAACTCACATTTATGAAACCTAATGAAAGAATTTTTCTCAAACACTATATAAATATGACCATCCATTAAGATATATAAAAAAAAGTTTAGAAAGTAAAAAATCTTAAATTGTTGCACAGTCCTTACCTGCCCCATTTATCAGACAAATCAATATTTTTTGGCAGGTCAATGTTGTGTTGCATGTGCATGTGCAGTAGCCAGTAGTCACATGACATGAGATGCAAATTGTATGCATTATTTTGTGCATTGCTCACTCCTGATGTGGCCAGATATAATCATCAATCTGAACCTGTAAACACATTTTAGACATCAGCTAAACAGGTATGCAATGTTTTATTTTATTACCCTGGTTATTATCAACAGACAGGTACCCTAGTACCAAGGCACCTGTTGAAAACCCTACTCAGGTAAACAAGAGTCATCAGGTTCTCCACCTTCACACCATGGCTTATCTCACATGATCTGTCCATACAATCAAGCATTTCTTGGGACTTAGTACAACCTGTTTATGTAACTTTGAGACTTCGTTTCAAAACCTCTTTTCTTGTAACTCAGACAAAATTTACAAGCTAGTTGCCCTCTTTTTGTAGGAGAAACAATCAAGTTGTCCTCGCTTTATTGGAGAAACAATCAAGTTGCCCTCTCTTTGTAGGAGAAACAGTCTAGTTGCCCTCTTAATGTAGGAGAAATGATAATGGTTCAGTGTGAAATACAACCTGTGTCTCTTTTGTGTCAGCCAGGTTTTCTTGCCAAAACAATTCCAACTTCCCTCAATATTATCATCTCCAATACAAATCCCCCATCTCAGCTGCATCTGTATTAGAGATGGCCAGGATATATATGCTTTTACCCAGCTGGACACTTAGTTTCTACTTGGCATCCTCATTAGGAGAAGAACAGATAGAAGGTGGATCCATTAGGGCCCAGCTGTTATTTTAGCATGTACCATCTTGAGATGGATTTCACTCACTATCACATTAGTAATTCTTCTTTATCAGCACAGACACAGAATCATGACAGTTAAGTCTTTTACTTAGTTAACAAGGAAAGACAGCTTTATCTCATAAAAGTCTAGCAACCATTCCAGCAGATTCTAATATACCGTATTTACCGTATATGTTGGGACACCGTATTTATTGAGACACCATAATTTTATTTTAAAAGTAATTTTTTTGTGCACTGTATATTCTGGGACACATAGCTTTTTTTGAGTCGTAAGTTGTGGGACACCTTTTAAATCATTCAAAAAGTACATGTCAGAAAATGTACTCAAATGTATATTTTATTAAGTAAAACTTTAAAAAAGAAAACTCTGAGTGTTGTTTGTTTTCACTTTTCTTAAACATATATTCAGAGAGAGAGAAAAAGAAAGAGACAGAGAGAAAGATATACCAGTAGATAGTGACTGTACTTTGTTTTCTAATAATTTATGTCGACAAACTGCCAGTTCCGACCCATACTTTGTTCAACAATTAGTTGATCTTGCCGCCAGGTTTTTGAAGTCGCGGACGGATAAAAAAAAACATAGCAGCACATTTTCTCACCACTCTTCAGCTAGTTAAGTCTTTGATCTTTCCACCTCGCTTGTGGGTCATGTTCTTCAGATGTACTCTTACAATGACAGCATGTACATCTGTGGGTCATTCAGCCACTGAATTTTCTGATTGTAAATATCAGCACAGCTAAAAGGATCAATTGATGAACACAATTTTCCAATCAACAAGTGGTCGAAGCAGGACTAGCAATCCCTTAAATTTGCCATCCAGGAAATTGATGCGTACAGAGGACTCCTGTATACGTGATTTTCTGAATCCCATATATAAAAATTGCGTGAAAATACGGATTCACCCGTGGACGTTGAACAGAGCAGACGTGTTTTTCTGAGCTCGTAATTCACACTTGTAGTTGAGAAGACTAGGTACTCGTTATTTTTGTCATGGCACGCACAAAACAGACGGCACGCAAATCAACATAAAAAATTTATCTGGATTACATTTTGGATTACCTTGAACCAACAACCCAGGTAAAAAGTACTTGTCGAGCTGTGCTCACAAAGTGCAATAGTGCAATAGTACTGTTAGTACTTTGATTTAGCACTTATTTATACTTTTCATTATACCTTTTTCAGCACCCTGTTTAGTTAATTTTTCATTTGCACATTTTTCGTTATATCTACAATTTTCCTGCCAAGTTCAACCCTGACAGACGTTAGTCGACAGACAGGAAAAATGGCAGAATCTCTTAGGACAAATCCTAAAAAATATAAAATATCTGACTACTTCAACACGGTGGTTGAAGGTGAGACGGGCAACAGAAAACTCGTCATTTACCATAGGAAAGGCTGTCAGACCTTGGATTTTGGATCCACTACCACTTTTCCAAGGCAAACAGAAGTGATGACGGAGATGGAAATTCTTGGGATCAAACTTGCAGAGATAGACGCCCTCCAATATGGGGGCCGAAACAAATACATCTTGTATCCAAAAAGTGAACGGCCCATGCTCAAACAAAAAGAAATGATGATCTGTGGACAGAGAGTGGTTATTACAGATACCGAGCCGATAGTAAGGGACATTGAGCCCAAGGCCGTCGACCTATTTATCTCTGGACTACCTCATGAGATTGCAACGGAAACAGTCATTGACAAATTAATGGTACAGTATGGAATACATGTAGGAAACGATATGCCAGCAGCCTGCTGGGGGCACAAGGGTGTCATGAGTGGTGAAAGAATCATCAAAGTGCATGCTGAGCAAGCAAGAACTATCCCACCATATTTTTATATACTAGGGTTTTTATGCAGAACGTGGTATAGAGGGTGTGATAAAGACCGCCCATGCCCCAAATGTAAAGTGTTGGGTCATGGAGCGAAATTCTGTCCAGCACCCAAAAAACCAAGAGACCCAAACTCATATGCAGCGAAAGCAGCTGGGATAACAGAGCAGGAAAAAGGAAATGAACCAGACACCGTAGAAACACAACAGGATGTGGAGCCACCGCCATTATAACAACAACAAAGCCCGGACAAGCTGGAAACATTGAACGAACAGGAACTACAAATAGAGAGACAAGAAGCTTTGCTTCCCCAAGATGAAAGTTTTGTAACCCCAAAGAAGACGACAAGGAGAGAAAACCCAACAGCTCCATTGAAAACAGGGAACATATTTGAATGCCTGTCAATCGACAAGAGCGACGAAGTGTTAAAAGAACTAGTTGAAACTATGGAGAGTGATGACAATACCAGCTACGAGCAAAAGGCATCCACACCAATGGCCCCATACCGGAAACGCAAAAATCACATTTTGACTAGTTCATCGACTAGTGATGAACCACCAACTATAACGGAGCGGCCCCTCCCCAAAATAAAACTTTCGGCAAAGACAATGAGAAGAGAAAGGAAGAGGAAAGTGGAGAAAGAAGAATCCCCTAAGTCAACATCATTGGAAGAATATGACCCGGACTTCGACCTCGGACCGTTTTATCAAAGAACAGCTATTATCAACTATACAAATACATCAACGGACCTAACAAATGACGCAACAAATGACATTATTGACACAACAAACGAACTAATAGAGGAATCAAACCTTCAAGACATAAAATACATAGGAGGGACTGATGGGGGGGGCCAATGCCCCCAAATGAAACACAATAACTTACTATAAATGAAATTACTAAAATTTAATTACTATATATAATAATTTAATACAGTACTGCCACCTGGGTAACCGAAAATGGAAGAACTAAACTTCCATATTGCATAAATTAACACTAATGGAGTAGATAAGGAAAAAGTTGCACAACTGATAAAATTAAAACAGGACATTATACTAATACAAGAAACACACAACAAACTCACAAATACCATGATAGCAGAACTTGAATCCAAAATGAATGCAATAGTTGTAACTAGCGAAGCGCAACAAAACGATATTAAAGCGGGGGTAGCGATGATAATCAGAAACAGAAATAGGCAAAATTGGGAAAGAATAACAGAGGATATTAGTTTAAAGGGAAGGGTAATCCATATAAAATTAAATAAATTGCACATTTTAAATATATATGCTCCTGCAAATAGAGAAAGTCACTACGACTTCATAGGAAATCTAAATAAATATTTAAAAACCTACACAGCAGAACACCTGATTATAGGGGGGATTTTAATTGGGTGGGAGAAAATATAGATCGAACAGGTAAACTAACAACTAACGATCTATCATCATCTGACATTATGGGCAGATTGTTAAAAACTTAACTTATTAAGAACTTAACTTATTAAGAACGGAATATACACATGATTATGTTAAATTAGGAATAAACAAATCAAGTAGAATAGATAAATTTTATGTAACTGATTTTGACCATAAAATATATAAAAATGCAAAAATTATAGAATATAAAATTTCGGACCACAAATTAATAACTCTGGAAATAGTGATAAAAAATAGCAGATGGGGCTCTGGAGAATGGAGACTAAATAACTCAATACTGGATGATGAGCAATTAATAAATGAAATAAAAATGGAAATCCCAAAAATACTCACAAACGAAGAGGGAAAAAATATATCAGATATTGCTACTGATTGGGATAAGTTTAAAATAAAAGTTAAACAAATAGCAATATATCACTCAACTAAACGTAATCGGATTTAAAAAATACAAAAATTAGCACTAAAAAGATTAATAAATAATGATGCTACACCACTACAGGATAAAGAGAGCTACTCTATACAATTAGAAAAGCTAAGAGAATATAAAAACAAGGGGAATGGAAATTAGGGTGGGAAAATTTCACCACTTATACAAACAGGGCCGAGAACTTTATAAAAGGGAAGAAAAAAGGAAAGGAGGGGAAAGGGTAATTGATGCACTAATCACTAATGGGGTTGAAATTACAACTAAAGCTGAAATTATGGATGAAATTCACAAATATTATACAACACTATATACTTCCCAAAACATAGACAATGACATAATCATACAATATCTAAATTCAATACAATGCGAAATGGTATCAGCAGAGCACAAGAAATGGTGCGATCATGATCTCATTTCTGTGGAGGAAGTTAAAACCACAATAAAAGAACTTGCAAAAGGTAAATCACCAGGTAGAGATGGCCTCACTGCGGAATTCTATAAGAAATTCCAAAGTGAGTTGGCACCAATCTTTGAAACACTATTTAACAATATTTTATTAAAAAACGACAAAATGACTAAATCAATGCGGGAGGGCTTGATTACTTTATTATACAAAGGGAAAGGGGACAAAACTGACTTAAAAAATTGGAGGCCCATCTCCCTCCTAAACACGGATTACAAAATACTGAGTAGAATTTTGGCTAATAGGATTAAGCACGGAGTAAACACCATAGTAAACACTATAATCAAACATGCAGTGGTAAAAATAGAAGCATACATGACAATATACTTAATATTAGGACCATAATAGACTTTATAAATACAACAAACTCGAAATGTGCTATGGTACTTTTCGATCAGGAGAAAGCTTTCGACAGATTAGAACATAATTATACACAAAAGTACTGGAAAAATTTGGTTTTGGAAAAAATTTCCTGAATTGGACTAAAATAATGTACAATGAAATAACTGCAAATATACAAGTAAATGGGGCGAAAATCCAAAAAATTGACATACAACGGTCAGTGAGGCAAGGTTGCCCACTATCCATGTTATTATATGTAATAGCAATTGAAATTCTGAGTATAAAAATTAGAAACAATACGAATATCAAAGGATTAAAAATTCCTAACTTAACAGAGGAATTTAAGATGCTACAACACGCTGATGATTGTACAAACTTTATTAATGATCCAAATTCTTTTAAACATCTACAAATAGAATACGAGGCTTTTGGGAAAGCATCAGGATCGAAAAAAAATCATGACAAAACGGAAATACTAAAAATAAGGAAACTGTAGGGGAAACCACCCTGGTTTGCCCCCACACCTAATAATAAACAGAGTGAAAGCCCTGGGGATATTCTTCGGGGCAAATGAAGAAAAAGAAAACTGTTTAAAAGTGAAAAAGAAAATAAAAGAAGTAATAAATATCTGGGCACTAAAGCCGATTAGTCTAATAGAACGTTCACAGGTTGCAAAAACATATATGTATTCTAATTTGACACACCTTATAAACGATGTGGACATTAACAATAAAACACTAGCTACAATTGATAATGATATAGTAGACTACATATGGAATTACAAAACACATTATATAAATAAGGAAACTTTATATAGAGCTAAACTCAAGGGGGGCTTAGCCTTACCTAATCCCCCCCTTAATAAAATTAAAAAATATATTAAATAGGTTAAAAAGATTAAGCGCCACACCACGAAAACCATGGGAGGCATTATACATTTTTTGGCTAGGGTTTGGAATGAGAAACAAACAAGATATATACACGAACAACAAACTAGTGAAAAAAATAGACACACCACATTTGTATAGGGGGATTAAAGAAATTTTATATAGGTATAGGGATAATAAAGAATTATGGGCACTAAAAAATGACAAAACATATGACTGGCTTTTAGAATTAAATTCCATCCAAAATAAATCTAAAGTACAATTACAATACCCATCTGTTAACTGGAACAGAGTTTGGAGGCATTGATCCGGCATTAACTCGTTTAAGGTACAAAGTATCATGTACACGTACCTCCACAACGCCTGGCTAACAGGCGAAGTGGCAATTATATCAGTTGAATTATTAATAATGTACAGAAATATAGTGTAAATGATGCTCAATGATTGGTACTCCTGTATTTATACCAGAAGTCAGTAGAATTATTAATAATGTACAGAAATATAGTGTAAATGATGCTCAGTGATTGATACTCCTTCTGTATTTATACCAGAAGCCAGTAGAACTGTTAATACTGTATTGAAATAGTGGAATGCTCAGTAATTCCTTCTGTATTTATACCAGGAGTCTTAACACATTCTTTACATTATAGATCAAGTTACACCTGAAAGATGCCTCCTCATAGATTGGTCAAGCAACTGACCCAAGTGGTAAGGCCAATGTCCACATTAGCTGGATATAAGTTGCAGAAACATTCATACAAATACAGGTATTTATAATGGATTTTCCTTTGACATGCATTTTATAAAGTTCAGATATTATATTGTCTTTTGTTTCACAGTTTTCAATGTGAGAGAGAGAAATAGAGATAGGGATTATCAGCTTATATTGATAATGTAAAAGGGCATTTTAATATTAGAAAAATGCATCTAACAGTGAAAAGATTTTTAAACATTTTGATAATCCTGGATAGGTATAGGACATGAAAATGGAAATGCCAGTTTTTGCAAGTAAATCAAGTTATTTTTCAATGGAGATGCATCCAAGAATGATAAAAATTCAGTCTCAACTGTCTCTGTGATGTATGCAGCATGGCGTACTTTTGTGACATGAAAGGAGTGGGGGGGGGGTGGACAATTCTCAAAATGCAATTTTTACAATTTTGAGAAAAACATGGTCCTACTTAATTTCATGAAAATGAACAGTCTACAACTCTGGATTGTGCCAGAAAACATGTGTATAGCTTCAGTTTTAATTAGGACAAACAATAAAAGCTATACCAAATCACACATGTCGTCGATCGATCGATCAGCCTGCTGAGGAATGTGTGTACCCTTTTCCTGAACCCATATTTATTTTCATGAACTCTAACACAACTGTTGGACATTTGTGACAACTGTTTCATGTTTGTATAAATTATTTCAACAGAATATTGCTATGCTTAATAAATACTAAAATAAATTGGAAATTTGTGAAACAACCCCATATCATTGTTTACATCATTCTTTGTAATTATTTTGAATAGAGCTTTCTAGGACTAAATTCATACAGATATAATCTTGCCATGACACTGTTCATTTAAACAAGTTTGATACATAATTTGAAGAGAAGACATAAACACTATTTTTGTTTATCTGAATGAAAATCAATATAGATATATATATGAAATAACTTGTAGAAGTTATTAAATCAAGTTTTGTACACTAACGCCGTTGACCAACAATGGGGTCAATGCGCTAAATATTTGAGGGATAATTTAGCCTACGCACCAGTCTTTGCAGATATTGCTGAAACGACCAGATAGGACTCCTTAATTGAGACTTTGTACGGTAAATAGAGGTTACTCAGAAATATGAACAATACATGGATATATTCCAAATTGTTCAAAGCTTAAGACCTACTGTGTTTATTAGTATTACCTCCTCTTAATGTATGAAAATAAAACTTTTAAAATTTTCAACGCTTCTCAAAAATACTTTTTTTTTCGATGAGCCGCATAATACCATAAACAAGTATCCGGATATGTATTCTGTTGGGTTCCAATGATTTTACATTCAAACAATCCAAATTTATCTCAAAATATACCATAACAGCAGACCACTGTTCTGGAACCAAAGCAGGATCAGAAAACAGGAATCCAGAAACGGTTATTTCCCCAGTCAGTCCTATACCTATTCTGGATTTTTTATTAGTGTGATTCACCTCTTTCTTGGCTACCCTTCTGCATTTTGAGAACAGGAAAAATAGAGTATGCACAAAAACTTGTATATGCCTTACTCAGAGTGAGAAAGAATCATAATGACTTTGGAGTCAAAAGGTCAGAGGACATAGTCACTCTGATAGAAAAAAATGGTTTTAGCATGGTAAGTTTAGTAATAGACCATGTACCTTGACCAAAGTTTGTTCAGAAATTGCACTTTCAAGTCAAGAAATGATTTTAGGTCCCAAAAAGTCAAAGATGAAAGTCATTGTGACTCGGAACAAAATACATGTAGTATCAAATTCTGATTTTTATCCACAGCACCTTGCCATGGAATAGTAGGTGATCATGGGGAGATAAGTTCAGCTTAGTAGTAGAAAAGAGGTTTTAAGAGTACAGTCTACAGATATTATGAACTTCTGAGAAAGTTGTGTGCAAAAGGTAAAGTTGTTTACTTTTGCAGCATTCACAATGGAGAGAATGTTGATATACCTCTATGCTACTTTTATGTACTGTGGCTGAAATTTCATTGGATATTGTACATTTGGAAATTGTAACTTATCTATGCACACAGTTAACTAAAATGACTGCTCCCTTGTGCTAAAAAATATCAGCCTGAATTAGTCTAAAAGCCACTATCTTTAGCAGTTATTAAAATTAGGGAAATGAATTTTGCCAGACTAGACAATAACAGCTTTTGAGAGTGCAAATAACGAATTACCAAATAAATAAAATGTTATTGGCTCTTTCTCTTTTTTTACATTTTACCCCTGCAGTACAGGAAGTGAAAATGATCCAGCGGAGCTAGCAGTTTTTTAAGAGATACACCTTTGAAGTAAGACCAAGATGTATAATCTGTAACCTTATTAAACCCATCAGTCATATACCAAAGTAAAGGGAATTAAAGATTCTTTGAATTATACCTAAGATATACAAGGTCTTTTTTAAATTCCAAAATAACCAGTGCGGACACCCAGGGAAATTATTTTTCTTTAAAATTCTAACTCTATGCAAAAAAATGAAACTGGTGAAACTAACTTTTATTTTAAATGAAACCTGTGTTACCAGATTACCTATAAATTATGCATTCTGCTTTCAGCTGAAATTGAAGACATTTGGTATATTCACCTGATAATGCTTTAGTTTAAGTAAGTACTGTAGCAAACAGAATAATGAATGTATTTGATGAAACTCACAGTAGGGTGTCAAATTTCTTTTCAAGTCCAAAAGATTTTTTAACCTCGTGCATCCTTGACCTTTCTTGTTGATTGTTGCTTCATATTTTTTCATAAATTTACTTGTCCACATATTTTGTCTATTAGTGTGTTGATCTTTTGTGTAATAATCAATCCAACAGCCATAGAACTGCTTAAATGTTAACAAAATTCATGTGCCCCAGTATATCCAAGGGGACTGTCTCAAACTAAGTCTATTCTAATAGAAAACTATTGTTATCTTGACTTGTTTGAAAGAAAGACATAAAGGAATTTGCTGTATAATCACTTGTTCAGTTTTCAGACTTTTTGAATGTCAAATATGGAACTAATATTTAAAAATTTAGCAGTTCAGGCCACATTGGGTTGTATGCAAAATAAAGTTTTTTGATAGTTACCGGTATTGGGACAGTTGAAAGCTTCTTTTGGGAAGGTGAATTTTAAAAACTCAGATGCGCAGATGGACACACATTTCAGAAGCCCAGAAAAGATTGATTTTCATACAAATATATAACTCTGAATACACATAGTCAGAAATACTTGATGCCTAACTCACGTTAAATATCCTAGTGATTGTGTTATTGTTGTGGGTTTTAACACTAATATTCAGTGCACAATATGCTATACAAGGCAGGCAGTACAACTGGTCCAGGAAGAACCCAGTACAATTCTGGTTGGAACCACTGACCCACAGGAATCTAATGGCAAGCTTTCTCACATACATTGTTTAAGCATGAGACTTGAACCCATGCAGATGAAGGTAAAATGGCACTGATCCGTAACATTGAGTGCTTTATACCACTTGGACTCCCAGGGCTTAACTAGTTATGTTATTGTGAGCCTAAAGTCATATTGTAATATGACCAGTTTTTTTTTTTTTTACTATAATGTCAAGATAATATCATAGTTTGTACCATTTTTTATAAATAAACTTACATAATACTATTTCATATAAATATTTGGCAATACCATTTCATATAAATACAGTATGGCAGTATCATTTCATTAAAATACAATATGGCAATATTTCATATAAATACAGTATAGCAATATCATACAAATACAGTATGGCAATACCATTTCATATAAATACAGTATGGCAATACCATTTCATATAAATAGTCTGGCAGTATGATTTCATATAAATACAGTATGGCAATACCATTTCATATAAATACAGTGTGGCAATACCATTTCATATAAATAGTCTGGCAGTATGATTTCATATAAATACAGTGTGGCGGTATCATTTCATACAAATACAATATGGCAATCAACAAAGCTAAAGTTCCTTATAGTTGAAAATTCCATTGTTTGACTGTTGCTACAGTGTATATTTGTCTGACAAATATGTATTAATTGAAATGTATTAATGCTGAAACATGCTACTCCTTATTAGTTCTCACTAATAAATTGAACTGGAAATGAATTATTATGGACCATTGGGTGGGGTGTGTGTATCTCAAGTCTGTAAGATATTACAAATATATACATGTAGTGTCAATATATTGTATTGTTTTCGCCTATACTAACATTGAGCCAAATACATTCAACAGTAATGGTGACATATGTTAGTCTTTTGTGTACATTGAAATCTATAGACATTATGCTGTAAAATAATCTATTATCTGACAGTGTAAAACAAAACAGTTAAGAGGTTGGGAGAAAAATGGCCAGCCTAAATAGGCTTCTTATACATTAAGGCTTTCTTTTTTGCCACAAGATATGTCTAAAATATATGTTATTATGTGTAAACTATATACTGTGAAACTGCCCTTAAGCAGACACCATCTGGACCCAAAAGTTTGTCCATTTATGGTGGTGGCAAAAATATGGAGGCTTGAGTTGTATTCGGACAGCCGAATTGGGACCAGCTTATTGGACCTGTCAAAATAGAAAGGTATATTAAAGTTTGCCCAATGTAGAGAAGTTTCATTGTATATGCTATGTCCTTTACAATTACCGTATATGTGAATGTTGCATATTTCAGGAGATAACTGTAATTTGTTGAGTAGATGGAATAGATCATTATACTGGTTCCTTGTATGGTTTCTAATGGCACTTGAAGGACAGTAAAGATTGTACCTTGCTGAGGAAAATGGTCCGAACTACCTTTCCCAAGGACACACCAAGTCAACCAACCCAGGCTGGCATGGACAGGTATTGAACCTGCAACCCTAGGATTACAACTCCAATGATCTACCAATGAAACAATTGTTGCTTTGCATATCTTCATAGTGCCTTATCTTAAAAGTTACCAAACATTGTATGACTTCAGGATGCAGAGGAGAGTAAAACCAAAAATGAATTTTCTTGCATTTTTCAGGTATTTGATAGTGAGTGCCGGAATTGCTACAGGAGGTGTTATGTTTTATTTCTGCCAGAAACACAAGGTAAGGCATACATCAAATGCCTGGTAGAAAAATGGCAGTGATATAAAACGAAACTCTTTTTTTTATTTATTTTGAACCTGGTATGTTTTACAATTTCAACATATGCTCTATTGGCATAGTTCTTATTGTTATGTATACCTATATTTTCTGTAACTTCAGGTACAGGATATAATTTTATTAAATTTTTTTAATTTTTATTCATGGGCATAAACTGTATAGAATATTTTTTTGTTATAAATTGTGTGCGTACTTTGGCTCTGTTCAAAACACAAATTACATTGGAACTATAAATAGATGGTTACATACCTGTTGACAGTAATAATAATTGTAATAATAAGACTTAAATGTTGCCTATGGCATATTTTCTCAGTGACTGATGCGTGAGATAATATAAATATACGTAATTTGTCGTTAATCAGTTGTGTGTGTTGTCACATAGGATCTATCGTGCAGTCGCATTACCTAATATGGTGTATGTAAAGATAAAATTAAGCATTCAGTTTCATTCCAATTCTAGGGTCATTCACACTTTTTGTGTTTCTGTTGTAAGTATACAGACTTATTTTATGTTGGCATTTTTCCTAGTGAAAAGCATTATTTGGACTAAAATTGTTCTGGAACTTTTATAAACTAATTGAAAGAATTCTGGACAATGCCATGTTGATGATGTCAGTTTTTGGAGGACCAGTTCATTTACAGTATTGATATAAGGGACCTTTCATTCATTTAGGACTTCTTTCATACATTTAGGACTTCTTTCATACACCTTTATAAGGACTATTTTGGACTCACTTTATTATTTCTTTAATAATTAAATTATTTGTTAAGTTTTACAAAACTTATTGGTTTTTCTTTTCTGTTACTTAAGTTTGTGACCACACAGTCATAACAGTATGGTGTATTTATATTGGTTTAGTCTGTCTTGTTGCACTGCAACACTGGTAGATTATTGCACGCTAGGGACATTGGAGTAGAGTGCATTGCCCAAGGTTGCACCACTGTAACCAAACTAGGGTAATACAATTATAGGATTCAAACCTACGCACGTTTGGTTACTGAATTAGCATGCTATCCTCATATTTGTAATGGAAGAGTCATTAACAAGTAAACCACTCAGCCATCATGTTTTCCTCATATATTTGTAGTGGAAGAATCATGAACAAGCTAAAGTACAGAATGCAAATCCATGACTATATATGGACAAGGGAGGTGTCATCATAGATAATAGACACACTCTAAATACATACAAAAAAGATATATTTCTGAAATCAGGTTTTAGTTAATGTGTGCAAAAGAAAGAAAGAAAGAGAGATTAAACAACATTTTGTCATTGTATTAGACTATTTATTCAGAACGGATTTTATTCATAGCTTTTGCAAAGATAAAAAGACTATTTTCACGATTGTGATAATCCTCTTGTACTACAACCATTACTATATTCCATTATCAATTAACACTGCTAAATCAACAATTCATTCTTGTTTGAATTACAATATACATTGTCACTAAAACCACATGGCTATGCCGTATTATTTGCACAATAATTAAACATATTTAGCACTTTGGTTATTCCCGTTGAAGCTAGATAGAGGGCAAGAATCGACAGAATAGGTAAAATCAGTGAGGCTACCCATATGGAAATGAGGCTCTCTTTAGGGAAATCTGTAAATGTGCAATTGAAGACATTGTCCATGCAGAAGATGTTGTAAGGACAAGTGATCATATGCATTACTTGTTTTTCGAACTCGCCAATAAAGATAAAAAAAGAATAGATTTGCAATAAAATGTTAAATATATCCAGTCTAAAACAGTACAAGTACTTAAAAGATAGTATATGTATATATACAAATCAATTTGTACTTTAAAATTTACGATAGAAAGTGACAAAAGTTTTTGTATTTTACTTTTGTATGACTATATTGAAACAGTAAGACTAGTTGATCAATGATCTGTGTTCTTCACTTTAGTATGTACTGTGATATAATTTTGTTGGATAAGAAAACTTCAATGGGCATCTGAAATCACTGTAAAATGCATGTGGTGTTTTGTTATGGTGATGAACTTTTAGGAAAAATACAAAGTGATACATGTATGTAAGAAAAATTATGATACATTGAAATAATTATTATTTTGTTAACTGGATTGTGTAAAAAAAATTAAAGGGTAAAAAAAAACACATGAAATACGTAATAATTTTAAATTTGTGCAAAGTTTAAATTTTATTATCTAAAGCTTAATTATGTTTGTTAATTAGGTCACATGCACACTTAAGAATTAAGAGAAAATTAGATGTTTGCAAAATGTATATGTAAAAATAACCAAAGCCCTGTTTATGTTGATACTGTTTTTCATTGTCAAAAAGGCATATTTGAAAGAAAATTTTATTTAAAAAATCAATATCTAGTTTAAAATCAAGGTGTCGAGTATGTATCTACATACATAGGAATGTGAAATATTGGCTCACACATGGATGCCAAAGTGATCACTGTGTTAACACATCATGTTTCTGCCTCAGTAAATATCAAGGCTGTTCACTATATTATTTCAATTAGAATTGGTGACCTAAACAAAATGTAGAATCATTTCCCATTATGTTTCAATTGAAGGGTGTTATTCTTTCTGGTTATAGACAGCATGAGATTTTGAGAGTTTAGAATGGTGCCTGGAGTGAACAAACAAGATGTTTGCTCACCTTGAAGGAGGAAATAAATACAGTATTTGTTCACAGACAGCAAAGCTTTTGAATATAGTGTTATCTCATTATCAAGTTATTCAGTATAGCACCATTTTACATAACACAGACTGGAGAAACAATCCATGCAAATCAAAACCTTTTGCATTAAAAAAGCATATAGTGCAAAGAAAATGTAAGTTTTTTTTAGAAATATGTCACTCATGAACTCAAAAAAATTGTATATTGTCTAACCACTCAAGACTATACATTGTTTCCACATCACTATACTTCTACATTGGAACCCCGGTATGACATAATGGTAGGGGTCCATATAACCTGACTGTGTTATGTACCAAACCATGTTATAACCAACCAAATCAAATAGCTGAAAAACATGATCAATGCACAAAAATATGATGGTGGTGATGGTGGAGGTGGTAATATAAGTGAGTGCAAAAATACACACTTCATATGCACAGTTACCAACAGTGCATATTAAATATGAATTTGTTCCAAATTAAGCAAGTATTTAAACCATTGTTACATATTATTATTATTATTGTTATTATTATTATATACAAATCTGCTGCATAAATAATTGTGTATTTGTACTCACCAGGTAAACCTTTTTTTAATCCATAATAGTAATTACATGTACATCAAAATGTGCATAAAAGCAAGCATAATTTCTAATGTAAAAAAAAAAGCATTTGCTAGCTCTGTTCAGATCCATTTAATTGCTTGCTAATACATTCACACAAATTTATGAAATAGGTGCCTTTCCCACAACATTCATGTTTCCAAAGGTCTTATTTTGGAACAACAGATAAATGCATAATACAGACACAAAGGGTTTACAAAATGAAATAGGCCTGAATAGTAAATGCATTTTCAGCTGAAAAAAGATCTAAGGTATTGACTTAGTTATGATCTTGCACTGAGAATTGAATAGTTGTGTGTGTGTGTATGTGTTTTCTGATCAAGCAAGACGCAATCATAAGTTGATATTTTCTTCAAGAAAACTTCTCATCTTGCCAAATTATTAAATCTGTATTCTTTATTTAAAGAATTCTTCAAGAGGTTGCTGAAATTATTGTTAATCTCATGAGCCATGCTACAATCTAACTATATCCAGATTCACATATGATCTCGTCCTCAAAATGATAATTAATATTTTATAAATCAGTTTTTGTAGTTTGTGAAAAGAAAATTATTTTTTCACAGAGCCACACTAAATCAATGTTATAAGCAGATTTGTGCTATTATGAAGCTACTTGCTACAAGCAGGGTTATATTGTATCTACTCCAAACATATAGGTATCCTCTATGTATAGCAATAGAAGGTAGACTCATTTGTAATAGTGTATTGCTTGCCAATGATGGGTAATTAAATGTGAACTCTTTAAAATTTAATCTTTCAGGTCCTTGCTGCTTCCTCTATACAGAGTCAAAAGTCTTTGTGGATGACAGATCCTATAACAAATATAAAAGATCTGGAGAAGGTGGTATTCTCAGTGTATCATTAAAAAGTTACAACTTAAAGATAATTTTTTTATATTATTAAGTTCCTACTGATTATATCAACAATGACAGAGGAGCCTCAGCTTTTCAATCAGAGCCAAAGATATAATCACATTTTTTTTTGGGATTGTTAACTCTGTCACCAGCATTAACTTTCACCAGTTTTAAGTGTCAGTCAATGCCTTGTTCTCTCTCTCTCTCTCTCTCTCTCTCTCTCTCTCTCTCTCTCTCTCTCTCTCTCTCTCTCTCTCTCACACACACACACACACACACACAGAGTATTAAATTTCACCAGTTTTCACAATCAATCAATGCCATGTCCCACCTGATGGTTAGAACTCTCTATTTCTATAGATTTTATAACTATATCTGTTGATAGAGTCGTACACTATTTCATTTATGCAAACAAGGTCAATTATATGACTGATTGCATCATTTTTAACCATCATCACCATGCATTTATTCAACAAACAGGACATAATTTGTTTTTCAGTATGAGATCTAATAGACTTATTTTGGGCAGTTTGGACAAGTGAATTGACAGTTGATCTTTGAAAAAATTTCTGTTGATGTACAACCTCTGGCATGTATCTGTTGAGACAAAAATAGTCAATACCACATGATTAGGGAAAAATGAGTATAATGTTTATAGCGTTTTGATGTATTTATTTATATATATGTACATACCTAAGTGTTTAAGCAATCCAAAAATCATTTAAAAATGTAAGGGTTGTGTATATTTAAAAATGTATGGGCTGTCTGAATTTAAAAATGTATGTGCTGTCTACATTTTCTTGTGTTTCTCTTAGTGGAAAATCTCACTTGAAGTAAGGGCAGTTAGCTAGAAAAGTACAGGAAAGGTATTATGTCACTAATTGCAAATTAAATATTACTGGATTGAAAAGTTAAAAATGATTGACTTGTATTGTTAGATACATGAAGAAAAGGGTTTGTGGTTGAGTTTAGGTTTCAGTATGAAATTATTGAGATTCCATCAAATTTCAAGAACAGAAGCACAATGAAGTTGTTTATTGCTAAGTCTTTGCAGGCTGTTGTATATGTTTTGTTGACTTATTTACTTTCACAGGACTGTTTTTGTGATCATTTAAATTATATATACCTATTTAGCAACCATGTAAATATAAATACAGTCGATCCGAGTACACATAGATTAAAACTGATGTCATTTCAATATTGATTTCTGATAATTGTGCAATTCAAGCTAAGTAGTAAATCTTGATCTTGGAAAAACATACTTTTTACAGCAATCTTGAATCAATTTCAGAATCCTGATTCAATGAAGACAAAGATGGAACTTTTGATTATGAGAATACAGGTGAGATGAAGACCTAGCGATGTAACTTCATCTGCCCTAACATACACTACTAAGTAAGACCTTTGAGGAGTCCAGTATGACGTCATAATGATTGTTGGTGTCACATAAAGTGTATGGATGAGCATAATGTTCAACTTATTTCACAGCTTTAGCAGGCTAGAGGTTAATAACTACTTACCTTGTATGAATACATGACAAGAAATATCAGTGTTTTCTTTGACTAGTCATTACTTTGTAATGTAGCATCAATTTTGTTTTAAATAAGTGATAATGAAGGCATCACATGCAATTTCTGCTTTAAATTGTTTTATGGATAGTGTCTGTGTAACCCTTTTTTTTCTTCGTATTTTTACCTCAGTTTGTTCATTTACTGTGAAAGCTTATATTTAAAACAAGGTCTAGTACCATATATGATTGTCATAATCATTAGGCAAAAAAACTTGTAAATTTTTGCTTTGTAGTTTACAAAATTCTGTCATACAAGTTTAAGTTTGAAATTTTGCTAAGCTTTTCATGGTTCCTTATGTTTGAGAATATTTGAAGTTTCTATGGTATTATCGTATTTATTGATAATCTGTCTCATCTGTAGATAATCCTAGATTGATATTGTGATCTAGAACCCTCATGCCTTCCCCTAAGTCATATGCACTATCTCATACCCATACCCATGCTGTGATTGATGTTTATTTTACCCTGTTGCTTCTGAGTTATCAAGGGCAAGGTATGTTTATTTAAATCATAGGTTGATCAGTTGTATTCTCCCATCAATCCTGGCAAACTAAAGCATTTAATTTCTCTGTAAGTGCATTGTTGTTGTAGGGTATAACACCAAGATAGGCTATACATGGCGACCAGTATTAATGGTGGATGAAAACCTGGAAAGAAACACCAGCCAACGAGAAGCTACCGGCAATCTTTCTCACATACCCACATTGGCCAAATCCGAGACTCGAACCAATGCAGACAGAGGTGAGATGGCAGTGATCCATAACAGAGAGCGCTTTAGACCACTCTGCCACTCCGGGCCCCTACTAATAAAGGTACATTCCTGATTACAAGATAATGTCAGTTGTTATCCATTTATATGTTACTTCAACGGAACCATTATGATAAAGTGCCTTTTTATGGCATGCAGCAGTCAACAATAAACAGAGGACTGCCTAATAGATCTTTAGTGAAATTTGTAGACTATATTGCATTCATGTCTGTATAGGTTGACAAAATGTAGATTTCAAAACTTTTGTAGGCTAAATCTCTCTTTTTTAAAATTTTCATAAAGGGTGAAGTTTGTCGAGCTCTGGAAAAGGAAGAGGAAGATAAAAAATTTGTTGTAGACAGATGGATCAGAAATGAGGTATGTTGCATGTTGCAGTGGTTGTTTTTTTTATTCTAATGATTCTATATTGTAACCCCAGATACAAGAAAGTATCTAACCACTGAAAACACATTATTGTTCATCCTTGAAATACGAAGATGCAGATAATATTATTATGGTAGTACTAGTGGCATTAGTTGAGTCTATGTCAGCAATGTTAAAGAGTTACTATGTACATAGCAAGAAATTGAGTTCTATGTGACAGTTAATTCATAACAATGTACGTAACAAGAAATTTAGTTCTATGTGACAGTTTATTCATAACAATGTATATAGCAAGAAATTGAGTTCTATGTGACAGTTAATTGACAGTTAATTCATATCAATGTATATAGCAAGGAATTGGGTTCTATGTGACAGTTAATTCATAACAATGTATATAGCAAGAAATTGAGTTCTATGTGACAGTTAATTCATAACCATGTATATAGCAAGAAATTTAGTTATATGTGACAGTTAATTCATAACAATGTACATAGCAAGAAATTGAGTTCTGTGTGGCAGTTAATTCATAAAAAAGTACATAGCAAGAAATTGAGTTCTATGTGACATTTAATTTGTAACAATGTATATAGCAAGAAATTGAGTTCTATGTGACAGTTAATTCACAAAAATGTACATAACAAGAAATTGAGTTATGTGTAACAGTTAATTCATAACAATGTATGTAACAAGAAATTGAGTTCTATGTGACAGTTAATTCATAACAATGTACATAACAAGAAATTAAGTTCTATGTGACAGTTAATTCATAAAAATGTATATAGCAAGAAATTGAGTTCTATGTGACAGTTGTTTGAAATGAGCACATCTCATCATGTACCTCTTTGTTATAAGAACAATTCACATGGATACCCAAGTATTTTTGTATCCCATGTCTATTTCAAACGTAACATTTTTCACTCTATTTAATAGCAGCAATACCTTACCCATCACAACTGCATGTCAAACATCCTTGTCCAGTCAATGTGAATACTTATGACAAAGCTGTGACCAGAGAAAATTTCTAATGTTGCTAGAGCTTCAATGCATTTCCATCTTCCTTCAACAAATGTTATCTTGTTGTTACCTGTATCCTTACTGTATACTATTTTACACACTGGTAACCTCCACCCCATGTCAGAAATTGGTTCTTTATGGGACTTCGTATGTTACTATTGTATTCCACCCTTTAGAGCTTAGGTTTATCCCTCTTATTTTCAGAAATTCAGTTGGTTATGGGTAAATCATAAGTGTTATTACAGTGGTCCCCCTCATATGGCCAGAGGAAGACTACTAAATTTTATGTGAGAAACATATATATAATGTACACTACATACTTCAAATGCATTTAATATCTTCATTTTGTATTTTTGTTTAAAGGTAACATTAATTATTCAAAGGTTCTTCTTCTTATAATGATAAACTTATTTCAACTGAATATACATCAATTGTTCTGATTCTTGGCGTAAGCATGATATGTGAGTGGGTAGTGTTGTCATGCAAATTGCAAAACCATTCAAAAACTTCATTTAAATCTTAAAGACAATGTTGAAAAGAATGTTCTACAAAGACTTTCGAATACATAGTAGTTAGGAATTGACAAGTTTCATTTTAACATTGTCTAATTGGCTATAGTACTGTGTTTGATCTGTGTGGTCCACATGAAAAACATTAGCTTCATTATAATTTTATCACTTGATGCCTTGAAACAAGATTAACAAGGGCAGTCATTTTAAATAACAAAGGGCATAACTACAAAGGCACAGGTTTTAAAAAGTGTGATGATCACATGTCATTTATAATCAGTAAATAGTGAATGCTTGACAAATACTACAGGTAAAAAAGGCATGATAATCACACCTCATTTAGACTCATTACAGCATCATTCAGGGTTCCTAATAGGGATTTGTTAGAGCAAGCAGACAATGATGCTTTAGCTCATAGTGTCTAAAGAAAAGTCAGATATGATCCTGCGAGTTCTAGACTTAAGTTCTGGTTCATTACTATGGAAATGAAGTCCTGAGATGTATGGAAATTTTAAAAAAGTAAAATGTTGTAATTGAACTAATTTTGTATCTAAGAACATGATAAACAATTCAATTGTTGTTGTTGTAGTGTTTAACAGCACACGATAGGCTATACATGACAGCCAGTGATAATGGTGGAGGAAGAAAACCTCAGGAAAGAACCACAACCCACAACAAGCTACTGGCAAGATTTCTCACATACCCAGATTGGCCGAATCTGAGACTCAAAATCACACAGACAGAGGTGAGATGGCAGTGATCCGTAACGGAGAGCTCTTTAGACCACTCAGCCACTCGGAGCCCCCTAACAATTTAATCTGTATGTAACTATGTATGTGTGTGTGTGTGTGTGTGTGTGTCTGTGTGTGTGTGTGTGTGTGTGTGTGTGTGTTGAAAGGTTTTACCTTTATTTTTAACCTTTATTGATTTGCCTTGATCTTTTATACTTTGTAAAGTATTTTATACAGCTTCATCTTTCATCTTCTTTTGTTTTCTTTTTTATGGTTTAACGCCATTTTTCAGCACAATATAGGCTATACATGGTGCTAGCATTAATGGTGGGAAAGAACCCAGAAAAGCCTGGAAAGAACCACCGACCCACAAGAAGCTACTGGCAAGCTTTTTCACATACCCACATTGGCCAAATCTGAGACTCGAACCCACGCAGAACAGAAGTGAGATGGCAGTGATCCATAACAGACAGTGCTTTAGACCACATGGCCACTCAGGGCTCCTTCTTTCATATTGTACCTTATAGTAATTAGTATTTATTTTTGGACAGAAGGTTTATCATTACAAAGATTGTAGCAATTTTTGTTTCTATATCTTTTATTTCCTAACGTTTGCTTGGCACTATTGTTTAATGTTGTACTAATGTTGATGTGCCATTAAAACATGTACATAGTTACATATGAATACACACACACATGCATGCATGCAGACACACACACATACACATTTCAAAATCAGATGTCTCCTTGTGCCATTGACCTGAAAAACACTAAACATCTAAAAACTTCTGGACAAAATATCACTTTGGGTTTTCATATTTTAGTACTGAATAATTGTAATTTATAAAATAGCTTGTAATAACTTTTTATTTTATTGTCTTTCAAATAGGGTGGTGGTGGCATTTCCTGTGTGATACAGGATGGAATGGTATTTGAGAAAGCTGGGGTCAACATCTCTGTCGTCCATGGCAATTTACCGCCTGCAGCAGTTCAGCAAATGAAATCAAGGTATAGGTAGTTGATGAACAAAACCAAAACGATAAACATGGTCAAGACTCCACAGTTTGTCTCTGTAATGGTTCATCATTAAATTTTCTTGATCTTTAATTTTTGTTTTGTTTAATTGTACTAAACCAAACATTTAAGGTCTACATAATACTAGGGTTGTAGATATTTATGTCACATGACATATGTTGCAGATGTTGATGGTCATATGTTTCCAAACACCAGCACTAATCAAAGATTGCTTATGAACTGTCTTACCATATTTTCTGTATGCTAGACACCAACAATTTTCTGTCAAAATATATTTTTCATGCCTTGTTGTTTACAGGCATAAAACATAATCCTACTTTGATAAGACAGTAAAGACTTGACTAATGCTACTTTTTCAGAAAGTATGTTGGAATGGCTCACTAATAATCAGAATGTGTGTGAATGACTTAGTTATCAACAGAAAGTGGGAATGGTTTATCATGAGAAAGTATGGAAATGACTTAATTTTCAAAAGAATGTGGGAAAGGTTTATCATGAGAAAGTATGGGAATGGCTCACTTATAATAATAATAATGAGGACTTTGTATAGCGCCTAATCTTTAGAAGCTCTAAGCACTTTAGGACATCTATAATGATATGACTACACTACAGAAAAACAAATAATAAAAACCATGAAATTGGAAAACATAAAAACATGCTGAAAACATATAAGATACACAAGCATTAGGTCTCTTAAAACACACTCTTAAAAGTGTGTTTTAAGAGCACTCTTAAAACGGACCACAGTGTCTTTGTGTCTAATTTCAATGAGCAATTTCCACATCACTGGGCCCTGGTATGCAAAAGAACATTGTCCATTTGACTTCATTTTCATAGTGGGAACAATAAGTATACGATTGTCAGAAGAGGAGCGTAAGGATCTTTCTGGTGTATACACATGGGTGAGGCCGGATAGGTATGTTGGACTGGAGTCTGTCATTAAAACAGCACATAGAACAAATTTTGTGTTTGATTCTGTATCGAATGGTTAGCCAGTGTAGGGTACAGAGCAGTGGTGAGGTGTGCTTTGATCGAGGTACTCTAAAAATGATCTGAGCAGCTGCGTTTTGAACTTTTTGAAGTTTCTGGAGTAGATATTGTGACGAACCAGACAGAATTGAGTTACAATAGTCCAGTCTTGAAAGTACTAATGAACACACGAGTGTTTTAGGGGCATCAACTGAAAGATATTTGTGAATGGAACTGATGCATCTCAGTTCAAGATATGCAGCCTTGCATATGTTCATGACATGTTGGTGCAATGCGAGAGTACTGTCTAGAGTAATACCTAGGTTTCGAACTGACTGTGAGAATTTAATGTTGGTGTTGCTGATATTTATTGTCTGAGGTAAAAGGATGTGAATGAGAAAGTCTTTGTGTTTTGATCAGAATGGCTCAGTTTCATCATCATTCATCTGCAGCTTGTTACATGACATCCATGATTTCACATCAGAAATGCACCTCTCTACTCCATGGGTAGCATCAACTTCATTTGGGTGGCTAGACTTGTATATTTGGGTGTCATCAGCATACAATTGGTGCGACACTGGGTGATGATCTATGACACTTGAGAGCGGCTTAGTGTATATAATGAAGAGAACATGACCAAGAACACCCCCCTGTGGAACACCACAACATAGAGCAACTGGGCTGGAATGTATTCCATTTGCAGATACAATTTGTGTCCTGTTGACTAAGTAGGACTTGAACCACTGTAAGGCTATATTCTGAATGCCAAATACATGCTGGAGACGGTAAAGTAATATATCATGGTCTTTTGTGTCAAGTGCTGCAGACAAATCAAGGAGGGTGAGGACTGTAATCTTTCCACTTTCCAAAGCCGAGAGAATGTCATTAAATACTTTCAGAAGAATAGTTTCAGTACTGTGGCAAGGGCGATATGCAGACTGTATATTGCTAAAAAGACTTTGAATTCAAATGAGATACAAGTTGGGTTAGAACAACTTTTTCTAAGATTTTTTATATGAATGGAAGATTAGAAACTGGGCGGTAGTTCTTTAAATTGTTGTGTGGCAAAAATTGAAGGTTGTGTTGTACTTAAGGCATTTTATGATGGAATTTTTTGTGATGACAGCAATTCCACCTCCGCAAGAGTTGTGGGGGAACGACTTGATGGAGTAATCAGTGGGTGTTCAATCCACATGCTTGGGCTCATCGCCTGATGCTTTTAGCCATGTTTCTGTCAGGAAGAGGGCATCAATATTCTGGTCGTTGATAAAATTAACTATTTCTGTGCGCCTTTCTGGTGATCCTACTGATTGAGCATTGAATAATGCAATACGTAGTGGTATCTCTGGGACAGTTGACACAACATTTGACTAAGATGAATTTGAACCAGGTTATCAAAATTAAAGGCTGAATTTTTAAATTGTATATCTGTTACAGACGAAAGGGAGATAACTGAAATTCTTCCTGTTCTACGCCGGCCTGCTTTGAAACAACATTTCCTTTTTCGCTTCCATTTACATTTAGGTAATGATGAATGTAGTTCCAGTACGTATAGTCTTGAGCACAATGTAGTATCAAGAGCCAAGTTGTGGTCATTTAGTGCAATTAATGAGGGCCCATCATAGCATAAGCTGTTGACTGGCAATCATGTAATGACGATTTTTAGGAAAAAAACAAATGACGTCTTAACAGTGGAGCAAGACAGCTGAGAAAAATTCTAATTGTTCTCATTTCCAAAACAAGGAGATGAAGAAACACATACGAACTGAACAGCCAAAGCATGATGAAACACAATAATGTAGATGAAGGTAGACAACAAGCACATATATCATGAAAAATAGCGCAAAAACGGAAGAGCATTCGTCAAGCAGTTAAGCAATGGCAGCTATCTTTCCAGAAGTTTTCATGCAGTGTTACCATTAATATTCATGAAACTGTAAGTTACTAGTTTAAAATATGAAGCCAAGTTATTGATCTGGACTCGTCTTATACTCCAAATCAACTTATAAATGAACAAGGGATGGAAAATTTACAAAAATTAGTGAATTAAACGTATCCTTTGCGTATACTTATAGGCTGGAAAATAGGTTATCTGATTGTGTGAGAATGGCTTTCTCATCATCAGAATGTGTGTATGGCTTGCTCATCATCAGAATGTGTATTTTTAGCTTGTTTGTCATCAGAATGTGTGTGTGTGTATTGTTTGTTTATCATTGGAATGTGTGTGTGTATGGCTTGCCCATCATCAGAATTTGTGTGTATGGCTTGCTTATCATTAGAATGTGTGTATGGCTTGCTTATCATCAGAATGTGTGTATGGCTTGCTTATCATCAGAATGTGTATTTTTTGCTTGATTATCATCAGAATTTGTGTGTATAGCTTACTCATCATCAGAATTTGTGTGTATGGCTTACTCATCATCAGAATTTGTGTGTATGGCTTACTTATCATCAGAACTCATCATCAGAATTTGTGTGTATGTCTTAATCATCATCAGAATGTGTGTATATGGCTTGTTTGTCATCAGAATGTGTGAAATGATTTATCTTAATGTGTGGCGTGGTTTATTAACAAAAAGTGGAATGGCTTGTCATCAGAAACTGTTGGAATGGCTTGCTTAAAATCCGAATGTGTGGGTATGACTTGCTTATGATCAGAAAGAATGGGAATGGCTTGCTTATTTTTAGAATATGTGTGAATTATGTGTTTATCATCAGAAGTGTGGCAATAACATATCGTTAGAATGTTTTGAATGGCATAACATCAGAAAGGTCAAGAATGGCTTGCTTGTCATGAGAATGTGTGGTTATAACATGCTTATCATCAGAAATTGCATTAACAAGTTAATTGGATGACCAAATTTGTCAAACGTTTGGAGAAAAATTAGGTTACTGACATTAACATAAGAAATATATTAAATAAATCTAAACTATAATACTCACTTGTAACAAAGACAAATCAAAATCATAAATGCAGCTGAAGAATGTCATGTTTTTTTCCTGGTAAAATCTGTTAAAGTCAATGTCTCAAACACTTTTTTGAACACTTCCTTTGTCGATCATGTTAACACAAGCACCAGGTCACATACAGGTCATGTATACAGTAATTAAGGGACAAAAACATATTGTATAAAAATAACCAAGCACAAAGCAGATCCTTGTTGCATGCATTACTGTATTCTTATGTATTTCTAAGTATTGGAATGTAATTTAGTTTGCTATTAGTCTTGAGTAGGTATTGGTACTGGATCACACAAACTGTGATCATTTTAATGGTCCTGTTAGTAGTATTTTATTATGACACAAACTGTGATCATTTTAATGGTCCTGTTAGTAGTATTTTATTAAGACACAAACTGTGATCATTTTGATGGTCCTGTTAGTAGTATTTGATTATGACACAAACTGTGATCATTTTAATGGTCCTGTTATAGTAGTATTTTATTAAGACACAGACTGGGATCATTTTAATGGTCCTGTTAGTAGTATTTTATTATGACACAAACTGTGATCATTTTAATGGTCCTGTTAGTAGTATTTTATTATGACACAAACTGATCATTTTAATGGTCCTGTTAGTAGTATTTTATTATGACACAAACTGTGATCATTTTAATGGTCCTGTTAGTAGTATTTTATTAAGACACAAACTGTGATCATTTTGATGGTCCTGTTAGTAGTATTTGATTATGACACAAACTGTGATCATTTTAATGGTCCTGTTATAGTAGTATTTTATTAAGACACAGACTGGGATCATTTTAATGGTCCTGTTAGTAGTATTTTATTATGACACAGACTGGGATCATTTTAATGGTCCTGTTAGTAATATTTTATTATGACACAAACTGTGATCATTTTAATGGTCCTGTTAGTAGTATTTTATTATGACACAAACTGATCATTTTAATGGTCCTGTTAGTAGTATTTTATTATGACACAAACTGTGATCATTTTAATGGTCCTGTTAGTAGTATTTTATTAAGATACAGACTGGGATCAATTTAATGGTCCTGTTAGTAGTATTTTATTAAGATACAGACTGGGATCAATTTAATGGTCCTGTTAGTAGTATTTTATTATGACACAGACTGGGATCATTTTAATGGTCCTGTTAGTAATATTTTATTATGACACAAACTGTGATCATTTTAATGGTCCTGTTAGTAGTATTTTATTATGACACAAACTGATCATTTTAATGGTCCTGTTAGTAGTATTTTATTATGACACAAACTGTGATCATTTTAATGGTCCTGTTAGTAGTATTTTATTAAGATACAGACTGGGATCAATTTAATGGTCCTGTTAGTAGTATTTTATTAAGATACAGACTGGGATCAATTTAATGGTCCTGTTAGAAGTATTTTATTATGACACAGACTGGGATCATTTTAATGGTCCTGTTAGTAGTATTTTATTATGACACAGACTGGGATCATTTTAATGGTCCTGTTAGTAGTATTTTATTATGACACAAACTGTGATCATTTTAATGGTCCTGTTAGTAGTATTTTATTATGAAACAAACTGTGATCATTTTTAATGGTCCTGTTAGTAGTATTTTATTATGACAGAAACTGCGATCATTTTTAATAGTTCTTTTTGTAATTTTAATTAGGACACAAACTGAGATCATTTTATTGATTTCGTTAGTAATATTTAGGATTGACCTACCACCACTAATTTAAAGTTTGTTTATATTGAGTATTTCTTTGCTATTAAGGTAGATAGACCAAACTTGGCCTATATTTCAACATTTTAAAAAGCTAGACCATACTAAAGGGATAAAATATTATGTGCTCTTCAGTACAGTATCTTTTGTAAAACATTTTTGCTGTTAATATACATTCATTTTCCTTAGATCTCCTTTTAATTGATCTTTGGAGTCAAGGAAATCAAGATAATAAGACTGATATATTGACATTGCAGTAAGCTACTGTCTATTGGCATTTTAAGGTTTTGATATCTAGTTTATTTATTCGCTATTTGTTAGACACTTGTTTAAAATATGTTGCACCTCTTCTGTCAAACTCATAAACCATTCAGAAACCTTTAGTTTTATATTAGTGAAAACTGTTTTTCTTAAATATATTTCAGAGGCAAAAATCTGTCTGGAAAGAATCTGCCTTTCTTTGCAACTGGGATTAGTGCTGTTATTCACCCAGTAAGTGTTATGGCTTGTTTCCTAATAATAAATACAATTACATTGCCAAGTTTAATGCATTCACAACTTTGCTTTGGAACCCCAATTTGTGTCAGTACATAAAGGTGCTCAACTATTATAACCCATATATACTTCATACCTGCTTCCTATTGTGCATGTATGGAGTATCAGCTGAGGTTTGTTATCATGGCATCCTCAGGATCAGACTTGATCGGTTTTAGTTATCAGGGTCCCTATATACCTAGTATCAGCCCCTTGCACACACATTTCACAATCCTACATCTGGGCTGGTGCAGTGTGCTGTGACAGGACTTGCCCCTGTTTTGCCAAAGATTATATTTTATGCACAATAAAGTGTATATTGGACATATGTATTGTATGTTATTTATATATATATATATATATATATATATATATATATACAGAGAGAGAGAGAGAGAGAGAGAGAGAGAGAGAGAGATTTTAGCTTCCATCAGACTTACACAGGATATGCATATCTGCTGGCTTTAGGGTTAATGTCCCTTAACATTACTGCCAACAGGAATAGTGCTGAGGCAGTTGAATTTAAAAAAATGCCCTGGGACACAATGGTAGTATATCAAGGCTGATCAAGTGACTTGATTGGCTATATAACCAAACCCAAGTCCTTTCTGGGAGCATTATTAAACATTGATATTAGGAGTATATACATACACCATAAGGTGAGATTTTATTTCACTTTGTGAGAAAATAACAGTGTGGCATACAGCTTAATGGGAGATTTTATTTCACTTTGTGAGATAGTAACAGTGTGGGCATACAGCTTAATGGGAGATTTTATTTCACTTTGTGAGATAGTAACAGTGTTGGCATACAGCTTAATGGGAGATTTTATTTCACTTTGTGAGATATTAACAGTGTGGGCATACAGCTTAATGGGAGATTTTATTTCACTTTGTGAGATAGTAACAGTGTGGGCATACAGCTTAATGGGAGATTTTATTTCACTTTGTGAGATATTTACAGGAAGAACACACACTGTAATGCACCATGTTATAATGTAATGCACCATGATATAATGTAATGCACCATGGTATAATGTAATGCACCTGCAAATCTGCATCCATACTGTTTACTTAAAATGAAAATGTTGAATGAATAACATACACCTTGATTTGTTTTTTCATTATGTGATGACAGAACTGGATCAATCCTTTTCAAAGTTGTGTGTATTTAATACGCAGAAATCATTAACACCTGCTCTGTGGGGTTTTAATTTTGCCATTTTGATTTGTTTTCTTCAGAGAAACCCGTATGTGCCCACAATTCACTTTAACTACAGATATTTCGAGGTGGAAAATGAAGATGGGACTAAACAGTCATGGTTTGGTGGTGGAACAGATCTAACTCCATCTTACCTCAATCAAGAGGTAAGTAAATATACATTTATCAGCTTCTGTTTGTGTTATTATTTAATTAACCTAGTTTTTCTCTTTATTTTTACAGTACTGTTGTATTAAGAAATTTACATTTCATAGCTATTGGATTTAAGGTCTGATAATGATCAAACTTTTATGTAAGTTTATACGATAAAGATCTTGAATGAGTTTGATTCTGATCAAATAAGCCAGGTGAAAAATATTGAGCACACCTGGGCATCCAGTTTTTATTATTGACAATTTTAAAAATTTGAATTTCTTGAAAACAAGTTGCTATGACTATAGCTGTAAACAGTAGTTCTAAAGTCTTGATCTGCAGACCACAGAGTATTCGGTAATGATGTACAAATATTTAGAAAAAGGTCCTGGGATATCTGGAAATAACTGCTGTTGGATCTACTGCAGTATTCATGATGTAAATGAATACAATATTATGTTACCAATCCTTTAAGTAAAAAAATAACTTGAAAAATTGCTTTATTACACAATTCTTGATAAATAATAATAATGAAGACTTTTTAATGCGCCTTCTTTAAAAGCACTAAGTGCTTTACAACATCTATGATGATATGAATACAAAAAAACAAAAAATAAATAAACACCATGAAATTGGAAAACCAAAAAATGCTGAAAATATTTAAAGTAGGAAACATTTTTAGGTCTTTAAGTTTGTTCTTGCAGTCAAAAAAGAAGAGTTTTTAAGAGCAATCTTGAAAGGGATCACTGTCTAATTTCAATTTGCAGAACGTTGTCCATATGACTTCGTTTTCATAGTGGGAATAATGAGTATACGATTGTCAGAAGAGGAGCATAACAATCTTGCTGGTGTGTACACATGGGTGAGACCAGATAGGTATGCTGGACTTTAGTCCCTCAGTGAAATGTAGCATGGAGAAAAAAATTATGTTCCATTCTGGATCAAATGGAGCAGCAGGGAGGGCGAATCCGACAACCTTGTAGAGGCGTCTATTTGGCAAACCAAGGCTTCCTCCAAAATCAAAAAAAAAGTTCCCTTTGGAGACGCAAAGTCATTGTTGTGCCGGCCTCTGCTGCTACGGAGTTAAATCCATTTAGGATTTTACAAACAGACTAATTTGTAAAATCTCCCCTCGTAAATCAATCAAATTATTGGACTGGTCAGTGAGTTTAAAATTAATTCTCATTAATGAATTATTATGGCATCGCATATAGACTGGATTAGTTGGATCTTCAATTATTAAAAATCCTGGAGGAGCTGTTGGTGCAAATGAATATAAAATATATTCCTGCTGGGCTTGATTTGATCTTTCAAGATTTATTTGGTAACTTCCTTCGATGACATCACATACTAAATTCACTGCAATCACCGAGGAAATATTCACATTCTGAGGAGCAATATGCCTACCGCCACCGTCTGGGTCATTATTATGTTTAAGAATGGTTGTTTGTGGTTGTGGTATTTTTTTTCCATGTATCGTATATGAGAGAGAAGCTTTCTTGGATACGATCATTGACAGATTTCTTTAATTCATTCGTGTTATATCCAGACAACTTGAAATCGAGTAAATCGGCTTCTGTTATATTATATGCAGTTGTTCTGCTGTAAGTGTAGGATGTAAGAAAGTTGTTAGATATTCTTGCACATCATGCATTAATTTGGTTCCATATATTATATGGAGGTTTCTCTTTGTAACAAATAAAGGTGGATAGTTAGGGACTGATAAATTGAGATGGCATATAATGCAGAGGTGATATGATGCAAGTTTGTGGGATACATAGGTGGATCGCAGAATATTATCATCAGGTCTATGAAGATTCCAGTCTAAAATGTGACCAAGTTTATAGGTGGGTTGGTTAACTGACTGTTTAAGGTTGAAAACATGAATGGAATCAAGGAGTTTTGACATGACTGTATGGGTTTTCAGGACAGTCAAAGTGAAGGTTGATATCTCTAAAAATAATTAGGTTACCACCTATCGAATTTCCATACACCAGAAAATTCGGAAACTGCTCCAAAATGAGAGATTCAGTCAGCTTGTTTTTTCTACTAGAAGGAGGGTCGTAGAGACCGAACAAATAGACTGACCTTTGTTCCAGTGTGAGTGTTTGTTTGGATTGACTTGTGGTTACTTGATGGTGGTTATTCAAAAACAAAGCACACCTTAACAGTGGAACCAGACAGCTGAGAAAAATTCTAATTGTTCTCATTTCCAAAGTAAGGAGATGAAGAAACACATATACGAACTGAACAACCAATGCATGATGAAACACAATAATGTAGACAAAGATAGACAACAAGCACATATATCAAGACAGCACAAAAAATTAATAGCTGCATCAAGCCAGTTAATGATGGTGGCCATCTTTCCAGAAGTCAACATGTTAATCAATGTATCCAATATTAATTAGTTTAAACTCAGATTATATTATCCTTGTAATTTGTCACTACATCAACCTGGGGTCCCAAGTGGTTGAGTGGACTAAAGCGCTGTCCGTTACTGATCACTGCCATCTCCATTCTGTCTGTGTGGGTTCAAGTCTCAGATTCGGCCAATGTGGGTATGTGAGAAAGCATGCCAGTAGCTTCTTGTGGTTCATTGGTTCTTTCTGGGGTTTTTCCCGGGTTCTTCCTTCACCATTAATACTGGCCACCATGTTTAGTCTATCGTGTGCTGAAAAATGGCATTAAACCCTACAACAACAACAGCTACATCAACCAGGTGTGGAGTGTAAGCAGTTTGCCATTTCAGTGTCTATTCCAGGATTGTGTTCACTTTCACATGTTAAACCATTTGCCAATTCAATGTCTTTTCCTGGATTCTGTTCACTTTCACAAGTTAAGCCATTTTCCCATTAAATGTCTATTCCTGGATTGTGTTCACTTTCGCATGTTAAACCATTAGCCAATTCAGTGTCTATTCCTGGATTGTATTCACTTTCACAAGTTAAGCTTTTTGCCCATTCAATGTATATACCTGGATTGTGTTCATTTTCACAAGTTAAGCCATTTGCCCATTTGATGTATATTTAGGGATTGTGTTCACTTTCACAAGTGAGGTCATTTGCACATTCAATGTCTTTTCCAGGATTGTGTTCACTTTCACAAGACACTGAAGAAGGCATGTGAGAAACATGACAAAAGCTACTACTCTAGATTCAAAAAATGGTGTGATGAATACTTCTATATCCAACACAGAGGTAAGCATGACTAATAATAATAGTAATAATAATAATAATACATTTTTGTAATAGTAGTCATATAAAACTATATGATTATTTAACATGTGCTAATAGTTTTTGTTAATCTTTTGGAATAAAGCACAGTAAGAAAATTCATGTGGGTATCATCATCATATATGGCTCATTTTTTGTTGGGTCTTTAAATTCAAGTTCCTGGGCAACAATGAAAACACAAACATTGGTCTCCCTTGAAAATTTCTAATACTGCAGTATGTACAGATCCATTTGTATGTATTGTAGACTCTTTAGTATGTTTTCACTGCAGACATACAGTAATTGTTTCAAACCCAACATATATATGTGAATAGTTTCTACATATTGTTTATAGATAAAAGCAGTTTAAAAAAAATTAATCATTAGTTTAGTTTAGTGGTTTCAGCATCAGCCTCGGATGTGGTAGGTTGTGGGTTCGATCCCCAGCCAAATCATACAAACGACTTGCAAAAATGGTACTAACAGCTACCTGGCTTGGTGCTAGTGTTAGGACTGGTCAGCCTGTTGTCAGGATGACGTGAGTGGGTGAAACATCATGCTACACGTCTGCAGCATCAGTGCTAGACATTACTATAAACTGCCATGCTGCAGACATTGTAGCGATATAACTGAAAAATTGTTAAAGCTACTTTAAAAATACAAATCACACACACATCAGACCCAGATCTGTCGTAACATATAATCTGGACCCATGCAGCTGTTAGGAATAATTGTAATACAAATAACATAGACCCTAATCTGCTGGCAAATCATTCAGATCAGGGTCTGTGGTGTTTGCATTTGGACTTGAACACAAATATAGCATACAGAATTGAAGATTTGAGATGATCAGTCTGGGTTTGTTACCATTTCACTTTCAGTTTGACTGGCAGAATGGATACATTGCTGTTAACAAAAAATCTATTTTTGTAAACACACTTTCAGAAATTCTAAATTAAATTGAAACATTTATTTTTCTATTATACAATGTCACAAGGAGAACCGTGGTATTATGGTATACAAATTGTCTGCAGTGTATAGTAGATTTCACTGATTTCTAAGTGTGTTAGAATAAAGTCTTCATTACAGAATCATCTGTGATGAGTTACAATTGTTGAAATGTTTCAGAGGAGTCTCGAGGTATAGGGGGAATCTTTTTTGATGACTTGGAGGAGCCAAATCATGAGGAAATCTTCAAGTTTATCAAGGTATATATATTTCTGTCCAGCTACATTCCAAAAAAATCATTGCAGGCCAGAAGAGTTTTTTCTTTCTTACATTTTCAGTTGGTTTGAGTTTTTATATCAGAAGAAAGAAATGGTTTTGTGCCAGGACTGAATAAGTTGTTCCAATTATGCCATTGTTTGACTTATTAGAGTATTGAGCATTTTATTAAATATTTTTACATACACTGTAAAAGTCAACTTGCAATGTGCATAATATTTGGTATATAAAGGACAGTGGATGACCTTTGTAATCCCTTAACTGTCAATTAAGAATACATTTGTTATATTACTTACTCAGTACTGTGTTACATTGGTTCCAATGCTCTGTTTAGAGCTGTGCAGAGTCTGCTATAACATGTGACATTCTGTTATTTCTAATATTCTTCTTACAGAGCTGTGCAGAGTCTGTTGTACCATGTTACATTCCATTGGTTCAAAAACACAAGAATGATGGCTATGGATATGCAGAAAGGTAAGTTATTTCTTTCCCTATTAATGACATGATATGCAAAAGGTAGGAAATTAAAATATGTCATAGCTGCAAAGGCCCTTCCCTGACTAGGTTTAACATAAGAAAATGAAAATATTAGCTGTAAAAGCCCTTACCTGACTAGGTTATCTATAAGGAAATGAAAATCTGAGCTGTAAAGGCCCTTGTCTGACTAGGTTATCTATAAGGAAATGAAAATCTGAGGTGTAAAGGTCCATGCCTGACAAGGTTATCTATAAGGAAATGAAAATATGTCTGAGCTGTAAAGGCCCTTACCTGACTAGGTTATCTATAAGGAAATTAAAATCTGAGGTGTAAAGGCCCTTACCTGACTAGGTTATCTATAAGGAAATGAAAATCTGAGCTGTAAAGGCCCTTACCTGACTAGGTTATCTATAAGGAAATGAAAATCTGAGGTGTAAAGGCCCTTACCTGACTAGGTTATCTATAAGGAAATGAAAATCTGAGCTGTAAAGGCCCTTGCCTGACTAGAATATCAATAAGGAAATGAAAATCTGAGCTGTAAAGGCCCTTGCCTGACTAGGTTATCTATAAGGAAATGAAAATCTGAGCTGTAAAGGCCCTTACCTGACTAGGTTATCTATAAGGAAATGAAAATCTGAGCTGTAAAGGCCCTTGCCTGACTAGGTTATCAATAAGGAAATGAAAATCTGAGCTGTAAAGGCCCTTGCCTGACTAGAATATCTATAAGGAAATGAAAATCTGTGCTGTAAAGGCCCTTGCCTGACTAGGTTATCTATAAGGAAATTAAAATATGAGCTGTAAAGGCCCTTGCCTGACTAGGTTATCTATAAGGAAATGAAAATCTGAGCTGTAAAGGCCCTTACCTGACTAGGTTATCTATAAGGAAATGAAAATCTGAGCTGTAAAGGCCCTTGCCTGACTAGGTTATCTATAAGGAAATGAAAATCTGAGCTGTAAAGGCCCTTGCCTGACTAGGTTATCTATAAGGAAATGAAAATCTGAGCTGTAAAGGCCCTTGCCTGACTAGGTTATCTATAAGGAAATGAAAATCTGAGCTGTAAAGGCCCTTGCCTGACTAGGTTATCTATAAGGAAATGAAAATCTGAGCTGTAAAGGCCCTTGCCTGACTAGGTTATCTATAAGAAAATGAAAATCTGAGCTGTAAAGGCCCTTGTCTGACTAGGTTATCTATAAGGAAATGAAAATCTGAGCTGTAAAGGCCCTTACCTGACTAGGTTATCTATAAGGAAATGAAAATCTGAGGTGTAAAGGTCCTTGCCTGACAAGGTTATCTATAAGGAAATGAAAATATGTCTGAGCTGTAAAGGCCCTTGCCTGACTAGGTTATCTATAAGGAAATGAAAATCTGAGGTGTAAAGATCCATGCCTGACAAGGTTATCTATAAGGAAATGAAAATCTGAGGTGTAAAGATCCATGCCTGACAAGGTTATCTATAAGGAAATGAAAATATGTCTGAGCTGTAAAGGCCCTTACCTGACTAGGTTATCTATAAGGAAATGAAAATCTGAGGTGTAAAGATCCATGCCTGACAAGGTTATCTATAAGGAAATGAAAATCTGAGGTGTAAAGATCCATGCCTGACAAGGTTATCTATAAGGAAATGAAAATATGTCTGAGCTGTAAAGGCCCTTGCCTGACTAGGTTATCTATAAGGAAATGAAAATCTGAGGTGTAAAGATCCATGCCTGACAAGGTTATCTATAAGGAAATGAAAATCTGAGGTGTAAAGATCCATGCCTGACAAGGTTATCGATAAGGAAATGAAAATATGTCTGAGCTGTAAAGGCCCTTGCCTGACTAGAATATCTATAAGGAAATGAAAATCTGAGCTGTAAAGGCCCTTACCTGACTAGGTTATCTATAAGGAAATGAAAATCTGAGCTGTAAAGGCCCTTGCCTGACTGGATTATATATAAGAAAGTGAAAATCTGAGCTGTAAAGGCCCTTGCCTGACTAGGTTATCAATAAGGAATTGAAAATCTGAGGTGTAAAGGTCCTTGCCTGACAAGGTTATCTATAAGGAAATGAAAATATGTCTGAGCTGTAAAGGTCCTTGCCTGACAAGGTTATCCATAAGGAAATGAAAACATGTCTGAGCAGTAAAGGCCCTTGCCTGGCTAGGTTATCGATAAGGAAATGAAAATATGTCTGAGCTGTAAAGGCCCTAGCCTGACTAGGTTATCCATAAGGAAATGAAAATGTGTCTGAGCTGTAAAGGCTCTTGTCTGACTAGGTTATATATAAGGAAATGAAAATATGAGGTGTAAAGGCCCTTGCCTGACAAGGTTATCCATAAGAAAATGAAAATATGTCTGAACTGCAAAGACCATTGTCAGACCAGGTTATACATAAGGAAATGTTAAGTAATCATGACTGTCTAGTTGTTAATGAACATTAGTAGACATTGTAATAACAAGAAGATTATATGCATCAGTCAGTATAAAGATAATACTTGAAGAGCAAATAGAAGATAACATTAGAAGGGCAGAGAGGAGATAACAGTAGAAGGGCAGATAGACAATAACAGTAGAAGGGTATATAGAAGATAACAGTAGAAGGGCAGATAGAAGATAACACTAGAAGGGCAGAGAGGAGATAACAGTAGAAGGGCAGATAGACAAAAACAATATAAGGGTATATAGAAGATAACACTAGAAGGGCAGATAAAAGATAACACTCGAAGGGCAAATAAAAGATAAGATCTTTCTGCAGCTTAATAAATGGTGCTTATTTCTTTTGTTTCTTAGTCTCCAGTTTTTTATCAATGCCTCAGTTTAAAACTTACTTGAAGTTAATAAATATTTGTTTTTTCTTGTGAGATTAAGTAAAAGTAAACTTTGCAAACAATACATTGGTCATTTGACATATTTAAACAATAGATTGGTATCCTTTAAAAACCATTTGAAATATGAACTTCTTTTCTTATATCAAATGGTGATTTTTTTATTTCTTCTGTTTTGTTGAATGAATCTATTAAAAAACTGACTGAAAGGTCAGTTACCATTTATAGCCTACTTGGCAAATAGTAGATTAATCATTCAAAATATTTTTGAAAGCCGTTTGAAGTGTGAATTTCTCTTCTTGAAACAATTTATAACACATCAAAAATGAGATTGAAAAATAAAACCAAGATAAAAAAGCAGCAAAAGCAATGCCTAATTTTTTTTTATCAGAATGTTAATGATTGCCAAAAAATACAAAGTCATCTGCACAAAATTGTATGGTACATTTAGTGAAAAATGATTTTGGTGGATTAATGGGGTGGAAAAAATTAGTGGGTATTAAAATTTACAAGTACTATGCTAATTGGCTATTAGTTTGTTATTGACTGATTGTGATTACTATCTTCTGGAGTGGCTTCCCTCTAATTTTGCATGGCCTAGAAATGATAAACAAAAATATATACCATGTTCCATGAATCACATATCTGGTTGCAACATTTTTGAGAGACCAAGACCAGTATTCATAACATCTTCATACCATGAAATACAACCAGAAGCTAAAATTTGCACACTATTAACAGTCTCAGCATTGGGGGCCCCGAGTGGCCCAGTGATATAAAACGCTCTCCATTGCGGATCACTGCTATGTCGCCTCTGTCTGTGTGGATTAAAGTCAAAGATTTGGCTAATGTAGTTATGTGAGAAAGCTTGCCAGTAGCATCTCATGGGTCGGTGGTTCTTTCCGATGGTTTTCCCAGGTTCTTCCTCCACCAATAATACTGGCCACCAACAACAACAACTCTCAGAATTTAATTAATTGTATATTTTATGATACAGGTGTATTTTAAGGCATGGTACCAGATTTATAGTTTTAAGAGATTGAACTATATATAGTGTGACAAATATACTTGAATTTGAAATTATGACTATTATACTGGATTTCTTTAAAAGTGTAGAAAATTGATTTAAGGAAGTACACAAAAATCTTAATGTAGTAATACCATATATGGCTGGAATGCATCCAACCAGCGTGCTCATTCCCACTTTGAAATACATTCATACATCTCTTTTTCATTTTTCCCTATAGGGAGTGGCAACTGTTGAGACGAGGCCGCTATGTGGAATTTAACCTTATCTATGACAGAGGGACAAAATTTGGACTTTTCACCCCAGGAGCTAGATATGAGAGCATACTTATGTCTCTTCCACTTACTGCGGTATGTACTAATATCAGTTTGCTTCACTGATATTGCTGACAAATATTTCTTATAAAGAAAATATTTTGTTAACAGAACCTTTCATGAGTAAAATCTTTTTTAAAACGAAATACCATTTTCAAACATTGGTGGTTAGCTACCGTACAGTCTTTTAGTCATATGAGATCATACAGAAGCATTCCAGTCAGTATTTCAGGTCGTATTATAAGTTGTATACATCAATTATATGTAGCAATATGAATGCTGATACAGAGGATGTTTTATCAAAATTGTTGGATATATTCAACAAAGACAAGTCTTACAGAAACTTATTTATTATATATGATTTAGTGCCAGACTTGAAATAAAACCAGAATTCTTTTTTTATAAAGAAAACACTGAAATATTGTCACCAAAGTGTTTATATTGGCAACCCAGGGAATAATGCAAACTGTTTCGACTAAACCACAAATGACCAATGCTGAATTTGTCAGGCACATCAATACACAATCATAAAAGTAGACATTTTTTTCTTCTTGAAAAAAATGATCAAGACAAATTATAATGTTCATTTGTACTCAGAGAGAAGTGTTTTTATTTTGTATTGCCTGGATATTTAGACCAGTGACTGTAGTCAAAATGTAAAGTACCATATACCGGATAATTATGGCAAAGAGAAACTGGCATATTTGAGTTTGAGATATTTTATTTTACCTCTGCTTATTATGGCAGAATTGAGAGTGGCAAGAAAATGCACACTGGATATTCTAGTTGGAGAAATTGTTGACGTACTATTTCTGGCAAAAATTTTCCAGCCAGCCCAAAGAAACAAAACATAGCCTAACATGGAAAAGATAGCTGACTTTCGATATAGTGCATCTTTTTGGGAAATCAATATATTTTCCATAAACTCTAGCCTATATATATCTTGTTTTAAACAAAATGTTGAGTTCAAGACAGAATATGTAAATTTAAAATGCATTTTCTCCCATAATACCTCAGAAAAAAAAAACATAATACATAAAAAGCTTAATATGCACAACTGAAATAAGGAATCTTTTACATTTTCAATGCCTTGTAATTATTTGAAAATAAAATACATTTCAGTCAGAAATGTAAAAGAAATTAGGTTGGACATAATTCATAGAAACATTTTCAAACATAAAGGAAAAGAACTTCTTTAATGCATGAATACATATTATGTTCTGATTTTGTCCATCCATCCAGTTAGCCCATCTTTGTCTCACTCTTTTACCAATTTTATTTCCACACAATAACTCAACTTGTCCACAATCTACAGCGACCAAACTGTGTATGGCTTGAATGTGGGCTCAGGACAAAATATGATTGATTTGGGAGTTAAAAGTTCAAAGATTAAGGTCACTGTACTTTAAAGTAGAGAAATGGTTTCTGCATAATAACTCCAGTTCTCTGCCCTCTACAGATACCAAACTTTGTAAATGGCTTACATGGGTTAAAGAAGAATCCAATTGATTTTTGGGGTCAGATATTGATGTAACTGTGACCACCAAAAAAGACAAATTATTTGCAAGCAAAAATGCAAGTTCTTGTCTTTAAACAGATACCAAACTTTGTGGATAGCTTGTACTTGGTAAGGAAGAACCCTGTCATTTTCAGGTCATTAATTTTGATGAAGTTTCTGTAGCTTATAATTAATGCGAGTCACTCACTGTCAATATAAACATTAGCAAAACACATACATCTCCTTGAGCCTCTCATTGAATCACCTCATAAATGGCTTCAATAAAGGAATACAAATTCAGTCATAACAAATCTGGAACCATCCCAATACCACTGCTTACTAACATATTTGGATTGATATTTCTTGTCATATATATTTATTTTTTTGTCATGTGAATTTTTTTTGTTTGTTAACCTGGTAAAAGATGTCACTTTTATTTTGTCCCTATTAAAAGTAAACCTAAATTAAAATTAAATTAAATTAAAGGTTGTATGCCTTTAAAATTAAACCTGTCCAATTGTATCTTTACAGAGATGGGAGTATTGCCACCAGGTAGCACCAGGATCAAAGGAAGAGGAAATGGTTAAAGTTCTTAAGGAACCCAAATCATGGGTTTAATATATGAAACAGTAGCATTTAGCAATTCTCTTTTTTTTTCTATACTGTACTTTCTTTTGTATAACTTACTTTTGAAAAATATTGTGAAAACTAGTGAATGTAGAATTTTGTACTGCCAAAGTTTATATATATATATATTTTTCTCTCTTTTCTGTAATGTTTATATTCAAATACCCTGAAAAATTGTGAGAAAACCAGTGAATGTAGAATTTTATCTCTAATGTTTAATCCCACATCTTTGGGATGTTGGATGGAATTTGGCTAATTAATTCAATCTTTACTTTGTATATGTTTAACAATATGGACATAAAAGGTCACTTGCCTTATTTCTTATTTATGAATCCTTAAATTGACATCATTTGAGCACCTTTTTATAACTGATTTTGAATATATAGGTGTTTAATATGTCCCAACATCTGTGAATTGCTTCGAGATTTATTAAGGTTTATTATGAGTGTTTCTGCTGAAGTATGACCAACTGTTATACATGATCTTAATGAAAAGACATTTTTTTTAATTAATCTGACCTTTATGCCAAGTGAGTTTATGATATGTATCATGTGTCATCACCCACCATAAATCATGTGAGTCAACCATCTTAGCCACAGTTGTGTACTGCCATTTTTATTTATTACCTGATTTCATTCAAACATGGACATAGGTTTATGTCATCAGAATCTTGGATGAGTTCAATAATGAGTGAAATCAGTGTATATTAATGATGTGATCTTGCAACTTATTGACTTACCTTATGGTTCCAGTTTGAAGCAAGGTTTGAAATTATGCTTTAAATCATTAAGATCTTGGACGAGTTCAATAATAAATGAGATCGATGCATACTAATGAGATGCTCTTGTATCTAATTGGCTGGGCTTGTTATCCCATTCAGAAGGTCTTTTTCTGGATTTTCTGTCATCTGGATCATGAATGACTCAAGTTATGAGGCAGAAATTGTTATGTATTAATTATGCCTTTAAAAATGTAATAAAATAGGTAAAATCAATATGAAATAACATTTGGGAGATTAACATTTTGCTTAGTAAATAGCAAACTGTTAAGTTATGTTAGCCAGGTTAGCAATATGAGGCCCACTTGCACCTCTTGTTAATGATATTAATTTCTGTATGCAAATTTTCATTAATGTTTACTCTTTTTTTAAATGTTGATGAAACTGTAAGTTAGGAAACTTAATAATGATTAAATGTTCTGGTAAATCAAATATATAATCATTAATCAAATGAACTGTGGGAGGCCCCAAGCAGTCTAAAGGACTCTTACGGATCACTGCCATCTCTCCTTTGTCTATGTGGGTTCGAGTCTCGGGTTTGGTCAGTGTGGGTATGTGAGAAAGCTTACTAGTAGCTTCTTGTGAGTCGGGGGTTCTTTCCGTGGTTTTCCTGGGTTCTTCTTCCACCATTTATACTGGCGGCCATGTATAACCTATCTTGTGATGAAAATTGGCATTAAACCCTACAACATAAATGAACAATGTGTTGAGGAAATATTTGAATCACCTTGTGTACTTATTAATAAATCACCATGGTAACACACTGACTGTTTTGTATAGACAATAAATACCTGGTAAAGAGTGCAATTATTTGTGACAGAAAATTATTTTAATGTTTTCATAATAATGTCTAGTAACATTTATGGTGAAATATTAAAGGATCTTCGAGTGGTCTAAAGCACTCTCCATTGCGGATCACTGTGGGTTTGAGTCTAAGATTCGGCTAATGTATTTATGTGAGAAAGCTTGCCAGTAGCTTCTCATGAGTCGGTGGTTCTTTCCAGAGAGTTTCAAGGGTTCTTCCTTTGTCAATAATACTGGCCGCCATGTGTAGTCTATCGTGTGCTGAAAAATCACATTAAACCCTACAACAACAATAAACATTTAAATATATAGGTAATTGAGTTTAGTTGATTACTCCCTTTATTTGCTGTTCACCGTTACCTATGTAAAGTACATCTATTGTCATATCATGAAATGGTTCATCAAATTCTATTACTCATCAAATGCAATTAAATTCCTTTTTCAGGATATTTAGTTTGGTAATGTTTAAAAACCTTTCAAGGAATGAATTTTCACATGTTTGTCTTTGGGGGGTACATATTTGTGTTATGCAGTAATATAAATTTGTGTTCTGAAGTCACATAAATTTGCCTGTTATGCAGACATTAAACTAGAACATATCTATAAACTACAATGAAATCTGCCTTAGTTGACACCTCCAAAATGAAGCTGGCATTTATATGGGACTCTATTGTTTTAATGTATCATGTTGAGGAGGGGGGCGCTAAGTGGTTTTCCTAAGAACAAACTGAGGAAGAAGATGAACTGCTCATAAAATGTTTGGGTCCATTTTGTATAATTTATACCTCAGTACAGAAAGACATATGATACATGCTGCTTGGATTTGATTGTTAATGCTATTATTACTTTTACCTTTATTCCAATGACATCTCCGCATAAAACAGAAAAAAATTTGCAGGGGGTGGGGGTCCATTAAGTGTCAGTGTAGATATATTTTGCTGATTGAAATAAGTCAGAAAATATGTTGGTTATATTTTCCTTACTATTGATTGAACCACCATTGTTAATCTTGTCCACACATGCAGCTGTCTGGTTATCTTTTGTTATCTTTTGTGTTTAGGTCACATTTCAAGGATTGCTGTGAGGCATTGGCATGCTGTTTAAAACCTATTTAGCTTGTATGACAGTGTTGGGAATATATATTGTTACTTGTATCAATATATGGTTATGTTTTGTGTTCATGTCAGTTTTCAGGGATTTTAGTTAGGAATATATGTTCCATTTAAACTATTTCAAGCTTTTATGTGGCACCATGACAGTGTTAGAAACATAACATACCCTTTGTCTGTCCTGCCATTTGTATGTCTGTCACACCTTGTTAAAGCTTTGTGTTATCATTGCAGGCATTGTTGTGGGATATCTGTTTTCCATGAGCACATTGTTTCCAATTGAAAAAATTTCTTTATTAATAATGGTCTCAAGGGGAATGAAAGTGTTAACTGTATTTAAGAACATGAAAAGCTTTTAAGCTAACAAGTTAACATTTGAACTGTTTAAATGAAATGGGATGAATGCAGAGAAAATGTTACTAATTTACACTGCTGTCTGATCTGCTCTACATCTTAGAATTGTATATGTTTCCTCAAAATTATGAATATGTAATACAATGAAATGAAACAGTTCTTTAAAACTTCAGTGCCTTTTTTGTGGGTTATTCAGCTTTAAAGTTAGGGGAACTAAATGGTTATACAGTTGCTTGTTGTTGTCTCAGTTCCCTAATGTACTGTCACAGCAATCAGCTAATTGCTTCAGAGATGACCTTCTCCAAAGGCAACAGGATTTTCTTGAATTTTATGAAGGCATTTATTTTTCCTTATTTATTGCTCATTGAATGAAAATTATATATTTTATCAATTTTCAATTCATGAATAAATCTCTGACAAAGAGTGTATCTTTATTTTATTTTATGGAAGAATAATTTTATATTGGGTCTTTATATATGGTATTTTTAGCAACCACAAAGTAAATGTGCAGTAAGTGCCTATCATGTGCATTTGACAACAAAATTACCTGGGATGATTAACGCAGACTCATGTGGAATAACAGTAGACTGGATGAACGTAAAAATATCTTTTAAATCTTTTCCGACCCTTATGAGAAGCGATGTTGGTTCATAATTAGATACAGTAGAAGGGTCTCCCATCGTCACAATTTTTAGCTTCTTTTCACATTCATGGAAACTTTGATTCTCTAAGTTTTCTTTCAACTGAAAGTCACAAGACTGCGCTGCTGATACTTTTCTTTGGAATCAGATACAGTAGTGAATCTATTCAGACTCCTTCTACCTATTCCTTTTTATTATCGAGATTAGTTCAGGCGACATGAAGGGACATAAAACTTGCGGACAGAATTAAAAAGAAATCATAAGCCAATAGACATATTAATGTCATCGTTCTGATATATATACTGATCACTGCCATCTAATCTCGGTCCGTGTTGGTTCAAGTCTCGGGCTCTGTTGATGTGGATATATGAAAAAGCTTGCCAGTAGCTTCCCGTGGGTTGATGTTACTTACCGGGGTTTTCCAGGGTTCTTCCTCCACAAGTTATATTGGTCACGATGTACAATATATCATGCGCTGGAAAATGGCGTTACACCCAAAACAACAATGACAACTATACCGTAAAACTGAAAGCTGCCGCACTTCTAAGTTATCATGAAAGAAAATTATGTACTATACCGTTCAATGTATTACTATGTTTTCTCTTTATCATAATTAAATTTTTCAAGATCTCTGTGGAGTATGGATACCAACAATGATATATCCGATCGTAGCATCACTAGGCCATTTCCAATCGTAGCATCACTAGGCCATTTCGGTCAAGTCGAGAAATAACCTTGGAAGTTTTGTAGGAATACATATCAATTTGCCGGGATTGGTGATTCGCTTTTGACAGGGTGCACCATATAGTTTACGAAAGCAAATGTAGACGATGTTTCGAGTGTAACTTTGTCTACTTCCTCGCCATATTGTGTGCCGCATGAAAAAAAGTAATTCAGAATATAGATCTCAATGACGTTGAATTACATTGAGATTTCCATCTCGATGGACGGAAAAGGCCCAGGAGGTTCCGCTTGAGTTATGCTCAGAGATAACCTTCATATTTTGAGAATACTTCGCCGGATTCATAATATCAAAAACCTGATGTTTACGCTTGACACAGTATTACACGTCAAAAGATCTTTTGTTCAGAGATCAAATAAACCTGTTGAGTCACCAATCAGATTAAATTTCATACCTGAGAATCCAACTGGAAAACCATAACTTATTCCAAAACCCGTTCAATACAGCATTGTCAGTCTCTAAAAAGGTCCATTCCAAATGTATAATTTCTTGAGAAATTAGAAATTGATGGGATTGTAATCAGAGAGTGATTGCTGGCATTAGCTCAGCTGTCATAATTACATTGACCTTATTCGATAACCATCACCGGCTTGGACGATGGTATATACTGAGTTGACTTGTCATCTCTTCACAAACTCAACACTTCCAAGTTTGAAACTTTGATTTGTAACTGATACAATCGTATCGTTGTACGGGAATACGATTCTGCTTCTGTGTATATAAGCATGGTACAGAGGTAATATTATATATTCGTGTCCTAGTATATATATATATATATATATATATATATATATATATATATATATATATATATATATATATATATATATATATATATATATTGGAACCATTCGTTTAGCTTCTGTTTGGCAGTCAGCATGGCCTACACCGTATCCACACCGATTTCCGACGAAGCTACCACTTTGTAAATCTTTATCATAGTGCCTGTTAGGTCATGTGTATGACGAATCTGCCGTGTATCAAATGATGACATATTAACTGTATCCCCCGATATTTATGTGTATGACGAATCTGCCGTGTATCAAATGATGACATATTAACTGTATCCCCCGATATTTATGTGTATGACGAATCTGCCGTGTATCAAATGATGACATATTAACTGTATCCCCCGATATTTATGTGTATGACGAATCTGCCGTGTATCAAATGATGACATATTAACTGTATCCCCCGATATTTATGTGTCCATTTGTTTTAAAGGTTATTGTTTCACTCGTAATGTTTTCTAGAGCTGCAATCCCAAATTCATTCATTAAAGTGCCAACAATGTAGTCTTAGTAATCCGAACAAGCTATTTATCCTGTCGATAGTGCTGGTATTGGCAAAGCCAAATACCCTTCGATGTATCTTGTTCACCCCATGAATCTAGAACCTATATACATACATTCTTGTCTGCGATCACACGATTCCCTTCTTAGCTAATTCATTATAACGATCTCTCAGATTCATATCCAGAGTTATCCTATGTAAACTGGGACTGATTTGTATATTTCTATTCATGTTGATGTAAGGTGCAATCACATGGATAGTAGTGTTTTCCTCTATAGCCACATTCACAAACGCTTCCTCATCAGATGAAACCTGCTCTGTAAACGCCAAATTGAAGTTGGTTCCCCAGCTAACTGTTGATAATAAAGTTTAAGAATCGAAAATAACATGAAATAATAATAGTAAACTCAACGCATCGTATTTCTAGGAAAGTTTAACAAATTTGTAAATTGGTTCTTCCCCTAAACGAAGTAGCGAAATTATTTCAAGTAAAGACTCTTGATATCTGCTTAAAACTGGAAACCGGCACCACCCCACCAAAAGTATAATGACGTACCGGCACCACCCCACCAAAAGTATAATGACGTACCGGCACCACCCCACCAAAAGTATAATGACGTACCGGCACCACCCCACCAAAAGTATAATGACGTACCGGCACCACCCCACCAAAAGTATAATGACGTAACATTTCTGAATGTGGAACTCAAGAAACATATGCTCACTGCGAGAGGGGGTGTATGTTTTGTTTTGGATGTGACATCCACAAGAATACGAAAAAGAATTTTTTAAATCTTATTTAATGTTGAAACAGATATAAAGCAAAAGCGCTTAAAGATTTAATTTAAAAATATTTCTAAAACCACAAATAAAGTTGTACAAAATATCCCAATTTTTCTGAATTGTATGTCCATTTCAGTTTTGCAGTTATCCACATCATCGTAGCAGTGGTATTGTATAGTGCAATAGTGAAATAAATAAAGTTAATGATATGGAGTGGTCTTGGTCAGGGGAATGCAATCATATTATTCTGATGTGTGTGCAGGTACCTGACAATCCCGCCCGCGGGTATGAATCTGTAGCAAAAGTAGGGTTTCCCAGTTGAGTGACCCACATCCGGGCATCTATTTTGCGCAGAAACTAAATTAATATTGATGTTTAGAAATAGAATAGTCATTCTGTACCTTAACACGTCCAAGTGTTTTATGTAGTAATGACGAAATATGTGGGAGTGTTTATATATAAATAATTTCACACAGACATACAAACAGTCATTGTACTACGCACACACGTATGTGATGTGCTTATAGACACAATACTACAACCTTACATACAAACACACACTGTCGAAAAAGAATGGGTAAAGGTGGATTACGAAACGATCATACAAAGTCATTGAGACTGGCTGCTAACAAAAGTACATACACTTGTGCATTTGTTTGAATAATCAATATGGCAGAAGGATAAGATTGAACGTATGTCATGCTAAATACTGTTTGAAAGAAAAAAAGTGAAGGATATTATTGTAAAGTTTCGAATGTTCTGAAGATAGATTACAAACGGGTCTTGTAAATGACATGACCTTGTTAAAGGCGCCAGTGATGATAATTTTCACGAAATATCAAACGTGGTAGATTTTAAATCGACGAGTCAATACGGATGAGTTGCTTAATTCCAACCATCATACTCATTATACAGCCAAGATGTTCCTTTGTGACTCATAATTTTATTTTAGAATTGTCTCTTGGACGTTTAACCAAGATCATACAACGGGCATTGAGACTGGTATTGCAATGAGCTTTACTTTGTTAAAATAGATGTTAAGTAATATAAATGATACTAGCATATGGATGATATAATTTTCTTGTAAATAAAATTGTCTTCTTTGTCTTCTCCTAACATTTCATCGAATATGGCAATATTGTGATTGACTAAGGGCAATCCCGATGGGCGTCTTTGCAAGGTATGCAATTCTAGAAATGGAAAGGATTCTTCTGCACGTTTTTGAAGAAATTTATGATTGTAACACCATACGATCTGTTGGGGTAGACGATCAATCATATGTTATTTGTGTTGGTTCAAACGTTTGGGAAATTGGGGTTTTGCCTGAATAACTAGGTCTGTTATAGAGCATGATAAAGAAATGGTGAAGATACAGTGCGTCCCAACTTGACGATATAAGTTTTCGTCATTTGCTTTGAGATTAGAGGAGGAAAAGGAGAACAATGTATGGGTAACTATGCTGTTCAGAATTATAAGATGATAATCAGCACCACAATATATTTTATACATTTGATACACGTTTAATGTTTGTTCAAATATTGTATCCACACCATGACACAATATCTGTAATTTCTTCGGGAATGTGCTTTCTTCCTCGTTTTTTTTTCTATTTATATTTTGGTTAACTTGTAATATTTATTCCCCTGTTTCTGATTAGTTACACACTATGTATTTGGCGCACTTAGCCACTTTTATCCAGCTGTCGTAGTCAAGACTTTGCCAGTTACGTACATCTTTCTTTTTTAAGCAACTAACTATACACATTTATCGGTATGTATCAAGCATGAATAATATAATATGCGACGACTGTGTTCTTTCACGGATTTACAGAGCATTGTCTTCATCGCTATTCGCAGCAATTTTAAAACAGAAAGCACATACAACGTTTGGGTATATTGATGTCTTTATTAAATGTGCTGTGCTAAATATTCCACAGCGATTTTGCTGCAAATGAAATCGGAGAAAATTAGTCTTTAAGAAGAACACCACACGTCATTCAAAATTCAATTCAGTTTTGTTTTAAGTTCTTGGTATTGCTCTATGTCCTGAAACCTGTCATTGCCATCTTTCTACGGAATTTTCTGCAATACCGAGGACAAACGTCGTAGCATGGTACCTTTAATATTCTAATAGTCTTTTGTGAATGTGAAAATAGCGATAGTTTAAAATCAGGAATGATTTTGAGTCCGAGTTGCTCTTTAAGCTAGAAAACCCACCGTACATGAGCTTACGCATTTCCGAAAGATGATTATGAATTTGCTCATCTTAACTATGATTCCGTGGGATGTCTCTTGTTTTGAGAAAATAGTCATACTTTCTATACAGGGTCCTACTGATACAATGTGAAACAGAACTGCTCAGTCACAAACACACTTTAATCGTGTTAAAAAAAAGTATTGTTTTCGAGTAACACTTATTGTACACTACTGGTCGAGATGCACAACATCACGCTCAAGTTCATTATCTAACACAAAGAATGTAGTGGTCTCGTTTCCTATTAATGAATATTATGCATCTCGTGGTATATCATGCATACTTTATATATGTTGCAATATTGATGATGAACTTATTGACGCAGTCCAGGGTTTAATTAGTAGAACTAATCTGCTGGGACCCCTCCCCCAATCGGAAAGCCGTTATATGCATGAACAAACAACGTCGTCCAGTGACACTATTGGACACGATTTCACTTTCCCCACCCTCCTTAATTTCTCTGCAGCATTTGACTCACTAGACCATGATATATAACTTCACCGTCTCCAGCATGTATTTGGCATTCACAATACAGCCTTACTGTGGTTCAAGTCCTACTTAATAAACAGGTCACAAATTGTATCTGCAAATGGAATACACTCTAGCCCAGTTGATCTATGTTGTGGTGTTTCACTGGAGTCTGTTCTTCGAACTTTTCTCTTCTTTCTATTCACTCAGCCGCTTTCAAGTGTCATCGATTATTACACAGTGTCTCACCAGTTGTACGCTGATGACACCCAAATATACAAGTCTAGCCATCCAACTTAAGTTGATGCTACCTTCCAAGGAATAGATAGGTGCATTTCTGATATGAAAACAAGCTGCAGATGAATGATTATAAAACTGAGGCCCTTTTGATCACAACACAAAGATGCTGCCATTCACTTTACCTCAAACAATAAATATCAACAACATCAACATTAAATGCACAGTCTGTACGAAACCTGTGTGTTGCTCTGGACAGTACTCTCACATTTCACCAGCATGTCATAAACAGATGCAAGGCTGCATCTCTTGAGCTGAGACGCATCAGCCCCATTCGTAAATATATTTCAGTTGATGCCACTAAAACACTAGTCTGTTCATTAGTACTTTCAAGACTGGACTATTGTAACTCGATTCATTCTGTCTGGTTCGTCTCAATATCAACCCCAAAAACTTCAAAAAGTTAAAAATACAGATGCTCGAATGATCTTTACCACGAACAGAGCAGCAGGGACAGGTGCTACCTTCAGATGCTCTGATCATCTTTGCCACGATCAGAGCACATGTGCCTGCTGCTCTGTTCCCTACACTGGTTATCCATTTGATACAGAATCAAACACAAACTTTGTTCTCTGTGCTGCGTTTCACTGACAGATTCCAGTCTAGCATACCTCTCTGGCCTCATACATGTGTACACACCAGCAAGATACGCTCTTCTTCTGATAATCGCATACTCGTTATTCCCACTATGAAAACGAAGTCATATAGACAACGTTCTTTTGCATACCAGGGCTCAGCAACATGGAATGAATTGCCCGTTGAAATCAGACACCAAAAACACAGTGATCCCTTTCAATAGTGCTCTCAAAACTCACCTTTTTTGACTGCAAGAAGAAACATAAAGAACTAAAAATGTTTCCTACCTTAAATATTTTCAGGATTTTTTATGTTTACCAATTTCATTGTGTTTGTTTTTGTCTTTTTGTAGCCATATCATTATAGATTTTGTAAAGCGCTAAGATCTTCTAAACATTAGGCGATATACAGTCTTCACTATTATTATTATTATTATTATTATTATTATTATTATTATTATTATTATTATTAACGCGAACATGCTGGAGGAGGTGTTACGGCTATTGGATTTAATTTTATTTATTTTTAATTGTTAAATCCAAATTTGTCATTTAGGATTTATTATTCATTAAATGGGAAATTTTTCTAGAAAATTCAGTTGACCTGGACTTTACTGTAAACAAGTTTTGACCTGTGCTTACAGTGGTCTAGTTCCTGACCTTGCTTTGAACATTGTTAACAGGTCTTCAATTTTATTGGTTAATTTCAAGGACAACATTTTATCAGTGGCTGATTTATTCTTCTAGTTCATTCTTTAAGCATGTGACTTGGTGAAGGTAGCTCTTTCCATGACCTTCCAGACTCACATGATTCCTCTTGTTTACAAGGGAATTACAATATATATATAGCTGTATTTTAGAAGCTGACATTAGTAGAATCTTTGGGCTGTAAGTTGTTGGTTGTGTATTTTTCTGTTTGAGTTATAATAATATTATTCTGGACTTGTGTCAATTCGTTGGAAAAGAAGAATTATTCTATTTATCTGGAAAAGGACATATGTTTCATAATTTCATCTGGATGATTAAAAACAAGAACTGTACCACGTGACATTGTCAGCCATTTTGAATTATTACATCGTCAAGATTCGAACCTGGAACTATTAGAACATTTATTTATCAGGACTTGAAATTCCATTAGTGGATTATTTTTGTGAATTCTATATTTGTTGGATTTGATTCTCTAAAACCGTAAGTTTATTTATTTTATGAAAATAATTGTACTTAATAAAATCATTGTTAAAGTTTTTACAAGCTTGTTAGTTTTCACTCTTTCTGTGTTCCTGCTTATTCGAGCCTAAGCACGTAACATAGAAATTGGGGGCTCGTCCGGGATTGAGATTGAGATTTGAGATAAATTTGAATTTCCCCTAGTTTTTGAGAATTTTAAATCTTTAGTGAGGCTAACACGCTTGTATCAAAATGACATCTAAGGTAGAAATATTTCTTTATAATCCTACCCAGGAGCAATTAGATCTTTTCGAAAAAGACGAGTTGGTTCAACTTGCCAGAAAATACGATCTTTCTGAAGTGAAGGCTTCTTTAACGAAACAAGATATCAAAAAGATTTTGGTCCAGTATTTGGTAGAACAGGATGTTTTTGAACAAAGTGCTTTGATTCCGGTCAGTAAGTCTTCATCAGACTCTGACATAAAATTAAAGGAATTAGAATTAAAATTCAAGATGGAATTAGAGTTGAAGAAGCTGGAATTTCAGAGAGAGAGTGAATTAGAGTTAAAGAAGCTGGAGTTTCAGGAAAGGGAGAAAGAGAAACAAATTGAATTACAAAAAGAGCAAATGCGGATTGATAAAGAGAGAGAGGAGAAAGAGAGACAATTACAATTTGAAAAAGAGGAGAGAGAGAGACAATTTGAATTACAGAAAGAGCAGATGCGAATTGAGAGAGAGCGAGAGAAGGAAGAAAGGGAATGTCAGTGTAAAATGAAAGAATTAGAGCTGACAAGTGAGAATCATCATCATACTTCAAATCAAAATTTTGATTTAGCAAGGAATATTAGATTAGTGCCCCATTTCAAAGAAAAGGAAGTAGATAAATATTTTATTCTTTTTGAAAAAGTGGCAGAAAATTTAAAGTGGCCAAGAGAGAATTGGACTCAGTTACTACAATGTGTACTTACTGGTAAGGCTAGCGAGATTTACACTTCACTGTCTGTTCATCAAAGTAGTGACTATGATGTAGTTAAAGAATGCATTTTAAGAGGTTATGAGTTAGTCCCTGAAGCTTATAGGCAAAAATTTAGAAATTACAGAAAAGAAGCTGGACAAACTCATGTCGAATTTGCTAGACAAAAAGAACAGTTGTTTGATAGATGGTGTTTAGCCAAGAAAGTTGAGCAAGATTATCAAAATCTCAAGCAAATTATATTAATTGAAGAGTTCGAAAACTGTGTCCATAATGATGTTAAAACTTATCTTGATGAGCATCAGATTGAAACCTTGGAAAATGCTGCTCGAGCTGCTGACGAATATTCTTTGACACATAAAGTTCCTTTTGTTAACAAGACTTCTACTCAACAATTTAATGGCAGAAAAGAATTTCCGCCTAATTCAAGCCCTTCTAAAACTCAAACTAACACAACTTTCAAAAATCAGACTTCAGAGAAGTTTGATTCTAGATCCTTGTCTCTTCCGACGTGTAACTTTTGCAAGAAAAAAGGATACGTTATTTCTGATTGCTACAAATTGAAAAATAGGCAACAGAATCAAGATAGACCAGTTCCAAATGCTCTTATTTACAAGAGGTCAAGGTCACAGTCATGTATTGAAAGCAATACATTTGTTGGGTCTAATAAATCCCAGTCTGATTTTGATATGGAGAATTATGAACCATTCATATCGAAGGGTTCTGTATCACTTTTGGGTGATTCAGCTAATCCCACCCCTATTAAAATTTTAAGGGACACAGGAGCCTCTCAGAGTCTTTTATTATCAGGTACTTTGCCTTTATCTGAGAAGTCTTCTTCTAATGAAAGTGTTCTTATTCAGGGGCTGGAGTGCTGCTTTGTTAATGTTCCTCTCCATTGTGTAAATTTGTCATCAGACTTAGTGTCAGGACCTGTGACAATCGGAACAGTCTCGGTTTTACCTGTTGAGGGAATAGATTTATTGCTAGGCAACGACTTAGCTGGAGACAAGGTTGTGGTTAATCCACTTGTAACTGACAAGCCTAATTTGGATCAGAAAGTTGATTCAATTAAAAAAGAAATCCCTGATATATTTCAAGCTTGTACAGTTACTAGAGCTATGGTAAAGAAAGCTCTTGAGAATGAAGTTGTAAAGGGCAGTATTCCCTTCGTTGACATATGCATGGGTCAGGCTTATGTTGTTGAGGGCAGTAATCCCTTATCTGATACCTGCGTGGGTCAGGCTTATGTTGAAAAAGCCAGTATTCCTTCAACTGACGCTTGTAAAGGTCAGGTGTTTGATGAGGTCACTTTTACTCTTGGTTTAGATCAATCAGAAAGTATTGATCATAGTGATCCTCTTTTGACAACTCATTCTCTTTATTCTAATCAGGGTGGTGATTTTGAGAGTGATGTTACAGGAGGCAGCATTCCTTCCACTGGCGCTTGTATAGGTCAGGTTTTTGATGAGGTCACTTTTAATTTTGGTTTAGATCAATCAGAAAGTATTGATCATAGTGATCCTCTTTTAATAACTCATTCTCTTAATCAGGGTGATAAACGACAGTCACTTGTCGTTGAGCAGGAAAAAGATCCTGAGATCTCCTGTTTGTTTCAAAGGGTCATAAATGAGACTGAAGTTACTGAAGTTCCTGTCTGTTATTTCATTAAAAATGGAATTCTTATGAGAAAATGGAGACCTCCCGAGGTACCTGTTGGTGATGAGTGGTCAGTGAACTATCAAATAGTAGTTCCAGAACCTTACAGACAGGAAATACTTAATCTGGCCCATGAAACTCCTTTGGCTGGTCATTTAGGGATTAATAAAATGTATCACAAGATTTTGACTCACTTCTATTGGCTAGAAATCAAAAGTGATGTTGTCAAATATTGTAGATCTTGTCATGCTTGTCAAATGGTAGGAAAACCCAATCAGAAGATACGTAAGGCTCATCTGCAACCTATTCCTACGTTTGATGAAACTTTCAGTGGAATTATGGCAGATTGTGTGGATTCCTTATCTAAGACTAAGTCAAGTAATCAATTAAAGTTAAAAATGAAGCTAAGGTTTGAAAGTAATACAAGGGAGAGAACTTTTGAGTCTGATAATAGAGTTGTGTTACTCTTGTTCATTCTTCTTACTTTTCTTCAAATTAGATATTACGGCCCTTACAAAGTTAAGAAGAAAATGAATTAGTTAAATTATAGTATTAGTGCTCCTGGGATCTAAATTAATTATAGGAGTACCAGTATATTGAAAGAGATAGCCATGTTAAATATGTAATTAATTTAGTTGTACCAGTCCCTCTTAGTGAAGGAATATCATCAGGATTCGACTGATATTGGAGCTACGAATTGTTGGAATTCAGAAATTATTTTAAAAAAATCTAGACCAGAAACTTTCACAGTTGCAAGTGCAAGGAAGAAATGAACTGAAAGTTATTATTATATGAGCACTTATGTCCAGATATTCTTACAAGGACAAACAAAATTTTCATGACGTTGAGGTTGAAAATTCTAAACAGCATCCATGCTGGACGAGTCCACTCAAACAGGAATACTTGAAAAAGGAAATTCAATATTTGCTGGAAAATGATTTTATCAAGCCCAGTAAAAGTGATTGGAGTTCACCATGCATACTTGTTTCAAAACCAGATTAAACTCTCCGTATGTGTACTGATTAAAGGAAGGTGAACAGAGTGACAAAAACAGATCCATTCCCATTAACAAGAAGTGACTATTCTATAGATAAAATTGGGAATGCCAAGTACGTCACCAAATTCTGACCTTCTGAAAGGATTTTGGCAGATTCCACTACGGAAAGAGCAAAGGAAAACTCAATATTGCGACTCCAAAAGGACTCTACCAATATAAAGAAAGTCCATTTCAACGTCTCATAAAAATGTTCATCACTGGTCTAGAGATTTGTGACGTCATCATCTACAACGACACCTAGAGAGTACATCTAGCAACAATTCGATAATTCTTTAACAGACTCACTAATGTATGTTTGACAATTAATTTGTCTAAAAGTGAGTTCTGCTGTGCTTGTGTGCCTTTCCTAGGACATTTTGTGGGACATGGACAAGTTAAAAATTTGAGGCTATTTCTTGATAATATAATTGTAGACACTCTTTCCATTGTATAATTTATTATATTGTGTAATTTTAATCTCAGATGTAAATTGGTTTTGTGATAAAAAGAAAGTTTTGTCATATAAACCTTTCTTTTTATTTTATGGGGGAAGGTGTTACGGCTATTGGATTTAATTTTATTTATTTTTAATTGTTAAATCCAAATTTGTCATTTAGGATTTATTATTCATTAAATGGGAAATTTTTCTAGAAAATTCAGTTGACCTGGACTTTACTGTAAACAAGTTTTGACCTTGGCTTACAGTGGTCTAGTTCCTGACCTTGCTTTGAACATTGTCAACAGGTCTTCAATTTTATTGGTTAATTTCAAGGACAACATTTTATCAGTGGCTGATTTATTCTTCTAGTTCATTCTTTAAGCATGTGACTTGGTGAAGGTAGCTTTTTCCATGACCTTCCAGACTCACATGATTCCTCTTATTTACGAGGGGATTACAATATATATAGCTGTATTTTAGAAGCTGACATTAGTAGAATCTTTGGGCTGTAAGTTGTTGGTTGTGTATTTTTCTGTTTGAGTTATAATAATATTATTCTGGACTTGTGTCAATTTGTTGGAAAAGAAGAATTATTCTATTTATCTGGAAAAGGACATATGTTTCATAATTTCATCTGGATGATTAAAAACAAGAACTGTACCACGTGACATTGTCAGCCATTTTGGATTATTACATCGTCAAGATTCGAACCTGGAACTATTAGAACATTTATTTATCAGGACTTGAAATTCCATTAGTGGATTATTTTTGTGAATTCTATATTTGTTGGATTTGATTCTCTAAAACCGTAAGTTTATTTATTTTATGAAAATAATTGTACTTAATAAAATCATTGTTAAAGTTATACAAGCTTGTTAGTTTTCACTCTTTCTGTGTTGCTGCTTATTCGAGCCTAAGCACGTAACAGAGGAAATAAAGATATGTTTATGGAACCGAGGTTCTTTTAAAAAGAGGAACAATTATTCTCTGTCCGCCTTCAATAAACTCTAATTTAATTGAAAATATGTTACGGTTAACGTTTCAATACTGAAGTTCAAAACATAATCGTAGTTGGTTACAAGCATGAGTGTATATTCTTTATCATTGTAAAAGCGTCACTACGCATGCGTTAAGATGTGTAATTCTTGATTAAGCATAATAAAATACGAATGCTTTTATAGCGTACATCTGTTAAGATCGTATTTAAAGTTAAATACATTTTCTTTAATCAGTTAAATGTCAACAGTTGTTTACATCCATACCTCCATTTGTAAATAATTCTACCACAACTTCATCTCACAAAGTATAAAGCATGCATTATCTTGAATATAACATAACCGTCGTTCTACGAAAGATACTTTTATCTCTTTAAATATTTATATACTGGTTTTATTAACTGTCTTTGCAAGCAATTTACCTCTTGCTGTTTCCATTTAGTTACCACTTTAAAGTCACCATAGAGAATATAGAAAAAGAGGTAGATCGGTAGATAACATATTTTGCTATACCTTCTTTAACGGATATTTTTGATATTTTCCAAAGGTAAGGCCCTTGATATACAGTTTCCAATGTATAAAGAAAGTGCTTTCAAACTGTAATAAATGATGCTAATAATGCAGCTTCAGGGATACGTCACTAAAGCCACAAGGGCTGTATGAATATGATTTGTTCGTTTGTTAGCAACCACTCTTATGCTAAGGTTATCTGTATCAGACCGTAACTTTATAGTCTCCAAGTCATATGCCTGAAACTACCGTCTATGGCTAAGTTATAGTCACCAAGCCAACAACCTGAAACTACCCTCCATGGCTAACTTTATAGTCACCAAGCCATATGCCTGAAACTATCCTCCATGGCTAACTTTATAGTCTCATAACCATATGCCTGAAACTATCCTTCATCGCACAGAGGCTGACATTAATACTGTATCAAATCCATTAAGAGTGTACGTGGATGTCACTTTGAATTGATTTGTAACGCATGCAAATCGATTAAAGTTCATATGATAACACACATTAGAGAAACTTCTTATTAATATCTAACATGTTTAATTTGAAATGAATGATGTTGCCTTGTTTTTGTTTGCTAAATAATTGTATTTTCAAGCTGTTTCGCCTCTTCTAAGTCGATCGTTTCTTTAAAGAAAGGAATATTTTCATTGAAGTCTGGGCACCAAATTATAGAGATGTTTTCCTCCTTGTCCGTGATTCAACCATATAAAATGACGCATTAGTAAGCCTTGTTTGATATACTTTATAAGCATGGATAAAACGGTTACCTAAAATGGAATAGTGCATTAATAATGGCAGCATATTATATAAAGTATAATGCAAATAAATGAAGCAATACAGTATCCCCCACCTCTTATAGGGCCACCCCTTTTGCACCGGGAAAATTGACGTATAAGACGGGTGGCCTTTCCAGAGGGGGACTAAATTTAATATGAGACGTACATGTATATGTAATGTACGTAGTAAGAAAGCTACATACTTCAAAACATTAAATAGCAGAATTATTTTATGGATTTATTTCGTAACCCATCACGTTACAATATTTATATAATTCCTATTGCAGAAAACTACACAGAAGGTGAAATAAAGAGAAATGATACACGAGATGAGACTGGGAAATTTGTATACAATCATAATAGTTGTAATGTTTTTCAGACGATGGTTTCATGTGGAACATTTATCAAATAAATACACACATACATAAAAAACAAGACTTTTGTATATTTTACAACCTCACTGATCCTGCGGATATTCGATGAAGACGCAACGGGAAATAATCATAATTATGTTTCGTCATTATAATTGTCATCATCATCTCATCCGGCACCATTCACATTATTATAAATTCATATTTATATTTAATTTATTAATTTAGTCATTATACCTTTATCATCTATCATTATTTTATGGACGGTTTACTTTAAATTATGAACCTCTCAATTGGACTGGAAATATATCAGGAAAGTTCTTTGCTATGAGCTACAACATCCTTGTCCAAAACATTTAAAATGAGAAAAAATAATCTAATGATGATGTCTTTATTATAATTTAATTCATGAAAGTGGCCCTTGTTGTTTACTGCTTGCCACGTTTGTGTCGAAGACTTAATCAGGTTGCATGTCCAACTGTAGACAGCCCACAATAACAAATGTATCCAGTCCTAATCTACGTATGTTTCACCATTTCGGCGCGAATTGCTCAAGTCCTTGGTTTACTTTAAATGTTTCTTTTCAATATTACACAAATATTTAAGATTTGAAAACTTAACCAACTACAAAAAGGAAGACACGTAACATGATAATCAGAATAAAGATTGCTCCAGCATACGTGCTTTTTTTTACACTTTAAATATTGCGCGTGCTCCAGAATAAACAAGCGATAGGAAACGTTACTTTTGTGACATACAATAGATTTATATATTTTTACAAATGTACTTTTTGTTTGTTTCTTTCTTTCTAAAGTTTCATACGACTCTTTTGCATATACATGTATGTGTTTTTCAAAACATACATAATGTTCATATTTCTGTTTTACATGTTTGATTAATAGTTGTGTTTGTATGTGTGTGAGTGTAATCAACGATTATAATTGTGTGTTAATAAAGGTATAGTCTTTTCGCAGTAAATCCCGCTGTATACCGATCCACAGTAACAAATGTAGCCATTTTCTTGATCTTCGCATGTTCCACCATTTAGGCACGGATTGCTTCTGCATTCATTAGCATCTGTGAATACATAAATTCGTAGATAACATAGATATATTAATTAGAAATGTTAAATAAAGCCAAACAAAACTATTAAAATGACAGCGCTTTTTGTGCAGTAAGCATTGGATTACATCGTAGTTCTAGATTTTAAGTATGCACAACATTAAACAAAATTGTATGCATTTATAAGATGTAAAGGTCTCTCAAAATTTACGCAGTATATGACAAACCAAGTGAACAGTTCATAAATAAACAACACAATATTAAGATATCTCAAAACGCCAATAATCATCTTGAAATCTGACAATAAGAACTCAAATTTTCGCAAATATTTAATATCTATAAATATTTGTAACCATTTACCAAGTAAATGTTCAGTACTGCCCATATATAACGTCGATACGGTTATCGAGTAGTTAAATTTCGTTAAAAAAATGTTGGTAATCATATAAATTAGAACTACCATTGCCATAGAAAATATGGCGCATGCATGCTCTGATGGAAGAAAATCAACATCAACACCCTACCCCCTCCAAAATCAACATCAACATCCCTTCCAAAAACAGCATTTAATGTAATGCCGATATCGGCAGCAGAGAGGTCCATGGCAGCAGAGAGGTCCATGCGGAGAGTAGTGAGGATATTTGTTACTGACCTATAATTAATTTTGCATCACTTGGTCCAGTCAAAGACGAGTGATAAGGTTTTAATTTCAATTGTATTTGAGAGATGATTGTTTTTTAATGATATTAAATTTTTGTTATTTGAATTTCACATTTATGTGTTCATTAATTTAACTGTCGGCACCGCTGACTGGGGGCTCGGAGCTTTGCATCTTTTGATCACTACTTCAATATCTGACAAAAACGAGCCAGGGTGGGTCATCTGTAATAATTTAAATATTAAGGGGAGCACCCCACCCCAACATAAACAAGGCCAACCTCTACAGTCTGCATCTGACGCTACACAAAACACTTTCACTACAAATTCAGTAACCAATATGAAAAACAAAATTTCTCCCTTGACTCAATATAACTAAACAAACGAAAATACTGCATACAAATTGTGTCAACATATGTTTCAAATTTTATAAAATATATCTTTACTTATATTATTATCGACACAATTATAGCCTAAGAATTCTTCATATTTAATTTTGTAAAATAACTGATTGCAAACTGTTAATTGAAAGTAAATATATGTATTTATTTTATATTCTTGCTACTATGCCGAAGGAAAGACCCGCTCAAATGTTAGTAAATTTTGTTTCCACATCAAAATGTCTTTTCTTTTGTTAAGTGAGGGTCCGAATTAACTGAACAGCCCAGAGTTATCTTACCTAGATGACAATTTACTCCATAATACCCTGATTCGCAGAAACACGTATAGCTGTTGCCATGGTTTATACACGTGCCTCCATGTTGACAAGGGTTATTGTCACAGTATTGGTAATCTACAAAATATAAACTTCAGCAAGTTATTTATGTGTATGGTTGCTGTATAGTAGTGGAATTCCATTATGTTAATTTATCTTTTCCAAAGCAATATTAAATCCTACCCTCTTGATTTCAATCCCAAGAAGAGTGCAGGGGGAGATAGTATTGTAAGACAATTAGTGTAGATGAATGTTATGGTACATCAGCTGCAAAGGTAATGGACGATGGTTTTGTTCTTCCGAGCTTCCTGATAATAGAGAATAAAATGTCGCTGTCATGCCATCATCGAAAATTATTTCGTAGTTATCAGGACTTATTATTCCAATAAGCCTGTCTGTAACGGTTTTATATCCATATAATATGTGAATGAATTGTTTTGGCATTTAGTATCTATTTTGAAAGCTAGTAAGAGTGACTTTCGCCGTCTCTGTCAACGAATGAATGTTTGCATCATTTATATATGAAATACTTGGATTTTCTTTCAAATGAAGCTTTGAAAGTTTTGGAAACTAAATGAGCAAACCTGGCCATTTCAATTTTATTAGGATATCTTTTATGTCTGTCTACGTACGTACATGTATACTAAGCTACATTTATATATGCAGTATACATAAATGATACAAACACGCATACATAACTCCCAGATTCATCTAGCATAATATTGCTTTCTGTATGTGTATGCCTAAATGCATGTATGTGCGTACGTAATAACTAGTCTTTGTTTCTTGCTAAAATATATAGTTTATATATATATATATATATATATATATATATATATATATATATATATATATATATATATATATAAAGAGAGAGAGAGAGAGAGAGAGAGAGAGAGAGAGAGAGAGAGAGAGATTTCTAACTCAAGAAACTAAAATACTTAGCACTATTACGAACTACACTAGTAATACTAATAATAATAATGTAAAAACATAAAAGAAAGTCAGAAAAACGTGAGGCAATTCACTATGTTGTAATGATTTAATCGTATTGTGAATCGATTTTTGTATGCATAAACATTTAAGGAGTGAAGATTATTTGATGTTTAATCGTGATGTGAGATGACGTTTGACCTACGAGACTTTGGCATATTTAATCATGTCATTTTATCTGTCACTGAAAACATCTACCACGTGTGAATTACTTCTTCCATTCCTCAACGTTATGTCACACACTCACCATTGCTTAAACCACCATCTGTATCGTGTATAAATGTATGCTATGTGTTTTATGCTAAATGTGAGTATAAAACCCTGATCAGGTCTTCGTAATGTCAGCTGTTATCAAAAGTATTAATGAATTCATCGTCAAAGAATTCATCTAAAGACATCAACAGTTCTACAAGCCCTGGGACATCAACATATTATGAGATGCTGATATTTTTATGACAAACACTGTTGATGGAAAGTCACACGGGGTGGTACAATATATATATATATATATATATATATATATATATATATATATATATATATATATATATATATATTTCAGTATAGATAGTTTTTCATTTCCAATTATTAAATGCTAATGACAATTTAATCCTGATTTGTACTGGCATATATATGTTTGTGATTTAAATCACCATATCTGTTTACAAACATAATTGATGAGGTGTTAACTTACCGGATAGAGAAAAATCGAAAGCCTTGTCGCTATCCACTATGAGAAAGACGGCACACAACCAGATACGTGTTAACATCATAAGAGTATTCCGAAGTAGATCATAGGGAAAATTGTGTCTGTTTATAGTATTATATTGGACAAATTTACATGTACACGAATGCTATACAAATTGGGTTGTGAGATAATGTCAACCATATACTATGGTAAATCACGTCACTATCTGATAAGAAACAGGTGAAAGATTTCTCAAGTGCTCTCTGCCCTGTGAATTTGTTTATTTATAGAATGCTATAACTTATCGAACTGATTATTGTTTATTGAGCGCTGTATTATCAAGTGTTTGAGCTCTTATTACAATTGTCTGTCCACATGGAAGAAATTATGCTTGTATAATAATCTCATGATCAGTATCGTCCTATAAGTATTTGGGTAGAATAATTAAATCAGGCTCTGAATTTATAACGTTTCCTAGTGATTGTGTGCAATGAATATAAAATAACCAAACCAGGCTATGAATTTACAAAGTTTCTTAGTGATTGCGTGCAATGATCATAAAATATCAAAATCAGACTCTAATTCACAGTGTGATACTAATTGGGTGTAAGGATTATAAAATAATCCAATCAGGATCTGAATTCACAGTTTCATAGTTATTGATTGTAATGATTATAAAAACACGAAATCAGACTCTGAATTCACAGTTTCAGAGTGATTGCCTATAATAATCATAAAATAACCAACACCACTCTTTCAATTCACAGTTTCATAGTGACTGCATGTAATGATTATAAAATAATCACATCAGGAACTGAATTCACAATGTCATAGTGATTGGGTAAGGATTATAAAATAATCACATCAGGAACTGAATTCACAATGTCATAGTGATTGGGTAAGGATTATAAAATAATCCGATCAGGCTCTGAATTCAGTTTCATAGCGATTGGGTGTAATGATTATAAACTAACGATATTAGGCTCAGAATTCACAGCGTTCATAGTGATTGCGTGAAATGATCGCAATTTATCCAAATCAGGACCTGAATTCACATTTTCATAGTGATTGGGTGTAATGATTATAAAATAACCCAGTCAGGCCTTCAATTCACAGTTTCATAGTGATTGCGTGTAATGATTATAAAATAACCACATCAGGTACTGAATTCACAATTTCATGGTGAGTGGGTGTAATGTATTTTACAATAACCAAATCAGGCTCTAAATTCAGTTTCATAGTAATTGCGTGTAATGATCATACAATAACCAAATTAGGCTCCGAATTCACAGTATTTCATAGTGATTACGTGTACTGATTATCAACTAACGAAATCAGACTCTGAATTCACAGCGTTACACAGTGATTACGTGTAATGATTATAAAAGAACCAAACCAGGCTCTAAATTCAGTGTCGTAGTGATTGCGTGTAATGATTATAAAATAACCACACCAGGAACTGAATTTAAAATTTCATAGTGAGTGGGTGTAATGATTATAAAATAACCAAATCAGGCTTTGAATTCATAGTTTCATAATGATTGGGCGTAATAATTATTAAATAATCAAACCACTATCTCACTTTACAGTTTCATAGCGATTGGTGTAATGATTATTAAATAACCAAACCACGCTCTAAACTCACAGTTTTATAGTGATTGCGTTTAATGATTACAAAATAACCAAATCAGGTTCTGAATTCACAACGTTTCATAGTGATTGCGTGTAACGATTTAAAACAAAAACACATCTGGTTATGAATTCACAGTTTCGTAGTGATTGCTTGTAATGATTATAAAATAACCAAACAGGCTCTGAATTAACATTTTCATAGTGATTGCGTTTAATGATCATAAAATAACCAAATCGGGCTCTGAATTCACAGTGTCATAGTGATTGGGTGTAATGATCATTAAATAACCAAAATCAGGCTCTGAATTCATAGTTTTACGCTGATTGGATGTAATGAATATAAAATAACCGAATCCGGCTCTGAATTCACAGTTTCATAATGATGGGCGTAATGATTATACAATAATTAAACCACGCTCTCAATTCACAGTTTCATAGCGATTGGGTGTAATGATTATAAAATAACCAAATCTGGCTCTGAATTCACAGCGTTTCATAGTAATTGCGTGTAACGATTATAAAATAACCACTGCAGGTTATGAATTCACAGTTTCGTAGTGATTGCTTGTAATGATTATAAAATAACCAAATCCGGCTCTGAATTCACAGTTCCATAGCGATTGGGTGTAATGATAATAAAATAACCAAATCGAGTTCTACATTCACAGCGTTTCATAGTGATTGCCTGTAATTATAATAAAATAACCAGATCGAGTTCTACATTTACAGCGTTTCATAGTGATTCCGTGTAATGATCATACATTTATGTAAATCAGGCTATGAATTCACAGGTTGATAGTGATTAGTTGTAATGATTATAAAAAAAACAAAAACAAATCAGGCTCTCAATTCACAGATTCAACGTGATTGCGTATAATGATTATAAAATAACCAAATCAGGCTTTGAATTCACAGTGTCATACTGACTGGGTGTAACTATTATACAATAACCAAATCAGGCTCATAGTTTCATAGCCATTGGGTGAAACGATTATTAAATAACCAAATCAGGTTCTGAATTCACAGTTTCATAGTGACTGGGTGTAATGATTATACAATAATGGAATCAGACTCTGAATTCATAGTTTCATAGTGATTGGGTGAAACGATTATTAAATAACCAAATCAGGTTCCGAATTCACAGTTTCATAGTGATTTTTGTGTAATGATAATAAAATAACGAAATCAGGATCTTAATTCACAGTTGCATGGTTATTGGGTGTAAAGATTGTTAAATAATGGAATCAGACTCTGAATTCATAGTTTCATAGTGATTGGGTGTAATGATTTTAAAATAACCAAACCAGGCTCTCAATTTACAATTTCATAGTTATTTAGTGTAATGATTATAAACTAACGAAAGGAGACTCTTCTTTTGTGTAATGTATGCAGATATATTTGGCAAGACAGTTGCGATTCATTAATCGTACAAATTACAAAACAATATATACATGTATTGATGACTTGGTATTTATTATCTATACAAGGCTTTTAAGTTACAAGCGGATTAACCATTTCCGAACCTCCATATAGGTCATGGCTCAGTAATAAATAAATAACCTCAATGGATAAATAAAATATCTATCCGACATGCACGGATTCTGATACTAATTAAGATTTCAAATTGACTCAATCTAAAGTAAACTTTAATAATTCAGCATACTTTAACCTGAATAAAAACACTTTCATTAGGAGAGTACTTTTTGATAAAAGCAAAGTACCTGATAATAAAAGTCTCAGCGAATCCCCTGTGTTCCCCTGTGTCCCTTTATATTTTAATAGTGATAGTCTTGGCAGAATTACTAATACGTGATACACAACATTTCAACATGACTGCTTCAAAACTCTCTTACAAAAAGGTCCGAATGGAGTGTGTTTGATACAATCAATATATGGTTTTCAATACACGACCGGGACCATGACCATTTTTTAAATATGTGCATTTGGAATAATTAAATCTTTAATGTTTTACTTCTTTCAATGTAGGAATCACAAAGACCGTGCTTCTCTTTCTTACAATAAATGAATGGTGATGTGAATACATTAGTTTGAGACTTACGTGATTGTGTACCAAAGCACAGCTAAGAGGAAGAAGTATTGTCAAAGAAACTTTGCGGGTCACGAAAAAGCCATTATTTTCAAAAGTTTCCATTTTTGCTCATCATGGTAGGTCTTGACGTCACTTTGGATGCAATTCAAGAACACTTCAATTAATATGAATTGTCTGAGGTTATCGAACTCATTATCAATCTTCTTGTCTGACCACATCATTACAAATAGTTGTTCTTTATCCCCATGTAAGTTCGGCTCGGGTTTGTTTAGTTTCTTTTGTACAATTCCTCAACGTTTGTCGACATGCCTTAGGTAACAGATCATTACTTTCAAGATTCATTTCTTAACCGCATTATAATTGGTTCTTGTTTGTACTGACACTATAGTGCAAAGTTCACGAGCTTCGCATATAAGTGCACTTTGTAATTATAACGTCGAATGCTCTCTATGGCATCTCAATCTTCGACAATTTGTTAAAGTGAGGAAAGTATTGATACACTTCTGTCGGTCTTAGGTAATTCCTGAAAATAAGGATTTATATTCATTTTAAAGCCTTTGTGTTTCACGAGACTCCATGTACTGGATACAACGGTGTTATTCAGAGTGGTTAAGCGTGCATCGTTTGCTTTAAACAGAACATACTCATTAACCAGCTGATTAATACATTGTATCCATGGTTAGTATGACGTGCTCTCTCTCTCTCTCTCTCTCTCTCTCTCTCTCTCTCTCTCTCTCTCTCTGTTTCCATGTTGTTCATGCAATTTTAAGTCTTTGAGTTTTAATTTCAGCTGCAAAAGGTATATGTTTAAAATTTCTTTTTGGATGAAAGCAAAATCCAGCCGTTATACTTGCATATAGAAACAAAACGTTCACTAAAAGTCATTCAATAGGTCTGGATTGGTCTTTCGTGTTGTCGTTTTCTCTTACTTTCATCTCCCATAACCATCGCTAAACATTTTGTTTTACATCTCGTTGCGTCGCCGCTTTGGTATTGTGCCTTTTCTGGTTTTCACTGAAATGTTCCACGTCAGCTGGGGTTTTATGTAGCTCTTTTCTTTTAATCTTGTAAGTTTTACAAGGACATACTTGGTCCGATGCACAATCAAGGAATTGTAAATCCTCCATGGCATTTAGAACATATGAAGTAAATGAATCAAAACCGTTTCTCAGGCGAACACAATTGGCAGAATGCTATTAAATTATCATTTTACGTACCAATGTTATTTCCAAAAAATATTTCTTCTTTGAAAGGCAAATTTAATTAATATTTTGGTCGAACATACGTGCATAGAGAGAACATGGAAGATGGAGAACAGGTTGCAGCTGCATTAGTTGTAATGTTGGAGACTAGAACCCAAATGAAATTTTTTCAATAGGTTTACATTCATGGGCATATCAAGCCAAAACGGAAATGTTATTGTTACAAATTTACCTGGATCTGGATGGACCCATGCAAATATGGGCATATCGAAATTATTATCAACTTACTAGCACTTAGTAATCTACTAAACTACACCCAACATATTCAATCGAACACATCACTATACCACAACTTCACCGTGTGCAGTGACCGATACATAGTGATCTAATATCTTACAGCCTACATATACAGTCAACGCTTCTAAAACAATTATACAAAACTTCGTGTACAATAACAAAAACTACGCACGTACCATCTTATGCGGTGTATGTAGTGATCAGTATTTGGTTATTTACTACCTAGCACTATATATACCATCCAATAACCCACATTCAATATGCCACAAGCCGTGTGTGATGACCAAAACCACCATCCAGCATGCCATATGTTTTGACCAATACCCTACTCTATACCATCAACACGCCGTGTGTAATGATCAACACCCAGCGATCTTCTATAGAACACCCTACACTATACTATTAAACATCCCACGTATTGTGACCAGTACCTCTCACTTGTAATTCAACATGCCTTGTGTAGTGATCAGCTACTATCCAGCACCCCACATTATGCTATCAGGATTATTATCCAACACGCCATATCTAGTGACCAATATCCATTACTTACTAACCAACACGCCGTAATTAGGGACCTATTCCGTACACTAATTATGCAAAACATCGTGCGTATTGAAAACGACTCATTTGTTTACTCTCCATATATTTGGAGACAAAAACAATCTTCCTTGGGGTTTGCACTGAGACAAGGAAATCCCAGTCGCGGAGTTACATTATTTGTATCTCCACGAGACTGTGTCGGTGCAAACCCCATCATATTTATCAATTCAATAATATTGCTTAGTCGCTATATGTATATATCTGAGATTAATATGGAAACCATAACCCATACGTCAGATTGTGGGTGTCGGTAAATTTGTAGACATTGTACCTTTATTTTAAATAGCCATACCCAAGCTATCCACCTCATAATAATAACAAAATTCATATACCAGTTATAATAATCGCCATGTATAAGCCAAAACATAGCGTTAAACCCCAAACAGAAAAGACAACATATATATCTATATATTTAATCGTTTAGGTCGCTTATCAACGTCAAAATTAAACTCAATGGGATACGCTACATTAATCACGGGCAGCGATCATAAAAGTGCTTTCTTGCCGAGCGATCCTTTTTCGTTATTTTTACGTTCTAATTCCATTTCATCAATTTGAATTTGAAAACAACAAAAATAAAAACTGTTTAGGTTAAATTATTCCTCATGAAAATCATAAGGCCAATAATGAATCTTAAATAAATTGGTACGCCTTAGTATCGGGATCTCTTCTTCTTTGCAAGTCATTCTCAGTACTTTAGCCGTCTTTTCTTTTACGGAAAATATTTATATAATACATGCAAAAGTGCATATACAATAATGGACCATGCTTACTATATTATAACTGCCCATTCGTACTTAGTTAAACTTTTGAATAATATTAAATTTATTTTTCTGTTCTTTTCTTCCAGACTGGCCTGGTCTCAAAAATAAATCTACTGACCTAAAACTGCCACATGACAATATTATTAGGTGTTCCATGTTCGTGAAATGATTCTGCGGTGGTAATTTATTTGCAAAGAGGTAGTTACTTGTTTGGAAATGTACTTTTGCAAATCTTTGATGTAAATCCATTATACGTTTCCGTTTGTAGAATTCACCTGAAAGGAAATAATTTATATATATATATATATATATATATATATATATATATATATATATATATATATATATATATATATATATATATATATATATATATATATATATATATATATATTTATATATATATAAACAATATATATATGATAGTACATATAATTGCTCAATGAATGGAGATGTATTTGATAAATATTATGACACTTTGGAAATTTAAAGAGATCCATTCAGTTACGTTGACTTCAAGTCTGTGTGCTCAGTTTTCCCGATGAATCTCTTAAAATGTTTGGGAAACTACTGGCTTATTTAGGATCCATTAATTTATATTTTTGTCATTATATGGTCATATATATGCAGAGATTTTATTATTTTCTATTAAAGGCATTACATTTTATGCCACAAACGATTGTTTGTTCCATAAAGTATAAAAAATATAAATACTGTTTATATTTGTCTTATATTTGTATCAGATTTGGTTTTTCATTCCTTTGATTTCAGTACACCGTCTCTTTATGGACTATACACGTGGTCGTCTTTTCTTGTTTGTTTGTTTTAGATTTATTATTCATCTGATGGTTTTCACTTTTATTGTTTCTCCATCCGATTCTTGTTTATATGTACTGTTTTATGCTGTTAAAAAGTTTTAAAATCGTTAAATATGAAGAGCTAAAGCGACAGTCTTTATTATATCGTTATTTCTGGACGACAATAAGACTTAGTGAGATGTGAACTCAGATGAACGAGTAAATTAGAAGTCATTTTCATTTTCTTCTGTGTACGATACCTATATGAACTACTTATCTATATACAGTTAAATAGTAGTGTTTGTGAATAAAGAATAAACGAAATACAACAGGAATGTAAATTATAAATTATGTAAAGACTGTGCCAAAGAGCAACTTTTCAAAACTCGTAGAGATGCTGAAACTGAGTTTGCTTTAGAAGAATACAAATACTCTATGAATTGTATATTTGTTTCTGCGGATTATGAATTAATTACACATTATTATACAATCACACTGCATGAAAATGTGTCTTATAGGAATCAGAACGATATATTATAGTTCGCCTACAGCGAATACTAGCGACTCCTCTATGAAGATAACATGTACTTTTCGTTGCGATAAATCATAATTCACCAAGTAAATTTGTCAATCCATCATTACAGAACAAAGTTCTATATGTTACAAATCTAAATTATTTTGTTTCCTAGGAGAAATGTTTATAGATTTTTAAAACCAATTTTGAGTCTTTTATTTGCAGATTTTATTAAGGTTTATTTAAACAGAGTTTATACTGTTTTCAGCTTACACATCTGTGTTTTGTTTTCGATGTTCTCATGTTTAGATGCTTCACACTTCTTTAGAAAGAAACGCTCAAAAAGAATTCAGTTTGATGCTCTTCGAAGTTTCTTGGTAGACGGTTCTGTACTTAGCACTTTCCTTGCCGTTCATTGTTTGTAGTTTGATTGTATAAGCATTTTAACACGAACCTGCAGTGTATGTTTCATAGAGCATATATCCTATTTATGTCTCTAATTATATCTTGTGTACCTTTATCACAAGAAAAGACTGTACTACGTTTTTTATAATTAAAGACCGTGTAATCACATACGGATACTATCAGCAATTCTGTTTTTATAGACCCGAAGAATGGTTATTGATGAGTCTATGGTCAACGTTCAGGCTTTGCTGTTGTAACTTATGACTATACTTGTCCCTCTAGAAAACATCGTTATTTTTTATAGCTTACATTCGGAAATTTAAACTTCCTCGCGATTTTAAACATATTGGCACCATTTGTTTACCAAACTGTACTCAGAATGTTAGCTTCTGTGCCCATATAATTGTTGTCATCATATTCACTAATTTTAAAAAGGTCCGTCTTTCCTATGTTTTTAATATTGTTAGCATTCTAGTTACCCACGTAAAGGTCCTCACGAGTAACAGTTTGATTTAAGTTTTCTTTTATAAGTGAAGTTCTGGATTCTGTATTTTCTTTTGCCACTGTCGGGCGGTATTGCGCCTGTTTCATTTATAATCATATTTGTTCGTCGATTATTTCAGTGGGCATATAATGTAAGCTTCAAAGTTTGTAATAAACTCTAAGCAATATTTTGTCACAAGCTTTAGTCATAGTTTTGTACGTTTGCAATTCACGAATTAACCGATAATTATTACTAATGCAAGTTTATTCAGAACTGAGAAACGTTTTCCCACATTAGTGCCAATGAGCCGACATGACTTGAAAGATCCCGGAATATATTTTCCTACTTCTGTATTACAGCGAGAATCAAATTCATATTTATCTTGTTACCGACATTTACTTTATGAGAAATACAGTCATATATTTGAAACGAGCAGGTATCTGTGAATTTATATATATTAGTATTAGGATTAATTTTCATGTCAACGTTTTCGTGTTGACATTTGTCAGATATACACACACCTGCAGGAAAATATGACTTGTGCATATTTTAAAAACAATAAATTTGAGGGACACAAATCGAGAGGTTGATTGACGTTAGTCTAAACGGAAATAATCATAATCATAATCATCATCATCATATGCAACATTATCATTTGAAATACCAAACAATTTACATTATTCACCCGCGAGGTTTATACAATTCCGTGACATTGTGTTTCATTAATAAAGTAGAATATGTGGTTGGACAACAACAACATTATCACTAACTTTTAATAAAAACATTATACATAATCGCAATAATAATATTTCTTTCATTTATGATGTGTTTTTAAAGTTTCTGTTGTGTGCTTTGTCATTAACTGTGAGATATAGATAATGTCGTCTTTGCCGAGTGTCAGAGATTTAGCATTTTACAAATATAATTACGTTTCTGTCTTCTTTATAAAAGCTGTGTGTGGCTTTTTGTTTGCGTGTGCTAAGTTTGATTAAAAAAACATATCATGAACATGTTTGGTCTACATGTTAGTACGATGTATATGTGTATGTGTGTGGGTCTGTGTATGTATATATGTGTGTGTGTATGTGTGTGTGTGTATGTGTGTGTGTGTGAGAGAGAGAGAGAGAGAGAGAGAGAGAGAGAGAGAGAGAGAGAGAGAGAGAGAGAGAGAGAGAGAGAGAACAAGGAGTGACCTTTTCGCAGTAAGTTCCGCTGTACTCAGGTCCACAGTGGCAAATATAGCTATTTTCTTGATCATCGCATGTTCCACCATTTTGGCACGGACCGCTTTTGCATTCATCAAGATCTGTGAATGCATGCATTTATAGATAACAATATAATACAATAAATACCCACACTAAGAATATTCCATGAGCAACAATACTGGTGCTGTATACAGTGGACTAAATATGCAGTTGTATTCATTAGATGCGCTACCTAAGGTACAAAAATGGAGTCTGTCTACAAAGATAATTTGTATGAGGCCGCCATTTTGGAAAGTTTGGATCCTTGGTACAAGGGGAAACTTTAAAATGTTAGTAAGTTTAACTTTGGGAGGTATGGGGTGTCCTCAGAGGAGTAACATCTGGCGGGCTAAGCAGTCGTACTCCTTCGGGGGTAGCTCACCCACCTTTGGTTCCCACCTGGCACTCAGTTCTCACCTGTGGCTCCAAGAAGCTGTGGCACATCCCGGAAAACTGCATCGACTGCCCGGCTAACCCAGGCCGAAGGTAGCCGACGCATCTTAAACCCTCCGTGAGTTAGGCTTTGTCTAACTAGCATGTGAAGACTGGATTCAGCAGCCTGGATTCAGCAGACTGGATTCAGCGGACGAACTATCAGTTGGTCAACTGGCAAAAAGGCGATTCCCAGCAAAGCGCTAAGAGCTGGACGAGACACGTAGAATGGCCTGGTAATCCACTACACTCAACTCCGTATCCGGCTGCGTCTTGACGTCGTCATGCTGATGGACTCATATGGTTGTGTGTGTGTGTGTGTGTGTGTGTGTGTGAGAGAGAGAGAGAGAGAGAGAGAGAGAGAGAGAGAGAGAGAGAGAGAGAGAGAGAGAGAGATTGACGAACTGTGCAACTCTTCCTGGCTTAAAACAAAAACCATCAGTAATCTCTCCCAGTTATCAATCAAGAAAGCACTATACGGCCCCCCAACCTTGATGGAGACACGGAAAGCGATAAAGTCTGCTCTCAAGTGGCATATCACATGGTTTAAACTCCTTCCCTGCTGATGTCTACAAGGAAGGGAGCACAACTCTGATATACAGGCTCCATCAATTGTTTTTACTACTAATGTGGCAGAAAGAGACGATCCCACAGCAACTCAAAGACGTTTCCATAAATCCACCTGTATAAGTGCAAAAAAAACCGACAGGTCTGCAACAACGACCGGGGTATATCATTACTCTCAATTGCAGGAAACATGCTCTCATGAATCATACAGAAACGCCTCAATACACACCTTGAGCAGGGACTACTGCCCTACAAGTGTGGATTCCAAAAATATCGTGCGACCATTGACATGGTGTTTGCTGCAAGGCAGCTACAAAAAATGTCAAAAGCAAAACAGCTACCTTTTCTCTATCCACGTCGACTTATCAAAAGCGTTTCTTACTGTCAGCAGAGAAGGCTTGTGGATAGTAATGGCCAAGTACAGTTTAAACTTTATATCCATTAGTGAAGCATTTCCACGATAGCAGGCAGGCACGAGTCCAGGAGACTGGAATGACATCTGATCCAATACTAGTAAATAATGGCGTCAAGCAGGGTTGTGTTCTGCCACCGACTTTATTCAGTCTGTTGTTCACGGCCATTGCTGAATAATGTTTTCAGAGTCGGAGAGGTTGGAGTTGGCATCATGTTCCGTACAGATGGAACGCTATTCAATCCCTAGAGGCTTCAAGCGGAAACCAAGGTCATGACAGACACCATACACAATGTCTTATTTTCTGATGACAGAAGCCGACCTGCAATGCAGCAGTGACAAGTTCTCCAGTTCCTGCACATGTTTTGGTTTCACCACCAGTACCTAGAAGACTGAAATTTTGCATCATCCGGCACGCACAGAACAGACCAAGCCCTCCAACCCTAGGATGAATAGAGTGATCCTCATCGAATCGACGGACGAACAACAAGTTTAACTTTAATGTTACAATCTGGGATAAGGAATGTAGCATAAATTCATGTGTATCCGATGATGCAATAAAGACATAAACAATGCTCATAGGAATAACATGGAAGGAGATACAGAGGGATAAACAGAAATGTAATATCACAACCTCAACTACTAACCAACACACAGTTGAGATTGAATAACACTCAGTGATCTACTGGCCAATATGGATACCTACCGGTACTATCCAATGAAACAAGTAAACCTATATACACAGTATACACGCAAACACATTTATATAATATTACAAAATGGTAGTTTATAAACGAATCTAATAGGAATCAAATCCAGTATAAACAAAACTAAATGCAGCTAATACATCCAACAACGTTAGTTGCCCTCTGATCCTCATATAATTTTGATAAGTTTAACTCTAGAGTGAAGCTCAGGTAGAGAAAAGTGCAGACATATATATATATATATATATATATATATATATATATATATATATATATATATATATATATATATATATATATATACCTACCTACCTAATCTATCTATCTATCTATCTATCTACACATTCATATTTATTATTATAAAACACACAAAAGAGTAAGAGTCCTCACATACTAAATAAATAAACATATTGTGTTGTGCTTAGTCAATGTATATATATATATATATATATATATATATATATATATATATATATATATATATATATATATATATATATATATATATATATATATATATATATATATATATATCTTTGTCTGTTGTATAATAATTAGCCGTTGAGCCTTATAAACATAACAATAGCCAGAATGGTTTCTATACTCTACACATTCAGTTTGCTATATAACGTACCTCAAGGAATGTATTTGTTTGGTTTCTTGTCCAATGTTGTATGGTATAGATTCAAACATAAAGGCGCGTCACATAGTCTACAATGAGAGGATATGTTACATGTAAGGGGAAATCACCTTGGGGTATGTCCGAGAAAGATAGCTAAACTGGAAGAGGCTGTTAGTGAAGTTTAACATGCGATAGCAAACCATGCCATTTTGTAAAAGGTGGCGCAGTAACAAATTGACACACCAAGCCTTCATAAATATTGTAGACTATCTTAATGGGTGGAAATATGCCTCGTCGCTCCATTTATTTAGAACAGAATCAAACACCAAAAAGGATACTTTTTTGCATAATCGTTGTAGTAAATGCCAATGGTACTATTGGTTTTTATCTGTCATGTGATCTCAATCATTGTAAAACAAGAGCCCAAATAATGTTTCCCGGCAAATTTAAAATCAGACGGTATGATAAACAAAGTCGGTTCAGTCCGTGTGCAGCAACTCTTGAAGAGATTGAAGAGTTGAAACTAGAAATGACTTTGCTAAATAGTACCGTTGATGGAAGCATTGCTTAGAATGCAAATAAACAATCATCGAGGCAGTTGACCTTGGAAGACATGATCTTCGATCTTATATCGCATTCCAGAGACAACCGTTAGACTAGACTTTCACCTATCTTCCACCCACGCGGTGTACAGAACTTCATTAATGACCCGTCTCGTTTAGGGTAAGATATGAACACAAAGCAATTTGAGTATGGCTTATTCAGTATTAGTGTCGTGATAGTTTGCATCATCATCCAAGAAATGCAAAAAGATACTACATTTCTTGTTATCTATGGGGCGTGAAGGGCTTTAGAAGTTGCTTCTTTCTTGTATTTGCTCTGTCGTAGAGGCGTATTCGCGTAACTCGGATATAATTTTTTTTCTTTTCTTTTTGAATCAAAATATTTGCTTCTCATTTAATTAAGGCTACTTTGCGTATTTGTTTATAAATGAGAACGTTTTGGAGAAATTATTTTCCTTACGTCATGGCAATATGCTTTTTTTGAGTCAGTATTGAAAAAGCTGATTTTACAAATTGTCCTTTTTGTCCAGCTACTTCTAAATATACACACAGGATGCACAAGTAACATTTCAATGAAGAGTCATTTTCAAAAATGTAGTTTCTCAGTGACCTTAATTTAGACAATATCATATTTTGTCCAAATCGAAATTCTTACTAATATTTGTACTGTCGAAATGCTTTTTACTGAAACAAACTGACAATCTACAAATAATCGGTAAACCTGATACATATTTTCTACTTCATACTAAGAAGCTATGCCATAATCCATTTTGAAAGGAAAGAATCTGAGTGAGCTTCTAAGTAGTTAATGGGGATACTCTAGCGTCAAGGGAAAATCCAGTCAAAAAGGGCTTGGGAACATCTAGCGTCAAGGGGAATTTAACATGGGAATTATTTGGGACTATCTAGCGTCAAGGGGAATTGAACATGGGAACTATTTGGGACTATCTAGCGTCAAGAGGAATTGAACATGGTGGGACTATCTAGCGTCAAGGGGAATTGAACATGGGAATTATTTGGGCCTATCTAGCGTCAAGGGAAAATGAACATGGTGGGTCTATCTAGCGTCAAGGGAAATGGAACATGGTGGGCCTATCTAGCGTCAAGGGAAATTTAACATGGTGGGCCTATCTAGCGTCAAGGGGAATTTAACATGGTGGGCCTATCTAGCGTCAAGGGGAATGGAACATAGTGGGCCTATCTAGCCTCAAGAGAAATTGAACATAGTGGGTCTATCTAGCCTCAAGGGAAATATAACATGGGAAATATGATTGGTATATGTATAGGGGACTGTAGAGTGACAAGGAAAAATGGCGGCAAAGAAAGCTACTATCTTTTCGAGGTATAGGAGTGGCCCTAAAAACAAACCACACAATATCCTATCAAAACAGAAGGGAAGGAAAATAAAATCACACAATCTCCTATACACACAGAAGGAAAGGAAAACAAAACAATGATAATTAAGAATACCATACATTCTATGTGAAATATGTTCATTTTCATTCATTCATCGATTTAGTAAAATGGTAGGGTGATATTTATTGTCGACTGACTTCTTAACATATATCAAATTTAAGGGATGTCCTGTGTTTCTCTGCACACGCTACAAACAATGTTGCCAAGTTGTAATAAATCTAAGTCGAAGGGGGGGGGGGGGGCAAAAGCAACAGTAAATATGCTTTGTTCTATCGACAGTCTAAGATGTGTGTTATGATTTGAAATTCAAAGTTAACCATAGGCAGGCCCATAAAGTGCAATGTCACTCGCGTCAGTCATTGTTACATTGTTACAATTCTTCCGAGCGTGTGTTTTGGTTGTGGTATTTTTATTTCAAAGTTAGCCATAAGCAGGGTTATACAGTGCAAGATCACTCGCGTCGTTCTTGAAATAGTTTTGTAGTTGTTTCCTTTCTAAAAAAACGGTAGATCTCATGCTTAAAAAAATTTCCGTGACACATTTCAGTGCCAATTATAAAGATAAAGCTCTGATAACTGAATTGTACAAGTTTGTCAACTCAAGATTTTATTTCATCCAACGATTTACTGACTGACTATTTGTAAGGGCGTAGCGTTTGAAAAACAAATTACATGACAAAAGAAAATTATGGTGCCTACTGATTAAAATTTTGGAGAGGTATCTTCAAACGGGAAAATCTACCATCAGGATTTCAATCAAACGTATTACGACGGAGAGAGAGAGAGAGAGAGAGAGAGAGAGAGAGAGAGAGAGAGAGAGACTACGTTATACCTACTTTAAAAAAGAATCAGGACACATTCGCTTGTTTTTCTGGTATATTTTCCTTTAGAAAAATTCAAAGAAACACACATCCCACTTAGAAAATCAATTCCATAGGAAAGGTTCACGATTTTAAAATATCTCCAGAGTGAACCGATGACAAATACGACTAAAATGTTCTCACAGAATAGTACATCCAAACATGTTTCAGTGTATTTCGCAATAAGACTGACATTTCTACGATGGTGCGATTATTTGTGCATAAGTTTTATTGTTTGGAAAGTGACTAGTGGACAGGTACAGAAATACACGCCTTATCTTCTCGCTGTCAGAATAACAACTGAAGCCGATTTGAATCGAAGGCGGTAGAAAATATCGGTTTGCCAATGAAATCACTTACAATGAGTGACGCATTGTTTGGTTGGAAATTCAAGGTAGGTCGTGTAGTGGTCAGGCACAGAAAAAACACGTCTTATCTTGTCACTGTACTAAGAACGAGTGACGGCATTTTGAACCTAAGGGGTAGAAAAAATGTGTAGTCAATAAATTGCTTATAAGGACTGGCGCATTGTTTTGCCTAGGCTCATGCATTGATTCAATTGCAGCGCAGACAGACTGGAGTGTGAACTTACAAGCCCTTTGTTGCACATTGTACCATTTCTTCATGACACATCAACTACTTAATTGCAATTATTGTTCGAGTTTTAAAACTGAACAAAAAAAAATATTTTCTCACTTTGACAGAAACACATTCGTCTAGGTAGAGACAAAATAATAAATACGCTCTCAAGTTGTTCCCATTGCAATGCAGACTGGAATGTGAACTTATATCCCTTCGTTGTGTATTGTAACATTTCTTCTTACCACATCAACTACTGAATGGTCACAGTATTCGTACCATTTCTTTTTACCACATCAGCTACTGAACGGTCCCAGTACTGGTTCGCATTTTGAAACTGACACTTTATATGTTTCTGACTTAACCATTTTGACGTACACACTCACATCGGTATAGTCAAGAGTGGTGCAGTATTAAGTGGCATGGTTTTTCATTTTCTTTTTTTTTTGTTCTTTTTCTTTTCAAACTTGTGAATCTGGGATTTGTACGAATTAACGAAGCAAGTTCAGTGACCTCGAGGATAAAAAACCCAGTTGTCTGTCTATTGATGTGAATATTTACATTAAAAACAATATGACCTGCAAAACACAAAGATATACGGCAAGCATGATTAGAATGAACACAACAACACCTAACTGTTGTAACAAAGAGATATTTTTCTTCACGTCCGCGTAACTTAAAGTTTCGGTCCTCTTTCAAGACAAACTTGGTATGCTTTTGTGAGCGTGAAATTAAAATACTGAAGAAACTTAAGCGCATTGCTATAGACTAAAGTATACATAATTTCAGCAACAAACTAAACAAAATAAATACCGCTACAACAATAGACAGCCCGAAATCGTCAATTAAAAAAGAAATGCGTTAAAAAAATAATTAAAGATTAACGATGGCTAAGCAATACAACCGAATTTAAGAAAAGCAATGGGATTTGTATATAGTCCTTTCACTCTGATATTGTATGCGGATGTAATCTGCCATGTATTAACAACTTGTAAAAAGGAATACGCAAAGAGAAACCTCAATTTAAACTGACTTTTTCAGATTTGTTCCTTCTTTTTATTTTTTGGGAACACTTCTAAACACCATTCAAGGAAAATACACATATCAAAACATACTATTTACTATCCACACACCGGTAAGCAGGCAAAACAAACCACATCATTTACTAACCAATATCACACCATCTACCATCCACACACACAAAGAAGCAGCCAAACAAACCACAAAATCTACTATCCAATATCACACCATCTGCCATCCACACACGGAAAGCAGCCAAAATAAAACATACAATTTACTATCCACACACAAGAAGCTGCCAAAAGAAAACAAACAATTTACTATCCACACACCGGTAAGCAGCCAAACACACCATTTACTAACTACACACAAACACACACACACACACACACACACACACACACACACACACACACACACACACGGGGAAGCAGCCAAAACAAGCCATATTATATACTATCCAAAATCACACCCTATATTATCCACACACACGGGGAAGCAGCCAAAACACACCCTATTATATACTATCCAAAATCACACCCTATATTATCCACACACGCGGGGAAGCAGCCAAAACAAGCCATATTATTTACTATCCAAAATCACACCCTATACTATCCACACACACGGGGAAGCAGCCAAAACAAGCCATATTATTTACTATCCAAAATCACACCCTATATTATCCACACACACGGGGAAGCAGCCAAAACAAGCTATATTATATACTATTCAAAATCACACTCTATACTATCCACACACACACACACACACACACGTGAAGCAGCCAAAACAAACCAAACCCTTTACTATCCAAAATCACACCCTATACTACACACACACACACACACACACACACACACACACACACACACACACACACGGGGAAAGCAGCCAAAACACACCCTATTATATACTATCCAAAATCACACTCTATACTAAACACACACACGGGGAAGCAGCCAAAACAAGCCATATTATATACTATCCAAAATCACACTCTATACTATCCACACACACACGTGAAGCAGCCAAAACAAACCAAACCCTTTACTATCCAAAATCACACCCTATACTATATACACACACACACACACACACACACACACACACACACACACACACACACACACACACACACACACACGGGGAAGCAGCCAAAACACACCCTATTATATACTATCCACACACACGGGGAAGCAGCCAAAACAATTTACTATCCAAAATCACACCCTATACTATCCACACACACGGGGTAGCAACCAAAACACACCCTATTATTTACTATCCAAAATCACACCCTATACTATACACACACACACACACACACACACGCACGGGGAAGCAGCCAAAACACACCCTATTATATACTATCCACACACACGCGGAAGCAGCCAAAACAAGCCATATTATTTACTATCCAAAATCACACCCTATACTATCCACACACACGGGGTAGCAGCCAAAACACACCCTATTATTTACTATCCAAAATCACACCCTATACTATCCACACACACGGGGAAGCAGCCAAAACACACCCTATTATATACTATCCAAAATCACACCCTATACTATCCACACACACGGGGAAGCAGCCAAAACAAACCAAACCCTTTACTATCCAAAATCACACCCTATACTATCCACACACACGGTGAAGCAGCCAAAACAAGCCATATTATATACTATCCAAAATCACACCCTATACTATCCACACACACACACACACACACACACACGGGGAAGCAGCCAAAACACACCCTATTATTTACTATCCAAAATCACTATACTATCCACACACACGGTGAAGCAGCCAAAACAAGCCATATTATATACTATCCAAAATCACACTCTATACTAGCGACACACGGAAAGCAGCCAAAACACACCATATTATTTACTATCCAAAATCACACCATAAATTAACCACAAACACGGGAAGCAGCCAAAGAAGTCAAAGAGCATCTATATTTTACAAAAATGTAAAGCAAACGACTGACGTATTGGTTTCAAAAGACATTTATTTATTCATATAAGAAACAACTAACAAAACACAATTTTTTTCAACTAACAAATATTTGTTCCAAGAAGCAGTGTACGAACTACAGTTCAAAGGTAATAAAGTTACCAAGTATCCTTTTTTGTAGCCTTGTTTATTTTCCTTTCCTTCACAGGTGATGATAAGTCATCAATTCGATCCAGACTTTTTGCTTGAAACGGTCTGTCAAGTAACTGTTGGTTAGATTAGTCTCCTTACTCTTGGCCAAGAGAGCTTCGATGCGATCAATTTCTTGAGCAAACATTGGAGGAGAGGAATGATCACGCAAGTCTTTATACCACTGAAGTAACACGTCTTCTTCTGGGATGAGACTCCAAGCTTCGTTCAGATAATCGTCCAATTTTTCTTCTTGACTATTCATCATATATTTATCGTGTTGAATTTGACTGGGATGATCGATTTGACATCCATAACAATCTTTTTTAATCATGTCCCTCATTTTATCTTCCACGTGTTTGGCAAAACAGGTGACTAACTGTTGTTCCTGATCTAGCCATTTTACTACATCATCACTACTTCTTCTTTTTGGTCTTGGGGGTCTGCTTTCTCTTAAACCTCACATTCCATGTCCATGGATTCTCCACTATTCAAAGAGGGACAAGATTTTTCCATAGTGTCTAATAGTCTAAAATGACTTCTTTCAAACTGTGATTTCTATGGTATTATCGAATTCGGCATACAGAATGACATTTACCGTTTCGGTAAGAGCTCTTGCAAACTGAAGTTCCACACGCAGTTGCCCATATTTTATAGGGTGGAAATGTCCCTCGTCGCTGCCTTGGTCTGGAGTGAAATCAAAAGCCCACAACGTGTAAGCTCCTGCCTAATCGTCGTAGGAAATGCCGTGACTGGTGTTGGTTCCTAACTGTCCCGTGGCTTCGTACACTGACAAGTACGACCTCAAGTAAGTCTTCTGGGCAAAATTGGGTTCGAAAGGTCGGGTACACAACGTTTTGCCACCGCAACTGACTTCGAGTTTGGTTACATTACAGTGCTGAAACTGGAAAGGATTGATATTCTAGGCACCATTGAGGGCTGCATTGCTGACGATACCAATGAATAAACGTTTGGATAACTGTCCTTGGAACAGATGATCTTCGATCTTGGATCTTCGGTCCTTGACAATAGTGAAAGTTTTGACTTCCACGCGTCGTATCGGATGCTTGTCTATCGTTCTGCTCAAAGTGTGGCTGATATCATTTCCCACTTTAATTAACACTTTCACACGACGCACGTATAACCTGGCTTCTTGGATCATGGTTTGTAGTCGTTGGCATCAGCCATCAAATGGAAAGCAGCACTGCTACGATTCAGTCTCAAGCGAATATCCACTCCGTTCAGCAAATACTTCTCTTAAAACCACATGTCCAAATGCAAACGATCGAACAGTTCTAAACTACGTCCTTGCAGAATTTTCTTTCGACGTTCGTTAAAACCCACATTGTGAAGATTGGGATTCTCACCGTCAAGTACGGACAAGTTTGTGTCGATAAACTTATCTGCTGTGTCAGGTTTCCATACCACTTAAGCATCCAAATGAGTGTTGTTTGCTTCTTTTCCGTACGTCAAGAGATTTTCGAGGTACGCTTGGTAAGGCTAAGTATCCATACTACTGCTGACCAGTTTGTTATTCATGTACAAATCCATTTCGCTGAACAAGGAATGCATGAAATTGTTAACGGGAGCTACTTGGGCATTGGGTTGTCCGTCGATTTAATCACTTTCACTTTCAAATACAAGTAACTGTTGTTCAGATCGATGTAATCTTTGGGTTGATTTCAAACTCAATGGGAGCTGAATCCGTCAAAGAGGAGATGGGATGAAATTCAACCTATTGGGCTTCTTGCATGGTCATCATCGTGGGTGGCATGGCAAATAGATCTAGTTCCGACTTGGAACAGGCACAAGAATCTTAGTGCATCATTTTTTTCTCTCAGTCTCTATGTTTTTCGCTTTTAATAATCAAAAATGTCTAAGTCTCGAGCGGTTCTTTTTTTCTTTGTCTTTCTAGCTTTAGAGGTACGGAGACGTTTGGAAGGGTGCCTTCGTCGTCGCTTTCTACCTTGTCCTTGCTGTGTCCTCAGGGAAGCAGGAATGCCAGACTCGGTACCGTTCAGGGCATTTATAGGACTTTCTCGTCGACCCTAAATCTCTTTACCCGTTTGAACCAAGACATTTTTGCCTGCTCTCAAGAAAGCTTCTTTGGGGTTTTGTTTGTCAATGAGAACATTATGAAGAAAATCTTTGCCGTGAGTCAATGCGGCATCTTTTAAGGCGTGCAATCCTCGTGTCACCATTGGTTTCAAAACAGGGACCACGGAACGAAAGGCTGATTTAAACATATCTCCTAAACCATGTCCTCGTTGTCGACTGACATCTCGGTACACAGGATACATCACATTTTCAGTTGTTCGAGAATCGTTTTTGAAAATGGAGATTCACTGTGACTTTCCCTTTGGTAAATGGAATATTTTGTCCTAGTTCTCCTTTTATAGTAATGTTGACACTATCGAAATACGACTTGCTGACGGGCAAATAATGAGGATGTACAAATTCACGGTGAACGTGATAGGTATTTCCACCTTCCTCATCAGCGGTAGTGGTATCCACTTTGAACGGAATAACACGCAGTAACGGTACAGAGGTGTGTCCTACCACGTTGTACTCCACCACATCGGAGTACACAAACATCAAGTTGAGTCCTTGGTTCATTTCGACAGGGAATCGAAAATATTTCGTAAAATCCAAGTTACTGGCTATACCTGGTATTTCTTTTTTCTTGACCATCCTTAAGTCTCCACCTAAAATCTCAAACAATTCAGGACAAAAGGTAATGCCCATCATTTTGTTCTCTGAAAATTTCATCATGAGACGACGAGCCACTTTATTGTACTCAAAGGTAACACTTTTTCTAGCTTTGTCCATAGTTTTACCAAACATATTATTGAAGCTGGTAGCCAGTGTAGTCACTAAATGTTGACCACTAAAATAATAGCCTGCAGAAATGGTGAACACATGTGTGGACAGGGTTTTAGTTGGTGGTCCATCTGATTTTTTTGTGTCAATGCCAGTGATGGCTCGTTCGTCTAAGACATCTTGCAATTGCTTGTCATACACTTATACTGTAAAAGTGTTTTGATTTTCGACGATGTTTTTAATTTGTGTCGGGTGTATCATTTCCGCTAAAGCCACTTCCCAATGAGCATCTTGATCCAAATGCATGGTTTGAGGTAATTTAGCCGTGTAACAGCACAACGTGTTGTTAGGAAACACCTCCATGGAACTGTCACTGGGTAACGTTAAGTAAAATTGGTTCATAGTGTGGTTCATAATTCTAATGTTCTTCTGTCCGAGGAGTCACTCGAGGTTAAACGAGTATCTAACAGAGGATTGTGATTGGAAGGGGGACTGTTAGGAGAATGGCTAACGTTGGACGCAAGACTCCCAATAGTGTTACTGTTGTTCCCGTTGTAAGAGTATTTCAGGGAAGGATTGGGAAGAAGATAACCGATGCAACTGCTGAGTAAAATGGTCCACAATTGTTTCTCTTCTTGTTGCAAACTCAAATTAGCAATGGCTGCACCGATGATACAATACACCATAAAGATTTGGCAGAAAAAGACGATTTGCGTTTTAGGGACACGTTCTCCACACCACACCCACAAGGGTTGCTTTTGTAAATCTTGCAGAGAAGAACTGGGTGAAGGAGTAGTCACTGTGGTCACTGAAGCTGTATTGAAGGGCATGATGATCGCTTCTTTTATAGTCGATGACTTGCGAAGCGTCAATCCAAGAATCAAAACTAGGGGGATATGCTTTACCACCGATTATCCTGAAACCAAAGCCAGTATCGTGGAACGTTTTCAACGTACCTTGAAAAAACGCATGTGGAAATATTTTACGCATCAACACACTCTCAAGTACATCGACGTCTTACCGCACTTAGTCCAAGCCTACAATCAATCTTACCATAGAAGTATTGGACGTGACCCACAAGAGGTGACACCCGACAACGAAGTGACTGTTTTTGAGCGTCTGTTTGGTACGTCCCGGACGTTGGCTGTCCCCAAGAAAGGTAGAGAAGTGTTAACCCCGGGAGATTGGGTACGCATTGGCAAAACCAAGCGCACTTTCGACAAAGGTTACTTACCCAACTGGACCACCGAATTCTTTCGTGTTACTGGACGAGTGCGCGATCGTCATCCTACCGTCTATAAATTGGAAGACATGAACGGAGAAGTATTAAAAGGAACGTTTTACTTGCCTGAGTTACAACGTGTCACCAAAAAAGAAGACGACGTGTACGACATTGAAAGCATTCTCGAACGAAGAACCCGTAAAGTAGGAAAACGTCGTATCAAAGAAGTCAAAGTACGTTGGAAAGCATATCCCCCTAGTTTTGATTCTTGGATTGACGCTTCGCAAGTCATCGACTATAAAAAGAAGCGATCATCATGCCCTTCAATACAGCTTCAGTGACCACAGTGACTACTCCTTCACCCAGTTCTTCTCTGCAAGATTTACAAAAGCAACCCTTGTGGGTGTGGTGTGGAGAACGTGTCCCTAAAACGCAAATCGTCTTTTTCTGCCAAATCTTTATGGTGTATTGTATCATCGGTGCAGCCATTGCTAATTTGAGTTTGCAACAAGAAGAGAAACAATTGTGGACCATTTTACTCAGCAGTTGCATCGGTTATCTTCTTCCCAATCCTTCCCTGAAATACTCTTACAACGGGAACAACAGTAACACTATTGGGAGTCTTGCGTCCAACGTTAGCCATTCTCCTAACAGTCCCCCTTCCAATTACAATCCTCTGTTAGATACTCGTTTAACCTCGAGTGACTCCTCAGACAGAAGAACATTAGAATTTTGAACCACACTATGAACCGATTTTACTTAACGTTACCCAGTGACAGTTCCATGGAGGTGTTTCCTAACAACACGTTGTGCTGTTACACGGCTAAATTACCTCAAACCATGCATTTGGATCAAGATGCTCATTGGGAAGTGGCTTTAGCGGAAATGATACACCCGACACAAATTAAAAACATCGTCGAAAATCAAAACACTTTTACAGTAGAAGTGTATGACAAGCAATTGCAAGATATCTTAGACGAACGAGCCATCACTGGCATTGACACAAAAAAATCAGATGGACCACCAACTAAAACCCTGTCCACACATGTGTTCACCATTCCTGCAGGCTATTATTTTAGTGGTCAACATTTAGTGACTACACTGGCTACCAGCTTCAATAATATGTTTGGTAAAACTATGGACAAAGCTAGAAAAAGTGTTACCTTTGAGTACAATAAAGTGGCTCGTCGTCTCATGATGAAATTTTCAGAGAACAAAATGATGGGCATTACCTTTTGTCCTGAATTGTTTGAGATTTTAGGTGGAGACTTAAGGATGGTCAAGAAAAAAGAAATACCAGGTATAGCCAGTAACTTGGATTTTACGAAATATTTTCGATTCCCTGTCGAAATGAACCAAGGACTCAACTTGATGTTTGTGTACTCCGATGTGGTGGAGTACAACGTGGTAGGACACACCTCTGTACCGTTACTGCGTGTTATTCCGTTCAAAGTGGATACCACTACCGCTGATGAGGAAGGTGGAAATACCTATCACGTTCACCGTGAATTTGTACATCCTCATTATTTGCCCGTCAGCAAGTCGTATTTCGACAGTGTCAACATTACTATAAAAGGAGAACTAGGACAAAATATTCCATTTACCAAAGGGAAAGTCACAGTGAAACTCCATTTTCAAAAACGATTCTCGAACAACTGAAAATGTGATGTATCCTGTGTACCGAGATGTCAGTCGACAACGAGGACATGGTTTAGGAGATATGTTTAAATCAGCCTTTCGTTCCGTGGTCCCTGTTTTGAAACCAATGGTGACACGAGGATTGCACGCCTTAAAAGATGCCGCATTGACTCACGGCAAAGATTTTCTCCATAATGTTCTCATTGACAAACAAAACCCCAAAGAAGCTTTTTTGAGAGCAGGCAAAAATGTCTTGCTTCAAACGGGTAAAGAGATTTAGGGTCGACGAGAAAGTCCTATAAATGCCCTGAACGGTACCGAGTCTGGCATTCCTGCTTCCCTGAGGACACAGCAAGGACAAGGTAGAAAGCGACGACGAAGGCACCCTTCCAAACGTCTCCGTACCTCTAAAGCTAGAAAGACAAAGAAAAAAAGAACCGCTCGAGACTTAGACATTTTTGATTATTAAAAGCGAAAAACATAGAGACTGAGAGAAAAAAATGATGCACTAAGATTCTTGTGCCTGTTCCAAGTCGGAACTAGATCTCTTTGCCATGCCACCCACGATGATGACCATGCAAGAAGCCCAATAGGTTGTATTTCATCCCATCTCCTCTTTGACGGATTCAGCTCCCATTGAGTTTGAAATCAACCCAAAGATTACATCGATCTGAACAACAGTTACTTGTATTTGAAAGAGAAAGTGATTAAATCGACGGACAACCCAATGCCCAAGTAGCTCCCGTTAACAATTTCATGCATTCCTTGTTCAGCGAAATGGATTTGTACATGAATAACAAACTGGTCAGCAGTAGTATAGATACTTAGCCTTACCAAGCGTACCTCGAAAATCTCTTGACGTACGGAAAAGAAGCAAACAACACTCATTTGGATGCTTAAGTGGTATGGAAACCTGACACAGCAGATAAGTTTATCGACACAAACTTGTCCGTACTTGACGGTGAGAATCCCAATCTTCACAATGTGGGTTTTAACGAACGTCGAAAGAAAATTCTGCAAGGACGTAGTTTAGAACTGTTCGATCGTTTGCATTTGGACATGTGGTTTTAAGAGAAGTATTTGCTGAATGGAGTGGATATTCGCTTGAGACTGAATCGTAGCAGTGCTGCTTTCCATTTGATGGCTGATGCCAACGACTACAAACCATGATCCAAGAAGCCAGGTTATACGTGCGTCGTGTGAAAGTGTTAATTAAAGTGGGAAATGATATCAGCCACACTTTGAGCAGAACGATAGACAAGCATCCGATACAACGCGTGGAAGTCAAAACTTTCACTATTGTCAAGGACCGAAGATCCAAGATCGAAGATCATCTGTTCCAAGGACAGTTATCCAAACGTTTATTCATTGGTATCGTCAGCAATGCAGCCCTCAATGGTGCCTAGAATATCAATCCTTTCCAGTTTCAGCACTGTAATGTAACCAAACTCGAAGTCAGTTGCGGTGGCAAAACGTTGTGTACCCGACCTTTCGAACCCAATTTTGCCCAGAAGACTTACTTGAGGTCGTACTTGTCAGTGTACGAAGCCACAGGACAGTTAGGAACCAACACCAGTCACGGCATTTCCTACGACGATTAGGCAGGAGCTTACACGTTGTGGGCTTTTGATTTCACTCCAGACCAAGGCAGCGACGAGGGACATTTCCACCCTATAAAATATGGGCAACTGCGTGTGGAACTTCAGTTTGCAAGAGCTCTTACCGAAACGGTAAATGTCATTCTGTATGCCGAATTCGATAATACCATAGAAATCACAGTTTGAAAGAAGTCATTTTAGACTATTAGACACTATGGAAAAATCTTGTCCCTCTTTGAATAGTGGAGAATCCATGGACATGGAATGTGAGGTTTAAGAGAAAGCAGACCCCCAAGACCAAAAAGAAGAAGTAGTGATGATGTAGTAAAATGGCTAGATCAGGAACAACAGTTAGTCACCTGTTTTGCCAAACACGTGGAAGATAAAATGAGGGACATGATTAAAAAAGATTGTTATGGATGTCAAATCGATCATCCCAGTCAAATTCAACACGATACATATATGATGAATAGTCAAGAAGAAAAATTGGACGATTATCTGAACGAAGCTTGGAGTCTCATCCCAGAAGAAGACGTGTTACTTCAGTGGTATAAAGACTTGCGTGATCATTCCTCTCCTCCAATGCTTGCTCAAGAAATTGATCGCATCGAAGCTCTCTTGGCCAAGAGTAAGGAGACTAATCTAACCAACAGTTACTTGACAGACCGTTTCAAGCAAAAAGTCTGGATCGAATTGATGACTTATCATCACCTGTGAAGGAAAAGAAAATAAACAAGGCTACAAAAAAGGATACTTGGTAACTTTATTACCTTTGAACTGTAGTTCGTACACTGCTTCTTGGAACAAATATTTGTTAGTTGAAAAAAATTGTGTTTTGTTAGTTGTTTCTTATATGAATAAACAAATGTCTTTTGAAACCAATACGTCAGTCGTTTGCTTTACATTTTTGTAAAATATAGATGCTCTTTGACTTCTTTGGCTGCTTCCCGTGTTTGTGGTTAATTTATGGTGTGATTTTGGATAGTAAATAATATGGTGTGTTTTGGCTGCTTTCCGTGTGTCGCTAGTATAGAGTGTGATTTTGGATAGTATATAATATGGCTTGTTTTGGCTGCTTCACCGTGTGTGTGGATAGTATAGTGATTTTGAATAGTAAATAATAGGGTGTGTTTTGGCTGCTTCCCCGTGTGTGTGTGTGGATAGTTTAGGGTGTGATTTTGGATAGTATATAATATGGCTTGTTTTGGCTGCTTCACCGTGTGTGTGGATAGTATAGGGTGTGATTTTGGATAGTAAAGGGTTTGGTTTGTTTTGGCTGCTTCCCCGTGTGTGTGGATAGTATAGGGTGTGATTTTGGATAGTATATAATAGGGTGTGTTTTGGCTGCTTCCCCGTGTGTGTGGATAGTATAGGGTGTGATTTTGGATAGTATATAATAGGGTGTGTTTTGGTTGCTACCCCGTGTGTGTGGATAGTATAGGGTGTGATTTTGGATAGTAAATAATATGGCTTGTTTTGGCTGCTTCCCCGTGTGTGTGGATAGTATATAATAGGGTGTGTTTTGGCTGCTTCCCCGTGTGTGTGTGTGTGTGTGTGTGTGTGTGTGTGTGTGTGTGTGTGTATAGTATAGGGTGTGATTTTGGATAGTAAATAATAGGGTGTGTTTTGGTTGCTACCCCGTGTGTGTGGATAGTATAGGGTGTGATTTTGGATAGTAAATAATATGGCTTGTTTTGGCTGCTTCCCCGTGTGTGTGGATAGTATATAATAGGGTGTGTTTTGGCTGCTTCCCCGTGTGTGTGTGTGTGTGTGTGTGTGTGTGTGTGTGTATAGTATAGGGTGTGATTTTGGATAGTAAATAATAGGGTGTGTTTTGGTTGCTACCCCTTGTGTGTGGATAGTATAGGGTGTGATTTTGGATAGTAAATAATATGGCTTGTTTTGGCTGCTTCCCCGTGTGTGTGGATAGTATATAATAGGGTGTGTTTTGGCTGCTTCCCCATGTGTGTGTGTGTGTGTGTGTGTGTGTGTGTGTGTGTGTGTGTGTGTGTGTGTGTGTGTGTGTGTATAGTATAGGGTGTGATTTTGGATAGTAAATAATAGGGTGTGTTTTGGTTGCTACCCCGTGTGTGTGTATAGTATAGGGTGTTATTTTGGATAGTAAAGGGTTTGGTTTGTTTTGGCTGCTTCACGTGTGTGTGTGGATAGTATAGAGTGTGATTTTGGATAGTATATAATATGGCTTGTTTTGGCTGCTTCCCCGTGTGTGTGTTTAGTATAGAGTGTGATTTTGGATAGTATATAATAGGGTGTGTTTTGGCTGCTTTCCCCGTGTGTGAGTGTGTGTGTGTGTGTGTATATAGTATAGGGTGTGATTTTGGATAGTAAAGGGTTTGGTTTGTTTTGGCTGCTTCACGTGTGTGTGTGTGTGTGTGTGGATAGTATAGAGTGTGATTTTGAATAGTATATAATATAGCTTGTTTTGGCTGCTTCCCCGTGTGTGTGGATAATATAGGGTGTGATTTTGGATAGTAAATAATATGGCTTGTTTTGGCTGCTTCCCCGTGTGTGTGGATAGTATAGGGTGTGATTTTGGATAGTAAATAATATGGCTTGTAGCAGCAGAGAGGGTGAACAGACCACGTTTTCAAGCAAAAATAAGGCTTCCAGATCACGTTTTCAAGCAAAATATGGCTTAGAGACCACGTTTTTGAACAAAAAATAAGGCTTCCAACAAAATCTCATTTAACAAAAAAAAAAAAGTCTCCATTTTTGCAAAAACGGAGATTTTACGATTTTTTAATCAATTTTGCTCGCAACTATGTGGTCATCACCCTCTCTGCTGCTGAACTTTCAGTTCTGGTTAATAATTTTTTTACGATGAAAATCACTAAGATTTCACAAACAGACTAATCGCTAACACCTCATCTTGTAAATCAATCAGATTATTGGACTGGTCTGTGAGTTTGAAATTAATTCTCGTTAACGAATTATTATGACACCGCATATAGACTGGATTCACCGGAGACTCAATTATTAAAAATCCTGGAGGGGCTATTGGTGCAAATGAGTATAGAATATATCCTTGCTGAGCTTGATTTGATTGCTCGAGATTTATTTGATAACTACCTTCGATAACGTCACACACTAAATTTAACGCTATCACCGAGGATATATTCACGTTGAACGGAGCGATATGTCTGCCGCCACCGTCTGGGTCATTATTATGTTTGAGGATTTTTATTTCCGATGATGCTGTTTTTTTCCATGCATCATGAATTATTTTGAAACCAACATCGATGGTATCACTGAGAAGTTTTTTTAGTTCTGGTACGTTATATCCTGGTAGTTTGAATGTTGGAATATCCTTAACCGGGATATTAAATTTTGTTGCAAACTCTGTTCTCGATAGGGGATTATCGTCATCTAATATATCCTGAATAATTTTCAAATTAAATGTTTCCATATCGTCGATAATTTTATTGCATGTTTCTACGACGCTGATAAATTCATCTCGGGTGAGAGAGCCAGATTTAAGAGATATTAACAACAGTGAAATATCATTATTCATTGCTGTGAAATTTTCAACGATTTCAGGTTCGTCAATAAAATGATGTCCCTCTATTCTATCCCCAATCTTCTCTTTCCCAGTTGTGTAGTATCCGATACCAAAAAAATCTGTAGTAATTTTGTGATCTATATAGCTTTTTAATGGATTATCGGGTTTTATCACGTCGGTGACATAATCAGATTTTTTAGGTTCGGGTATATCAACGGTTTTTCCCCCGGGTGGTAATTCAGGCCATCCTAGTACGGTTCTAATAGAACTCTGATAGATATCTACGAGGTATCCTTCTGTGCTTATTTCAATTGCGGATGATAGTGTCGGCTCATGAACCGTTATAGCGATTTTTGATTCTTTTCCAGTAATCGATTTTATTCTACGCGCGAATTCATTATTGATTTGTTCAATTTGATATGATCCGGTTGGTATTGAAACGACGTTCCAGTCTGGAGTCCCGTCTGGTTTATTCTTACTTACAAATACCAGTGAATTATTCGGTTGTTGACCACCAAATGATTTTGATCTGATATTAGGCCAACTGTGATACACTCGTAGTTTTGCTAGCGCTATCTCCTTCACGGGGACTGGGCTAGGAAAATTTACACTAAACTCGGGTTTCGTAGATGTTATTGATATCATACGTGTTTGTACTGGGTTCGTGTTCTCCACTATTCGTTGAAGTAATTCCATCGGTGTTGTCATAGTTGCTATACTCATGCTGTCGCTCTAATTTTGACATCGTGGAATCAAAAATACTGACCATCACTGAGAACTCAGTATCCGATATCGTTGATATCGTTGATGTTATTGAGATCATTCTGGTTTTTGTGTTTGTGTTTTCTAATTCCATCGGTGTTATACTCATGCTGTCGCTCTAATTTTGATATCGCGGAATCAAAAATACTGAGCATCGCTGAGAACTCACTATCTGATATATTTGTATTATCGAGTGACGACGATATCATCGAGGATAATTGCGAGTACGCGGTTGATACAATATGAAATTGAATTAAGTAATCTTGCAGTTTACTCTGGCTGCATGATGATATCTTTTTGTTATCCCAGTTGATATACCGGCGATTGTAGCCACCGCAGAAATGCAAATTGGAACTACGACCGGGGCAATCATTGTAACCGATGCTAGTATTATTCTGGCACCAGCGAGAACGCTTGACACCGAGTACATAGTAATATCAATCGCGGTGATTCTTCGTCGGTATTTTTTTATTTGTATTTGATACTCCTCGGCGAGGGTTTTGAGTCTAGTTTGAAATTCTCTGACCTGATAATAGCGACATTGCGTTGATGAAATCATTTTTATTTTAAATCCGCTGGCGTTTTCAATTGTGAAGTTCGAAGGATTTTCCTTTCAATTTAGTTATTCACTTCGCATACGAATTCTAAGCACCAGGTTATTTCTTTTCTAATGATGTTATCAACCGCGACAATCTCAAATTCTTCTTCACCTCCGATAATTACTGTTGCGGTGCCACCAAAGTAGGTTTTACCGCTCACGATGATATCAAATTGCTTGTCAGAGATTAACGTCATCCTGTAGATACCATGAGGCCACTTCTCGATATTGACTTTCAATTTAGCATTAGATTCTTTTACCCAATCAAAGGTCCCATGCTTTACCCTTTCAGAGGTTTCTTTTAGTTTAAGAATATCGTCGTAAACGTCGAGATAGGGTTTTTTGATTTCGGTATATTTCATCATCGTTCCATCGCGGCGACTGAAAAATGAAATCAAAAGGAATTCAAATTCAAAACTTTTTTGTAAGCCATAATACCTGTTGAGTTGAGAATATGTCGTCGTGATATAACTTTCAGAGCCCTCAAAGAAATTTTTAGCCATTTCGCTGATGCGTTTTTGTTCGTCAAACGCGCTTTTAATTTCAGCGAGAGTCGGGCCTGTCAACGATGTGGTTTCAGAAACAGGTGTTCTCCCTAAAAATTTATCAGCGATGGTATTAAGTGTTGTTTGTCTCACCATAAACATATTAATATCTTTGAGAGTCATTGTAGATGTAACCGGGACACCAAAGAAATTATTAGCGACGTAGGCATTATGAGTATGCTTGCCGATAAACTCGTTGATTTCAGCGAGAGTCATGGCAGCCACAAGTGGGGTTCCAAAAAACTTAACAACGACGTCGTTAGTGGGTTTTTGCACTCTTTCAAGATTTTCTATTAGTTTAGAAATATCATTGTAAATATCAAGATAATTTGCCTTGATTTCATTTTCATTCATCATCCTCTCCGCGTCCTTGTTAAAAAAGAATAGCGATAGAAAGTTTTTGATTTCAGCGAGAGTCATGCCAACTACAAGCGGGGTTCCAAAGAATTTATGAATGACATTTTTGCGAAAATTATTATAACCTCGTATATGATCATCCAGCTCACGGCCGCGGGTGGCAATCATGTTGTCTTGGGCGGCAATTGCGTCGGTGATCGTAGACACAAGTGCGCCTGGTTTAAGTCGTCCGCCGCTGGAATACAGCGCAATAGAGTTTTCAGTGGCGTCGTGTTGTTTAACCAAAATATCATTCAACGACATATTACTGCTTTTTAATTTACCCTGACGATCTTGAAATACAACTATTTCCCCGGGATCAACATCTGTTAAATTTAACGTCTCAGCGATTTCATCTTCGATTAGTTTTTTTATATCCTTGTTAGAATCACCGGTTGCAACGCCATCGGGTTTAGGTTTCAGAGGTCTTCCCCAAATATCAATCATATTATTGTAAAACTCTCTCTCTCTCTAAAAAGCGATTGCTAGTGTATTCATTCACGACAACATGAGGTGGTTTTCCCCTTGGGTTACCCAAGGAGTTAGAAATAGCATCAAGGATATTTAATACTTCGCTGCCGCATATTGGTGGATCATTCATTTGTTGTGTTGGTAGCGTAGAATACCAAGTCTTCATTGGATAAGTTTTTATATAACGCATGAATTCCTTCGGCGGTGATAATCCATATGAATCAAAATAGACAATCCCACGTGGATCAATAGCGTATGCAACCCAGTGAGTACCAGGTCCGGTGCTGTTATCGAGATTAATGATACCGGTTTCAACGCTGTTGGGTTGTGTCGGTAATTGATCCTTCATAAAAACACCTCTGAAGTTTTTTATGGCGAGCTTTTTAGCAGCATCAATTAAATGAAAATTGGACATAGGAACCATCGGTTTGGAAATCGAAGATTTCTGGGTTAATAAACCGGTCCTAGTCTTAGACCTTTTCCGCTGTACCACGAATACGGGGTTCCTGGTAGTCTTAGACCCTTTCCACTTTTTTTATAACCCTTCCCCGTTGCTTTCTTTAATGCCATTCCTGCCGCGGTACCAACAGCCCCTAACGCTGCCGCTTTAGCCACCGCTGGGGCTGCTGCCGCAATCAACGCTGGAATCGCAGCTAGCAACGGGAATATACCGCCTGTTTTTTCCATGTTTTTGATAGCAGCCGCAGAAATAGTAATCTGAACACCTTTTTTTGCTCCAAGTGCATCATTGAAATGTTTTACTTGACGAGTTGTAAGCGATAATTTATTCGCCCCGCCAGTCATTTGATTGGTTTCAGCGTAATTGTGGTTCCACATTGCTTAGCTGATTTGGATTGCAATTTTTTTAATTGACCAGGTGTCAACGACACATTGATATTACTATACGACATTATACGTAATAGATTAATTCTAAATAGAGGATTTCAATTACATGTTTTCCACTGGCGCATCTACCACTCTCATTCTTCCTCCAACACCTTCAAGTAGCATTGATTTATCGCTGAGAATGACAGCAACCGCTCTATAATTAGCAATACCACCACGAGTCACATTAGCTCTAAAGTGTATATCAACGACGGATTGTCTTGTTAAATCAAGATGTTCCATCGAAAAGTAATAGATCGGATATAGATTCTTAAAATCAAATTGTGATATTTGCAAACCAGTATCGACATTTTGATCGCGTGCCATGAACGACAACAATCTATGATACACGCGTGCAATATGATTTTGACCGTAATCAAGTTGCACATCTTCGGATGGTTCCTGCTGGCCGTTTATTCTCAGTGAGACGTCTTTAACACCTAATGGATCAAATATCATATGACTGAAACGTTGATCGCCAACTCGTGTGTTATCCTGTAGCGCTACAAATATATGACGTGGAGCTGAAACACCTTGTTTTGATGCTAGATTCCACGTGAATAACCCGTTCAGACTTGATTGCTTAACATCTGTACTCACGGTTAACCAACTTAACAACGACTTTCCTCCTTGGTCCATAAATGATAGTAATCGTTCTTCTGCGGTGATTGATGGAGTCAACATTGGCATCCACAATGATATTTTTGTTAAAATAACTTTACCGGCATCAGCATTGGGATTTGCATTGTCTGCTGGAATCCTCCAAATTGCGTCATTATCATCACCCTTTCGTACAAGCGCTACTGTATGCTTCGCCCCGTAGATAACTTTTCGGACGTTTCTACAGAATCCAAATATGTGATGCAGTGGAATCGCGCATGAAAATGATTTACGCGTTCCTTGCAACATTGACATACGTGTTGCGGCTCCTAGATTGAAATTAACGTCGTTGCTTATAATCATATCCTCGGCATCAATATTAGCAGTGCCAGCATTATTCTTTGGTCGTCTTACAACAAATTGAATTCCTCCAGCGGTATTTTTAACATCTTTTGCAAACATCATTGAAGGTCCCGCCGATCTTGTATAATCATCAGAATATCTCGCTAACCCGATTATTGTTGTAGCCACATCAACATCGCGATCTATCGACTCGATTTCTTTTCCATCAATGAGATATCTTGCACTCTCAAATAACGCCATAATACCATTATTGACAAAACCGACTTGAGTACCAGCTGGATACGGTGCTGGTACAGCAGTAGTATCAGCAGCTGTTACAAGTTCTCCTTCTACTTCGATAAACGCTTCAGCGGGTAGAAAATACTTACTGGTATCATGAACTTGAAGTTCAATTCGCGATCGACTATTTGAGTCTATTGCATGATAGGCGTAATATTGATAATCGCGTACAGAATCATCCTTGCCAACTGGGGCGTCTATATCAAACGCCGGATCATGTGACTTTTTGAACATTTTATTCTATTTATCAGAGTCTAAATCGTGAAATCGTAAACGATTTTCATCGTGAAAAACGCTAGCGTGAAAATCTGTAGGATTTCAACGACGTGGTTTTTTAAAGCCGCTTCCTGCTATCATATTTGCAATATTGCTTTGGTCTGGAGTTATCAACGATGGTAAAGCCATCGACGCTAGTTTTTCGTCTACTACGTTATTTATTATTTTACTAACCCGTGCAGGCATTTCCGCTGTAGACGGTAACGGTTTCTTTTTTCGTGATTTCACCAATGATGTTAATTTATTCTTCGCGGCTGAAAACGCTTTCCCTGCAAAATCTCCAACGAAATCTCCGATTTTGCTGGTACCCTTATCACGAATAACATCAATTGCTTTCATTGATAATTGTTTAGCTAACGGCATCACTTTTGGAGCCATTCTTGCAAATAACCCCGCAATGGTATTACCTAAACCATCACCATAGTATGCTTTATAAACTGGAAACCGTGAATTAACTACATAGACGGGGGTTGGTTTATCATGATTGTAATGTATGATCATTATTTGAAATCAGAAACAATTTTTCAATTGTAAAACAATTTGTCAATTGGAAACGCTAGCGTTTTTATTCAATCCCGGTGATTAATCACTATGATAATCTTCCACTAACTCGCCAATGAAATCTCGATATGTGCTGATATCTATGATACCGCCTTGAAATAAACGTCTACAGATATCAGATGCTTCATTAATTATTTCCGGTGAGTTGTTTCCAGCTCGGAAACCTCCTACAAGAACTTCTAATCGTGATATATCACTGAGAACACTACCAGGACATGAAATCCAAGGATTTTCCCTCGAAGAGTTTCCAACGCTAGCGTTTTGCAATCCACTTCCGCTATAACCAGTTGCTTCATCCAGTTTTTCTAAATTGGTTTCTTGGAAATAATTAAGAAAATCATCATCTCGATAAGGTGGTAGTTGTTTTTTAGGTGAGTAGACTACTTTCTTTGCAGGTTGCTGTCGCCTTCCTCGCAATTTTCGCGGTTTTTGTTGTTGTATAAACTCTTCGTATCGTTTATACACTATATCCACCGCATTGGTATATTCAATGTATGATGCATTATCCTTCTTAATTCTTGTTTTTTCAGTTTTGATTTTGTAGAATATATCAGCCCAATGATCTAAATTTCTAACAAACTTATGATATTCTGGTTTCAACATAATTTTCCTGTTTTCATAAGTCATAACAACAAGCGTAGGAATTTCTGTTGGATCAGTCTTATTAATCGCTGCTAACCCCGCCTCGTTAAATATCACGCGTAAATCATCTACTATTTCTTTTGATTCCATTTTTTGTACAGCCTGTTTTGTTTGTTCAGTTTTCGCTGCTATTTTTTCGAGTTCACCGATAACAGATTTCCCCGTCTCGGGAACATCTCCCAGTATAGCACGCTCTACCCCTTTCGTTGCTGTGGTTACTGGTTTAAACAATTCTTCAGATCCCACAGCAAAATCCGTTTGTAAACTCTGTCGTTGTTGCAGTTTATTTCTTACAGAGTCGCGAATTGGTATAAATTTCTTGATTGCATCAAGTCGTTCACGAGCCAATCGGGTCGTTAATGCTTCATTGACCATTATTTGAAATCGTAAACAATTTTTCAATTGTAAAACAATTTTCAGTTAATTCAACACTTCGGATGATTTTTAACACGATCATGGAAGCGTTTTAAGGGCGTTCTCAGTGATGGCGAAAGTGTCCAAATTGTATATAAAATAATTAATACTGACACTTTCCTCACTTTTTGTTACATGTCAGATGATTTTTAACACGATATTGGAAGGGTTATTTTGTTATTTTAACAGCTCTAGCATTGATGAGGGAAGTGTCCAAATTGTATATAAAATAATAATTATGACACTTCCCTCATTTCTACGCTGATCAATCTGAACAGTCGTATCGAGAAAACCAACCATTAACGGTCTATCGACTTTTTATTCAGTGTGTGTGAAATATTTTTTATTCACTGATTGTGTTGTTTTCAATCAAAAAATGCTAAAAAAATGAAAATCTCTCTGAGGGTCGGTCACGGACAAAATCTCTTTGAAGATCGGTCACGGTCAAAATTGTTCATTTTCTTGAATTAACGCTCGTAGGTTTCTAACTTTAGAATTAACCTCTTTTTTCAATTCGTATTCGCTACCCAATTCTTTTCGTATTCGTTCAACGATAGTAAATAACGGAACGAACACACTTACGTCACTGGAAAATGCAAGAGAGTCTCGAATAGAATTCTGAATTCTCTTGATTAGCGCGTATTTCTTGGGTAGCATATATTTGTTAGTGTTAACTCCGTATTCTATATCCTGAAAATCTGACATGATTTGATCAGAATTTAAACCATCTGATAGTTTGATATCCTGACTTTTCAATTTTGAAATTTCATCAATAATGCTATTCATTTTTTCAGAATTCATTATTCTATAACAATTATATATTTCTAAATGAAAAATATGACGCATCAGACATAACTAAATTTAATTTTCTGTCCGCGATTTTTTGAAAACGCAGATCGATAAACTCCCTCTGCAACTTTTCGTACTGAGGCTCTACAAATATCGAAATACCCACTGGCTTCATTCATAGATTGAAATATTTTTTCTTCGTTAGTTGTTGTATTCAAAGATTTTACTGGTCTCGCTTTTTTTGAGCAAGTACCAGTCTTTCCTCGTTTGGTATTCTCACTTTGTGTGATAGCTTGCAGATTTGATAAAGAATTGTTCATTGGATTAGAATCCTTGTGATCAATAACAAAATCATCCTCGATCAATCCATGGAAACACTCATACACGAAACGATGGCAGTAATATTTCTTCTTTCCAGCACCAAACATCAAATACCCCATACCATTATCCCACCCAACTGGTTTCTTCAGTCTACAGTTTCTTACAACACCATCACTGGATGCTTCATAATTTGTAATCACAGGGTGTGGTCTGAATTCTTGGTTCATTCGTATACTAATACTATTTGTCTAATTCATTGTTTGGTCTAATGATTACATCTTTGGAAAATCTTTCGATGTAGTCTTGGGGGGTTCTTATGACTTTATCCTTGACGTTGTCAGAGTCAGGGTCATAATTTCTGATTGATTGTCCATTTTTTATTCTTTTGTCATAATAACGCTTCAATTCCCTATATCGTTTACCACCACAGCGTAGACATAACTGCGATTCTCCCCTGACCCCAACCCCACATCGTATGCAGGGTAATGGACCAAGGCTTCCACGACGAAAGCTTTGCATATGATACCCACAGAACTCCTTTCTGCATGATTTGTTACACGGAGTCGTTGATCCAATCATGAGCCATTTGCAGTGATTCATTATATATAAATCTTTCATTTAAATGCTTGTTTTAATTATAGTATGAAGAAGTTCGAGAGATTAGCGAAAATTAAGCCTTGGAAAAATGCTCAATTCAATCCTGATAAAGAGTTTAAGAGATCATTAAAAATTAGTCCTAGATTTAATCTCGATAAACCAAAAAAACGTCTAGTGGACGGAAACATGAAAGAGTTTAAGAGATTATTAAAAATTAGTCCTAGATTTAATCTCGATAAACCAAAAAAACGTCTAGTGGACGGTAACATGAAAGAGTTTAAGAGATTATTAAAAATTAGTCCTAGATTTAATCTCGACAAACGTAAAAAACGTCTAGTAAACGATAAACCAAAAAAACGTCCAGTAAACGATAAACCAAAAAAAACGTCTAGTGGACGGCAACATGAAAGAGTTTAAGAGATTATTAAAAATTAGTCCTAGATTTAATCTCGATAAACCAAAAAAACGTCTAGTAAACGGTAAACCAAAAAAAAACGTCTAATGAAGAAGTTTGAGAGATTATCGAAAATTAATCCCTGGAAAAATACTAATTTTAATCTCGATAGAGTCTCTGATATATCAAAACGTCTAATCGGTGATAGAACTATACTGGATAAAATCGAAGAGTGTTTTGATGAATTCTACCGAGACGGTGCAGCACACTGTTGGTCGACATTTCGAATTATTGATGTCGGTGTCAATGTACCCATCATCGATGCTACTATGAACGATGAAAAAGCAGCCGATGTGATTTCACACCTTGGTGGGCCAAGCAATTCTCAACAGAAGTATTTTTTCAGAATAAAATTCATTATCGAAGTCGAAGGCAAATTGATTATTAGGGATAAATTTGAACCAATCCTCAAGAATAAAAAAACAATCACACTGAGTAGAGATTCCAAACCAGGAATTCTAACTGGAATCGACAAACCATACTACGAGAGATCTTATCCTGTAACAGCAGTCGTTTATGGAATATACCCGCTAAATGATAAACCTGATATTACAAAACTAGCTTCTATGAAACTATCTTCGACGTTGAATTGTGTAGCAACACGGGTAATGGAACACTTCACAAATTCCCCCCGAGGAAATAAACTAACTGATCTGCGACGTAGGAAAATAACCGAATGGGAACTGACAGTGAAACAGAACGGTGCAAAGATTTCTGATATAGCTAAATTAGAAACATCATTAAAATTCCCAATATCAGTAACGACAATAACCGGAGAAGTATTATACGAACCGAAATATCAATCGCGAGGAGCGCCAATTGAAATTATTGATCATAACGAACACGCGTGGACGGCTGCAGTAACAATATTTCCACGAGAACGAATCGTGAAATATATCCCCCCGGAATTTTCCGGTGAGTTCGTCGGGGATGTTTTCTATGAAGAGAAATTATTCGATGCTATTCACACGCTGTGTAAGGATGATCCTGTGTCAGTGTGGTTACTTAGAAGTGATGAAGATCCCGAAATAGGATTCGATCAATTTGTAAGACCAAATGGTGAATTATATCGCGTTGAAGAGTTAGATAACAGAATGAGAAAAATTGCAAATGATTTTTCACCGGAGAGTTTCCATGAAAAACTACTCACGGATAGTTTTACTATTCCATCAGTGGTAGCTCACTTTGCAAGAGAAAAAAACTCATGGCGTCCAACACGAAGTGATTTTCTCGAACACGTTAAATTGAGTTGCGTCGAATTTGGTCATGGAGGACTGTGGAATACAAAATACTCACGTGATGGTATGATTTCAATTGATATATCCGCGTGTTATCCTGGAAGTTTTCTCGGGTATGGAAAATGCGCTGAGTACTTTAAACGATTTGGACACCCCACGCATGAAATGACTCGTGTTACGATTAATGGTCCATTGCCTGATTTTGATTTAACCGGATTCGCTTGTGTGATATCATTCGAATTCGCTGCAGGGTTACATCCGTGTAGTTATCTTTGGCTTGGTAGACACCTATCTGAAAAGGCCTGGATACCAATAGTGTTATTGCGGTATATGATCGATTGTGGTATGCTAATATCGTTAATTGTCAGTGAGGCGATTATATCCTATCGAGCTCAGAAAGAAGTTTGGCTACCACAACCCGATCTAGATAGAATAATTAGCGAACAGCGAAAACTGTTTCCTGATCTCAACGAGGAAGAAATCATGAATTTGTCTAAGAAGGTATTTGAAATTAAAAAAGAACAAGCAAAGGATTTTGGACGAAGAATAATCGGTAAATTTACCCAGGGTGGAAGATACGACAATGCAAAATACTCTTCGCGGTTGATCATAGACGTCGCTGAATGCGATTTTATTGTAGCGGATTTAACGAAACAGGGAAAACTTGTATCCCGTAAGGATGCTTTTCTATCCAAAAATTAGGTACGGTTGTTACCTACTGTGATGGATATAATTCCCAGTACACACACTTAAGAAGTTCTATGCTAGCCTATGCTTGTATTAATCTATTTTCGATGATAAATAGATTTCCTAATACCGCAGTTAGAGTAGCCACTGATTCGATGTATATACATAATAAATACAAATCAGCTGTAGCGGCATTCACAGATCCCGAGGAAAATTGGGGGCGTTGGCGATTTAAAAAGGAAGAAATACTATATGAGTATTGCGAATCCGCAGACGTTGCCATGGATGATAAATATCTTTGTTGTAACCGTATTGAAATTCAATCAGAATTTTCTAATGCACCACCGGTATCTGATCCAATCTGTATATACAAGACAGTTTATTTAAACGGTTGTGGTGGGTCAGGAAAGACAACTCGTGCAATTGAATTATTCCGTGGGAAAAGTTCTACGGATTTCACAAACATGATTGTGTTAACACCGACTCACAGACTCGCCAGAGAGATGAAACAACGAGGGATAAATGCCTGTACTTATCACAGTTTCTTTCGATGGAAGGGTGACAAATGGACTCCTGAGCGTATGGGTGATAAATTCATTCCTGAAATCATAATTTGGGATGAAATATGCACAGTATCAGTAGATGTATTACAAATATTTCTTGAGTGGTTGTTAAACAAAAACACAAAAGTCGTTATGTGCGGGGATCACGGCCAACCACCGCCATTTGTCGGTGCATCCTCACATGAATGGCTAAAGGGTTTTGTAGACTATTACGAAGAAATTAACACTGATTATAGATCACTTGATAAACGATTACGAGAATTCAAAGCGCTAATTAGATTACAACCGGATAGAATCCAGTGTGAAATAGCACGTGAAGTGATTTCAGAGACTCCAATGAATGATTTTTGGGAAACATGGAGACCAAACGATTTGATAATTGCAAGTAGAAAAATTGTCAGAGACGCACTTCAGATGAAGTTATTTGAATTGCATAAATGCAAATTTGCAACGCTTCCAGTACCGTTGTGTTATAGGCCTTCGGATACACGAAAACAGAATATCGAAGTTGATATTCCAGGACAGAGTGAAAAACAAATTCTCGTATTAAATGATATTGTGCTGGTTGATATCAGCGTCGTTGAAGATGCATTGCGTGCTAATAAATCCCCGTGGACGCTAGGATACGCAGCGACGATACATTCTTCACAGGGATTGACTATATCGGATACAATTGTTTGGATGGTAGATAATCGCATCGAATGGTCAAATTTAGTCTATCTTGCAGTATCCAGAGTACGAAAAATAAATCAACTTCCAAGAATTGTTTTCGATGATGAAATCATTGGTGGCGATGATAATGACACAACAATGGATGATATTGATGTTAAAATTATTGATAAAAAATTATCCGGTTACAAACAACAAGACAAAAAAAAAACAACGAGAATTTGACATTGATGCTGGATTAATAATTACGCTGAAACAACAACAGAATAATCACTGCGCAAGTTGCAATTGTATAATGCGTTGGCGTTATTTAGATAAGGATCCTCGCCAATTTACCGTAGACAGAAAAAATAACAGTCTCGGTCATGTCAGAAACAATGTGATGTTGACTTGTCTTGAGTGCAATAGACGCAACGGCGCTAGTTAAGACCCTGTGGTGGTAATTGAGTATCGTCAGGAATCACTTGGAGTTGTTCGCGTGTAAAACCCCGTTGAGGGGCAGTTAAATCCAGTTTATAGATTGGAGGTCTACCAGTTGATCATGTTATAGTAGATATCTTGTGTGCAGTAACACTCCAAATAGGATCAGTAGCCCTTTTTGTGCCACCTTCCAGCTCTCCTGGTTCGTATAAATACCTAACAGTGACATTACTACCAAGAATTGGTTGGGAAACGCTAGAATCATTTTGCGAAATTCCTTCTATTTCCATTTTAGGTATAGACTTCTTTTTAATCGCGTTGATAGGTTTCATGTTAATTGTTCGAGTAATCTCGTTATTCAGTGCGGTAATCACAGCTGGTAATCTCTTAACCCATTCACGGGATCTTTTATCCTGAATAAACTCCTTCGCGTATTGATATCCAAATAACCGCTCAGCAAGAGTCCGATTAAATCGTTCTACAATGGCCTGATCGCGATGTAACGCAGTATGCCCCCGTCTGATGGTGACTTTGTGATGTTTCATCGCTGATAAAACAGCGCCTTGAAATTCCTTGCCAGGATCAACTTGCAATAGATTTGGCCAACTCAGAGGACCCTTTCGATAAATCCTTTCAAATGCAGAAGCGACTTCAGTTGATGATTTTGTTTTCAGTGGCTCTGCTTCTTTGTATCGACTCGCAACATCAACTATGGTTAACGCGTATTTGTAACCACGATCATGTGGCAAAAATAATATATCAGCCTGATGAACTTCATTAGGGACAGTCACATCAAAATGCGAGTAATTAATTTGTTTAGGCGCTGGTAGATAAATTTGCCATATAGCTTGTTTGGATAACCAATTAGCCGCAGTGGCCTTTTTCACTTTTGCGGCGCTAGCGAGTTTATTGATTGCAGCGTTACCCCGCCAGTATCCTTTTGGAGAATAATAAATAGATTCCATGTTGTTATTAATTACCGGCACCTAACATCAATTTGCTTTTCATAACCGGTTTTATTAACCATGAAGCTAATTTTTCTTTGAAGGATTTATCAGGAATAGCATTTAATGCATGAATTAATTTCACATCTGCGAGATGTCTTTGCTGCAAATCGCTGCTCCTATATGCAACATCATGAGCATGACACGCCTTATCAATAGCGTTTATCGGTTCTTCACCACGTCGAGGTTGATTTTGATCATCAAGTCTGATATCTAATCGTGTTCCGGGCCACAGTAGCTATATCCTGGAAGGTGCTTTTGTCCGGGGTACTTTGCCAATGGGGTTCCAGGGAGCTTTGCCAATTTGGCTGCGATATCACCTCCTCTTTTTTTTTAAAGGTTCCTTGGGTTTACCATGTGAAATAAATCTAATAAAGTAAATTTCTTTGTACCACATTGTACGCATTTACCAGAAGGCGCTGATCGGTTATTTTTAGTTGTAATCGTCATCAATTAATCTGTGCCAGTACGCGTTTTACACTTCACACAATATAGATCCATAATTTATGTATAGAGATATGAATATAATTGATTTTTCAGCGACTAATGATGATTATAATCGGGCCATCTGGATCCGGCAAGACGCAATTGCTGCTCAATTTAATAATGAGATGGATGAAGTGGGATAAGTTGTATTTAATTGCCCCAAGCGTAGATGATCAACGATGCTATGAAGTACTAAAAGATTTTAACGAGAATGCATCAGAGATTAAAGATGAAAACGTCGTTGATTTTATTACCGATATTGACGAGGCACCATCAGTTGAAGATCTTGATGGAAACATTAACAATTTAGTCGTATACGACGATGTGATGTTAGATAAACAAAAAAATCCTGCTAGAATATTTTCCCGAGGCAGGCATAAAAACACGGACGTGATATATGTCACTCAACGCTACACACAGATTCCAAAAGTGATCAGAGATAACTGCAATTTATTGTGTGTATTCAACGGAGTTGATACTCATACGTTACGAAATATTTGGCAAACTTGGTGCTGCGGTGATATGGATCATAATCAATTTAAAAATTTCTTTAGTAACGCTCAATCAAACCCGCACGGATTTGTAACGATAAATTTACATGATCCTCGGACACGATATCGTATCGGACTTGGTCAAATATTCGGTTAAAATCTTAGTGATTTTTATCGTAAAAAAATTATTAACCAGAACTGAAAGTTCAGCAGCACAGAGGGTGAATGACAACAACGTTGCGAGCAAAATTGATAAAAAAAATCGTAAAATCTCCGTTTTTGCAAAAATGGAGACTTTTTTTTTTGGTTAAATGAGATTTTGTTGGAAGCCTTATTTTTTGTTCAAAAACGTGGTCTCTAAGCCATATTTTGCTTGAAAACGTGATCTGGAAGCCTTATTTTTGCTTGAAAACGTGGTCTGTTCACCCTCTCTGCTGCTCTTGTTTTGGCTGCTTCCCCGTGTGTGTGGATAATATAGGGTGTGATTTTGGATAGTATATAATAGGGTGTGTTTTGGCTGCTTCCCGGTGTGTGTGGATAGTATAGAGTGTGATTTTGGATAGTAAATAATATGGCTTGTTTTGGCTGCTTCCCCGTGTGTGTGGATAGTATAGGGTGTGATTTTGGATAGTATATAATAGGGTGTGTTTTGGCTGCTTCCCCGTGTGTGTGGATAGTATAGGGTGTGATTTTGGATAGTAAAGGGTTTGGTTTGTTTTGGCTGCTTTACGTGTGTGTGTGTGTGTGTGGATAGTATAGAGTGTCATTTTGGATAGTATATAATAGGGTGTGTTTTGGCTGCTTCCCCGTGTGTGTGTGTGTGTGTGTGGATAGTATAGGGTGTGATTTTGGATAGTAAATAATAGGGTTTGTTTTGGCTGCTTCCCCGTGTGTGTGGATAATATAGGGTGTGATTTTGGATAGTATATAATATGGCTTGTTTTGGCTGCTTCCCCGTGTGTGTGTGTGTGTGTGTGTGTGTGTGTGTGTGTGTGTGTGTGTAGTTAGTAAATGGTGTGTTTGGCTGCTTACCGGTGTGTGGATAGTAAATTGTTTGTTTTCTTTTGGCAGCTTCTTGTGTGTGGATAGTAAATTGTATGTTTTATTTTGGCTGCTTTCCGTGTGTGGATGGCAGATGGTGTGATATTGGATAGTAGATTTTGTGGTTTGTTTGGCTGCTTCTTTGTGTGTGTGGATGGTAGATGGTGTGATATTGGTTAGTAAATGATGTGGTTTGTTTTGCCTGCTTACCGGTGTGTGGATAGTAAATAGTATGTTTTGATATGTGTATTTTCCTTGAATGGTGTTTAGAAGTGTTCCCAAAAAATAAAAAGAAGGAACAAATCTGAAAAAGTCAGTTTAAATTGAGGTTTCTCTTTGCGTATTCCTTTTTACAAGCTGTTAATACATGGCAGATTACATCCGCATACAATATCAGAGTGAAAGGACTATATACAAATCCCATTGCTTTTCTTAAATTCGGTTGTATTGCTTAGCCATCGTTAATCTTTAATTATTTTTTTAACGCATTTCTTTTTTAATTGACGATTTCGGGCTGTCTATTGTTGTAGCGGTATTTATTTTGTTTAGTTTGTTGCTGAAATTATGTATACTTTAGTCTATAGCAATGCGCTTAAGTTTCTTCAGTATTTTAATTTCACGCTCACAAAAGCATACCAAGTTTGTCTTGAAAGAGGACCGAAACTTTAAGTTACGCGGACGTGAAGAAAAATATCTCTTTGTTACAACAGTTAGGTGTTGTTGTGTTCATTCTAATCATGCTTGCCGTATATCTTTGTGTTTTGCAGGTCATATTGTTTTTAATGTAAATATTCACATCAATAGACAGACAACTGGGTTTTTTATCCTCGAGGTCACTGAACTTGCTTCGTTAATTCGTACAAATCCCAGATTCACAAGTTTGAAAAGAAAAAGAAGAACAAAAAAAAAAAAGAAAATGAAAAACCATGCCACTTAATACTGCACCACTCTTGACTATACCGATGTGAGTGTGTACGTCAAAATGGTTAAGTCAGAAACATATAAAGTGTCAGTTTCAAAATGCGAACCAGTACTGGGACCGTTCAGTAGCTGATGTGGTAAAAAGAAATGGTACGAATACTGTGACCATTCAGTAGTTGATGTGGTAAGAAGAAATGTTACAATACACAACGGAGGGATATAAGTTCACATTCCAGTCTGCATTGCAATGGGAACAACTTGAGAGCGTATTTATTATTTTGTCTCTACCTAGACGAATGTGTTTCTGTCAAAGTGAGAAAATATATTTTTTTTGTTCAGTTTTAAAACTCGAACAATAATTGCAATTAAGTAGTTGATGTGTCATGAAGAAATGGTACAATGTGCAACAAAGGGCTTGTAAGTTCACACTCCAGTCTGTCTGCGCTGCAATTGAATCAATGCATGAGCCTAGGCAAAACAATGCGCCAGTCCTTATAAGCAATTTATTGACTACACATTTTTTCTACCCCTTAGGTTCAAAATGCCGTCACTCGTTCTTAGTACAGTGACAAGATAAGACGTGTTTTTTCTGTGCCTGACCACTACACGACCTACCTTGAATTTCCAACCAAACAATGCGTCACTCATTGTAAGTGATTTCATTGGCAAACCGATATTTTCTATCGCCTTCGATTCAAATCGGCTTCAGTTCTTATTCTGACAGCGAGAAGATAAGGCGTGTATTTCTGTACCTGTCCACTAGTCACTTTCCAAACAATAAAACTTATGCACAAATAATCGCACCATCGTAGAAATGTCAGTCTTATTGCGAAATACACTGAAACATGTTTGGATGTACTTTTCTGTGAGAACATTTTAGTCGTATTTGTCATCGGTTCACTCTGGAAATATTTTAAAATCGTGGACCTTTCCTATGGAATTGATTTTCTAAGTGGGATGTGTGTTTCTTTGAATTTTTCTAAAGGAAAATATACCAGAAAAACAAGCGAATGTGTCCTGATTCTTTTTTAAAGTAGGTATAACGTAGTCTCTCTCTCTCTCTCTCTCTCTCTCTCTCTCTCTCTCTCTCTCTCTCTCTCTCTCTCCGTCGTAATACGTTTGATTGAAATCCTGATGGTAGATTTTCCCGTTTGAAGATACCTCTCCAAAATTTTAATCAGTAGGCACCATAATTTTCTTTTTTCATGTAATTTGTTTTTCAAACGCTACGCCCTTGCAAATAGTCAGTCAGTAAATCGTTGGATGAAATAAAATCTTGAGTTGACAAACTTGTACAATTCAGTTATCAGAGCTTTATCTTTATAATTGGCACTGAAATGTGTCACGGAAATTTTTTTAAGCATGAGATCTACCGTTTTTTTAGAAAGGAAACAACTACAAAACTATTTCAAGAACGACGCGAGTGATCTTGCACTGTATAACCCTGCTTATGGCTAACTTTGAAATAAAAATACCACAACCAAAAACACACGCTCGGAAGAATTGTAACAATGTAACAATGACTGACGCGAGTGACATTGCACTTTATGGGCCTGCCTATGGTTAACTTTGAATTTCAAATCATAACACACATCTTAGACTGTCGATAGAACAAAGCATATTTACTGTTGCTTTTGCCCCCCCTTCGACTTAGATTTATTACAACTTGGCAACATTGTTTGTAGCGTGTGCAGAGAAACACAGGACATCCCTTAAATTTGATATATGTTAAGCAGTCAGTCGACAATAAATATCACCCTACCATTTTACTAAATCGATGAATGAATGAAAATAAACATATTTCACATAGAATGTATGGTATTCTTAATTATCATTGTTTTGTTTTCCTTTCCTTCTGTGTGTATAGGAGATTGTGTGATTTTATTTTCCTTCCCTTCTGTTTTGATAGGATATTGTGTGGTTTGTTTTTAGGGCCACTCCTATACCTCGAAAAGATAGTAGCTTTCTTTGCCGCCATTTTTCCTTGTCACTCTACAGTCCCCTATACATATACCAATCATATTTCCCATGTTATATTTCCCTTGAGGCTAGATAGACCCACTATGTTCAATTTCTCTTGAGGCTAGATAGGCCCACTATGTTCCATTCCCCTTGACGCTAGATAGGCCCACCATGTTAAATTCCCCTTGACGCTAGATAGGCCCACCATGTTAAATTTCCCTTGACGCTAGATAGGCCCACCATGTTCCATTTCCCTTGACGCTAGATAGACCCACCATGTTCATTTTCCCTTGACGCTAGATAGGCCCAAATAATTCCCACGTTCAATTCCCCTTGACGCTAGATAGTCCCACCATGTTCAATTCCTCTTGACGCTAGATAGTCCCAAATAGTTCCCATGTTCAATTCCCCTTGACGCTAGATAGTCCCAAATAATTCCCATGTTAAATTCCCCTTGACGCTAGATGTTCCCAAGCCCTTTTTGACTGGATTTTCCCTTGACGCTAGAGTATCCCCATTAACTACTCTTCTACTCTGCACCTGACGATAGGAAAGCTCGCAAATAATGACAATTTCAGTTATTATTTCACTTTGAAAGACCTCGAAAATGTATGAAATATAGGTTTTTATTTTAAATACCCATGATAGAAAAGTGAGAATTGTGTTTCCACTCAGATTTGCCTAAAACCGGGATTAAAGTTTAATCTGAGACGATTAGAAAGTGATAGCTGCTCAATGAGTAAAGTTTTGTCGGTTTTTTTCAGTGTTCTTAGTTTGCTAGAGTGATTGTTTTAAAGAGGTGACATTATTTCGTCGAGATGTTGAGCATTAAAATACCAACATGAAGGAAGTCTCAGGCTATTGATATTTCATTGTAGAATAGCCGGCACGATTGATTGTAACCATGGATCTGATGTGTTAAGACGTAAATCTATTTCAAATATGTTGCTGTTTACTCTCAAACACCTTATACCATGTATAACGCCCATACGATCCCCTTCCCATCCTCATAGTACTTATAATCATATCTTATCATACATGTATGAATGAGGAAAATGAGGGGAGATAAAAAGATATAAATACTTAAGGACAGGTAACATGCTTACTACGTTCACACTCTCAAGCACAAGCATGTATCTCTGACAAAAGCGACATTGTAGATCAAGACGTTGTTTATTAAATTGTGGATATTCTGGTGGTTAGGGTTAGCTGTTTTGTCGTAGCAACGATTGTGGCCTAAATATGTTCAACACCCTTTCTGGAATCTACTGGCAAATGTATACAATACCCTAGCAAAACCAAAGGAAATGCTCACTATTTTCTCTTTTGTAATTCTCCAAGAGCTTGCGAAATCCAGAGTGGTATGTGAGTGTGTGTGACAGGTATATAGATGAATACATGAAGGCATCGTTTTTGATTGAAGGTTGGCTAGGTCCTGCTACATCGCTAATGTCGCAATGTACAGCGCAATTCTGGTCACAGTGGACTTCATCACTCTCTGCTATGTTGAACATTAGACGTTGGGTTCGGCCGGCTGTTTCTGTGTCGAATTTATCATTCTCGATGAACGTTGTATTCACGTTGATCTTTATTATTGGAACAGTTTACTATTGGAGAGTGGTACCCGTACGATCACGTGCTGTAATCAGGAATTAACTTAATTTTTTAAAAGTCTGGTAAACTTTATACAAGGATCTTTTAGGAATGTTATTATTTGAAAACCATTCACTATTGTGAAACATTTTTAATATTGACCTTACTTTTAATACACAGTTGGTATGTGATAACATGCGACCGTTTGCAACATCCAGCTGTAGTATATTTAAACGCACAAACTGCGTATTCATATAACAGTGAAGGTCATTTCTTTCCATCTTGTTCAATCCTTGTGTCATAATATTTCCAGGGTTGTAGGAACTAGGAAGATGAGAAGAGAATGGTTTTGTTGAAAAGTGGACGCTATAGACGTTAGAGAAGGTTAAAGGTATTACAGTTTTAATAAAGGATTTAAATTTTGTTGTTATATCTCTTTCTACATCCTATCAAATTATGTAATCGATGGATTTGCGGGTGATGGTCACTCATAATGGTGTGTTAGGTAATAAGTGTAGTTTTGACAGTATATTTTAGTTAGAGACTCTTAGTCAAGCCTACAACGAAATATGAATTCGCTTGTAAAGGTATGAAGTGTCATTTATACAGTGTGCTTTCGTGTTTCATATTGTGTAACCTATGGACATTGTTTAACACCGATTTTCCATCTTGAGGCTCAAGTGCCGTAGATTGTAAAACCTATATACATTTTTAACATAAGATTTCCAATTTAAATGTATATTCCACAGACATTTCTGACATACAAAATCCGTTTGACATCTTATACTACTTACGTCACAGAGGAATAATGATGAATTCGACAATTAACAACGGACTAGGTCATTTGAATTAGTTCGTATGCATAGGAAACATAATTAAGTTGTAATAACTTGCTTTCGTTTTTATTTCAGTAACGGTGTCTTTATTTATCATAATGAATTAGGTTCTTGAATACTTATTGAAAATATTTTACTTTTGGACTTTTGTTTGTTTACCACAGGCACAACAATTCGTATTTACGAATATTTCTCTGTTAAAGTTCGCGAATAACATTACTGTCTATATTTATTCAAGATAACTGAAGAAAAGTTAACGTTGCATATAAAAATAATGTCCGCTTGTTTTATTGAAAAATTGAAAATTATTGTATTTCCCATAGTTTATATTTTTTATGATTCTTGCATATTTCAACATAGTAAAAAGGAAGTACTACTAATAATGACAAGGTTGTTTAGGACATTTCTTTTTCAAACTGAGAAAAATAGCTCTATTCGTGAAATAATCATTTATACTAACACATATATCTTTACTTCTATTATTGTGTATTATGTTATCGCGATTACACTTTCTCACTAATCTTGCAAAACAGTTGCTATGTATATGTTGATTTCCAATAACTATGAAAAAAAACGAAATGTTCATGTTACTGTGAACGAAGAAAAATATTCGCTAAAACACTAGTATTATTTGTGTATTGTAATTCTTGTTCTTTATGTCAAGTCTGTGAGAAAAAAGACTGAATAATGCAACATTATCTTACCTAAATGACAATCTACGCCATAATGCCCTTGTTTACATAGGCACGTATAGCTGTTGCCGTGGCTCATGCACGTGCCACCATATTGGCAAGGGTTATTCTCACAGTGTAGGTAATCTACAAAAAATAAACATTTAAACATACCCAGTTTACAATATGAAATGTATATGCTCTTTAAATTGCAAATCTATCTATCTATCTATCTATCTATCTATCTATCTCTCTCTCTCTCTCTCTCTCTCTCTCTCTCTCTCTCTCTCTCTCTCTCTCTCTCTGCATATGGAGCCACGAGTGGTCTAAAGCGCTGTCCGTTACGGATCACTGCCGTCTCACCTCTGTCTTCGTGGGTTCGAGTCTAAGATTTGGCTAATGTAGTTATGTGAGAAAGCTTGCCAGGAGCTTCTCGTGGGTTGGTGGTTGTTTCCGGGGGGTTTTCCCTGGTTCTTCCACCACCAATAATAATGGCCGCCATGTATAGTTTATCGTGTGCTGAAAAATGGCGTTAAACCCTAAAAAACAAAAAACAAACTCTCTTTATATATATATATATATATATATATATATATATATATATATATATATATATATATATATATATATATATATATATATATATATATATATATATATATGCTACACACACACACACACACACACACACACACACACACACACACAATCCATTTCATAGTCCAGAATAAAACATTGAAAAACTGAAAACAATTCATTTTATTCATTAGTGCGAGGCAGCTGTTAGTACCATTTTTGTAAGTCTTTGGTATGACTCGGCCGGTGATTGAACTCATGACCTTCCACATCCAAGGCGAGCGCTTTAATCACTAGACGACTGGAGCAGTCCACTCTATGATATGATTACTAAGATCCTAGTATATCTCGAGCAGTCACTCTCACCGTATTCGTCAGCGAAAGTATTTCTGGATCATTTCGCTTTCAAATGTAGTTTATTAACATTGGGAACTAAACAAGTCGGCTAGTCTTTATTTGTAACGCTATAGTACAGTATGTGTCATGTCTCTTTTAGTAGAATTAAAACACAAGGAAATTTAATGCAGTTGTTCTCTCTCTCTCTCTCTCTCTCTCTCTCTCTCTCTCTCTCTCTCTCTCTCTCTCTCTCTCAATTTTTATTTAATTGATTTCCTTGGATTCTTTAGCCAACTAACATCCAATATTATTTGCAGTCTATCTGTTTTTTTTTCCAAATGTAAATATGCTCATAAAACGTTCTAGTTTATTATTAGTATATGTTATTTACCTTTATATAATCATTTTTAAACCCGTTTAATTGCATAGGTTATGCTATATTAACTTACCACCAGCAGCTAGAACGAATTCTGATATGCTGTTGCTATCCACAAAGAGGAGAAACACGGTAAACGACCAGAGAAATATTAGCATCATCATTTTGGAAGCGTCTTCTTGTGTAGGTAGCAATAATGCGTATGTTGTTACGAATGTATCGGACTTAAATTACGTCGTAGAAAATGGGGTTAGATATAATGTCCTCCACAGGATACGATGGGTAATGTAAATATTGGATAAGAGTTACGCGAATATTTAACATGTTCCTTGCCCTGTAAAACGTATTTATAGCATAAGATTAATCATCGAATAGCTGTCTTAATGGGCACTGCAGTATCAACTGTTTGAACTCTTGTAAAAGTTATCTGTTTGCATTTGAGATAATACGCTTCCATACTAAAATCGACTGATATGTCTTTGTTGCTTTGATGAATGGGTGCAATTATTATACCATACTGTCTGCATATTGATATCATATCTCAACGTTGTAAAGTTGCATACGCTGGGAAATTAGTAAATAAAATCTCCATGGTTACAAGTGCACGATATAAGTGCTATATAACGTGTACCAAAGTGTCAGCATTATTTTTGTGTGATAATCAACAAAAAAACATGGCAGCAGTTGTTTTTGTAGCAGTCGTGGTTTCTTATTACTAAATTATTAATTTCAAATTTTAGTCAAAATGTCCCTGTTTTAAAAAAAAATGTAAAATCCGAAATCCATGACGACTAGTTGATATATGGTGACTAAATGGAGGAATTTGCAGGTGTGTGTGTTAGAGAGAGAGAGAGAGAGAGAGAGAGAGAGAGAGAGAGAGAGAGAGAGAGAGAGAGAGAGAGAGGGATGTATGCAAATGTATGTATGGATATATGGCTAAACAGTGGACGTTTTTCTCTTGCAAATGTCAACGCAACAAATCGTAAAATTTGCGTTCTTGTCCGTGGACATATATGGTAACAGAGGATATATTAATTAATTAATTTATTTATTTTGAAGATATATTCCTAAGATTGTGGCGACATTAGATAAGGTTATACCTAATTAAAGCTAAAATATAATATTAATTAAAATAAGTATCGTGAGCAAAGCATGAACCGTTGTTTTAAAAATGTGTCAGTCATATCGCTATGAAATCTGCAGTGTGGCAGTTTATAGCGATGTCTACTAGCACTGGGGTATCATGTCGCAGACATGTAGCATGGTGAGCATAGAAGGACCACTGAGGTGGCACCCCAAAGACGAAATGGTCAGAAGGCCGTAAATCTCAGCCAAGGACATTTCTGTGGGTCGGGAAAGACTCAGGGGGTAGAGAAGGATACCTCGGGGAGGAAAGGTGAGCCAGTGAGTTATGGTTGCAACAGACCCGGCCATGTCATTAAGGGCTGTAGAAAGTATCGTCCGACAACGATTAATTCGGTAACTCCGATTACTGTTAAGATGCGAGAAACAGTGGAGTTGACTAATACAGCGGTAGTTACGGTTGACTGGGAGTAAGCGACCGTACTTTATGATACCGGCTGCAATTATCCGGCCTTGGTAGAGAGTAGGTATGTCAAACCTGGAGATTTTACGGGTGAGACGGTTGAAGTCCATTGTGCTAACCGGACGAAGGATTTGCTTCCGGTCGTTAGCATTGACATTGATTCGCCGTATGTAAAGGGACGAATTCAAACAGCGTTTTTGTCAGGGTGTAGGTATGTGTTGCCCCAAACTAACCCTATGATGTGTGACCCTGTACATGTCGGGTCAGTTGAGACGAGGGCTATGAAGTTATTGTCAGGGTAAAAGCCGCTAAAACCCATGACTTCGCCTATAGACAATTTGCTACCTGGCTAGTTGGAGAAACTTCAAAGGGAAGATTTGTCTGTCAACAAGGTAAGCAGGTAAGCAAAAGATGGGTTCATACAGAGATTGCCAGACGGCGAGGTGAAGTTCGCGACGAAACGAGGTATTTTGTATTGGTACGCCACGAAAGGGACCGATACGTTCAAGCAAGTTGTGGTGCCCGTTGGGAAGCGAGAAGAAGTGCTTCGGCTGGCACATGCGGGTCTTCTTGGAAGCCACATAGGCGTGGCGAAGACCAGAGATAGGTTGGTGAGGGAGTTCTACTGGCCAGGTGTGCATGGGAATGTTAGGAGGTTTTGTTTGTCGTGCGACAAGTGTCAACGAGTGGCACATAAGACCTCCCATCGCCCGGTGCCACTAGAAACCACCCCACTAATTGACGAACCTTTCTCGAGGGTGGCAATGGACTTAGTAGGTCCGATTAAGCCGGCAGCAGAAAGTGTAAATCGGTATATATTAACAGCAGTAGATTACGCTACCCGGTACCCAGAGGAAGTGGCCTTGAAGAACATTGACTCAGTCCCTGTGTCTGAGGCCTTGTTAGGTATGTGGTCAAGCGTTGGCGTCCCGGAGGAGATACTGACTGACCAGGGGACGCAGTTCGTAAGCCAGATGAATAGATTACTGTCCATTAGACACCTGAAGACTACCCCGTACCACCCGCAGTGCAATGGGTTGGTGGAGCGTTTCAACGGAACATTGAAGCAGGCTCTGAAGAAGCTATGTGAAGGTCGACCTAGGGATTGGGATCGATACCTTCCAGCGATACTGTTTGCGTATCGAGAAGTACCACAGGCAAGTTTGGGTTTTTCACCGTTTAAGTTAGTCTATGGGAGGACGGTCAGTGGGCCCATCGCTGTGTTAAAATACTTATGGACGGATGAGCAAGCATCTGAGGAAGTGCGAACAACATACCAATATGTTGTTGAACTCCGCCACAAACTGGAAGAGGTTTGTAAATTGACTCGGGAAAATCTCTGCGACGCATGGGGGCTCAAGCTAAATAGTACAACAAAGGGACGAAGGAACGTCACTTTGAGGTGGGTGACAAGGTGTTGTTGTTGTTGCCGATAGAGCACAACAAAATGCAAGTCTCATGTAGGGGACCGTAACCGAGTAGGAGACAAATACAAGTTGTACCACGTACATCTCCTGAAACGTTACCGTGAAAGAGAAACACCCACAGAGTTCGTGGTTGCTACGGTTGTAAGGGAAGAACTCGACGACAACGCAGGAGAGGCGGAAGTACTCCCTTGTTGTCCTTTGACGAGGGAAGAAACCTACGTCGATGTTGTACTTGACGTTACATTAACGCCAGATCATGCCATTCGGGGTCCAGAATGCGCCGAGAGTCTTCACCCGTATGATGCGTAAATTACTGGAACCATTAAGGGGGACGAGAGTTTTGAACTTCATGGACGATTTAATCTTAGCAACAGCTACGTGGGACGAACATATCATTCTGCTGAAAAACGTTTTAGAGCGACGTCGACAAATTGGACTGACCGCACAACCATCTAAGTGCCATATAGGGTTTAGGAAACTAATCTACCTAGGTCATACCTTTAACGAAAACACGTTGACCCCAGATAGTTCAAAGGTCGACCAACTTAGGGACGCATTACGACTGACCACTAAGACGGAAGTTCGATCTTTCTTGGGATTGGCAGGGTATTATCGACGATATGTTGCTAGCTTGAGCGCTATTGCGAGCCCATTGACTGATTTGACTCGGACAAAAGCTCCGACGAAAGTAATATGGACAATCGCATGTGCACGAGCATTTCAGACAGACTGACGTCTGACGCCATAGTTAAATTGCCTGATGTGACACAAGATTTTGTCTTACGTGCGGACGCTAGAGGTTTAGGGGCAGTGTTTTTGCAAGAGCATGACGGAAGCTTATTCCCAGTTGCATACAGTAGCAGGAAATTGTCAACTGCAGAACGTAATTATTCGGTCTCTGAGAAAGAATGCTTGGCTATTATCTTTGGGATATCTAAATTCCAACGTTACCTGTATGGCCGAAATTTTATTTTGGAAACAGATCACCAACCACCCGCCTATTTGGCTCAAGCTAAGTTGACAAATGGACGATTAATGAGATGTTCATTATTTCTGCAACAATATCAAGTTCAGGCACGCTGTATTAAAGGCAGCGATAATGTAGGAGCTGACTGTTTAAGTAGACTAGGGACATATGAGGTGATGTGGTCACACGAGGACGTGTAACTGAACCAGATTACATCTAAAAAAAATTGGAGAGTAAAATACTTTTCAAGAAGGGGCCTATGTGAAGGGGCGAATTTCTGGCGATCTATCAAGAATACATAAGTTGATACCAGAGAACCACTAGTTAGATTTATGGAGACACGTACGTGTCATATCGCATACTGTCGTGTCCGGTAATGTTTTTTTTTTTATAGTGGAACTGTTGTTACTAATTAGAACCTTTGTTTATTAAGCAGCCAGACTGACTGCTAGATACTTACTAAAGTTCATTTTCATGGGAAAATCGTCAAACTTGAGAAACCGTAGAAATTCTGTTACTTAAAACGACCAGGTCAGGCTGACCCGACTTTAGCGACTATAAAGAAAGGGCGGCAAAGACATTTGATTCTGACTGGTCACGTTAAATAAGGGGTGTATTTTAACACAAAATTTCATAGGATATAATATCGCCCTTATTGAAATGGTAATTAGTCTAATCTTTTTCTGCATTAGGACAGAGAGTAAGATAATCAGTGAGAGACTCCGAGAAGAATTTGAAAAAAATTCATTTGTAAAATGTGTGGTATAAGCAAGCCGCCAAAAACTGTTTGGGTGACGAAAACCACAAAGGTGTAGTGTCACAATTGCATGTAATGTGTTGATCCGATTTATATAATGTTTGCTTTAGTCTATAGGTCTTGCATGATTTTATCTAATACGTTTGTATAAGAATATGCTTTTGAATTATAACGATGTTGAGTTATGAACAGGAAGTCTTACATTAAAAATTCTTATATAAGTTTGACGTAATGTTTAATTTGTCATCTTGTTTGCATACTAATTTGATTCTAAGAATTTAATGCATTACATTAGTTAATACACCGAATTTAGATTTCACGTATGATTCAGAGTCAGTGTGTATTGAATGTAAGGCTGGAATGTATTCAGTTTATTTGCTGCGTAAATTAGGGCTGGGCCAGATTTCAAAGCCTTGAGTATGGTGCGTTGATGTGTAAGGTCAAGGCGTAACGAATTAGCAATTCGACTAACAACGGTCATTTAAACAGGAGGAAAGATCTTTTTGGACGTATTGGTGTTACGTAAACTGAGACGTATACTGGGGAAAAGAAACTAGAGGGAAGGGCAGTGAGACGCATAATCCAGTGGTGAAATGCTGCATCGTCCTGAAATTCTAACGTGTTCAGAGTGTGTCTTGAGACGGATGGTAGAAAGTATCATAGAGCCAAAATTCTGAACATCAACTGAGGAAACGGACACTGAGGACTACCAGGTTATGAATCGTACAAGGCGTTGACTTCGATCGTTTCACTCGAACCTATGATGAACTATGATGATCAGTAACAGGTCGGCTAATTTATTTAAATCTGTTTGAGGTTTTTTTTGTTGTAATTCGGTGAAAGTTTTATTTCTAACAGCAGACTGTATTCCTAATGACAGGAATGTTTCACAATTGTTTATGTAATTGATTAAATTGTTCGTTTATCTTTATGGGGGCTCGTAGTTGTTTGTTCAATATATATCGGCTCAGTTTACTATATCTATTTTCCGACTCGAACCGGGGCAATTATATCGAGGGCGGTCATCTCTTAGATAACGAGTACCAAAGAGGGGTGGGTTATAGTATTTATTATTATTATATTTATACAACCCCGTGACAAGTGGGGTAATAATATATAATAAATAATCCAACATCATCATCACCCACCCGCCCCATAACAAGGACGTTGCACGACCAGTACATAGCCATACATAAAAATGGTGCCGATCTGAAGTGGAAAGCCATAAATAAAAATGGTGCCGGTCTGAAATAGAACGTGACTGGCATTGCTGCAATCTTAAAATGATCATATCGCTAATCCTCTTGAACGGTCATCTTGAAACTCATATCAGCGCTACTTTCTACTGCGTAGATAGTCCATTCGACAATATCATTTTTGGTTGGTATACCACATTATCATGATGTTATCATAGACCTTTATCTTTATGTGTATATTACATCTCCATCAACCATTTTGGCAGTATTCTAGATATCGAACCCTGTACAGCACTGTTGTTATACATCATCAGTGAGCATGGTTTATCTACAAAATCCAACTCACACAAGTTTGTTACGGTCTCGCCAGATAAATATATATGAGTATTATACAATTTTTCCATGTCTTGATCAATACATATTACCACAGTGAATTGCCCGGTTGTTGAAGTTTTGGCTTTAATGCCATTTCTCAGCGCAAGATAGGGTATACATGGCGGTCAGCATAACTGGTGGGAAAAAAAACGGAGAAGCCCAATTAGGAACCGGCGCCTCGTAGGAAGTTACTGGCAAGCTTTCTCACGTTGCAAATTTGACCGATCCGGGACACTCAAGCCCACGCAGACAAAGGTGAGATGGCAGTGCAGTGATCGGAAAAGGCGAGTGCTTTAGATAGGAAAGCTTTCTCACGTTGCAAATTTTACCGATCCGGGACACTCAAACCCACGCAGACAATGGTGAGATGGCAGTGCAGTGATCGGGAAAGGCGAGTGCTTTAGATATCTCGGACAAATGTGAGAGTTATGGGCACTTTAGATTTATTAGACTATTGTCCGGTGCTGGGCATCTTATGCAAAAAAGAGATGTAGTTTTCATTCTTATAAATGAAAGGTATTCAATATATTTTCCCCAAGTCACCCACTTCATTTAAGATGGAAAAATTCCTTACGTCGTTCCTGGGGACATTAATGTGCTTTTTAGTTCCTATTCTACTAACTTCAGATGTGTAGCTATATTATTATTGAATAATAAACCTTGCTTGTATAAAAGAAAATGTATTCGCAAGTATTCAAAATGTAAATGTTGAACCAGGATATAGAAATGATCATTCTCATATAAAATGACAACGGAAAGTAAAAGAAAAACATTCTGACAATGTATTATTTTATTTTATTTATATGGAATAGCCTGAATATGTAAAAGGAGTTAAATAAGCTATCTTAACAGTTAAGCATCAGTCTGGATTCGATGAAGTGTTAGATATTGTTTAAAACGTACCTATTTAGGCAAAAATATGCAAAAACTGACAGGAAAATCAACCAATTCCTGTAAAAAAAATAAAGTGTTAAAATATAATTGAAGCAAATCGATGGATAAGGTCATGATTTACTGTAGAGCTGAAGAAGAAGAGAAAGTGATAAGATATTTATATTACTTAAAAAATAAAAATTACGTAAGTAATAATCGTTATAGCAATAGTTCTTGAACTTCAGAAAGAACAGAAAACGAGAACTTAGTTTTGTCGAACTTGAAATACTGGTTAATGATTCTGACATTCCATGACTGGATGATTTACAGAAAAATTTCTTAAATGGACGAATATCCAGAAATACTTTACCAAAACAACCTAATTGTAATTTAAAGGATCGAATACATTTAGTGTTTTTGAAAGGATATTGGGCAATTTCTAGTGAGCACTTTTAATTGTGGTAATGACATCAGGGAATCATGTTCCACGAAGAAACGGAGTTATAATATGTTTACCAAAAGGTGAAAATTCAATGCTGTTTATTAAACTTAGAGACCCAATTTACTTCTAAATGTTTCATACAATCATTCTGCTGTACGTATTGTAATGAAAGTTAAAATTGTGCTACCCACAATCATATATATGGATTCTTCCTCTCCATACAGTGTGCTCATCCGTGGTAATATTTAGCCCACAAGATAAGAAGAAGAAGATAACCACAACATATTAGTGGAATAAATCTCGTGCAATTAAAAGCCTAATAATTCACTGGAAGAAAAGGTTTCAAATTTGATTTGTAAAATAGCAGTAATATAATGTTTAGCTATCTCTAGAATCAATCGTTATGTATTGTTATTACCAAATCCGTCTATTGATGTTCTAAATCAACACAATGCATTCGTTCTCGATTTTTATGTCAGTGGGCAAAGAACAAATACGAACAAAATATTAATACTGTATGAAGGATTATAATTCGGTTTAATATATAAAATTTTGCTTACATGTTTATTTTAATGAGGCTTATAATATTGTTTCAGAATCAAATATTGACTTTTTATATGGGATATAATTTATTAAATAAGCCAAAAGATCTCATTATGCTGGAGAGAAGGTTTTGAAGCATTTCTATAATTAACCAGATCTTTCAGAATAATCAGAGATGAGCAATGTTTAGAAATACAGATACGGTTTAATATTTATATTACAACAGATGGACGAAATGAATACTGAAAGCCAGGTTTTCAGAAAGACATTAGATTTGTGAATGATTTTGTGTTATGCGGATGGTTGCTATACAAATTTTGATAATTTTAAACTTGTTTATTACTGACATTAATTTAATAGATTTTCAGAGCACACTTACAAATGCAAAGCTATTCAAAGGTAAATTCAGAATACTTGATGCGAATACTCTTATTAACAATAAAATGGATGTAGATGTGTATTATCTGAACAATTGATTGGAAACAATGATATACCAACTTATAGAAGGACGTGAAATTCTCAATTTGAATTTGTAAAAGTCTGAAAGTTATGTTTATTTCAAATATTGAAAGTAATATATATATATATATATATATATATATATATATATATATATATATATATATATATATATATATATATATATATATATATATTGCTAACCTTAGCCTTGATGTTTCGTCGCACACTGACACAATATCATTTTTTTTAATTGCGTGCATCACTTATCTTAATGAATCAATGGTAGAAGTCCTGTTACAGTATAAAAAGTATCTGTCACAGGGGACAAGGACCGCACTTCCTTTGTTCCTTTCACTATGGGTTTTGTATGGATATAACAAGAATAAATAACAAGCATGGATAGTACGAAAGTACGATAGCAACGAAAAAGCTCAAGTGTTTACATGGCGAGGGGAAAAACTATCTAGTGAACAATATATGCAAATCTTTCGTAAAATGTGGACAATAGAGTCATTCGCTAAGGGACGAAGATCTTTCATTCACATGTTGATATCGTTGTTAATGTTAACATGACAACAACCATTATGTGCGACAACGAAGTTCAGCAGTTTCAATTACTGTTACAGTATCTAAAGTATCTGCAGCCAATGCAGACGACCTCTTACGATATAAAGGCCAAGTTCTAATCAGTCGTCACTTTTGAACACACCACATACATGCCTTAAAGAACACTTAAGTTCCTACAAAACCTTAAAACACAGAAAGTGACAGGACCTGATCAGAATTCGTCAGAAGTCGTGAAATCCAATATATCGCTGTTGTTCTTGACCTATTGCTTTAATATATCCAGCGATAACATTCCTATTCCAAGACTCATTAGACCAGGGTCCAACTCCAGATGACTAGAAAGAAGCATTCGCCAGCCCAGTATTCAAGAAAGACTACAAAATAAAAACCTCCAACTACAGGCCCGTTTACCTGACATCAATTAGCTGAAACGTCATGGAGCACTTCATGTACAGTCACACGATGCAGTTCTTCAAATGTAACAACGTTATGTAAAATTAACATCAAGGCTTTACACAGACGAGATCATGTGAGAGCCAACTCATATAATCTCACACCAGGATACCAGGATCTAGCAGCCGTTCTAAACAACAAACAACAGATATATGCGATCCTGCTCGAATTCAGCAAAGCTTTCGATAACGTCTTTCATTAACACCTTACAGCCAAGCTTCAACACGGTGGTGTCCGGGTCAAAACTAACAGCTTTTGCGAGTAAAGAACCGACAAGTTATGATAGAAGGCTTACAATTTTCATCCGTCTCCATCACATCAGGCGTATCCCAATGAAAGGCCGTGGATCCGCTGTTGTTCTTGACCTATTGCTTTGATTTCCCGTTAGGAGTCGATTCCCAAGTTAGTCGTTGTGCTGACGATAGCTTGTTAAACAGTAATTGACTTTGACGAGGATAAAGAACTGCTACAAACATATATAGACCTGCTACAACGATGGGATAAAGACTGGCAAATGAAGTTCAATCATGACAAATGTGAGGTCATCCGTTTCACCAAGGTAAGACCGATCGTCCCAGCCATATCAACCATTCATGCTAACAAACTGACGATGACGTCCAAGGCCAAATATGTGGGGTCACCATCATTAACACCTTAACAAGGAAGAGTCACATTTACAATGTTACAAAGAAGGTAAGAAACAGCCAAGTGTTCCTTCTTAGAAATCTGTCTTCATGCCTGAACAAGTAAATGCTACGTGCTATAAATCCTTAGTACGCCCACAGTGGAGTATGCGCCTTCCGTTGATACCCACCTACCAAAGCAAACATTGCCAAACTCAACGCAGTACAGCAAATGGCAGCACGGTTTACTATTGGAGATTATCGACGCAAACAAGCAAAGCTGTTATGACGTACCAGATTGTTCACCAGCTAGATGGCATCCCAGCAGCAGCATATCTCCAAACTGACAGGATAAATTTAACTACTTCCCAGCCACCCTCTATGGTTTCAGAGCAGGGGTTGGCATGGGGATCGATTAGTTTCAGACTAGTAATGTTTTTAACTTGTTTTCTGCTGCACCGGGACCTCTCACCACGTGTACATAGTTTATACTATGTATCAGTATGTTTCAGAGGAACCCAGCACATTATTGGAAGAAGAAGGAGGAGATTCAATACTAATCTTACATTAAGCCATTTTAGGCTCATTGTATAGAAAAATGGGAACCATCCTGGAAATGGGTGAACATAAAATAGAGGATATATATATATATATATATATATATATATATATATATATATATATATATATATATATATATATATATATATATATTTTAAAAACACATGTTTCAAACAAATGAAGGTCCAGAAAATGTTGTGGCTTATATCCATTTCAATACAAAGAAAGTGCCATTAAGGTTACATCGATACTGATCAATACTGATAAATATAGGATTGATTATGAGTACTCAGAAATTTAAAGTTATTGAAGTTTTAATATCGTGGTGTTTGCATATGTTTACTATGGAAACTGAATTAGTACCATGAGTCCTTTAAGAGCAGCGAGAGAACAAGGCCAGATATCTTAGATATGTATCACGGACAAGGTAAACATAATTGTTGCTAAAAGTAAACTGTTCATCTAGCCTGGCTGCTGTTCCAAGTGCAGGTGTATGCACATACAGGACATCATTAACTCCAGGACAGTAAGCATACAAGCAATGCTTCCTTTGATTCGGTAAGGTTGTCAACTATCTTTGTTTTGTCTATTATATGTCATCCGTAGGAGAGGCAATATGCTTTTCAGAAACTGCCGTATTCATCTCTGTGAACACAACTCAGGAACTCTCGTATTCATCTGTGTATAGGTAACCCAAACAACCGTACTCACGTATGTGTTATCATTGTTTGACTGTTTGGTTCATTATGGATACCAATAGCAGACAGCAACGTTCTAGCATTAATTACCAGTATGGAATAAAGAACAGAATTGTGTGTGCTGCATGTTTTCATAACGGGATATCATCTTCTCACCCAAGTCAGCGAAACAGTGAACGTCTATGAGAAGTTCTTAAGGATGGCTGTCCAGAGTTATATCCCCTTAAGTTTAGATGACAATATCACATGTATGTGTTATAATCTTCATCTGAATTGACTTTCACAAAATTGATAAAGATCTGAAAACTAGACGCTGAAATTAAAGATAAAGGAATTCCAATTTCATTTTCAAAGATTATAATGTCACAGACGTAGAAACCAACATCTTAACACACGTTAACAATATCAAATTAAGAGTATATATTGTCTCAACAATGCATTGGGATGTATATTTACTAATAATTGAACTATCATAGGTTTTTGTTAAATATTCACAAATTAAATGATTGGAAATTATGTTGACATGTCGAGACCATGTCTTATAGCCTCAAACGTATCGGCTCTCACCATCAATGTAGTCAATTTAGTCCTAAGCCGCTATTGGAGACTTGGAATACAGATGTAACACTTTGCTGTGCAGATTATTAAAGAAAATGAGTGAAATATGTAACCAAATAAAAGTGCAATTTCTGTGAATCTGCTTTCAACAGCTTTAGCTAAAATCAAGGATATATTATATGGGTCTATACCCATTTGTTTTTAAACCCGAAATTTGCTTCTAACACTTAATACTAGCTTTGTGGACTCGATATTCTCCGTTCATTACTTGATACCCGCTTTCTAAGTCGGTAATCGCTGGTCTTTGCTAAATACTAACTAGCATTTAAATGAAATTAAACGTTTTGTACAAGGCCTAGTGAAAAGAATTTGTCCAAACCATACAGAAGGTATTTTGGTATAAGGTATTCAAGCTATTACAAGCGATGCAAAATAGCCATCGAATATGGCCGCCGTTACTAGTAATACAAAATACTTTAAACGACTTCTCAAAAACCATTTCTGAACATTTTGATCAAATCTTGGAAGGGAAATGGCAGAACACGTGTTCAAGGGATTTTGCAGATGATGCTAATCAAGCAATTATATAAGGCGTACTTAGAATAAAAAAGCAATTAATCAGCTTCTTTAAAAAAAACCTGTATGCAAGTTTGATATAACATATTCTGCCATAAAGACCTGTCGAATGTATACAAATAATGCCGACTCGCCTTTGAAAATGACAGCCATTGCTAAATTTCGATTAATTGTATCATCATGATAATCATCGTCATCATCATCAGCCCCGTACTCTGGTATACCATTGGGGCAATGCACAAGACCAAAAAACCAGCTTCCTCCATTCCTCTATATTTTCCGCCTTTCTCAGTGAGTCGCTCAATGTCAGGACTGTCCACTCTCAAATGTTGTCTTCCTACCTTTTTCTCTGCCCACCTCCATTTCTTCTTTTTCATACAGTACCTTGCAAGATTGTATTGGTCCTGATGATCGTGAGACATGGCCATACCACTGCATTTTACGTTTTTTTTCACTCTGCATTGGAGATCTTAATGAGGACCAATTGCTTGTCTGATACTCTGCCATATTTATTCATTGGTCGCATGGTATGTATGTCATGCCGAAGATGTTTCGGAAACATCTTATATCTGTGGCACGTATCCTTTTCTCCATGTCATATGTTATGGTCCATTACTACAGGCGTAAATAAATATGGAGATCACCAGTGAGTATATCAGTCTGACCTTTGAGCTGAGTGCGATGTACTTGTCTTTCCAGATGGGATTCAGTTTTGTCAGCGCTGCTCTTGTCTGTGCAATCCTGGAGAGTAATTCAGGCATTAATCCTTCATGTGCAACCATTTCTCCTAAATACTTGAAGTTGTGGACTGTTTATAGCTTTGTACCTTGGATCCTGATTTCAGTGTTGATGCCCTTGGTGTTGTTGGTCAAGATTTTGGTCTTCTCTGCACTGCTTTTGCCAAAACGCGACGCTTTTCCTGAGCATACGTAGGAAGCGACCATGATCTTGAGATGATGGCATTCACGCTACATCTAAATAAGGTCTAGAAAGAGAACCACACAAAAATATAATTTGATCTCGAAACACTGAAGGATTCCAAAGTAGCAGAGGCCTTCCAGGCAATGATTGGATGGAAATTCGAACCGCCCACCATCCTCGACACTAAAAACACCGATATGGATACGTTGATAACCACCTTCAATACAGCAATGACCAAAACCGTGAGCGAGATCCTTGGTAGACATAGCCCAGTCAAGAAGCCCTGGGTTCCAGCTGAGGCCATGCACCTGTGTGACAAGAGTATGAAACTGTAGAAGAAAAAGAACAATACAGAAGGTTCAAGGAAGTACAAGGCAGTCAGCCGGAAAGTCAAGAAAAGCATGAAAAAAGTTAAAACAAACTGCAGAGAAGAACAGTCCAAAGCCATTGTGGCAAACTTTAAAGGAAAAACAACAAGAAAGCATAACAAACTGGTCCAAGATCTAACAAGCACAAAACAACGACGACTTACCTCCGTACATGAAAATTCTGTAAACTGCCTTACAGAAGGAAAATACATTCTTTAAAGATGTACAGAGTACGTCACAACCACCAAACCACAATTGAGCAAGAGGTACTGAACATATCCCAGTAATAAACAACGACGACCACCCTATCCTATGTCAAGAAATATAAGCTGCAGTGAGATCGCTGTCAGCAGTAGTGGGCAATATCCAGCAGAACTGTTCCAAGCTAATAATGATCAGCCTAAAGACACAGGCTGAAAAGATCATTGCCGAGAAGCACGCAGGTTTCAGAGTAGGGCTCAGTACAACAGAGAAGATCTTGAACCTCTGGATTTTGTGTGAGAAAAATACCTTCAACACCATCAAGATTTATACCACGACCTCGTGAATTTCAAGAAGGCATTTCACAGGGTATAGCATGCAACCTTGTTGGCGAGCATGAGACTGTACCACATCAATGCCAATCTCAGCACAGTAATATAGCACCTCTATGACAAGACCGCCAGTGCAGTATACTTCATTGGCAGCATATGTCTGTCTGCTCCCCTCTCAAACTATTCAACATCTTTCTGGAGTAAATTATGGTTGACGTGCTTGAAAAGCATGAATGGGTCAGTCAGCATCGACACCACTGATGAAGTAACAGGAGATGAGCAAGAACTAGGTAGCTTAGTAGAGAGCCTCGATAATTGTATACAGCTGCTCAAAATCTGATCAACATAATTTGACCAAGTCTGACAGAAGGTATCCTCGTATGCATGAATATTACCAGATTTGTTCTGTTTGACACCAGTTACTGTTATTCACAAAAAACGCTCAACAGGATTTTACCAATTCTGATAGTCATCATCTTGATACAGAGGTATTTATTATTTATACAAATGATGCTTATTCAAATCCATATGCTGTCACTGCTTTCAAAACAAAAATAAAAGACAATTAAAAGATTTTATCTCAGATTGTGTCCGGGACAACTGGAGCGAGCCAAGGAAATTCCAGTCAAGTGGGGAAGGGTCGTGGGGAGATATATTATGTAACTCCTGACTGGGATTGCCTTGTCTCGGTCCAAATCCCAACGTAGCTTATTTTTCTTACCCAATACATGGGTTCACGTCCAAATGTTTATATGCCGTTCATGAATACAGCGCCGGATTAAGCACCGTGGAGGCCCATAGGCAGTCAAACTTTTGGGGCCCCAGACCCACGGTCACGGTCTCATGGGGGCCCCTGATGGGGCCCAAAAAAGCGCCGGGGTCAATAGGCAGTTGCCTACTCTGCCTAATGGGTAATCCGGAACTGCATGAATATAATAACGATAATAAGGGCTGTGGTGTGACCGTTGCAGTCGATGTACACAATTTATACCCGTGAGCAAAGAAAATTAACAGGATAAAACGTCGCATAATAATGAGGTATTATCATATTTAATATATGGATGTTTTATGACATTGACAATAAATTATTAATGTTTATTACAAGAGACAGTTTCATTTTCATCAGTTCCACATTTGAAAAGTTATATTGTAAATAATGAAACGATACTGGTTATTCAGCTCTATTAGTTATACGTAGTACAAGCTGTAACGAAGAGTAACATGTTGCATTAGATTATTCATGGGTAATTAGTGATCTGTGTAACTATCGTATATATCTCTCCTTTTCTTTGGTGATACGTAAACTGGGACATACTTGTACTGTCCTTACTACAGATTGTAACATTACCCCTGTGTATAACAGGCCCTCCAAATACGGACCCTAGTTCATAACCATGTGCTAAACTTTTAAGTTCACGGATTCGTGGGACATGTGGCAAGTGATACAGTGATATCGCTTATGGATTAATGTGTTGACGGATAAATGATTCTTTCTGGCTGGCAAGTGCATTATGTGTCATTAAATATTGTAGGTGTATTTTTGTTCATCTGGTGCACAATGGAGATGCTTAGCAAAATTAGAATAAAGCATGTTTGACATAACACATTTCTAGCTGTTACTAAGTTTTCCGTAGTTGTTAAGACAGTTGGGAGGCTATGAAGCGTATGTCTTTAGTCTGTGTGCATGGATCAGTGTTTTCTTGTTTTCTTTTGCTATGCAAGGCGTTGTTGTTCTAACATAAAACAACAACAACAATAAATATATAACAAAAACACCGTAACTTAAGATCAATCTATCTTTGAGAACACACCATGCACAATTATTTCGAGCGAGAAAAAGACACACACTTATAAGATGTCGAGCTTTTTGTATTATGCTTGTTCGTTCCACATAGCATTGTCAGTTTTATCCTACATGCAAGCCTAGCTCAGTACATTTTCAGGTCATTGTCATTAAATGTAGCTGAAGCTAACTAAATTGTTTTAAAAACTTCATTTGAAACAAATTAGATACTGTTAGCTACATTTAATGACGCTGACCTGAATATTCACTGTGCTACATATAGGATAAAATGATCAATGCTCTGTGAAATGAACTATGACAGGGTTTCTTTTTTAAAAGTAGTTCTGAGGGCGTGGACACCTTGAAATGAATAAACTACCCAAAAACAAAAAAGAAGAAAGAAAACTAGAACTAGACTGGAAACAAATATGGATAAATTGGAATAAACTGAAATATCCTAAAGAAATAACAAGAATATATGAATATATACATAATGCATGGTGGACCGGGGAACTTGCGTATAAAAGGAAAGTAATTCGTATACTACCCAAATGCCCCCTGTGCCATAAATTCAGCGATAGCAAAATTCATTTAATACTACAATGTGAAAAAACTACGAATCAACGTACAACAATAATTACAAAGATAAGAACTGAAATGAAATTCTATCACTATGATATACTCTTATACACAAATAAAGTTAAAAACAATAATTTATATAAAGAAGTAATAGCATACATATTGTATGTATATGAAAAAGGAAGACTAGTGATATGGATACCAGAAAAATAACGGCTATTTTAGAGGCAATATTGAAGATCGCTGTTTTAGAGGCATTTTTTTTCATTTATTTAAAGCTAAAATATAAAAAGTATAATAGTGAAGAGTAACTATATACAATCTTATCCAGAAACCATAAAAATAAGATCAGTTACAGTATATACATATGCGACCCTATATTTGAGCTATAGAAACATACCAAACTATATACATTATATATAACTGCGGCAAAAGCGCGCCAAAATTAGAATTTTTAATAACAAGGTAAAACCATACACGAAGTTGACCCAGTTTTTCATTTTTATTTTTTCACATTGTACTTAACTGCGACTCTCTATTTTAATAAATACGAATTTTATGAGCAAAAAGAATAACTGCATCTTTAGAGGGACAGAAGTTTCTCTAAACATATTGTACTAAAACAAAAAGTGGAAATTAAATAAATGTTTCACTACAACAAAAATTAAAAAATAAATAAATACACTATAAGATACTAAATAAGATGCGGGTCTCTCAAAAAGTGGTGAAACCTGCGGGATTGCGCCCAAAGGATAACCATATGAGGGATTCTCACTTAGAGAGAAAATATTTATCTGGAAATGGGGCTCTCACAATAGTGAGAACCTCATGGCCAGGGAAGACTTTAGAATAATTTTTTTAAAAAAAAAAATGGCTATCTAATAACTACTCTATTTCTTACAGATAACAAGACCCCACCGATCTAATGCGCTATGGAGCAGAACCAATAGATCGGAAAGAGGCGACAAAGGGCTACGGCCTGAAGTGAAGTTAAATCTCTAAGCCCTACAATACCCACCCACCTTAAAAGCAAAAAAGGAGAATATGAAAAATAACAAAAAATGAAAATTACCCAATAGAAACAAAATAAAAATAATAAAAGCACAAAGATTAAAAAATAAATACCAAATCATAATAATAATAATAATAAAATAAAACAAAACAAAACATATACTGACATACATCGCATAAACACATAAATAACTCAAAAATTTAGAAAATTTTGATTTTTTTTTCTTTCCAAAAGTACAAAAAGATAAAAACAGTAAGAAACAACTCAATGATTTGAAATAAGCTGTCCAACACAAACATGCAAACACGATAGATAAGTGAAAATGCATGAGGGATGAAAAAAAAAATGACTTCTGGCAAAGTCACTTAACGAAAACAAATTTAAAACTCTGAAAAAGGAAAAACAATAGAAAAAGGAAAGGAAATCACCCCAGCGTTTTGATGACGTTAAGGGGTGAGAATACAATCCTTGTTAAAAGAGTGGACTGTGAAGGAAACCAGGACTCTCTGAAACTCCAAAAAGAGAGGACAATACCCGAAATCCAAAAAGACAGAGGGTAGGGAGTACCTTCGGACCACCCTTTATGGGTAAAATAACTATATCACATGAAGAACGAAAACCAAGAATAACCCTTATAAACAATCTTTTATAGTAATAAAAGGGAAATACACAAAACAAAACTGACATATTATAGCATACATGGGTGGACAAGGAAATAATACACAAAAAATAGACATACTTAGAAGAAAAAAAAAACAAGGGTGTTACCCAAAAACTCAAACCAGCTAAATGTGCCGGAGAGAGTTAAAGGGTATCAACAGAAAGCGTGGACACCTTGACTGAGACGACTGGTCTGAGATGACTGGACTGAAATAAGAAAAGTAAGGTTAGCAAAATATCTAGATTTCTCTGTCGCATGGGTGAGAAGTATCAGGACACAGTGTAGTATTAGGGCTCTCAGATTTATTGAAATAACGTCGATTCGCTATCAGATAGTCTATGTCTAAGGAACGCTTTCTCTGCATAAGTGATGCTAACACAGCACATACAATCAAATGGTTTGTATTTTATAAATTGCCAGGTTACGTAAACGTGATTGCTTATATTGCTTGAATAAAGTTAAATTAGTGCTTGCTTATTTATTCAAACTAGTTCTTTAACCAGTTAACCTTTAACCTTGTTTCAACTGAATGTGTCTCACCTGTAATATTGTTAGATTTCACAGAGCAGAAACGTATTCATATCCGATATGCAAATATTTATGACGTACGTCAAAACAAAATTACATTTAAATATGTGGTTTATCAGACAGATCTGGCATATTCTTCACAAATCATTTTCTTTTGATGTGGTGAAAGTGTCTGAATGAAAATGCGGTTTATGCTCAGATTCTTTAGTATTGGCTTATATAATAATAATAATAATAATAATAATAATAATAATAATAATAATAATAATGAGGACTTTGTATAGCGCCTAACCTTTAGAAGCTCTAAAGCTTTACAACACCTATATTGATATATGACTACACTACAGAAAAACAGATAACAAAAACCATGAAATTGAAAAACATAAAAACATGCTGAAAACATATAAGATACAAAACATTATTAGGTCTCTAAGTTTGTTCCTGCAGTCGATAAAGGTGTGTTTTAAGAGCACTCTTAAATAGGACCACTGTGTCTTTGTGTTTAATTTCAATGGGTAATTGGTTCCACATCGCCGGGCCCTGATCTGCAAAAGAACGTTGTCCATATGACTTCGTTTTCATAGTGGGAACAATGAGTATACGATTGTCAGAAGAGGAGGGTAAGTATCTTGCTGGTGTATACATATGAGTGAGGCTAGATAGTTATGTTGGACTGGAGTCTGTCAGTGAAACATAGCACAGAGAACACATTTTGTGTTTGATTCTAGATTGAATGGATAGGCAGTGTAGGGTACAGAGCAGTGGTGAGGTGTGCTCTGTTCGAGGTACATGTACTCTAAAGATGATCCGAGCAGCTGTGTTTTGAACTCTTTAGTGACGAACTTTACAGTATTGAGTTACAAAAATCCAGTCTTGAAAGTATTAATGAACTATACATTCAAGTGTTTTAGTGGCATCAACTGAAAGATATTTGCGAATGGAGCTGATGCGTCTCAGTTCAAGATATGCAGCCTTGCATATGTTCATGACATGTTGGTGTCTAGTGTCTCACCAATTGTACGCTGATGACACCCAATATATAAGTCTAGCCACCCAACTGAAGTTGATGCTACCATCCATGGAGTAGAGAGGTGCATTTCTGATGTGAAATCATGGATGACATGTAACAAGCTGCAGAGGAATGATGATAAAACTGAGGCTATTCTGATCACAACACAAAGACTTTCTCATTCACATCCTTTACCTCAGACAATAAATATCAGCAACACCAACATTAAATTCTCACAGTCAGTACGGAACCTAGGCGTTACTCTAGCAGGGTTCGTACGGTCTTTGAAGGTCTTTGAAAGTTTGGGAAAAATGAGGTAGCGTTTTCAAGGCCTTGAAAGTTTGGGAAAATCGAGCATATTACCCTGAGGTTTTTGAAAGTCTTTGAAAATTGAAATAAACCCCCCAAAAAATAATTTCTTTCCAGAATCACAAATAAAATTATCCGAGGTTGTTAGATTCAGATGTAATTTAGTTATCCTGGTTTCTTTCTTTTTATGACCCGTTCAGTTTATTGCCGCCGCAATAACAAAAGAGGCTTTGTTTTGTTTGGCCATCCAATGTATGCCGCGGCGGCGACTTCAATCACACATGCACTCTTCATCAAAGCAATACGGTGCCGCTACACACTTCATCAAAGGAAGTCACCAATAAAATTGCCCAAGGTCGTTAGCTTCGGATGCAGCTGGTTTTCCTGGCTTCTTTCGTTTGACGAATAGTTCAATTTGACTGGACGAGTCCATCAGTTTTAGCCAATCAAAATGTTAATTACACTAATTCTACGTAGAAAGTTCGCGAAAGTTATACGCTCGAGAATTCAAAATTTCTTCATTCGATATACATCGTCTGCAAGTTCAGTGTTTAAAAATGCCAGGTCTTTGCTCTTTCAACGATATCTGGCTTGAACAAGAGAAGTACAAGGAATGGCTGCAAAAGAATAAGTTATGCAAACGAAAGGCGTTTTGTACGCTGTGTAAAAAGACGATCAACTTGGCTTCAATGGGAGAAGGAGCCCTTACAAGTCATGCCAAAGGTAGGTTGCAAATTAGTAACTACATGTTCATTTAGTGGAACAAAGATGCAGAAGTATAAGCAATTGGTAGTTTTTGGAAAAATAATGGTAATTCATTACTCGTCGGGTATAAAATAAGATCGTTTAGTTTGATGATTTGGGAGATATAGCAAAAGAGGGCCTGTTTAAATTTACTTCTACCGTCGGTTTATTTAACACGTTTGAGGAACAAAAATCATTTTCGAAAAATTTGTTCTACATAACAATATTCCTTGATTTAATACAAAAACATCCATTGTAATAAATTAAATTCACGCATAAACAGTTTCAAAGTGCGCATGCGTACACTATATTAGAGTTAAACAAGAGTTCTTGTTCTTGAATTGCGAGTAAAAAAAAAAAAAAAATTATAAAAAAAAGCCTCAACGAAACAAACAGGTTGCTATATATATAGAACCTGTTTTGTCCAGTACTTTGAAGTGCGTGAAATATTACTAAATTTAAAGATGTTTATTACAAATGGGGAAAAACATGTCCTGGGCTGACCCTGGACTTATGCAATCAGGATCAGACAAGGAAAAGGGAGAAACAAAACTTCGTAGGGTCCTAAAAATTATGTGTGAGGCAGGAAGAGAAGTAGAGTCCCGATGTGATTTAATATTAACTCAGTACGGAAAATTAGTGGATGAAGTTATCCAATCGGACAATCATCCATTGAAATGCTTCAGTAGAACAGATGACAGACTTGATGAAGTGTTTTATTCTGTCCTTTCCAAAAGAAATGAATATGTTGAACTTTGGAATGTTCTGCAGAAAATGTTGTTGTTATCACATGGGCAGGCAAGAGAGAGGATTTTCTATCAACAAACAGGTATCTGTTGAGAACCTCAGCAGAGAAAGCCTCAGAGCTCAAAGGTTAATCATTGACACAATGAGAAAAGCTGGTGGACCTTTGGAAATCATCATTAGCAATGAAATGATGACATATGCCTCCTCTGCAAGACATAAGTACCATGCCTATCTGGATAAGAAGAAAGCAGAGGAGAAGGATGAGAAGAAAAACCCAAAAGGAAAGAAACGGGAGTTGGCCTTGGATGAAGTGGAAGAACTTAAAGCCAAAAAGCTGCGTCTTGACGCTGACATTGCCAGCCTACATGCTTCCTCTGTACAGAAAGCAGAAGAGGCAGAATTAAAAGGACTCATTGTGCTTGTCACAGAGTCAAATGCTCTTAGGAGAAGAGCAGAGGAAAAGATGACAGTGGTGGCATCTCTTTCCAAAATGATTGAAGAGAAAAAAAAGCAAATAAAATAATGCATTTAAAGCAGTGCTGATGTCTTTTAAGAGAACAATTTATGTTGTATTAAATCTGACACGTATGTTACATATTTCTGGAGAAAAAAACAACAAATGTTAACCTATTTTCTAGATCATTATAATGCAATTTTAGGCAATTAAGTATAGTTTGACTTTAATCAGTAAAAAATATTGTGGTATTTGGCATTCGTTGTTTTCTCTTATAACCTGTATACACAATGTTAGCAAAAATAGGTCTTGGAAATCTCTGTTTGTGGTCTTTGAAAGTTTGGGAGAAGTCTTTGAATTTATCAGTCATAGTTGAGTATGAACCCTGTCTGGACAGTACTCTCACATTGCACCAACATGTCATGAACATATGCAAGGCTGCATATCTTGAATTGAGACGCATCAGTTCCATTCGTAAATATCTTTCAGTTGATGCCACTAAAACACTTGTGTGTTCATTAGTACTTTCTAAACTGGACTATTGTAACTCAATTCTGTCTGGTTCGTCACAATATTTACTCCAGAAACTTCAAAAAGTTAAAAACACAGCTGCACGGATCATCTTTAGAGTACCTCGATCAGAGTACACCTCACCACTGCTCTGTACCCTATACCGGCTATGAATTCGATACAGAATCAAACACAAAATGTGTTCTCATTGCTATGTTTCAATGAGAGACTGCAGTCCAACATACCTATCTAGCCTCACCTATGTGTATACACAAGCTAGATACTTACGCTCTTCTTCTGATAATCGTATACTCATTGTTCCCAAGGTGAAAACAAAGTGATATGGACAACGTTCATTTGCATACCAGGGCCCGGCGACGTGGAACGAATTGCCCATTGAAATTAGACACAAAGACACAGTGGTCCCTTTTAAGAGTGCTCTTAAAACACACCTTTTTCGACTGCAGGAACAAATTTAGAGACCTAATATTGTTTTGTATCTTATATGTTTTCAGCATGTTTTTTTTTTCTCCAATTGCATTGTTTTTGTCATTTGTTTTTCTGTAGTGTAGTCATATCATTGTTGATGGTGTAAAGCGCTTAGAGCTTCGAAAGATTAGGCGCTATAAAAAGTCCTCATTATTATTATTATTATAACTCTCGGCGCTATCTAGTTCCAGCAGAGTTATCTCTCTTAAGTGCCATAGGTGCCTGGTTTTGTCCCTGTCAAATTGACAATCTAAGATTCTTCTCTGTGACAGTGTGTGACATGTGTACTGAAGTAGGATAGAAAGTAAATTTATTTCACAAAACATTAGCATTGAGGTCTATGAAAAAACAATTGGTACTGCATTTGTTTGCTTTATAGTGCTTTTTTCTTTATTCGTTGACTGAACAACATGTGGCATAATCCATAGCGAAGTTTTTATCGAAACTTTATCCCTTTACAACATGTGGTATAATACATAACGAAGTTTTCATCAAAACGTTATCCCTTTATAACTTGTGGCATAATCAGTAACAAAGTTTTCATCGAAACTTTATCTCTTTACAACTTGTCGCATAATCAATAACGAAGTTTTCATCGAAACGTTATCCCTTTACAACATGTGAGATAATCAATAGCGAAGTTTTCATCGAAACTTTATCCCTTTACAACATGTGAGATAATCAATAGCGAAGTTTTCGTCGAAACTTTATCCCTTTACAACATGTGAGATAATCAATAGCGAAGTTTTCATCGAAACTTTATCCCTTTACAACATGTGAGATAATCAATAGCGAAGTTTTCATCGAAACTTTATCCCTTTACAACATGTGAGATAATCAATAGCGAGGTTTTCATCGAAACTTTATCCCTTTACAACATGTGAGATAATCAATAGCGAAGTTTTCATCGAAACTTTCTCCCTTTACAACATGTGAGATAATCAATAGCGAAGTTTTCATCGAAACTTTATCCCTTTACAACTAATGCCAAACAAAGTATAGTCCATTCCATTAAACTGAGTGGGTCACTGGAACCGAATGTAAATTTATGAGGAGAAAGAATTATATTGCACAACTGGTGAACAGGGTACGTATGGTCAAACATATATTAAGCTAACAAATATAAACTCACCAATGAGGTTTGCTTTAAAATTATAATTATAATTATTATTAATTTCAAGGCAAGGCGCTGAATTGAGGTCCGTGTACTTGATTGGTTAAAGTTAATGTAGTAAATAGTTATATGTAGTGTCCATCATAATCAAGTTACTGTTATGAAGATAGTTTGACCGATCTGATAAGACATTATAGTTTTGTCTAGAAATTGAGGCGCTTTGCTGACATTGTTAAGATCGTGGTCGTACGATTAACCTGTAGACACGATTAATACTCTTTGATATGACATGATAATGCAGACGTAATGGTTATATTTTTGTTTCATAGTGCGTAAGTAATTCAAGGATTTTTAACGTAGCTATAACACGTTTTCACTCACATCGCTACAATGTCTGCAGTGTGGCAGTTTATAGTGATGTCTAGCACAGTGGCATCATGCCACAGACATGTAGCATGTTGTATCACCCAGTCATATTATTCTGTCACCAGGCCTACTAGTCCTAACAATAACTTCTTAATGCTGAGCGCCAAACGAGGTAGCTGTTAGTATCACGTTTCGGAGCCCCTAACTTCAGTTTAGTACTACGTACAGACGTCAATGATAGCTTGGCGATTAGAAAATTATCTTAAGAGTAAAACAAGCCGTTGTGACGAAATACCTGATATCGCCTGGTTAGACCACCATACAATCCAGTATTATTAAGGTGTCGTGTTTCGCGCGCCATAGTAAATTTGTAAATATACTTTTTCTTTGCATCGCATGACGCCTTCAATGCTTGATATATGTCAACGCGCACGTCTATATATACTATGTAGGAATCTTGACTTGGACAGCCACTAGAGGGAAGCTCATTGTTTATTTAGCTGTCGGGGCAGGATTGCCATTATATTCATTTAGTTTGAGCCAAAGAGTTGGCTGAGTTGTATGCTTTCTAATCAACTTTTTAAAAAAAACTAATATTCAGTTTCGTAAAACACGTTCAATTTTGTATTATACGTTTGCGTTATTGTATCGTACTTGTAATTTAATTCATAAAGAGTGTATGACTTATGTAATTTGGTAGCGAGAGATGATACGACTCCGATTATTAACAAGGATATGAGCACATTTGCATATTCCTGTTGATAAGTTATCTGGTCGCTATTATAACTAATGTTGAAGACGTATTATGTATCTATTTGAGTTTTAGTATATTATGTTTACATTTTACTGGCACGCCATTCCTACGTCACAGTCGTACATGAATATTATTTCAAGCATGTTATATTAATCCAATTTGCATCCATCATATATTTTAATCTAGATACACCTAAAGCAGACTATTTGGAAATTTGTTTCTTTTCATATTCAACTCGCTAGGTGTGGATAACTAGATGAACGAATGAATATGGATAAACGGGTGCGGACTGACTAGGCGTAGCCAGAGGCCGCAGCCATTATGATGTTAGACCGCCAGGAAAGTGCCCACGTGTAGGTGCATGTAATTTAAACATTGGATACGCATATGATGATGTCCTAGTAGTGTTTCATTATAGTGTTTGACTATAAAAACTTCACAGTAGTGTTTGACTACATTAGTGTAGTACAGTAGTGTATGACTACATGAGTGTAGTACAGTAGTGTTTAACTACATGAGTTTAATACAGTAGTGTTTAACTACATGAGTTTAATACAGTTGTGTTTGACTACATGAGTTTAGTACAGTAGTGTTTGACTACATGAGTTTAGTACAGTAGCATTTGAGTCCAATTATTTATTTGTTCTACATCATGTTTGTTTTTATTTCAATCCATATTATGTACCTTTGTATTTATGTTGATATCTTTATTTCTGATCATTAATGTGTGAAAATAATACATTTTTCATTGTCACTCGCATACGTGTTTGTTATTTCTTGAACACCAATCCGGTCGCAAAGGGTCTCAGCTCGATTACGTTATAATTTTGGTGGCAGCGGTGGGATTGTACTTTCCATCAGATAATATTTTTGGATTATTACATTGGAACTTATGTACCTTCTAACTTATACAGTATGATAGAGAGGGTCCCATGTCAGAACGGGTAATGGGGTATTTAAAGGTATTTTTGTCACTCTGTGTGATTCGTTTAGTTCAGATTACTGTTTTGTTTTTTCTCAACATCGAGCTCGCGTCGAGCACCTGTGGAATAGGCAACGTGCAAACGGATGAATCAGCAACTGACGAACGGATAGGTGTTGGAAATTATGGCCAGACAAACAGACTTATAAACAAGTAAAATGATCACAGCAAGTACAAATATGGGATACTTTAAAGGGGTTGGGAAATGATGTATTTTAGTTGCATATGGAGTTCTTTCTATATGCATTTATGCATATTACTTTCAACATTCTTTCTTTGAATAATATTATACATAAACATGATTTGGTAAAAAAGGTTAAATATTTAAAACCCGAATATAGAGATATTGATTGAAACGGGTGGATAACAGACATTTTGCATCGAATGGGTAAAAATACTGGAGTTTATGACCCACGAAATTAAATATGTTCGTTATTCACTTAGACCAAGCAAATGTTCCCAAAACTATTCTCAAATGTATTTGATACCAATATATATATATATATATATATATATATATATATATATATATATATATATATATATATATATATATATATATATATATATATATATATATATATATATATATATATATTCAAAACAGTAAATACAATACTGACAAGAAACTTAAAGCACTTTGTGTTATTTGAACTTTACTCAGTAGATGGTAAGGTTCATCGCTGGAGGATATGACATATTGTTTGGCATGTAGTGTTGGGTGGTTTCAACAGATGTTGTAAACCACTCCCACGTAGATGAGCTTTCCTTGAACCGCTTTCTGACAGGACAGGGTCGTTGTGCAGTCAAGGTTGTCCGATGGAACCTGGCCACTGACTCTTCTTGATGATGTGTAGCTCTATAGACAGTGTCACACCATGTGAACAACTATCCACTAACAACAATTCCCTGTGGACTGCAGGCTGATGATCACGCTGTTAAATGGAACCGCTCATACTGCACAGGATATATAAACTAAATACAAACGCAATTCGGTGGTGCTTGTGCAAGGCCATAATCCACAGATTGTTACTAAAGGCTATTTCTTTTACGGAAAGCAAAGTTGAAACCCGCCATCGACTTGAGTCGCTAAAAGAAATGCAAGATGGAGACGGCGAGTTAAAGCAGCCTTTCTGTTATATGGGACGAGTCAGTCTCGATCTGACTAACCCATACTTTACATCCGTATTCTCCCCTTGACACGAAAATTGTCTTCGTTTCTTGCTAACGGCGACACAGTGCATCTGTTCACTGTTCTTCCCCTTGGCCTCAACACCATCCCTTTGGCATTGACTCAGATAATGGATCCAGTCGGATCCCTGTTCATATCGCCGTCATCTACAACGGTGACAGCATACCTGGAGATCTTACATTCGTATATGATACGTTCTTTCTTACTCCAAGGCAGGAACGATACTGTTTCTCTTCTAGATCATCCAAGCTTCTTATTAAACTTCTTCTATTTAGGTATGGAATCTGGTGCGGCTTCCTTATGTTCGCGTTACTAGAAACATCGAACTCGACTTCTGGTTCAGCAAGACTTATATTTCAGAGAGAGAGAGAGAGAGAGAGAGAGAGAGAGAGAGAGAGAGAGAGAGAGAGAGAGAGAGAGAGAGAGAGAGAGAGAGAGAGAGTTATGTCAGTTCATCGGTTTATTCAATGGTGCAGCGGACTTGGTCAATCTTGGCCAATTCTTTCATGCAGATCTTGCTAACACAATTACACCCGTTTTCAAGTCCCGTTGATGAAATAGTCAATGACATGCCGGAGATTCTATCATTCCTGCATTTATGTCGCCTGACCATTGGAATCGCGTTAGAGAAGCCCCAAGCGGGGAAAAACAGCAGGAACCGACACCAGTGCGCATGATACCCACCTGTTGTAGACCTTCACTACCGTCAGCGACATGTGGCTGCTTTGGAAATAGCCAAAAGACACCAACAACTAAAAATAAAGGTTGTCATTAACGCCTTTGACTTCTGAAATATCGACTCTGAGGCGAAAACGGTCCTCATTAGGTTCGGCAACTATATGATGATGATTTATCTCCTCAATTAGGGAGGCACCAAATATCTCAACATGTTTTGTTATGGTTTGGCAATTTCTACGTTGTTGCAACAGGCTCCATATCAGCATACAAATCAGATACATACAAATCAGACACATTCCAGGCAGACTTGGTGTCATGGTCGAGACTCAGTCCAGAAGTGGTCAAGTCCTTCACACATAATGGTTTCTGCTATAAGCAGCCTTTACTCAGATTTCCCATCTACCTTGGAGTTCGATTATCACCTTCTTGGCGACCTCTTGAAATCCCAAGGTAACCGCCTTTGTCCCTCCAGTTCCAGACCCAAACGCGTGGACTTTGAATGCACTGTCAATCATACTGGAAGAGTTGAGGTTAAGAATGGTAAAATGATGTTGATAGCCCCTCTCAGATGGGTCAAGTCCTGGTTCACCGATATATATATATATATATATATATATATATATATATATATATATATATATATATATATATATATATATATATGCGCCCAGGAAAATTTCGTCCACTCCGATTCTTTGCTAGCATCTATTGTCATGGGTAGTCCTGCCCTTTCCAGCCCCTCCTCTTTCTCTACACGCTCGGCTCTTGCCCAGATATCCTAAAAAAGGCAGACAATTCAAGCCTTCGATTTTGGAGAGAATCTCGAGAACAAGATGACCCTCTACTCTGACGGAGCGAGTATTTAAGAACTGGGGCCATAATAACAACTTGGTCCGTCTGCGTGTCTACATTCTTCAACTTGCCAACTTCTTCTCTTACTCTTTGGGAGTGGGGAGAGTTGGGCCCCAATCTCTAACAAAGACTACAACCCCAAGATATTGGACACATTCCGGCATGGTTTTGAGTAGATTATAGACCTCTCGTATATTCTATACAATATTGGTTTCTAGAGACATAAAACATTAATGTTCCAAATAGAACCAATCCTGGGCTTTAACATAGCTTCATTCGAACATTTAGCCAACACTTCGTTAAAACGATTCTTATCCAGGTCCAGGTTTCTGATATCTCGAGCTCCTGCATGCACCGCAGGAGAGCTGCATATTCTTTATATCGATCCGAACTCTCTTCAGTTCAGATATTGTGTTCGGTGTTTCTCTTGACAAAACCTGGTTTCGTAGCCCAAAATAGGTTAAGGTCTGTCGATAATCAAAGAGTCGTCACACGCTCGCTTTCTGCCATAGTCAGGTCGAGAAAAGCAGCTTTACAGGGTCCTGATGTTCTCCCAGGCACTATGTTTCTCCGAGAATACTTACCTAAACATATTACGTAAAATCCCCCCCCCCCAACCAACCACACACCCCGAACCATGCGAGTTTCATTATTAATATCTTGCTCAGCCTAAAACTAGCGACATCTGTCGGTGTAAAGAGGAGGTAATGAGCAAGAGTTATAGCCTTTATCAATTGATATAGAGAAGGAAGAATGATTTTTCGTTTTTTAGTAGTGATGGATTCGCTAGGTGGCAAGCTAATATTTCTAACGTAATGTGATTGGGTACGTATTCTCAGAGAAACATACTTTACTTAAAATTTGCTTTCTAAATACGTTCATGATTGATTTAATCAAATATGTTCAAAATATTCTGTGAAAAAGTCATCACAAATATCTTAGCATGATATTTTTTATTTTTAAAAAACCTTTAGACATGCAGCATAGATTTATAGGCAGGTTGAGAAATATAAGGATAAGAGAAAATATCACGTTAGAGTTAGAAGACACAATCACTCTAATTTCGTCTAAATTAATATATTCTTTTCCTATTCTCAGTTCCAATACTGAATTCTAGATTTTACAACGCCAAAAGTGTTTGGAAACCCTGTTCTTCAAAAGTATCATCCACTTTTATCTTTATACATCCGTTGTCACAGTCGCATTCAGTTTTAAATCAAGACGTACAGAATATCTTAATCACTCTAGAAGAATAAAACAAAAGCTGAACAAAGTTAAAAAAAAAAAAAACATTAGTTGCCTTACTTTATTTTGCGAATGAAGTTACAAATTCAAGTAATTAATTTAACATAAAACTGACATTGCATAACAACAATATAATTCACATACGTTATAGTTCTTTCTCAACATTTCATCACAGAAGTCAAGTCAAGAGAAACAAACCATTTCAAAAGACACGCACACACACACACACACACACACACACACACACACACATATATATATATATATATATATATATATATATATATATATATATATATATATATATATATTCTTTGAATTTGTATAGTTATGTGAACTTAAATGCATTTACTGGATAGTCCCGCTGTACGCCTAAACAATGTCCAAGTGGTGTACAGTTCATGCTCAAGTTCATCGTATGCCATTGTGTTCTAACGCCTCTAATAATAGTTCAAGGAGCACTTATCGTTGTATACCTTTCTTTTCTCATACATATATTTCTTCATTTGTGCCATGTTATTTAAAGCTTATGATGCATCTACTATCGGACCATCTTTTTGCTTGTATAAACTTTGGTTTCATGACAGTCAAATCAGCAAGTTTCATTTTCTTCTCGGTTTAAGTCTGCCTGTACTTAAATTCCATATTCGAATTTTCGTTACTTTCTTTTGTATTGGTGATTTAGAATCAATGTAAAACGTAAATATAAAGGCAATTTCTACGTTGTTGTTGAATGCATCAATAACATATACCATGCCGCCATACACTTATGGAGTACAGCATAATATCCTAAACCTGATCTGATCCTGATCTCAGGGCACCGGTCAGTCAGTTTTGTGTTCAGACTATCATAAAGTGATGGCACAATAAGAGCAGTGGTTTAACTACAGATATGGTGTTAAATTAACATTGCCATTGTTAAACTTAGGTTGACATAATCTAAAACTAGGGAGTAAATGCATGCATATAATTTCTATATGTAACGTTACAATGGAATATTTGATTGTCGAGAAATATTGTGCTATTAATATTGAACAATGAATGAGTTCTGACGTTTGCTGTATCTACTTAAAACCCTTTGTTCAGATGATATCTGTGTGTGTATCATTGTATATATATATATTTTTTAATAATTTAATATGAATATGAATATCTTAACATAAATGTCATCCAATATGATGACGCGTAAGCGATCGACGGAATACAGTTTGGCAAATACGTTTAGTGTATTGGACATCATGGGTCTCCAGTGGGGCACAATGTTTCTCATACAGTAAAAATTGGGCATATTATATTGGGGAGCACAATGCTGAAAATTTACAAGAACATTTATATTTTGTACAGTAGAGTATACTGCAATACATTATATTTATTACAAAATGATTTTTTTATACCTTGATCATATCTGCTGAGCTCAGTGGTTGTACAGTAGAGCAACATGTGAATTTGAAATTCTTACTTTAATCTCATTAACATAGTAACTTTTATCACATTGAAAATGTTCACAAAATAAAGTAAATACCACAAGTGTTAAAACTATACAAAATTATTAACACACATTGAATGACCTGCCTTTCACACATTTGTTACTCCCTTAAAAAAACAGTCCACAAAATGGACTCCCTACCTACTAATGCTCAATCTAGCCTTAATAAATAGAATCGACAGTCATAACATAGTTGCTTATTTTTCTTTTCAGGTTTTACGTTGTTGCCAATGCAACGCTCTCTTACTTCGAATAGTTCGTGTTTTTTAGCGTGTTTGCTCACACATCTATAGCTGCAATGTTTGAATCACATAAATACAATAATCTCATTTGGAATACAAAATCGTCGATGTTAGCGGTAACTATTGTACACGTTTTATTATGCATAAGTTACCTGAAAGGTAAAAAGGATAAGTCATTATTATTATTATTATTATTATTATTATTATTATTATTATTATTATTATTATTATTATTATTATTCAGATTTTCTAAAAGTGCCTACAATTAGTTCCTTTACATTGAGATGTATATTAATGTAGTAAATACACTGTATTATATATTTCATTGCAAAACGTTTACTAATATAGTTTGTACGTATTTATCCATTGTTATATTATTATATTACCTTGGTTTAGTGTTAATTAGTTTCGCTGCCATAGCTACTACGCATATATGAAGAAAACTGTCCTTGGTTTATATCCCAAATATTTCCGTTGTGTGCTTACATCAGGTTCATAATATAACCTTTTTTTTTTGCCACAGTTGTTGTCGAGATATGACATATAAAATGTTAGTATGTGATTAGACTATACGTGTTCTGCAATATTATATGACATATATATTTTGTGGTTATTGTTTCATATCTGTATTGCATGATTGTTACATACTTTATTTGAGTTATATTGTGTCTCATATATTCAGAAATATGCTACAAGAGTGTGTTATTTGCACACATGCGCTGTACACGTCTTTTGCTTACTGCTAACCTGTTTCTCTATATTCATTTTTTAATTTGTATAAGTCTGGAGAAAAGGTGTTCATATTCTGTTTACGTTACTAATTTTGACTATCAATAATGGTGTTAAATGTAGGTACCTTCGCATACTCTCACCCGTTTTGGAAACTGTCGAGCATCCGCTTGTCTGTATGTAAGTGCATATTGCAAAGAGGCAAACGTTTCACAGTAAATCCCACTGTATCCCGCTTCACATCCACAGATGAAGCCATTTTCTTGATTCAAGCATGTTCCACCATTTTGGCATGGGTTGCTCGCACATTCGTTTATATCTATGAATATATTTATCTGTAAATTGCTATGATATATGCCAGTGATACAAAGTAAAACACCTTCGTAGGCAATTGTACAATGAAAGTTATAAAATCATTGCGGAGACTATACTATTCAAAAAGTATTCAATCAAGATGATGCGACAAAAGAATTTCTTCATGAAATCATGGGGTTTCTGATGGTCGTACAATGGAAGGAGTGATGCTAGGTTTAGAAAATCACAATTAAAAGAGACACCCATGGCATTCATACAAATTTATGTGAAAATGTGTTGACAACGTTATGACTAATTGAAGTGAATATGTTGAATAGTAATAACTAACGCTCACATAAGATCATTAGATCTAAATGACCAATCACGTTTTCAGCATTGATTACCATCATTAATATTGTAAGCAATCAGTTTTATACGATGGAAGAACTACATATATAATCAGTAACTACAATATATATATATATATATATATATATATATATATATATATATATATATATATATATATATATATATATATATATATATATATATATATACCTGGCAAGTCGAGTCTGTTTTATTTCCGTACTTTTGCACACCAACCACACGTATTGGATGCGAACGGTGAAAATGAATATAATCGTATTAGAGTGTAGCTGGACGTAACTTTTCATAAACAAACCTACTCGAATAGGGACACAAGTCATCAGCACCCGAACTGAACTATTTATTGCCAACACAAAAATAATTAGACTTTTTGTTGAATATCTTGATTGATCGTGCTGGACATATCAGACTGACACTTAATGACTTTAACAGTTAAGGCAGTTCATGCTTTAACTTGTATATATAAATACATTTAAATAATGTTGTAATTTGCTAATCTTTTTGCAACATTTGCGGAGCATAGTGTTATACAGTTGAATAACAGAATTCGTCACTGACCGACAGCCACCAGGCACCTTGACTGGTTATTTTGCATAACCTATTTCATTGACACAATTAGCGATTTCTTTCCATTATTATTGATTCATTAGAAAGCTAGTTAATATAAACATTTTATAAAATGTATATATTATTGCTTTTTTCTTCCAGACTATCGTGTAAAATATAATGTGATACAAGTAATTCCCACATAACTGATGACGTGATATAAAATTCACCAAACGAGAATCGTCTGACCTAACCAGGAAGAATGTACGGCGTACACCTTTGCAACACTTTTATTTCCTTTGCAAGGTGACCATTTTCCTTCAGTCAGAACAAAATGCAACATTTTGCCATGTTCACGCTAGAAAGACTTTTTGTATCGTCCGGATTTACTGAATAAGAAAAAAGGAGTTATTTATATGTTTAGAAGATATATTTCAAGAGATGAAAACAAGATTTAATGACACTGTCACATGTAATTATCAAAAAACAAAACAAAAAAAAAAAAACAGGAGATTTCAAGAACTGCCCTAAGCGATTGGTATAATTCTGAGGGAAAGTGAATATAACAACAAAATTGATCAGGAAGGAATAAAACACAAAAAAAACAAATTCCGAACAATCTATAAATGAGAGAGAAGAAGAGAGTTGAGGGATAAATAGATGATGACGCTAATCATGAGAAGGATGTAGGAACTTGCGCAATCATTACATAAACAAAGAGACCTTTAAAAGAAAAATGTACAGAAACAATATTACAATTTATTCGCTCTAAAATGAATGAAGAATAGATAATGCTGTACATATGAATATGGTCTGGATAATGTTACGTGCTTAGGCTCGAATAAGCAGCAACACAGAAAGAGTAAAAACTAACAACTTGTAAAACTTTAACAAACAAATTTATTAAGTACAATTATTTTCATTAAAAATATTTAAACTTACGGTTTTAGAGAATCAAATTCAACATTAATCCAATATAGAATTAAAAAAATATATAAAAAAAATCCACTAATGGAATTGCAAGAGTCTTGATAAATAAATGTTCTAATAGTTCTAGGTTCGAATCTTGACGATGTAATCCAAAATGGCTGACGATGTCACGTGATTTAGTCAGTTCTTGTTTTTATAATAGATGAAAATCTATAAGCACATGTTCTTTTCCAGATAAATAAAATAATTTCTCTTGTTCCAACGAATTGTCACAATTTCCAGTACAAGGTAATTAAAAATATAACTCAAACAGAATTCTCTCCCATACAAATATTTAAATACATGTTTTTACGTAAACAAAGGATCACGTGATTTTCTAGAAGGTCACAGAAAGAACGTAAGATCATACAAACACGTACGAATGGAATGACCCAGAAGAAAATCAACCATTTCTCATCCCCCAGAACTAAAAATAAAAAGTTGTCCTTGGATTTAGCCAATCGTTTTAAAGGCATGTTTATCACTCTGAAGCAAGGTTAGATAATGAGGTTAACAAGCAAGGTCAACCTGTGTTTACAGATAGAGTCTAGGTCAGCCTGAATTTTCCAGAATAGATATCTCCCAATTAACGAATTTTAAACCCAAAATGACAAATTTGGATCTGACATTTAAAAATAAATAATTTAAATCAAATATATGTAGCAATAAATATATACACAAGGTGTGATAAGTTTGGATAAGGTAAACATAAGTGATCAAGACATAGCGTTTACTGTACATGTAAAAAGAAAATATTATTTATGAACTGGTAGAAATACATAGGAAAATAATTTATTAAAATTAATTAACCAGAATAACATGGCATATGACATGCAATGTGTTTTTAGCTACATTTAGGAATTTATAAACTGGTCGCAGTTTATTAAAGGTATCAGTCCCTATGCGATTTATTAGGAATACGTTAGTGAATATACGTGAAATGAGCAAACCATTTAAGTTTTGTTCTATGTTTGAAGTAGACGAATACATTATGTTTTCGAATGGAAAATTTCTTCACACCTGTATCTTATCCACCCTTGATACATTTTCTCCCTAGAAAAACGAATCAACCCGTACCAACAGACTAAGTTTATATAGTTAAAAGAATTAATTTATGTAGATTAAATAGATTTCGGATTAATATAATGAATTTATATAAGACTGTATGACAACAAAAACATTTGTATGTATCTTAAAGTCAATGGAAAAATTAACAAGCTCGGTTCTGTTCAACATTAATTACAAGTAACGACGAAACGTACAAAGAAACCATTGAGAATTGTGTTTGTAACATTTTACCACTTTTCTTAATATAGTATGTGGAGGCAAACTAGTTAATATAATCTAACGCTTACACGTCATTTTTGGATACCATATTTGGACATATGCAAATCGGACGTTTGACACGATTGACATGTTAGGTGATGACGCTAAAATGAGCCATTACGTTGGAATAACACTCTAAGTTGGTTCAATGATAGATAAATAAAAAATATTCATTTTGGTCAATAAACTTTGATTTTATTTTATGCAACAAAACATTGAAGCAAATCACAACAGACTATGTGATGACGTAGAAAAATAATATAGTACCCTAACTGGTTCATTTTTAAAAGTTACATATATCAACATTAAATTTAAGATTTCACAAGTTGTTTTTTGTGGTTCCAGATGTTCAACACTTAAAGGTGGCCACATTGTGCACGGTACAATCAAAAGCAATTCAAATAGTCAAACATCAGATCCTACCTGTTAAGTGAGTCGTCATATATACTCCATTTGAAAAGCGCATACGTTTACAGTTCGTTGTTTATGGTCTGTAAAATCTTTTCAACTTGGTATCTTATCTTCTTCGTAAAACATGCCATATTTATATTTTCCCTTCACGTTTTCTATTCATAAACAACTGGATCACAAAAGTGCGTCCATGACTTTCAATATTACCTCAATAAAGTTTGGAAGGTCGCCGTGTTCTCTAATATTTAGAAATTCTACCGTTTCGTCGGTTTTGCAGTTAAAAGTTTTTCAAATGTTTTGTGGTAACCGTGCAGATTTATTAATACAATTGATACATTTTGTTCCTTACATGTATCGACTACGGATATTCATCTGTGATTAGTGTTATGTATCCCTTGTTCTAAACTGGGTAATGATCATTCCATTTTCTGTTTTCATTTGGAGTGACATGCTAGTCTTTAAGCTTATAAGAAACCTTTAAACTATGGATGCTAATGTTTGAGTATTTTGTAAAATAGTTAAAGTCTTCAGTTCCTGTAAAGACTTGAAATTTCTTGTCGCAAAAGCATATTGCCTAAATAAACGTTGTCTTCATGTTTTACCCTTTTGGAAAATGTATTTGAAAGTATTTGTATATCACTGGCTATTTTGTGTCCAGCTCAAAAGTATTTTAAGACATTACTTAACACTGTCAAATGTATTTGCATCCATTGTCTTTGTTTTCAAAATTGCTTGACATCTATTTGTGTCTGGCACCTGAGATCTACATAACTAACATACATTCTCTTGTACGGAAATATTTTCTCACTTGTCTGTGTAAAGTGAACGTAGATTACTGAGTTAACCATTCCTTCAATCCTTTGAAACATATAATTGTTTCAGATTTACTTCAAATTTCGCCATTGTCTGGGTTCATTCTAAAGTAGCTACTTTTAATTGCTTTATATGTTGAGTGACCGTTTGTTTGATTAAATCTACATTGTTGTCCGTCAATCTATATCTGAAATTGCCAAATTTGTATATGATTGTCCTGGTAAAATTTATTAGATCTTTAATCAGTACTATGAACTGTAATTTGTTGATTTACCTATTTTGTGTACTTAGTTTAAATCACCAAACTAACCCATCATTCTTTTGATTGTGGTGATGTAAAACAAAAGTGTTATTCTATCACGGCATGTAAACAGATAATCATTATCCCTCCTATTCAGCCAATATTATATTTACTTTAACTCGTTGTCAAAAGTTTGAATTCAATACAGCATAACTTTTGCCAATATCTTTTATGTAAAACAAATTTCAATAGAGAACTTATATTTTGCATGTTAGTATTGTTATATTCTAACACGAGTGGCTTGATTTAATGAACTACTTACTAGTCGCTGGAATTATTAATGTTCGTTGTCTTTGGTGCACACAGATAAACTAAACTAAAGTAGGTCACCTCACCAGATATCTCTTTGTCGTATCTACTTATTAAATAATAGGAACATTTTAAAAAGGGAAAATGTTCGATATGATTATAGCATATGTTTTGTCTCTTACTATTGATCGCATATTTAGGCATATTGAAAATTATAGATAAAAAGCTCGAGTACATCAATGTGTATGGTCCTTACAATTTTACATTCTTAACACAATATTTTTTTTTAAATTGTTTTTTAGCACGACATAGATTTAATATATTTAGTGAGAGTACTGTAAATTAAAATTTCACAAAATGAGCCAATATTTAATGCACGCAAAAATATTTCGATTTGCAAATAAATTATCCGTTTTGCCACTCTGACCGAAGAAACTGGTGATCCAAACTTACCGTAGATTTATTATAATGCATGTATTTGTTGACCGCAGCTGTTGACAAATGCAATATTATTTTAGTCTTACCTAAATGACAATTAACGCCGAAATACCCGGATTTACAGGTGCAGGTATAGCTGTTACCGTAACTTACACACGTACCTCCATGCTTGCACGGGTTAATATCACAATACTGTTTGCCTACAAAATAACGGGAAAGTCCCACGTTTAAGGTAACTACACAAAACGAAGCTGCAAAGTACTTCGAAATAATTGCAGAACAAATCACTTGATGGATAAGAATATCATATTTAAAGAAACATTTGTTTTAACAATAATGTATGAACGTTTGACCCTATTTTGTATAAACATAACTAATTTAATGTAAAACCAGTTAAAATGTCTTTCCCAAAGCTTGGAACATATCTTCCCTGCTTTAGCTGACTCTGTTTCAAAGTATTAATACACCATGACAATATCCATTAAAAGACTTATCAGATTTGGCTTGAGTTACTTATATTGATTATTAGTATATCTTGTGTTAGTGATCAGTACCAGAACAGAAAGATTCTTTACTTCATTTTCTATTCGCTTGAGGCTAAACGAGAAACCATTTTAAAATCTGAGCAAACATAATCAAGAAGCTATTCGATCAACTGTGTGCATTACCATCTAAAACATGTTAAAATCTGAGCAAACATAATCAAGAAGCTATTCGATCAACTGTGTGCATTACCATTTAAAACATGTTTAGTTTCAAACATAAACTTAAAAGTTTCTAAACTTTCAATGATCTGCCCATTGTAATTTCTTGTAGAGAGTAAATTACTGACAGATGGTCTGCCCATTGTAATTTCTTGTAGAGAGTAAATTACAGACAGATGATCTGCCCATTGTAATTTCTTGTAGAGAGTAAATTACAGACAGATGGTATGCCCATTGTAATTTCTTGTAGAGGGTAAATTACAGACAGATGGTATGCCAATTGTTATTTTTTAAAAAGGTAATTTTCGATGCATATTGCAGACCTATGATCTGCTTATTGTTATTATTGTAGAAAGTAAATATCGATACATATTGCAGACAGATGATCTGCTTATTGTTATTATTGTAGAAAGTTAATTTTGATACACTCGCAGCTACTGTTTCTTTGAAGAGCTGCGTAGCAATACAGATGTATCCTTGTCAAGGCATGAACCGTTATTTCCCATGCAAAATGTTATATTTATTTATAATACAGGAATTTAGATTGTAGACACATAATACCTTTAATGGTTTTCTATTCCAAAATATGTTTGAGTAGACCTATTTCCTAATCAGCAGTTACCTTTTACTCAAGTACTGATGTGGTAAGATAACATAATCTTTTTCTTGTATTCGAGACTCTAGGCACATCAACACTTTCAATATCGGAATTTATTTGGTGTAGCACTGGGATTCAATTGGAACGTCCGATAGAATTTTAAGTTATATTTGGGATTTAATTCACAGCGCTGAGCGCTCTTTTTAAAGTTTGACTTTCTATTCCTGGGAAATAAATTATTTGTTGAATTTTACAAAACGTCTTGGTTTTCGATCTTTTCTGTTCCATATTTTAATATCATTGAGTCGTAACACAATATAATCCGATATAAAGCTGCGGAACCTGGAGTATAATTCATTGTTGTTTGGTTTTCGTAGTTTTACTTTCTGAAGGATTAGTACGGTACCTGTGTATCTTGAATTTACCTCGCACTATGTATATGAATGAATAATGTATGGACCTTTTAGCTGTCAAATACAAGTACTTGCTTTCTGATGTAGATCAATTAAATACTTGGAACTCAAAATACTTTAGACTGAAGTGTTTATTTAGACCGTTATTACAGTATATATTATACCTGACCACTTTTGTATCAACGTAACTACTTGCACATTGCATCATGCATGCATTATACAACATGCATACGCATACATGTATTAACCGATCTACAAAGCTACTTGCACTTGGCATCATGCATGCAAGATGTGTATATATATTTCCCACCGTTTCCACGACAGTGTTTTCTCTCTCTCTCTCTCTCTCTCTCTCTCTCTCTCTCTCTCTCTCTCTCTCTCTCTCTCTCTCTCCCATCTTGTCTTAGTTGCAATGATATTAACATTATATTCTGTTTTCAACGTAGGCCAACTTTTATCAGGATATAACATATATTTCCAGTTATATATATATATATATATATATATATATATATATATATATATATATATATATATATATATATATATTCTAAATTATAAAGTGTGTTAACTATGGTAAAGTTTGCGACAAGGGGTGTGAAAGACTAGCTCCAGGATGATCGTAAATTCAACATTATATACATTTCCATAATAGTACAAACAATCTGTCATAACCAAACGTAAAATGCCAACTTGATTAGACACTATAGTGTACTAATCATGCGGACACTATAGTCATTATGATATAGTCACATACCAGCTTGAGAGATATCTGAAGCTCTGTTTCTGTCCACTAAGAGAAGTAATCCGACAAACAAGCAGATACATATCAGCATAATAACAGCTTTAAGGCGGCTTCCTGCGTGTTTCATCTGAAGCAGTGTATCTATCAACCTGATTAAAGCTGGCATCAAATTTGCAGGTGTGTTGTACAAACTGAATATAGAGATAATGTCAACCATAGATATGGTGCGTCACGTAACTACTTGAGATAAGTTAGGTGAAGGGTTCAAGGGCTTCATTTGAACTAGTCCAAACAACACTCACACTGGAACACTGTTTTATATCGCCTCCTTCTAGTAGGGAAAACAAGCTGACTAAATTTCTCTTTTTGGAGCAGTTTCCGAATCTTATGGAGCATGTAAATTTGATAGGTGGCGACCTAATTACTAGTATTCTTGGAGATTTCAGCTTTCACTTTAACTGTCTTGGAAAATCATACACGTAAAAAATCCTAGATTCCATTCATGTTTTCAACCTTAAACAGTCAGTTAACCATCCCACCTATAAACTTGATCAAATTTTAGACTGGTATCTTCATAGACCCGATGAAAATATTCTGCAATCCACCCTTGTATCCCACAAACTTGCATCAGACCACCTCTGCATTATATGCCATCTCGACGTATCAATCCCTAACCCCCTACCTTTATTTGCTACTAAGAGAAACCTCCGTATGATAAATAGAACCAATTCATGCATGACATCCAAGAAAACCTAACAGCTTACTTACATCATACAGCAGAACAATTCGATAACTGCCTGCGTTCATTGCTTGAAAGACATGCCCCAGCCACCAATGCATAGTATCAATACATAAAGTGATCTCCATGGTATATCATTGTTAGGGACCAGCTTCGCACTGCTAAAAGACACCGCCGAAAAGCAAAGAGGCTTTGGCTTTCCACTAAACGCACTATTGATAAACAAATCTGTGAAGAAATAAGAAGAACGCTACAAACATAGTCCATTTAGCCAAATTATCCCACTACAGTACTAAGATTACGGAGAGTTTCAGCAGGAAAGAGTTCAACATCGAGATAACCAGCAAACCAATGTCAAGGAACAAATGTACACCCCTTCCATCTACCTCCTCTCTAGTAGACCTTCCGGGCCAATTTGCAAATTGCTTCCGTGACAAAGTACAAACCATCAGAAATTCTCTTGACAACACAATTTCAATTGACTCGTCACCATACAGGTATGATACAGAATATCAGCGACAACTATTAACAGCATTTGAACCTGTCTCTATTGATTTAGTACGGACAATCGTGATGAAGAGTGCACCAAAGTCCCGTGAACTTGATCCAATTCCAACATCACTGCTGCTTAAGTGCTTAGACCCAATATTGCCTTCACTAACTGTTGTTATTAATATCTCTCTCTCATCGAGGGATTCCCATCATTTTTCAAACCTGCTATCGTAAAGCCTCTGCTGAAGAAACCAATACTTGACCTTAACGATTTAAAGAATTACCGCCCAGTTTATAATCTCCCGTTGATATAAAATATCTTGGAAAAGGTTTTTCTAACCCAACTTGTATCTCATTTGAATTCAAGCAGTCTTTTAGCAATGTACAGACTGCATATTGCCCTTGCCACAATACTGAATATATATATATATATATATATATATATATATATATATATATATATAGAATACAAATCATATGGCATATAACAGTCCTTTCAAATGCACTGGATCCAGCAAGGGATCACGTGTGTCAGGGAATGATTAAGATAAATGCAAAAAATTGACAAGCAACAATGCAAAACTAGTATCACTCTAGCCTGCGCGCTTTCAACTCTTAATGAGTCTTTATCAAATGCAAATACAGAACATAGACAAGACAGACAAGTAAAATACAAAAATCGTTTTTACAAAACTTTACATGCTTGTTTCTACAGGAATTCAACCTTTAAATTTATTATGTTACAACTAGTTTCTTTCAACTTGTTGCGGATGCTGTAAAATGTCTGTATTGACTAAGTTTCTCCGACATACTGCAGGCTACAGATCTTACATGTGATGAGATAAATTACATTCTCTGTTTTGCAGGTTTTGTTTGGACCATGTAAGTTTAGTTTTTCTCTCGTCACTGTGCCAGAAAAAGTCCTGGTTTCTATCATGTGTTGACAGGTTTTGCACCTTTTATCGCGACAGGGGTGGTCTTGATTAGTATTCAGTAACGGTAAATGACTGTAGTCGGCAACATTATTGATTCTCTAAAGTTTCATTAGATATGAAGCTCTCAGAAATAGTTTGCAACTGAAGCAAATTTCATAAGGCTTCTACAGCATTTAGAGCATTTAGAAGTTCACTCAATAAGACGTTGAAGTCCACTCAAATATTTTTCGAAGTCCACTCAATCAAATTAAACAGCCCGTTCAATAAAATTAAATAGCCCATTCAATAAAATTAAACAGCCGACTCAATAAAATTAAACAGCCCACTCAATAAAATTAAACAGCCCACTCAATAACATTTAGATCTTTACTCAGACTGAGTCTTCAGATTTGTAAGATTCAATTATTTCCAGTAGCATTGTAATGTGACTGTAGCGTTCTGCAAAGGTTGAGGTGGGGTACTTCCAAAGTATTGATTAAAATATTCTGAAAGTTCCACCTGGCTCGTGACTTCAAATTTAAATTAAAGAGCAAATAGGTATACGGCTCTGAGCCCCCAGTCAGAACTGCCGACGGTTAAATTATATATATATATATATATATATATATATATATATATATATATATATATATATATATATATATATATATATATATATATATATATATATATATATGTATATATATATATATATTTATATATATATATATATGTATATATATATATATGTATATATATATATATATATATATATATATATATATATATATATATATATATATATATATATATATATATATATATATATATAACACGAAGATGAAATTCAACAATAACAATTTAATGAAGCCTATAAATTTAAATGTCACACAATCACTCGTCCTTTAAGTGATAGCCTATTTCATCTTATGATTTACAGTGTGAGTTCGATTTTCCACCTGGCCTTTGGTTGTACTCATCTATTTATCCGATCCTCCCACTCCTCCTGGATTCTACCTCTCCCGACTTCTCTCCTCCCTTCACTTTCCTTCCGTTCTTTATCACGACTATTGGGACCACTTTCCCTGGTCTGTTCCCCAAACTTCCTCTCCAGATTTCCCCCTTTCCTTCTCTTCCTTCCGTCTATAACGGAGACACTGGGACCACTCACTAGTCTGTCCCTCGAAGCTTCCTGTGAAAATCACAAGGCGTTAACATAGGGTTTATCACATCTCACCTCACACTAAATCATCAATTAACCATCAGATAAGGCTATTACCTTTTAGGACACGCATACATACACATCGAAATTCCCACACACTCTTACATGGAAACAATAGCGTAATAGCACGATATCATACATATATCCATACATCATATCACATAAGTATATCTAATATATATATATATATATATATATATATATATATATATATATATATATATATATATATATAATCTCTTTGTACTTACAATATTACGACAGCCAGACGTATGTCTGTACACTACACTCCCACAAGCGTACACAAATATTCAAATATTCATATTATTAATTTCTCACAGTGAAATCATTTCAAAGATACCATTCAATTTCTATAATTACATGGATAATGTGCTATAGTACTATAAAATAACCACATAGCAAATTATAATAGTATTAATTCTTACGACGGCTAGCAAGCAATACGATTCTTTACAAATAGGAACCCATTCTTCAAAATATACAAACATATCAACATCACAAAATGATTACTCCTACTACGATTTTAGTAATAATACGTATATACCCGATCTACAATTAAATGCAGTCGCAGACAGCAAAGATCGAACAAATAGCTCACTGACCTTTTTAGAAGCTACACTTAGAATCCTGTTCCTAAGGTTTTTCCGCCAATTAACGTATGGCCGCCGGAGTTCCAATTCTTCAGACAATCTCTAACGGATGATCGAGAACTAAAGCTAGTCGGCCGGTTAAAGATATTATATTTTAAAATGAATCAGGGTCCAACCCCTATCTCGATTCTGATTGGGTAGCGCTGGGATCCTATCCACTCGACTTATTCAATCTGGCGGTCCGTCAGCGTATCCAGAAGATAAGGCACGCCCACTCCTTCTGTCAGCTTCTTTGATGTACAAAACATCCTTCCAGCCCAAGGTGCTAATTACACTTCTGACGGGCTTTGGTCAGCTTACTCTCTTAACTATGGCAAACTTACGTAAGGGATGGTGTTAGCCTGCGGTCACGTGTAACAATAAACAGTGGCTTGTCCGACTTACTTGATAACACACGGTTCTAATTTAATTTTGGGTCGGGCAACGCCACAGTGACATTTATATTCAACATGAATCGTATTTAATATGTTTATGACATTGGATGTAAAGTAGTTTGAAACGTTAGATGTTATTAAAATATTGTTCAAATAAGAGTTGAATTTGGAAAAATAGGGATGCATTTTGATGTGACACTAGCTACCACCTGATTACATTTAAGTTCCTAGTGCAACTGCGTCATTTATTAAATCGAGAAGATTGTTATGTCTAGATGTATGATGTAAATCTGCAAAACACAAAATATGATTTGACCACTATGGAAGGGAGATTGGATATCAAACGGCATGTCTGTTTATCGGTCTTTCAAGAGTTGACAACATTTATATTGTTTAATTTGTTCATCTGAGAATGAATGCATGATTAAATATTAGAGATACAAGCGAGTTTCGCTCCAAACACACATCTCCGATGTAGCATTGCAAACTTAAATCTTGTATGTTTGTAATATTTGTTTATTACTGTAACTTGTAATGTTCATATGTAGTCAGCATATTGGATAGCTGATTTTGTATAGGGGAAGAAATTCTAATTTTAGACATTAATAGTCAGCAGATTGCATAGTAGCTATGGATGTGTGTTGTCAAGTTAACAAGTTGGGGGTAATATTAGAAGAATGATGTTATTTCACACCGGATGGTTAGTTCGAGTGAGTAGAAAAACGAAAAAAGCTAAATCCATATAAAGTTTGCAAGGGACCAAATATTGACATTTGGTGTGCATCTATGCTTAGCATCTAAAACAATTGTTACAATAATGATAAACGTGGACAACTCACTTGAGTCGAAAAGTTCAAGAACTGCGTCCAAAGTATTGCCAAGATTAACCTTGTTAAATACCATATATACGCTTTAGAAGACGCTGCCAATATAGACGACAAATATAGTTTGACTCACAGTTTCATTTATCACTAATTTTTTCTTTTAGCAGATATTTTTTTAGTAAGAAACCATCAGTTTGATACTTTACAAATTTCAGTCTGGCATAACCTGGCATAACCTAAATCTTTAGAAATGCTATTTTGGGCAAAACTAGGCTAAACAACTCTTTCGTCACCCCTTATTTATTGTATATAAGATTGGAACTCATACTGGAATGTAAATGCAAACGTTTACATCTAAAATAATGCCTAGGCAGAAACCAATATACATCAACGTGACTTCGCATAAGCAAGAAGCTTTCAAGCTGTAACAACTCGTTACTAATTGTACTTCTAGCTACCTATAGTAACATATATTTTGATTTTTATCATATAGCTTGGTTCATACGGCATTTAGAGTGCTTTTTTATTGAGCTATATAAAGCCAAAATATCGTTGTGGAAAAGGTGAAGTTGGACTACTTTGCCATTGCAAGAGAAAAACAGATTGACATTTGGTGTGCATCTATGCTTTGCATATAAAAAGATTGATACAATAAAGATAAACGTGGACAATTCATATTAGTCGAAGAGTTCAAGAACTGCGTCCAAAGTGTTGCCAGGATTAACCTTGTTAAATACCATATATGCAGTTTAGAAGACGCTGCCAATATAGACGACAAATATATTTTTACTCAGTTTTATTTGTCACTAATTTGTCCTCTTAGCAGATATTTTTAGTAAGAAACCATCAGTCGGATACTTTACAAATTTCAATCTGGCATAACTTACATGAATCAAATTTATGATAAGACTGATCAGAAATCCTTAACTCTCCCTACACTCACTTTTTACAAGAAAATATGGCACGTTATTTGTTATTGCTATAATTAACAAAAGCAACATAATAACGACAGAGTTAATCCAAATAATATTTTTTCTCAGACGTTAAGGCCAATGTAGCGTATTGGAAATATACATTTTTTGGATCAACCAGAGCCCAGTCTGACTTTATAATTGAAAAATATGAACCACTCATATTAAAGGTTTCTATATGACTTATTGGTGATTCTGCCAATCATATTCACTTAATAAGTAGATGAACCACTAAAAGTATTTTAATATCAGGTACGTTGCCTTTGTCTGAGAAGTCTTTTTCTAGTCAAGGGTTCTTTTTCAGAGAGTAGAATGTGTTTATGTAAAAATTGACTGCATTACGTTAATATGTAGTTACGCGACCAGTGACTATCAGAATCTGGTTTATTTGCCCATCGCGGTTATTCATTTATTTTAATTCAATGATTTAGCTGATGAGCCGATTGCGGTTTGTCAACCTGTAGCTTGCAAGCCTTGTTTGGATCAAAAGGTTGATCCTATTGAAGTCGAAATAACTGATTTATACTCCACTTGCGCTGTTACTAGCGCTATGGCAAAACAGCTATTGAGAATGATATTTGTAAGGACAATTTTTATTTGGATTGCACATTTATTAGTCAGACTTTTGATGAGGTCACCTTGCTCCTGGTGTTAATCAGTGATAAGGTGTCGATCATTGTGATCACCTTTTTAATTTTCATTCTCTCATTTCTAATCAGGGTGACAAACGACAATCACTTGTGGTTAAACAGAATAATACCCTGAGGTCTCCTGTTTGTTTCAGAGGGCTATTAGCAAAACTGAAGCAGCAGTGGTACCAACTTGCAATTTTGTGACAAATCGGGTCTTTATGAGAGAATGGAGACCACCTGATTTAACCGCAGGAGACAAGCGATATGTGAGCCATCGCGTTTTCGTTCCTAAATTGCGTAGACAGGAACTTCTTAGTTTAGCCTACAAAACTCCAATCTCTAGTCATTTAGGAATCAATACGACTCATCAGAAGAGCTTAAATCAGTTGAATTGTTTCTGATATCAAACTTGATGTTTCCAGATACTGTAGAAGTTGTTAAGATATTAACTTCTTTTTGCAGATGATTCAGAGATTAGTCTTCTTGATAGTGTCTCTGATTATGATGTAGCAGCTGTTACTAATGTTTCTCCTCACTCACAACAAGAAGGTAAGGTATAACATAAATACAAAGCAAAGAACATTTGACCCTGGTGATTAAAAGATGTTTATCTTTCCCATACCTCAAAATCCACTTTAGTTTATATAGTATGGTCCTTATAGAGTTAAAACAGTGACTGAAATTATATAATTTATGCACTAATGTGAGATGGAAAAAGAAACAACTCCTCCACGTAAATATATTATGAGAAAATGTTGATTGAAAAAAACCTCTTCATCAATTAGTAAATTTAGTGTTAACTGTCCCACACAATACAGATTGAAATGATGGAGTGTAACCATACTGTAGTGACGTTGGTTTATCCAGTCTTCGAAATTAATAAATGCTGAACAATCTGAACCAAAAATGTTGAGATTAAACATTATACACGTGTATTCTTACAGCATGAATCCTGTCAAGACAAAGGAACTTGAATATATGTTGGAGAAATGATTTGATTTAATCATGCAATTTATACTGCAGTTCATGGTGTATTTTTATGTCGAAAATAGATAATAATTTCCGTAAGAGCACTGGCAACAGAAAAGTGAAGAGTGTTTTCAAAGCAGATTCATTTCCAAAACCAAGACGTGATGAATGTATTGACAAAATTGTATAAGAAAAATATGTCACCTACTTCGACCTGTGAAAAGACTTCTGACTGATTCCACGTGTGGAGAGAATATACTAAATTTCAGCATTACCAACCCCCAATTGACTCAAGCAATAATAAGTAATCCTATTTTGGATGAAAGTTCTCCTCAGCATTCCAGCGTTTAATGAACATGGTAACATCTGGTATAGATGACGTCACCAAATTCAGCGATAAATGAAAAGATAATTTGAATACCATCCGGAAATTCTTTGATCGGTAAACTTTACAATTAATTTAAATAGAAGTTAATAATAATAATAATAATAATAATAATAATAATAATAATAATAATAATAATAATAATATTTAAAGAGGGTACCACAATTAGCTAAGAAGTAATCTACCTTGAGGCCCTCATACAAGGAATTTATTTATTCCAGCAGCATCTCAGAAGCCACTGGATATATTGGGTTTGGAAGATGGAAATAGAGTGGGCATTGCTAATCTCAATTGGAATACTATTCCAGAGCAAAGTTCAAGAGTATTGGGAACTTCTTTTGAATAATTCCTTATTTGGTTTGGGAATTTTATACTGTTTTGTAGATATTGATCACAAGTTGGTTTCCTGAGATTGCACTGCATTCTTAGGACACATTGTAGAACATAGCTTAAGCCAGTAAAAGTTAAGGCTAAAGCTATCTCTGAATTGAACGTATCTGTCAGTTAAAGCAGCTGACGCGATTTTGTGTGTAACATCTTTGGTGTTATTTCTCTCAAAAACTGAGAAAGCACTAGATAATTATTCTTATATCGAGGTGTTTGGGTTTTCATTTTAGTTTACACCACTTTGAAGTGTATTTTAATTCAGATCCTTCAACAATTATTGAAATCAGTAATTACAACCACCCTTACTTTCATCAACAAAATGAAAACAAAAGTCAAAGATTATTGAGGTTGAGATTGATTTGCAAGAATACAACATAAAATTTAGGTACATCAAGGGAAAATAAACCTTATCAGAAATGCACTTTCACTTGTAAAGTCGTTTTGTATTGATTTAATTTATATATGTTTTTTATAATTCACAAGACATCTTCCGGTGTAATTTTATTCTTATTATCTCATGTGTGTTTGATATGGAAGAAGAAAGCTTTATAACATACATTTTTTTTCCCGTAGTTAAAAGAGATATGTATATCTATATGTTTTGTAACTGTTAGATCATGATTGTATTTATAGTATGTGTAATTTGTTTATCACGACCGTATATTGTATCGATCATCTGAAACCATGCTATTAGATAGCTTATTTTGTCCATGGGTTAATATTATATTGTTTGATATTAAGCGTGCCTATATATTGAATAGGATCTATACATACATGCTGTCAAGTTTCTCATAGTAACCCTGATGACAACTTTGGGCTAAATATCATGCCTGGTGGGGTCAGGTTGTTCTTAGAAGAATCGTGTTATTTCCCACCTGTTGGGTAAGTGGCTTGAGCAGATATTGTGAAATGTTAGATTCAGTAGAAAGGTCTCCCACGTGGGGTATATTGCGACACACTGTTGTAGTAGACATTTGGAGGTGTACATAAGGCTAGTGCGAGCAATTAGTGTTTCCTATTGTTGATTACTATTTGCGAGTCTTTTTTTCTTGTGCTCTTGGTGCAACGTAGGTCTTCAGAAGTATTCAGTGATGTGTTTAGATACTTTGAGCGGAGATATCTTCTTGCCACTTGAATTATAAAGTGCTCATTAGACTACAATATATTATGGAAATATTGTGATACGCACATTCTATCATCTGAAATTCATTCAAAATATTCCAATCATTCGGAATACTTAGGATTATCTGTAATTCAATTCATAAAACTGCAAGTTGCCATTAAATCTTCATTGTATATCTTGATAATTATATTATTTTCTAAATTTTACAAAATCTGTTGGTTTCGCTTTTTTCCACTTAGTTTATGACTATATAGTTGTAAACTAATAAATTTCCCATATAAAGTAACACATGAGTATTACAAAAAAAGAAACAATCAAACATTGCTACAAATAAATAAATAAATAAATAAATAAATAAATAAATAAATAAATAAATAAATATGTATAATTTTTTTAGGACTGGCACCAGTAAGACAACTTGGACAAGACGTAATTAAGTAAAAATAAGCTGCATTGTGTGGTGTATTGGTGGAATTTGTAATAGACAAAAACATTTTGTATGTTAATACAACTATATATATATATATATATATATATATATATATATATATATATATATATATATATATATATATATATATATATATATATATATATATATATATACATATATATATATATATATATATATATATATATATATATATATATATATATATATATGGTATACATATCATATGGCGAATAACAGTCATTTCAATTGCATTCGATCCAGCAAGGGATTACATGTTTCAGGGATTGATTAAGATACATGCAATAACTGACAATAAACAGTGCAACACTAGTATATTCTTCCATCGCTTTAAAATAATTTGTTCTCTATGGATATATTTTTAAAAATTACTAACGCACAGGGTCCCTGGGAGCGTGGGACACGATTGGGACATGTCGGTCCAATCTGCCAAAGGCCGGCGCTGCATCTATATTAATGAAGAATATTTAAAATGGTCAGTTAAACAAAATCTTGGTTAGTATTATCCAAAAGATTTGAACAGTAGTTATTTCCAGATCAATGTTATTATAAGTTACAGTTCGGCTAATAATTCTGTAGAGAGATTATGATTCCGCAGTGAGAATAATAACTATTCCCACTTGTTTATGTTCCTATTTCCATTGAAATTACATACGTGTACAATGAGGGTGCCCCGAGTGGCCGAGTGGTCTAAAGCGTTCTCCGTTACGGATCTCTGCCATCTCATCTATGCCTGCGTGGGTTCGAGTCTCAGATTTGGCAAAATGTGAGTATGTGAGAAAGCTGGCCATGAGCTTCTCGTGGGTCGGTGGTTCTTTCCGGGTTTTTTCCCCGGGTTCTTCCTCCACCAATAATACTGGCCGCCATGTATAGCCTATCGTGTGCTGCAGAATGGCGATAAACCCTACAACAACAACAACAACGTGTACAATGATACATCAGAGCTACAGCTTTGTGATTAAGAAACATTACTGTATCTTTGTAAATCTGAGAACATTACCAGCTGTCTCTGTATACATCAAAATAAGAAAAAGAAAATTACATATTGTATGACATGCAACACAATAACATCACAATCACCATCAACGAAAAAAAATGTGCATGTGTTTAAATACTGCTCGAAACAGCAAATTGAAACATTTGTTTTCTCAATGGAGATTGATGATGGGTATATATATATATATATATATATATATATATATATATATATATATATATATATATATATATATACTACATTCACTCATTTATATATTTATTTATCAATTTATGTATTTTTAAAATTTATTTTCTTGATTTACTTGATGCCAAAAAGTTAGTGAATACAGTAGATAGGAAGATAAAACGGCTCATTGTTTATTTGAATCTCACATTAATAATTAAAGATATCTAATATGTTATCGACTTTTTGCATTAACGTCTTATTGAATAAAATACAAGATTTTAAAACTAGTCGTTTTTGTATAGTTATAATTAATTCAAAACATCATTGCTTATATTATTATAGTTTGGTTTTACAATGCAAATAATTGAAGCAAAAGTGAAATTTGATATTAATGGGTGTGACGAAACCGTTAACTTACTTGAACCTTTCTTGAGGCTGACATTTGCAATTATTTTAAGAGAAGAAGTGGTTTGGAATGTATAATGCATGACGTTTTCGAAGCATATGCTGAACGCCAGTCTTTGCTTATAAAGCGATGCAAAAAAGCTGATATATAGACCGATTTATAGCTCTCACATTAAAACTAATACGTTTATATTGGCCCAAATCTCCAGATATAAACATATTGTTGGTAGAATATATAACATCTAGTAACCACTGGCAATATTTTCTAACTACTGGTTCCATAATGACTGCGTTAAAACATCCCAACATTTCACAGCCATGATACAAAATTGTAGATACAACATAATCAAATAAATCACACAAAATATTCACTAGACATTGACTATGCCGATGATCAATGAGTTGCGTGTCTCTCAAAACGATATAGCAAGGTAGTCAATCCAACCTAGGTCGCCTGGGAGGGTATCGAAACCTCGATGTTTGCATTACAAATACGATGCTCTACCATCTGAGCTACCACGGCTCCACGCGGTGAAATATAATCCAATATAGACTTACAAGTCGCAAACCGAAATTTGCTTTTTACTCTTAACGATTGCTTACAAAAATGAAGGCATTTGAACTGAACAATTATTAAATTTTAAAACATGTTCCAATATTATATGTTTAGTGAAAAGGTAACCTTTTGGTAAAAGTGAAATAATGACAAGAACGAAAATGACCTAATTTATTTCACAAGTCAACGAAAAGGTTATTAAAATATAAGTAAACTAACATACTAAGGAAATAAAAGTTCTTATTTAAATTATATGAACAATGTTCAATAGTCCAATATAGGCGTACAAGTCGCAACCCCAAATTAGCTTTCAACTATAAACGATCGCTTGAAAATTTAAACATTTGAACTGATCAATTATTTAATTGACTTTAAAGTTGCAATAGAAATGTGCTCAGATTTTATGTTTAGTGAAAAGATAACTTGCTTTTAAAAAAAAGTCAAATAATGGCAAGAACGGAAATGACCTACTTTCTTTAACAAATGAACTTACAGGTCATTCAAATATAAACAAGCCTAATTTAATAAAGGAAATAAAAGTTCGTACTTAAATTACACGAACATTTTTAAACAGTTCACGAGTTTGCATCATACTGAGACCTAGATAAAAAAAAATCAATCGGTTTGACCCAGACTCAGTTATTTGGTAGAAATGACAGCAAGATTTATAAAAGTTACCGAATAATTTGATTTCCCTATATCACAAAGGAAAATAAAGAAAATAGAACTTGCTGTATTGCGAATTAAATACAAATTGTAATACAAGTTGTAAAACAGAAGTCCTATCAATAAAAAGTTCAAAGTGAATCACAGTTCAAATCCCGATGACAATCCAAAATGAAAGACGATGACGTATGCATTAGTCAGCGTTGTACGGATGTGTTAACAATCTCTTGTTGACTAACAGAAAGTATTATTCCAGTGTTTAATTTCCGTATAAATTCCAATAAATGTCTTTGTCCAAGAAATAATTTGAGTATTTTTATATTTCCAGGGAAAACAATCACTTGCATTCAATAATTTGAAGAATGTTTTTTTTTTTGCATCAACCTGGACACAAAACAACTTTACGTATCGAATGTTGAAGCACGACTGAAAGAATTCTTATCATATCAGTTGGGTGATTAACTAAAACGCAAACCAAAAGTTCATCCTTCTGAAGAAATAGAAGTTTGTTTGCGAATTAACACGTGCCTCACGTCACGTAGTCCAGATATGACCTTGATCCTACTTAATGATTCTTACTCTGAGTAAGAAGTTTAAAATTTGAAACTTTTTTTACCACAACTGTCAGAAACTGGATACAATGTTTATATTATTAGGTATTTACATCGATGATATATATAAAAACATAATCATTCAATTCAAACAGAACTAAACTTAATTCTGAAACAAATCAAGTCCAGTAAACAATATTACATTACAATAACATATAATGGAATACAAAATGTAATACTCAACAAAACAATTAAATTAAATATAAATAACAATGTTATAATTCTTCATTTTTCAACCTCAATTACACCTCGTAATGTCATCTTTGATTTTTTGCATCACTTGACGCGTTTATTTTTTTTCTTTAATTGCAGAGTACTATGAACAACGTGTGGGCAGTGGGCAGATGTTCACATTTGCACGGAATACAGACGACCCCGCCCTCCACGAGTCCCCTGCTGCCTTGCAGGTTAGGTTTTGGATAACCAAAGGCTAGCCGAGTTTAGACGGCGAGCGATCGGCGCCGGTTAAACAACTGATCTAGCTCACTAGTTGTATGTAGGGTGCGGTAATGCCCTTGGTAGTTAAAATTTATCCAAAACGGTGGAGGAGTCTCGAGGAGACTTTTATATATATCATACATATGCTAGAGAACTAGCTTAGCGAGGAGAGGTTGGGTGGAGCCGCCTCGTGAAAGGACCACAGGAAACAAGCATGAGAGGACAAACAAACAGAAAAGAATGACAGCTGGGCGGTCGCCTGGACAAACAAGCGCCCCGTTGTAGGTCTAGAGCAACCCTGGGATCTAGTCCGAGAAGTGGGTTACAGGGAAGGAACGGAGGAAAAGAGAGACTAATTGATGCGAAGCATGGTGTGTCAATCGGCACATGGAATGTGAGGACACTCTGGAAAGAAGGGAGCCTGGAACTTTTTGTCAACAGAATGAATGACTGGTTTAAATGTGATGTAATTGGTTTAGCAGAGGTGCGAAGAACTGGTCAAGGAATAGTGGAATGCGATGGCCACACATTATTGTACTCCGGAGAAGAGAAGAAACGTCAAGGAGGTGTCGGTTGGCTTTTATCGAATATGGCATTCAGAAGCCTAGTCGATTGGAATCCGATATCGTCAAGGCTGATCAGCGCTAGGTTTATTGGTCAAGGACACAACATCACTATCATCCAAGCGTACGCACCGACTACAGACTATAATGATGAGGTAGTCGATGAATTCTACAAGACGTTGCAACATGCAATCGGCAGCGTACCAAAAAGGGACATCAAGATCGTAATGGGCGACTTCAATGCACATTTTGGAACAGACAACATCACATAGAATGGAGTATTGGGACGCTACGGCTATGGATCAATGAACGAAAGAGGTGAACGACTACTCCAATTCGGCAGGCTAAACAAACGAACATAAGCCTTCGAGGAAATGGACTTGGACATCACCCGGTGATCAAACGCGGCAGATGATCGACTATATCATGATTGGCCGAAGATGGAGGAGCTGCATCAACAACGCACGCAGTTACCCAAGTGCAATAGTGCCAAACGTGATGAATGATCACAATCTTGTGATGGCAAACTTCAGAATAAGATTCAAGGTTCAAAAAAGGACACATACGAAGAAGGTGGACATTGAAAGGCTCCGTATTCCTGAAGTCAAAGAACGATATGAGATAGCGATCAAGTATCGCTTTCAACATGATCGAAAAGGAAAGCCTAGATGAAGCACTCGAAATTGTTAACCGTACGATAAAGGAGGCAGCTAAAGTAGAGATTGGTTTCAAGAGGTACAAGAAAGATCCATGGATCAGTGACGAGGTATTCAACCTGGCTGACGAGCAACGGGCAATAAAAGCGAAGATAAATAAGAACCAGATAAATCCGAAAGTTAAAGATTGGAAAGGTTAATACACACAGCTGAAGAATGTCATAGACAATAAGGTTGAGGAATGCCGTGAAGAATGGTTTAACAAACAGTGCCGTGAAACGGAAGAAGCAAACCGCAAGAATGACATGCGATCTCTCTTTCAAAAGGTCAAAACGCTCAAGAAAGGTGTGAAACTGAAAGATAGTCGTAGAAACATTAGAGACAAGGATGGTAACCTACTCACAAAAGATACAGACATTCTCCAAAGATGGCACGAGCATGGTAAGAGCCTCTACAACGCAAAGATAGAAACAGACGAGAGCGTACTCGGACAACTTTGACCAAACTGTAAGAGGGATGACCTTGAACCGAATCTCCTTGAAAGTGAAGTGAGGAAGGCTATTGCAAAGATCAAGCCACGTAAAGCTCCTGGAATTGATGGCATCGAAGGAGAACTGATAAAGGGAGGTGGACAAACGGTAATACGAATTATGCACAAGATCTGCAACAAGGTTTGGGATGCTGGAGAATTCCCAACACTTGGGACGAAGTCTCTTGTAGTCACCATCTCGAAGAAAGGGGACACTACCAAATGTGAGAATTACCGAACGATTAGCCTCATTTGCCACGCAAGTAAGATCATATTGGAGATAATCAGGAGCCGAATGAAGAATACAATTGAAGCGCAGATGTCGGAAGAGCAAGCCGGTTTCAGATCAGGAAGAGGCACAATTGAACAAATTTTCTCACTGCGATTGATAGCAGAGAAGTACCTCGCGTTGCAGGACAAGGAATTGTACTTGATTTTCATAGACTTCAAGAAAGCCTTTGATCGTGTATGGCACCAAGGCTTGCGGAGGGTACTACACCATTATGGCATACATCCAAAGCTGGTCAATCTCATTGAAAATATGTACAAGAGAACGCAAAGCGCTATCAGAGTTGGAAACGATGTGAAGGAATGGTTTCGGCAATTGATTGGAGTGCGACAAGGCTGCATTTTATCTCCAGATCTATTTAACATCTAGCTGGAACATATTATGCGAGAGGCACTCGATGGCCAAGAAGACGTTGGGACACGCATAAGTGGCAGAACAATTAACAACTTACGTTATGCCGACGACATTGGTCTACTGGCCGAACTGCTCGGACAAGCTCAACTCCTTCTGGACAAAGTCGATGAGATCAGCGCAAGGTATGGACAAGAAATGAGTGAGAACAAGGCAGAATGGATGCTAATGAGTACCAAAGAATACGCGGGAATAGTAAAAAGGAGAATTGAGAAGGGACTATTGCTTAGAGGAAAGAAACTACAGCATGTGGACAATTTTAAATACCTTGGGACTACCTTGACTGAAGATTGCAGAAGCGCGAAGGACATCGAAATACGTACAGCCATAGCCTTGAAAGTGATGAGCGAGTTGGACAACATCTGGAAAAACAAGTATGTCAAGAGTGAGACGAAAATGAGGCTATACCGAGCTCTTATAGTCCCAAGTGCCCTGTACGGGGTGCGAAACTTGGACACTTAGAAGCGCTGAGGAGAGGAAACTACTTGTGTTCGAGATGGCGGCGCTTAGAAAGATTCTAGGAGGTCACATTATGGACAGGATGAGAAATGAAGACATCAGAAAGGCTCTTAATCAGACAGAGACAATAGTGCAAAAAGTGCAAGAGAGACAACACCAATAGCTAGGACACGTGATAAGGATGGATAAGAACAGGATAGCGAATATTGTACTGCATGGTAGAGAAGAGGGAACGGCGAAAGTAGGGCGTCTGAGAACGACATGGATGAAATCTGCACTCGCTAGATACGACGTGGAGAAGCAAGTTATAATGAGGACTGCACAGGAGAGAGAAGAATGGCGTTTGTTGTCAACACATGCAAGAGCCCACGTCGATGAAGTGCAAGAGAAATTGTGCAGAGATATGGCGGAGAAGAAGAAGAGAAGAAGAAGATGAACAACGTCTTATGTGATGACTGCATACGAAACGTGGATGTATTCAGGATTGAAATAGAGTTGCATTTATTTTATTTTTTAAATAGGGAAGCAAATATTATTGGAGGAAGCTCAAAGAGCAATTATTTACGATACATCTACCACTGTTAGTTTAGTCGTGATTATGTCTATTATTTGTAAAATTATGTATCGGCGAACCCATGTTTTCAGAAGAGTAAACTCATTTTTCTATCATGTATCTCAGGTTTTGGAATAAACAATGGTACCCGAATATGTAAATACTTGTGATGACCATATAAACTCCGAAATGTTTTAATTATATAAAGCTATGCTTATTCAGAGTTTTTTTTTAAAATTCGGATTAGTTCTCATCGACTATTGCCTTTTTATTTCTCACTGGATGCTTCGTGTCATCAAAGTCAATATGGTTATATGAGCTGTCTTCATTGGTCTTTGGGTGTTGATTATTCTTACAGTGTCCTTCAATGTCAACATGCGAATAATCATCATCATTTCTTAGTGTATCGTTACTACTGGGCTTGCAATGAGAATAATCATTGACAAAAGATTTCGCTGTGATGACAGCTTGTGATTTGTTCGAAACATGTGAATATGTATCATCTCCTACCTTTTTGTCCACTACCGGTAAAAAGTCATAATTAGATAATTTAATTGTGTCTTTCATTTCAAACTCAATTCTGTCATATTCGAGTGCAGTAATATCATCATTCTTCGTTGTATACGCATTTTCATGAATACGTCTGGTTTCTTTACTATTCTTAATTGGTTTAGAATCAGTCAATGCCGAATTATCAATTATACTTTCGTACGTTGAGGTTTCAACCACTGCATAAGTGTCGCCAGCCTCCTTGCAACTCGTATACGCATGATTTATCAACCCATTCGGTAACTCAGAAATCTGTGTATTATCCTCTGTATGCAGTTTCTGCCGTCTGGAAAAAAAATCAATGACGATGTAGTCAATGCCATCAACACTTTGACAGTTTAGGCTTTCTTGCCACTAATTAATATCATTGAATGATTTTCAAATCAGGTGCGTGATTATTTAATCATCTGTTTGGAAAAGTAGCCATAAAATTTTCATTTAAATAGCTTAGGTGATTTTGCGCACAGTTTCCGGTACGATAGGATTATGTGAAAGGGCAAAAACAAGTAATAAGATTTCACTCTGGTAACAACGGGTCAATCATAATTTATGAAGTTTCTCAATTTGCAACAGCAGATTGATTTATCATTTTAGTCTGGATATCGAGTTGTAAAATGGGTGTAGTTTTTTTTAATGCAGAACAGAATATAACTTGATATATCAAACATCATAAGTTATACATGGGATAGTATTATAGCACCATTTGCATACGAATGATATTAAAGAAATCTTTAATTCGCAAACACCTAATGAAAGCTAACTGTCCGTTAAAAGCATTCTGAATGTATGCACTGGAGCAAATATATATAATAATAATAATAATAATAATAATAATAATAATAATTTCTTTATGATGAATTTTAAAGCCATGGACCCTTTTCAATAGTATTATTTGACGCCTTTGAAAATATAAAATATTTATAACAGAAATGCATAAAAGAGGTATGAAGTTCGTGACAAGAATGTATTTTTATTAAAAGAGATATTAGACACTATATACTTTACAACTTATGTTAGAAATAATTTTCAATTTAATGCTAAAGATGACTGAAACATATGCTGAACTATATTTAAATATACGACAATTATCTGTATAAACTATTTTAAGATATCAATATGAAAATTTGATACAGTCATGGTACCTTTTTAATATAAGTATCGCTACAGCAACCATTGCTATCACAATTATCACTGCTACGACCACTCCAATAATCATTGGTATAGATTTGCCATCGTCATCTTTGTCTATAAAAAATATGCAAGCCATACGTGTCAAAATTGAATAGAAATGATAGCAAATGTACAGACGACATTTTAGAATCAATGTTTGTCAGGTTTGCAAATCGGCGTTCAGGAGGTATTGTATACGGCACCGCTTAGATGAGTGTGATGTGTGTGCATGTGATATTGAATTTTTAACATAGCTTTAACTTTTCAGTCATATCGCTACGATGTCTGCAGTGTGGCAGTTAATTGTGATATCCAGCAGATGATTATAATTCGTAATCTTGTAATCCCGGAAATAGAAGCATAAAATCTTGCTGTCACTTAAACACTGTATCACAAAATGGTAGATAAGATGAGATTGTAGATATATTGCAAGCAATACAAAAATCGTCATTAGGCAAGAATGTCTAAATGAAACGTTAACAAGACTTTGAATTGTCATCTTTATGCTAAACATGTTTATGTTTTTTAATTGTTGTTGTTGTCATTTAAGAAGTAAACAGTTTTGGATACCGTCATCTTGTGAAAGTTATATTCCACTAACATTATAGACTTCGTATCAGCTTATCGACATGAATTGTATGTCGAATATTTCTACAGTTACGACTTATTTCAGAAACAAAATGTATCTCAGTATACGAGATGAATTAAAATCAGCCTGTTAATTAGATATGTTTCACTTTTGGGATTATAAATTGACAAAGTAACTGACACCATTATGTTTGATGATGTGCATTTACTATCGTATGTTGTGCAAACTAATGTCTTCGATGTTGAAATCTCATATGTATGTCCAGGTGATGACACGTCCTTCGTCACTGTTGATGTCCTAACTAAAATACATGAAAACAAGTATTATTTCTAAATATTAAATGAATTTATTATGATATATTCATTACGCATTTTAATATCACATGAAATATGACATAAATGAGGGGGAATACAAACTATTGATATACCATACATGAATGTTGCATGTTGTCTTTCACAACTTGGATTTGCTATTTGTAATACTTCACCAGTTCCGGTCCCTCCGCCTACTTAAAGCCCCAACATTAATATTTATTCTGATAATACCTTTTGTACCTATTATAATTCATAAATACATTTTACTCAACGCTTTATATCTCAGAAAGGCAGTTTACCTTGCTTATTGATAGTCGTCCCAGTCGATGTGGTCGACGGCGAACTGTTACAGTACACACTAAAGTTACCATCCGCTATAAAGATCAAAAATAACAATGGATGAATGACACAAGATGATAAGAATCTTTTCATTTTGTTTAAACGCATACTCGGTTTGGAGGAATGCCGGCACGTTGCAGTAAATACAGAAGGATAGATATGCGTTAGCAGTGAAAGAAAAAAAAAACAAGACCATGCAAATTCTAAAACTTAGTGTTCTTTCAATGCTTATACACTTGTCTGGGACAAGATTTGTTAATGATACTTTAATATTTGCATCCTAGGATCTGTTAATATATTTTAAAGAAGATCAAACTAAAAATATTTTGGACAGATTAAATCCATATGGAGGGCAAATTACAATATCAAACTAAACATATTTTGGACAGATTAAATCCATATGGAGGGCAGATTACAATATCAAACTAAACATATTTTGGACAGATTAAATCCATATGGATGGCAAATTACAATATCAAACTAAACATATTTTGGACAGATTGAATCCATATGGAGGGCAAATTACAATATCAAACTAAACATATTTTGGACAGATTAAATCCATATGGAGGGCAAATTACATTATCAAACTAAACATATTTTGGACAGATTAAATCCATATGGAGGGCAAATTATAATATCAAACTAAACATATTTTGGACAGATTAAATCCATATGGAGGGCAAATTACAATATCAAACTGAACATATTTTGGACAGATTAAATCCATATGGAGGGCAGATTACAATATCAAACTAAACATATTTTGGACAAATTAAATCCATATGGATGGCAAATTACAATATCAAACTAAACATATTTTGGACAGATTAAATCCATATGGAGGGCAAATTACAATATCAAACTAAACATATTTTGGACAGATTAAATCCATATGGAGGGCAAATTACAATATCAAACTAAACATATTTTGGACAGATTAAATCCATATGGAGGGCAAATTACATTATCAAACTAAACATATTTTGCACAGATTAAATCCATACGGAGGGCAAATTACAATATCAAATGAAGCTCATAAGTACATAATCTTACCTTTTAATTTCACCCATACCATTTCAGGTTTGGCGTCTCGCGTGAATGTGAGCCACATGACTTCTGATAACTCCTGTTTGGTTGATATTTCTCCTGTGAAATCAAGCGAGTTCATGTATTTAAAACTCCTGTCATTAGGAGGATGCTGGCATTGTATCAATGAGTTACTGATGCTAAAATTACTGGACAAACAGGTGTATAATCCATCATCTGGAGTTACATTTGTGAATAACCTTAGATCGATAAGTTCATAATATATCTTATGTTGTGACTGGACATAGCACACACATGTTGCAGTAGTATTCGTTGTGGAAAGCGTTCCTTGAAAAATAATGTCAACCTCAGATGCCTCACGGTCTGCCTGACACATGTCAAGAATATTATGATCTGAAACAAATCACATTTCTTTAATATGTATCAGAATAAATGGTTCATATAATGAAGTTAGCAGTTCGATAGGGATATTTTGGTCCCAGAAAGAAAGACATGCAATCTGTGATGTCGTCCTATCCAAAAAAAGAATCAGCAATGAGTACACTGATTTGTCCAGGTAAGTTTACATACGTGTATATACTTTTCGATATACATCGACATTCCTTTGGAAGGACATTATTTAGACATCCCGACAGGTACATAAGGCAAAATCAATATGAAAATACGTAGACATTTGTGGACTAAATTAACCCAAAGGTATGATCCAGTACTAAATGTTGAGCACTGTGATGTTACAATGAACACTACGCATATTGATAAACAAATTCATACTACACTATATTGTGTTCATTTCACTAGAAGTGATCTTTTCTTGACCAAGTTTAATGCATGGCCACCATTGTAAACGATCGTAGAGATCAATACTTTTCGTCGGGAGGTTTGTTGGTTTGTTGTTACAGATCATTCAGTTATCCGGACTGAATAGACTTTGGTTAAAAATAAAATGTGTCAGATTTTAAAAGAACAATTTATATTTAATTGAAAATGAGTAAATTCGCATATATGATCCATGTGACTTATACTAACAATATATCAGCTTACTGGAGCTGTGGCATTATGCATGATGGGTACGTAACATTCCTGCACAACACCGCTCAATTGTAATATTCTCTCATTCGATGATACTAATTCAAAGGAATATGATCTTTACTGCCGTTTTAATCACAGAGGTTATATCCATAACTAGTTTTACACATGACAGTATTGTTTTATGTTTTGTATACATACCAGACTTTGCATATGACGTGGCGACATTACCAAAACATTTTAGACGTATTCGAATGAACAAACATACATTCTCGAATTACATATGGACTATGTTGGATCTACTGCAATGTTTTTTTTTTTAAATCTTATCTGGTTAGGGAGTCTTCCTGACTTAGAGGAATCAGATTAGGAACGCTTTAGTTTGTTTGCTAAAGCTGTTGGCTTTCAGTGAGAGGTTGCATACTTACAATATTGCAAATCACAAACATCAGTATAAAAACCTGTTTCTAATAGGACATACTAATATCGTTTTGTTTTTATTACCTCATGTTAAATTATCACCATTTGTGATTATGATTGGTCCAATTAAGGCGATGAATTTTTTGTGTAGTATCCTCGTTACTGATTTGCTGGGATCGTGGGAAAACGTTTTTATGCCAGCCTTCTGAAATGTTTGGTTTTGAATGAACATTTCTGGTGGCGGTTTTTGGTGATTTGTGAACTCGAATCGCGAGAGGAAATTGAGGGAGAATTATCTTGACTGTCTGAATATGACATGTTACCCCCACAGGTTTTGTATGTCATGTGTAACAATATCATAATGAGAAAAATGGGGTAAAACTACAAGACAAGGAGCAGCAAGGAGGGTGGACAGACCGAAACTAGAAATAGAATGTTTTAAACATAGTTTCGGTCTCGTACGAAAACTATAACGTCACAAAACAGAAACAAAGCTTCTAACTAGCTGACAGTTTCTCCTACGTGTTTTTGTCTTTTTAATTGTTGTCATTTTGGGTTTTAATTTTATGCGAGTGTGTTACCTATATGATGTCTCATTCAAGGTCGCACCCTCCCTGCTTTGTCCAAAGATTGTATCAATACTGACTCGGTATCGTGCTTGAGGATCGTGTAAATTTATTGTTATAAATCCATGAGGGCATAACTGAGCCCGTCTAAATAAATTTCAATCCGATTATAGTCCATATCATCGCTGAATCAGGTCTAATGAATAATTCGTAACGTGTGTATATAAACTCCGTTAAATACAGCAAGACTATTACAATTGTCTCTGATCACCTTTGGTATTTGTGTATATAGCTGGATACATAAATCACATCAGTGATTTTGTGTCTGTCTCTGGAAAAAAGTCTAGCAGGGTTTGCTTGCCTGTCCAACATTATATCATGGTACACGACTAAATTGATAATAAACACATCAATGGAATCAATACTCGGTGCTTCATCATTATCGGTTATAAATTCAATGACATCCTCATCTTTAAACTACTTTGCATTTTCATTCAAATCCTCTAAAACTTCGTAGCATCGTTGATCATCTACAGATGGTGCTACCAAATACAACCTATCTCCACCTGAGCCATCTCATTATCAAAAAGTAGTAACAGTTGTGTCTTACCACTTCCAGATGGACCTATAATAATCATACGAACAAAATTTGGTAATGCAGCATGATGCTTGAAAGGTTCTTCTTTTTTTTGTCGAAGATAAATCAATTACATTCATGATATATAAAATACAACATGGACTAATATTGTGTGAAATGTAGAACGCTTACCCCAACAAGTGATCTAACAATCATCACAACGAAAAACAAGACAAACGCACTCACCGGTAAATATGAACAAAGCGGTACAAAAAATTTTAATTTATTCACGCTCAGTCGGGTTTAAAAAAGGCAACACGGAGGTGACATCGCCGCCAAGGTAGCCAAAGTACCGGGATCTCCGTGGGCGAAATACCCAGGAGATAAACATCTTCCAGGATATAATTAGTGTGGTCCCGGAACCAGACCTGAGGTCAGATATGATAATTAGGATCAACCAAAACCTGGCGAGTTTCCGATAAACGCTATTGATTGAGCTTGTCACGCTGATGATGTAGCTTATCGAGTAAAGGATCTACATGTTAATTAACGCGTTAAATTATATTACTAATAAATCTTTCAAAGAAAAAGTAGCTAGCTGGTTAATAAAAACCGCGATGAAGGGTAAACTACTTTTTGGAAGCGGGTTTTCACAGGCTGGTAATTAATATTATAATGAAATCTAGTTATTATTCCTCAAGAGGATACTGGAGAGGTAATGCAGCAATTAGTAAACTTGCCGGCGCAGGAAAAGTTACATGCATCACTGTGGAATATTGGTTACCACGACAAGCAATATGGTTAATTTATCTTACGGCACCTAAAAGAATCGAATACGCGCATTTTGATGTCAGCGTTCCAAATGAAGTTCATCAGGCTGATATTTTATTCTTACCACATGATACTGTCGTCAAAAGACGGACATGCAAATACGCGTTAACCGTCATTGATGTTGCTAGCAGATACAAATACGCGGATCCATTATCGACAAAGAAAGAAGCAGAAGTAACTTCTGCATTTTAGCGGATTTATCAACGAGTACTTGCACCACATGGGTGTGCGATGGCCACAGTTGCTACAGGTTGATCCTGGCAAGTAATTTCAAGGTGTAGTATCATCGCTAATGAAACCTCAAAATGTCACCATCAGACGAGGACAAGCTACAAAACAACGTGATCAGGCAATTGTTGAAAGATTTAATAGAACATTTGCTGAACGGTTATTTGGATATCAATACGCGTTGGGATTTATTTAGGACAAGATATCTCCAGAATGTTTTGCAAGATTATCAAGTGTGATAGCTGCGCTGAATAATGAGATTACTCGAACAATCAAAATGAAACATATTAAAATATACCTGCACGAAATGATTTTTCGAAACATCCGGTACTGAGTAATGTCATTGTAAGATGTTTATATGAGCAGGGTGAACTTGAAGGTGGTAAAAAAAGCGATCTGTCCTATCTGGAGTGTTACCACACACAAAATATCTAACATCACAAGATCCACGGTTAGATCCGCAATCTGCAGATTACATTCAACTGCTCATCAGCGTGGATTTACACGTGAAGATCTACATGTGATTCCCACATATACTCCGTTACTACCACGATCACTTAAATAACCAAGGGTGCCATCACCCCGACGTCTATTACATTCAAGACATGTCAGCATTGTATTTTCGCGTGTATGACCACGACTACTATCTTCTCTATCCACGGTAAATACTATCTTCTCTATCCACGGTAAATGGTCCTGGATGTTTATCTGATGACTCTTACCACAGCATTATACAATTACAACTTATACAATGATTATTTTGTTGTTGTTGTAGCGTTATTTTAAATTCAGCATCAATATCAAGGTCTCGATTTTTTTTATCAAGCTGTTATACTCGGTGAATTATTTTAAATTTATTATAGCATCGCTAACAATTTCGTTGATGGCGTTGGCATTAAAATTTACAATAACCCACCGAAGTTAAGATATTTGTCTAACTCGTGACACCGCGAGATAGACAAAGTTTGACCACTCGATACGACCATCTACGATCCAAACGAGTGTGTCGAAAATAGTTAATCCTTGAGATGAATGTATTGTCATTTCGTATCCTAACTTCTACGGTGTTTTCCAGCGCGTAATGCATCTTTCACAACATTGATATCGACAAGAACAATACTGTTTAATACTAAATTCTTCCTCGTGGACTGTCCTGGAACATTTACGTCAATATTTTGTCGTCGTGTATCAATTGGTCTATAACACAATGGTGCAGGCAGAGTTGGAAACGTTATCTTATGCGTGTGAAGTAATTTCATTTGAAGTATATCTCTGGTAATCTTTCTACTTGTCTATGGAATCATTTCACGCCCTATTTCACACTGGATTGTATTCGGTTGTAATCTTATTAATTTCTTAACGTTTTTAATTTTTCATCAAGCGCTCTATGATTTTCATTTATCTCGTCGTAATAATCCACACATCTCTTTAGACAGTCAAGCGGATATAAACCAACAAACGGCGGTGGTTGAACGTGATCGCCACACATTATCACAGCTTTGTTTTTCTAGAATAAATAACCGAAAAACATTTTTAACGTTTTCAACCATACTGTGCATATTTCATCTCAAATAATAATTCGAGGAATATATTTCTCTCCAATTCGATCAGGAGTCTATGCGCCGCCGCTCCATCGAAAAAAAGGTATAAGTACTAAAATTAACTCCTCGGGTTGTAATCTCACTTACACGTCTGTGTGTGGGTGCTAATACAATCATATCTGAATTTTGTCGAAATAATTCAATAACACGAGTTGTTTTACCGCATGTCCCCTCCCCGTTCAAATGAACGGTTTTTTATATTGATATTGGATCTTATATAAAACACGCCTTCGAGTTGATCATTTTGATATCTGATTACAAAAATAATGATCCTCGATCGTAACATCAGCGAATAAATCATCATTATACATCAATTCTTGTTTTATTCTCTACGAATTCCAGGAGCCATTAGTGGTTGTATAACGTGTCACCGACTCTTTATACTTGGCATCGATGCAAAATGAATCCGTGGCATCTTTGACCGCAGTACCAGAAAATATGTTTATCATCGATAACAAATTAATAGAAACATAAGCGAGCATCGAGGATCTCAAATGCATATATTGAGGCAAATCACCATTGCTATAAGCAATACTAGTTCCCAGCTTTGTTCCGTTGGATACATAAACGTCTTCTCGACTTACAAATATTTCTCTTGCTGATGTATCAGCGATTATAAAATCCCGTTCCGCGTTATCGAAAATGAATCGTATGTGATATCGTTTATGAACATATGATCCACATTGAGTGAATTTACCAATTATTTCTCTGCCGAAATTTTTTTGCGGTGTTTTCCTCGTCGATATTTTTCACGAGTGCGTCAACATCGTAAATGACACAAGGAATCAGTTCAGATGTGGGTAACTAAACGGAAGTTTGTTCCCGATATGATATAATTGATTCACTGACCGTCAACGATATTAATACGCGGTTGTCAAGAATATATCCTAATGAAACTATTGTTGCCCAGTATTTCTCAGAGAAATGTTTACCAAACCAATCATAATAGATTCGATAAAGATCTGTAGTGAATCCGAACGACACAACACGAGTAAATCCTGTCAAATAAAAATCGGGTAATGGTCCATTGAACTCCACTCGCAACATTTATTGCAAGGGATGACCGAATCGTTTAAAATACCACTCACATTCACCCATCCCAAGAAAACTTCCCGGATAACACGCAATCATATCAATGGAATTAATATCGTTCTGGTTGAACTCTATTCCACAAACCGCAATGTCCGTATATGTCCGTAACTAGCTTGAACATCTTCGAGGAAATCAGCGCATGTTGGTTTCCATAAATTCTCGTTTCGGGGGGAATGGGACGCGACTGATGGAATGGTAAAGAACTGTTGTGCAACTCGTCGATGTTTATAGTTGAATACCGCATATCGAGTTTTTTTCATTTCACGGTAAAAAGATTTCATCTGGTATAGTTCATGGTCAGGTCGAACAAATTGATAATTACCCCATCTTCAAAGCTTATAAACAAACACACTGATTCGGGATCCTTTCTATTCAACTCGTAAATAAAATGAAACATTTCACCGGAGTAAAATCTTACAACGCAATCTCGTGGAGATATTGTAACCGAGTTGGTCCAGGCGTGCGAGTTATGATTGATAATTTCAACTGTCTCCCCACGAGATTCATATTTAGATTTATGTAAAATCTCTCCCCTTTTTTTATAATCATTGGAAATTTTAATGTTTTTTTCTAACGCAGCAACATCGTTTATCAACGCTTCGATATCCTTTACCGATTCAGCTCATTATGTTTTTTTGGAACGTTGTTGATCTGGTAATCCGTTTCCTCAGTTAGAGTTTATGAAACTAAGACTACTCGCTCAGCTACAGAATTCAGCGATGAAAATTTCATCTGAGCTACTTTGTTAATATCTGGTTTATGTATCAAATAAATTCCGTAAATAACCTCAATTAACAGATATGCTCGTTCGTAATATACCATGGTCAACATTCCCTATTTGTTTTTATTGTTAATAATCGCGTAAGCGCCTTTCGTCGTCATTACACATTTACGTTTATCATAAATCTTCATAGGTTTCCCTCGAATTAGCAAATTTTACCTCTATGAAATATCTTTTATTATCGCGGAAATCTATCGCGGTAAGTATCTCCGCGACGCTTTAATTGTTCATGGTTGCATTATCGCTCATGGTTTTATACGTCGACCATGTGTATGAGACTTCGTCGAGATAAATTCGTATTTGCCTTGTTTTATACTATTGGTTATATTTGATCTTTAAAAATGTGATTTTATCTGACGTGGTCCCGATTCACGATGGTACAATCAGACATCATCGACGAAATGTAAAGTTGGGTATTACTAATAATATAGGTTATATAATGATTAGAATCATCGGTATAAAAAATCTATTATGCTCACCGATTTATTTACGAATGTTTTAACGGGATAAAAGACAAAAATATTGTTATCGATCATATTAATTCAAATCCGTTGGACAACCGCGTCAGTAATTTACCAGCTGTTACTCAATGCGAAAATTGCTGCCCCGGGTGAACAGAAAAATCTTCGAAAAAACCAACAAAAAAAACTGTTATCGGTTCATCGACGAAAGATTATTCTGTTTTCATCGATTTATTCCGCGGAGAAATATTTTGATATTAATATATTTGCAATGAAAAGTGTAACCTATGGAATATGTTTTACAACATACTCGCGTCGATAGAAAACAAGGGTATAATTTTCAAACAGGTAATAGATTTGTCTCGCGTATCGCAAAACTATCCAAATCACTATAATAATATTGTTTAAGATACTTGTGCCAAAGATAGAAGTTTCCAAGTAATCGTATCTGCTGGACTATTTGCTAACGCTGTATATATGAAAGTTTAACCATGCAGTCTCGCGCCGTTTTCACAAATCAAGTGGAGATATCTGCAACCCAGTGTCAATATTTTGATGACGCTCCAAATAATACATCAATCTATAATACGCGCGTGAAGCATCCTTGTTATAGAAATTTAGCATTATATTTTCAGTGGACTCTTGATGTCCGTTTATCCTTAGCGAGATTCAGTAGCTCCAAATGTGTAAAATGCCATAGAATTGTTTCTTGGTTATCTTGTCTGGGATTCGCTCGAATCGCAACGAATATATGTCATGGTGCTGAAATCCCTCGTTGTGTCGATAATTGCCACGTGAAAAAGTTAGTATTAACTTCGACACTATATGTGCTAATTGTCAACTGTCATAATGCTGAATTAACACCTTGATCCATAAAAGAAAGTAATCGCTGTTCTACATTTATCGATGAAGCCATTGTTGGCATCCGCAAATATATTTTTGTTAGCACTACTTTACCAGGATCAACTGCATCAGCTAGTCAGTACTTTTCCTAACAAGTGAGACTTTGTGTTTAACACCAAATATAACATTTCGGACATCTCTTCAAAATCCAGAAATATGGGATAATGGAATCACGCATGCAAACCTTCTCTCGTTACTTCCAAGCATTGATTTACGCGCTGAAAAACCCAAGTTATAATTAAGATTCATCGATGTTATTGCATGTGTCTTCGCGTTACCAGCCACATTTCTCACATTACCCATGGTTACCTTTTTGTGGATGACCGAATGTGTCTTTTGCGAACATTAACGCGAGACCAGATGATCATGTGTAGTCATTGGAATATCTTGCAAGATCAAGGATCGTCGTAGCAACGTCGACATTTTAAAGACACGATTCAATCTTCTTTCCATCAATCGAGTATGTAGCTTGTAAAATAACGCCATTATACCGTTGTTAACAAAACTAATTTTATCACAGAGTCCGTAGTTTATCATAGAGTCCACAACTTCAATAAATGCTTCGTAAGGCGCACAATAACTACTTGTATCATAAACCTGTAAGTCAATTCTTGCTCGCTTGTCCGGTTTGCGCTCAGTGTTAGAATATTGCTGAAGATCTTGCTTGGCCGGTGCATCCATGTCAAATGCCGTGTAAGATACCCGTGCAAACATTTTACTATAATTGCCATTATCAAACTCAAAGTTATATTTTTTATATTTCTTCATTATTGGGTTGATTCATCAACGTTGCTATTTATTGATTTGCGGCTTGATTTATTTTTTTACTGACATTCGCCAGCATGACTCCAGTGCTCGGTAATTTTACCGGTTGCTGTCTGCGTATTAGACGTGTTATTCTATCTTTGATTGCCGAGAGCGCCTTACCAGCAATATTACTGATTGTATCAGGAGCTTTTTCACGAACGACATCTATAGCTTTCATCGATAATTGTTTTGTAACTGGACCTATCTGTGGAGCTATCCTTGTAAACACTCCCTGAATAACATTGCCGAATCCATCCTCGTAATACGTCGTGTAATCGAGATATCGCGAGTTTATTACTCTAACCATTCGGACTTTGCGATGAGAGTCGTGTACGATCATTTTATACTATTAGTTATTCGTTTAACAATTAGTCACTATAGTATCCATTCACGATTTAATCAATAAATTCCCGATAAACACCAATGTCGATTATACCACCTTGAAATAATCGTTGACATATATCAGCGGCTTCATTAACTATTTCTGGAGAATTATTTCCAGATCGTTTTGCCTCCCAACAGAATTTTTAGCCGTTGCACATTATCGAGAATGTTATTGGGAAAGGCAAAATGACCACTTCCCAAACCACTTCCCTTTACACAGGGATCAGGCGATTTTTGTCTCAGTGGTCGAGATTGCCGCTGCTTTGTTGGTGTTGAAACAATTTTATTATTTCATGTACTTGCTAAACAAATTATTCACATTCACGCTTATATGTACCTCTGATTTGTGAAATACCCTTGTAATCACAAACTACCCTTGAATTCTCACACGGGGAAATTCCCATAATTTATCAACACTTCCATCGTAAAGCCTCTGCTGAAGACACCAACACTTGACCATAACGATTTAAAGAGCAACCGACTAGCTTTTAATCAACCGTTCATATAACGTATCCTAGAAAACGTTGTTCTAATCCAACTTGCATCTCCTTCGAATTCAAACAGTCTTTTCAGCAATGTACAGTCTGCATATCGCCCTTGCGATAGTAATGAAACTACTCTTCTGAAAGTATTTAATAACATTATCTCTGCTTTGGTTAGCGTTAAGATTACAGTCCTCACCCTCCTGGATTTGTTTGCAGCATTTGACATAATAGAACTTGATATATTACCTCACCGTCTCTAGCATGTATTTTGCATTCACAATATGGCCATACAGTGGTTCAAGTCCTACTTAGTCAACAGGACACAAATTGTATCTGCAAACTGAATACACTCCAGCCTAGTTGATCTATGTTGTGATGTTCCACAGGGGTCTGTTTTTGGACATGTTTCACTTCATTATATACACTTAGCCGCTCTCAAGTGCCATAGATCATCACCCAGTGTCTTACATATTGTACGCTGATGACACCCAAATATATAAGACTAGCCACCCAACTAAGTTGATGTTACCATCCAAGGAGTAGAGAGCTACATTTCAAATGTGAAATCATGGATGACATGTAACAAGCTGCAGATGAATGATGATAAAATTGAGGCTATTCTGATCACGACATAAAGACTTTCTAATTTACATCCTTTACTTCAAACAATACATATCAGCAGCACAAAACATTAAATTCACACAGACAGTACGAAACCTGGGTGTTATTCTAGACAGGACTCTCATATTGCACCAACATGTAATGAACATATGGAAGGCTGGATATCTTCAGCTGAAACACATCAGCTCCATTCTCAACTATCTTTCAGTTGATGAAACTAAAACACTTGTGTGGATTCATTAGTACCTTCAAGATTGGACTATTGTCACTCAGTTCTCTGGTTCGTCTCAATATTTACTGCAGAAACTTCAAAAAGTTCAAAATACAGCTACTTGGGTCATCTATACCGTACCACGATCAAAGCACACATCCCTGCTGCTCTGTGTCCTACACTGCTACGTTTCACTGACAGACTCCAGTTCAGCATACCTATCCGGCCTCACCCATTTGTTCACACCAGTAAGATACTTACTCTCCTCTTCTGACAATCGTATACTCAGTATTCCCACTATGAAAACGAAGTCATATGGACAATGCTCTTTTGCATACCAGGGCCTAAATGTGGAATGAATTGCCCATTGAGATTAGACACAAAGAGTGCTCTTAAAACCCTCCTCTTTCGACTGCAAGAACAAACTTAAATACCTAAAAATGTTTTCTACCTTAAATATTTTCAGCATTTCTTTCTTTCTTCCAATTTCATGGTGTTTGGGCTTGTTTTTTTCTTTTAATTCATATTATACATGTAAAGCGCTTAGAGCTTCTACAGATTAGGCGCTATACAAAGTCTTCATTATTATTATTATTATTATTATTATTATTATTATTATTGTTATTATTATTATAGGTTTCAACACATTTTCAACACTAGATAGGTTATATATGGTGGCCAGTATTCATGGTGAAGGAATAACCCGGGTAAACCACGAAAAAAACGACGTTCCCACGAGAAGTTACCGGCAAGCTTTCGCACATACCCACATTAGCCGAGCCAAAGACTCGAACCCACGCAGACAGTAGTGAGATGGCATTGATCCGTAACTATGAGCGATGTAGACCACTCGGCCAATCAGGGTCCCTCGAAATGTCAAGAACAGCTTCGAGCTAATCAAGTTTCAGCGATTCGGAGATTTAAAACACTCTTGTGTAAAAGACTTGAATGTGTTACTGTAATGTATAATGTTCTAAAGTATACATACACAAACAGAACACCAAAGTAGTTTATAACACTAATGGTATAAAATCCCCTTTTTATGTACAATATTTACTTTGAACAAAGTAAGGACAAGAACAAGAACGTATTAGACCACCTCAGCCTCTTAGTGACGAACTACGATGTAAATTAATCGGTCAGAGAAAGATCATATCATAAGTTATAGGAAGATACAATAAATGATAATTAAGCGCAGTAACACGCAAAGATGTAGACCCAGATCTGGAAAACATAATGGATCAAGCGAAATATATAACCGGCTAATTGTTGTCGATGATGATTATAATAATAATGATGAGACTGGTGATGTAATACTAAGGGCAGTGATTACATGTTATATAGTGCCGGTTATGAAATATGGCATAACATGGCTTTTTAAAGAGCAGCTTCGTAAATAGCAATTAATTAATACTATACTTCAAAATTTTCAATTTAGAGAAAGGCTTTCAATTCGAGATACCCGTGGCATAAATGGCGGTGGCAATTCCGTAGTTCAACGAAAACATGTTACATGGATATTCCTATGAAAGATTTAATACTGGGTAACACGTATGGATTGGAGACCAGTATAAGCAGTATATATCATAGATCCGATCGATCGAAGGAGTAACGACATGCATAATTAAACGTATTAAACATACTTGATTAGTAAGTTATTCTTGGAATAATGACGCAGTTATCGCTCTCTGATAGTATATTAGCATGACAGCTTTCAGAGAGTGAAAGCTTTTAAAGTTTTGACATAGGACAAAAGCATACTATATACTCTATTTTTAAGAGACGTCATGCTAAGCCCTAAAAGGTACAACAGCGAAAATATTTTGTCATTGAGCCATAAATATCGCTTGCAATACAAAATTGCAAAAAGCCATCAGACGCGTCCGCTCTGTGGTTAACTTGCACCTTAACAACACAAACTTAAAACATATCATGCGGAATCATTGGCATCAAATCTAATCTTCCTAACCCTTGTCAATGGAATATAAGTTCTTACTGTGGCTATACAGTACCTTTAACATCTCAAGGATCATCTGGTACCGGCAAAAGTAAATTAAAATAAGACCACATATGCAGCTACATTCAAGTTTTTTGTTACAAAATACTGTCCTGTTTAAGACCACATTGTTGCCCTGTTCGGAGAGAAGAGTAAGCTTTGCCATCAGTCAGAATTTATAACCCAAATTATTATTAATCTTCTGACATGTAGAAATGGTGCCATCTCAAATGTGGGCAGAAATTGACTTTACAAAGGAAACAATAACCATAGGTGCCATCTTTGATTCAAATTCAACACTACACTCGCCTGTCAATAGAACTTAACCCGAGATTTGCTAGCCTTTGATAAGAATTAATCATTCTTAAACTTCATCATCATCATCATCATCATCATCATCATCATCATCTTCTTCTTCTTCTTCTTCTTCTTCTTCTTCTTCTTCTTCTTCTTCTTCTTCTTCTACTAACCGCTCCGGTAGCCTAGTGATTAGAACGTCCGCCGTGAAGCGGGAGGTAGTTTGTTTGATCCCCGACCGAATCATACCAAACACTTACAAAAATGGTACTAACATCTGCCTCACTTGGCGCTCAGCATTCAGAGGTTTGTGTTAGGACAGGTCGTCCTGGTGTCAGGATAATGTGACTGGGTGGGATAGGATGCTACATGTCTGCGGCATGATGCCCCAGTGCTAGATATCACTATAATGTGCCTCACTGCAGACATCATAGCGATATGAGTGAAAAGTTGTTAAAGCTACATTAGCAATCATAATCAAACAAACAAACAAAATCTTGTTGTTGTTGTTATTATTATTATTATTTCTTGTTCAGCATCTCGCCCCACCAACCAGTATATAATATAACACATTTACGCAACAGTTTACTACGCTGTATCTTTTGTAAGTAAACATTTAGCACATGGTCTAAGATGTTGATTTTTGGCACGCATAATGTGCGTCCATTGTCCTTATCATTGACTATTTTAATACCTCTTTTAGATTACGTATGTTTTTTTCTTCCCAGTAATTAGCTACTGCTTACAGATACCCTTGTCATTCAAACAGTGCATTTAGTATAGTATAGGGTTTCACTCAGCATTAAACAGGAAGGAGTTACCTGGGATGCAGTCATATGACACGTAAATATATTTGTCACCAGTATAGGGTTGACACTCGTGGTTTGTGGGTGTAGGTGCGCGTTTCCCAGAACAACTGGTTCTCCCTGAGCAATTCGTAAACAGTATAACAGCGTGATTGTAGGAGTAGTTTGCCTTACAGTCGTTTATATTCAGAGGACAACACGTATCATTTATTCCGTTGGTTCTATTATGCATGTATCGATACTCTGCGCCTGTAATTTGTATTTTTTGTTCGCCTTGACACTTCAAATTGAAACTATGACAGCCATGTTTCGTAAAGCATGCTGTTGTACTGCAGGCATCACTTTTGTCTGAAATGATAAGAAAGAGATATATAACTATATCTGTCAAAGGTTCATGAAGGAAACGAACAAATTATATTAACAATGTTTATGTGCAGAAAATAAAATAACTAAAAATAAGAGTACATTATATATTAATGAAAATATTTAGTAACGTTATCGATCTTGATCATATTACTTACTCTATAGGATTCAACAACTATTCGATAACAAATAATATACATTTCAAAAATATTCCTCATATAATTATCAATTAGTCTATTACAACTATATGTCTCAATATACCCCACGTGACAGACCTTTTACTACTAAATCTAATATTTAGAAATACAAACTTACATACACAATCCTCTGTTTTTAAAAAGCCAACCATAAACAAATCCAAACTCGTAAATATATGTCTTATTGAAAGATTGACAACACACACACACACACACATATATATATATATATATATATATATATATATATATATATATATATATATATGACGTCTACTTGCCAAACATTCAAAATAGATACAGTCATGCACTAAACTCTCGTGCAATTTCTTTCTCTCTCTCGCATACCCATACAAAAATGTCAAAGACAAATTAAGAATATACACGACTAAGTTCTAGTTTGGTAAACAAAATATTACAAAGCTAATCGTTATCTATGAATAAAGATTATATTGTAAGATTATTATTTTTAGGTGCTTAAGTATTCTTTATTTGAAGTCAGGGCATTGGCTTTCTCCTAAAATGAGATGATATGCCTAACCTTCTTACAACTGGTCTTTTTATTATGTCAATTATTGTTATATTAAGGTTGGTTAGATTAGAATTAAGCATTCCCGCTAGTGTCGTTTTTTTCCATTTCAGGTATTATTTAAAAGGAAGAATTTATTTAAATTGTAGTTACTAAAATTACAAGTGCTCATAATACGTTCGGAGTATATATATATATATATATATATATATATATATATATATATATATATATATATATATATATATATATATATATATATATTGGGATAATGGTAAACTTATTTAGATATATTTGGGATTATATCCTTGTCATATAACAAAAGGTTTAGGACAGTAACACTATTCCAGGCTAATGGTACATCTTATTTAAGATAAAATATAATTCCGAACTCCACTGGATTTGATATAAAATCGCATACTGGCCTTTGTGAACATGAATACTTGTGGGCTATCGTATTCCATAGACTTATTGACACTTAATCTTTTCCTAAGAATTCAAACTGAATGTTGCCTATTCTGCCACAATTCTACAGGCATAATCTCGGTCATTGCTTCCTCAGGTAAGACCACTACGCTTGTCCAAAACGAAACTTTGGCTTTCTTGAGGTATGTGGGGATTGAATTTTCAATGTTGAATCTGCAACTGATAGGTTTACGATCATCGACGAGTGCTGCTGCTGATGTGCCTTCAGCTCGATTATTCGGAGAGTCACTTGCATATGTTTAATTCTTTCAGCAATATCAAATTATTTAATGACTCTAGATTTAAACTATATAACAGAAAGAAAGGCAAATTAAATTTGTAGTAAAATCAAGAAGTTATTGATTTGACTAAGTTCCAAAGTGAAAATTTAAAAATCACTTGCAGTATTGTAAATTAAATACCAGATAATCCTAAATGTAACATCACAAGTCCAAAAGTAAAGACCGTTATGAATGAACAACAGATTGTCATACCCAAGGCCGCAACAGAAAACAGTGTCAACGTTTATACTGTTTTTACTTCACAGTTTTCAGACAATAATCGATGAGCCTATGTGTTAAGATCTGACAGACTGGACACCACAGGAAAGAGGTCTGTGTATGTGTGTGATCTGAATTTTTTAACGTAGATTTAACAATTGTTCAGTTACATCACTAAGTTTATGGTGATGGCCATTATGCTGGAGGCATTAAGCATCATGTCCCACTCAGTCACACTATTTTGACACCAGACTGACCAGTCCTAACACTAACCTCTTAATTCTGAGCGCCTTGCGAGGTAGCCGTATGTGACATTTTTATACGTCTTTGGTATGATTCGCCCAAAGCAGCAAGAGGGGGTAAACAGAGAAAATGACGGAGAGAGGATGTAGCTTGAGGGAGACAAAATGATGTAAACAATACATGCAACCGTCAGAATCAAAAATGCGTGCTATGATAAACTATATTTGACATTTTTTTAATTTGCTATATAATGTGAACATTTGTTTTAGAGTCCTTGGTCACAGTGTCAACAAATCATGACATATCAAGGGTGTGGAGTAATCGACGAAATGGCGAAAAGACCAAGTGAAAATGACGCACAGAAATATAAAGTCCTATTCCAGTAACCATGCGTTGTAATAAAAACTTTTTGTTGCCCGAATGCAATTTCGTTGCTTCGTTGATGTTTTTTAATAAATCTGTTTTTAGTAACCGGATGACCAAATGATGGCCAAACATTTTTTAAAAATATTTATTTTATCGTTTTAAGCAGCAAAAATAGATATTCATAGGCTGAGCTTTTCGTGTGTGCCAGTTTACTTGCCGATTTATTTACCGTTATAACAATCATGGAGTTACTTCCTGGGTACCACTTGGTCAACCGAGTCATCACTTACGTGATCAGTTTGTTTTTTTATGTATCTCCAAACGTAATCCGGGGCCTTTAGTAATTTCACGTAATCAGATGCATTGTTACCTCAGTGGATTGCGTTCCTTACGAGTGCGTAGAGAGAAATCAAAAAGGTGACCCGTATCACAAACATGTCCTTATAGACATATGATATCCTGATTTCAGGGATCACGTGTGTCAGGGATTGAATAAGATAAATGCAAAAAACTGACAAGCAACAGTGCACTGCTGCTTGTCAGTTTTTTGCAATTATATATATATATATATATATATATATATATATATATATATATATATATATATATAATCTTCTCGAGTTTGATGTTTGCCTATGATTGATAGTTTCAAAAAGACTTCTCTAAGTTTGGTCCATAATTATTGGCTGTAATTTGGATATTTAAGTATCAATTCTGTTTAAGGTCAGTCATGTTGACATTTAGATTAGGTTTATATGGTTGAGTACTTCATACTTAATAACATAGTGATCAGAGTTTGCAATTGTGTTGCTGAAATCATGTTATTCATATGTAGGTTAATACAGTACCTTGAATATTGCAAACTCTGAAAACATATTTGGATTACACCATTGTGTTATCAGGCCATCAAAGACTATTGGAATACATTCGTAACATGTGATGGGGCATGTAGGTTAGTTGAAATTTAATTCACAACAATGTATGCAATTCCTGAAGTTTCATTTTGTATTGCTGATTTTACTTAAATTGTTAATTTTATTTTCTTTATGTTAGATATTTCAAGACATTGGGTCTTAATACATCAAATAGAGAGCTCGATCACGACGAATAGAGCATATATATGTTTAGTTAACTACATGTTTATTGTCCTTCTGTGTATTGGAACTAAGTTCTTGTCAAAAACATTTATTCAAACGAAGAACACAATTTATAATATTCTCCAAGGTTTTTTTTATAAACAGGATTGTTCATAACCTTATAATCATTTATCCATGTTAGTATCATTGTCTTATTGAAATCAATAAATTACATTAGGCTAGCTTCTTATCTGAATTTTCCCATACGGTGAATTCTAACTAGCTGCAGTCCTTAATCGAGACACTGCATCCGGTTTATGCAGTTGATTGGGAGGGGCCTTTTTGCCAGCAGATTTGTAATTATCTATTGAACAAAACATGTACCAGTGTCAAGTGTTTTGTTGATCTCTACTGAATACATATCATCGTCTACCATCCTACGTTATGGTGGATAATCAGTGTGCACATCGTATAGCACAACAGGCTATTCTGAATCAAATTTGACTACATAACATATATTGTTGTTGCTACGTAAAATTTGTCTTTAAACTATTTGTTCGTTTCTGTGACAAGGCCTAGCCATGTAAATTATTCTTTTTCATGTATGTGATGTGAGACACTTTGTGGCCTTAGTTTAAGTACAATTCATATGATACTCTGAATTCAATCAGTTAGTCAGATATTTCTTATTGGCTATAGACTGTCTCATTATTATGATAGAGATTCAACCGCGGAGTCCTTCATCAAAGACATTATGCATATCAATATGAGTAAGAAACTTCAGCTGAGATTTGATATCTTGGGCTCAGCATTCCATGAACAGTACCAAATCATGATCTAAGCTCTAATGCGAGAGAGAGAGAGAGAGAGAGAGAGAGAGAGAGAGAGAGAGAGAGAGAGAGATGTTTCAGAAACATTTGACAGTAGCATGGCATTTGTTCGATTTTTTTGCTTAGCCGGTTTGTATTTTGTTTACACTAACATAAACATCGTATAACACTCATAATTCGCTGTGTTGATTATGACACTCATCCGGCTTTGACTATTTTAAATTTTAACAGCGAGCATCAGATATGTCTTGCCGCTGAGTGGTTTTCGTTTTTGTTTTTTTTTTTGTTTTGGATGTGCTTATCATGCGAATCTTGAGAATCTAATAGAATCCAATCAGAACCCTCTCACTGAAATTGTCTCTGATGGAACTGAAACAACGTTAAAATGTATTTTCCTGTCAAAAGCGCATAGGAGCTAATAAATTAAATATATATTTGTCCGTCAAAGGCGTATACTGGCTTAGCAATTAAATGTTATTTGGTGTCTGTGTCATTTGTTTTTGTAAACTCCACTCTGACACCATCAGGAAACTTAATTTCACGATGCAGATGCAACTCATCCGAAAGAAACTATCTTTTATCTGAATTTGCTGCCATAACTAGAATGTCATACTCCACTAACTTAGCGGCTTCATAGCATAAAAACAATTTGTCATAGCGGACAAAGGTATACATCCTAAGAGAAAAGTTTTGTATCTTAATTGATAATTCATAACGCTGCCAACAGAATATTTTACAACATATAGAATACAGTCATCAAGTTGTAGTCATTGTAAATGGAACTATGGCCTCTTGACCGATTATCACATCATTGATCCTCTGTCAGCAAGACCTGCGTCAGAGGCCTCATACATTCGAACCTCGGATACGCAGCCTCTTGATTACAATAGAAAACTACAAGGATATATCAGCAGGTACCACATCAGAAATAAGCTAGCAAGATTTTATTTGTAGAATTAGGATATGGTGTTGTTGAGAGAATCATTATGCTCCACATTCCATGACGATATAAATGTACGAATTTCGACTAATTCTGAAAGTGTTTCTGATGTTAGGTATGCCAGGTAAAATTGAATACTATATGAATATATAATTATTTCTCAATACTTGCAAGCAAATATACAGGCATACATAAATATAATTTACATGTATAACGCAAGATATGATAATTGCAGTGTGCGGACATGATATTACAGAATTTTACGTTAAAGTCAAGCTTTTCAAGTAATTCGGGCTACGATAAATTTAATTTATTCTTTTGTTTTAGTTTACGCCGGAAGATGTTGTCCTCGGTCCAAATTGACGCATCCAAGTTTGATTTACAGGCCAGATTTACTATTTCGTACAGCTTGAAGCGATTACTGTTGCGTATTCGTCAAGAACAAATGTTATGCATATTTAAAGTAATTATTTGTATGTTAGTTTTAAAATATGTTTTCTTCCATTACATGTTATTGTAATGTGATGTTGTTTACTAGACTTGATTTTGTCCAAAAGTGAGTTCAGTTCTATTTGACCTGATTGATTTTTTAAAACATTTCTTCTGTATTATTTTCATTGATGTAAATATCTAATAATAGAAACACTGAAATTAGTTGCTGACCATCAAATCGGTGACAGTTTTGGTAAACAACGTGTTTTATTATTGTATTCTTTCTCAGAGTAAGAATAATTAAGTTGAGTCAAGGTCATTCCTGGACTAGGTTATATAAAGCACTTCGTAAACAATTTTTTTTTCCCCAGAAGAATGAACTAGTGACCCTAATGCAGGAATCTGTTTTGCGTCTTAAGTAGTCATTTAACTGATGTTCTGATAAATATTCTACCCATTGGGCTTAAAACATTTGACATGTTACGTTGTATTATGTTGTGACCAGTTTGGCATGAATTTTTGTTTTCAAATTATTTGAATTCAAGTGATTCTTTTCCCTGAAAATACAAATGTCCTCTAATTTAACAAAATCAATTTTGGAAATATCGTGATGATTACAACCCAAGTCTCCTCCAGAGAGTGGAAGTTCTTGGAATCGCATCTGAAAGAACCGACCTACAGTGCAGTAATAATTCATGTGCACATATTGTCTATAACTTCGCCATGGGGTTTTGGTTGCCAGCTATTTCCTTTGTTTTCTTGTATATAATGAATTCTGCATTAATTGAAACTATTTCCCTTCTGTCAAAATCACAAGATGGAAAGTAATTGTGATATTTCTTCTATTCATCAACTATCAACTAACACGGTTAAATATTATAGTAAATATATTTAGCATATTATTTTCACTATGCATCAGTTTAGTCCAGTTTAGACATGATACGAGTAATATCCTTAATCAGTCTCTGTATGTGTGGTTCATAGAAAGTCTTTAACATTATACATGAAACCGATCACCTCCTAAAAGATCCATATTTGGTTTAGGTATATAAATCATTATAATAACAATATTTCACTATCTCTATCTTTAAGGAATGGAAGCACTGCCAGGAAAAAGCAGGTAGATCTTAGCCGTCTTTGGAACCCACATACACTACGGTGGGCATGAGATCACCAAGGCTCATACACTGAGCAACCAAACCGAAAAATAAAGACGCGAGTAACCCTAGAAACAAACTAGGGAACCTGGAAAAATTACTCAAAGCCCTTTTGAGTAATCAAATCACTCCGGAAATAATACCAAGTCAACAAAGTAGATGAAAGATACAGTAATAGGGGTACACAAACCAAAACGAATAAATAATGAAGACAATTAGGGAATAAATACACCATCTAAAAGGCAAAAAATAAATAAACAAATAATAACAAATAATTTTTTTTTAATTTTTAATTTGTTTTTATAAACAGTAAATAAAATAAGTATAGGAACCTACCCTCACTACTATTACCTTCTCTAACTTTCCTCTCAGTACAGCCTCATTGACAGTAAATAATAATTACAAAATACCTATCAAGTTCTAAAGTCAGAAAGCCAAATATTAAATATAAGTAGATGGTCTGATACCAGACTATCATAAATTCTGTCCCGATATTATGCTCCCAATTTATACAGTATGAGGTAGTCTAAAAGACCAAGAATACCAGGCCCCACAGAACAAGGCTGCAATTAAATTTTATCTAACTTTAAGTATATAGACCCCCAACTCAGCTATAAGGGCTGGGGCGTATGGGCTGTAGATTCTATTGACTCAAAACAGCACAGAATTCATCCAATTTAGGGGGTAAAAAGTTTGGATAAAGGGACATCACCGCTGGACCAAAACCGGAAAAAACATCAGGAGAGAAACAACTTCAAAGAACCCAGGACAAAGGAAAATGATGGCTGGTCCGAGGGAACAACCATATGCTGGGACACCATGAGAACAAGATGGCAGCCTGACATTAGGGGCTACTCAACGAAACAAGAAAAAGCAACACAGAAAAGAGTCCGATTGCTTTCATTGCCTGGTTAACAGGGTCCTCATTTGGTACGAGAACCGTTTTCGAACAATCTATATCACGAAACCTGACTTGATAATTTTTTATTTTTTTGCACATCGTTCAAAATTAACAAGCTATTTTTACAAAACAGTGACAATACTTATTTATGTCACATAGACATCTTAGTACTCAATCTTGTTAGGGACTTAATACATGTACACTTTGTACTAGAAATATTGGAAAGTTAAGATAGTTATACAAATTTTACGACTACATTGATTTGATTTAATTACATAGGTGGCTCAAACATTATTGATATTTTCCTGTCCATTAGTAATAACTGGACCAGATTTGAATTAAGCACGGAATCACGATGGTGCGGGCTGTACGACATCCTTGGACGTAATGGTACCTCTCTGTTATTGCCACAACTCGGATAGCTCCAAAATGGCGAAGATGTGAAACTAATTTCCAATACCTCCACTTGTGCCATTGCACACCATTAACACACATAATTTGCTGTTAGGGTTGAGTGTGTGTTGGGTTTATTCATATTCAGCCAGGGTCCTCCATTCAGTGCTACATGCCTCTAGTGGGCGATACATCACTATACTGTAATTCAAATTCATCATCACTATCTCTATTCTTGCGTATTTCTAACAACAGACTGATTTATATACACAGTACCTGTGTATTGTATTTCTCAACAGGAAACCAATTTCTTTTTGATCTAGTCTTAATCCGTCGATATCGTGAAATATCAAATACATGCTTAAACTGTTTGGAAACGAAATGTGTATTGGATGCTATGATGTTGACCAATTTGTGCCTTTAATTACATTTATTACAATAAGTATTATTATTAGAGTTTGCGTCTATTATTCACTGACATTTATAGTGGAATATGGACCAGCCAATATTGATTAAACTTTCCTGTGCGATAAAGTTACCTATAATGACTGGTTCAGTTTTTCTTGTGCTCTTGGCTCTCTTTCAACGAAAGTATTTTCGCATCAGAAACCAAGTTTATTTTACAGTTCTGATGTTTGTAATAACTGTTCAGTGAAAACATTTCATCTGTTAATCTGGTTTGGACAGGTAAAAAAAAGAACATGGTATGACAGGTTCTGTTTCCAGATCATCTTAAAAACTACCTGTTCGGATTAAGCAAACTTTAGCCATTTATCTTAGAATGTAATTGGTAAAACACCTATTATCTTTAATATCGTGTTTTACGTAGAGTAAGTTGTCTGTTAATGATGCTAAGCCATAGATATATTCGACTGTGATATACGGGTACTTCTGGTATACATTGTAATGCTGTTTTATGCTCAATACATTTTGTTCCATTCTTTGATGTGTTCTGTGTTTCTTTATCTAGATATCGTTTTCTCTTTCTACTATTAGCAGTATGACAACATTTACAAGAGAAGCTAGTACATTTATCTTCTTCACAGTTTGAACACTTATTATATACTTAGGTGTGAAATATAGAGACTTATTGGCGAAATAATTTTCACGTTTGTTCCTTGTGTCTCTATTTTCAAATATTAAAACTATAGCCTTATATGTTCGCATGTGAATGTATAACATTTTCTTTCTTGTCACGCGACACTTAATTGTATGTGTCTACAAACGTTTTACCTGCAACAAAATAAATGAGATATTTGCAAGCTAAATCAAATAAATAGCAGCTGCCTTACATTTCAGACAAGGGAATATTTTTTGATAAAGTTGACTAGAAGCCGTTATTTGTCTGAACTACCTTGGCAACAAAGAAAATCCCGATTTGATGCATTTTCAGCGAGAATCAAACAGTTTATGGTATCACGGTACCATATGTTTTTCCATAGACCTCAATGCTAATATTTGGAGAGATAAATATATTTTCTATCTTAATTTAGCGTGCATCTCACACACTGTTATAGAGAACAATGTTAGATTGTCAATTTGATGATGACAAAACCAGGTACTCCATTGCATTAAAGAGAGATAACTCTGCTGGAACTAGACAGGGGTATGAGTTATCTAGTCACAACATACCTATTTTCAGTCCTGTCTATGACATTTTCAAAAAATCATAAAAAATATAAAATATGATCTGTATAGGAATTAACATAAATTCACATGTTGCCAAGAGGCTAAACTATTTTTTAAGCCTAACAGAAAGTACAACTCTTACATAATCCACCAATCATAGCTTGTGTTGTTATTTATTTCTGATTGGTATGGACTCTACACCTTAAGCCACACCCACATGGACTTGCGCAATTAAAATGACAAAAATGTGATTTACACAGACAGATTATGTGAACACCACATAGCGAGAATCAAACAGTTTATAAAATGACAAAAATCTGATTTACACAGACAGATTATGTTAACCACCTCATAGCGAGAATCAAACAGTTTATAAAATGACAAAAATGTGATTTACAGAGACAAGTTAAGTTAACCACCTCATAGCGCTTTCTTAATTCACGTATATTTCTATGATCAGGCTATGAAAGTGATGTGAATTATGGGAAATAAGGTGGCGGGAAACCATATTGTGCCAGGTAGTGTGTTTAAACTTCTAAACTTCGATTTGGAAGTAAGTTTGATATCTGATGAAAAGACAATTTTCATTTCTTAAGTTAATACTGGATATATTTCATCTTTGGGTGCCAAAATCTAACATGGGAAACAGAAATCATCTTTGTACTAAAATCCATATTGTCATTGAAACAATTTGATTAATGTTAGTTTTCACTACTTGTATATAACAAAGTATGCTCGTTTGCAACCAATCTTTGGCCAGATTAAGACTTTCGTTAATCTAACCGTACAATTTGATCACAATTAGAAGATATGAAAGACAAGAAAGCGAATTTAATGTTAGTGAAATATCTGATACGTTCTCACTGAAATAAAAAGGTTTCACGTTGAAATGAACATGGAAGACAACTTGAAAAATGTTTACATACGTTTAATAAAATCAATGTTTAAAGTTTATAAGAAGAAGAACAGTCCAAACTGCCTACGGCTCTGCAAAATATCAGTTGTATTGCTGCATGTACATGCGCAATTATTTTGATCAAGAAGATGGATAGGGAAGAAAGAAAAAATAGACGACAGGACAAAATATACAGTGGAGACGTTTCCAACCTATATGTAAATGGCATAAAGTAAGTTGATATGAGATAAAGACTGGATTTTCAAAAACCACTATAAACGCTGATTTGTCAATGCCCTAGAACCAAGATGAAATTTGAATTATCAGTCGATACTTGCAGCATATTTAAATCACAATGATATTTTACATTATTGATGGAGAAACGGATATGCATTCAATATAATGAATACAACTATCTTTACTGGTAATAAGCGTAGCGAGACTGAAGATATAAATGTATACGTTTATCCATTTGGCCTTTACCTGAGTGCATGTCTGCATACATTGATACGTTTATCCATTTGACCTTAATTAAATGCATGTCTGCAGTACATGCTATCTACATAGCCAGAAACTGTTTCTTATGTTATTAATACTGCTTACGTCAAAGAAATGTTACTGATAAAGCACAATTCAGTTGTTTTATTCAACAATTTACTGAGAATGTTATGGCCTGCTGATGTTATGAACACATCATATTACAAGATGGAAAAAAATATGTCCATCATATTGTAAAAGTTGTGTCTCTGATGCTGAAATTTTTGATTCTGGTTGGAAATGTTTAAGATAATTTTACATTCGACAGACACACATTTTAACCTCTGTTCATATATATATATATATAAGCTAATGACGTGACACAGTTTAAGATCCAAAATAGACTGACATCTTAAGAAATAACTATCGATGGGTAAAACATTATATGAGTATTTTCAGCTACCATAGAAACTATTAAAACTCCATAGAAACCAGGTAACACTGTACATATTTTCACGTCCCCACCAGCAAATGCACAGGTAACATTTTTATGAAAGCATTGGATGTAAGTTCTATTATCTCATAGTGTACATAAAAATGTGTGTATCTTGATTTCCAAGCCATATATATGAGTAACCTATTGTTCACACCTTCTACAAACTAGCTTCATTTAATGTTATAATACTTTTAAGAAATGTTAAAATGTGAGATGTTTTACTTAATGTTGTTTCGTATGGCTCCATAACAACCAAACATCTTTGATATAGGACAGGTATAAAGTTGTTTTACCTTTTTCTAAAATATATAAGCGCAATTAAAATTAAACAATGCAGTATTGTAAGGTGTCGTTAATATCATATAGAATCATTGTTTATAACAAATTAAATTGACAAGTGCATATTTAGTCTACCGGTTTGATAAAGTATGTCGTCAATAACTGAGTCGTCTAGCAAACAACAATGTAATGCGATGTCTTACCGAGAACTAAAGACTAGAGATGTAATAAAGATTCAAGAATGAATATATTTGTGAACAAAAATGAACAAATGTAGCAGAACGCTGCGGGTCTATAGTACTAAATATTGCGAATAACCTGTGAAAGTTCAGAATAATGAAGGAAAACAATATTGTTTCAATTGATTTCAGTTTCCTAAAAATGACAATGAACTGTTTGCAACGTTTTCCTTACTGAGCTCTTTGTCAAACATTTTGTCATTGCTCAGTACATTTCCGAAATTTGAAAATCTCTTCAGTTTGTATTCAGTGCCACGACAGTGACTGATGATGATACATGTCATATTGTGGTCGTCTTCTTTCACGAATATTACTTTGCTTCTTATCAAAAGAAACATTGCACGCTTTCACATTTAACCAACCGTTCTTATCTCAGACGTTATATGACTAGCGACATTTGTCGCCACTTTGTCCAAAGTCTTTGGCGTTAACTCTGAAATTGCTTAAAACCTTTCTCGATATTTTTTTTTAAATGTTATAAAACTTCATGTCACCTGAATTAAATATACGTTGAACCAAAGTCACAATTTCAGAATTATTGTATTTAAAAATAGCATTACTTTTTACTACTCTGAATAACATCGATAGAGAGGTAAATAATAATTTCCAAATATTTGACATATATTTTTGGTTTCATGAATGCACAAACATTACGCTTCTCACGTTCCTGGAACAAGTTTAAAGCTATACGGTAAAAAAGCTTTGTTCATAATGATATGAATTTCAGACGATGAGAATTAGCAACGGGTTAATCTATATGGGCATACATAAATGTTCAAGTTTGCACACATGAATAATACCGCACGTTGATCAAGACACCTTTTATAAATCCTTCTTTCAAACAGCAATGTGTCTGTGGATCAATTTATTAAAAGTGTGTCATTGCTGTCTTTATATTACGTAATTACGATTACGTCTGTATTATAACTTTTCTTGAAAACTGTTGAGTGGACTGTGCAAAAATCAATCATTCGGATTCAATTAATATTTATTTAAATGATTATAAGTGGCAACATGGTCCTTAATGGGTGCCTTTCGTCTTATGAAAGCCCATGCAATTAGATGATAATCAACACAATGAAATAATGTATGATTGCAAATACAATACCTCATTATTGATTTTCAGGCAGCACAATTAGATCATCTTGTGAAAAGATATACATCTTACTATATATTGATTACACATAAATGTCGGATTTGGTTTCTAAACAACCATCTTCTTTTATACTGTCCTGCTTCCGGTTAGCATTTCATATATAATCTTATCATTATATGAATACCATTCAAGCTTTAAATCCTCGAATTCTGCTTTAAATTGTAAAAAATCTTATGTCTTAAAAATAATTTTCTCTGCAGCAGTTATATAATACAGTATCAACAGTCTATTGGTTTGGCAGGCTCTTAGAGAACGAGACTTGTATTGGTTTGGGCATTGTTTTCTTTTTTCCTAAAATATTATTTTTTTTACATTCAATGACAGTTGCATCGCACGGTTGTTCCTTCTTGACTTTGCGAAGACATGTTAATGGTTGATACTTGGAACTGGGTGTGTTGTAAATATCCCCTTAAAATAAATCGATGTAGTTGTCCATAATACATATGTCACGTTGTAAGGATTAACCAGATTTCAAAATGTATGTGTTAGATCCTGAGGCTAATGATTTCGCGCTGTAAATATGTATGAAGGTCAATTCGGTGAACAAGAGATGTCATGCCAGTTAATTGACAAGGCTATAAAATTCGTAACTTGCCGTATTTTGGGCAGCCAGTTACATAATAATTACGATCATATGTTTCTCGGGTAAGTGGTAGAATTCCGGTGGTCGGATCAAAGGAACATCAAGTGTGGGTCGGTAAACACCCTTTACAGTCTGTTGGGAGGCGGCAGTGTCTGATAGTTATATGAATCAACATCCACTCAGAATTTTGCAATGCGTGGCCAACATTATAATCGCACGTTTAAATCTATTATCTTAAGAACCAAACGTCCATAGTCGCTAAAACCCATCGCAAGAGTTATCAGGGAAGATAATTTACTCCGACGTCATTCACAATTGGCGGGAAACATGCATTTTTTCGAAATTACAAGGCGCTTCAGTACAGGTTAGTGATTATTGGCTCGAGTGTTGCAATATATTACGGCAAAGTAAGTGTACTTTAATTATTGCAGTATGTATAATTTAGTACGTAGAATTAACACGGCAGAACTCACGTTTAGATAAATTAACAGTCAGACATGCATCAGTGAGTCTGTAAAAGAATTTTCGAATTGTTGCTAGATGTTCTTTCCAGGTGTCGTTGTAGATGATGACGTCATCTATATAGGCATCACAGTTTTCTAGACCAGAGGTAATCATATTCATGAGACGTTGAAATGTACTTGGTAACCCTTGTTAAGGTCCATCTGGAGTCACAAATGTTGAGATTTCCTTTGCTCTTTCCGTAGTGGAATCTGCCAAAATCCTTTCAGAAGGTCAAATTTGGTGACATACTTGGCATTCCCAATTTTATCAATACAATCGTCAATTCTTGGTAATGGGAATGAATCTGTTTTTGTCACACTGTTCACCTTCCTATAATACACATACGGAAAGGTTTATCTGGTTTTGGAAGAAGTATGCAGGGTGAACTCCAATCACTTTTACTGGACTCAATAAAATCATTCTCCAGCAAATATTGAATTTCCTTTTTTAAGTATTCCTGTTTTAGTGGATTCATCCTGTATGGATGTTGTTTAACAGGTTTGAAATTTTCAATTTCAACGTCATGAAAAATTTTGTTTGTCCTTGTAGGAATATCTGGAAATAAGTGCTCATATTCAATTAATAATTGTTTCAATTCATTTCTTTCTTGCACTTGCAAATGTGAACGTTTCTGATCTAGATTTTTCATAATTTCTGAATTACAAAGATTCGTCATTTCAATATCAGTCATCATTTCAATATCAGTAGAATCTGATGATATTTCTTCACTGTGTGGGACAGGTACAACTAAATTAATTACATGTTTAACATGGCTATCTCTTTCAATATACTCCTTTAGCATGTTCATATGGCAGAGTTAATTTTGTTTGCGCCTATCAGGAATATTTATAATATAATTTAAATCATTAATTTTCCTATCGACTGTGTAGGGACCATAATATTTGGCCTGAAGAGGGTTTTGTGGCATTGGCAAGAGAGCCAGGACTCTATCACCAGGTTGAAAGCTCCTTTCCTTCATTTTTTTTTATCATATCTTGCTTTCATTTAAGATTGGGCAGAGTGCAGATTTGTTTTTGCGACCTCACAAGCATTTGACAATTTGAATCTAAAATCAGGCACATAATCAAGAAGATTGATTTTAGTATCTTCATTAGAAAGAAGTTTCTCTTTCAATAACTTCAATGGTGCACGCACAGTATGTCCAAAAACAGTTCAAAGGGACTGAAGCCTAGAGATTCTTGAACTGATTCTCTAACAGCAAACAATAGTAAATGAATGCCTTCATCCCAATCTTTATTTGTATCAAAAAATATGATCAAATCATATTTTTGAAAGTCTGATGAAATCTTTCTAATGCACCTTGGCTCTCAGGATGATAGGCAGAAGATCTGAATTGCTGAATGCCTAATTCATACTTCTTGCTGGAAAATTCCAGACATGAAGTTTGAACCTTGATCAGACTGAACAGATTTGGGAAGGCCATACTGAGTAAAAAAAACTTTATCAAAGCTTTTACTATTGTTTTAGATTTTATATTCCTCAACGGAAGAGCCTTTAGAAGCCTTGTTGACGCACACATAATGGTCAACAGGTATTGGTTACTTGACTTGGTCTTGCGTATGGGATCTACACAATCTACCATAATTCTACTAAATGGTTTGTCAAAGGCAGGAATAGGTTGCAGATGAGCCTTAGATATCTTCTAATTGGGTTTTCCTACCATCTGACAAGTATGACAAGATCTACAGTATTTGACAACATCACTTTTGATTTTTGGGCAATAAAAGTGAGTCAAAAATCTTGTGATAATTTTTATTAATCCCTAAATGACCAGCCAAAGGAGTTTCATTGGCCAGATTAAGTATTTGCTGTCTGTAAGGTTTTGTAAATACTATGTGATAATTCACTGACCACTCATCACCAGCAGGTACCTCGAGAGGTCTCCATTTTCTCATAAGAATTCCATTTTCTCATAAGAATTCCATTTTTAATGAAATAACAGATATGAACTTCAGGGGCTTCAGTCTCGCTTATGGCCCTATGAAACAAACAGGAGATCTCAGGATCTTTTTCCTGACACTAAGTCTGATGACAAATTTACACAATGGAGAGGAACATTAACAAAGCCGCACTCTACTCCCTGAATAAGAACACTTTCATTAGAAGAAGACTTCTCAGAAAAAGGCAAAGTATCTGATAATAAAAGACTCTGAGAAGCTCCTGTGTCCCTTAAAATTGTAATAGGGGTGGGATCATCATCCAAGAGTGATATAGAGCCCTTCGATATGAATGGTTCATAATTCTCCATAATAAAATCAGAATGGGATTTATTAGACCCAACAAATGTATTGCTTTCAATACATGCCCGTGACCTAGACTTCTTAGAAATAAAAGCATTTGGAACAGGTCTGTCTTGATTCTGATGCCTATTTTTTAATTTGTAGCAACCAGAAACAATGTGTCCTTTTTCTTTCAATAGCTACATGTTGGAAGAGACAAGGATTTAGAATCAAACTTCTCTGCTGTTTGATTTTTTAAAGTTGTGTTAGTTTGAGTTTTAGAAGGGCTTGAATTAGGCGGAAATACTTTTCTGGCAGAAAATTGTTGAGTAGAAGTCTTGTTAACAAAAGAGACTTTATGTGTCAAAGAATATTCGTCATCTGCTCGAGCAGCATTCTCTAAAGTTTCAATCCTATGCTCATCAAGATAAGACCTAACATCACTATGGACACAGTTTTTGCTTGAGATTTTGTTAATCTTGTTCGACTTTCTTGGCTAAGCACCATCTATCAAACAAGTGCTCTTTTTCCCTAGAAAATTCGACATGTGTTTGTCCAGCTTCTTTTCTGTAATTTCTGAATTTTTGCCCATAAGCTTCAGGGACTAACTCATAACCCCTTATAATGCATTCTTTAACCAAATCATAGTCACTACTTTGCTGAACGGACAGTGAAGTGTAAATCTCACTAGCCTTACCAGTAAGTACACATTGTAGTAACTGAGTCCAGTTCTCTCTTGGCCACTTTAAATTTTCTGCAACTTTTTCAAAACGATGGAAGTATTTGTCTACTTCCTTTTCTCTGAAAGGGGGCACTAATATTCCTTGCTAATTCAAAACTTGAATTTGGATTTGAAGTATGATGGTGATTTTCACTTGCCAGCTCCATTTCTTTCATTTTAATTTCATATTGCAATTGTTTTTCTTTCTCCCTTTCCTGAAATTGCAGTTTCTTCAACTCTAACTCTCTCTCCTCTTTTTCATATTGTAATTGTCTTTCTTTCTCCCTTTCTTGTCTCTCTCTTTCTTCTTTTTCATATTGTAATTGTCTCGCTTTCTGCTCTCTCTCTCTCTCTCTCTCTCTCTCTCTCTCTCTCTCTCTCTCTCTCTATCAATCCGCATATGCTCTTTTTGTAATTCAATTTGTTTTTCATTATCCTCCTCCTCCTTCTCTCTCTCTATCAATCCGCATCTGCTCCTTTTGTAATTCAATCTGCCTTTCTTTCTCCTCTTTTTTCATATTGTAATTGATTTTCTTTCTCCATTTCTTGAAATTCCAGCTTCTTCAACTCTAATTCCATCTTGAATTTCAATTCTAATTCCTTTAATTTTATGTCAGTCTGATGCAGACTTACTGACCGAAATCAAAGCACTTTGTCCCAAAACATCCTTTTCTACCAAATACTGCACCAAAATATTTTTGATATCTTGTTTCGTTAAAGAAGCATTGACTTCAGAAATATCAAATTTTCTGGCAAGTTGAATCAACTCATCTTTTTTTAAAGATCTAATTGCTCCTGGGTAGGATTAGAAAGAAATATTTCTACTTTAGATGTCATTTTAGTACAAGCCTGTCAATCTCACTAAAGATTTAAAAATTTTCAAAAACTAGTGGAATTCAAATTTAAAACAAAAGTTTTCTGAGAAAAATTCTTGCCAAATTCCAATTTATCTCAATCCGGACATTAACACCCAATTTCTATGTTACGTGCTTAGGCTCGAATAAGCAGCAAAACAGAAAGGGTGAAAACTAACAGGCTTGTAAAACTTTAACAAACTATTTATCGAGTACAAATATTTTCATAAGAGAAAATAAATATACTTACGGTTTTAGAGAATCAAGTCCAAAAATAATCCAATATAGAATTCACAAAAATAATCCACTAATGGAATTGTAAGAGTCCTGATAAATAAATGTCCTAATAGTTCTCGATTCGAATCTTGACGATCTAATCCAATATGGAAGACGATGTCACGTGATGCAGTCAGTTTTATTTTTTATAATGATCCAAATGAAAATCTACAAGCACATATTATTTTACAGATAAATAAAATAATTCCTCTTGCTCCAACGAATTGACATAAATTTACAATATAGCTCAAAACACAACTAGTACTTTAAAGCCCAGAGATTCTACTAGCTTTTCTCTTACAGTACATTAATTTAATTCACGTGATTTTCCAGAAGGTTACAGAAGGAACGTACGATCATTAAAACACGTACGCATGGAATGATCTAGATGAAAATCAACCATTTCTCAACCCCCCCTCCAAGAACTAAAAATAAAAAGTTGTCCTTGAAATTAACCAATCATTTTAGAAGCTTGTTTACACTATGAAGCAAGGCCAGACATGAGGTTAACAAGCAAGGTCAACACCTGTTTTTACAGATAAAGTATAGGTCAATCTAATTTTCCAGAAAACACTTCCCAATTTAATGAATTATAAACCCCAAAATGACAAATTTGAATTTGACAATTATGAAAGGTAAACTAACATTTGATGTCGGTAATTATTTAGCCGAGTATTATTATACAACGGAATAGATTTAGTAGAGGCCAAGAGGATATTGTAAAGGCAGAGCAGCGATTAGTAAACTCGCTGATGCAGCAAGTGTCAAACGTTCTACGGCTCCAGATTAGTTAGCACGATCTGCAATATGGCAAATGTATCTACAACCACCTACACAAATTCGGTACGCACATTTCGATGTTACCGTTTCTAATGAAGTGCATCAGGCGGATATTTTATTTTTACCACATGATATTATCAAAATTGGTAGACGTCAAATAAAGTACAAATACGCATTGACTGTCGTTGACGTTGCAAGCAAATATAAAGAAGCAGAGCGTTATAAAAAAATGACAACAACTGAGGTTGTATTAGCGTTTGAACGAATTTATAAAAGAAGACCCTTGCGGTGGCCACAACTATTACAGGTCGATCCTGGAAAGTTATTTCCTTGGTGTAGTACCACAATTCATCGTGATCAAGCAATTGTTGAACAATTTAAACGATCGCTTGCTGAGTGGTTATATGGATATAAGTATGCGAAGGAAATAAGTCAGAATAGGAGATCTCGATACTAGGGTGCAAGATTACTAATTGTGATAAATGCATTAAATAATGAAATTATTCCAAGAAACTTCTACGAAACATCTTAATGCAATTACCAAAAATATATACCAATATAATGACGTGAATTTTCAGTTCAGTCTGTATTAGGTAATGTGACTAATACATTTATATGAACCTTGTGAACTTGTACGTGGTAAAAAAGGAGCGACTGATCCTATTTAGAGTGTTACTACACATACAATTTCCAGCGTTGTAAGATATACGGGTAGACCTGCAATCTATAGATTAGATTTAACTGCTCCTCAACGTGGATTTGTACGTGAGCAATTACAGTAATTCCAGAATTTACTCAATTACCACCATCTTTAATTAACTATCACCTCGACGTCTATTATATTCAAGACGGGTCAACATAGTATTTTCACGTGTATGACCATACTAAAATCTTTTTTATCTACGGTAAATCGTTTTTGACCATTATTTGAATACTGCTATAGCATTATTGTTTTACAGCTCACACAATGATTATTTAGTTGTTGTTTCAGCTCATTCATAAATTCAGTATCAATACAAAAGTTGCGATTTTTGTTTTTGTTACTTTATTTATAACTAGCGAGTTGTTTTCTTGCTATATCATCACTAACAATTTCATTATTGGTGTCAGTAAAATTTACAATAACCCTCCGCAGTTGAGTTATTGTTCTGACTAGTGATACTGCAAGATAGAATACATTTAACCACTCGATACGATCATCAATTATCCAAACAACTGTACCAGAAATAGTTAATAATTGAGATGAGTGGGGTGCATATCCTAGCGTCGATTAAGTTTTGTCTTTTAACGCATCTTCAACAACACTGACAGGAATTAGATCATCATTTACCACAAGATTCTGTATCTCGGACAATCCTGAAATTTCAACATCAGTACTTTGTCGTCGCGTATCTGCTGGTCGGTAACACAACGGTACAGGATATTCTAAAACAAATCCTTATGTAACTGAAATAATTGCTGCTGAAGTGCATCATGAATTATCTTTCTACTTGCTACTATCAAATCGTTTGGTCTCCATTCATCCTAAAAGTTATTTAGCGCATTAGTTTACACTGAATTTTATTCGACTGAAATGTGATTAATTTCTTAAATTCACTTCATTCTCGATGAAGCACTCTATGATCATTAGTTGACTACTCGTAATAGTCTACAAAGATATGTAACAATTCGTTATGCTTAACCGTGATCGCTTCACATTATCACTGTAACTATAACCAATCAAGAAACGTTGTCAGCAGCCAGCACGATTTGAATTTCTCGAAGACGTTCAATTAAGTTGCCGAGAATACGGACACGGTGGATTGTGGAATACCAAGTATAATTACATCGACGTTATTTCTGTGGATATGGATGAGTGTTACTCAGGACGTTTTCATGGCTACGGAAAATGTCAGGATATTTTAAAAGATTTGGACATCCCACAAACGAGATGACCACAGTATCGATACATGGACCACTACCCGAGTTGATGTAACCCGATTCGCTCGTATTGTATCATTCTAGTTTGCTAAGAGTCTTCATCCAATTTCTTATGTTTGGTTTGATAGGCACGTTACGTTTCAGAAAAACGCTGGTCACCGAAAGTTGTATTAATGATAAATAGGTATATGATAAATTGTAAAATACTGATATTACTGATTGTGAGTGATCTAGTTATATCATATCGGAAGGAGACATAAGTTTGGTTACCACTAGATGATGATAAGACCACAAAGGATCTCAAAAGAAGAATAATTCGGAACTTTCTAAATTTCCGTTATTTTAAATTGTGCTTCTGGATATACACAACTAATGATAGACAACGTCTGTTCCATATGGAACAACAAATCAAAAAATTATCTATCTATGATTGATAACTTCCAGAGAAATGCTGTGCGTATATTTATGTATTTGAAATGTCACTGATGTTTTGGTATGATGTCTACAATGGCTAAAGTTCACAAAATATGTTGTTTACACGGAATCAAGATGTATAGGTATCTAAACAAGTTATTGTTTACATTAGATAGATAGATAGATAGATAGATAGATAGATAGATAGATAGATAGGCAGGGAGGCAGACAGACAGATACATACATACATACATACATACATACATACACAGACACAGACAGACAGACAGATAGATAGATAGATAGATAGATAGATAGATAGATAGATAGATAGATAACCTAATTGGACTAAAATCACCAAAGAAAAAACTTAATGTTAGATACACTTATGGCTGTATAACGTTTAAAAGAATCTTAAATTGATAACGACCATCTGGATTGAGAATATGACACTAAATATGGATCTATTTGTCTGAGTTTGGTATAGCTATTCATTTTGGGCTAACCTATTTAGCAGTTACATACGGCTGACAACAGCATGTACACATAAAGAGTTAGCTGTAGGTGACAAGTTACTCTCTAATTTTTAACAGGTACATATTTCTATACAGTACTCACCAATGAATGCGAATAAAATATTGATCCAATATTTCTATACAGTACTCACCAATGAATGCGAATAAAATACTGATCCAATATTTCTATACAGTACTCACCAATGAATGCGAATAAAATACTGATCCAATATTTCTATACAGTACTCACCAATGAATGCGAATAAAATACTGATCCAAACTGGTGTCGGTATGACTACCATATTGACACCATGGATGTGGGTAGGTATCAGTAAAAAGATTGATGAAACGATTTTCAAGCTTGAAGTTGTAAGAGTCAACACGAACAGTTGCGCAAACAACTAATGTATTTTTGTTCTTACAACGAAGTTAAATTGTATCCTGTTAGCTCTTCACTATTGGTGTAAACACATCGTATCCTGTTAGCTCTTCACTATTGGTGTAAACATCTATGAAAGAAAGAAAAATACGATGCATACAGAGTTCAAGAGAAGGGTAAATAAAGTGCGAATGTCACATGAAGCGGCACTATTCATTTTCGTAACATTTAGGTTATTCTGATTCAATATCAGGGCATTGACTCATATCTTATCAAGAATGAGAAAGAAATAACTGAACCAACCTATTTTTATCATGCTATTACATTAATATTTACATCCATAAGTATTTATTTTCGTGCAAAATATAAGCATCTCAGATGACTATACATATTAAGCGCAAAGACATTACATTTACTGTTACGTCACTTGAACTGGAGTAACAATAGTCTTTAGAAATATACGACATAAATGAATAAATGCAAATACATCCCATATTATATATTCTTACAAATTCTATACATCTATCGCTATATCGTACACACACATACACCTCTGTCAAATTGATCTTGCCGGGTCAGGCTCCATCCACTCCGCACCGGCAATAATAACATTTTTCAATATTAAAAAAACACCCAAAAAACGTAGTTTTATGGTTGATCAATTTGGAGAGGGAGATGGAGTAGAGATTACGGACAAAATGGAAGTGGAGAAATCCGAACCGGCGAAAACAAATCCGGCCGGGCAGCTACCTGCCAGGTACTCTGATGCGGTATCTGGCAATACACAATGATTTTTATTTTAAAAAGATAATCTTACATCACAATTAGCTAAGTTTGCTGTGCATACTTTAATTATAATTACCAATGATATCCCATCGATTCTCCTTGAAACCATTATATTATTGGACCAAACACCCATACACTCCGGTCCCTTGTGGGACTAGCTCACCAATATGATCCTTACATCCAACTCTATAAAGCTGCTAAAAGTGTATTGATAAGTTACTAATAATAAAAGAGTAAAAACCCACTTTACAGCTTTTTTTGTACATGCAGATGGCAAGTATGAAAGTAAAGATGTTATCGATCGCATATTCAAGTTAAATGATTCCAATCTTAAAATGACTGAAAAGGAAAGACTAAAATATAGCTTTCCCTACCAATTTTGTTTTCAGTACAATAGCTATGCGGCATATGGTATCTGTCTCACCAGTCTCTCAGATTCCAATTAATATTTTCCTCTGCGATAATGGGAAAAATTGCTGGATTTGAGGCCAGTAATCAAAATAATAAAATAAAAGAATTCGTAATTATTGCTTCAAACATAGATACTTTTCCAACCATTTTATGTTTGCATTTTCGAAGGTTATGTTTAACTTTAAGTTTGTACTACAATATCATACGTCATTATTATCGTCATAATTGTGATGACGATGATGATTCATCCCTCCTGGCATAAACTAATTGATCTACTAAAGAATTTTGGATGAGTTTCACTAATATTGTAAAACCTTTCTTTCTCAGGTTGAGATTTCTTAATATATTTGGTGGCAAGTATACTGTCACGGTACATTCAGTACGCATAAGGGAGTAAAGTATAGTAATACAATCTTCAATCCACCTTAAATGAATCCTTTTGTATCTGTGAGGAAATTTCGGTTTTACTCAGATTTGTGAAGTTCCTCGTCTCTTCTTTATAATTAGTGAGTAAAACTAGACGCGATTTGCATTCTTGTAATATCAATAACAATATTAAAATATGTCATATTGCCTGAAACATCGCAAATCAGATTATGGAAAATCCCAATTTTGTTTTAATCGGGGTCTGATACTGAAGGTCTATCAAGGAAGATATTTTTATGTTCAAAGACACTTTATGTCTGTATCTATTCTGGAAAAGATATAGAGTTATGCGAGTGAGATTATATAATGGCAAATATAAGTCATACACCGTTGGGCCACCACCCATTTCCACTCGGCGTTACTTATGCATTTGATTAATTGATGCGTGTAATGGACAGATGTGCTTACTGCATATTGCTACGCGTCATGTTAGCTGTTTCTATTTTTCAATTATTAATATATCGCCAAATACTTTAAGCAGTTACTGCAATATTTGTTATTATTCATTTATTTTAGAATTTACTTTCGTGTGAAAAGTAAATGTAAAAATTAGGTTAATAGACTCGTTGATCAAATCATCTTCCTATTAGATAGAGTGCTATGGGTATTTCGTCTATTATGATTTGATGAGACCAACCAATGATGAAACTATCATCATAATCATGTGATTTGAAAGCAATATAGCTTAAAAGGAGACTACTATCGAGAGATGCATAACCCTGATTTCTGAGTATTATAACAGCGAGTTAAATTCGATTCGACTGAAACATAAATATTATTATATAGCGACTTTCTTTTATCATATGACTTGCATGCTATTTCTATCACCAAAAGGAATGTCTACCTTATAGTTCCAATTATGTATGCACGGCGCCATAAGTACAGTCATTTCTAATGTCATTTATGTTGCTGCTGTTGCAATTGAAGGTAAACATCTTTCTTCTCAATTACTCTTTATATTTCATAATATTTGAAATATGTTCTAGCAACTCTACCAAGTCAATGGATCCGCAATATAAAATTACAAAGGATCTCGAGTTCTCGCAAGTCAGTCGATGTTGAAATTTATGATGATACAGTTGATTTAGTAGCTGCAGAGAGGGTGAACAGACTAATTTTAGAAGCGTTTATTTACTAAGCTAACACTTCGTTCCAAAAAGGTTAATAACACCAAACCGAAGCTTCTAACTAACCGAGAAGCAGTGAGGGTGAACATAGCAATTTTAGAAGTGTCTATTTACTAAACCAAAACTTCGTACGGAAACGAAAAGTATAAGGTTAATAACACCAACCCGAAGCTTCTAACTAAAAGAGATGTTTACCACATGGACACTTATTCGAGGCCACACCCTCTCTGCTGCTGTGAATTAAATCATTCTCTAAACCAAATATTGTATCAAGACCGATTCGATATCTTGATCTAGGATCATGTAAATTAATTGTTATAAATTCGTGTGGGGTAGCATGCTCTTTTGAAAAGAAATTTCCAAAACGATTATAATCCATGTCACCAATAAACCATGTCTGATGAATGTTTCTAATTGTATGTGTATCAACTTCGTTAAACATAGTAAGACTATTACAGTTGTCTCTGATCACTTTTGGAATTTGTGCATATGGCTGGGTAACATAACTCAGACCGGTATTGTTATGCCTTCCTCGGGAAAATATTCTAGCTGGATTTAATTGTTTATCCTCCATCGTACATAACCAAATTATTAATATTTCCATTATTATCATCTACAGATGGCGCTTCATTAATATCATTGATACAATTAATAATATTATCACCGACTTAATTTAACTATTTTGCATTTTCATTTTAACAAATTATCACATCATAGCATCTCCAATCATCTACAGACGGAACAACTAAATACAACTTATCCTATTTTAACCACCTCATTATTAAATTAAGGAACAACCGTGTCATTCCACTTGCAGATGAACTAATGATAATCATTCTGATAGAATTTGGTAGCATGGCATGGTGTTTAACTGGTTCTCGTTTTCTTGTTGCCGAAAAATCTATTACATCCATGATATATACTAAATAATATGGATTTATATTGCGTTAAATGCAAGTAGCAAACCTCCACAAATGAATTAAAAACTATTACAACAAAAATAATAGACTGGTGGATAAATGTGAACGAAACGGTAGAAAACAATTCAAATTTATCTCAGGTGGCAAATCAAATTTCATTAAAAAAAAGAAGGTGATCCAAGTTAGCTAAATAACCAGGAACTCCGTGGGCTAAATATCCAAGACAAAAACATCTTCCAGGACATAATTACTGCGATCCTGGTACCTGACTTGATATTCGACTTGACAATCAGGATCAACCGAGACCAGGTTAATATCCGATAAATGAAATTGATCGAGCTCGTCACACTCATGGTGTAGCTTATAAAAGTGAAAATCTACAATATAGGCATAATGCAGATGTGACGTTGATTCAGGCGTTAAATTCCATTAACAAAATCTTTCAAGAAATCATTAGCAAACTTGTTAGTAAGATCTGCAATGAAGGGTAATATATTATTAGGACTGGTAATTAATATTATGGAATCTATTTATTGAAGTCCAAGAGGATATTGGAGTGGTAGAAACGTAATTAACAAATTCGCCGAAGCAGCAGGTGTCAAACGTTCTACTGCCGCAGACTGGTTATCACGACAAGCAAGCTAGCAAATGTATATACCACCGCCTAAACGAATTGAATATGCGCATTTTGATGTCAGTGTTCCTAATGAAGTTCATCAGGCTGATATTTTATTTTTACCACATGATACTATAAAAAAAGGAAGACGTGAAATAACATACAAATATGCATTGACTGTAGTTGACGTTGCAATCAGATACAGAGCCAATATCAACAAAGACAGCAGCAGACGTTGCTTCTGCTTTTCAATGAATTTATCAACGAGGACCCGGACCACAAGGCGGTCTGCGATGGCCACAATAAAATGAGTTTTCGAAACAACCATTATTGGGTAATGTTATTGTCAGATATTTATATGAACCCGGTGAACTTGATGGTGGTAAAAAAAAGCAACGACTTATCCTATTTGGAGTATCACATCACACACAATATCTAGTATAACAAGATCTACGGGTAGACCTGCAATCTATAGAGTAGATTCAACTGCTCCTCATCGTGGATTTACACGTGAAAAATTGCAGGTAATACCCGAGGATACAAAATTAACACCACGATCACTTAACTAGCACCTATACGTCTATTACATTCAAGACAGGTCAGCTTCGTATTTTCACGCGTATGACCGCAACTACTATCATTCCTCTCTACGGTAAATTGTCGTGGATGTTGATCTGAATACTGACATAGCATTACTGTGTTATAGCAAGCACAATGATTATTATGTTGCTGTGTCAGCATCAATATCCAATTCTCTTAAACCAATTTTGGTCACTCTGTTTATAACCAGCGATGTTTTGTGTTACTATATCATTACTAAAATATCGTTGATGGCGTCAATAAATTTTACAAAACCCCTTTGCAGCTGAGATATTCTTCTAACTCGTGATACTGTGAGATTGACTAAATTTGACCACTTGATACGATCATCAATAATCCAAACGACTGTATCAGAGATAGTTAACACCTGAGATGAATGTATCGTCATTGCGTATCCTATCGCCCATGGGAATTTGTCTTTTAATGTATCCTCGACAGCGCTGAGAGGAACTAGAACAATCTCATTTAATACGAGATCCTGTTTCCTTGACTATCCTGGTATGTCAACTTCAATATTCTGTCGTCGTGTATCTCCTGGTCTATAACATAACGCTACAGGCAATTATACCTACTTTACCTTATGTAACTGAAGTAATTGATGTTGAAGTTTATCACGAACTATCTTTTTACTTGCAACTATCAAATCTTTTGGTCTCCATTTATTGCAAAAATCATTTATGCATGTTCTGTAATTATTTCACACGCTGTTTAACACCGGATTTTATTCGGTTGTAGTCTGATTATTTTTTAAACTCTTTTAATTCTGTGACCGTGATCAACACACATTATCAAAGTTTTATTCTTACTCAATAACCAATCAATAAACATTTTTAATATATCCAGCGACATTGTACATATTTCATCACAAATTATTTTTCTAGGTATATATTTCTCACCCATCCTCGAAGGTGTCCGTACGTCAGTTTTGTAACGACAAAATCTATGATAAATACAAGAATTAACTCCTCGTTCATTCATTTCTCGTGCGAGCCTATGTGTATGAGTTAAGACAATTAAATCTGAATTCTGTCTAAATAATTCAATAACACGAGTTGTCGTTCCGCATCCGCCTGGTCCATTTAGACAAACAATCTTATGCCTGCATGATGGATCGAATATAGATGGCGCTCTCGACATTTGTCGAAGCGATAATTCTGATCGATAAGTAAGCTCTCATTTTACAGCCATTCCAGAATAATAATAACTAAAATTCACAACTGGCGAAAAAAATAACTTACCCGAAAAAACTTATTTGACTTTGTTTCATGATCTTGGATATTTCAGTGATTAAAATCCAATTTTTCTCACACCAAATTTGAGAATTTACAAAATTTTAGTGTTTCTAGTTATGACAATAAAAATGAGCGTTATGGATGTTAAAATTAAAACAGTAACCCGTAATAACAAAAATATTCAACTATGAGATGCATTATATATTCTACACCCCAATTTAGTCTAGGAATACATCAAATATTTTGAAAAAAAACACAACTAGTGATCATTATTGTAAAAACATCTTACTATCTTTATTTCAAACAGAAACCAAATATTTCTTGACTGTTAAACTATCTAAACATGTTTTTTAACATTTGCTATTTAATAATAGTTTATTATATAGGACAGTTTGTCATCATCATTCAAAAACTGCAAGTATGAAGTAAGAGAAAACACAATGATGTTGGCTGTAGAGCATCTAAGTAAAAACCTAAAGCACAGAAACAGGTAGCATGAATTTCGTTACGGATGTTATTCAATTTTCTGAAAACTAAAAGAATTTGACAAAATAGCATTAAAGACTATTTAATTGAACTTAATATTGACATTATTGAACATATTATCGAAATCTTGCATAAAACCTTACAATCTCTTTTTGTTACGAAGGTTACACACATACAACACTTTCAAGCATATTTATCAAAAGCCCTTGAAATGTTTTCTATTTCCTTCTGTGGGACTTTCATGGATCTTCTGGTTTTTCCAACTGGCACAGGACTGTCTATAAGACGATATATGACTTTCTACAGAGGGATCCAGATTTCATCCTTTTGGCGAGGCCATTTAAAAGTATTAGCCAATTTCCCAGACTTCTCCATAAAATCCACTAGCAGTTCTCCATCTTCGTTGTCTTGTTCGACCACTCTACCACTCTACCAATATACCACCTCGAATTGTATAAACCAGCTCTCCAGTCACCTTCCTGTACTGGTATGACATCAATTCTTTGTCGTTTTGTTTGAGGCTGATCTTGTTCGATTGTTCTATCTTCAATAGCTTCTATGTTGTTTCCTGGACCCTGTTCTTCACGAGGTCTCTCATCTTCGTTTCTCAGTAGACTGTGTTTAACATAGCCATCACAGGTAGATGTTGCTACATCTACTAAACATTCAGGGGCAATAACAGGATAAATTCCTTGTGAAGATTCACATGTTTGTGGCAGACAAGACAAAATGAAGTTTGAAAGTTCCAGGAACTGGTCGAACTGCAGGACGATGGATAAATTCTTTTTGGCTTCATCATAATCTTGCTGTGTGTACAAAAAGTACCTCACTTTGCTGCCAGTATTAAAGTCATTTGCATTCTGTATGGAACATTTACCATGCTTAACTGCATCACCTGCGGAACGTTTCACACTGGCGCCTAGTCCGTCGCAAGGACCTTTTACCATGGCCACTCTCCAGGTAGTTCCATCGCGCATCAATGCCGAATTCATCCTGGTGTTGCGCTATAAACTGGAATATGGTTCTATTACGATACTGACTCGTTGGAGGGTCAGCAAGGTAGTGAATTGTTTCAAATCTTTACATTCTTCTTTGAGCTGTAGAATAAGTTTCAGAAGTATAGCATATACTGCTGAGGCGTTGTGAAACATCACATCGGAAACTGCAACATAGCCTTGGATTGATTTGCTTATTCTGGAAGGAAAATACACCACCATGGTATGGAGTGAAACGACAGGTGAGTTCCAATAAGCTGATTGGACTTCTTCAACTGACGAGCATTGAAAGTTTTCTGCAAAGTCCATCCATACTACTATTTCATTTTCTGGTAGATTTTCACGTAGATTTCAAAGCTCCTTATATTGATGTTGAACACTTACAACATGGTCCTGGAACTCGGTGAGGTCTTTGTCTAACAACTTTAAGAATTCATCTTTCAGTAGCTCTTCCTCAACCTCTCTGTGGCGAAACTTATTACCTTCCTGAACTCTCTTCCAATGTTTAAAACTGATAGTAGCCACATCAGTATCTCTTATCTTTTCAATTATTGTTTCATTTGACCGGTACTGTCTTATTAGATCATCTGGGTTTTTTGGACACTGAACCCCTATATTTATTATGGCGCGCATCTTCAAAGCCATGTTCTGGTGTCTAGAACAAAGGCACATCTTTCTACTTGCAAAATTTTCAAGAAGAATAGTCTGAGGTCGAAATGAATAGAAGAGGGATTTAGATATCTTTAATCTCGGATTTTCTAACATGAACTTGAAGTACAAATTAAGCATATAATCAGACAAGACATGTTTCTGTTTCAACTATTCTTGTACTTTCTTAGTGTCTCTCTTTCCAGTTAGTATGGAACTATTGTCCTCTCTCTCTAGAAAAGCTACGACCTTTTCTCGCAAATTCATGTTTTTAGTTGAGCTTTTCCTCTTTACACATAGTTTGGCCACCTTCTGTCGACATACACCCATTGACTTCGCTAACTTTGATCCACATCTGTACTTTCTTACTAAACCTTTCCTTTGTATGCCTGATGAAAGCGTTTTCTTCTTTTTCTTTTTAATTTCATCTTTTAATTCACTCAAGACTGTGTTTGTCAGTAGAAACGTGCGTCTGACCTGTATCAGTGTGCGACGAAATTTGGTGTTATTAAGAGGGAGTCTATTCAATCCTAGATTTTTCATTTCATTTTTTGTCTTAGAACGAGGAGTCATCATAGTAAGTTCACTATCCTTTTCAGTGTCTGAGTTTTCTATCTCTTTTCATGCCTGTTGTTTTCTTATCCTTTCAATCCTCTTTTGAAGTCTCTTATTAGCTCTGACAAGGTTCTGATTCTTGTGTCTTAGCTCCTCGTTGTTTCTATAGGCTTGTCTTAGTGATCTTCTGTATATTTTTCTCAGCCCCTTTGCTCTACGAGCATTTTTCTGTTAAATTCCTGGCAGCTTTACCACCATAACATCTGCCGGACTATTCGTTGTATTACTATCTGAGGGAATAGGCGTACTGTCCTTTTGATTCTTTTTCTTATAATGTCTTTTCACTCTTTTCAGTATTTCTGCTCTCCTTACTTTTAGCTGAGCTGGTTTAAGCATAGTTGTAGGAACATAAGAATCTCTCTTCCTCTTTGCCTCCTTTTCTAAAAATTTTGCAGCATCTTTCTGTTTCTGTTTTTCTCGCCATCGGCGTTGACTCTCAGCATTAGTTAGTGCCATTTTGAAAATTAAAAGGTACTGTTAATGAACTGCCTTAAAAATGTTTTAAACATTTTAAAACACAGGAATTTGTGTGTACATACAATCTAAAAGGCAAACAGTGTAAGATATTATGAAAAAAATAATACATTGTAATGTTGAAGATCAAAAAGCATAACTCGGGAATCATTATTAACAACCCTAACTTTTTATTAACCTCCATAACGAACCTTATGGAGTCTCTGTTTAAATGGACATTGTTTCTTGCTACATAGACATAATATTGTTTTTAAAACTCTTGGTACAATACGAAATAGCATAAACAATTGTGCATGAATGTCACAGGTAACTTAAAAATCGGTTTCAAATTTTATTATTTAATTTAACCTCCGTAACGTTATTTTTAAATATACGGCCTTCTAAACATGTCAAAATGCACATTTACACGTGGGGAACGTTTGGTGAATCATAAAAATCACATCTAATAAGAACTTGATTGATTTGTTATTTACGGAAAATGTTTTTTCCATGTTTATTCTTTCTTTTAACCTGCGTAACAATAGTGGTGCAAAATAATACTGAATCCCTTTCACCGGTTTCCATTTGCAGAAAACGGAGACTTGGTAAACTGGACATATTAATGTTCTAATAAACGGTATGTGTGATCAATTTATTCTAGATGAACATCTTTTATTACAAATAGTAAATATAGATAAAAACTTACCTTGACGCTTGAATAAAAATGTATCTGTAGTTGCATTTACATGTATGACATGACGTCTGCTTTAACTGTATACTTCCGGCGGTGTATGGACAAAAATCACCGTTTTACTCATCTGTATTTTGTATGTAGAGAATCTATGAAAACTGTTACGCATGTTAATGTTATGGAAGTTAAAATTTATTTTGTATCGGATTTTTTTAGCAAAATAAAGTCTCCCTGTACCAAAAGTAGCTAATTGTATTTGTTTATTACATATGGTTTATTTAAAATTATCATTCCAATTCGCGCAAACATTGAAAAATTAAATATTGGCGTTATGTATGTTAAAATCTTAAATGCGACAACACAACTAGCCAGCTAAATCAAATACCGAAACAAAACTTTAAAGACCTAACAATCTTTAGGTTAAAAAAAATCGTTTTTTACACCAAAATCCTCTATTAAAATGTGTTTGTCTTATATTTATTAACATCCAATGTTATATTACTGCTTAGTCTAAAAATTGTTATGGATGTTAACTATCGATATACAACATACGTATAATTAAAATTTATAAAAGGCACGAACTTCAAGAAACTTGCCATTCCTGCCAATGAAAGTGGAACATATTTTGTATGAAATGAGCCCATAAATATGAACGCTATTCTAAGTTGTATAGTAAAAACGGAATGGTTAGTTTTGATTTACAAGAAAGTGACATTATAAAAATGGTTGTTTTGACACTTTTTTGGAGTGATCCACATGCGAAAGCATGACTTTATATGTGTACAAGTACATCTCTTTTTTTAAAAAAAAAATACTTTTTAGTAGAAAATCTCTTAAAAAGTTGTGGATACGACGATTTTTAGAAAGTTGCAATAACGGCGACAGTTTAAATACGAAATCGTAATCTTTATTTTGGAATCACTGTTTAACATCTGCGGATTCAGAATAATCACTAAACATTTCTTATCTCATTCTCCATGAACCCCACGGTTCATCAGTACTTATAAGTAGAGTCATTAATTCTGTCTACTGTTTTCCTCGATATACAATGAATCTGTTGCAACTCTAAGTGCGGTGTCAGTGAATCTATTTGTCAGTAATAGCAAGTTTAGAGAAATATAAGCGAACCTAAATGATCTTAGATGTATATATTGCGGAGAGACGTCATCGATATAACCAACAATTGTAATCAACAGTGTTCAGTTAGAAAAGTATGAATTTTCTCGACTTACAAATATATCTCTCTTTGTTGCATCTGCGATTATAAAATTGTATCCAGTATCATCAAGAATTAATCGTGCATAATGTCGATTATAATCGTATGCACGACCTTGAGTAAATTTACCAAATATTTTTCTACCTAGATCTTTTGATCTTTTATCATCATCAGGTTATGGTAGCCAAATTTCAGTCTGCGCGTGATATGACATAATTGACTCACTTACATCAGCGATATCAGTATTTTACAATCAATTATATATCGTAATAAAACTATTGGCAGAGGCGTAGCGAGGGGGGGGGCCGGGGGTGGGGGGTACATATGTCCCCGGGCGCCAAGGTACAGGGGCGCCAAAATGAGGCTTACAACGTTACATTATAATAAGTAAACAAGGGTAATAAATCGGTCACAAGATCGCTGGGGCGCCAATTTTATAGTTCGTCCCTGGGCGCAAAATATCATCGCTACGCCTCTGACTATTGGTGCCCAGTAGGTTTCAGAAATATATCTATCAAACCAAATATAACAAATCGGATGGAGTCCTTGAGCAAACTCGAATGATATAACACGAGCGAATCTGGTTAGATCAAAATCGGGTAGTAGCCCGTTTATTAGTTAGTAGTGGCCCATTTATTGATACTCGTGTCATCTCTTGATGGGGTGTCCAAATCTTTTACAATATCCAGAACATTCAGCCAGTCAGAGAAAACTACCAAGATGACACGCGACTATATCAACCGAGATAAGATCTTTATAATCGTATTTAGCATTGACCGTGTACATATTCATAGCAGCTTGATTGTACATCCTAAAGAAATTCAAATCGTGTTGGTTTCCACAAACTCTTTTCTCGGGCAAAGTGAGCTGCAACTGACGCAACTGTAAAACAATTTTTTTAGTAATTTTTCAATGTTGAACATTTCTGCGCGAGATTTTTCATTTCTTCATAAAGAGATTTTTTACGATATATTTTGCCGTTATGTCTTACAATGTGATCTGATTGAATGTTTCATTGCTATAAATACTACATCTGTTATAATAATGTTTCCAAAACTCTTAAATAACCATACTGATATAATACGTTTTTACTTATTTCATGAATAAAATCAAACATGTTCTTGGTATAAAATCTTACATTTCAATATGTGGAATATTGTTACTGCGTTAGGCCACGCGTGGGCATTATTTATGATCAATGATATTTATTGCAGATTCTTTCGATTTATACTTTGATTTGTATAATACTTCTCCTGTTATTGATTTCACAGTTATTGGGAATTTTAGTGTTTTTTCTAATTCAATAACACATTTTATTTGTAGCGGTATCTTTAAAGGAGACAAAAACCCTTACCTGCATAATTTTATTGTAAATAGAAGGATATTTAGTAGTTTGTGTATATAACTATTGGTTTATTTGCATCTTATGTATTTGCACTTCAATTTTATCAAAAAAATATTGTCCTGTTTTGCGAGATCATACGGAAATACCCTGCCGTGAATTTGTTAGCTCCCTTCCAAATACACAGGATGTGACGTCATTTGAGGCGATTAACGTATACAAGTCATATTCAGTTTGTGCAGCGAAGTGTCAAGTAGAAACAAGATGGTTCAATACGCAGATCTAAATTGTGTGAATCAAATATACAAGTTAAGTGTCTCTAAATATGCCTTACAAATTAATCTTTTAGGAAGAAAAACAAAAATAAGGAACATATTGAATACTTTATTCTTCTTCTATTCCACCGCTGGGCAGCTCCCGAATTGCACAGAGAACCCATATGAAGGGTACCTTAAACAATTTAGGAAAATCTTTAAAAGGAATAATAAATTAAAAAAGACTTGAGTATGAAGAAGTACAATTTAAATTTTAAAAAATGTATGGATCCCCACTTGAGCACGGTCGAACTCATTATGAAATAAATAGACAATGCGATGAACGACACGGAAAAAATACAAGCCGTAAAAACAAGTTTCTTTTTTTCCCTAAACAAAGATAGTACATCGTACTTCTTTCAAAATTAAAAATCAAATAAATGAATATAAAAAAATTGTGAAAAAAAATCTTATATATCACATACATATAGCACCGACATCAATATCATACATGGAATACAGGTGACCTCTAGCCAAGGTCGACAAAATGAACTAGGGAAAGAATTTTGAGATTAGATGAATAAAACCTACTCGAATGATCAACCCTATAGAAACACTAAGGATACAATACCCCATCACAGTTTAACTATATAAACAGAAATTTTAGAAAGGTGAGAAAAAATATATTAAAAAACACCAAACTACATTTCTGGAATAACATACCAACGCATGAAAATTTTGTTCCTTTGTTTTCGAAAATGGGAGCGGGGATCTGTCTGGTGCCCGCCACCCCACCCCACCACCCACCCCCAAAAAAGAAGTTCCAGACAGAAGATTGTTTTTTTTCTTCTCACATTTCTAAAGGAATCTAAAAGGCGAGCTGCATGAGCAATCAAATTAAAGAGAGATGGCTTTATGCTAACTCAACACACCACTTTGTGCCAGAGACATTTCGAGCTTGAATGTTTCTCTAAAGACCCAAGAGCAGCGCCATTGTCAGAATTTGACTAGTCCTGTTTATCTTTATCCCACAAATTTATCCTGTAAGGTTGGATGTTAATATAATATTCTACTTCGGGAATGTTCTTGTTGTTGTTGTTGTTGTTGTTGTTGTAGGGTTAAACGCCATTCTCAGCACACGATTGGCTATACATGGCAGCCAGTATATATTGGTAGAGAAAGAACCCGGGAAAACCCCCAGAAAGAACCACCGACCCACGTGAAGCTACTGGCAATTGATTTTGCATAATGTATTATATAGAAAGATATGACACAAAAACGCATGACCGATTAGTCAGCGAATAATGACTTTGTTTACCAATTCAAATTTCAACCTCAATTGAATTATCATTTCGTACATCCGCTTGTCCAGTTGGAGATATGTATATTAGTGGATGCGACACTCAAATGTATAAATCCAGCTGTCCCAATGAAGATGGTTTCACCATCTAAAGCATAAGTCATGCATGCGGTGTAGTAAGCTACAAATGAATGATGATAAGTTGAATGCATTCTCCCAAAATTAACAGAAAAAAATTAAAATCAGCAAATTTTCCATTAAATTTAAACAAAAACTTAGAAATCTACGTTATTTTTAATCTCTCTCTCTCTCTCTCTCTCTCTCTCTCTCTCTCTCTCTCTCTCTCTCTCTGCCTAACGAATTAATCTTTTAGGAAGAAAAGAAAAACTTGGAACATATAGAATACTTTCTTCTTCTTCTATTACACCGCTGGGCAGCTGCCACACTGCACAAAGAACCCATATGAAAGGGTACCTTAAACAATTTCAGAAAATCTTTAAAAGTACTAATAAATAAATAAATAAATAAATAAATAAATAAATAAATAAATAAATAAATAATAGCCTGGAGAAGTACAATTTTTTTTTTATAAAAAAATGTATGGACCTCCACTCGAGCACAGTCGAATTCAATATGAAATAAATAGACAATACGAAGAACGACACGGAAGAAAATACAAGTTATAAAACAATCAGTTTCTTTCCCTCCCTCCCTCCCTCCCTCCCTACCCCCCTAAACATAGATAGTACACCGTACTTCGTTCAAAACTAAAAATAAAAAAAATGTATATAATTTTTTTTTAATTTTTTTTAAAAATATATATCAAATGCATATAGCACCAACATAAATAGCGTACAGGTTATCTCTTGCCAAGGTCGACAAAATGAACTGGGGAATGAATTTTGAGATTATATGAATAAAACCTACTCGGATGATCAACCCAGCAAACACTAAAGATACATTACCCCTCAAAGGTTAACTACATAAACGGGAAATTTTAGAAAGAGGAGAAAAAATATATATTAAAAAAACCCACCAAACTACATATCGGGAGGAACACACCAACGAATGAAAACTTTGTTCCTTTGTTTAAGAAAATGGGGGCTGGGATCAGTATGGTGCCTGCCACCCCAACCCCCCAAAACAGATGTGTGAATAATATAAGTTCCAGACAGAAGATTAGTTTTTTTTTCACATTTCCAAAGGACCCTAAAAGGAGAGCTGTATGGGCGATCAAATTAAAGAGAGAAGGCTTTATTGTAACTCAACACACCAGGTTGTGCCAGAGACATTTCGAGAGTGAATGTTTCTCTAAAGACCCAAGAGCAGCACCATTTTTGTCAAAATCTGACGAGTCCTGTTCATCTTTGTCACACGAATCTATCATTCAAGGTTGGACGTTAATGGTATATTCTACTTCGGTAATGTTGTTGTTGTTGTTGTTGTTGTTGTTGTAGGGTTTAACGTCATTTTTTCCAACACACGATAGGCTATAAATGGCGGCTAGTATTAATGATGGAGGAAGAACCCGAGAAAAACCCCGGAAAACACACCGACCCAAGAGAAGCTACTGGCACGCTTTCTCACATACCCCATAGGCCGAATCTGAGACTCGAACCCGCGTAGACAGAGGTGAGATGGCAGTGATCCAAACGGAGAGCGCTTTAGACCACTCGGCCACTTGGGCTATCTGGCTGATTCTCCAAACTTCTGATTCGGAAATATGAAATGTGAAATATTATTCAGTTTTTTACAGGATTTAAACGTGAAATTTAAAATTGTTGTTAAAGATGATATTCTCATTATGTCCGAACCCATGTACGTCGTGCAGTTCAAATGTGTATTTAAGGTAACAAAACCCCGCTAGTACGCGTGATCATGGTGTAGTTATATATAATGAAATGACGTAAACATTATTATTTTGCATCGGCAATTTAGTAGTGAAATATTTTTTAAACTTCTCGTTCAACTTTAAATAGTTTGCTTTATTAAGAACTAATAAAATTACGAAAACACTAACAAATAAGAAGAAATAGACTAAACGATGTTGAACTCAGTAGCGACAGTATGCGTCAATGCTGTTTTTTTTTATCGAGTTCAAGTATCATTCATTATTAGGTTGGAGCTCTTTCATATATAAAACTTCACATCATGTTCTTTTTTCCCAATTAAAATATATCAAATAATTTTGAAGAGCAGAGCAAAAGGGACAGATACCACTTCTGTTTCGTTCAGTACAGAAGCTGAGTTGATCAAATGGATAACTTGAAAAGTTACAAATTTTTTAATTTTAATAAGTTATTAGGTTAAAGAAAGACAACAATAAATAAAACCTTAACAACCATGTGGCGACATCTCACAATTATTATATAGGATCCTTCTACCTGTTCTCTATGGGACGAGTTCTCCATAATTCATTATCAACAATGCCGGTGTGTACAGTGTCTCAAATGACGTCATTTCCGCTATTTGTGAGGGGTAAAGGAAGCGTGTTGTTTTATTCAAGACGGATCAGGATATATGATCGGTTTTTCATAAATTTCTTCGTAACGAGTAAGAATGAAATGTTCAAATTTTCAGAAAGTGACCAATATACATATAGCAAATAATATAAAAAATTTAAGCGAATTTCATTTTTCCATGTTTGTCCCTTTTAACTAATTCAGTCCGCTCGTTTATTGTTTAACGTAGATTATACGTCAGACCGCCTCAACCTATCGCATTTGCAAAATTCTCTGATACTCGTTCCGCGACACAAATTATCCTTGAAAATTTCATCGGTTTGAGAAATCAACACTGGTTTTTTTTCTTCATTTATTGGATAAATTCCATAAATAACGGTTACACGATACGCATTTTCATACTACGGTTTGTCAATAACAGTCAGCATTCCTGGTTTGGTATTGTTACTCAGTATGACAGTTTTTGCGTTGACAAGAATAGGATCATATTTTTCAAAAATAATCCAATTATCTGTTTTCTTCTAGTACAATATCGTTTACTCCGAAACAAAACTTCCGATTATCGCGATGGGTAATGATATTTGCCGCTCGTTTGTCTTTCATTGTAGAGTCGACACCATCATGGAATTTGAACGTCAACCATACGTGAGATGTGCCATCTTTTTAAAATTCCTTCTTCGCATCGTCAATTTTATTATTCTTCGAATCAACCAGAGATTGTTTTGGCATGTCAGGAGATATTCTATCGAAATTAAATTTCGTTTTCCAGGGCTTGATTTTCGATAATCTCTCAAATTCCTTCATATTATTATTAAAACAAGTAGTTATATATATATATATATATATATATATATATATATATATATATATATATATATATATATATATATATATATATATATATATATATATATATTTATACAATGACTCAAACAAAGAATCAATGCAGGTGATTGATGATAGTAACAAATCCTGTATAAGTGATTTCTGCCGACATTATTTACAGCGTGGACGACGAGGAAGTCTAGGTCCAAAACCGTGTTTTTGGTGTTGGAGTTAGAGAGAAAACACAATTATGTGTAAAATGTGGCAGTAAAAGATACAGAGAGCTCAAACGGTATTATAATAAAAAAAATATAGACAGTGGCAAAGCAATAAGAAATGTAGAAGATTATATGTCTAGATTTTCAAGTAACAATTTAGACAAATAATGATTTAAAGAAATTATATTATTATATATACTGAGACAACAATTTGTAAAGCATCTCACGATCAAGAATTACGAAGTATCTAATCTTGGTGTAATCAAAAACTGGCAAGGGAAAAAGCCAGTCGGCATTGTCGATAATGCTGGTTATCTCAGATTTACTCCTGGAAACAAAATGTCATTTTCATAAATTCATTTTCGAATGTTTCATTGGATTCAACAAGGATGGTCTTGTAATTGATTACATTGACTCAGATCCTAAAAATAATTCTTATTGTAACCTTCAAGCTATCACAAAAAGCTAGAATACTGAACGTGGTCTTACCGGTATTTGAAAGACCGTTGGAAAAAGACCTAATAGGTCCTAATATATATATACACACACACAGGTCATCGCGAATTTACTACTCTGACCATAGTCGCTCTAGGAAATTGTTGATGTACGATCATCTGAATTTAGTAATATTAGTTTAATCCGAAATATCAGTCACCAGTGACAATCAGTCACTATGATAACCATCAACAAGTTTATTAATAAATTCCAGATATGCGCTGACATCTATGATACCACCTTGAAATAATCGTCGACAACTGTCAACTGCTTCATTAATATTTCTTCTGAATTATTTCCAGCTCGCACTCCTCCTATAAGAACTTCTAATCGTGATACATCATTGAGAACACTATCAGGACAGGTAATAATGTTGATAAACCACTACCAGTAGCACCAGGGTCAGGCGCGTCATAAAAGTCTTCTGAAGAGTCTTGCTTGGACGTTTTTTGTGTTGATTCTTTTCATTCTTTTTGTAGTTGGTCTACTCTTTAAGAAAACTTCAAAAAAATCCTTATTGTTTTTACTAATACCACCCTTATTATTACGCATTCTATAGATTATCATACGATATTCATCCTTCATACATATTTGATCGATATTTTGGTTACATCTCATGTTCATAATTTAGATCATTTGCAGTATATTCAGCTAGTTGATAATCATTCATGTCCTTAATTTTTTCATATACTCTAGGTCTAAATTTATTAGATTTGTTTTTATAACATTTGCTAGAATTTCCTTCTTTTCTTTTGTTGATGTTTTATCTGCAGGTGCGGCAGAGGAAGTTGATTTTGCGAGCTGGATTGCTGCTGAACACTTTCGAATTCATGTATTTTAGTTATAACATCATAAATATTGAATCTTTTTTTTGAAATTCTATCTTTGTCAAATGTTATGCGATATATCCATTTGTACCAGTTAAATCTATATATTAAAACAGCCCATAATTAAGTTTTTGCGCTTGTGTACAACTAAATTGATTCGCTATAAATCATGTCCCCAAAGTGAAGTAAACGTTTACTAATATACTTCGTGCGTATTTATCCATTGTTATATTATTATATTACCTTGGTACAGTGTTAATTAGTTTCGCTGCCATAGCTACTACGCATGTATGAAGAAAACTGTCCTTGGTTTATGTCCCAAATATTTTCGTTGTGTACTTACATCAGGTTCATAATATAACCGTTATATTTCCACAATTATTGTCGAGATATGACATATTAAATGTTAGTATGTGATTAAACTATACGTGTTCTGCATGGCCTCAAATATATATGATATATTATATGTTTTGTAGTTATTGTATGCTATCTATATTGCATGATTGTACTTTATTTGAGTTATATTGTGTCTCATATATTCAAAAATATGCCACAAGAGCGTTTTATTTCTACACATGCGCTGTGGAACGTCTTTTACTTAAAGCTAACCTAGTTCTCTATATTCATTCTTTAATTTGTATAAGTCTTGAGAAAAAGTTTTCAAATTTTGTTTATGTTACTAATTTTGACTATCAATTATGGTGTTAAATGTAGGTACCTTTGCATACTCTCTCCCGTTTTGGAAACTGTCCAGCATATGCATATTGCAAGGAGGCAAACTTTTCACAGTAAATCCCACCGTATCCACGTTCACATCCACATATGAAGCCATTTTCTTGATTCAAGCATGTTCCACCATTTTGGCATGGGTTGCTCGCGCATTCATTTATATCTATGAATATATTTATCTGTAGATTACTATGATATATGCCAGTGATACATACTAAAACACCTTCGTAGACAATTGTACAATGAAAGTTGTAAAATCGTTGTGGAAAATATAATATTCAAAAAGTACTCAATCATAATGATGCGATAAAAGAATTTCTTCATGAAATCATGGGATTTCTGAAGATCGGACAATGGATGGAGTGATAATATGTTTAGAAAATCACAATTAAAAGAGACACCCATGACATTTATACAATGTATGTGAAAATGTGTTGACAAGGTTATGAGTAATGGAAGTGAATGTGCTGAATATTATTAACTAACACTCACATAAGACCAATATATTTAAATGATCTATCACGTTTTCAGCATTATTACCATCATGTAATATTGTAAGCAATCGGTTTTAGTTAATATAAACATTTATAATATATATATATATATATATATATATATATATATATATATATATATATATATATATATATATATATATATATATATATATATATATATATATATATTAATGCTAATTTCTCCTAGACTATTGTATAAAATATAATTTGATACAAGGAATTCCCACATAATTGATGACGTGATATAAAATTCACCAAACAAAAATCCTCTGATCTAACCGGGAAGAATTACGGCGTACACCTTTGCAACAGACTTTTATTTCCTATGCAAGGTGATCATTTTTTTCCAGCCAGAATAAAAAACAATATTTTGGCAAGTTCACGATAGAAAGACTTTTTGTATCGTCTGGATTTACTGAATAAGAAATAACAGAGTTATTTACATGCTTAGAAGATATGCTTCAAGAGATGAAAACAAGATTGAATGCCACTGTCACACATAATTATCAAAAATAAACAAACAGGAGATTTTAAGAACTCTCCTAAGCGATTACTATAATTCTGAGGAAAAGTGAATATAAAAACAAATTTGATCAGGAAGGAATAAAGCATTAAGAAATAAACTCCGAACAATCTGTAAACGAGAGAGAAGAAGAGAGTTGAGGGGATAAATAGATGATGACGCTGATCATGAGAAGGATGTAGGACCTTGCGCAAACATTACGTAAACAAAGAAACCTTTGAAAGAGAAAGGTACAGAAACAACAATACAATTTATTCTCTCTCAAAAGAATGAAGAATATATAATGCTGTACATATGAATATGGCCTGGTGTAACATAGACCATATTAAAATCTAGTGGCGTAAAATAAAAGTGTGGCTGAGATGGCAATATATATAGTAGAAAAGAAGTAAATTACACAATGGAATTAATAAGTAGGGACTTGGTAGATACCGTTTATGTGTCCATAGTGGAAAATAGCAGTAGCTATATGAGAGCAATACGCCGGTAAAAGTGAACATTAACTGGCCTATGGTGGCGGATTAACATAGTTCACAGTGAGAAAGGGGATACCAGTGTATTTTCTATGACATAAACGGCTAGCGGAAAGGAAATCTAATGAAGGTGAAGGAAAACCATGCCAATGTTAATAAACGGTATCAATAATTTGTACTCATGGGAACCTAACTTAGAGAATTTCGATTTCGACGCCTCTTACACTATTTCGACAAAAGACCCATTTCTAACAGTAGAGAAAGTTTTAAGAAAATTCGTCGAGCCGATTTCGAGAAACCTGCAACTAAAGTAAGGACCTCGAGCAGATCACATGCCGTTAGATTATATACATGCATATATATGTGGTCCATTGCGTCCCCTCTGTATACTCTTGACATGAATGATATTTTATCTCTAGGAAATATTGTCCACCTACAAAAGAAGTCCTGACGAATTTCGTGGAGACGAAACAGCCAAAAAAGGGGCGCCTTGGGGGGTGGTGGGGTTGGGGGTATGACAAATCATGCCAATGTTACTAAACGGTATCAATAATTTGTACTCGTGGGAACCTTACTTTGAGAATTTTGAATTCGATGAAGGTGTTATGGTCGCAATCGGGTTATAAATTATAAATCAACAAATGAACTGCGTAAGATTTGTTGATTTTTTTATATCTTGTTTATGCTTTTCGTTACTGAGATTGGCATGGGGGTACAAACAAATGGGGCTATAGCCTCAGACTATAGTTTTGCACTGTTCTTGCAATTATCTTAACCAATCCATGATATACTTGATCCCTTGCACTTGAAAGGACTTTTATTCGCCATATGATTTGTATTATATATATATATATATATATATATATATATATATATATATATATATATATATATATATATATATATATGCACACGCGTATTTGAAAGTTATACATAACGTTAATGCTGCATCAAAGTACAAGTATTGCAGTACATGCAAATGTGCCTCTTTGTTTTAACATATTGTTAAAACGAATCGTTAAAAAAGGATATTAAAGTCATTATCGAGTAGCGTTAGAAAAGTAGACTAGACCGACACGAGAAGAGACAGAAATGTTATAGTGTACAGAAATACGATGTTGGCATAAATAAACACTGGATACTTGGTACAAATCGGGTTGTAATGCATACCGTGGATTGGTTTGAATTTTAAAAAGAGTACAATAATAGAATGCTTCATGTGTCGAGGAAGTAAAATTCAATAGAGGGTAATGTATATGGTAATGTGGTATAACGACTACAATTGCGCAAACCGGGAGTTGGTGTAGCTGGGGGCAGAGGGTCATGGTATTCAGAAATAAAGAGCAAAATAGTCGGAATATACCTCCCCGCTTGTTTGTACCCTACTGTGACCAGAGTTGCCATAAAACTGGCATCGTCTTCGCCTTTCATGCCTAACGGACTTTCCGTAACAACACGGCGCTTATCGCTTACGCTTAGCAGCAGAGACGGCGAACAGACCTTTTGCTGAAATGTAATTTGCTTAAAAATAAAGCTTCCTACGAAAATAAAAAATATAAGCGTGATAACGCCAAGCCGAATGCTCTGATCGAAACTTACTCTAATTAGATTAGTTTATTTTGTAACTTTATCCGTCGTTAGTGTTTTTAAATTTTGTATATATGTTCGTTTACACATAGAACGTTTCATTGAAAACGCGCCTTCTATATTGCTATTATCCAAATATTTTATCAAAACCATTACGATATCGCGATCGAGGATCATGTAAATGTATCATTATAAAACTGTGTGGGGTAACTTGAAACGTTTTTGAACTTAATTATATTCATGTTACCACTACAACAGGTTTAATTAATATTTCGATGAATATGTGTATCGACTCCATTAAACACAGCTTGAATAGTACAGTTATCTATGATAACTGAAAGTATTTGTGTATATCGGTGAGTAACATAAATCATATCTGTGTTTTTATGCCTTCCTCGAGAAAATATTCGTGCTTATTATTTATTGCTTCTCCATCATCACATCATCGTATGCTACACGATTATTAATAAATATATCGATGCCATCTACGGATGAGGCTTCATCAATATCATTAATGAAATTGATAATATAATCACCATTTTCATCCATCAATTTTGTGTTTTCAATAAATTCTTTAAGCACATCGTATCATCGTTGATCATCTACAGATGGTACAACTAAATACAACTTATCCTGCATGAATTATCTCATTATTAGATTAAGTAATAATTGCGTCTTACCATACCCAGATGGACCTATGATAATATATAATAATATGAGTTTGGTAGAGCTGAATGAAATTTAACTAGTTCTTGTTTTCGTGTCGCAGAGAAATCAATTACATCCATGTTGTACAAATATAATAACTAATATGGATTTATATTGTATTCGATGCAGAGCATTCAAACCTAACAAGTGGATTAACAATAATCATGACAAAAAATCGTAGACATGCACTTACAGACAAGTGTGTAAAATGTGGTACAAAAGATACAAATTTGTCTCTCTTTACAAAAGTAGGTGGTGTCATTGCATCTTCATTACAACAATTTCCCAGGAGAAAAGCATTTGCCTGGGTATAATTCTTGTGGTCATGGAACTTGACTTTATATTCAACTTGATGAGCGAGATCAACCAGAACCTGGACAATATCCAATAAATGCGATTCATCAAGCATGACGCGTTCATGGTGAAATATATCAAAATAAAGATTTACAACAACAACATATTGCAGATGTGACGTTGATTCATTTGTTACATTTTATCAATAAATTTACAAAATCTTAGAGTATCATTAACTGTTTTTGGTAAGATCTGCTATGAAGGGAGGGTAACCTAGTATTAGGGGCAGGTAATTAATCAACCAATTATTATTATTATAATGAAATCGATTTAATATAGCCAAAGAGGATATTGGAGAGGTAGAGCAGCGATTTTCTCGCAGATACAGTAAATTTAACACGTAATGCTGCTGTAGTGTGCTTATCACGACCGACAATATGGCACATTTTTCTACCACCACCTAAACAAATTCAGTTTTTATATTTCAATGTTTATGTCAGCGCTCCTAATGAAGTTGATGAAGCAGATATTTTGTTTTTACCACACGGTACTATTAAAAATGATAGACGTCAATACGCATACAAATATGCATAGACTGTTGTTGACGTTACCAGTAGATATAAAGAAGCAGAGCTATTATCAAATAAAACAACAACCGAATTTGCATCTGATTTAGAACGAATTTATCAACGAGGATCTGGACCAAAAGGTGGTCTACGATGGCCACAACTACGATAGGTTGATCCTGGCAAGGAATTTCTCTGTGTAGTATCATGTCTGATGAAAAAAAAATTACGTCAAAGTCAAATTACGACATATCGTAATTCATCGTGATCAGGCAATCGTTGAGCGATTTAATCGAACACTTTCTGGGCAGTTATTTGGATATCCGTATGCAAAGGAAGTCCATAAACAAAGTTCAAAAAGATATGAGATCTCGCTAATAGGTTTCTAGATTACCGGGTGTGATAGTTGCAATAAATAATGAAATTAGTCCTGCGATTTCTATGAGACCCGCTATTGCGTTTATAAAAGACACATACCAATTCAACGACATGATTTTTCAAAACAACCATTATTATACAATGTTCCCGTAAGATATTTATATGAATCTGATTGAAGGTGGTTAAAAAAGAGTGACTGATTCTATCTGGAATGTAACTACACATACAATTTTTAACGTGACTGATCCTATCTAGAGTGTAACTACACATACCATTTCTAACGTGACTGATCCTATCTAGAGTGTAACTACACATACCATTTTTAACGTGACTGATCTTATCTAGAGTGTAACTACACATACCATTTTTAACGTGACTGATCCTATCTAGAGTGTAACTACACATACAAGTTTTAACGTAACTGATCCTATCTAGAGTGTAACTACACATACCATTTTTAACGTGACTGATCTTATCTAGAGTGTAACTACACATACCATTTTTAACGTGACTGATCCTATCTAGAGTGTAACTACACATACAAGTTTTAACGTGACTGATTCTATTTAGAGTGTAACTACACATACAATTTTTAACGTGGTAAGATCTATCGGTAGTCCTGCAATCTATAGACTTTCAACTGCTCCTCAACGCGGCTTTGTACGTGAACAATTATAAGTAATTCCTGAATATACACAATTACCACCGTCTTCACCTTTGCAAAACGTCAGCACCCTTACATCGATTACATTCAAGACATGTGAGCATCCCATTTTCACGTGTGTGGCCAAGACTACTATCAAGTCTATCTACGGTAAATTGTCTTGAATAATTATTTGATTACTGCCACAACATTACTGTTACAGCTCGCACACTGATTGTTCTGTAATTATTTTAATGTCATGATGAACGCAGCATCAAGATCCAAGTTGTGCTTACTTTTTATGTCAAATAGTTTAATACTAATTTATTTTCTTACTACATCATCGCCATTGCCAGTAGTTTAGTTATTTTATGCAATGATAAACCTCCGCAGTTGAGACATGCTTCTGACTCGAGCACTACGATATAAACTAAGTTTGACCATTCGATAAGGTCATCATTATTCCAAATATTTGTGTCAGAAATGGTTAATCCTTATGACGAATTAATTGTTTTTAGCATATCCTAGTGTCCATGGAGTTATGTCCACAGCCACTGCGCTCTCAACAACACTGACAAGAACAAAAACGATACCATTCAACACAAGAATTGATTTCCTCCTTGGCTCCGTCTAGTCTCCTGGTATAGCAACTTAATTATTTTGCCGTCAAGTATCTGCTGGCCGATAACACAACGGTACACGTAAATTGAAAACTTTTCTTTATGTAAATGCAGTAATTGTTTCTGAAGTGTATCAGAACTATCTTTCAACTTGCAACTATCAATTTAGCTGGTCTTTACACTTGCAGAAAATAGTTTATAGGAGTTTGTGAAATTATCTCGCGCATTGTTTCACACTGAGTTTTTTAATTTAATTGATTAATTTCTTTTACTCTCTTAATTGGGGCAAGTGATCTATGATCATCAGTTATTTCTTCATAATAATTTACGCAGTTTTTAGCCATCCCTGTGAAGACATTCCAACAAAGGGTGGCGGTTGACTGTAATCGCCGCACATGATGACAGTGGTACTTATTTGTAAATAACCAATCGAGAAATATTTTTAACCTTTCTAACGACACAGTACATATTTCATCCCAAATAAAAATATTTAATCCATTTGATCAGGAATCCATTTATCTCCTTTCCTCCGAAATAATTTATGATAAGTGCGTGATTTAACACTTATTTATTACATTTATCTCGTTAGTCTGTGTGTAGTGTTTAAAACGATCATATCAAAATATAGAAATGATTCAATGGCACGGGTTGTTTTACCAGAATTTCTAGGCCCATTAAGATAGACTGTATTATGTCTATTCACAGGATCCTATACCGATGGCGAAGATGATCATCTTAATGTTTGAATGTTTTAATTAATAAATATCATTGATGGCGTATTTAAACGCTGCGTCTGCAGATTCAGAATAATCGTCTGTTCTTGTTTTATTCTCCATTCACCATGGAGCAATCAGAATCACATAAAGTGATATTTTAACGTGTGGTAAAATAAAAAATATGAAACTGCACATACTATAGGTAAACTATATAAATAGTTTGTATACAGTTGATAATAGAAGTCCAAGAGGACCTGTCGAGGTCATTGCACCCATCTTACGATCTCTAAAACGGCCACCATCACATCTTATCAATCCGAATGCTTTGCATAAAAACAAGCAAGCAAGTACCAAATACGTTTTACATTTGTACAAAAAAAACTATCATATTATCATTATCAAAATCAAATCAGTATAGTTTTCTATAGGAATGATGCCATCCTTAACAATAAAATCAGTATAGTTTTCTATAAGAATGATGCCATCCTTAACAATAAAATCAGTATAGTTTTCTATAAGAATGATGCCATCCTTAACAATAAAATCAGTATAGTTTTCTTGATGCCATCCTTAACAATACAATCAGTATAGTTTTCTATAAGAATGATGCCATTCTTAACAATAAAATCAGTATAGTTTTCTTGATGCCATCCTTAACAATACAATCAGTATAGTTTTCTATAGGAATGATGCCATCCTTAACAATAAAATCAGTATAGTTTTCTATAAGAATGATGCCATCCTTAACAATAAAATCAGTATAGTTTTCTATAAGAATGATGCCATCCTTAACAATAAAATCAGTATAGTTTTCTATAAGAATGATGCCATCCTTAACAATAAAATCAGTATAGTTTTCTTGATGCCATCCTTAACAATACAATCAGTATAGTTTTCTATAGGAATGATGCCATCCTTAACAATAAAATCAGTATAGTTTTCTATAAGAATGATGCCATCCTTAACAATAAAATCAGTATAGTTTTCTTGATGCCATCCTTAACAATACAATCATTATAGTTTTCTATAAGAATGATGCCATCCTTAACAATAAAATCAGAATAGTTTTCTATAGGAATGATGCCATCCTTAACAATAAAATCAGTATAGTTTTCGTGATGCCATCCTTGACAATAAAAGCAGGGCTTGAAACAGTCCTTACATTTAGATCGCCAGTTACGATACAATCAACGCTTTCAGATTTGAAAGTTTTGTTTTCGTATTTTATAAAAAAATAATTTGTTAACAAATTGTACGTGAATATTGTACATCATAGTGCTATTTAATGCACCATATATAATTATTTACGATGATATAATATATACATGAAAATCAAAAAGCAGTATGCTAACAATGACACTTTTTTATACGGAAAAATGAGTTCAACACAAAACATCAAATCTTTATATATATAAAAAATACAAGAAAATATTTGTACTGCAGACTTCCAATTGAAGCGTGGAGACGTCAAACAACAATAGACAGAAGAATATGCATGACCTTTACTAGAAAATGTTAAAACTGAGAGCGAAATAAACTAATTTTTAAAGAAAAATTCCTTGATTTGGTGACAAAATGAAACATTAGCTATAAGAGCTGAATATGGACCTTTTGTCCCATTTAGGAATGGCCTTTCCAGCCCAATATACAATTTAGATTGAATTTATTTATTGACTGGTGTATTCATTGACAACTTAAAAGTAACGTAAATTGTCACAAGGCTCTACTGTTCTGAAATGTAAGATTTTGCACAAACTACTTCCCACGTGTTTTTGTTTCTTCGTACAACTTTTATGACTTTTGAACAGAAGTAGAAATTTGAGTTGTTTTATACATGGTCTCTCCATATTTAGACTAGTAATACGTTTTACAATGTGTTTATCTCACATACCTTACACAAATTAACATTCGGCTGCCTTATGTTTTCTTCTCACGGACATTTCATTGGCAGTCAGATTAGGTATGCTTAATTTAACCGCGGTGTTAACTTGTTCGAGATCTCTGAATCAATACGTTATGTGCAAGACCTGGATTATATTAGACTCACGCGAGATCTGAAGTCATTGTTACATTTATACCAAAGTCAATCACAGCTACTTGAAATTTCGTTTGATCATTCAGTTGACACAGTACAATACAATACATTACAATATAGTACAATATAATACAATACAATGCAATACAATACAATACTGTTAAATTCAGTTAAATTCAATTCAATACATTATAATGCATTGCAATACAATACTAAACAATACAATACTATTCAATTCAGTTCAATTCAATACAATACTATTAAATTCAGTTCAATTCAATTCATTTTTATTCAATTCAGTTCAATTCAATTCAATACAACACAATACAATACAGTACAATATAATATGCAGAAAGCTCTCCGATCAGCATGGGTTTTTGTTTTGTTTACTAAAGACGAGCTTTACTGTAACGCTTTTATGGCTGTACGACGGTTTTGTACGTTTAATCATTAGTTTAAGATCAAAACCAGTGACATGCTGTTTTATTCTGCAACCAAGCCCAAAAGGAACAACAAAAAAGAAATGACGCAATCAAACGCTGTAAGTTGGATCGAGTTACCATAAAGATTACCTTAAAGTCTTTTGTATTCTATTTCATAAATGTACTGCACACACACACACACACACACACACACACACACACACACACACACACACACACACAAATATATTGTACACAACGACACTCTCTCAGACAAAGGCCCGAAAGGAGTTATTAAATTAAATGTTTTCTTGTTACAAGCAAACCTAATAAATGAATCAACCCAGCAAAAATGTTATAATGTATGAGAAAATATTTTCGTTTTATTCTGACATTCGGGTCCTAAGTTTGGATCTATTTCATAAATAATTTCCAATGTTTTGGAGTAACTGGAAATTTAAAGAATAAATACGCAATATTTGTTCTCTCCTTACAAAAGTAGCCGTTTACAATATCATCATAGTGAATCTGTGGTTTGCTGCAACATTTATATAAAGAAATCTCAAATCAGGTTCGTATGGCTTATACAAAGCCTTAGGAAAAAAAAGAATGCTTCATCACTTGCACAATTTAAATGCAATGACAAAATGTCATGTTTACAATTTCAGCAGCATAGGGGTCGAATCGGACAACTTTTGCGACAAAATCAATTTAAACCCTCAAAACGGAAAATATAGCCTTCCTGCGAAATCTCGTTTTAACCAAAAAAAAAATAAAGTCTCCATTTGGTAAATAGAGCCTTATTGATTTCTTGCTCAAAACATGAATTTGCGCGGGTGAAACTCTATTCGCGTTTTCGTTGCTTAACCATAAAACATCGCAACGATGTTGTCATCGCCCCCTCTGCTGCTACAGGTTAACCGAATATTTGATCGAGTCCGATACGATATCGTGTTCGAGGACGGAAATCATTTAACATGGAAGTCCTTACGACGAAAATCATTTATGATGGAAGTCCTTAGGAATTTACAAACAAACTAATCGCTAACACCTCACCGCGTAGATCAATCAAATTATTTGATTGGTCAGTGAGTCGGAAATTAATTCTCGTTAGTAAATTATTATGGCATCGCATGTAGACAGGATTAATTGGATTTTCAATAATTAGGAATCCTGGAGGAGCTGTTGGTGCAAACGAATAAAGAATATATCCTTGTTGGGCTTGATTTGATTGCTCTAGATTAATTTGATAGCTTCCTTCGATTGCGTCGCATGTTAAATTGATCGCAATCACCGCTGAAATATTTACATTGTGCGTGGCAATATGCCTACCGCCGCCATCTGGGTCATTATTATATTTGAGGATAGTTGAATCTTGTGCTTGTAATACCTTGATAACATTTCTAACAGATTCTTGTAGTTCCTCAGCGTTATATCCTGGAAACTCGAAAACCCGCAGATCGGCTCCTGTGATATTGTAACCGGTTAGGAATCGTTGTTTATTGTCGCTGTTGTCATTAATTATTGTTTGAATAATTCGTTCATTGATATATTCCATGTCAGATACAAGCTGATTTAATATTTCAACGTGTTTTCGCGATTTTGTTTGCCGTAGTTGTTCTAGTTGTGTTTCATGTAATTGATTTATTTCATTAAAATAACCAGTGATGTCAGTTAGCGTAAATGAAATAGTAACAGTTGACTCATCTGTTCTTTTAATAATAAAACCCCATTGCAACTTGTTTTTGTTGGTAAATATGAATCTATCGGTGAGTTTTACTTTTCTTATATCAGATAAATTATCTTGATATATGGGATTGATTTCATGATATGATTGTACGTCTGTGGTTAAGTCGGCGGGGGATTTTTCAGGCCATCCTAACACTGTTCTTAACGAGCTGTTATAAATATCTACAATGTGTCCCTTTGTGCTTATTTCGATCGACGACGAGAGCGTCGGTTCATGAACTTGAATAGCTATGCTTGATTCTTTTCCCGTGATTGATTTTATTCTACGCTGAATTTCAGCATCGATTTGCTCAATTTGGTACGACCCAGTTGGTAACGAAATAACGTTCCAGTCTGGGGTGCCATCGGCTTTATTCTTATACGAGAACACCAGTGCGTTATTCGGTTGCTGACAGCCAAATGCAACCGATCTGATATTGGGCCAGCTAAGATATACTCGTAATTTTGTCAGCGCAATCTCGCGCACTGGAATCGGAGAGGGGAAGTTCACACTAAATTGTGGGTTTGTTGATGTTATTGATATCATGTTTGTTCGTATCGGAGTGGTATTCTCCGCGATTCGTTAAAGCAGTTCGAGTGACATTATTGTTTACGTTGTTTCCAATTTCCAATTTCAACATCGCGGAGTTATACAACTGGGCCATCGCGGAAAATTCAACATCGGATATAAACGAATTATCTATCGACAGCGAGATCAACTCGGATAATTTCGAATACGCGTCAAATACCACCCGGTACCGAGCTGTATAATCGCTGAGTTTTTTCTGAGAACACGATGATAACTTTTTAGTTATCGCGGTGTCGACTGCCGCGATTGTTGTTGCCGCGGAGATAGCGATTGGAACTGCAATCGGAGCCATCATGGTCACCGTCGACAAAATAACCCCGGCGCTGGCCATCACACCGGACACCGAGTACACGATGATGTCGATGATTGTTACGTTGCGGTGATACCTTTTTATTTTTTCACGATAGCGCTCAGAAAGTGATTTCAAGTTCGCGGAAAATTCTTTCACGGTATCATATCGATATCGATGCGACTGTGATACCTCTGGGGATATTGATTTCATAGATGTCATTACTATTTTAAACCCGCCTAGTGTTTTCAATTGTCCGCCATCGTAAGGGGCCAGGTGCTGGCTAGGTGGAAGGTGAATTGCTGGCCTATACAAGAGTTTCAGTCGGAAAATTATCTACAAATTCTAAACACCAAGTTATTTTTGATCTAATGGTGGAGCTATCAACCGCGACGACATTAAAGTTTTGTGAGCGACCATTGGTAATTAACGTCGCGGTACCACCAGAGTAGGTTTTACCGTCCGCGATCATATTAAATTGACGGTCAGAGATCCACGTTAGCCTGTAGATACCATGGACCCACCCATCGCCCCTTCCCCAGATACTGACTAACAATGTAGTATAAACGTTTCTTACCCAATCCATGGTTCGTTCCATGATTGACCGCATACACGATATTTTTAACGCCTATTTGTGGATGCGGAATCTTTACCTTTTCTTTTAGTTCAAAAATATCCCCGTAAATATCGAGATAATTTGCCTTGATTTCGCTAGCCGTCATCATCCTCCCCGCCTCCTTGTTAAAAAAGAATGAAGTAAGAAGGGTTTTGATTCCAAGCTGTTCTTGGTCTTTAATATACCGGTCGATGTTAGAAAATTTTGTCGTGATATCTTGGGGCTTACTGCCCTCAAAGAACTTATTAACAATTTCGCTGGTGAGTTTTTGTTCGTCAATAGCTTTTTTAATTTCAGCGAGGGTCGGGCCTGTCAGAGATGTGGTTCCAGACACAGGTGTTCTCCCCAAAAATTTATCCACGTTGGTATTAAGTGTTGTTTGTCTCGCCATAAACATATTTATATCTTTGAGAGTCATCGTAGATGTAGCCGGGACACCAAAGAAATTATCAGCGACGTGGGTATTGTAAGTATGTTTGCCAATAAACTCGCTAATTTCAGCGAGAGTCATGCCTGCCACAAGTGGGGCTCCAAAAAACTTACCATCGACGTCGTTGGTGGGTTTTTGTACATTTTTAAAATCTTCTTTTAGTCCAAAAATATACCTGTAAATATCGAGATAATTTGCCTTGATTTCGCTAGCCGTCATCATCCTCCCCTCCCCCGTGTTAAAAAAGAATGGAATTAGAAGGGCTCTGATTCCGAGCTGATCTTGGTCTCTAATATATTTATCGATGTCAGAAATTTTCGTCGTGATATCTTGGGGTTTACTGTCCTCAAAGAACTTATTAACAATTTCGCTGGTGAACTTTTGTTCGTCAATAGCTTTTTTAATTTCAGCAAGGGTCGGGCCTGTCAGAGGTGTTCTCCCCCAAAATTTATCCACGTTGGTATTAAGTGTTGTTTGTCTCACCATAAACATATTAATATCCTTGAGAGTCATCGTAGATGTAGCCGGGACACCAAAGAAATTATCAGCGATGTAGGCATTGTGAGTATGTTTGCCAATAAACTCGTTAATTTCAGCGAGAGTCATGCCTGCCACAAGTGGGGTTCCAAAAAAATTACCAGCGACGTCGTTCGTGGGTTTTTATACCTTTTCAAAATTTTCTATTAGTTTAGAAATATCCGTGTAAATATTGAGATAATTTGCCTTGATTTCATTTCCATCCATCATCCTCCCCGCCTCCTTGTTAAAAAAGAATGAAAATAGAATGTTTTTAATTTCAGCGAGAGTCATACCAACCACAAGCGGGATTCCAAAAAATTTATGTACGACATTTTTGCGAAAAGTAGTATAACCTCGTATATAATCATCCAGATCACGGCCGTGGGCGGCAATTGCGTCGGTAATCGTAGACAAAAGTGCGCCTGGCTTAAGTCGTCCGTCGCTGGAATACAGCGCAATAGAGTTTTCAGCGGTGTCGCGCTGCCGTATCAAAATGTTATCCGCGGATATATTACTGGTTTTCAATTTACCATGGCGATCTTGAAATACAACTATTTCGTTCGGGTCAACACTTGCTAAATTTAACGTCTCAGCGATTTCATCTTCAATTATGTTTTTTACATCCTCGATAGAACCCGCAGATGTTTCCGCGGTGGATTTCGACATTGACAGAGATCGTCCCCAAATATCAATCATTATTGTTAGCGCAACTTGTGTTTTCAATTTATTGGTTCTCTAAAATTGCCTTGTAATTTTCCACTCGTGTATTCATTTACAACCATATGAGGTTGTTTCCTCGGAAATCTAGATATCTCCGCGAGGACATTTAATACTTCACGGCCGCATATCGTTGGATCATTTAATTGTTGTGTTGGCAGCGTGGAATAAAAAATCGGATACTCTTTGAGTTTCATCGAAGAATTTATATACCGCATAAACTTGATTGGCAGAGCTAGCCCATATGAATCAAAATAGACAATCCCACGCGGATCAATCGCGTATGCAACCCAGTGAGTTCCCGATCCGCTGCTGTTATCAAGATTGATTATTCCGGTTTCAACGCGTTTAGGTTGTTTCGGCAACTGATCCTTCATAAAGACCCCTCTGAATTTTTTTTATCGCTAGCGCGCTAGCAGCATCAATTAAATCAAAATTGGACATGGGAAGAATTGGGCTTTCAACTAATAAACCGTTCCTGGTATTCTTAAGCCGCTCCCTCTGTACCATGAATACGGGGTTCCTGGTAGTCTTAGACCCTTTCCCTTTTTTTTATATCCTTTCCCAGTTGCCTTTTTCAACGCCATCCCTGCCGCGGTACCAACGGCTCCCAACGCCGCAGCCTTCGCCACCGCTGGGGCAGCCGCTGAAATCAATGCCTGTATTGCGGCTAACAATGGAAATATACCACCTGATTTTATCATGTTGGCGATTGCAGCCTTCGAAAATACAATTTGAACCCCTCGCTGTTTCTTTAGCGCATCATTGAAATGTTTTATTTGACGATCCGTCAATGATATTTTATGTGTACCGCCTGACATCTGCACTGGTTTTAACGTTATTGTTGTTCCACATTCTTTAGCGGATTTTGATCGCAATTTCTTGACCTGACCATCAGTCAGCTTGACACTAACAACACTATATGGCATTTTATTGTAAAACTATTTATGCTTTCAATTGATCTAATTGTGAATCGTTTACATATTTTCCACTGGCGCATCAACGAATCTCATTCGTCCGCCAACCCCTTCTAACAACATTGATTTATCACTGAGAATGACAGCAACCGCTCTATAATTAACATCACCAGGGGCTATTTTAGCCCTAAAATATATGACAACAACGGATTGCCTTGTTAAATCAAGATGTTCCAGCGAAAAGTAATAAATTGGATACAAGTTCTTAAATTCAAGTTGCGATATTTGCAAACCAGTATCAATGTTTTGATCACGACCCATATATGACAGCATCCGATGATACGCACGTGCTACATGGTTGTTGTCGTAATCAAGTTGTATATCCTAGATTGGTTCATGTTGTCCGTTTATTCTCAGCGAAACCTCCTTGACTCCTAATCGATAAAATATCATATGACTGTGTTCTTGGGAGCCTAATCGATTCCGATTCTGCAGCGCTATAAATATATGACGTGGAGCTGAAACGCCTTGTTTTGATGCCAGGTGCCATGTAAATGTATCAGCAACACTATCCTCTTTGGCATCAGTTGTTGCTGTTAGCCAACTTAGCAATGATTTGCCGCCTGTGTCCATAAATGAGAGTAGTCGTTGTTCTGTGGCGATTGATGGGGTCATTACTGGCATCCACAATACCAATTTAGTTAAAACAACTTTACCATCATTGACACCATTAGCACATAAATTCCATCGTTGTCATTGCCTTTTCGCACTAACGCAATTGTGTGTTTAGCTCCATAAATAACTTTTCTGACGTTTCTGGCGAATCCAAATATATGATGCAGCGGAATCGCACATGAAAAATATCGTTGTTGTCCTTGCAATGCTCCTTTTCGTGTTGCAAATCCTAAATTGAAATTATCATTAACGCCCTTGAGAATATCAAACGCAGCTCCAGGTCTAGCTCGACGTTCTGGATTAGCTGCTTCTTGTTGATCGACTTCTGCATTATCTCTTGCTGCTAACACTTTAATGTATTGAAGGTGGTCAGCGTTATCAGAGATATCCTTTGCAAACATCATAGACGGACCAGCCGATCTTGTATAATCATCAGAATATCTTGCTAGTCCGATTATTGTTGTTGCAACATCAACTTCACGGTCTATTGATTCAATTTCTTTTCCATCAATGAGATATTGTGCGCTTTCAAATAACGCCATTATGCCATTATTAACAAAACCAACTCGGATATTTGCGTCATCTGCATATGGGGTATCAGCTGCAACATTTGTTACGAATTTTCCCTCGATTTCAATAAATGCTTCACATGGCAAAAAGTATTTACTGGTATCTTGAACTTGAAGTTCAATTCGTGATCTTAGGTCGGGTTGTATTGCATGATAGGAATAATATTGATAATCGCGGACGGAATCGTCTTTGCGCACTGGGGCATCTAAATCAAACGCCGGATCAGCTATTCGTTTGAACATTGTTATTATTATTTAGTGCTTTCAATTGTGAAACTCTAGCGTTTCCATTGCTTGCAATCATTATGGTTTTCTTTTTTGTTTGAAACCACTTCCCGCTATCATATTTGCAATACTATTACTCTGTGTATCCAATGGTGTAGCCGCCAATGGTGTAGCCGCCAACGGCGCAGCCGCGGATGACGGAGTCATCAACGACGCTAGCTTTTCTTCCACTGCGTTATTTATTGCTTTGCTGATTTTTGCAGGCATCACTGTCGTTGATGGCAGCGGCAATGACGGCTGCTTTTTTCGTTGATTTCTCACCAATGATGCTATTTTATCTTTCGCAGCAGAAAATGCCTCTCCGGCAAGATTTCCAACAGCGCCGATTCCATTATCACGAACAAAACCAATGGCTTTCATTGATAATTGTTTAGCTAACGGCGCCACCTTGGGAGCCATTCTTGTAAATAACCCCGCAATGATACTGCCAAGACCATCTCCGTAATATGCTCTATAAACAGGCAATCGTGAGTTTACCACGTAGACGCTTGCGTGTTTATCATGGTTGTAGTGTATGATCATCTTGTTATAAAAACACTAGCGTTTTCAATTATGAAACGCTAGCGTTTCCAGGAATTTCAATCGCTGTGATAACCATGGCCGTCTCTGGGATTTTCAACTAATTCAGTAATGAGTTCTCGATATACAGCAATGTTCATGATACCGCCGGCAAATAATCGTCTACAGATATCAGCTGCTTCATTAATTATTTCAACGGAGTTGTTTCCGGCTCGTTTTCCACCGATAAGTACTTCCAGCCGTGATATATCCGAGAGAATATTACCAGGGCATGTCACGCTGGAGTCAACGGCGTTGGTGAAACCAACACCGCTGCGTCGTACATATCCTTTTCCGCTTGTTTTCTTAGAACCGGCTTCTGCTCTTATATCTATTTGTTCCGGGATTGGACCGCCTTTAACCGCAGCTAGAACGTTATTATAACCAGGGTGCTGTAACGCTGAGATTTTATCCCCGCCGTGTTTCACTGAATATATTTTTGATGCCCAAATGTCTTTGGTTTTTATAAAACTTTTAAACTCGTCTTTTAATAAATTCTCTCTTTTATCCTTTGGAAAATTTTCTCTAGTAAAATCAGCTAATTCGGAATCCGTACCGAGTCTTCCTATTATATTTAATGTTTCGATTTTAAATATATTTCCAGGTGAATAGTCTTTTCTTGCAGCTGCACCTTGTTGTTCTTCTTCGCGTTCTTCGATATCAGCTAATCGTTCATATTCTTGTTGGGTTTTTATATCACTGGATAGCTGTTGTATCCCTGCGCGTGTTTGTCCGGTTTCTGCTTCTATCTTTTCAAGCGTATCAAGCAGCGGCGACTTCTTTGCTCGTTCTCGTTCAGGAATATCTCCGTATATCGCTGCTTCAGTTAACGTTTTCACATCTTTGGTCGCACTTGTTATCGAAGTAAACAGTTGTTCACTTGACACAGAAAAGTCAGTTTGCATTTGTTGTCGTTGTTGAAGTTTTTCGCGAAGTCTGCCTCGAACCGGTATAAACTTTTTAATTGCTGCTAGCCGCTCTCGGGCTAATCTAGTTGTAAGCGATTCACCTACCATATATTGTTTGTGAACTGAGTTTTCAAATATGAATCCCGGAGGGTTTCCATGCCTGCGTTTTAACCCGGAGAGTATTTCCACGTGAAGACTATATCACAATTAAAAAGCTGAGTGATCAAATAATGTACTATCAATCTAGAGTATCCATCTCCGACAAGGTTAAACTGTACGACGCTATCCGTGAATGTTTCAGAAATAACATCGCTGGGGGTTTCAAAATTGTAATATCTGAGCGCGGCGATGAACGATTTTTGTTAACTCCGCGGCAACAACAACAACTACGTGAAAATGGAGGCATCGCGGTGATTACTTGCTACCACGACCAGATCATCCAGTACGCACATAACTGCATGAGCCAGCCCAAACTGATGAGAATTCTTTCAGGAGAAAATCCTATGCAACAAGTGTATAAAGTGGTACAAAAAACGCTAAAAAGAAAACTTTTAGTAAAAAATGTAATGAAAGCCTATTTTTATAGTAACGCTCACGTGGTTAGGATACTGGTTTTTCCTCGTTTAATATTTTTCTAGATCACGAACCTTAGAATTAATTTCAGTTCGTTTTTGATACTCTTGGCCGAGCTTTTGACGTATTGCTTCAACGGTGCTAAATAGCGTTATAAATGCATTAATGTCGTTACCGTACAAATAAGCATTGATGGACTTTTGAATTCTTTTCACGAGCATGTACATCTTAGGTAAAACATAACGACCCTTACTAGACTGATACTCAATGTTTTCATATTCCGAGGTAATCCTGTCGCAGTCGAGATCTTCAGATAATACTATTCCTCGATTTTGCAAATTTGAAATTTCATCTATTATAGCATTTACATCTTTGATATCCATTTTTATAAAAATATAATATAATATAATTTACCTCTAATTATTAAAAAAGATTTGGGGTCATTTTTGACCCATTTTGTTTTATATTATATACAATTATATACAATATTTGATATACAATTATATACTTAATTAATGGACAGTACAATACCGTTTATCTCCACTCGAGTGTTGTGGCAGATTTCAGGCATAACATGTATTTAATTAACTTAATTAGGATAGATTATATTTACAATGAAACGATGATGGAATTTGTGATGTGATGGTGGGCGTGTCAAAACCAAGCCAACAATGCAACACCATGAAAATCAAATTCATGGATGCAATTAGGTTGAACAAAAACTCCAACCCACGCTACCGTAAGTTCGATAGTCATGAGTTGCATTGTTAGTTTGGTTAGGGAGGTCCGCCCTCTCCCCTCCCCAATTAATAGAAAAAACATCTATCGTTTCACTATCAAACAATATGTTCGCTATAGTGGGGATTGAACACGTACGATATCTCTGTTCTAATCCTTTAGACAAATGCGTTACCGATTAGGCCACAAAGAGCTGTTTATACAAAGAGGAATTTTTAATATATAACTGCAACTCTCATATAGTGATTTTAACCACGCCCAATTACTTCAATGAATGGGAAATCCAATGGGGGGAGGGTTGCAATTGAAAATACTAGTGTTTCATGCTCGTTCCGGCTGAGCGAACATAGGTAACGCGTTGGATTATAAAGAACGTTGTACTGAAAGTGTATAATAGCTGAATGTAGATGGTCTAAGGGTTTTAAAAAATTAATACAACTGTTTAAATGATGCAGTTTTAGCCAAGCGACAATAAAAAGTTTTAAAAGTATTAAAAGTTGTATTTATTTAACTCTACCGAAACTCAATCAACTGTATTACTCCATTACAGTCACGTGTGCGCGCCCACGTCAATTATACCTCTCTCTCTCTCTACCTGTGAGAATAGCAGACGACACAAATACCTTGATGGTCATAATACAAGGAACTTAGTGAGTAGAGTGTTATGAGGGGTATAGGCGGACTTATCCATAAAGGATTTATCTCCCTTGAATCGTTTCAGATGTATACGAATTTTATTTTATGGCCATTTTTCTTTGAGACGGCTGATCTAGTTATATTTTCTGCTATACGTTGTACTGAGGGTATACAGATTTCAAAATGCTTTCCAGCTGCATACATTTATTGAAAGATTCTCTCTTCATTATTTTCTAAATCAAACGATTTGACCCCCCTAGGGCGTTTTGAGTACCTACCAGCGTTTTTGCTTTTTAAAAGGTTATCGCGCTGCGAGATGGCTTGTAAATTTGAAGAATGGTTATCAATCTTAATGCCATTTTTATGATCGATAACAAAACCATCTTTGATTGGTCCATGAAATACTTCATAGATTATTCTGTGATTAAGATATTTCTTCTTCCCGGCTGTAAACATCAAGTATCCCATATTATTTACCCATCCAACCGGTTTCTTTAGTCTGCAATTTCTAACAACACCATCACGGGATGCTTCATAATTAACAAGCACTGGGTGAGGTCTGAAATCTTGGCTCATTTGTATAATAATACTATTTGTCTAATTTATTATCTGCTTTAATTATAAACCTCTTGATATAATCTTGAGGAGTTTTTATGATTTTGTCGCTGACGGAGTCATCGGTAGGATCAATAACTGCATTTTTTATTCGTTTGTCATAGTAGCGTTTTAGTTATTTGTAACGTTTACCCCCACAAGCAAGATATATTTGTGATTTCCCACGAACGCCAACATGGCAAACCAGACAAGGGGTAGGGCCAAAAGAACCGTTTTTCACGCTTTGTAAATGATACCTACAGAATTCGCTTCTGCATGTTTTGTTACACGATGTTGTTGATCCAATCATAAGCCACTTGCAGTGATTCATTATACTATATTTTTCAATTTAAATACTTGTTTTAATTATAACATGGAGGAGTTCGAGAGATTATCAGCAATTAAGCATTACAAAAACATTAAATTTAATCTCGATAGAACCCTCAAAGATGTGCCAAAACGGGCAATAACTTATAGAGCCCTGATAAATAAAATACGCGATTGTATTAATGAATTCAAGCACGACGGCGCATCTCATAGCTGGTCAACATTTCGAATTGATGACGTTGTTGATGCCACCATGAACGACAGCAACGCTGCCATGATGTTATCACAACTTGGCAACAAAAAGTATTTTTTAGAGTAAAATTCATTATCCGTGTAGAATCAGGAGGTTGGATTATACGAGACAAATTTGAACCGATTCTCAAAGACAAGAAAACAGTCGTTGTTAGCCGTGATTCTAAGCCGGGTCTGTTAACTGGAATTGACAAACCATACTATGAACGAGCATATCCTGAAACAGCAGTTGTGTATGGGATATATTCGTTAAATGAAAAACCAGATATAGGAAAACTAAAACCAATGAAACAGTCGTCGCCGGCGACTTCGTCGGTGGCTTTGCCACTCAATTGTGTAGCAGCACAAATAACAGAACATTTTACAAATGCATCCCGAGGGAACAAACTAACTGATTTACGGCGTAACAAAATAGCTCAATGGGGTTTAACGGTGAAAGACTGCAGAGCAACTATTAGCGATATAGCAAAATTAGAAACATCACTGAGATTTCCAATAACCGTTATGACGATAACCGGAGCAGTTTTATACGAATCAAAATATAAATCAAAGGGAGCTCCAATAAAAATTATTGATCATAACGAACACGCATGGACGTCCGCGGTCACAATATTTCCACGGAACAGAACAATAAAGTATATACCTGACGAATTCTTACGAGAAGAATTCTCCAGGGATGGTTTTCTCGTTGAAGAGAAACTATTCGATGATATTGCGCATTTGAGTAAAAACGACCCCGTGTCGGTGTGGTTACTTCGCAGCACTGACAACGACACGGATACGTTTGATCAGTTTGTAAGACCAAACGGTGAATTATACCGCACTCAAGCGTTTCACAACAAGATGAAAAAAACAGCAAGTGGGTTTCCGATGAACAATTGTTGACAGACTGTTTTACAATTCCGTCGGTTGCAGCTCATTTTGCAAGAAAGAAAAATACATGGAAACCAACACGTGTAGAATTCTTTCCAGATATTGAGGCTAGTTGCCTCGAATTTAATCATGGTGGGTTATACAATAACAAACACGACCGTGAAAGTATCATTTCAGTTGAGTTGGTTGCTTGTTATCCAGCGTGTTTTCTTGGTTATGGAGAGTGTACTGAGTATTTTAAACCATTTGGACACCCCGTACATGAAATGACTCGTGTTGCGATTAATGGGCCGCTGCCTGATTTTGATTTGACCGGTTTTGCTCGTGTAATATCATTTGAATTCGCAGCAGGACTTCATCGCGCTTGTTATATTTGGATTGGTAGACACATGTCTGAAAAGAAGTGGCTGCCAATAGCGCTATTACGTTTCATGATTGATACAAAAATGTTAATTTCGCTGATGGTCAGTGAAGCAATTATATCATATCGGAAACAAACTAATGTCTGGTTACCAGAACCAGAAAGTCTTGATAGTACAATTGACGAATCCAGAAAACATATTGATGCCGACGAAGAATATATCATTGAGTGGTCCAAACGGGTATTTAATCAACGAAACAACGAAGCAAAAGATCTCGACAGAAGAATAATTGGAAAATGTACTCAGGGAGGGAAAAAAATGTGACTACAAAAGATATTCTTCACGGTTAATTATAGATAGCACCGAATATGACTTTGTAATCGCGGATGCAGTATCTAAAAACATATATGTTGATCGTAAGGATGCTTTCTTGTCCGATGGAACAAAATTGGGTATAATTGTTACTTACAACGATGAACTCAGTTCTCCGTATACACATTTGAGGTCGTCTATGCTGGGTTATGCTTGTATCAATTTATTTTCAATGATAAATAGATTTCCTGACACTGCGGTTAGAGTTGCCGTTGATTCATTTTACATTGACAGCAAGTACATCAACGAGGTGATTAAATTTACTAGCGGTAACGAAGAGAACTGGGGTACATGGAGAATTAAAAAGGAAACGCTGCGTGATTATTCTGAATCAGCAGACGTTGAGATTAAAAATAATTACTTACGTGGTGATAATTTATCAGAACGTTCTAATGTACCACCGATATCTGATCCAATTTGTAGATATAAAACAGTTTATTTAAACGCTTGTGGCGGGTCGGGAAAGACGACTCGTGCGATTGAATTATATCGTGGGAAAAATCCTACGGATTTCACAAACATAATTGTGCTGACACCAATCCATAGATTAGCGCGAGAGATAAAACAACGAAACGTTGATGCTTGCACTTATCACAGCTTTTTTCGATACAAGGGCGATTAATGGACCCCTTAAAGAATGGGTGAGAAATTCATCCCTGCGGTTATTATTTGGGATGAGATATGTACGTTTTCGTTACATGTATTAAAAATGTTTCTTGATTGGTTGCTGCAAAAGAATACAGCGGTGATAATGTGTGGAGATCAGGGCCAACCACCACCATTTGTCGGCGCGGGACCACATGATTGGTTGTAAGGGTTTGTTGACTATTATGAAGAAATCGATACCGACTATAGAGCACTTGATGAACAATTGTGTGAAGTCAAGAAATTAATTAGATTACAATCGGATAAAATCCAATGTGAAATAATCAGAGAAATAATTCCTGAAACTCCCATGGAGGAATTTTGGGAAGAATGGAGACCAAATGATTTTGTAGTGGCAAGTAGAAAGATAGTCAGAGATACACTTCAGAGAAAGTTGTTTGAATTACACAAAGAAAAATTCCCAACGCTTCCAGTGCCGCTGTGTTATAGACCCTGTGATACACGGCGGCAGAATATTGAAGTTGAACTTCCAGGACGTGTGACTTCGTCAGGACCCGAAAAACAAACACTAGTGTTAAATGATATTGTGCTGGTTGATATCAGTGTTGTCGAAGACGCATTGCGTGCTGATAAATCGCCATGGACGCTAGGTTACGTAACGACGATACATTCCTCTCAGGGATTAACCATCACGGATACAATTGTTTGGATAGTCGATAATCGCATTGAGTGGTCAAATTTAGTCTATCTTGCAGTGTCTAGAGTACGGCGAATAAATCAACTTCGAAGAATTGTTTTCGATGATGACACCACAATGGATGATGTTAGCATCATTAATAAAAAAAACTCTATGGTTACAAACAACAAGACAAAAAAAAAACCAACGACAATTTGATATTGATGTTGAATTAATGATTGCGTTGAAGCAACAACAGAATAATCACTGCGCAAGTTGCAATTGTATAATGCGTTGGCGTTATTCGGATAAAGATCCTCGCCAATTTACCGTAGACAGAAAAAATAACAGTCTCGGTCATGTCAGAAACAATGTGATGTTGACTTGTCTTGAGTGCAATAGACGTAACGGCGCTAGTTAAGACCATGCGGTGGCAATTGAGTATCGTCAGGTATCACTTGTAGTTGCTCGCGTGTAAAACTCCGCTGAGGGGCAGTTGAATCCAATTTATAGATTGGAGGTCTACCAGTTGATCGTGTTATAGCAGATATGCTATGCGTAGTGACACTCCAAATAGGATCAGTAGCCCTTTTTTTTACCACCTTCGAGTTCTCCTGGTTCATATAAATATCTCACGGTGACATTGCTGAGAATTGGCTGAGAAACGCTATCCCGCTGTGGTTGTGGTATATACTTTTTTTTTTATTGCGTTGCTAGGTTTCAGATTGATTGCTTTGGTAATCTCGTTATTTAGCGCTGCAACTACCCCTGGTAACCTTTTGACCCATTCACGGGATCGCTTTTCTTGGATGAATTCTTTTGCGTATTGATATCTAAATAACCGCTCAGCAAGAGTCCGATTGAATCGTGCAACAATTGCCTGATCGCGATGTAGTGCAGTATGCCCCCGTCTGATGGTGACATTGTGATGTTTCATTGTAGATACAACCACACCCTGAAATTCCTTGCCAGGATCAACTTGTAACAGATTTGGCCAGCGTAGTGGGCCTCGTCGATAAATCCTTTCAAATGCAGAAGCAACTTCAAGTGATGATTATGTTTTTAGCGGTTCTGCTTGTTTGTATCGACTCGCAACATCAACTACGGTTAGCGCGTATTTGTAACCGTTGTCATGTGGTAAAAACAATAAATCAGCTTGATGAACTTCATTGGGTCCGGTAACATCAAAATGCGAGAAATTGATTTGTTTAGGACGCGTTAGATAAATTTGCCATATAGCCTGTTTGGATAACCAATTAGCCGCAGTGGCCTTTTTCACTTTTGCGGCGTTGGCGAGTTTATTGATTGCAGCGTTACCCCTCCAGTATCCCCTCGGAGAATAATAAATAGATTCCATATTATTAATTACCAGCGCCCATCATCAATTTGCCTTTCATAGCTGATTTTACCAACCACGAAGCCAATTTTTCTTTAAAAGATTTATCAGGAATAGCATTTAACGCATGAATTAATTTCACAATCGCGAGATGCCTGTGTTGCAAGTTGCTGCTTTTATATGCAACATCATGAGCATGACACGCCTTATCAATGGCGTTTATCGGATACTCGCCGGGTCGGAGCTGATTTTGATCATCAAGTCTAATATCTAATCGTGTTCCTGGGCCACAATAGCTATATCCTGGAAGGTGCTTTTCTCCTGGATACTTTGCCCACGGTGTTCCAGGGAGTTTTACCAATTTGGCTGCAATATCACCTCCTCGTTTTTTTAAATCCTTGGTTTCACCAAGGGAAACAAATCTATATTTTTTTATACCACATGTTGCACATCTACCAGTAAATGCAGATCTGTTATTGCTAGTTGTAATCGTCGTCACATCATTTGTGCTAGTACGCGTTTTACACTTCACACAATATAGATCCATAATTTATGTATAGAGATATGAATATAATTGATTTTTCAGCGACTAAAACAAGAGAACCAGTTAAGCATCATGCAGCGCTACCAAACTCTATCCGCGCAATTATAATCGGGCAATCTGGATCCGGCAAGACGCAATTGTTGCTCAATTTAATAATGAGATGGATGAAGTGGGATAGGTTGTATTTAGTTGCTCCTAGCGTAGATGATCAATGATGCTATGAAGTGTTAAAGGATTTTAACGAGAATGCATCAGAAATTAAAGGTGATAACGTCATTGATTTTATAACTGATATTGACGAGGCACCATCCGTGGATGACCTTGATGGGAGCATTAACAATTTAGTCGTATACGACGATGTGATGTTAGACAATCAAAAAAACCCAGCTAGAATATTTTCCCGAGGCAGGCATAAAAACACCGACGTGATATATGTCACTCAACGCTACACTCAGATTCCAAAAGTGATCAGAGATAACTGTAATATTCTTGCTGTATTCAACGGCGTTGATACACATACGCTACGAAATATTTGGCAGACATGGTGCTCCGATATGGACTTCAATCAATTTAGAAATTTCTTTAGTAACGCTCAGTCGGTAAAAAACGGATTTATAACAATAAATTTGCATGACCCTCGAACACGATATCGTATCGGACTCGATCAAATATTCGGTTAACCTGTAGCAGCAGAGGGGGCGATGACAACATCGTTGCGATGTTTTATGGTTAAGCAACGAAAACGCGAATAGAGTATCACCCGCGCAAATTCATGTTTTGAGCAAGAAATCAATAAGGCTCTATTTACTAAATGGAGACTTTATTTTTTGGGGTTAAAACACGAGATTTCGCAGGAAGGTTCTATTTTCCGTTTTGAGGGTTTAAATTGATTTTGTCGCAAAAGTTGTGCGATTCGCCCCCTCTGCTGATATTTCGCTTTCTTACCTAAAAAAATAAAGTTTAACCGATATAAAAACTCAGAGAAATACGTGTTTTGTTGACTTTTACCAAACTCTTTACTTTCGCTTCTTTTTATTACTTAGTTGAAGACGATGGATGGAGTCATATCAGATGAGATCCAAATTTCCTCAAAGATATTAAAAAATTGTTCTTAAAATTTAAATTAACTCTCAGAGTTTTCATTGACCCTGGCAAAGATTTTGTTTCACATTGAAGAAATCTTTTGTGAAATTAACAAGGATTCACAATGTCATCTAATGTAATGAACATTGTGTTTTCTAATCCTACCCAGGAGGAGTTCGATTCTATAAAAGAAACGAGTTGCCGGACATTATGATATTTTGTAATTAAAGACTTCTTTAACAAAACAATAAATAAACAATAGTTTGTTAAATTATTTGGTGGGAAAGGAAGTTTTGGATATTAGTGTTTTGGATTTGATGTGTAAGTCTATCTCTGGTATTGATAAGAAATTAAAAGAGCCGATTTAAAAAGAATAAAACAAAACAAAGCAAGATGGAATCTGAATTCAGAAGCTTTCGCTTCAGAGGGATGGGAGGGGAGGGGAAGGGAACGGAAAGGAAACAAGTGCAAAAAGAGGAAGAAGAGAAAAATATGACAAATGCAGATGCAGAAAATTGTTAAAACTCGAAATGGTCAAGAGATCATTAGACATTCCTAAAGTGCACTTACTGGCATAGCTTGTCAAACATTGACTACAAGTACAGACAAGGAATGGGTTATCGATGTTTATATGCTGGTGTTTTATGTCAATTTGTCAGTTTAAGAATCATGGTGTTTGAGTCCTATTTAACTAGCTTTTAGACTTACTGTTCGTGAACCATTACAGTTATTAAAAGAGAAACGTCTTTCTAAGGAAGATTCCAAGATTAATCTACTTGATTATGTCTCTGATTTCAAATATGAGGTGTCAAAGACGTGTGAAGTAGCGATAACTAATTTACACTGTCAAAATTGAAATTAAGGCACGATGCAAAAAAATGCAAATGCAAAGGAAAGTATTTTTCAACCTAGTGATAGGTACTTGGTTCAACATTCTCTTCGAGCTAAAGTAATAGTACAATGGTCATTGTACATTTGAAAAGAGCATAAATGCATTACATTACATTATTTATAGTCCTGAAATACGGAAACAGAAACAAATTTGTGTTTTAAATATGTTAAACAGTTATTCTGGTTGTTATAACGCAGTTCAATATTCATTCGATTCAGTTGTACCTGTTCCATGTAATGTAGATATAAACGATGGGATGCAATCTGACCTTAACTACTTAGTTTAAGTCCAAAAACCGATGTTGTGAATTATATCCTAAATAATCCTAAATATCATATCTCAAGTCTAAACGTATAGAATGTTCGGAATGAATTCCAATTGTCTTTAACATTTTGATGTATCTTAGTAATATAGTCTGGAACGTCTCTGAATGGGTCCTCTTTGAGCCTAAATAAGTGTTACATCATTTTTAAAGCGTCTTCATTAATAGATGACTATCAACACCTGACAAATTGTGAATTAATATTGGGATTAGTTTGGATATGTGAGATCTAAGTTACAGTCTGTCTGAGAATAACTTCTTTAATTGCCGCTTAGGTGATCGCTGTCTCATTTCTAATTTATTTAATATTTTACTTTCACTTGTATGGCATGCGCCTGCGTCGTTAAAATGTTTCCCTAACTCATCAGTGCATACAATAGATTTTGCATTTTCAGTCGTTGTAAACTTATCTTGCTATCCTATCCAACAAACCTATTGATGTCAATCGCATGACTCCACTGTATTTAGCTTCAACAACTCAACATATAGTTAAGGAGATACCTTGTTCAAGTTCAATTACTTTTAAAATATTGTAATGCTGTTTGGAATTTGACTGCATTTTGATGGTCTGCATACATAATAATCTGCCAGTCATTTTTTTTTTTTTTTTTTTTTTACATTTGTGACATTTTTCAAATTTTCGCCTATTTCGGTAAATCGATGTAGGAGATTCCAGCTTATACCTATTTTCGTACAGTCGTTAGTATATAATCCTTCACACGTCAAAATTGTGACTTTGATTATTTGATATCAAAATTTAATATGCAAAATGTCGAATAATCATTCAGTGACATCATCCATTTCATCTTTGTTCATAAATTCCGTGTATTCAATGTTAGATGCAGACTGCATATTGCGGGTTGCTAATGATATGCCATAGTTAGATTCATTAGTATATTTGGTAACATGCTTACAAGCCAACTTGCCAATAGAATATTTTATTTCATTAGTCACTCAGATTAGTGACTGCCAGATACAGACGTAGTGTACATTTAATTATCTGCTGGGCTTTGAAACTTGTCTCTTACGTTCTATAATTATTATGGGTGTGTCGATGTTTATCAGGGTTATAGTGAAAATAAATGCAGAGATCATATTTGTAGATCTTCCTGGTCGTATTGAATCTGTTTTACCTGGATCATACAATATTCAACCAGATAATTACCTCAAGAATGGAAGAAAACCACAAAACTGCTAACAAAAATTAATGTCGTGTCAAATCACAGGCAAGTGAAAAGGTGACATCATTGAAGCATACGTTATCATGTCCAATGAACAAAGGACATACACGTCAGGCTTGACCTATAAGGAACCTTTCCAAGGCTACATCCTGTTACTATATCAAGAACACACCATGACAGAGGCGACTTTTGTTGCTAACTCATCCGGGGTCATGTTGCATTTGACTATAATGTATGGAAATGAACTAGTGTGTTTTTGTTAGAATGCAAGGAAGACATTTTTAAAAATGAATATGATACTATTGAAATACATGACTGTATTATATATAAAGAGAAATGCCATTTGGACCTATAGATAGATAGATAAATAGATAGATAGATAGACAGATACATAGATAGATTGATAGGTAGGTATGTAGGTAGGTAGACAGACAGACAGACAGACAGACAGATAGATAGATAGATAGATAGATAGATAGATAGATAGATAGATAGATAAAAGACACTCATGTTTTGTATGTACAGCTCGTATTTGATATCAGAACTCGAAATATCAAAAATAAAAAATTTACAAGACCAGCTGCAATTTGTTATAATTTGAAAATCCTTATTAAATTATTCAAGACTAATCTTATTCTTCTAATGAATCATCAAGATGGCTGCCATGACCAAAAGGCTACATCATGTGTCTTTTCAAGCAGTTTTGACATTTTTTTTCTCTTTCAATACAATGCAATAACTATTTTGTGATGTGAAAAATTGCTCAGCCAGCAGCCAGATTCAACATGGTGGATTGTGGTTCCTTTGTTCTATGGATTTTCAAAAGAAAAGAATTATTCATCAGTGGCGGTGTATTCTTTCCAAGTAAGTAGATGTGTATTCATTCCAAATTTCAATGAGTAAAGGAGTAATAATATCGTCTATGTCTCTAACATTCAGATTCAATAAGATATATATATATATATATATATATATATATATATATATATATATATATATATATATATATATATATATATATATATATATATATATATATATATATATATATATATATATATATATATATATATATATATATATATATACATATATATATATATATATATATATATATATATATATATATATATATATATATATACATATATATACATATATATACATCTATATATACATATATATACATATATATACATATATATATATATATATATATATGTATATATATATATATATATATATATATATATATATATATATATATATATATATATATATATATATATATATATATATATATATATATATGTAAACACGTTTATTAACAGTGTCATGTGGCAGAAATAATATATCACTATCATGAACTTCATTTGGGAAACTAACATCAAACGATGCGTATTGAATCTTCGATGGCGGTGGTAGATAAATTTGCTATATCGCCTGTCGGGATAAGCAACTTGCTGCTGTTGTATTTTTACTTTTGAGGCGTTGGCGAGTTTATCGATGGCCGATATACCCTTCCAATATCAACCGGGAGAATAATAAATTCATTCCATATAATTAAATACTAGCCACATCATTAATTTAATTTTCATAGCGGTTTTTATTATCCATGAAGCTACCTTTTCCTTGAAGGTTTTATCCGGAATGGAATTTAACGCGTGAATTAATCTTATATCCGCGATGTGGCGTTGTTGGAGATCATTACTTTTATAAGCAACATCATGAGCGTAACAGGCTTTATCAATAGCGTTTATCGGATATTCACCAGGGCGAGGTTGATTTTGGTCATCGAGTTGGATATCGAGTCGGGTTCCCGGACCACAATAACTATACCCGGGAAGATGTTTTTCTTCTGGTAATTTCGCCAACGGGGTTCCTGCGAGTTTTTTTAACTTGGCTACGACATTGCCTCCTTTTTATTTTTACTGACAAATCTATATTTTTTTTATTCCACACTGTGAACACTTGCCGGTGATAGCATCTCTGTTATTTTTGTGATTGTAGGAGTTGGGTCAATCGTTGATGTACCAGTTTTACATTTTACACAATATAAATCCATAATATATTTACGTTATATCTAATCGAAATTATTGACTTTTCCGGGTTGAAAACACAGCAACGAGTTAAACATCATCCAATGCTACCAAACTCTTTCAAAATTATTATCATTGGGGCTTCCGGAAGCGGTAAAACACAATTGTTACTTAATTTGATAATGAAGTGGGATAAACTATATTTGGTGACACCGAGTGTAGACGATCAACATTGTTATTAAGTGTTAAAAGATTTTAACGAAAGCGCCGCGAAGATAACCGGAGAGGATATTATTGAGTTTATTACTGATAACGATGAAGCGCCTAGCATGGACGATATCGATAGGAGTGTTAACAATCTAGTTGTTAGATAAACAAAAACATCCAGCTAGGATATTCTCCCGCGGAGGACACAAAAACACCGACGTGATATATGTCATTCAACGATACACTCAAATTCCAAAGGTGATCAGAGATAACTGTAATATTCTCGGGGTGTTAAACGGGGTTGACGCTCATATACTTAGAAATATTTATCAAATATGGTGCTGCGGTGACTACGATTATAATAAATTCAAAACTTTCTTTAATGTTGCTCAGGCAACCCCATATGGGTTTATAACGAAACATTTATCTGATCACCGAACGCGATATCGAATCGGACTGGATAAAATATATGGTTAATTCATCGCGGACCACGATGAAATACTCGACCATAAGACTCTGTCTCTGAGACTTTATCTCCGAGTAGGTTTTTACCGCAGTGATTAATCGCAGGGAAAGCAAATTGATAAATTACAAAATAACTGTTATTTTACCAAAACAAGAGCTCTACACTCGGTGCCACCAAATATAGCTTATTCCAGTTCATCTATATCAAAATCAAGTTAAGTAACAGTTGTGTTTTACCACTACCTGAAGGTCCAATAATTATCAATTGAATAGAGTTAGGTAACATTTGATGATGTTTGACAGATACTCGTTACTTCAACGCGGAAAGGTCAGTAACTTCCATTAGATATAACATAACAAATAGTATGGATTTATATTGTGTAAAATGCAAAACTCATACAACAACGATTGATCCAATACATAATACGACAAAGAATAACAGAGAAGATATCACTGGCAAGTGTGCACAGGGCGGTATAATTTTTTTTAGATTTACAAGTTTTAAAAAAGGGAGGTGATATCGCAGCCAAGTTAGCAAAGCTACCAGGAACACCATGGATGAAATATTCAGGAGAAAAACACCTTCCAGGATATAGTTACTGTGGACCGTGAACCAGATTAGATATCAGACTTGATGACCAAGAGCATCCTCAGTCTGGTGAATATCCGATAAATGCTATCGATGAAACCTGTCGTGTTCATGACATCGCATATCGAAGTAGCGATCTTCAACCACGTCATCTTGCATATATAAGATTGATCCATGCGTTGAATTCAATCCCTGATAAATCTTTCAAAGAAAAATTAGCGTCCTGGATAATAAAAACCGCAATGAAGGGTAAATTAATGATGGGTTTCGGTATTTAATATGGAATCAATTGACTATTCTCCAAATGGATACCAAAGAGGCAAATCAGCGATTGATAAACTCGCCAACGCCGCAGCGGTTACAAATGCAACAGCGGCAGATTGGCTATTCCGACAGGCTATATGAAAAATGTATCTACCAATGCCAAAGAAAATTCAATATGCATCGTTTGATGTTAATATCCCAAATGAGGTTCATCAGGCATATATATTATTTCTGCCACATCACACCATCAAAAAACGTACTTACAAATACGCGTTGACGGTAGTTGATGTTGCAAGTAGGTACAAAGAAGCTGAACCGCTATGAACAAAACATTATCTGAAGTTGCCTACGCGTTCTAAAGAATTTATAGTCGATGCCCTCTACGATGGCTAAATCTCCGCCAGGTTGATTCCAGTAAAGAATTTCAAGGTGAAGTATCATCAACGATGAAACAACATAATACTACAATACGATGAGGACACATTGCAATCCATATCGACCAGACAATTGTTGAGCGGTTTAACAGAACTCTCGCAGATAAAAATGTTCATTATCAATACGCGAAGGAGTTCTTCGATGATAAGCGATCTCGTGAATGGGTCAAACGATTGCCAGAAGTAGTTGCAGCACTCAATGATGAAATTACTCGGATGCTAAATATGAAACCAGCTATCGCGATAACAAAAAGTTTATAAAAATCCCAAAAAAGGATTTTCCATCGCAGATCCTACCTAGTAACGTCACAGTGAAATATTTATACGAACCTAGCGAACTTGAAGGTGGTAGAAAAAGTCAACTGATCCAATATGGAGCATCATAACACATACAATATTTAACACGGTGACATTTAAAATCTGACCAGTGATATATAGACTAGACCAAACTGAGACACAACGTGGTTTTACTCGTGAACAATTATAGGTTATACCAGATGACACACAATTACCACCGTGTGGTCTCAGTTAATAACAATTCTTCGAAGTTGACCTATTCTTCGTACTCGTGACACTGCAAGATAAATTAACTTTGACCACTCGATGAAATCATCGACGATCCAAACAGTAGTGTCTGTAATTGTCAGCCCTTGTGACGAGTGTATCGTCATCGCATAGCCCAACACCCGTGGAGATTTATCAGCGCGTAATGCGTCCTCGATAACATTGATATCAACCGGTACAATATCATTTAAAACTAGTTCTTGTCGCTCAGATTTCCCTGGAATATCAACTTTGATATTTTGTCGTCGTGTATCCTTGGGCCTATAACATAGCGGTACTGAATCCATCGGAAATATTTCTTTGTGTGTGTTAAATAGTTCTACCTGAAGTATTTTTTTTGGAAGTGTGATGATGATGACGATGATGAAACATATTATTATACTGCCCCACGTTTTGTTGAGACGTACTTTTTCAGCCAGTATTCGAGAACACATAATCCAACGAGAAAAACTAAGCAATTTTTCCAAGAACAAATATGATTAAACAAATTGAAATATTAAATCAACTTGCGTATGATTTGGAATATTTAAACGAGCTAGTAATTCGGGAAACAATTGATGCAGACGACAAATGGGGCTTAACAACGATTTTTAGATATGTATAAAATAAAAAAGAGGACCTTCCGACATTTAAATTTTCCGGATATAACGCAGACGAATTAAGGAAATCTGTAAATGATATCATCGATGAGTTCTTTTCTGAAATACTTGCTAGTTGGAGAAAAACATTACCACCGCCAAATATCCTCAGACACAACAATAACCCACAAGGAGAAGGTCGAAGTGTATCCCAAAAAGTCGTAAATATAACATCAGTAGTCGGGGTCAGTCTTATGTGCGATGCCATTAGTGGAAGTTACGACACGGACACAACAATATCAAATCAGGCCCGGCAGGGATATATTCCTTATTCGTTCACACCGAGAAAACCACCTGGAATTGTTATTGTACAAAAACCGATCAATTCAGTCTATCAACGATGGCATAATCGTTTTTATCAAAAATTAACTTCAGACTAAATGACCAGTCAGGATATCTACTGGATTTAACAAACGAGACACTATATATAAATTTTTATTTAAGATCATAAAGGTCTCCACGATATTTTTAAAGACATTTTGATGAAATTCCCATAATTACTTCCGTGATCACCATACAATTGGTCTCAAGTTACCTTCATACTTACTTGCGAACCGCAACGTATTTGTCCCAAGAAGTTGAAGAAAAAAAAATAATGCCGCGCGCGGAGTTAAAAAACTTAGCAAAGTTTCCGCTGATTATAAAATTCTGTTAATACGATTATATAAGATATGGGGACGTGAACCGATCAGCGAAATTACACGAGGTAACGATGAACAATTACGTGCAGCGTGAATTGAATACCGAGCAGCAAAAAAATTGATGAAATATAGCAAAACGATGGAATTTATTTAAATAAAATTTCAAATTTCTCGAACTAAATTACAAGTAAGTGTGTAAAAAGCTCTAAAGGAGGAGACAGAGCTATTAACGATAAATAAACAATATTAAACAGCAATTGAGAACTCACGGCAAGATAACGTAAAGTTATTAAAATATTACAATGATCTTCTCCACGCAAACAAACAACTTAGGACCGCGATTGACAAAGATCAACAAGAACACAAAAGGATTTCTGGTCTTACTAAAAAGGCTTAAACGGAAACAGCAACGTGATCTTGATAAAAGTGTCACGGGTGTTGTTAACGGAACTTAAAGCATCATTTTATCGAGTTCGCTAGCTAAACGTCGTTAAACTTCCTCTTCCTTCTAAATCTTAGAAAGATCATTTGTGATTGCTGGATAATTTTTCATGACGAAACAAACAATTTCAGAGATGTTTTGTGTTTGAGAAGAAGCAGATTCTATTATAACACTATTAATACCGAAATAGTTTCCCGCGGAATATATTGATGTAAAAAAATGATATTATTATCGATAAACTAGATAAACGGTCCTGGTATTTTTTAAGATTTTCCTGTTTCCACAATGCGGCAATTTTCACTTTTGAGTAACAGCTCTTAAATTACTCAAGCGGTTGTCCATTGGACTTGAATTAATATGATCGATAACAAGATTTTTATTAAGTAATCCGTTAAAACATTCGTAAATAATCCGTGAGCGCAATTAACCTTACCGTTGATTTTAACTATGATGTAACCACTATTAATAATACTGCCTATTTTTTGTTGTTGATGGTGTCTGATTGTACCATCGCGAGATGCTTTCTAGTTAACGAAATAGGATGAGATACGATCTAGTTATTCATTATAATTATTAAACAGATTATGCGTAATTGCAAGTTTTTGATCCCATCGATATAATCGTGTTATGATAATCCAACGTTGTACTTAGGCGCGTAATATTCAGCGAATTCCCTAAATCTGTTATCTCCACAATTGCTGCATAATTGAGTTTTTCCTCGTACCAATTGATGCAAGAAATAGGCCCTTGAGATCTTTTTCTGACATGTTGTCCGTGACTGGCACAATATTTCCCCACGCATATTTCGAGCCAGGATCTGTCGACGCCATCATTTTCCATACACAATCATTCTGTGACATTTTTTTTATTAATATAGCTGTATATATCTAACTAAACATTTAAACTGGCTAGAAAATATATGGAGGAAATCTTCAAAATTACCGATATATACCCATCGCGACAGACAGGACTGTTTTCTTGATCGTGTATGCGGACCACCTCCCACCCCCACCAAACCCCAAAATCACGTTTCGGAAGATAAAAATAACCAATAGTATAAACTAAGCAAAATATGAATGAGAGAGGGTGTGGTCACCATTTCAATCAGTATTTAATTTAGTATTTTTGAACTAGGAACCTAGTAATTATAAAAACATCGTGCTGAAAAGGTACAAAGCAATAAACCGGGGAAAGCCAGTCTTGATTTGCCGATAATACTTAGGAAAGTCTAAGAAAGACAAAAAAGACAAAGCGTCGTAAAGGTCAGCAAGTTATGTAATATGTTGTTCAGAATAGTACGGCATTGTTATTATAATTATATGCAGCTAGAATCGTTAAGTCTTGGAATTAATATTGTAATTCGCTATTAGACTATTTATGTACACTTTGTAGGAGTGTAATGTACAGAAATGCGTCTCATTAGTGTGATACTGTTTAGTATAATGAGATTAAGAATATATATATATATATATATATATATATATATATATATATATATATATATATATATATATATATATATATATATATATATATATATATATACACATACATACATACATACATACATACATACATACATACATACATACATACATACATACATACATACATACATACATAAATACATACATACATACATACATACATACATACGTACATACTGATGTGACGCAATTTATTGATGTCTCTATGAAAAGTAGTTGACACCGTACTTTTTATTACGACGTTGTTTATCTTACAAAAACGTATTGGTATCTCGATGAGCACGAATGCGTGACCGAAAAATATAATAGCTTTTATCTGATGATTGATTTTTGGTTAGTGTGAGATTAGATAAGTTAGGAAATGTTCTAACGCCCTTGTGATTTCACAGGAAGTTTTCAGGGGACAGACTTCCGGTATAGTTTAGTCCCAAATCTATAGCAAGGAGATGGAATAGAGACTAGTGGAGAAGTCGACTGTGAATCGAAGGCTAGTCGGAAAAGGAGTCGAACGAGAAATTGGAAAAGGGATCAGTCAAGGAGGAGAAGGAGTTAAGAAGGAAGTCGGAAGGAGAGAAGGACTTGGCAGCATAGGAGTCATACAAATGATCAGAGTAAACAACAGGTAGGAAAGCTATCAAATGATGCAATATTCTTTTGGTCGAGAGTATGAAGAGTGAATGGGGCATTTTATTGTCATTCAACAAATTGAATTATATTAAATTGTTATTCACTTGAATTTGACCTTTTGTATACTCAATAATTTAACTGTCGGCATTGATCTTTATCTCTCGTATCACTATTTTCACTTTCTACAAAATCGAGCCTGTGTGAGACTTCTATAGTAATTCCAATAATATATTGGGGGTACCCCAACCCACCCACAATAACACATCTGCCACAGTGGCGGCATAACAAAGCGACACTCCATAATAGGGTGACAAAGTCTAATAGGGTGGTAAAGTCCCCCACACAAGGAGGACATACAGCATTATAAGGTTTATATAGGACACATTTTTATTAACGTACGAGATCTAACTGCCTCGGTATTATGGCCCAAATTAAAATTAGAACAATAACAATCATTGACCATTCAATATTGCTCTTTCTTAAAATAGAATTGTGTCAAGACTACGTTTGGTTTTGGAAAAAATGAAATAATAGATTTATCCTGGAAGTTTTCGTGCGCCTGCCGTGGCGTGGGTGAGACTCATCTGCACCCGCCAGACCTTGAACAATTACGTGGTGTGCTGTGTATACGTAAGTACATGAGGGATGTGGCTCTAATTCCCTGAACACTAACAATTAATTATTCCCACTGATGGGCATAGACATGTGGTACATATAACAGCAGGGAGGGCGAATCCGACAACCTTTTATAGAAGAGTCCATTTGGCAAAGCAAGGCTTCCTCCAAAACTGTAAAAAGCGTCTATTTGGCAAACCAAGGTTTTCTCCAAAATCGTAAAAGTAAAAATGTTTCCTTTGGGGCCGCAAAGTCGTTGTCGCACCCTCCCTGCTGCTATGGGGTTAAAAAAATTTGATCAAGTCCGATACGATATCGTGTTTTCGGATCTGATATATTTATAGTTATAAATCCGTGCGGGATAGCCTGAGCACCACTAAAGAAATTTGGAAATTGATTAAAGTCCATGTCACCGTCACACCAATATTGATAAATATTTTGTAGTGTGTATTTTCCGGTTCCGTTAAACACACATATTAAATTGCAATTTTCTCTGATTACATTTAGAATCTGTGCGTATGTTTTTATGTCGTCCTCGAGAAAATATTTTTGCAGGTTTCTTTTGTCGTTACAACATTACATCATCGTATACAACAAGATTATCAATACTTAATAATATCTTCATCGATTTCCGATTTTGCTTTCTCGTTAAAATCCTTTAACACCTCGTAACATCGCTGATCGTCTGCACTAGGAGCAATCAAATATAGTTTATCCTGTTTTATCCATCTCATTATCAAATTAAGTAGCAGTTGTGTCTTGCCACTTCCAGATGGTCCGATTATAATCATACGAATAGAATTTGGTAGCGCTGCATAATGCTTAACTGTAACTGGTTCTGGTGTTTTTTGTCGCCGAAAACTCAATTACATTCATGTTATTATAAATAAATTATGGATCTATATTATGTGAAATGTAAGAAGCCTACTAGCACAAACGACTTGACGACGATTACAACTAAAAGTAACAGATCAGCACCTGCTATTAAGTGTGTAGAATGTGGTACACAAATATTTAGATTTATTTCTATGAAATATGCAGATGATTTTCGAAACAAACGAGGAGGTGATATTGCAGCCAAGGTAGTAAAACTTCCAGGAACACCATGGACGAAGTATCCAGGAGAAAAACACCTTCCAGGATATAGTTATTGTGGACCCGGGAATAGACTCGATATAAGACTCGATAATCAAAACCAACCCCGACCCGGTGAAAACCCAATAAACGGCATTGATAAGGCGTGTCATGCTCATGATGTTGCTTATAAAAGTATCAGTCTGCAGCACAGACATATTGCAGATGTAAAATTAATTCATGCGTTGAATTCTATCACTGATAAATCCATCAAAAGACAAATTGGCTTCATGGTTGATAAAATCGGCGATGGAAAGTAAATTAATATTGGGTGCTGGTAATTAATAAAATTATGGAATCTATTAATTATTCACCAAGAAGATACTGGAGGGGTAAAGCAACAATCAGTAAACTCGCTAGCGCCGCAAAGGTGAAAAATACCACTGCAGCGGATTGGTTATCCAAACAGGCGATATGGCAAATTTATCTACCACCGCCTAAACAAATTAACTATTCGCATTTTGATGTCAGCATCCCTAATAAGGTTCATCAGGCTCATATATTATTTCTGCCGCATGATGGTTTTTGCAAGTACGCGCTAACCGTTGTTGATGTTGCGAGTCGATACAAACAAGCAGAACCGCTAAAGACGAAGTCATCAACTGAAGTGGCTTCTGCGTTTGAAAGGATTTATCGAAGGGGTCCTCTGAATTGGCCAAATCTATTACAAGTTGATCCTGTCAAGGAATTTCAGGGTGCAGTGTTATCAACAATGAAGCATCATAATGTCACCTTCAGAAGAGGACATACTGCATTACATCGCGATCAGGCAATTGTTGAACGATTTGATCCCACACTTACTGAGCGGTTATTTGGATATCAATGCGCGAAGGAATTTATTCAGGATAAAAGATCCCGTGAATGTGTCAAGAGATTACCAGGCGTAATTACCGCGCTAAATAATGAGATTACTCGAACAATTAGTATGAAACCTAACAACGCTATTAAAAAAGGATATACCCGTAAAACCACAAAATGATTTTTCAAAACAACCAATACTCGGCAATGTCACTGTAAGGTATTTCTATTATCCAGGAGAGCTCGAATGTGGTAATAAAAGAGCTACTAATTCTATGTGGAGTGTCACTACGCATAAAATATATAGCAAAATACGATCTACGGGTAGACCGCCAGTCTATAGATTGGATTCAACTGCTCCTCAGCGAGGATTTACTCGTGAACAACTACAAGTGATACCCGATGATACTCAATTTATGACCAGAGAGTTTTCTTCTGATTATATCATCGCTGACAATATCACTTATTATAGTGTCATTATAATCTAAAACAACTTTTCAAAGTTGATTTATTCTTTGCACTCTGGACACCGCAAGATAAACTAAATTCGACCACTCGATGTGATTATCTATGATCCAAACAATTGTATCGGATATAGTCAACCCCTAGTCTACTATTTTTCATTGCAACCTCTTAGTCTACTATTTTTCATTGCAACATCTTGATCTATCTAGGCACTCCGTCGTCGATGTAAAATATCAAGCTGGTATAGGAGAACTTCCTATTATCTCAGCGCCGGATGTAGATCCACCTGTACGTGGTCCGTATAGAGCAATCGCTGTTATTCTCAGTGATAAATCAATGACAATTGGAGGTGGTGGCGGAAGGATGAGGGTAGTTGATGCACCAGTGGAAAACATGTAATGGAATCTAAATACATGCAATAATTAGATCAATCTATTATTTAAATAAAAATGTCGTACAATCACGTTAATATCACGTTGACTCCTGGTCAGTCAAAGAAACTACAGTCGAAAAACGCTACCACATGTGGGATAAAAATAACCTTGAAAAGGGAACAGATAGCTAACGAAGGACCAAATAAAGTATCCTTGACGAAAACGCAACTTAATCACTTCAACAAGGGGTTAAAGGCGAACACTGGAGTTCAACTTGAATCTACTCCCTCCGCGGTAAATAATATAATAAAATCAGGGGGTATATTTTTTTTGCCCTGGCCGCGATTCCCGCGTTACTTGATGCTTCTACACCAGTAATTGCTAAAACCGCCGCGTTGGGTGCTCTTACCGGTGCTGCTAGTACCGCCGTTGGGTCCGTTGTCAAGAAAATTACCGGGGAAAGATATACAAAAGAAAGGGTATACGATTACCAGGCAGTTGATACACCCGATACGGAGCAGGATTAAGACTCCCTGGAAGCAATCGTCGATAACAATGTCGCAGATATCACCAATGTCAAATTTTGATTTAATTCACGCGGTAAAACAATCCCCGATAAACCATTTCAGAGGTGTTTTAATGAAAAACCAGTTACAGACTCAGCCATCAATCCCAGAAACAGGTATAATTAATCTCGATGATAACACTGGACCTGGAACTCACTGGGTCGCGTACGCGAAACACTCCAAATCAATTGTTTATTTTGACTCGTATGGGTTAGCGCCGCCTAATGAATTTCTCAAATACGTCCACGGGTTAAAAATCCCTGTTTGGTATTCAACACTGCCCACGCAGACATCAAATGATCCTCCGATATGTGGCCAAGAAGTCATTAATGTGCTCGCGGAAATCTCAACGTCGATTAAACCTCCTCATATCCTCGTACACGAATTCATCAGTGATCGATTTTAATGAAATCATAAGCATAAAATTGTAGACATTTGGGGAAAATCATTCCAACGTGGAAAAGCCTACGACGGGGTTTCAGTCGATGTTGTAAAAAAAAACTTATCATCGGAGCTATAAAAAAAATCCAAACCAAACTCGAAGTAAATAAATCATTTAGAAACGATTACCGAGATATGAGAAAAACGATTACCGAGATATGAAAAAAAAAACCTACCAATATTTTAACCCGAATCGGATTTGATTGGGGTTTCAATTCGAGTTTGAAAAACTTAAGTATTTTCTTTCAAATTCTTTCGCGTTGAATTCTATAAGTGATTCTTGGTTGAATATTACCCCGACAGATTTAATATTTTTTCTGATAATTGCAGACACCTCAGTGAAATCGTCCGCGGAGGTAGCTTTATAAACAATTCGATTTCTTTCCCTGGAGATAATTTTCATTACCCGGTATTCTGATTTATACGTCGGAAAATTTAATCGCCGCGCGGAGATAATTTTTTTATATTCAGAGTCGACGTAATCACTGGTGAATATTTTACCATCGTGAAGATGCTGTACACAATCGTGTTCGGTTTGTCATTCGGCGATATTTTTATCGTTCATTATATATATGTTTTTTCTTTAAATATTTATCAGAAAATTCTTCTATGAGAGATTCTACTACCGCGATGGAGGGTTCCATTCTCGGGGCGATATTTTTGAGTATTTTATACAAAAGGAAGAATTTTATTTACCCGGAAATATTTTGCGATTATCAGATCACAACTGAGTTTAAAGTTGTTCAAAAGATTTCCCACTCGGTGATCAATATTATGTTGTTGTATTCGTGGTAACGTCGGAAATACTTATTTTGACGATCAAATCTAGCAATAGAATAGTCTTTGTTGACTAATATCTCAACGTAATTGTCTTCTGTGATTTCATCGTGTTGTTGCAACGATTGAATTTTCACGAGGAGAACTTTGTTGAGTTTCTAATGACATTTTTTTATATTGTATTTTTTCAATAACTTTTTCGGTGACATTATCAACCGGGAAAATTCGTAGTCGTATCGAATATCTTCGAGGAGTTCGACGATCGTTGATATAATTTCGAAGTTCATTATATATATATATATATATATATATATATATATATATATATATATATATATATATATATATATATATATATATATATATATATATATATCTTTATACAAAAAAATTCTTATCTAAATTGTAATTTTCATGTAATTTAAAAAATCACCAACATGCAAATGATACTCTACAGTTAAATCTTTACGAATATAATGTCAGATATATATATATATATATATATATATATATATATATATATATATATATATATATATATATATATATATATATATATATATATATATATACCAGATGGCGCATGAAACACACTTCCAGGATTAACATCGAAATTTTTAGCTACAGAGACCACTGACGGAAATTTAATAATTGAACTGTCGATGAAAGCGATAATTGATCTTTCTAGTTGAGATTTTATCTTCGGGGCTGAATTAAAACAATTTTCACTTTAAGTTAAGAAATAATAGAATATCTTCGCCGAACGATTTTTGACTTGTATCGAAAGATAAAAGCTCCTACATGGCTGTCAAAGATTATAAATAGCATCAAACACGCAAAATACGAATTTCTCAACAATGGAGCAAGTTATGTATTTTCGACGTATCGAACGTATCGTATCGACGTTACCATGACGGATTCTCGTGCCAGGGAAATATTATCCTGGATAAATTTCTCCTCAGGAAGATATTTGATTCAGGTAAAATTCAGTAAAATTTATTTTCAAAAAGATTGGAAGGTTTATAATCATCGTGAGCGTGTACTGGATTCAACAAAGAAATCGGTAATTATAACAAATAAAACTAAACCGGGTGTACTAACCGGGATTGATAGCAGATATTATAATCGAGCGTATCCGGTAACAGCGTTAACTTACGGGATTTATCTGATAAAAGACCCAGATATTAATAAACTCTCCCGGATGAAAATTTCATCTGGTTTGAACTGTGTAGCAGAACGAGTTATAGAACATTTCAAAAACAAGAAAATCCCAAATAGCTAAGTGGGAAGAATCGATAAAGAACACTGGAGCTTCAATCAATGATGTTGCCGAGTTAGAAAAGAAATTAAGATTTCCAATAACAGTAACAACTATCACCAGAGAGGTTTTATATACAGAAAAATATTTGACAAATGGTACTCCAATTGAAATAATCGATCATAACTCCCACGCGTGGAGTAGTTCCGTACGAGTTTTACCAGTGTCGCGATCAATAAAATACTACCACGGAAATATATTCGATGTAATCTACGAGATCAACAAAACCGATCCTGTATTCGTGTGGTGGTTGTGGTTGTTTTGCAGTGATCAACAAGGAGGATATGATCAATTTGTAAAAACGAATGGAGATTTATATCGAACAGAACCCCTTCAAAATTGTTTTACGACGCCATCAGTCGCATCACATTTAGCCAGAAATAAAAATTCGTGAAAACCAATCCGCGTTGAATTTATTGATGATGTACAAGCGAGCTGTGCAGCATATGACCACGATGGATTGTGAAATACACAATATAACATCAAAGATATGATAACCGTTGACATGGCAGCATGTTACCCGGGGAGGTGAATACAACGAATACTTTAAACAGTTCGGTCACCCAACACACGAGATGACCAGAGTTGCGATTAATGAACCTTTACCTAATTTTGACGTAACAGGATTTGCCAGGGTGACATCGTTTAAATTCCGTGATGGTCTTCACCCGATATTTTATCTCTGGACGGGAAAACATTTCTCGGTGAAAAATGGGCGCCAATAGCGCTATTACTATTCCTGTTAGATAAAGAAAATGTGAACATGGTTAACTGTTTCCACCGCAATAATATAATATCGGAAACAAGCCTTGGCCTGGTTACCAACTCCGGAAAAATGTAACGACTGGGATATGAGTAAACAACTAGAAAGACAAGCAAAGGATCTCAGAAGAAGAATGAAAATTTACTCATGGTGGATCATGCGATCATAAACGGCGATGACACTGAATTGAATTTTATAATCGCGGATACATTAGCCAGTGAGATACTTACCTCGAGAAAAACAACCTATTTATCCACAGTATACTCATTTAAGATCTTCGATGCTCGGTTATTCAATGATAAATTTATTTTCGATCATACATAGATTTTCTAACATCGCGGTTAGAGACGCTACTGATTCATTCTATTTCGATCAAACTACTGAACATCCGTCAAGGAGTTTGCTGCGTATGAAGGTGATTGGGAAACTTGGAGAATAAAACATGAGATGTTACATGAATACTGCGAGTCCGCTAATACACCCATCGAAGATACTTAACGCGCAGATATCAACAATGAACTGTCATCGTATCAATCTGTGAACGATCCGATAACCAGACATAAAACTGTTTATTTGACAGGTCCAGTAGGATGCGGAAAAACAACCAGAGTAATCGAATTATTCGCGAGAAACACTGATATGATTGTATTAACTCCAACTCATCGACAGGAGTTAACGCTTGTACGTATCATAGCTTCTTTCGATACAATGTCACTGAATGGAATCCAGATGGAAGGGGAACAAAATATATTCCGCGGATAATTATGCGGGATGAAGTGCGTACGGTTTGACGCTGTTAAAAACATTCATGGAGTGTCTGCTAAGGAAAAACACCGCGGTGATAATGTGTGGTGACCACGGTCAACCACCACCGTTTACCGGTGAGTCTCCTCATTGTTGACTAAAACATAATGTAGACTATTACTAAGAGATCAACACAAATCATCGATCAATCGACGTGGAGTTAACTGAGTTAAATATGCGATAAGGTTACAACCGGATAGAGTTCAATGTGAGATAACACGCAGAACAATTCCTGAAACTCCGATTATTGATTTTTTGGAAGCTTGGAAGCCAACAGATCTAGTTGTCGCGAGTAGAAAAGAAATCCGAGATCTACTTCAGGTAAAATTATTTATCACACATAAAGAAAAATCTCCAATGGAGCCAATACCGTTATGTTATAGCTCCGCGGATACAAAACGAAAAAAACATCGAAGTTGATATCCCGGAAAATTTGAGGACAAGAACTCGTGTTAAATAATATTGTTGGGGTTGATATCAACGTCGTCGAGGACGCGTTGCGCGCTGATAAATCTTCATGGGGGTTAGGCTACGCGATGACGAAACACTTAACAAGGATTAATTATCACGGATACAACTGTTTGGATCATCGATGATTTTATCAAGTGGTCAAATTTAGTTTATCTTGCGGTGTCACGAGTAAGAAGAATAAGCCAACTTCGAAGAGTTTTTATCGGATAACATCCATTTGATGAAAATTCAAAGAATTTCAACAACGACGATATTAGTTAATACCCCGCGGCGGTAATTGAGCATCATCGGGGATAACTTGTAACTGTACACGAGTAAATCCACGCTGTGGTGCAGTTAGATCTAATCTATATATTGCTAGTCTGGTTTTAAATGTGACCACGCTGAATATTGTATGTGATGTAACACTCCATATTGGATCAGTTGATCTTCTTCTAACGCCTTCAAGTTCGCCAGGATCATATAACTATCTCACTATGACATCGCTAGGTAACATCTGCGCTGAAAAATCATTTTTGCGAACGTTTGTATATTTGTTTGTTACCACGAGACCCGGTTTCATGCTTAACGTCCGAGTAATTTAATTGTTGAGTGCGGTAAATACCCCTGGTAATCTCTTGACACATTCACGAGATCGTTTATCATCGATGAACTCTTTCGCGTACTGATAATGAAACAGTTTATCCGAGAGTGTTCTATTAAACCATTCAACAATTGCATGATCGCGGTGTATCGTAGTATGTCCTCGTCGTATCGTGGTATTATGCTGCTTCATCGTTGACGATACTTCACCCTGAAATTCCTTGCCGGGATCAATCCTGGAGAAGACTTGGCCACTACAGAGGACCTCGACGATAAATTCCTTTGAACGCGGAGGCAACCGTAGATGATGACTTCGCTGATAACGGCTCAGCCTCCTTGTATCTACTGGCAACATCAACTACCGTCAACGCGTATATATATATATATATATATATATATATATATATATATATATATATATATATATATATATATATATATATATATATATATATATATATATATACATATATATACATATATATACATATATATATACATATATATACATATATATATATATATATATATATATATATATATATATATATATATATATTTATATATATGTATATATATATATTTATATATATATCTATATATATATGTATATATATATATATATATATATCTATCTATATATATATATATATATATATATATATATATATATATATATATATATATATATATATATATATAAAGACGTTTATTAACAGTGTCATGTGGCAGAAATAATATATCACTATGATGAACTACATTTGGGAAACTAACATCAAACGATGCGTATTGAATCTTCGATGGTGGTGGTAGATAAATTTGCTATATCGCCTGTCGGGATAAGCAACTTGCTGCTGTTGTATTTTTACTTTTGACGCGTTGGCGAGTTTATCGATGGCCGATTTACCCTTCCAATATCAACCGGGAGAATAATAAATTCATTCCATATAATTAAATACTAGCCACATCATTAATTTAATTTTCATAGCGGTTTTTATTATCCATGAAGCTACCTTTTCCTTGAAGGTTTTATCCGGAATGGAATTTAACGCGTGAATTAATCTTATATCCGCGATGTGGCGTTGTTGGAGATCATTACTTTTATAAGCAACATCATGAGCGTAACAGGCTTTATCAATAGCGTTTATCGGATATTCACCAGGGCGAGGTTGATTTTGGTCATCGAGTTGGATATCGAGTCGGGTTCCCGGACCACAATAACTATACCCGGGAAGATGTTTTTCTTCTGGTAATTTCGCCAACGGGGTTCCTGCGAGTTTTTTTAACTTGGCTACGACATTGCCTCCTTTTTATTTTTACTGACAAATCTATATTTTTTTATTCCACACTGTGAACACTTGCCGGTGATAGCATCTCTGTTATTTTTGTGATTGTAGGAGTTGGGTCAATCGTTGATGTACCCAGTTTTACATTTTACACAATATAAATCCATAATATATTTACGTTATATCTAATCGAAATTATTGACTTTTCCGGGTTGAAAACACAGCAACGAGTTAAACATCATCCAATGCTACCAAACTCTTTCAAAATTATTATCATTGGGCCTTCCGGAAGCGGTAAAACACGATTGTTACTTAATTTGATAATGAAGTGGGATAAACTATATTTGGTGACACCGAGTGTAGACGATCAACATTGTTATTAAGTGTTAAAAGATTTTAACGAAAGCGCCGCGAAGATAACCGGAGAGGATATTATTGAGTTTATTACTGATAACGATGAAGCGCCTAGCATGGACGATATCGATAGGAGTGTTAACAATCTAGTTGTTAGATAAACAAAAACATCCAGCTAGGATATTCTCCCGCGGAGGACACAAAAACACCGACGTGATATATGTCATTCAACGATACACTCAAATTCCAAAGGTGATCAGAGATAACTGTAATATTCTCGGGGTGTTAAACGGGGTTGACGCTCATATACTTAGAAATATTTATCAAATATGGTGCTGCGGTGACTACGATTATAATAAATTCAAAACTTTCTTTAATGTTGCTCAGGCAACCCCACATGGGTTTATAGCGAAACATTTATCTGATCACCGAACGCGATATCGAATCGGACTGGATAAAATATATGGTTAATTCATCGCGGACCACGATGAAATACTCGACCATAAGACTCTGTCTCTCAGACTTTATCTCCGAGTAGGTTTTTACCGCAGTGATTAATCGCAGGGAAAGCAAATTGATAAATTACAAAATAACTGTTATTTTACCAAAACAAGAGCTCTACACTCGGTGCCACCAAATATAGCTTATTCCAGTTCATCTATATCAAAATCAAGTTAAGTAACAGTTGTGTTTTACCACTACCTGAAGGTCCAATAATTATCAATTGAATAGAGTTAGGTAACATTTGATGATGTTTGACAGATACTCGTTACTTCAACGCGGAAAGGTCAGTAACTTCCATTAGATATAACATAACAAATAGTATGGATTTATATTGTGTAAAATGCAAAACTCATACAACAACGATTGATCCAATACATAATACGACAAAGAATAACAGAGAAGCTATCACTGGCAAGTGTGCACAGGGCGGTATAATTTTTTTTTAGATTTACAAGTTTTAAAAAAGGGAGGTGATATCGCAGCCAAGTTAGCAAAGCTACCAGGAACACCATGGATGAAATATTCAGGAGAAAAACACCTTCCAGGATATAGTTACTGTGGACCGTGAACCAGATTAGATATCAGACTTGATGACCAAGAGCATCCTCAGTCTGGTGAATATCCGATAAATGCTATCGATGAAACCTGTCGTGTTCATGACATCGCATATCGAAGTAGCGATCTTCAACAACGTCATCTTGCATATATAAGATTGATCCATGCGTTGAATTCAATCCCTGATAAATCTTTCAAAGAAAAATTAGCGTCCTGGATAATAAAAACCGCAATGAAGGGTAAATTATTGATGGGTTTCGGTATTTAATATGGAATCAATTGACTATTCTCCAAATGGATACCAAAGAGGCAAATCAGCGATTGATAAACTCGCCAACGCCGCAGCAGTTACAAATGCAACAGCGGCAGATTGGCTATTCCGACAGGCTATATGAAAAATGTATCTACCAATGCCAAAGAAAATTCAATATGCATCGTTTGATGTTAATATCCCAAATGAGGTTCATCAGGCATATATATTATTTCTGCCACATCACACCATCAAAAAACGTACTTACAAATACGCGTTGACGGTAGTTGATGTTGCAAGTAGGTACAAAGAAGCTGAACCGCTATGAACAAAACATTATCTGAAGTTGCCTACGCGTTCTAAAGAATTTATAGTCGATGCCCTCTACGATGGCTAAATCTCCGCCAGGTTGATTCCAGTAAAGAATTTCAAGGTGAAGTATCATCAACGATGAAACAACATAATACTACAATACGATGAGGACACATTGCAATCCATATCGACCAGACAATTGTTGAGCGGTTTAACAGAACTCTCGCAGATAAAAATGTTCATTATCAATACGCGAAGGAGTTCTTCGATGATAAGCGATCTCGTGAATGGGTCAAACGATTGCCAGAAGTAGTTGCAGCACTCAATGATGAAATTACTCGGATGCTAAATATGAAACCAGCTATCGCGATAACAAAAAGTTTATAAAAATCCCAAAAAGGATTTTCCATCGCAGATCCTACCTAGTAACGTCACAGTGAAATATTTATACGAACCTAGCGAACTTGAAGGTGGTAGAAAAAGTCAACTGATCCAATATGGAGCATCATAACACATACAATATTTAACACGGTGACATTTAAAATCTGACCAGTGATATATAGACTAGACCAAACTGAGACACAACGTGGTTTTACTCGTGAACAATTATAGGTTATACCAGATGACACACAATTACCACCGTGTGGTCTCAGTTAATAACAATTCTTCGAAGTTGACCTATTCTTCGTACTCGTGTTACTGCAAGATAAATTAACTTTGACCACTCGATGAAATCATCGACGATCCAAACAGTAGTGTCTGTAATTGTCAGCCCTTGTGACGTGTGTATCGTCATCGCATAGCCCAACACCCGTGGAGATTTATCAGCGCGTAATGCGTCCTCGATAACATTGATATCAACCGGTACAATATCATTTAAAACTAGTTCTTGTCGCTCAGATTTCCCTGGAATATCAACTTTGATATTTTGTCGTCGTGTATCCTTGGGCCTGTAACATAGCGGTACTGAATCCATCGGAAATATTTCTTTGTGTGTGTTAAATAGTTCTACCTGAAGTATTTTTTTTGGAAGTGTGATGATGATGACGATGATGAAACATATTATTATACTGCACCACGTTTTGTTGAGACGTACTTTTTCAGCCAGTATTCGAGAACACATAATCCAACGAGAAAAACTAAGCAATTTTTCCAAGAACAAATATGATTAAACAAATTGAAATATTAAATCAACTTGCATATGATTTGGAATATTTAAACGAGCTAGTAATTCGGGAAACAATTGATGCAGACGACAAATGGGGCTTAACAACGATTTTTAGATATGTATAAAATAAAAAAGAGGACCTTCCGACATTTAAATTTTCCGGATATAACGCAGACGAATTAAGGAAATCTGTAAATGATATCATCGATGAGTTCTTTTCTGAAATACTTGCTAGTTGGAGAAAAACATTACCACCGCCAAATATCCTCAGACACAACAATAACCCACAAGGAGAAGGTCGAAGTGTATCCCAAAAAGTCGTAAATATAACATCAGTAGTCGGGGTCAGTCTTATGTACGATGCCATTAGTGGAAGTTACGACACGGACACAACAATATCAAATCAGGCCCGGCAGGGATATATTCCTTATTCGTTCACACCGAGAAAACCACCTGGAATTGTTATTGTACAAAAACCGATCAATTCAGTCTATCAACGATGGCATAATCGTTTTTATCAAAAATTAACTTCAGACTAAATGACCAGTCAGGATATCTACTGGATTTAACAAACGAGACACTATATATAAATTTTTATTTAAGATCATAAAGGTCTCCACGATATTTTTAAAGACATTTTGATGAAATTCTCATAATTACTTCCGTGATCACCATACAATTGGTCTCAAGTTACCTTCATACTTACTTGCGAACCGCAACGTATTTGTCCCAAGAAGTTGAAGAAAAAAATTAATGCCGCGCGCGGAGTTAAAAAACTTAGCAAAGTTTCCGCTGATTATAAAATTCTGTTAATACGATTATATAAGATATGGGGACGTGAACCGATCAGCGAAATTACACGAGGTAACGATGAACAATTACGTGCAGCGTGGATTGAATACCGAGCAGCAAAAAAATTGATGAAACATAGCAAAACGATGGAATTTATTTAAAAAAAATTTGAAATTTCTCGAACTAAATTACAAGTAAGTGTGTAAAAGGCTCTAAAGGAGGAGACAGAGCTATTAGCGATAAATAAACAATATTAAACAGCAATTGAGAACTCACGGCAAGATAACGTAAAGTTATTAAAATATTACAATGATCTTCTCCACGCAAACAAACAACTTAGGACCGCGATTGAGAAAGATCAACAAGAACACAAAGGGCTTTCTGGTCTTACTAAAAAGGCTTAAACGGAAACAGCAACGTGATCTTGATAAAAGTGTCACGGGTGTTTTTAACGGAACTTAAAGCATAATTTTATCGAGTTCGCTAGCTAAACGTCGTTAAACTTCCTCTTCCTTCTAAATCTTAGAAAGATCATTTGTGATTGCTGGATAATTTTTCATGACGAAACAAACAATTTCAGAGATGCTTTGTGTTTGAGAAGAAGCATATTCTATTATAACACTATTAATACCGAAATAGTTTCCCGCGGAATATATTGATGTAAAAAAATGATATTATTATCGATAAACTAGATAAACGGTCCTGGTATTTTTTAAGATTTTCCTGTTTCCACAATGCGCCAATTTTCACTTTGAGTAACAGCTCTTAAATTACTCAAGCGGTTGTCCATTGGACTTGAATTAATATGATCGATAACAAGATTTTTATTAAGTAATCCGTTAAAACATTCGTAAATAATCCGTGAGCGCAATTAACCTTACCGTTGATTTTAACTATGATGTAACCACTATTAATAATACTGCCTATTTTTTGTTGTTGATGGTGTCTGATTGTACCATCGCGAGATGCTTTCTAGTTAACGAAATAGGATGAGATACGATCTAGTTATTCATTATAATTATTAAACAGATTATGCGTAATTGCAAGTTTTTGATCCCATCGATATAATCGTGTTATGATAATCCAACGTTGTACTTAGGCGCGTAATATTCAGCGAATTCCCTAAATCTGTTATCTCCACAATTGCTGCATAATTGAGTTTTTCCTCGTACCAATTGATGCAAGAAATAGGCCCTTGAGATCTTTTTCTGACATGTTGTCCGTGACTGGCACAATATTTCCCCACGCATATTTCGAGCCAGGATCTGTCGACGCCATCATTTTCCATACACAATCATTCTGTGACATTTTTTTTTTATTAATATAGCTGTATATATCTAACTAAACATTTAAACTGGCTAGAAAATATATGGAGGAAATCTTCAAAATTACAGATATATACCCATCGCGACAGACAGGACTGTTTTCTTGATCGTGTATCCGGACCACCTCCCACCCCCACCAAACCCCAAAAATCACGTTTCGGAAGATAAAAATAACCAATAGTATAAACTAAGCAAAATATGAATGAGAGAGGGTGTGGTCACCATTTCAATCAGTATTTAATTTAGTATTTTTGAACTAGGAACCTAGTAATTATAAAAACATCGTGCTGAAAAGGTACAAAGCAATAAACCGGGGAAAGCCAGTCTTGATTTGCCGATAATACTTAGGAAAGTCTAAGAAAGACAAAAAAGACAAAGCGTCGTAAAGGTCAGCAAGTTATGTAATATGTTGTTCAGAATAGTACGGCATTGTTATTATAATTATATGCAGCTAGAATCGTTAAGTCTTGGAATTAATATTGTAATTCGCTATTAGACTATTTATGTACACTTTGTAGGAGTGTAATGTACAGAAATGCGTCTCATTAGTGTGATACTGTTTAGTATAATGAGATTAAGAATATATATATATATATATATATATATATATAAATATATATATATATATACATACATACATACATACATATATACATACATACATACATACATACATACATACATACATACATACATACATACATACATACATACATACATACATACATACATACATACATACATACATACATATATACATGCATACATACATACATACATACATACATACATACATACATACATACATACATACATACATACATACATACATACATACATACATACATACATACATACATACATACATACATACATACATACATACATACGTACATACTGATGTGACGCAATTTATTGATGTCTCTATGAAAAGTAGTTGACACCGTACTTTTTATTACGACGTTGTTTATCTTACAAAAGCGTATTGGTATCTCGATGTGCACGAATGCGTGACCGAAAAATATAATAGCTTTTATCTAATGATTGATTTTTGGTTAGTGTGAGATTAGATAAGTTAGGAAATGTTCTAACGCCCTTGTGTTTTCACAGGAAGTTTTCAGGGGACAGACTTCCGGTATAGTTTAGTCCCAAATCTATAGCAAGGAGATGGAATAGAGACTAGTGGAGAAGTCGACTGTGAATCGAAGGCTAGTCGGAAAAGGAGTCGAACGAGAAATTGGAGAAGGGATCAGTCAAGGAGGAGAAGGAGTTAAGAAGGAAGTCGGAAGGAGAGAAGGACTTGGCAGCATAGGAGTCATACAAATGATTAGAGTAAACAACAGGTGGGAAAGCTATCAAATGATGCAATATTCTTTTGGTCGAGAGTATGAAGAGTGAATGGGGCATTTTATTGTCATTCAACAAATTGAATTATATTAAATTGTTATTCACTTGAATTTGACCTTTTGTATACTCAATAATTTAACTGTCGGCATTGATCTTTATCTCTCGTATCACTATTTTCACTTTCTACAAAATCGAGCCTGTGTGAGACTTCTATAGTATTTTCAATAATATATTGGGGGTACCCCAACCCACCCACAATAATACATCTGCCACAGTGGCGGCATAACAAAGCGACACTCCATAATAGGGTGACAAAGTCTAATAGGGTGGTAAAGTCCCCTGCCATCAGATTCCCCACACAAGGCGGACATACAGCATTATAAGGTTTATATAGGACACATTTTTATTAACGTACGAGATCTAACTGCCTCGGTATTATGGCCCAAATTAAAATTAGAACAATAACAATCATTGACCATTCAATATTGCTCTTTCTTAAAATAGAATTGTGTCAAGACTACGTTTGGTTTTGGAAAAAATGAAATAATAGATTTATCCTGGAAGTTTTCGTGCGCCTGCCGTGGCGTGGGTGAGACTCATCTGCACCCGCCAGACCTTGAACAATTACGTGGTGTGCTGTGTATACGTAAGTACATGAGGGATGTGGCTCTAATTCCCTGAACACTAACAATTAATTATTCCCACTGATGGGCATAGACATGTGGTACATATAACAGCAGGGAGGGCGAATCCGACAACCTTTTATAGAAGAGTCCATTTGGCAAAGCAAGGCTTCCTCCAAAACTGTAAAAAGCGTCTATTTGGCAAACCAAGGCTTTCTCCAAAATCGTAAAAGTAAAAATGTTTCCTTTGGGGCCGCAAAGTCGTTGTCGCACCCTCCCTGCTGCTATGGGGTTAAAAAAATTTGATCAAGTCCGATACGATATCGTGTTTTCGGATCTGATATATTTATAGTTATAAATCCGTGCGGGATAGCCTGAGCACCACTAAAGAAATTTGGAAATTGATTAAAGTCCATGTCACCGTCACACCAATATTGATAAATATTTTGTAGTGTGTATTTTCCGGTTCCGTTAAACACACATATTAAATTGCAATTTTCTCTGATTACATTTAGAATCTGTGCGTATGTTTTTATGTCGTCCTCGAGAAAATATTTTTGCAGGTTTCTTTTGTCGTTACAACATTACATCATCGTATACAACAAGATTATCAATACTTAATAATATCTTCATCGATTTCCGATTTTGCTTTCTCGTTAAAATCCTTTAACACCTCGTAACATCGCTGATCGTCTGCACTAGGAGCAATCAAATATAGTTTATCCTATTTCATCCATCTCATTATCAAATTAAGTAGCAGTTGTGTCTTGCCACTTCCAGATGGTCCGATTATAATCATACGAATAGAATTTGGTAGCGCTGCATAATGCTTAACTGTAACTGGTTCTGGTGTTTTTTGTCGCCGAAAACTCAATTACATTCATGTTATTATAAATAAATTATGGATCTATATTATGTGAAATGTAAGAAGCCTACTAGCACAAACGACTTGACGACGATTACAACTAAAAGTAACAGATCAGCACCTGCTATTAAGTGTGTAGAATGTGGTACACAAATATTTAGATTTATTTCTATGAAATATGTAGATGATTTTCGAAAAAAACGAGGAGGTGATATTGCAGCCAAGGTAGTAAAACTTCCAGGAACACCATGGACGAAGTATCCAGGAGAAAAACACCTTCCAGGATATAGTTATTGTGGACCCGGGAATAGACTCGATATAAGACTCGATAATCAAAACCAACCCCGACCCGGTGAAAACCCAATAAACGGCATTGATAAGGCGTGTCATGCTCATGATGTTGCTTATAAAAGTATCAGTCTGCAGCACAGACATATTGCAGATGTAAAATTAATTCATGCGTTGAATTCTATCACTGATAAATCCATCAAAAGACAAATTGGCTTCATGGTTGATAAAATCGGCGATGGAAAGTAAATTAATATTGGGTGCTGGTAATTAATAAAATTATGGAATCTATTAATTATTCACCAAGAAGATACTGGAGGGGTAAAGCAACAATCAGTAAACTCGCTAGCGCCGCAAAGGTGAAAAATACCACTGCAGCGGATTGGTTATCCAAACAGGCGATATGGCAAATTTATCTACCACCGCCTAAACAAATTAACTATTCGCATTTTGATGTCAGCATCCCTAATAAGGTTCATCAGGCTCATATATTATTTCTGCCGCATGATGGTTTTTGCAAGTACGCGCTAACCGTTGTTGATGTTGCGAGTCGATACAAACAAGCAGAACCGCTAAAGACGAAGTCATCAACTGAAGTGGCTTCTGCGTTTGAAAGGATTTATCGAAGGGGTCCTCTGAATTGGCCAAATCTATTACAAGTTGATCCTGTCAAGGAATTTCAGGGTGCAGTGTTATCAACAATGAAGCATCATAATGTCACCTTCAGAAGAGGACATACTGCATTACATCGCGATCAGGCAATTGTTGAACGATTTGATCCCACACTTGCTGAGCGGTTATTTGGATATCAATGCGCGAAGGAATTTATTCAGGATAAAAGATCCCGTGAATGTGTCAAGAGATTACCAGGCGTAATTACCTCGCTAAATAATGAGATTATTCGAACAATTAGTATGAAACCTAACAACGCTATTAAAAAAAGGATATACCCGTAAAACCACAAAATGATTTTTCAAAACAACCAATACTCGGCAATGTCACTGTAAGGTATTTCTATTATCCAGGAGAGCTCGAAGGTGGTAAAAAAGAGCTACTGATCCTATGTGGAGTGTCACTACGCATAAAATATATAGCATAATACGATCTACGGGTAGACCGCCAGTCTATAGATTGGATTCAACTGCTCCTCAGCGAGGATTTACTCGTGAACAACTACAAGTGATACCCGATGATACTCAATTACCGCCGCGTGGTCTTAACTAGCACCTCTTCGTCTGTTGCACTCAAGACAAGTCAGCATCACATTATCTCTGGTATGACCAATACTGCTATTTTTTCTGTCTACGATAAATTGGCGAGGATCTTTATCCGACCAACACCAACGCATTATACAATTGCAACTCACGCAGTGATTATTCTGTTGTTGTTTCAGAGTGATTATAAATTCTGCATCAATATCAAATTTTCTGTTATCTTTCTTGTCCTGTTGTTTATGACCAGAGAGTTTTCTTCTGATTATATCATCGCTGACAATATCACTTATTATAGTGTCATTATAATCTAAAAGAACTTTTCAAAGTTGATTTATTCCTTGCACTCTGGACACCGCAAGATAAACTAAATTCGACCACTCGATGTGATTATCTATGATCCAAACAATTGTATCGGATATAGTCAACCCCTGCGAAGAATGTATCGTCGCTTCGTATCCTAACTTCCATGGGGATTTATCAGCGCGCAATGCATCTTCGACGACATTGATATCAACCAACACAATATCATTTAACACTAAATTTTGCTTTTCACTTTGTCCAAGAATATCAGCTTCGATATTTTGTCTTCGTGTATCCTTGGGTCTATAGCACAATGGCACTGGAAGTGTTGCAAATTTTTCTTTATTCGAGTTAAATAACTTCATCTGAAGTGTGTCTCTGACTATCTTTCTACTTGCCACTATCAAATCATTTGGTCTCCACGCTTCACATAAAATCATTTAATGGTGTTTCCGAAATTATTTCACGGGCTATTTCACATTGGATTCTATCCGATTGTAATTTAATTAGTTTCTTGAACTGGCGTAATTGTTCATCAAGTGCTCTATGATCAGTACTAATTTCTTCATAATAGTCTACAAAATTCTTCAGCCAATTATGTGGAGACAAACCGATTAATGGTGGTGGTTGACTGTGATCACCACACATTATCACATTTTTATTTGCTAGCAATAACCACTCGAGAAACGTTTGGAATACATCTAACGACACCGTGAATATCTCATCCCAAATCATGACTTCAGGAATAAATTTCTCGCGCATTCGATCAGGAGTCCATTCGTCACCTTTCCATCGAAAGAAACTGTGATAAGTACAAGCATTAATTCCTCGTTGTTTCATCTCTCTTGCAAGTATGTGGATCGGTGTTAGAACAATCATGTTTGATTTCTCTCGATATAATTCAATCGCACGAGTCGTCTTCCCTGACCCACCGCAGGAGTTTAAATAACTGGTTTTATGTCTACATATTGGATCGGAACACGACGGTGCATTAGATAGTTCTGATATCTGATTATTTTTCAAGTATTTTTTTTCTATTATAACATCTGCTGATTTGGAGTAATCACGCACTATTTTTTTTAATTCTCCATGATCCCCAACTCTCGTCTGAATTAGTGAATTTAGCCATTGCTTCGCTATATTTTACGTCGATATAAAATTAATCAGTGGCTACTCTAATTGCGGATTCAGGAAATCTATTTATCATCGAAAGTACATTAATAGAAGCATAAGCCAGCATAGATGACCTTAAGTACGTGTATTGAAGATTTTCTCCATCTGTGTAAGTAACAATTGTACCCAAATTGGTTCCATCGGACAAGAAAACGTCTTTACAATCGACGTCTATACCCCTATATGTTACATCTGCGATTATAAAATCGTATTCAGCATCATCTATAACCAACCGCAAAGAATATCGTTTGTGGTCGTATTTTCCACCCTGTGTGAACTTACCAACTATTCTTCTACCGAAATCTTTTGCGTCTTTATTTCTAACTTCAAAGATTTCTTTGGACCATTTCAAGATATACTCTTCGTCGAGATCGGGGAATTGTTGTTTGTTCTCGCTGATTATACTATCTAGACTATCGGGTTGTGGTAACCAAAACTGAGTTTGTTTCCGATATGATATAATTGCTTCACTGATAATCAGCGATATCAGCATTTTAGAATCAATCATATACCGTAATAACATTATTGGCACTCAGTGATTTTCAGAGAAGTGTCTACCAAACCAAACATAACAACACGGATGAAGTCCTTTAACCAGTTCAAATGATACCACACGAGCGAATCCGGTTAAATAAAATTCGGGCAGTGGTCCATTAATCGCAATACGGGTCATCTCATATGTGGGATGTCCAAACCTTTTGAAGTACTCAGAGCACTCTCCATACCCAAGAAAACTCCCTGGATAACACGCAATCATATCATTCGAAATAATACTTTCGGGGTCATATTTTGTATTCCATAATCAACCATGCCATGGTTCTACTCGATGCAGCTTGATTCGATATCTGAGAGAAATTCTGCGCGTGTTGGTTTCCATAGATTTCTCTTTCTCGTGAAATGAGCTGCAACTGACGCAATTGTAAAACAGTTTGTTAATAATTGTTCGTCGTAATCCGTTGAAAAACCACTAGCTAGTTTTTTTATCCCGTTGTGGAGGGCTTCAATACTGTATAATTCGCCATTGGGTCTTACATATTGATCGAATTTACCCTCTTCGTTTTCAAAACTGTGAAGTAACCACACTGACACAGGATCGTTTTTACTTCACTCTCAAATAAAATCAAAAAGATTTCCCGTGTAATATTTTATGGTTATATCCCGCGGAAATATTGTTACTGCGGATGTCCACGCGTGTTCGTTATGGTCAATAATTTTAATTGGAGCTCCATTTCATTTATATCTAGATTCGAGTAATACTTTTCCTGTTATTGTCATTATGGTTATTGAGAATCTTAATGATGTTTCTAATTTGGTTATATCTTGAATCGTTGCTCCGTTCTTCCAAACTGTTAATTCCCATTAATTTATTTTTTACGTCTTAGATCCGTCAGTTTGTTTACACGCAACGCATTTGTGAAGTTATCTGTTATTCGTTCTGCTACACAATTCAACGACGAATATTTCATTGGTTTTAGTTTTTTAATACTCGGCTTATCATTTATCGGATAGATTCCATAAACAACTGATGTTACAGGATAGGACCTCTCGTAATACGGTTTGTCAATCCCAGTCAGAATTCCTGGTTTGGAATCCTGACTCACAGTGACAGTCCTCTTATATTTCAAGATGGGTTCAAATTTGTCGCGTATAATCCAATTTCCCGTTTCTGAGCGGATAATGAATTTCACTCTAAAAAAAATAATGTTTCTGGTCAAGATGTGAGATTGTCACTGCTGCTCTTTCGTCGCTCATGGTAGCATCAACACTACCATCAATTTGAAATGTCGCCCAACAGTGAGATGCTTCATCGCGCTTGAATTAATTACAACCATCACGTATTTTCCCTATCATGCTTCTATCATTTATTAGACCCTTTGGTACATCAGTGGAGACTCTATCGAGATTGAATTTAGCATTTTTCCAAGGCGTAATTTTCAATAATCTCTCAAACTTCTCCATTTTATAATTAAAACAAGTATTTAAATAAAGAATTTCTTATATAATGAATCATTGCAAATGGCTTATGATAGGATCAGTAACCAAATGTAACAAATCATGCAGAAATGAATTCTGTGAATATCATTTGCAAAGTGTACGTAGTGGAAGCTTAGGTCCGCTATCTTGTATCCGATGTGGGGTAGGTGTGCGTGGTAAATCGCAGTTGTGTCTCAATTGTGATGGTAAGCGATACAGAGAGCTAAAGCGCTATTATGATAATAGAGTTAAAAACTCCATCAAAAAAATCCATCAATGACTCTGACTCTATCATTGACATTTACAGCGTCAAGGATAAAATCATAAGAACACCTCAAGACTATATTGAAATATTCCCATGTAATGATTAAACAAAATAATAAATTAGACAAATTATATTATAGTATATAAATGAACCAAGAATTTCAGTCACACCCCGTGATTACCAATTATGAAGCGTCTCGTGACGGTATTGTCAGACACCGCAGGCTGAAGAAATCAGTAGGGTTTGTGAATAATCATGGATATTTGATGTTTAATGCTGGAAGGAAAAATATTACTGTCATCGATTCGCCTACGAGGTATTTAATGGATTGATCAAGGATGGTCTTGTAATCGATCATATTGATTCCAATTCTCAACATAACAAATTCGATAATTTACGAGCTGTTACACAAAATGAGAATACTGCATCTGGGTAAACTAGTACTTATAAATCAATAGGGAAGAGACCTGTAAATCATTTAATACAGAAAATAACGAGGAAATTGTATTCCAATAAATGAATGAAGCCGGTAGGTATTTCGATATTTGTATACCATCAGTACAAAAAGTAGCAGAGAATATAACTAGATCGGCTTTTTTGAAGCGTTTTAAAAATAGAATTCAATTCATTTACATCTGAAATATTATATATAACACCAAGGGGAATGACTCGTGTAGGCTTGTGTGTGTTTTTTTAAACAAAGATAACTCTTTTGTTTTAGTCACGTGTATCTCAATGGGATAATTTTTTTTTTGTGTGGTATAATGTTTCATCGGGTAGAAGTTTTCCGCATAAAGCAATCTTTTGTTGTCATCGTTATATCAATTTGACCCAAACTGATAAGATGTAACACACTTTAACATAAAATGATCGCTGAAATATTAGGTACCGTTATACACATCGACAATTTCATATAATTCCCCATACACTACGGGAGTGAAAACAAAACAACTTTGATTTCCCTACATGTACCCAAAATCCTTCCTAACACGGAAAGAAAAACCACAACTGATTTGTCGAAAATAACAGCGGGGATACAAAAATTGGAAATATACCACGGCATACAGAATAACTATGATTGATACATATATATCGTATTCAAAAGCACATACTTGTAGATACGAACACTAGTGTATTGTATACACAGATGGAATCTCGTCCTGGAGCCCATCGTTCGAATCTCGTGACATTGTCAACGCTACCGATTTCGAAGGTTTTTCTATATAATTGAAAGGCCTCAGCCTAAAGGTACTTCGTGTACACCTCCCGTCACGTCAAATACGTGACGATGTGATTTTGCACCCCCGGGAAATTAATTATTGTGGGGAGGTGTACAACAACAATGGTGCCCTTAAAATAAACAATAGCATGAATGCAAAAGCTCTATGTCACAAACTAGGGTAAACCCGCAGGATAGTTCAGAATGAACTATCGGCTAAAAGAAACGGTCATAGGGTCAAAGAGAAAAAGAAGAGAGAAATCTCAAAGAGAAAAAATCTCAAAATAAAAAACGAAGAGAGAAAAAATCTTTTAAAGAGAAAAATCTCAAAGAAAAAGAACCATATGAAAGACACAAAAGCCAAAAAAGGGACCCAGTGAATGATAATCGCTCATCATAGCCTATTGTTCATTTTTGAAAATTATTAAATATTTTTTGTTTTTGAAAATAAAATATATTAGAAATATATATTATTATATAAATGAATTCTGAAAATATCAATGACATCATAACCGAAATTTTAAATTTGAAAAATCAAGGAATTCAATTGTCAGATAAATTAAATTGTGATCAGATTCTTTCTGATTTTCAAGATATTGAACATAATTCTCAAGGTAATAAATACGTGTTACGAAAATCATACTCTTTTATAAAAAAAAATTCAGCACGCTATTTATGACTCCCTTGCATTCTGTAACGACAGCAATATGTTCGTCCCGTTATTCACTGTTGTCGAAAAAATAAGAAAAGAATTGGGGCAGCAATATGAAATCAAACGCACAATTAACTCGAAAATCAAAACAATAAGAGACATTATCCGCCAAAATGAAATACCCCTTTGATTACCTCAACACAGTAAATACACCAAACATGCATGAATAATACAGGGTATACACGTATACTGTAACAAAATAAACACAGCAAAAAGGCTATGAAACAGACAGGTATGGCACTTACTCACCTAAAACAATTCTATAGACAGGTATGTGCGCTTACTCAACTAGAACAAAAACCTATTGCACGGTAATTAAATAAATGGTGACTTTGTCAATGGACTACGCGTAAGTATTAGCAAATGGGGTGGGTAAAACAATCTAGGGATTTTCCGCTGGTGACAAAGTCACTACATTTAGATCGTTCATTACTTTATTATGGTGGGTGAAGCACAAACAACTAAATTAGCACGAAAACGATTAGCTTCGATTAAGAAGTTTATTCCAATCCGTGATTCCGTTCGAAATATGCTCCAAACTAGACAGGAATTGCAGAGTGATTTTGCATCAGACACGGAACAGTTATTTAAACCCATTACTTCAACTACTGAAAGAGTTATATTGGGAGAGACTATTGAGGAAGAAGATAGAAAAAGGGTATTCTCCCGTTGTTAAAACAGATAGCTGTAGATAAACATCAACCACATGATGAAGAAGAACAACAGAGTGATGTTAGTAATACAAAGGGTGTTTCTTTAGTGGATAAAATTACCGATGAGGCTAAAACAGTAAAAAAAAACGATTTCCATTATCAAAACAAAAGGATTATGAACTTTTTGATGATTTTGCCGTTAAAAGCTATCATTCAAAAAAGCGATTTTTAAAAGATGATAATAAAGATAAAATAATATCACGCAATGACTGGTTTGATGTGTTGTATAAAATAAATAGACTGATTTATCGTTTACATAGGGGAGAGTTGGGGTATACACTATTTAAAAAGGGAATTAGTGATTATAATAAGCAGCAAATAGAAGAACGACAAAGGGAAATAGAAGAACAACAACAAGAAAGAAAGCGCCCAACACCAACACGGAGACAAACACGAAGACAAAAAACACAAGAAGAAGAACTTCAATGGGATGATGATTTAGATAAAGAACGTCAAACACCAACACGAAGACAAACACGAAGACAAAAATTCAAGAAGAACCTCATTGGGATACATCACTTGATGATGATGATTTAGAAAGAATGGACAGATCACTGGATGAATTATCTCGCGAGCAAGGTGCAACTGGTATCACTAAAAAAGATGGAGATGGATATCTAGGGTTTTTTTCAGGTAGTGGTATAGTTCGTTGTCCTAATAATATTCTTGGGGATATATCACGATTAGAAGTTCTATTAGGAGGGAAACGAGCCAGAAATAACTCACCGGAAATAAATAATGAAGCCGCTGATATCTGCAGGCGACTATTTGAGGGTGGCATTATGGATATTGTTGTATACAGAGAGTTTATTGACGAGCTAGTGGACGGTTATCATAGTGACTAATCACCGAAATTGCTAACAATGAAAATCGTTTACGATGAAAATTGCTAGCAATTTTACTATTAGATAAACAGCGTTTAAATAAGATGATTATACACTACAACCACAGAAAACCAACTATGGTATATGTAGTAAACACGATTGCCTGTTTATAGAGCGTAATATGGAGATGGTCTCGGTAATACCATTGCAGGGTTATTTGCAAGAATGGCTCCAAAAATAGCACCAATCGCAAAACAATTATCAATGATAGCTATTGATGTTATTCGTGATAAGGCTATTAGCGTTGTTGGTGATGTTGCCGGGAAAGCATTTTCCGCGGCTAAAGAAAAACTAGTAGCGTTAGTTCGGCGGCGAAGGAAACCAGTAATAAAGTCATTGGGACCAATACCATCTACGGAAATTATGCCTGCAAGTATTAGTAAAATAATAAACAATGCAGTGGAGCAGAATATAGCATCACGGATAAATGATGAATATGACACTCAGGGAAATATTACTGCAAATATGATAACGGGAAGTGGCCTGAAATCGCGAGCGAGATCACGATTTAGATCAAGAAATATATAATAATATGTTCAAATCGGCTCCTGACACAGCGTTTGATATGGACGCCCCAGTGCGCAAAGATGATTCGGTACTTAATTATCAATATTTTTCCTATAATGCAACACAACCGAATCTTCGATCAAAAATCGAACTAAAGGATACCAGCAAATTCTTTCTACCCTCTGAAACGTTTATCTAAATAGAAGGAGAAATTGTAACAGATGATCGCGATCATAATGATCCTCCATATCCACTTGGTACCAAAGTCGGCTTTGTTAATAATGGTATCATGGCGCTATTTAACAGCTCTAGATACATGATTGATGGAAGGACAGCGTAGATTATTCTCATACGCGATTCCACTACATCATATATTTGGATTCTGCAGAAATGTTAATAAAGTCTCGTTGAGTGTAAACAGTCAACAGGAACCAACCGAGGATATTATACTTGATTACAATCAAACCCAAATAGCACGCGCGTATCATCGTTTGCTATCATTTATGGGACGCGATAATAATGTAGATACTGGTCTGCAAATATCACAATGGGATTTTAAAACCTATATCCCGTCTACTACTTTTCATTGGAACATCTTAACGTAACCAGACAATCAGTCGTTGAAATATATTTTCGAGCTCGTGTAACCGCTGTTCGTGCTCATACACGTGCAAAAATCTGAATAATTTTTGTCTGAGAGAGCAGGCAAATTAAAAGAAGCTGTCACATGCAATCGACAACATTTATTTACCAAAACGCACATAGCTATGTCGTCATATTTACAAGATTGAAAGCAATCTTAAAAACATCTCTAAGTAAATGAGCATCAAATGCGGAACATGATATTTTTTATATATCTTGGACATTGAACTTACTGGCTTGTATCTTACGGAACCATGTGCCACATCAATACTTGCAGATGTATATTATTCATCGGTAAAGTGTTAACACCCGAATTTTAATATCCTGACATGTATAAGGTCATAATGTTGAGAATAAACTGGTTTCTGAAAATAACAAGTTAACAATCATATTTTCCATGTTGTATTTGTGAGATCCGCATCTTTGAGCACTGCATTTGCATATCGTACAATTAAAATACTATCATTAATTACGGATTCTTTGCTTATTGTTTTTAAATTCAAGGAATTATGAACAGTACAATTGCTGTGTAAGTTGTTTGGTCCGTATTTTCGGTTCATTCTTCATTGAACTTAAAATTATAAACATTCAATCCTTATAATTAAATTCAACAGCATAAATAGTTAAATAATCTCATAGCTACATAAAACTTTTAGACTTAAACATATTTTGAAATTTATTCAATAAGGCGCAATATCACAAAACAAGGAATATATATATATATATATATATATATATATATATATATATATATATATATATATATATATATATATATATATATATATATCACATGGCGAATAACATTTCAATTGCATTTCATCCAACAAGGGATTACGTGTTTCAATGATTGGTTAGGGGATACATGCAATAAACTGACAATAAATTAAGTATCCAACTAGTTTTATTTAATATTGAACTTAGAATATTCTTCCATCGCTTTAAAATAACTTGTTCTCTATGGATATATTTTTAAAAATTACTAACGCACCTGGGAGCGTGGGACCCGATTGGGTCATGTCAGTTCAATCGGCCTAATGCCTGCGCTGCATCTATATTAATGAATAATATATGAAATGGTCAGTTAAACAAAATCTTGGTTAGTATTATTATTAGCACATATGTTTTGTAAAAGTAATAAGATTGACATTTTTCACCAATTTTTATTCAATTAATTTAAAAAAGATATTAAGATTAATTTCATTTATTTCTTAATCACAACTATATATTAATGGAATAAAAGTGAATGCCGTTACAAGCAAAATGCACTGTACATTACGCGCTGTATTGCTAACTCAGCAATAAATGTAATAACAGCAAGCCATGTAGATTACAAGATTATACATTGGCAGATTTCCAATCTAGTGACTCAGAAACTAAGCTAACGTTCTGTCGAATGACGTAAAAACAATATGGACGTTCTTGTGTAGTGGAAATGATAGCATCTCTCCAGCTAGGATGAAGTATACAACGGTATACAGAGGGATGACCATATAAAAAAGCAGCATAAACCGCCCAGTCAGTTTCTTGATTTATCTCTATCATTACAGGTAAGAACTGTCTATGTTCGTAAACTTCCTTAAGGAATAGACACTTTTTAATGTTTGAGATATTAAATGGTAAAGTTCATATATTTGCAACATTGTTTACTGAATTCTTCTATTGTATACCATAATGTAATGCAAAGTTTTAAAGAACTCATATTTATTTATATTTATGGTAATTTTTATTGTAAAAGGCAAATTCGCTACCAACTTCATGTTTAGATTCAATGTTGAAATAAAGTATTCCTTAAGTAATAAAGAATAATATCTAGTAACATATTTTAATCAATATTCTATTTTAAAATGAGTAAAAAAACAACATTTCTTAATAATTAATTGTTGCATTAATTGCAGCTATTACATTTTATAATCTTCGGTTATCATGAAATTGATCTAGATTTAACTTTTCGTATTATATTCTAAAATTCAGAAATTATATAAATGAATGAAGTTGGCAAGCTTGAAAGGAAAGTGTAATTTTATATGAATTTCGTGTATTTTGAATATAAAGTTTATAGATGTATTTCTAGAATGTAGTAATATATGTGTGTTGATTATTTAAATAAAGTTCCTTTATTCTGAAGCTAGAAAAGATTTGTCTCTCATTACAGATTCCATACTTCATTCCAAGACTTTGCTGTGTCTAATCATCGTAGCGACATTTCTTCTAAGAGAGCCACACACATACACACACACACTCTCTCTCTCTCTCTCTCTCTCTCTCTCTCTCTCTCTCTCTCTCTCTCTCTCTCTCTCTCTCTCCAGGATATTGACATTCTTTAACTTATGAGTAATCCCTTTTCATGGCAAGAAATGAGAAAAAGATTATGCTAAATCTCACCAAAACTTTACTTAACTTTATCCACGAGATTGGAACAGTAGTTACTTTCAGATGAATGTTATTTTAAGTTACAGTTCGGCTAAATAATTCTGTAGAGAGATTAATATAATAATTCCGCTGGTTTTCAATGATTCCGCAGTGAGGATAATAACTATTCCCCGAGTGGCCGAGTGGTCCAAAGCGTTCTCCGTTACGGATCACTGCCATCTCACCTCTGCCTGTGTGGGAGCATATATGCATCGAAATTGATGATGGGAATATATATATATTTATTTATATATTTATTTATTTATTTTCTTGATTTACAGTAGATAGGAAGGTAAAATGGCTCATTGCTTATTTGAATCTCACTTTAATAATTAAAAATATCTAATAGCTTATCGCCTTTTCTAAGTAATGCCTTATTAAATAAAATACAAGATTTTAAAACTAGTCTTTTTTGTATTGTTATAGTTACTTCAATACACCATTGCTTTTATTATTATAGTTTGATTTTACAATGCAAATAATTGCAGCAAAATTGAAATTCAATAATAACGGGTATGACGAAACCGTTAACTTACTTGAAATCTTTTTGTTGCTGGCATTTGCAATTATTCTAAGATAAGAAATGGTTTCGAACATTTTTCATATGTATAATGCATTAAGTTTTTGAAGCATCTACTGAACGCCAGTCAAATGAAAACTGAATTTAGGTCTTTGCTTATAAAAGCGATAACAAAATCTCATATATAGACCAATTTATGTTAACACCAGACAAATCATATGCTCAACAAAATAGCTCTCACAATAAAACTAATACGTTTATATTGGACCAAAAATCCACATATAAATATATTGTTGGTAGAATATTTAACATCTAGTAACCACTTGCAATATTTTCTATCTACTGGTTTCCTAATGACTGCGTTAAAACATCCAAACATTTAACAGCCGTAATACAAAATTGGAGATACAAAATAATAAAATAAAATAATCAAAGAAATCACACAACATATTCACTATACATTGACTATATCATGCTGAGGAACACTGAGTTGCGTGCCTGTCAAAAGGATATACCAAGGTAGTCAATCAAACCCAGGTTCGCCTGGGAGGGTATCGAAATCCCGATGTTTGGATTACAAATACGATGCTCTACCATCTGAGCTACCACGGCTCCACTCGGTGAATATATTTCAATATAGATTTACAAGTTGCAAACCGAAATTTGCTTCTTTTACGCTTAACGATTGCTTACAAAAATGAAGGCATTTGAACTAAACAATTATGATCAAATTTTAAAACTTATTCTAATATTATATCTTTAGTGAAACAATCACCCTTTTGTAAAAGTAAAATAATGTCAACAACGAAAATGATCTAATTTCTTTCACAAGTCAACGAAAAGGCTACTCGAATATAAGCAAACTAACATAATAAGGAAAAAAAGTTCGTATTTAAATTATATGAACAATGTTCAATAGTTCAATATAGGCGTACAAGTCGCAAACCCAAATTAGCTTTTAACTATAAACGATCGCTTGAAAAATGTAAGCATTATTTAATTGACTTTAAAGTTTTTAATTTTGCAATAGAAATGTGCTCATAGTTTATGTTTAGTGAAAAGATAACTTGTTTTTAAAAAGTCAACTATTGGCAAGAACAGAAATGACTTACTTTCTTTAACAAATGAACTTACAGGTTATTCAAATATGAACAAGCCTAATTTAATAAAAGAAATAAAAGTTCGTACTTAAATAACACGAACATTTTTAAACAGTTCACGAGTCTGCATCATACTGAGACCTAGATAAAAATCAATCGGTTTGCCCCAGACTCAGTTATTTGGTAGAAATGACATCAAGATTTATAAAAGTTACCGAATAATTTGATTTCCTTATACCACAAAATAAAATAAAGAAAATAGAACTTGCTATATTGCGAAACAAAACAAAAGTCCAATCAATGAAAAGTACAACGTGAATCACAGTTTTTAATTGCCGTATAAATTCCAGTAAATGTCTTTCTCCAAGAAATAATTTGAGCATTTTTATATTTCAAGGGAAATCAATTACTTGCATTCAATAATTTGAAGAAAATAAAAATTTGCCCCAAACTGGACACAACATAAAACATCTTTACGTTTCTAGTGTTAAAGCACGACTGAAAGAATTCTTATCATATCAGTTATGTGACTAACTAAAACGCAAACCAATAGTTCTGCCTTCTGGACAAACAGAAGTTTGTTTGCGAATTAACATGTGCCTCACGTCACGTAGTCCGGGTATGATCTTGATCCTACTTAATGATTCTTACTCTGAGAAAAAATTTTAAAAATTTAAAACGATTTTTACCAACACTGTCAGCAACTAGATATAATGTTTATATTATTAGGTATTTACATCAATGAAATATATAAACACATAATCAGTAAATTCAAACAGAACTGAACTTAATTCTGAAACAATCAAGTCCAATAAACAATATTACATTACAATAAAATACAATGGAATACAAAATGTAATACTAACAAAAACAATTAAATTAAATAAAAATAACAATGTTATAATTCTTCATGTTTCAACCTCAATTACACCTCGAAATTAAATCTTTGATTTTTTTGCATCACTTGGCGCGTTTCTTCTTTTCTTTAACAGCAGAGTACTACGAACAACACCTTATGTGATGTTTGCATACGAAACATGGATGTATTCAAGATTTAAATGGAGTTGAATTTAATTTATTTTTAAATAGGGAAGCTAATATTTATTGGTGGAAGGTTAAAGAGCCATTATTTACGACATATATACCACTGTTAGTTTAGTCGTGATCGTGTATATTATTTTCAAAATTTTGTATCGGGGAACTCATGTTTTTAGAAGAGTAATCACATTTTTCTAACATGTATCTCAGGTTCTGGAATAAACAATGGTACCCGAATATGTAATGACTGGTGATGTCCATATAAACTCCGAAATATGTTTTACCATATAGAGCTATGCTTATTCAGAGTTCTTCTTTAATTCGGATTAGTTCTCATCAACTATTGTCTTTTCATTCTTCACTGGATGCTTCGTGTCATCAAAGTCAATATGGTTATATGAGCTGTCTTCATTGGTATTTGGATGTTGATTATTCTTACAATGTTCTTCAAGGTCAACATGCGTATAATCATCATCATTTCTTAGCGTACTACTACTGGGCATGCAATGAGAATAATCATCATCATTTGTTTGCGTATCGTTACTACTGGACATGCAATGAGAATAATCATCATCATTTCTTAGCGTATCATTACTACTGGGCTTGCAATGAGAATAATAATCATCATTTCTTAGCGTATCGTTACTATTGGGCTTGCAATGAGAATAATCGTTGGCCAAAGATTTCGCTGTGGTGACAGATAGTGATTTGTTCGATACATGTGAATATGTATCATCTCCTACCTTTTTGTCCACTACCGGTAAAAGGTCATAATTAGATGATTTAATTGTGTTCTTCATTTCAAACTCAATTCGGTCATATTCGCGTGCAGAAATATCATCATTCTTCGTTGTAGTTTTACATTCATGAATACGTCTGGTTTCTTTACTATTCTTAATTGGTTTAGAATCAGTCAATGTCGAATTATCAATTATACTTTCGTACGTTGAGGTTTCAACCACTGCATAAGTGTCGCCAGCCTCCTTGCAACTCGTATACGCAGGATTTATCAACCCATTCGGTAACTCAGAAATCTGTGTATTGGTCTCTGTATGCAGTTTCTGCCGTCTGGAGAAAAGAAAATCAATGACGATGTAGTCAATGCTATCAATATTTTTACATGTTAGGCTTTTTTACCACTAATTAATATCACTGAAACATTTTCAAATCAGGTGCGTGATTATTTAATCATCTGTTTGGAAAAGTAGCCAGAAAATTTTCATTTCAATATTTTAGGTGATTTTGCGCAGTTTCCGGTACGATAGGATTATGCGAAAGGGCAACAACAAGTAATAAGATTTCACGCTGGTAACAACCGGTCAGTCATAATGTATGAAGTTTCTCAATTTGCAACAGCATATTGATTTATCATTTTTTTTCTTAATATCGAATTGTAAATTGGGTGTAGTTGTTTAATGCAGAACATAATATAACTTGATATATCAAACATCATAAGTTCTACATGGGATAGTATTATAGCACCATTTGTATACGAATGATATTAAAGAAATCTTTAATTCGCAAATACCTAATGAGAGATAATTAAAAGCATTTCTGAATTTATGCCCAGGAGCATATATATATATATATATATATATATATATATATATATATATATATATATATATATATATATATATATATATATATATATATATATATATAATATTTATAACGTAAATGCATAAAAGAGGTATGAAGTTCGTGACAAGAATGAATTTTACCTGTTTGATTGGTTTCAGATGCTAATATTACAAGAGATATTAGACACTATATACTTTACAATATATGTTAGAAATAATTTTCAATTTAATGCTAAGGATGACTGAAACATATGCTGAACTATATTTAAATATACGACAATTATCTGTATAAACTATTCTATGATATCAATATGAAAATTTGATACAGTCATGGTACCTTTTTAATATAAGTATCGCTACAGCAACCACTGCTATCACAATTATCACTGCTACGACCACTCCAATAATCATTGGTATAGATTTGTCATTGTCATCTTTGTCTATAAAAAGATGCAAGCCATACGTGTCAAAATTAAATAGAAATGATAGCAAATGTACAGACGACATTTTAGACTCAATGTTTGTCAGGTTTGCAAATCGGCGTTCAGGAGGTACTATATTCGGCACCGCTTAGATGAGTGTGATGTGTGTGTATGTGATATTGAATTTTTAACATAGCTTTAACTTTTCAGTCATATCGCTACGATGTCTGCAGTGTGGCAGTTAATTGTGATGTCCAGCAGATGATTATAATTCGTAATCTTGTAATCCCGGAAATAGAAGCATAAAATCTTGCTCTCACTTCAACACTGTATCACAAAATGGTAGATAAGATGAGATTGTAGATATATTGCAAGCAATACAAAAATCGACATTAGGCAAGAGTGTCTAAAGTTAACGTTAACAAGAATTTGAAATGTCATCTTTTTGCTAAACATGTTTATGATTTTTAATTGTTGTTGTTGTCATTTAAGAAGTAAACAGTTTTGGATACCGTCATATTGTGAAAGTTATTTTCCACTAACACAATACACTTCGTATCAGTTTATCGACATGAATTGTATGTCGAATATTTCTACAGTTACGACTTATTTCAGAAAAAAACATATCTCAGTATACGAGATGAATTAAAATCAGCCTGTTAATTAGATATATTTCACCTTTGGGATTATAAATTGACAAAGTAACTGACACCATTATGTTTGATGATGTGCATTTAACATCGGATTTTGTGCAAGCGGTACAAACTAATGTTTTCGATGTTGAAATCTCATTTGTATCTCGAGGTGATGATACGTCCTTCGTCACTGTTGATGTCCTAACTAAAATACATGAAAACAAGTATTATTTCTATATATTAAATGAATTTATTATGATATATTCATTACGCAATTTAATATCACATGAAATATGACACAAATGAGGAGGAATAAAAACTCTTGCTACATGAATATTGCAAGTTGTATTTCACAACTTGGAATTGCTATTTGTAATACTTCTCCAGTTGCGGTCCCTCCGCCTACTTACAACCCCACCATTCATATTTATTATGATAATACCTTTTGTACCTATTATAATTCATAAATACATTTTACTCAACGCTTTATATCTCAGAAAGGCAGTTTACCTTGCTTAGTGATAGTCGTCCCAGTCGATGTGGTCGACGGCGAACTGTTACAGTATACTCTAAAGTTACCATCCGCTATAAAGATTAAAAATAACAGTGGATGAATGTCACAAGATGATAAGAATCTTTTCATTTTGTTTAAAGGCATGATCGGTTTTTTAACGAATGTCGGCACTTTGCAGTACATACGGAAGGATAGGTATGCGTTAGCAGTGAAATAAAAAAAATAAGACCATGCAAATTCCTTCAACGCTTATACGGTTGTCTGGGACAAGATTTGTTAATGATACTTTAATATTTGCATCCTAGGATCTATATATATTATTTCTATATATTAAATGAATTTATTATGATATATTCATTACGCAATTTAATATCACATGAAATATGACACAAATGAGGAGGAATAAAAACTCTTGATACATGAATATTGCAAGTTGTCTTTCACAACTTGGAATTGCTATTTGTAATACTTCTCCAGTTGCGGTCCCTCCGCCTACTTACAACCCCACCATTCATATTTATTATGATAATACCTTTTGTACCTATTATAATTCATAAATACATTTTACTCAACGCTTTATATCTCAGAAAGGCAGTTTACCTTGCTTAGTGATAGTCGTCCCAGTCGATGTGGTCGACGGCGAACTGTTACAGTATACTCTAAAGTTACCATCCGCTATAAAGATTAAAAATAACAGTGGATGAATGTCACAAGATGATAAGAATCTTTCCATTTTGTTTAAAGGCATGATCGGTTTTTAACGAATGTCGGCACTTTGCAGTACATACGGAAGGATAGGTATGCGTTAGCAGTGAAATAAAAATAACAAGACCATGCAAATTCTAAAACTTAGTGTTCCTTCAATGCTTATACAGTTGTCTGGGACAAGATTTGTTAATGATACTTTAATATTTGCATCCTAGGATCTGTTAATATATTTTAAAGAAGATCAAACTAAACATATTTTGGACAGATTAAATCCATATGGAGGGCAAATTACAATATCAAACTAAACATATTTTGGACAGATTAAATCCATATGGAGGGCAAATTACAATATCAAACTAAACATATTTTGGACAGATTAAATCCATATGGAGGGCAAATTACAATATCAGACTAAACATATTTTGGACAGATTAAATCCATATGGAGGGCAAATTACAATATCAGACTAAACATATTTTGGACAGATTAAATCCATATGGAGGGCAAATTACAATATCAAACTAAACATATTTTGGACAGATTAAATCCATATGGAGGGCAAATTACAATATCAAACTAAACATATTTTGGACAGATTAAATCCATATGGAGGGCAAATTACAATATCAAATGAAGCTCATAAGTACATAATCTTACCTTTTAATTTCACCCATACCATTTCAGGTTTGGCGTCTCGCGTGAACGTGAGCCACATGACTTCTGATAACTCCGATTTGGTTGATATTTCTCCTGTGAAATTGGGCGAGTTCATGTATTTAAAACTCCTGTCATCAGAAGAATTCTGGCATTCTATCAGTGAGTTATTGATGCTAAAATTACTGGACAAACAGGTATATAATCCATCATATGGAGTTACATTTGTGAATAACCTTACATCGATAAGTTCATAATATATCTTATGTTGTGACTGGACATAGCACACACATGTTGCAGTAGTATTCGTTGTGGAAAACGTTCCATGAAACATAATGTCAACCTCAGATCCTTGACAATTTGCCTGACACATGTCAAGAATATTATGATCTGAAACAAATCACATTTGTTTAATATGTATCAGAATAAATGGTGTATATCAGATTAAACTCAGAATGTAGCGGGTTACTGTTATTGAAAATGCACGATATTTTGTTTTTGCAAATTGATTATTGGATTAGAATATTTTGGTCTCATTTTTTAAATTCATCTACGACTGCTGGAAATTATATTAAATCATGCATGCATAGGACGGCTTACTTGACCATCAGGAAGTCAACAGTTCGATAGGGATATTTTGGTCCCAGAAAGAAAGACATTCAATCTGTGATGTCGTCCTATCCAAACAAAACATCATCAATGAGTACACTGATTTGTCCAGGTAAGTTTACATCCATGTGTATACTTTTCTATATATATCGACGTTCCTTTGCATTCCAATAGATTTTGGTTAAATATAAAATGTGTCAGATTTTAAAAGAACAATTAATAGTTAATTGAAAAAGAGTAAATGCACATATATGATCCATGTGACTTATACTAACAATATATCAGCTTACTGGAGCTGTGGCATTATGCATGATGGGTAAGTAACATTCCTGCACAACACCGCTCAATTGTAATTTTCTCTCATTCGATGATTGAGCTCTCTTGGCATTAAGTAGATCTTTCATATCTTACAAGCTGCATAAGTTCCATAGTGATTTGCAAATCAGAAACCGTTTCTATCAGAAAAATTCGAAGCATAAAAATAATGACGATGATAGTAATTCGATCGGCTCCCAATGTTGTGTCGTGTTCTCTCTGCTTTGAAGGCGTTTCGGTCTATTTTGTCTAGGTTTGTGATAAATAAATTCGTATTAATGTATTTTTGTCTGGCCCGCATTATGATTGGTCCAATTAAGGCCATGAATTTCTTGTGCAGTATCCTCGTTACTGATTTGCTGGGATCGTTCGAAAACGTTTTTATGCCAGCCTTCTGAAATGTTTGGTTTTGAATGAACATTTCTGGCGGCGGTTTTTGGCGATCTGTGAACTCGAATCGCGACACGAAATTGAGGGAAAATTATCTTGACTGTCAGAATATGGACATGTTACCCCCACATGTTTTGTATGTCATGCGTAGCAACATCATAATGAGATCAATGGGGTAAAACTACAAGACGTGGAGCAGCAGGGAAGGTGGAAAGACCGAAACTAAATAAAGAATGTTTAAACATAGTTTCGGTCTCGTACGAAAACTATAACGTCACAAAACAGAAACAAAGCTTCTAACTAGCTGAGAGTTTCCCCTACGTGTTTCTGTCTTTTTTGTTGTTGTCATTTTGGTTTTTTAATTTTATGCCAGTGTGTTTACCTATATGATGTCTCATTCGAGGTCGCACCCTCCCTGCTGCTATTGTCCAAATATTGTATCAATACCGACTCGGTATCGTGCTCGAGGATCGTGTAAATTTATTGTTATAAATCCATGCGGGCATAGCTGAGCCCGTCTAAATAAATTTCTAAACCGACTTTAGTCCATATCGCCGCTGAACCAGGTCTAATAAATATTTCGTAACGTGTGTGTATAAGCTCCGTTAAATCCAGCAAGACTATTACAATTGTCTCTGAGCACCTTTGGCATTTTTGTATATCGCAGGTTACATAAATCACATCAGTGTCTTTGTGTCTGCCTCTGGAAAATACTCTAGCAGGGTTTGCTTGCCTATCCAAAATAATATCATCGTACACGACTAAATTGATAATAAACACATCAATGTAATCAATAATCGGTGCTTCATCATTATCGGTTATAAATTCAATGACATCCTCATCGTTAAACTACTTTGCATTTTCATTAAAATCCTTTAAAACTTCGTAGCATCGTTGATCATCTACAGATGGTGCTACCAAATACAACCTATCCCACCTGAGCCATCTCATTATCAACAGTTGTGTCTTACCACTCCCAGATGGACCTATAATAATGATACGAACAAAAAGTGTTAATGCAGCATGATGCTTGACAGGTTCTTCTTTTATTGTCGAAGAAAAATTACTTACATTCATGATATATAAAATACAACATGGATTTATATTGTGTGAAATGTAGAACGCGTACCCCAACAAGTGATCTAACAATCATTACAACGAAAAACAACAGATACGCACTCACCGGTAAATGTGAACAATGCGGCACAAAAACTTTTAATTTATTCATGCGCAGTCGGGTTTAAAAAAAGGCAACACGGAGGTGACATCGCCGCCAAGATAGCCAAACTACCGGCATCTCCGTAGGCGAGATACCCAGTAGATAAATACCTTCCAGGATATAATTAGTGTGGTCCCGGAACCAGACCTGAGATCAGACATGATAATCAGGATCAACCAAAACCTGGCGAGTTTCCGATAAACGCTATTGATTAAGATTCTCACGCTGATGATGCATCTTATCGAGTAAAGGATCTACAGGTTATACATCTCGCAGATGTGAAATTAAGTCACGCGTTAAATTATAATACTAATAAATCTTTCAAAGAAAAAGTAGCTAGCTGGTTAATAAAAACCGCGATGAAGGGTCAACTACTTTTTTGAAGCGGGTTTTCACAGGCTGGTAATTAATATAATAATGAAATCTAGTTATTATTCCTTAAAAGGATACTGGAGAGGTAATGCAGCAATTAGTAAACTTCACGGCGAAGCAAACGTTACACGCACTACTGCGGAATATTGGTTATCACGACAAGCAATATAGTAAATTTATTTTACACCACCTAAAAGAACCGAATACGCGCATTTTGATCTCAGCGTTCCAAATGAAGTTCATCAGGCTGATATTTTATTCTTACCACATGATACTGTCGTCAAAAGACGGACATACAAGTACGCGTTAACCGTCATTGATGTTGCTAGCAGATACCAAGAAGCGGAGCCATTATCGACAAAGACAGAAGCAGAAGTAACTTCTGCGTTTGAGTGAATTTATGAACGAGTACTTGCACCACATGGTGGTGTGCGATGGCCACAGTTGCTACAGGTTGATCCTGGCAAGTAATTTCAAGGTGTAGTATCATCGCTGATGAAACCTCAAAATGTCACCATCAGACGAGGACAAGCTACAATACACCGCGATCAGGCAATTGTTGATCGATTTAATAGAGCACTTGCTGAACGGTTATTTGGATATCAATACGCGTAGGAATTTATTCAGGACAAGATATTTCGAGAATGTTTTGCAAGATTATCAAGTGTGATAGCTGCGCTGAATAATGAGATTACTCGAACAATCAAAATGAAACATATTGAAATATACCTGCACGAAATGATTTTTCGAAACATCCGGTACTGAGTAATGTCATTGTAAGATGTTTATATGAGCAGGGTGAACTTGAAGGTGGTAAAAAAAGCGATCTGTCCTATCTGGAGTGTTACCACACACAAAATATCTAACATCACAAGATCCACGGTTAGATCCGCAATCTGCAGATTAGATTCAACTGCTCATCAGCGTGGATTTACACGTGAAGATCTACATGTGATTCCCACATATATTCAGTTACCACCACGATCACTTAAATAACCAAGGGTGCCATCACCCCGACGTCTATTACATTCAAGACATGTCAGCATTGTATTTTCGCGTGTATGACCACGACTACTATCTTCTCTATCCACGGTAAATACTATCTTCTCTATCCACGGTAAATGGTCCTGGATGTTTATCTGATGACTCTTACCACAGCATTATACAATTACAACTTACACAATGATTATTTTGTTGTTGTTGTAGCGTTATTTTAAATTCAGCATCAATATCAAGGTCTCGATTTTTTTATCAAGCTGTTATACTCGGTGAGTTATTTTAAATTTATTATAGCATCGCTAACAATTTCGTTGATGGCGTTGGCATTAAAATTTACAATAACCCACCGAAGTTAAGATATTTTTCTAACTCGTGACACCGCGAGATAGACAAAGTTTGACCACTCGATACGACCATCTACGATCCAAACGAGTGTGTCAAAAATAGTTAATCCTTGAGATGAATGTATTGTCATTTCGTATCCTAACTTCTACGGTGTTTTCCAGCGCGTAATGCATCTTTCACAACATTGATCTCGACAAGAACAATACTGTTTAATACTAAATTCTTCCTCGTGGACTGTCCTGGAACATTTACGTCGATATTTTGTCGTCGTGTATCAATTGGTCTATAACACAATGGTGCAGGCAGACTTGGAAACGTTATCTTATGCGTGTGAAGTAATTTCATTTGAAGTATATCTCTGGTAATCTTTCTACTTGTCTATGGAATCATTTCACGCCCTATTTCACACTGGATTGTATTCGGTTGTAATCTTATTAATTTCTTAACGTTTTTAATTTTTCATCAAGCGCTCTATGATTTTCATTTATCTCGTCGTAATAATCCACACATCTCTTTAGACAGTCAAGCGGATATAAACCAACAAACGGCGGTGGTTGATCGTGATCACCACACATTATCACAGCTTTGTTTTTCAAGAATAAATAACCGAAAAACATTTTTAACGTTTTCAATCATACTGTGCATATTTCATCTCAAATAATAATTCCGGGAATATATTTCTCTCCAATTCGATCAGGAGTCTATGCGCCGCCGCTCCATCGAAAAAAAGGTATAAGTACTAAAATTAACTCCTCGGGTTGTAATCTCACTTACACGTCTGTGTGTGGGTGCTAATACAATCATATCTGAATTTTGTCGAAATAATTCAATAACACGAGTTGTTTTACCGCATGCCCCCTCCCCGTTCAAATGAACGGTTTTATATATTGATATTGGATCTTATATAAAACACGCCTTCGAGTTGATCATTTTGATATCTGATTACCAAATTAATTATCCTCGATCGTAACATCAGCGAATAAATCATCATTATACAGCAATTCTTGTTTTATTCTCTACGAATTCCAGGAGCCATTAGTGGTTGTATAACGTGTCACCGATTCTTTATACTTGGCATCGATGCAAAATGAATCCGTGGCATCTTTGAACGCAGTACCAGAAAATATGTTTACCATCGATAACAAATTAATAGAAACATAAGCGAGCATCGAGGATCTCAAATGCATATATTGAGGCAAATCACCATTGCTATAAGCAATACTAGTTCCCAGCTTTGTTCCGTTGAATACATAAAAGTCTTCTCGACTTACAAATATTTCTCTTGCCGATGTCTCAGCGATTATAAAATCCCGCTCCGCGTTATCGAAAATGAATCGTATGTGATATCGTTTATGAACATATGATCCACCTTGAGTGAATTTACCAATTTTTTGCAGTATTTTCCTCGTCGATATTTTTCACGAGTGCGTCAACATCGTAAATGACACAAGGAATCGGTTCAGATGTGGGTAACTGAACGGAAGTTTGTTCCCGATATGATATAATTGATTCACTGACCGTCAACGATATTAATACGCGGTTGTCAAGAATATATCCTAATCAAACTATTGGTGCCCAGTATTTCTCAGAGAAATGTTTACCAAACCAATCATAATAGATTCGATGAAGATCTGTAGTGAATCCGAACGACACAACACGAGTAAATCCTGTCAAATAAAAATCGGGTAATGGTCCATTAATCTCCACTCGCTACATTTATTGCAAGGGATGACCAAATCGTTTAAAATACCACTCACATTCACCCATCCCAAGAAAACTTCGCGGATAACACGCAGTCATATCAATGGAATTAATATCGTTGTGGTTGAACTCTTTTCCACAAACCGCAATGTCCGTATATGTCCGTAACTAGCTTGAACATCTTCGAGGAAATCAGCGCGTGTTGGTTTCCATAAATTCTCTTTTCGGGGGAATGGGACGCGACTGATGGAATGGTAAAGAACTGTTGTGCAACTCGTCGATGTTTATAGTTGAATACCGCATATCGAGTTTTTTTCATTTCACGGTAAAAAGATTTCATCTAGTATAGTTCATGGTCAGGTCGAACAAATTGATAATTGCCCCATCTTCAAAGCTTATAAACAAACACACTGATTCGGGATCCTTTCTATTCAACTCGTAATTAAAATGAAACATTTCACCGGAGTAAAATCTTACAACGCAATCTCGCTTCGATATCCTTGACCGATTCAGCTCATTATGTTTTTTTTCGGAACGTTGTTGATCTGGTAATCCGTTTCCTCAGTTAGAGTTTATGAAACTAAGACTACTCGCTCGGCTACACAATTCAGCGATGAAAATTTCATCTGAGCTACTTTGTTAATATCTGGTTTATGTATCAAATAAATTCCGTAAATAACCACAATTAACAGATATGCTCGTTCGTAATATACCACAGTCAACATTCCCTATTTGTTTTTATTGTTAATAATCGCGTAAGCGTCTTTCGTCGTCATTACACATTTACGTTTGTCATAAATCTTCATCGGTTTCCCTCGAATTAGCAAATTTTACCTCTATGAAATATCTTTTATTATCGCGGAAATCTATCGCGGTAAGTATCTCCGCGACGCTTTAATTGTTCATTGTTGCATTATCGCTCATGGTTTTATACGTCGACCATGTGTATGAGACTTCGTCGAGATAAATTCGTATTTGCCTTGTTTTATACTATTGGTTATATTTGATCTTTAAAAATGTGATTTTAACTGAAGTGGTCCCGATTCACGATGGTACAATCAGACATCATCGACGAAATGTAAAGTTGGGTATTACTAATAATATAAGTTATATAATGATTAGAATCATCGGTATACAAAATCTATTATGCTCACCGGTTTATTTACGAATGTTTTAACGGGATAAAAGACAAAAATATTGTTATCGATCATATTAATTTAAATCCGTTGGACAACCGCGTCAGTAATTTACCAGCTGTTACTCAATGCGAAAATTGCTGCCCCGGGTGAACAGAAAAATCTTCGAAAACACCACAAAAAAACTGTTATCGGTTCATCGACGAAAAGATTATTCTGTTTTCATCGATTTATTCCGCGGAGAAATATTTTGATATTAATATATTTGCAATGAAAAGTGTAGCCTATGGAATATGTTTTACAACATACTCGCGTCGATAGAAAACAAGGGTATAATTTTCATACAGGTAATAGATTTGTCTCGCATGTCGCAAAACTATCCAAATCACTATAATAATATTGTTCAAGATACTTGTGCCTAAGATAGAAGTTTCCAAGTAATTGTATCTGCTGGACTATTTGTTAACGCTGTATATATGAAAGTTTAACCATGCAGTCTCGCGCCGTTTCTACAAATCAAGTGGAGATATCTGCAACCCAGTGTCAATATTTTGATGACGCTCCAAATAATACATCAATCTATAATACGCGCGTGAAGCATCCTTGTTATAGAAATTTAGCATAATATTTTCAGTGGACTCTTGATGTCCGTTTATCCTTAGCGAGATTCAGTAGCTCCAAATGTGTAAAATGCCATAGAATTGTTTCTTGGTTATCTTGTCTGGGATTCGCTCGAATCGCAACGAATATATGTCATGGTGCTGAAATCCCTCGTTGTGTCGATAATTGCCACGTGAAAAAGTTAGTATTAACTTCGACACTATATGTGCTAATTGTCAACTGTGATAATGCTGAATTAACACCTTGATCCATAAAAGAAAGTAATCGCTGTTCTACATTTATCGATGAAGCCATTGTTGGCATCCGCAAATATATTTTTGTTAGCACTACTTTACCAGGATCAACTGCATCAGCTAGTCAGTACTTTTCCTAACAAGTGAGACTTTGTCTTTAACACCAAATATAACCTTTCGGACATCTCCCCAAAATCCAGAAATATGGGATAATGGAATCACACATGCAAACCTTCTCTCGTTACTTCCAAGCATTGATTTACGCGCTGCAAAACCCAAGTTATAATTAGGATTCATCAATGTTATTGCATGTGTCTTCGCGTTACCAGCCACGTTTCTCACATTACCCATGGTTACCTTTTTGTGGATGACCGGATGTGTCTTTTGCGAACATTAACGCGAGACCAGATCATGTGTAGTCATTGGAATATCTTGCAAGATCAAGGATCGTCGTAGCAACGTCGACATTTTAAAGACACGATTCAATCTTCTTTCCATCAATCGAGTATGTAGCTTGTAAAATAACGCCATTATACCGTTGTTAACAAAACTAATTTTATCACAGAGTCCGTAGTTTCTCATAGAGTCCACAACTTCAATAAATGCTTCGTAAGGCGCACAATAAGTACTTGTATCATGAACCTGTAAGTCAATTCTTGCTCGCTTGTCCGGTTTGCGCTCAGTGTTAGAATAATGCTGAAGATCTTGCTTGGCCGGTGTATCCATGTCAAATGCCGTGTAAGATACCCGTGCAAACATTTTACTATAAGTGCCATTATCAAACTCGAAGTTATATTTTTTATATTTCTTCATTATTGGGTTGATTCATCAACGTTGCTATTTATTGATTTGCGGCTTGATTTATGTTTTTACTGACATTCGCCAGCATGACTCCAGTGCTCGGTGATTTTACCGGTTGCTGTCTGCGTATTATACGTGTTATTCTATCTTTGATTGCCGAGAGCGCCTTACCAGCAATATTACTGATTGTATCAGGAGCTTTTTCACGAACGACATCTATAGCTTTCATCGATAATTGTTTTGTAACTGGACCTATCTGTGGAGCTATCCTTGGAAACACTCCCTGAATAACATTGCCGCATCCATCCTCGTAATACGTCGAGTAAACGGGATATCGTGAGTTTATTACTCTAACCATTCAGACTTTGCGATGAGAGTCGTGTACGATCATTTTATATTATTAGTTATTCGTTTAACAATTAGTCACTATAGTATCCATTCACGATTTAATCAATAAATTCCCGATAAACACCAATGTCGATTATACCACCTTGAAATAATCGTTGACATATATCAGCGGCTTCATTAACTATTTCTGGAGAATTATTTCCAGATCGTTTTGCTTCCCAACAGAATTTTTAGCCGTTGCACATTATCGAGAATGTTATTGGGAAAGGCAAAATGACCACTTCCCAAACCACTTCCCGTTACACAGGGATCAGGCGATTTTTGTCTCAGTGGTCGAGATTGCCGCTGCTTTGTTGGTGTTGAAACAATTTTTTTATTTCATTTACTTGCTTAGCAAAATCTTCATATTCACGCTTATATGTACCTCTGATTTGTGAAATACCCTTGTATTCACAAACTACCCTTGAATTCTCACACGGGAAATTCCCATAATTTATCAACACTTCCATCGTAAAGCCTCTGCTGAAGACACCAACACTTGACCATAACGATTTAAAGAGCAACCGACCAGCTTTTAATGAACCGTTCATATAACATATCTTAGAAAACGTTGTTCTAACCCAACTTGCATCTCCTTCGAATTCAAACAGTCTTTTCAGCAATGTTCAGTCTGCATATCGCCCTTGCCATAGTAATGAAACTACTCTTCTGAAAGTATTTAATAACATTATCTCTGCTTTGGTTAGCGTTAAGGTTACAGTCCTCACCCTCCTGGATTTGTTTGCAGCATTTGACACAATAGAACTTGATATATTACCTCACCGTCTCTAGCATGTATTTTGCATTCACAATATGGCCATATAGTGGTTCAAGTCCTACTTAGTCAACAGGACACAAATTGTATCTGCAAACTGAATACACTCCAGCCCAGTTGATCTATTTTGTGATGTTCCACAGGGGTCTGTTCTTGGACATGTTTCACTTCATTATATACACTTAGCCGCTCTCAAGTGCCATAGATCATCACCCAGTGTCTTACATATTGTACGCTGATGACAATCAAATATATAAGACTAGCCACCCAACTAAGTTGATGTTACCATCCAAGAAGTAGAGAGCTACATTTCAAATGTGAAATCATGGATGACATGTAAGAAGCTGCAGATGAATGATGATAAAATTGAGGCTATTCTGATCACGACATAAAGACTTTCTAATTTACATCCTTTACTTCAAACAATACATATCAGCAGCACAAAACATTAAATTCACACAGACAGTACGAAACCTGGGTGTTATTCTAGACAGGACTCTCATATTGCACCAACATGTAATGAACATATGGAAGGCTGCATATCTTCAGCTGAAACACATCAGCTCCATTCTCAACTATCTTTCAGTTGATGAAACTAAAATACTTGTGTATTCATTAGTACCTTCAAGATTGGACTATTGTCACTCAGTTCTCTGGTTCGTCTCAATATTTGCTCCAGAAACTTCAAAAAGTTCAAAATACAGCTACTTGGGTCATCTATTGCGTACCACGATCAAAGCACACATCCCTGCTGCTCTGTGTCCTACACTGGGTATTCATTCGATCCAGGATCAAACACAAAATATGTTCTCTGTGCTACGTTTCACTGACGGACTCCAGTCCAGCATACCTATCCGGCGTCACCCATTTGTTCACACCAGTAAGATACTTACGCTCCTCTTCTGACAATCGTATACTCAGTATTCCCACTATGAAAACGAACTCATATGGACAATGCTCTTTGGCATACCAGGGCCTAAATGTGGAATGAATTGCCCATTCAGATTAGACACAAAGAGTGCTCTTAAGACCCTCCTCTTTTGACTGCAAGAACAAACTTAAATACCTAAAAATGTTTTCTACCTTAAATATTTTCAGCATTTGTTTCTTTCTTCCAATTTCATGGTGTTTGTGCTTGTTTTTTTTCTTTTAATTCATATTATAGATGTAAAGCGCTTAGAGCTTCTACAGATTAGGCGCTATGCAAAGTCTTCATTGTTATTATTATTATTATTATTATTATTATTATTATTATTATTATTATTATTATAGGTTTCAACGCATTTTCAACACTAGATAGGTTATATATGGTGGCCAGTATTCATGGTGAAGGAATAACCCGGGTAAACCACGGAAAAAACGACGTTCCTACGAGAAGTTACCGGCAAGCTTTCGCACATACCCACATTAGCCGAGCCAAAGACTCGAGCCCACGCAGACAGTAGTGAGATGGCATTGATCCGTAACTATGAGCGATGTAGACGACTCGGCCAATCAGGGTCCCTCGAAATGTCAAGAACAGCTTCGAGCTAATCAAGTTTCAGCGATTCGGAGATTTAAAACACTCTTGTGTAAAAAGACTTGAATATGTTACTGTAATGTATAATGTTCTACACAAGCTGACCACCAAAGTAGTTTATGAGACTAATGGTACAAAATCCCCTTTTTGTGTACAATATTTACTTTGAACAAAGTAAGGACAAGAAAAAGAACGTATTAGGCCACCTCAGCCTCTTAGTGATGAACTACGATGTAAATTAATCGGTCAGAGATGTGCCAAAACGATCGCACGGATCATGTGAATGCCTCCATGAAAGATCATAAGTTATAGAAAGATATAATAAATGATAATTAAGTGCAGTAACACGCAAAGATGTAGACCCAGATCTGGAAAACATAATGGATCAAGCGAAATATATATCCGGCTAATTGTTGTCGATAATGATTATAATGATAATGATGAGACTGGTGATGTAGTACTAAGGGCAGTGATTACATGTTATATAGTGCCGGTTATGAAATATGGCATAGCGTGGCTTTCTAGAGAGCAGCTTCGTAAATGGCAATTAATTAATACTATACTTCAAAATTTGCAGTTTAGTGAAAGGCTTTCAATTCGAGATATCAGTGGCATAAATGGCGGTGGCAATTCCGTAGTTCAACGAAAACATGTTACATGGATATTCCTATGAAAGATTTAATACTGGGTAACACGTATGGATTGGAGACCAGTATAAGCAGTATATATCATAGATCCGGTCGATCGAAGGAGTAACGACATGCATAATTAAACGTATTAAACATACTTGATAAAGAAGTTATTCTTGGAATAAATGACGCAGTGATCGCTCTCTGATAGTATATTAGCATGACAGCTTTCAGAGAGTGAAAGCTTTTAAAGTTTTGACATAGGACAAAAGCATACTATATACTCTGTTTTTAAGAGACGTCATGCTAAGCCATAAAAGCTACAATAGCGAAAATATTTTGTCATTGTGCCATAAATATCGCTTGCAATACAAAATTGCAAAAAGCCATCAGATGCGTCAGCTCTGTGGTTAACTTGCACCTTAACAACACAAATTTAAAACATGTCATGCGGAATCATTGGCATTAATTCTAATCTTCCTAACCCTTGACAATGAAATATAAGTTCTTACTGTAGCAATACAGTACCTTTAACATCTCAAGGATCATCTGGTAGCGGCAAAAGTAAATTAAGATAAGACCACATATGCAGGTACATTCAAGTTTTTTACCTTGTTTAAGACTACATTGTTGCCCTGTTCGGAAAGAAGAGTAAGCTTTGCCATCAGTCAGAATTTATAACCCAAATTATTATTAATCTTCTGACATGTAGAAATGGAGCCATCATAAATGTGGGTAAAAATTGACTTTACAAAGGAAACAATAACAATAGGTACCATCTTTAATTCAAATTCAACACCACATACGCCTGTCAATAGAACATAACTTGATATTCGTTAGCCTTTGATAAGAATGTAATCATTCTTCTTCTTTTTCTTCAATCTTCTTCATCATCATCATCATCATCATCATCATCATCTTCTTCTTCTTCTTCTTCTTCTTCTTCTTCTTCTTCTTCTTCTTCTTCTTCTTCTTCTTCTTCTAACCGCTCCGGTGGCCTAGTGATTAGAGCGTCCGCCGTGGAAGCGGGATGTAGTGGGTTTGATCCCCGACCGAATCATACCAAAGACTTGCAAAAATGGTACTAACAGCTGCCTCGCTTGGCGCTCAGCATTCATAGATTAGTGTTAGGACCGGTCGTCATGGTGTCAGGATAATGTGACTGGGTGGGATAGCATGCTACATGTCTGCGGCATGATGCCCCATTATTATTATTATTATTATTATTATTATTATTATTATTATTATTTCTTGTTCAGCATCCCGCCCCACCACCCAATATATATTATAACACATTTCCCTATCTCTCTAATCTACGCAATAGTTTACTACGCTGTATCTTTTTTAAGTGAACATTCTAGTATATGGTCTAAGATGTTGATTTTTGGCACGCATGATGTGCGTCCATTGTCATTATCATTGAACATTTTATTACATCTTTTAGATTACGTATGCTTTTTTCTTCCCAGTAATTAGCTACTGCTTACAGATACCCTTGTCATTCAAACAGTGCATTTAGTATAGTATAGGGTTTCACTCAGCATTAAACAGGAAGGAGTTACCTGGGATGCAGTCATATGACACGTAAATATATTTGTCACCAGTATAGAGTTGACACTCGTGGTTTGTGGGTGTAGGTGCGCGTTTCCCAGAACAACTGGTTCTCCCTGAGCAATTTGTAAACAGTACGACAGCGTGATTGTAGGAGTAGTTTGCTGTACAGTCGCTTATATTCAGAGGACAACACGTATCACGTGCTCTGATGGTTCTGTTATCTCTGTATCGATACTGTGCGTCTGTAATTTGTATTTTCTGTTTGCCTTGACACGTCAAATTAAAACTATCACAGCCAACTTTAGCAAAGCATGCTGTTGTATTGAAAGCATAACTTTTGTCTGAAATGATAAGAAAGAGATATATAACTATGTCTGTCAAAGGTTCATGAAGGAAACGAACAAATTATATTAACAATGTTTATGTGCAGAAAATAAAATAACTAAAAATAAGAGTACACGATGTAGTAATGAAAATATTTAGTAACGTTATCGATCTTGATCATATTACTTACTCTATAGGATTCAACAACTATTCGATAACAAAAAATATACATTTCAAAAATATTCCTCATATAATTATCAAATAGTTTATTACAACTACATGTCTCAATATACCCCACGTGACAGACCTTACTAAATCTAATATTTAGAAATACAAACTCACATACACAACCACTTGTTTTTAACCAGCCAACCATAAACAAATCCAAACTCGTAAATAAATTTCTTATATATATACAATGACGTCTACTTGCCAAACATTCAAAATAGATACAGTCATGCACTAAACTCTCGTGCAAACTCTCTCTCTCTCTCTCTCTCTCTCTCTCTCTCTCTCTCTCTCTCTCTCTCTCTCTCTCTCTCTCTCTCTCTTTCTCTCGCATACCAATACAAAAATGTCACACACAAATGAAGAATATACACGACTAATTTCTTGTTTGGTAAACAAAATATTACAAAGCTAATAGTTATCAATGAATAAAGTCTATATTGTAAGATTATTATTTGTAGGTGCATAAGTATACTTTATTTGAGTTCAGGGCATTGGTTTTCTCCTAAAAAGGGATGGTATGCCTAATCTTTTTTACAACTGGTCTTCTTATTATGTCAATTATTGCTATATTAAGGTTGTTATTTTAGAATTAAGCATTCCCGCTAGTGTCTTTTATGTGTATTTTAGGTAATATTTAAAAGGATGAATTTATTTAAATTGTATTCACTAGAATTACAAAGTGTTCAGTAATAAGTTAATAGATATTTTGGGATAATGGTAATTTTATTTAGATATATTTGGGATTATATCCTTGACATCTATCAAAAAGTGTAGGACAGTAACACTATTCCAGGCTAATGGTACAGCTTATTTAACATGAAATATAATTCCGAACTCCACTGAAATTCATTCTAAATACTCTATGCTTTTGGATTTGATATAAAATCGCATACTGGCCTTTGTGAACATGAATACTTGTGAGCGATCGTATTCCATAGACTTGTTGCCACTTAATCTTTTCCTAAGAATCCAAACTGAATGTTGTCTATTCTGCCACAATTCTACAAACATAATCTCGGTCATTGCCTCCTCAGTTAAGACCACTACGCTTGTCCAAAACGAAACTTTGGCTTTATTGAGGTATGTGGGGTTTGAATTTTCAATGTTGAATCTACAACTGATAGGTTTATGATCATCGACGAGTGCTGCTGCTGATGTGCCTTCAGCTCGAATTATTCGGAGTGTCACTCGCATATTTTTAATTCTTTCAGCAATATCAAATTATTTAAGACTCTAGATCTAAACTATATAACAGAAAGAAAGGGAAATTAAAAAGTTTAGTAAAATCAAGAAGTTATTGTTTTTATTAAGTTCCAAAGTGAAAAACAAAGAATCACTTGCAGTATTGTAAATTAAATACCAGATAATCCTAAATGTAACATCACAAGTCCAAAAGTATAGAACGTTATGAACGAACAGCAGATTGTCATACCCAAGACAGCAACAGAAAGCAGTGTGAACTTTTATACTGTTTTGACTTCACAGTTTTCAGACAATAATCGAAGAGCCTACGTATTAAGATCTGCCAGACTAGTCACCACAGGAAAAAGGTGTGTGTAGGTGTGTGATTTGGATTTTTAACGTAGATTTAACAATTGTTCAGTCATATCCCTATGATGTGTGCAGTTTTGCAGTCTATAATGATGGTCATCATGCTGGAGACATGTAGCATCATGTCACACCCAGTCACACTATTTTAACACCAGACTGACCAGTCCTAACACTAACCTCTTATATCGGAGCGCCTTGCGAGGTATTCGTATGTGAGATTTTTACAAGTCTTTGGTATGATTCGCCCAAAGCAGCAAGAGGGGTTAAACAGAGAACATGACGAACAGACGGGGTAGCTTGAGGGAGACAAAATGATGTAAAAAATACATGCAACCATTGGAATAAAAAATGCCTTGCTAACATAACTATATGTGACACTTCATTATGTTTTATGTGCTATAAAATGTGAGCATTTGTTTTAGAGTCCTTGGTCACAGTGTCAACAAATCATGACATATCAAGTGGGTGGAGTAATCGACGAAATGGCGAAAAGAGCAAGTGAAAATGACACACAGAAATACAAAGTCCTATTCCAGTAACCATGCGTTGGAATAAAAAATTGTTGTTGCCTGAATGCAGTTTCGTTGCTTCGTTGATGTTTTTTTTTTAAATATATATTTTTATCGTTTTAAGCAGCAAAAATAGACATTCATAGGATTCATAGACATTCACAGGCTGAGTTTTTGTGTGTGCCAGTTTAGTTGCCGATTTATTTACCGTTATAACAATCATGGAGTTACTTCTTGGGTACCACATGGTCACTTACTTGATCAGTTTGTTTTGTTATGTATCTCCAAACGTAATCCGGGGCCTTTTGTAATTTCACGTAATCAGATGCATTGTTATCTCAAAGTATCTTTTCAAGTCACGTTATTTTCTTCCGCCACAATCTACACGTAATTCCGAAGCTACAATTCAGACAAGGTCTTGGTCCAGTATTTATTTTCCAGAAACTTTGTAAATAGATACTGCAAAACTCATTGTGGAACTGTTTCCACAAGGTTCTGCATATCCCATCATAAACCATTTACAACTAGTATATGTTTGGTTACTCATTAAAATATTTTGTGAAAGTCTAATTAGAGAAATATTATTGTTTTGAAGAAAAGCAATTATATAGTATGGGCCGGTGGGACTTAACTAGATTCCAGCAGCAACAATATCAGGATATCACCGGGAATAATATCATATTAACAAAAATAAAATTTTATTTAAACGATACATCAGATTACTAGAAGTAACACAATATGAATTTATAGGGTTGTCTGCGATTGAGACGTCAACATAAAGATTTGATATTGATCGACTGAACGATGATAGAAAACAAATATCACTTCAACTACAATTACATGAACGTATGATACCATCAAATAGTTTTACAACTATGGTGCTATTTTCATCATTGGACGAAGTTTAAAATAGATGGTGACATAATATTTATTGATTCAACATTAAATCGAAATTTGCTCATAAAAAGTGCAAGACCTACTGGACAACAAAGAAGCATTTTCATGATAAAATCTATAACTTATAACTGAGCAACAAACACTAGATGGGTCATAGTGGATTAATGGATCCGGTAACACAATCAAGATCAGCATTAATAGTAATTTATCGAGTAAGACACTATTAGTGTCAACTGGGATCATGGCGAATAAAACGTAAGCACATACTTAAATATTCAGAGTCTGTTGACGTTAAAACACCAGATATGTATTGCTTTAATGTCAATGTAACAGAACCATCATCATTACCGTCAGTAAACGATCCAATCACGATACATATCACGCTCGATCGGAATGGTCCAGGTGATTATGGTAAACAACACGTGAGACAGAATTATTTTTAAACTCTGACATGATGAGATAGGCTGGTGTCAGCGCCTGCACGCATCACAGTTTCTTTAGATGGCGAGGTGATGCGCGGGCCCCTAGGAAATGATTGAGAAATATATGGCGATAATAATGATATATGATGAGATTTATACAGTATCCAGAGATGCTTTAGAAGTGTTTCTTGATTAGTTATTGACAAAATATATTGTAATTATCATGCGTGTCGTTCATTGTCAGCCTCCATCGTTTACATGTGAATCACCACATGAATGGTTCATCAACTATGTTAGCCACTATGAAGAAGGTATGTACAACCATCAATCACGGGATGACCAGCTATGCAGTCTGAAATCGTTAATTAGATCACATCGTGTCACAGTTCAGTGTGAAATACTGCATCTGAAACTTTTGGAGACCTTAATGTCAGAATTCTGGAAATTTTGGCGTCCTAATGATATAATAGTTGTTTCTAGGAAAAGTCGGTTTTTTACTTCAGCGTAAAGCATTTGAACTTCACAACCAAAACGTGCCTGAACAACTATTTATGTGATCTTATGAATCAACGAATACACGCGGACAAAATATACTTGTTGATATTCCAGGAACGGAGACTAAACGAACACTCGTTCTTAATGATACCGTCGAGGTTTTAGTAGAGGCTGTACAACAGGTGTTGTCGGTAAACCGATTTTGCTGGGATATGCAATAACAATTAATTCGTCTCAGGGATTAACACTATCAGATACCAAATTTTGGATTGCCGATGATGCATCATTCCCAAGTTCATCAGGTTCATATAAATACTTCACTGCTACTTTACTATTTAACATTGGTTGTTGTAACTGATCTGATGATTTCATCGTGGTATATATTTTGCGACATTGACTTTATGCACTTGATATTAATTCCACTTGCGACCTCGTTGTTAAACGCGGTTACCTCTTGAGATAGTCTCTCAACCCAATCACGAGATCTTTCCAGTAAACGTTCAGCGCTCCGTCCAGGAAATCTTGAGCATATTGATATCCAGATAGTCGTTGTGCAAGTGTTTGATTAACTCATTTAACGATTGCCAGATCGCGATGTATCGAGGTGTCTACACATCTGATTTTAACTTTATGTTCTTGTGCCAGCAAAGTTACTGCACCGAGAGATTGTTTGCCAGGATCAACTTTTAGCATTTGTGTCCATCGCTGTTGAGACTTCAGTTGCTTATTTATACCTTAACGGTTCAGCCTATTTCTATTTACTTCCATTGGGATTCGTTCTTGCTAACCTACTAGAGCGTTTTAATGAAGCGCTATAAACACATGTCGTGGATCAAAATCACCTTGCTGTGATGCTATCGGCCCTGTGAATAACCCTGCAACGTTACTCTGGACGCTGTCTGTGGTCATCTTCAACCACGACAGCACTGAATTACCGCTGCTATCCAAGAAAGGGATAAACAGCTGTTTTTCAATGAGTAATGGTGTCATTGTTGTCATCCATAACAAAAGTTGTATCATTTTCTTTTTACCATCATAAATACACTCAGGATGCCAGACTGTATCGTTGTCAGTGGATTTTCGAACTAGTACCATTATGTGTTTAGCAGCGAAAATAACTTTTCTGACATTTCTATAAAACCCAAAGATATGTGACAGCGATATTACACATGAAACATTTTCAATGTCACTGAAATTCGATCGATGAGCCGCGAAAATTGAGTTGAAATTTCATTCATTTATCCGACTGCATCACCAGCGCCGTTCATTGTTACGTTACAGTTCTCGTGGTGATAACTGGTGTCCTAGGCGATCATCACTGACAGAACGGTGGATCGTGAATAATCATCGGAATATAATGCAAGGCCGAATATCGTAGTGGCAACGTCGACATTTGCAAGACACAACAATGATATATGTGGCACTGTTAAACAACGCGATAACACCATTATTAACAAAACCAACTCGATTTCCTATTTCATGGGCTGTACCATCTGCGTTCAGAAGTTTCCCTTCGAGCTAAATATATGCTTCAGCGGAAAAGAAATACCTGCTTGTATTTTGCACGTGTAGCTCAATTCGTCCACGTGCGTCAGGTACACGTGAATCATTAGAATAATACTGATAATCACACACTGCTTCAACTTTGATGATCGGTGGGACCAATCGATCCGGACCAATTTACGCTTTTAGACATGCTATTAGTTTTCTGTTCCGGGGACTACTTATTGTTTTCAAGGTGATGGGACTCCAGATAATCGATTCAACTGCTTATTTAAAGCTTGATTTATTATTTTGCTGACATTTGGCGGCATCATTTTGGTGTTGGGCAGTTTTAATGGCTGTGGTTTTGGTCGCACTAGTCGTGCGAGTCTTTATTTGATCGTTGCGAATACATTATCAGCAATATCACCAATAGTGCCAATACCGTTAACACGAACAACTTCAATGGCTTCCATGCCTAATTGTTTTGCAATCAAGATATCTTATGGGGCCTTACTTCTAAATATATAAGTCCCTCTCCGTAGATCATTTATAAACTGGTAATCGAGAATTGATCATACTGACGTTTTCAGGTCCACGTTGGGAATTATGTATAATCATGTTATTTTATTATCGCTTACTGTAGTAATCGTCGATAATTTCATCGATTAGCACCCAATAGACCAAAATGATTATAAGTGCACCGCAAGTAATTGGGCCACTTAAATAAACATTTAATAAACTACATACAGATAAAATAGGATTTGTAGCTATTGCCTATATAAAAGATACATTTGAACACTACAAACACACACACACACACACACACACACACACACATACATACACACACACACATATATATATATATAATATATAATACATATATATATATATATATATATATATATATATATATATATATATATATATATATATATATATATATATATATATATATATATATATATATATATATATATTGTTACGTGTATAGGCACTAATAAACGGTGACGAAGAAAGAGTGAAAACAACAAGTTTTAAAAATTTAACAAATAATTTATTTCCTTGGAATAGATTGTAAAAATGGAGAAAAAACTTACAGTTTTAAGAAACAAATCTAAAAATATTTCAAGAAAAATCTACGAATTAAATTACAAAAGTCCTAGTAACGATCCAAGTTGGAGTCCTGTTGGAAAATCCAAGATGGAAGACGATGACTTCTGCTGAAATCTGTTTTGTGCTTATATAAGTTCCTTGTTGAAACAATATTTAACACTCCGGTGTTGGAAATATGAATACAAATTTAATATACTATCTTTGTTCAAGAATGCTATATGAGCACATATTTCCAGAGATACGAATTAATCCTTTAAAAACCAAGAGAACGGAAGAATTTCACTAAAATAAAGTTTATATCGTATCGCAAAAGAGTCACATTATCGTTTATGTCACGTACTCCTAACATGACCCTGACGAGAACCCATCATTTTTATTTTAATAATAAAAAGTTGTTTACTTCATAATTCACTAGTCCCATCTTGACCTTGACATGTTTACGTGGTGGCACTAACTTTTGAATCAAGGTCAAGATCTAGATCAACATTGCTTGTTTACCAAAGAATAATTCAGGAAAACCCATTTTCTTTAATAATAAAAAACACATCTCAAGTTCAACAAATTTACATTAAAATAGCATGTAATGAAGAAAAAGTATTTAAAACTAACAAACAATTAAATATATATATATTAAATCGGATATATGTAATTAAAAAAGGTACTAAAAACATGAACTCTCAAAGTTTCGCTACGCATAAACAGAAGGAGCCAACTATAGTTGTGTTTCGTGAAATTGGAAGAGTCTCGCATCACCACAGCTCTGTAAAAGCAGCAGGGAGGGCGAACATGCCAAACTAGAGCAAGTCTTTTTTGGAAAACTAAAGCTTCCAACGAAAATTAAAAGTATAGGTTAAATAACGTCAAACCGAAGGCTCTAACTGTCATAGAGTTTTACTTAGTGGGCTATTGTATTTTGTCCTCGGTGTTTTTCAAAATTTGTATGTTTACTCGCGTGACACTTTGTTTCCTTGCCTCTACCTCCGCTGATTTGACTTACATCATTATTATATATCAATAAAATGTCAGCAGATGCGGAGTCGTATACCACTAGATTAGTTCGATAACGGCTAGAAGGTATCCCAAACATTCTTTCAGTCAATGATTCTGTCAGACAAAAAAAAATACAACAGCGTCGAGAATCTCAGGTTGATTATGATAAACGTTCTCAACAAGTATTCAGACATGTTACTGAAACAACTAAACCTCTTGTTCCTCAACTTGAAAAGATAGCTGAAAAGGCGGAAGAAACCTCGAAACGTTTACATGTTCTTCCTGCACAAATGCCTCAACCAGCAAAAGCTGTTGCTAAAGAGAAAATAAATATTAAAGAAATAGTCGAAGAATTAAGTAATAAATTTAAAGAAGTTTTAAAAGTAATTGATAAAACCGATCAAAACGAATTTCCATTTCTTCCTGTTGCAGAATATGAAATGAGAAACGAATGTTGAAACCAGAGCACAGACAATATATTACCAGTATACGAAACTGGGCTGATGTTATGTATAACATTATAACAAACAGTGGTCGAATCGATACACAAAGTACATCATATAATGAATATGACACAGTGATATAATGATTATTAAAAAAGAACACTTAGAACAAGAAAGAGAAAAACGAACACAACAAAAGAAAAAACGAAAAGAGAAGAAAAGCAAGAGAAAGAACAAAAACAGCAGAAAACACGAGAAAGGAAATTAACAATCAGTTTAAAAATTACTTGATACGATTTTACTTGGAACTTATGAAAAAATTAAAAATATGAATGATGATGAATTAGCTGAATATACTCCTTGTGATTCTAATTATTCATCTGATATGGTATTATATTATCATGGACTTTATGAGGATGATTATCATAAGATGATCTTTAGAATGCGTCATAATAAAGGTGGTTTTAGTACGGATGATCCAGATTTTATTAAATTTAAAGAAAAAGTGGAGGACAAAGAAGAACGTGATGAAGAATTGTATGATTTTCCTGGCGCTACTAGAAGTGGCATTTCTGCTCAAGGAAGTGGTCTTATTGTTTGTATAGGTTAGAAATTCTGACTGGAGGAAAAGTGCAGGAAATAATTCTCCAGAAATTATCAATAAAGCAGCTGTTATTTGTCAACGATTATTTACAGGCGGAATCATGGATATTAATGTGTATCAATCTCTTATTGATGAAACTGCTGATGACCATCAAAATATTAAATAAATACACAAGACAAAAGTTGATCGTGCATAATGCTTAACGTTGACCCGTAATGGTCATAGTGATAAAGTCGCGATTACCGCTATACAAAGCGATATACTGTGTTAGACTCGGTGATGTTGTTCAAGGTTTGTATCAGAAGGATAGCTCACCAAGCAATACCGATTGCAAAACAATTAGGAATGAAAGCTATTGACGTTGTTCTTGTCAAGTTCCTGGTACTATTGGTAATATTGCCGATTAAGCGTTTTTAGCAATCAAAGATAGACAAGCATGCTTAATACGACGAAAACTACAGCAAGTAAAATTATCCAGCACTATATTATTGCCTGCATATGTCAACAACAACAAAAAATGATTCAAGCCACAAATCTGAAACTAGCAGAGTTTTCTGACGAATAAAAACAATACAACTGCAAATTTAATAGAGGGAAATGGTCTTCGTGTTAGACGATAACAATTATAATAAATGTTTAAACGTATATCCGATCCATCATTCAACATGGATGTGCCAAATCATTGTGGAAGAATTGAACTACAAGCTCAGGATGAAAGTAAATATTTCTTGTAAAAAATGTGGCTGGTTATACGCCATTTACAGAAAATTTGCGTGTTGGATGTTATTCACGATGGGATTATGGTATTGTTTGATAGCGCTGCAAATATGATTCATGGAAGAAATATTGACTCAATTCGGAAAGACGTCGACGTTGCTACAAGAATAACATGATTAGAGAGAAAGTTTGATGATTACATACGATCAGCTGGTTCATCAATGATGTTTGATAAAGATATTATCATCAATGCTGATCATGTTGAATATATTAAATTACGGATAACTGAAGGTACTGCAATTGCACAACCCATGATTTTGGACATGCTGTTAAAACATCTGCTAATAATGATGTTATATGAAATGTTATTGCAAAGTACAATTTAGGAATTGCAACACGTGCAGCAATGTTGTTATGATGACGTAGAAGATTTGTATGTGCAATTCCACTGTCTCATACTTTTTGGCATACTTTTTGGCTTTTCTAACAATGTTAGAAAGGTTATTTTTAGGGCTAAACATACAGTTGAACTTGTAAGAAAAGGTGATGATAATAACGCAATCTGCGGGGCGTTGGTGTTGCTGATGCTGGTAAAGTAAATATAACAAAACTGTCGCTGTGGATGCCTGTAATGACTCCATCGACTGCTGAAGAACACGGAATACTTGATTTTATGAATCAAGGTGTTAAATTAACATTGTCATGATTAACAGTGACCACAGACAGTATTCAAAGCACCGTTCGAGGTTTATTTACATATCATATAGCGTCACAACATGGTGTTTTATGCTCCACGACATGTTTTCATTGCTTGTCAGCAGACGACTCGATTAACCATTCAAGAACATAGTCATATATCATTTGACCAGCTCAGAGTTACCGAGGTTTCTTTAAGAATAAATGGTCAACAAGAACTAGCTGGGATATATTGTTAGATAATACCACAAACCATGTTGTACGAGCTTATAATCGTTCGATGATATCTATTAGACGTGATCAGAATATAGATACTTGTTTACAAATATCACACTTAAAATTTGCAAAATTATTTTTTATTACTTTTCGCTTAAGTATCTTGATTTAACATGACAAAGTATCATTGATTTGCATTTTCAAGCCGGCGTAAATGACGTACCAGCTGATAGTTATAGAGCAATCGCTTTTAAACTCAATGATAAATCGATGTTACTTGAAGGAGTCGTCGGAGGAATGAGTCTTTGTTGCACCAGTGGAAAATATATAATATTTTCTGAATATGTAATTAAATCATTCATGATATTATAATATCATATAGTCACATTAAGGTCATCTTGACTCCTGGTCAGGTAACAAAGCTAAAAGAAAATCTTGCAATTAAATGCGGAACAAAAATAGCATTGAAGAAAGATCAAATTTCTAGTGGTGGTCCAAACAAAATTATCTTTAACCAAAATTCAGCTTAAGAATTTTACAGTTCCATTAAATATTCAATATAAACAAGTAGGATATTTCCACTTCTTGCAGTTATAACAGCGGTAATTGCATCACGTATCTAAAAACCGCTGCGTTAGATGATTTCGGAACCCGTGCTTAAACGACATTAACGAAAGATCTAAACGAAGTGGTTGTATTTCAAGATTAGCAAGGAAGAATACAAACTTGTAATGTTTCATTAAAAGATATTATAGTCAGAATTAATGGAGTAACCGAAAACAGCATAGCTATGTTTGAAAGTAATGGAAACATTACTCCGCTGTTGTTTTGTCAACTGTATTGGATAATATTCGCAATCGAGCACAAAGATCAGGTGATAAAACCAGTCAGGTTCTCTCAATATAACTAAATATAAAATTACTGGTCTTGGTGACCCAGAATCTAGCAATGACGCTGTAAGGACGAAATGCGTCGATGACAGACTTTCCAATGATGAACTCGTTAACGCAATGAATAATGAAGTAATCAGTCATAGATCTAATTATACTGCCCCCATAAACACGCTATTGACATCTCGTAGAAACGTGAACAGAAACATTAATGAGTTCTGGAAAGTACAGTGGTTATCGACATTTAGCTTTTTGACACAAAAAAGATCATCGACGTATACGGTAGCGTCTGGATCAGTATTGTGGTCACCGCCTAATAATTTTTTTAACCATGATGTTGATGAGTATACTGCAAAAGAAAGAAATGTAATCTCAGACGTGAAGTTGTCGTTGACATAATTGTATATTCAGACTCTGTTGTTATCGCTGGCCCCTACGATATATATGTATATATGCCTAACTCATAATATAGATAAGTTTAAGAGATTATTGTCAAGGAATTGTATAAACACTTTTATTTATTTATTAAATTCGTGAACTAGAGTTTCGTTTTTGGAGTACATCGATAATTGAATGTATATTGTTTCGTATTTCAAAATAGTGATTTCGGTTAATCATATGCCGCACGTGCGAGATGAACCGAATGCAATATCTACGTATAAATACCTCACCGCATGTAAAGTCTTTACATTACGGAACGTTTTGTCAATCGGCGGTCTACTATAAGGATTCACACATCTCCAGCTGTTAAAGTATGTAAAGTTAAATCATTTCTCATATATACGATAAACCACGTCAAGGTTTGCATGTTTTGTAGCTGTGGATTACAGAGAATAATACACATTTATATTCTTTATTACGACTTAGCGAATGATTCATATTAGTAAAATAAGTCTACATTAGTAAGAAATATTTAGTAGTTTAGTTTTATTTTTGACCTTGTTGATTTGCAATTATTGTCCTTGTAATATTATCTGTATAGCTTACCGGGGATAACGTTTATATGCCCGTGTCATATATATATATATATATATATATATATATATATATATATATATATATATATATATATATATATATACATAGTACACAGTATTGGATATGTTTTCAGCTGTCCAGTATCTGGAGTGCCAATGTGTCTGGGATGTCCATTGTCCGGTATTGTCCAGTGTTTCCAGTGTCTGGAATGTTCAGTCTCTGGAGTTTCCCAAACTGTATAGCTTTACATTATATGGAGTGTCCCAGCTGTAGAGCTTTCCCGTATCGTGAGTGTCTGGAATGTCCAGTATTTGGTGATAACCAACATCTGGAGTGTCCAGTTACTGAGGTGTCTGGTGTTTCCGGTGTTGTCTTGTGTTATCCATAGTCTAGTGTCCGGAGCGTCTGGAAAGTGTAGAGATGTCTGGGGTGTCCAGAGTGACTCGAGGGACAAGAGCATTCCAAGTATCGGAGTGATCGAGGTCTATGTGGTACAAGCTGTAAAGCCATCCACAGAAATTATTCGTAGCAGCTGTGGAGCTGAAATAGAGTGTTCTGACGACGGAGTGTATCTCCTTGCTTGTAATATAGTAGCTGTGGGCTAAATTTTGTAGTTCGTAAACTCCATTGTATCTTTCAGGACTGTAAAGATAAGTTATATATCTGCCCTGTTTCATTTGCATAATTTCACTATGACTGAATTCATTTTACTACAAAATTTTACATTTGTTTGCTTGCTGAATAAACTATATCGATATTTCCGTTTTTAGTCACTGTGAATCATTCACGCCTTGTGTTTGTCTTTTGTAGAATAATTTGTTTATATTTTTCTTTATTACATTTTTTGCGTTATTATGTTAATAATCATATTTGGATTAAATGTACACGCACGTATTCATTATTCAATTAATTCATTATTAAACATTTCATTTACATCAAAGTGTTATGTTGTGAATCCGAAAATCCCACCCGGTTGTTTTGTTACAATTATCTAGAATCGAGCTTTCTAAATCCAGATTCGATCTTGACAGAATATCCCCTGACTTGCCAAGGTGCGCTCTGGTTGATCCGACGATTAAATCATTGATGAATTCAGGATTTTAGCAACGATTGCGCATCTCATGTATGGTCGACTTTAAGAAGTATTAACAATAAATATGCTATGAATAATACAATGAACAATGATCGAACGGCGATAATTATTAATTATCTCGACAATCAAAGATATTTGTTAAGATTAGAGTTGATTAGGGAAGTAAATGATATTCGGATTACCAGTAACAAACGTGATCCTGTCCTTCATAATTGAAAATTGCCGTATTTAAGTCAACATTCTAAACCAAGAATATTGACTGGTATTGACAAACCGTATTATTACCAAGCATATCATGCATTTTATCCGATGAATGATAAGCCTAGCACTAATAATCTAAAGCCAAGGAAACTTTTGAAAATAAGCTGAGGAGCCGAGCGAATTGCAGAACACTTCACAAAAGCAATACTTGAAATGACCTAACAAATCTACGACGTGAATAATACGCAAATGGGCTGAATCAGTAAAGGATAAATGAGCTATAATTAATGATGTCGCTAAGTTACAATAAAACGCTAAAATTCCCAATAACAGTAACAGCAATCACATAATTATTAGACGGGACATTATATTTATCGATAAGAGCTCTCATAAATATCGTTGATCATAATGCCCATGCTCGAACATCTGTATTGACATTATGTAACTTTAGAACGGTAATTGTAGTAGCAAAATAAGTATTAAAAAAAATAATCATGTATCAATATGGTTATTTCAAAGTTCCGATGATGTAAACTACAATCAAATTATACAGCCTAGCGGATACATTTATTGACCAGAATCTATCCACGAAGAAAGGACAATATTGAGTTGGAATACATTGACTCTGACGTTGTCAGGACTGAATTATTACTGAATAATTATTTTACAGTTCCATCAGTCGCAGCTCATTTCGCTAGAGACAAAACGTCATGGAAGCCAACTCGATTTGATTTTCTCGATAATATAATATCGAGTTGTGTCGTATACAGACACGGGGGTTGTGGAATAGAAGATACGTCTATACAAATATGATGTCACTCGTTATGTTTGTGTGTTATTCTTGGAATGGGAGATTATTTGAAATATTTTGAGCGATTTGAACATCCAACACATAAGATGACCGGAGTTGCGATAAACGGAATGTTACTTGATTTTGACTTGACTGGGTTTGCTTGTATCGAGTCATTCGAGTGTGTCAAAGATCTTCATTGTACCCAAGGAGGATCATATGATCATAAACAACAATGTACAAATATAATGAAAGATGATGCTGAACTAGATTTTATAATTGCTGATACAACGAAAATAAATAAGTCGACGTAATGTTAATTTATCAGATGGAACTAAATTAGGGACAATTGTGTTATACTGATGGTGCGCCAGCCAGTTTAATCATTTAATATTTTCAATGCTCGCGTAAGTTTCGATAAATTTATTATCGATGGTGAACATATTTACTAAATTTGCCGTTAGTCTCCACATAATTCATTCTATATCGATACACAATACAGGGTTGTTAAAACATGGGGCGAATGGAGAATAAAACAATACAAGATTAATCTGAATCCGCCGACGTTGAAATAAAATACATTTATTACAAAAATAATAAAATCTCAAATTTTCATAAGCACCATTCTTATGTGATATGGTGACCAAACATAGACTAAACCGACCAGGAGGTTCTGGTAAAACGAATTGAGTAACTTAATTATATTGCAGAGTTGATCAAATGGCTAGACATATATTCAAAGGATTATTATTTGGGATGAGATATGCACAGTGTCTCTAGAAACGTTAAAAATATTTCTTAATTGGTTATTTTTGAAAAATACGGCAGTGGTCATGTGTGGAGATCATGGTCAACCACCGCCATTTGTTGGATTGTCTCCGCACGAATCGCTAAAAACGTTTTTAGATTATTATCAGGATATAACTAATGATTGTAAAGCGCTTGATCCAGAATTAAGAAAAAAGTTTAAAAAAATTAATCAGATTACAACCGAATAAAATTCAATGTGAAATAAGGCGTGAGATAATTTCAGAAACTCCTATAAATAAAACTTGGAGTTTATGGAGACCAAATGATTTGTTATAGTTACAAGTAGAAATACATTTCCTGATACACTTCAGCAGAAATTATTTCATTTACATAAGGAAAAGATTTTAGAATTCCCAATACCATAGTGTTATTGACCGGCAGATACGCGACGACAAGATATCGACGTTGATATACCAGGTTCGTCAACGAAATACAATCTTGTATTAAATTATATTGTTTTAGTTGACGTCAGTGTTCTTACGAGCACGTTAAATCACCGTGTACGTTAGGATACGCAATCAGGATCCATTCATCACAAGGATCAACCATCTCTGATACAGTTGGTAGGATCGATGATGATCGTATCAAATGGTCAATCTTAGTTTATCTCGCAGTGTCACGAGTCAGAAGAATATATCAGTTACGTAGGGTGATGATAGACTGCACAGAAAATAATAATCAAACTGCTGCTGACAATGACGATGATATAGTAAGAACAAAATTACTTTTAAACAATGTAATAAAATGTAAACACAGTAATGTTGTGCCCCTTGTCTAAAGACAATGATTCAAATAATAATCCAAGAATATTTACCGTACATAGAATTAATAGTAGTCTTGGTCACACAGGTGATGATGACCTATCTTGAATGTACTCGACTTCGCTGTGCTAGTGTACGATAGTGACCGCAGTAGTAATTGTGTATCTTTAGGAAGTACTTGCAATTGTTCACGTACAAATCCCCGTTGAGGAGCAGTTGAATCTAATCTGTATATTGCAGGTCTACCCGTGGATCTTACTAGTTACACTCCAAATAAGATCAGTCACTCATTTGTTTACCACCTTTAAGTTCACCGGCTTCATATACATATGATACAGTGACACCACTGGTTGTTTTGAAAAGCCATGTCATTGTATTGGTATATTTGTTATGATACTATCGCTACGATGTCTGCAGTGTGGCACTTTAATGTGATGGATTACAAAACTACCCAGTCACATTATCCTGAAACAAGGCAGACCTGTCCTAACACTAACCTCTTAATGCCGAGTGCCAAACGAGGCAGATGCTAGTAAAACAAAATTATAAGTCTTTGGTATGACTCAGCCGGGAATCGAGCCACGATGTACCGCATCCGAGGCGGGCGCTCCAACTACTAGGCCACCGGAGCGGTAAGCCATCAAACCTATACCAATCAAACCTCACTATGGCATAACCTATCTAACCTATAACAATCTAACCGTACTATGCAATAAAAGGGAAACCCACGAGCTAACCCTAATTATAACATATTTCTCTATTAGGTAAAACAAGTAGCACATATATGAGACCGGGAACCTGTTAACAGAATGAATAATAAGCGTAGATAACACAAGGTCATGTCACTTGTATCTACTCCAAGTGAACAGGCATGTGGGGAAGCCCATGAAAATCTATATATGGACAAAGAAACAAAAACATATAGGATACATAAACATAATACTAGCAAATGTTTCTTTAATAGATAACAGCGGACACAACTATATATATATATATATATATATATATATATATATATATATATATATATATATATATATATATATATATATATATATATATATATATATATATATATATAGTTGTTATATATATATAGTTGTTATATATATTATATATATATATATTGTTACGGCTATTGGATTTAAATTATTTATTTTGTCAAATCCAGATTTGTCATTTAGGGTTTAATATTCATTAATTGGGAAATTATTCTGGAAAGTTCAGGCTGACCTAGACTCTAGCTGTAAACACAGGTTGACCTTGGCTTGTTGACCTCATTTCTGACCCTTCTTTAGAGAGTGTAAACAAGCCTTGGAAATGATTGACTAGATCCAAAAATATCTTTTTATTTTTAGTAATTAGTGGCTGTTTTTCTGGATCATTTTATTATTACGTGACTTGGTGAAGGTAGTTTCTTTCTTTGACTTTCCAGAAAATCACGTGATCCCTTGTTTACATTAGAAAACGGGTATTTAAATCATTGTACTAGGAGAGAGATTCAGTAGAATCTGGGCTTTAAAAATTAATAGTTGTGTTTTTGTTTGAGTTCTAATTTTAATTACCTAGTACTGGACATTGTGTCAATTCATTGAAGCAAGAGGATTTATTTATTTATTTGGAGGAGAAAACATGTGCTCATAATTTCATTTGGATGATAATAAAACAAGAACTGCATCACGTGACATTGTCGCCATTTTGGATTACATCGTCAAGATTCGAACCTGGAACTATTAGAACATTTATTTATCAGGACTCTTGCAATTCCATTAGTGGATTATTTTTGTGAATTCTATATTGGATTAATGTTGGATTTGATTCTCTAAAACCGTAAGTTTATTTACTTTATGAAAATAATTGTACTTAATAAATTCATTGTTCAAGTTATACAAGCTTGTTAGTTTTCACTCTTTCTGTGTTGCTGCTTATTCGTGCCTAAGCACGTAACAATATATATGTGCGTGTGTGTGTGTGTGTGCGTGTGTGTGTGTGTTTTTTGGAATTTTGGCTTTTTATTTATTTCAAGCTTTTGGAATGACGAGGTGTAAAATTATACCCGAAACAAATAACAGCACAGTACATAAATAAAGAGATAATTCTGTACTTTATATCGAACTGGAAAGTACCCTAGGAACAAATTGTCAAGAATGAGATATCAAAAAATAAATGCAAAAGAAATACAAAGAGTAGGTTTCTTGTCATCTTTTGATTTTGATAGAATATATAAAAATATCACACTCTTAAGCTACATTTACAAGATGAAATTATCCAAACTTTGCTTAACTTAAGAAATTTAAACCATACTTAAATAGCGACATTTTTGTTTCTCCACAAAAAAAAAGACAACCAGGGAGAATATTACACAGTAGACATCCTCACACAAAAATAAATAGCATACGAACGCTATAGCAAATATACATATAGTACACACAGGACCGTATGAGATCCTTGGAAAAGATCACTCACAACATTATGTTAAGGGAATCCGAAAAGGATGGCGATCCAACTGAGAGAAGCCAGTCATCATGAGGGAAAATCTCCGAATTCAAACATGTATACCTCAAAATTTGTTTTGTTCGCAACACAACACAAGCAAACTATAGCCGGATGCACCGAACCATAAAAAAAAAACTTTTCTTTGATTTTAGGCGGGAAGTGGGGCTGGGGCTGTACATTGTCCCACCCACCCATAATTTGCACGAGATAGGCAGGAGGGCCCTCAAACATATCCATGCAAGAATGAGAGAAAATTATATTCAGGACATACAAAACAGAAAACCACATATTAAGTTTTCCCCCATACATTATTAGTTTTGTTAGAATACACAAATATTCCTAAATCTATGGAAACTTAATAAGAAAACTAAATTTAAAAAAAAAATGAAATAATAAGGATATTATCTATTTTCTCTCTTTTCATATATTATAAATAATTCAACAAGCAGACAACATTGGGAATGATTTGAAACAACAGCGGTCCTAAGAAAACATACGCAAATTATAGCATAATACACATAGATAACGCAGGACTGTATGACATATCTGGCCTAGATCACAAAACTAATAAAGGGAAAGAAATCCGCCATACATTGAGGTATTTGGTCGGGCGTAAAACCCACATAAACTGAGAAGAACTACCCTGGGTTTCTAAAGAAGCTCTGAATAAAAAAAATATATTAAATTCTTTTTTGTTCTAAATTTTATTTTAACTTTAACACAACACTACATACCATAGGGTGTGACACATATACATAAAACCTCTTATTCGGCACTTGAGGGAGGCTGGGGGAGGGGCAATTGGAGACCAAGTTGTAAGATTATATCATCTTGCCTTCGTTTCGCTTTTTTACGTTCAAACGTTACATTCATTTTCTTTAGCTTTTTGCAGTAACGCTTGATGTGTTGTTCGCTTTAAGCTCACTGTATACAGCTTGGGCAGAGAAACAAACGGACGGTTTTTTTATTTTGATTTTATTTGCTTGAGCTATTATATTTCTATTCAACATTGTGTTGTGTCACCTGACACCTTTATATATGCTTTGAGATTTTTTTTGCTTTGTTTGCTTTGTAAAACGCTATATCGCAAACAAATTTTGAGGTAAATGGATTTTCTGTCCACCCTGACCATTTTGGAAAGACATTTTTCCACTGTGTTTTCGACAAGCATCCCTACCAAACTTAAATTTGACATTTTCATAAAAGTCATTTTCCAGGAGCGTACTTGTATACATAGGTTTTTGTAAAAATAATGTCGGTATTGACCGCCTAAAAAGAGAAGATAATACGGTACTCAGTTGAATGACACATCTGTTGAAACATGAGCAATAAATTATTCAATCCATGGCTATGGAAGGAAAATTACTGAACACGATTTTCAGTTTTATATATATAAATATATATATATATATATATATATATATATATATATATATATATATATATATATATATATATATATATATATATATTTGCTGCATTGGCAATATAAACACAACGTATTCAAATGGTCAAAACGTTTTTGTAATATAGTTTTGTCATTAATATTTAGTGTAGTATTTTATTTTGACTAGATCAAAATCAAATTTAGTAAAAAAAAAAAAAAAAAACATCAGACAGTATCTAAAATGTTTCTGAAATGCCCCTCAGCTCGCGTTCTCGTTATAGATAAATATTTAGTCGTCACTGACAGAAAACCGATTTTGTTTAACGTTATTCAACACGTAACGGAATTATCGAAACTTATTTATGCTGACATATTGTTGCCTTCAGATAACGCCGGCACATAGACGTCATGTGTGATAATATTTTGACATCTTTTTTCATGATGCTCTTAACCGCATTTTCCGAATTGTCTAGAAACGTCAAGAAGTATATATATATGATCTTATTCCGATGCCCATCATTTACAAGTATTATTGTTCTTCGCGTCATCTTACCTACTCGGTGGATTGCTTTCCTTACGAGTGCATAGAGAGAAATCAAAGGTTACCCGTATCACAAACATGTCCTTATAGACATTTGATATCCTGATTTCATTGCGCGGCTTGACTTGGTTACCATTTGTAGTCTTGTTTTTGCTATGACTCGTTGGTTTTTAAATAAATAACAGAAACTAGCGACAACCAACTCGTTTTGTAATTTTAAACAAATAATTCATTCCTATAGAAAACAAACTGAACATTTAAAAACGAAATTACCGTATCGTGAATTAAATTCCAAGCGGCCGTACAAGGTTACAATATAGAGTGTGTTGAAGCGCCTGTCGCCTCATATTTTCTAGTGTACCAGTGGCCTGTATTGCTGAAATTTTCTAATAATATAATCCAAACATGTTCTTGTTTGATTCCAAGAATATACAGCAGTTTGTATTTCCAGCGAATATTAATTGAAAAGGTAAATTCACCCAAATAAAATTCTGATCACAAAAAGGACTGATTCTACATTCAAAGTTGTCATTAATTTTATGATTTTTCAAGTTGAAATCTGATGGAGCAGCAGAAGGGGCGAATCAGACAACATTTTTAGACAAGTTTTCACTGAAATCACGCTTAAAAACAATGAAACCAATGACATCAGGGCCCAAATGTGTGTGTGAATCATGGATTAGGTCCCCAAAAAAATATGAAAAAATCAATGAAATTAATGAAATCCTCCATCGATTTTTTGGGAAAAAGGGACTACAACATCGTTGTCACTCACCCCTTCTGCTGCTATGGGTTAACCGAATATTTGATCCAGTCCGATACGATATCGTGTTCGAGGGTCATGTAAATTTATTGTTACAAATCCGTGTGGGGTAGACTGAGCATGACTAAAGAAATTTCTAAATTGATTGAAGTCCATATCAGAACACCATGTCTGCCAAATATTTCGTAGCGTATGTGTATCAACGCCGTTGAATACAGCAAGCATATTACAGTTATCTCTAATCACTTTTGGAATCTGAGTGTAGCGTTGAGTGACATAAATCACATCAGTGTTTTTATGCCTGCCTCGGGAAAATATTCTAGCAGGATTTTTTTGATTATCTAACATGACATCGTCGTATACAACTAAATTGTTGATACTTCCATCGAGGTCATTCACGGATGGCGCCTCGTCAATATCGGTTATAAATTCAATAACATCCTCGCCAGCAATCTCTGAAGCGTTTTCATTAAAATCTTTTAGCACTTCATAGCATCGTTGATCGTCTACGCTAGGGGCAATTAAATACAACTTATCCCACTTCATCCATCTCATTATTAAATTGAGCAACAATTGCGTTTTACCGGATCCAGATGGCCCGATTATAATTGCGCGGATAGAGTTTGGTAGCGCTGCATGATGCTTAACTGGTTCTCTTGTTTTAGTCGCTGAAAAATCAATTATATTCATATCTCTATACATAAATTATGGATCTATATTGCGTGAAGTGTAAGGCGCGTACTGGCACAGATGACTTGACGACGATTACAACTAAAAATAACCGATCAGCGCTTTCTGGTAAATGCGTACAGTGTAGTACAAAGAAATTTAGATTTGTTTCTAAACCCAAGGAACCCAAGGAACCTTTAAAAAAAAACGAGGAGGTGATATCGCTGCCAAATTAGCAAAACACCCTGGAACCCCATGGTCAAAATACCCTGGAGAAAAGCACCTTCCAGGATATAGCTACTGTGGACCGGGAACAAGACTTGATATCAGACTCAATGATCAAAATCAGCCCCGACCCGGTGAGGAACCAATAAACGCTATTGATAAGGCCTGTCACCTTCATGATGTATCTTATAAAAGCAGTAATCTGCAGCACAGGCATCTAGCAGATGTGAAATTAATTCATGCGTTGAATTCTATCACTGATAAATCCTTCAAAGAAAAATTGGCTTCATTTTTGATAAAATCGGCAATGAAAAGTAAATTGATGTTAGGTGCTGGTAATTAATAGCAACATGGAATCTATTTACTATTCCCCAAGAGGATACTGGAAGGGTAACGCTGCAATCAGTAAACTCGCTAGCGCCGCAAAAGTGAAAAAAACCACTGCGGCTCATTGGTTATCCAAACAGGCACTATGGCAAATTTATCTACCACCGCCTAAACAAATTCAATTCTCACATTTTGATGTAACCGGACCCAATGAAGTTCATCAGGCTGATATATTATTTCTGCCACATGATCGTGGTTACAAATATGCGTTAACTGTAGTTGATATTGCAAGTCGATACAAAGAAGCAGAACCGTTAAAAACAAAATCGGCCACTGAAGTCGCTTCTGCATTTGAAAGGATTTATCGAAGGAGCCCTCTGCACTGGCCAAATCTGTTACAAGTTGACCCGGGCAAGGAATTTCAGGGTGCAGTGTTATCTACAATGAAATATCACAATGTCGCTATCAGACGAGGGCATACTGCACTGCATCGTGATCAGGCCATTGTAGAACGGTTTAATAAAACCCTTGCTGAGCGGTTATTTGGATATCAATATGCAAAAGAATTCATCCAAGAAAAAAGATCCCGTGAATGGGTTAAGAGATTACCAGGTGTAGTTACCGCACTGAATAACGAGATTACTAGAACCATCAACATGAAACCTATCAACGCGATTAAAAAGAAGTCGATACCTGAAAAACCACAAAAAGATTTCAAAGAACCAATTCTTGGTAGTAATGTCATTGTGAGGTACTTATACGAACCAGGAGAGCTTGAAGGGGATAGAAAAAGGGCTACTGATCCTATTTGGAGCGTCACTACGCATAAGATATCTAGTATAACACGATCTACGGGTAGACCTCCAATCTATAAACTGGATTCAACTGCCCCTCAGCGTGGGTTTACTAGACAACAACTACAAGTAATTCCTGACGATACTCAATTACCACCGCATGGGCTTAACTAGCACCCTTGCGTCTATTGCACTTAAGACAAGTCAACATCACATTATTTCTGACATGACCGAGATTGTTATTTTTTCTGTCAACGGTGAATTGGCGAGGATCCTTATCCGAATACTGCCAACGCATTATACAATTGCAACTCGCGCAGTGATTATTCTGTTGTTTCTTCAAAGTGATTATTAATTCAGCATCAATATCAAATTCTCGTTGTTTTTTTTTTGTCCTGTTGTTTGTAACCGGAGAGTTTTTTATCAATAATATCATTATCGTCACCAATGATTTCATCATCGCCAATGATTTCATCATCGAAGACAATTCTTCGAAGTTGATTTATTTTTCGTACTCTGGATACTGAAAGATAGACTAAATTTGACCATTCTATGCGATTATCTACCATCCAAACATTTGTATCCGATATAGTCAATCCCTGTGAAGAGTGTATCGTCGCTGCGTATCCTAGCGTCCATGGGGATTTATTAGCACGCAATGCATCTTCAACAACATTGATATCAACCAGCACAATATCATTTAATACGAGAATCTTCTTTTCACGCCCTGACTCTGTCAGGCCTGGAATATCAACTTCAATATTCTGTTTTCGCGTATCCGATGGCCTATAACATAACGGTACTGGAAGTGTTGCAAATTTTTGTTTATGCAATTCAAATAACTTCATCTGAAGTGTATCCCTGACTATTTTTCTACTTGCAATGATTAAATCATTTGGTCTCCACGCTTCCCAAAACTCATTCATGGGAGTTTCCGAAATTATTTCACGGGCTATTTCACACTGGATTCTATCCGGTTGTAATCTAATTAATTTCTTAAACTCTTTTAATTCATTATCAAGTGATCTATGATCAGCATCAATTTCTTCATAATAGTCTACAAAACCCTTTAGCCATTCATGGGGGGATGCACCGACAAATGGTGGTGGTTGGCCGTGATCCCCGCACATGACGACTTTTGTATTCTTCAATAACAACCACTCAAGAAATATTTTTAAGACATCTTCGGACACTGTGTCTATTTCATCCCAAATGATAATTTCAGGAATAAATTTCTCTCCCATGCGCTCAGGAGTCCATTTATCTCCCTTCCATCGGAAAAAGCTGTGATAAGTGCAAGCATTTACCCCTCTCTGTATCATTTCTCTTGCAAGTCTGTGAGTCGGTGTTAGTACAATCATGTTTGGATTTTTCCCACGAAATAACTCAATTGCCCGGGTTGTTTTTCCTGACCCACCACAGCCGTTTAAATAAACTGTTTTATACAGGCATATTGGATCAGAAATCGGTGGTGCACTAGAAAATTCTGAACACTGATTGCTTTCTAAGTAATTATTTTCAATGGTAACATCTGCTGATGGAATATAATCATGAATCATTTCTTTCTTAATTCTCCATGATCCCCATTTCTCGTTGCCAGTAGCCTTAAAATCAGCCATTTTGCTATTTATGTAAAATGAATCAGTAGCAACTCTAACTGCGGTGGTAGGAAATCTATTGATCATTGAAAACAGATTGATAGAAGCATAACCGAGCATAGAAGCTCTCAAATGTGTGTACTGCGGATGGTATCCATCATTGTAGGTAACAATTGTACCCAATTTGGTTCCATCGGACAGAAATGCGTCCTTACGATTGACATATAGGCCCTTATTCGTTAGATCCGCCATTACAAAATCGTATTCAGCGTTGTCTATAATCAATCGTGAAGAATATTTCGTATTATCATCTTTGCCACCTTGGGTAAATTTACCGATTATTCTTCGTCCAAGATTTTTTGCTTCATTGTTTCTGATTTCAAATAACTGTCTGGACCAATCCATGATTTGTTGTTCATTAAAATCAGGAAACAGTTTTCGCTCTTCGCTAATTATTTTTTCTAGATCAGGTTGTGGTAACCAGACTGATTTCTGTGCTCGATAGGATATAATTGCTTCACTGACAATTAATGATTTTAACATCTTACAATCAAGCATATACCGTAATAACACTATTGGCATCCAGTGTTTTTCAGACATGTGTTTACCAATCCAAAGATAACTACACGGATGAAGTCCTTCAGCCATTTCAAATGATACCACACAAGCGAATCCGGTTAAATCAAAATCAGGAAGTGGTCCATTAATAGCAACACGGATCATTTCGTGTGTAGGGTGTCCAAATCGTTTGAAATATTTCTCGCATTCTCCATACCCAAGAAAACTTCCTGGATAACACGCAATCATATCAACGGAAATAACGGTATCAGCGGTGTATTTTGTGTTCCATAATCCTCCATGGCTGTATTCAAGACAGGACAATTTGACATCTGATAAGAACTCACTTCGTGTTGGTTTCCACGCGTTTTTCTTTCTAGCAAAATGTGCTGCAATGGATGGTACTGTGAAACAGTTTGCTAATAATTGATCTTCGATTCCTCCCTCAGAAAACTCACTAGCTAGTTGTTTCATTTGATTCTGCAGTTCTTCAGTACGGTATAATTCTCCGCTAGGCCTTACAAACTGATCAAATCTGCATTCCTCGTCTGAATTACTATGAAATAGCCACGCTGACACAGGATCGTTTTTACTCAAATGGTAAATAGCATCAAATAATTTCTGCTCTGAAAAAAACTCTTCGGTTTGGGATAGATATTTTACGGTTCTTTCCCGTGGGAATATTGTTACTGCAGATGACCACGCGTGCGCGTTATGATCAATAATTTCAATGGGGGCTCCCTGTGATTTATATTTCGATTCGTATAATACTTCTCCGGTGATTGTCCTTACCGATATTGGAAATCTTAATGATTTTTCTAATTTAGTTATATCCTGAATTGTTGCTCCATGCTCTTTTACCGTGAACTCCCACTCGGTTATTTTTTTTCGTCTTAGATCAGTTAGTTTATTTCCCCGGGACGCATTTGTGAAGTGTTCTATTATTCGTTCTGCTACACAATTGAGGCCTGTCGAATATTTCATGGGTGCTAGTTTTGAAATATCAGGTTTTTCATTGAGCGGAGAGATCCCGTAAACAACTGCTGTGACAGGATAAGATCTTTCGTAGTAGGGTTTATCAATTCCAGTCAAAATTCCCGGTTTGGAATCCTGGTTCACGGTGACAGTTTTTTTGCCCTTGAGAATGGGTTCAAATTTATCCTTAATAATCCATTTGCCATTCTCACGGATAATGAATTTGATTCGGAAAAAATGACTTTTTTCCCCAACACGTGAAATGATCACTGCTGCCTTTTCATCATTCATGGTAGCGTCAACAACACCATCAATTCGAAATGTTGACCAACAATAAGATGCTCCATCACGCTTGAATTCATTAAAACAGTCTCTGATGGGTTTATCAAGAATTTTATTCTTGGGTGTATTAGAAACTATATCAAGATTGAATTGAGCATCCTTCCATGATGATCTCATGTTTCCGTCTCTTGGACGTTTGTTACGTTTTTTGGGTCTATCGCGATTAAATCTAGGATTGATTTTCAATAATCTCTTAAACTCTTTCATGTTTCCGTCTATTGGGCGTTTTGGACGTTTTTTGGGTTTATCGATATTAAATTTAGGGTTAATTTTCAATAATCTCTTAAACTCTTTCATGTTTCCGTCTCTTGGACGTTTGTTACGTTTGTTTCCGTCTATTGGACGTTTTTGGGGTTTATCGAGATTAAATCTAGGATTGATTTTTAATAATCTCTTAAACTCTTTCATGTTTCCGTCTCTTGGACGTTTTTGACGTTTTTTTGGTCTATCGAGATTAAATCTAGGATTGATTTTCAATAATCTCTTGAACTCTCTATCAGCATTGAATTTAGCATTTTTCGAAGTCAATCTCTTGAACTCCTTCATGCTATATAAAAAACAAACATTTAAATGAAAGTTTTATGTATAATGAATCACTGCAAATGGCTCATGATGGGAAATGTAAGCCCGTGTAACAAATCATGCAGAAAAAATGAATACTGTAGGTATCATATGCAAAGTTTTCGACGTGGAAGTCTTGGTCCGTTACCCTGTATTCGATGTGGGGTTGGGGTTAAGGGAAGATCACAATTGTGTATTGATTGTGGTGGTAAGCGATATAGGGAATTGAAGCGTTATTATGATAAAAGAATAAAAAATGGACAATCCATCAGAAATTATGACCCTGAAAAAGCCCTTGACCCTGACAACATCAAGGATAAAATCATAAGAACCCCGCAAGACTATATCGAAAGATTTTCCAGTGATGTAATTATTGAACCAAACACTGAATTAGACAAACAATAGAATAGTATATATGAACCAAGAATTCAGACCACATCCAGTGATTACAAAATATGAAGCATCCAGTGATGGTGTTGTAAGACACTGTAGACTGAAAAAATCAGTTGGTTTTGTGAGTAATCAAGGGTATTTGAAGTTTACTGTTGGCGGAGGAAAAGAAAAGAAAACTTATCTCAATCATCGTTTCGTGTATGAATGTTTTAATGGATTGATCAAAGATGGTTTTGTTATTTATCACAAGGATTCTAATCCAAAGAATAATTCTGTATCAAATCTGCAGGCTATCACACTGAGTGAGAATTCCAAACGAGGAAGAGCTGGCACTTGCAAAACGGTTTGGAAGAGACCTGTGACATCTTTGAATACAATAACTAATGAAGAAAAAATATTTTCATCTATGAATGAAGCCGGTAGGCACTTCGATATTTGTCCAACTTCTGTTCAAAAAGTTGCAGGGAGGATTTATCGATCGGCTATTTCAAAAAAGACGGGGCAAAAATTTCAATTTAGTTATGTCTAATGCATCATAATTTCCAATTAGAGATATGTCATTCTTATAGAATAATGAATTCTGAAAACATGAATAGCATCATAGTTGAAATAGCAAAATTGAAAAATCAGGATATCAAACTATCAGATGGATTAAATCCTGATCAAATTGTGTCTGATTTTCAGGATATAGAATACGGGGTTAGCACTAACAAGTATATGCTACCCAAGAAGTATGCACTCATCAAAAAAATTCAGAATTCTATTAAGGACTCTCTTTCATTTTCCAGTGACATCAGTGTGTTCGTCCCGTTGTATACTATCGTAGAAGGAATACGAAAAGAATTAGGTAACGAATACGAATTGAAAAAAGAAGTCAACTCTAAAATTAGAAACCTACGGGCATTAATTAAAGAAAATGAACAATTTTGATTGCCCGACCATTGATTGCCCGACCATTGATTGCCTGACCATTTTATCATTCCGACCCTCATTTTTTTTAGCCGACCCTCAAGGGGATGTCAAAAATCGATGGACGATATGTCAGATTGATCAATGAAAAAGTGTGGAAACTGTCAGTATTATTTATTTTATATACAATTATGACACTTTCCACAAACCTGATAGAAGCTGTTATAGGATGAAATAACACTTCCATGACCATATCAAAAATCATCCGACATGTCAAAAAAGTGGAGAAACTATCAGTATTATTTTATTTATATACAATTTTGATACTTTCTCCATCAATGATAGAAGGTGTCTCACGATGAAATAACACTTCCATGACTGTGTTAAAAATCATCCGACATGTCAAGTGTTTTACAATTGAAAAATAGTTTGCGATTTCAAATAATGGTCAATGAGGCATTAACAACCCGATTGGCTCGTGAGCGACTAGATGCAATTAAGAAATTTATACCAATTCGTGACTCTGTACGGAATAAACTGCAACAACGACAGAGTTTACAAACTGATTTTGCTCTGGGGTCTGAAGAATTGTTTAAACCAGTAACCACAGCAACGAAGGGGGTAGAGCGTGCTTTACTGGGAGATGGTCCCGAGACGGGAAAATCTGTTATTGGTGAGCTTGAAAAACTAGCAGCGAAAACTGAACAAACTGAAAAAACTGATCCGAAAAAAACGACTGTTTCTCTGTTGAATAAATTTACTGATCATGCTAAAATATTAATAAAAAAACCTTGTTTATTGAAATCAAAGGATTATCAAGCCTTTGGTAATTTTGCTGCTCAAAGTTATAATTCAAAAAAAGATTTTTTAAAGGACGAGTATAAGAATGATAGAATATCAAGTAATGATTGGTTCGATAATTTGTATAAACTAAATAAAGGGATTGGTCGTTTGAATAAGGATGAGATAGGATACAAGGAATTTCAAAGGGGGATTAGTAATTATAAAAGAGAACAAATAGAAGAACGACAACGAGAAATAGAAGAACGGCAAGAACTAAAACGTCAAACACCAACACGTAGACAAACAAGAAGACAAAAAAAACAACAACTACCACCTGATGATGATGATGATGATTATTTACAAGAAACGGATGTAGAAAAACTAGATGAAGCAACTGGTTATAGCGGAAGTGGACTGCAAAATTCAAGGATTGGAAACACTTGTCCTGATAGTGTTATCAATGATATATCACGATTAGATGTTCTTGTAGGAGGATTCCGAGCTGGAAATAACTCTCCAGAAATAATTAATGAAGCAGCTGATATCTGTAGACGGTTATTTGCCGGCGGTATCATGGATATCAAAACCTATCGAGATTTCATTGACGAGTTAGCAAATGGGTATCATAGCGATTAAATAACAATTGAAAACACTATTGTTTTTATAATAATGATCGTACACTACAATCATGATAAACCAACCCTCGTCTATGTAGTTAATTCACGGTTTCCAGTTTATAGAGCATACTACGGAGATGGCCTCGGCAATACCATTTTAGGATTCTTTTCAAGAATGACCCCAAAAGTGATGCCGTTAGCTAAACAGTTATCAATGAAAGCCATTGATGTTATTCGTGATAAGGGTATTAGTACTGTTGGAAATCTTGCCGGGAAAGCGTTTTCAACTGCGAAGGATAAAATAACATCATTAGTGGGGCGAAAAAAGAAACCGTTACCGTCTACAGAAGAAATGCCTGCAAGTGTTAGTAAAATAATAAATAACGCAGTAGATGAAAAATTAGCGTCGATGGTAAATCAAGGGGACCAAAGCAATATTGCAAACATGATAGCAGGAAGTGGCCTTAAAAAACTACGTCGATGAAATGGAAAAATCGTTTACGATTTCACGATTTAGACTCTGATAAATAGAATAAAATGTTCAAAAGGTCACCTGATCCAGCATTTGATATAGACGCCCCAGTCCCCAAGAATGATTCTGTACGCGATTATCAATATTACGCCTATCATGCCATAGACTCAAATAGTCGAGCAAGAATTGATCTTCAAGTCCATGATACCAGTAAATACTTTTTGCCCTGTGAAGCATTTATTGAAGTAGAAGGAGAAATTGTAACAGCTGCTGATACTACTGCTGTACCAGCACCGTATCCAGCTGGTACTCAAGTCGGTTTTGTCAATAATGGTATTATGGCGCTATTTGAGAGTGCTAGATATCTCATTGATGGAAAAGAAATTGAGTCCATAGATCGTGAAGTTGATGTGGCCACAACAATCATAGGGTTAGCGAGATATTCTGATGATTATACCAGATCAGCGGGTCCATCTATGATGTTTGCAAAAGATGGTAAGAATACCGCTGGTGGAAATCCATTTGTTGTAAGACGACCAAATGATCGTGCTGCTCCTCCTGCTCCTGCTGGTATCGAGGATATGATTATAAACAACGATCCTAATTTCAATCTAGGAGCTGCAACACGAAACGCAATGTTGCAAGGAGCGCGTAAATCATTTTCATGCGCGATTCCACTGCATCACATATTTGGATTCTGTAGAAACGTCAGAAAAGTTATCTACGGGGCGAAGCATACAGTATCGCTTGTACGAAAAAGTGATGATAATGACGCAATTTGGAGGATTCCAGCAGATGCTGCAAATCCAAATGCTGATGCTGGTAAAGTCAATTTAACAAAAATATCATTGTGGATGCCAGTGTTGACTCTAGCAATCACCGCAGAAGGACGATTACTATCATTTATGGACCAAGGAGGAAAGTCGTTGTTGAGTTGGCTAACCGTGAGTACAGATGTGAAACAATCAAATATCAACGGGTTATTCACTTGGAACCTAGCATCAAATCAAGGCGTTTCTGCGCCACGTCATATATTTATTGCGTTACAGGATACCACACGAGTTGGCAATCAACGTTTCAGTCATATGATATTTGATCAATTAGGTGTGAAAGACGTCTCACTGAGAATAAACGGCCAGCAGGAACCATCTGAGGATATACAACTTAATTACACAGAAAATCATATTGCACGAGTTTATCATCGTCTGTTGTCATTTATGGCACGCGATCAAAATGTCGATACTGGTTTGCAAATATCACAATTTGATTTTAAGAATCTGTATCCGATCTATTACTTCTCACTGGAACATCTCGATTTGATGAGACAGTCAGTTGTTGATATACACTTTAGAGCTAATGTGACTCGTGGTGCTATTGCTGATTATAGAGCGGTTGCTGTCATTCTCAGTGATAAATCAATGTTACTTGAAGGTGTTGGTGGACGAATGAGAGTGGTAGATGCCCCAGTAGAAAATCTTTGATTGATTTTTCTCGATTTTTCATTGAATTAGAATCAATCTATTATGTATAATGTCATATAGTGTTATTAGTGTTACGTTAACTCCTGGTCAAATCAAAAAATTGCAATCAGAATCAGCTAAAAAATGTGGAAACACAATCACGTTGAAACCTAATTAAATGACTGGTGGTGAAAATAAATTATCGCTGACAACTCGTCAGGTGAAACATTTCAATGATGCTTTCAAGGATAAAAAAGGAGTTCAGATTACTCTCTCTGCGGCTGCTATCAAAAATATGATGAAAACAGGCGGTATATTTCCATTGTTAGCTGCAATACCAGCATTGATTGCAGCAGCAGCCCCAGCGGTGGCTAAAGCAGCGGCGTTAGGAGCCGTTGGTACTGCAGCAGGAATGGCGTTGAAAAAGGCAGCTGGACAAGGATATAAAAAAAAGAGACGATCCGTTCAAGGATTGGGTCTAAGACTACCAGGAACCCCGTATTCATGGTACAGCGGAAAGGGTCTAAGACTACCAGGAACCCCGTATTCATGGTACAGCGGGAGATCCGTTCACGGATCAGGCCTGAGACTACCAGGAACGGTTTATTAATTCAGAAATCTTCAATTTCCGAACCTATGATTCCCATGTCCAATTTTGATTTAATGGATGCTGCTAAAAAACTAGCGATTAAACATTTCAGAGGTGTTTTTATGAAAGATCAATTACCACATCAACCAAACAAAACTGAAACAGGTATTATTAATCTCGATAACAGCACCGGACCTGGAACTCACTGGGTTGCATACGCTATTGATCCACGTGGGATTGTCTATTTTGATTCATATGGATTAGCCCCACCAAAAGAATTTATGCGTTACATAAAACAATTTCCAATGAAGACTTGGTATTCTACGCTACCAACACAACAAATCAATGACCCACCAATATGCGGCAGTGAAGTATTAAATGTCCTTGACGCTATTTCAGCATCTAGAAAACCACCTCATATTGTCGTTAATGACTACACTAGTAATCGCTTTTTAGAGAGAGAAAGAGTTTTACAATAACATGATTGATATTTGGGGGAGATCTTTGAAACCCAAACCCGATGGCACTGCAACCCCTGATTCTATCAAGGATATAACAAAAAAAAATTAAAGATGAAATCGCTGAGACGTTGAACTTAACAAGTGTTGACCCGAATGAAATAGTTGTATTTCAAGATCGCCAGGGTAAATTGAAATCCAGTAATATTTCTCTGGATGATATTTTGGTTAAACAACAAAACGCAATCGAGGATACTATCGCGTTATTTTCCGATCAGGGTAAATTGAAAACCAGTAATATTTCTCTGGATGATATTTTGGTTAAACAACAAAACGCAATCGAGAACACCGTTGCGTTATTTTCCGATCAGGGTAAATTGAAAACCAGTAATATTTCTCTGGATGATATTTTGGTTAAACAACAAAACGCAATAGAGAACACCGTTGCGTTATTTTCCGATCAGGGTAAATTGAAAACCAGTAATATTTCTCTGGATGATATTTTGATACGGCAGCGCGACGCCGCTGAAAACTCTATTGCGCTGTATTCCAACGACGGACGACTTAAACCAGGCGCACTTGTGTCTACGATCACAGACACGATTGCCACCCACAACAAGATGATTATCACCAACAACCGCATGATTGCCGACAACGACAACAAGATTACCACCCAAGACAACAAGATTACCACCCACAGCCGTGAGCTGGATGATCATATACGAAGTTATAATGCTTTTCGTAGAAATATCATTGATAAATTTATTGGAACCCCGTTAGATAAAATTGAACTAAAACTCCCTGATATTAAAAAATCCATCGATGAGACGAAAACTTTCATCGAAGACATCAAAGGGGATGCAACGAGGATGATAACAGCCATTGAAAAAACAAAAATTCCTCATGAGAAAACCAACAACTTAGTATACACGATCCAACACGGATCATTTGCGTGGACACCTACAAACAACACATTAGATATCACTGCAACCGTCAAGGGTATTTATCGATTAACACTGGTGACACCATGGCCTCAATTTAATATATCATCGTCGAGTTCATCCGGGGTCAACAATACGATTTCAACGATCATCGACAAGGGTACAACTGAAAAGTTCACTATAACAACTACTGATAGAACTTTGATTGGGGTTTCAACGACGTGGTATGTGGAATTCGTAGCGGATTTAAGTAAATAAATTGAAAGGATTTCACAATTGAAAACGCTAGCGTTGTTAAAATAAAAAATGATTTCATCATCGCAATATCGCTATGATCAGGTCAGAGAATATCAAACTAGACTCAAAACTCTGTCTGAGGAGTATGAATTGAAAATTAAAAAATATCGCAGGAGAATTACCGCAATTGATGTTACTGTGTATTCAGTGAGTGGTGTAATCACCGGAGCCGGTATTATACTGTCTTCAGTGACAATGATGGCCCCGATAGCTGTTCCAATTTGCATTTCTGCGGCAACAACAATCGCTGGAATTATTTCAATAATCACAAAAAAAATATCATCATGCAGCCAACGGAAACTACAAGACTACATAATTCAATTTCATGTTGTATCCACTGCATACTCGCAATTATCCTCATTGATATCGTCATCGCTCGATGATACAATTATATCAGAGAGTGAGTTTTCAGCGATGGTAGATATATATGATTCTGCGATGTCAAAATTAGAAGTACAAAAACATGAGTATAATAACAATGACAACACAGATGGAATTACTTCAACAAATAGTGGAGAACACAAACCCAGTACAAACAAGCATGATCTCAATAACCTCAACGAATCCAGAATTCAGTGTGAATTTCCCCTCTCCGGTCCCAGTGAAGGAGATAGCGCTAGCAAAATTACGAGTATACCACAGTTGGCCAAATATTAGGTCAAAATCATTTGGTGGTCAACAACCCAATAATTCACTGGTATTTGCAAATAAGAATAAACCCGACGGTACCCCAGACTGGAATGTTGTTTCCATACCAACCGGATCATATCAAATTGAACAAATCAATGATGAATTCGCGCGTAGAATAAAATCGATTACTGGAAAAGAATCAAAAATAGCTATAACAGTTCATGTGCCGACACTATCATCTGCCATTGAAATAAGCACAGAAGGATACGTCGTAGATATCTATCAGAGTTCTATTAGAACCGTACTAGGATGGCCTGAATTACCACCCGGTGGAAAAACCGTTAAATTACCAGAACCACAAAAAACCGATTATATCACAGACAGGATAAAATCTGATAATCCAATAAAAAGCTATAGATATTATGATAAGTCGTATTTTTTCATTAGAGTAGAATATGATGAAAAAATGAAACTTATTCATCATCTTGCTAACCGGGATAAAATCACTGAAAATTTCACAGCTTTCAATAACGATATTTCGTTGTTGTTTATATCCCTTAGATCAGGCACTCTCACCCGAGATGAATTTATCAGTGTCGTAGAAACATGTAACAAAATCATCAATGACATGGAAACATTTCATTCACAAATTATTCAAGAGGTATTAGGTGACAGTAGTCCTAAAACAAGAGATTTATTTGCAATAGACTATAAGATCCGCATAAGAGATATTCCAACATTCAAACTACCAGGATATAATCTCTTAGAACTACAAAAATCTCTCGATGATGCCATCGATGAAGGTTTCAAAAAAATCCATGATACGTGGAAAAAAACACCATCACAACCACAAACAACTATCCTGACCCATAATAATGACCCAGACGGTGGTGGCAGGCATATTGCTCCGTTCAATGTGAATATTTCAACGGTGATTGCGCTCAATTTAGTATGTGATGTGATCGAAGGAAGCTATCAAATAAATTTAGAACGATCAAATCAAGCTCAGCAGGGATATATTTTGTATTCATTTGCACCAACAGCTCCTCCAGGGTTTTTAATAATTGAGTCCCCGGTGAATCCAGTCTATATGCGATGTCATAATAACTCATTAACCAGAATTAATTTCAAACTCACTGACCAGTCTAATAATCTGATTGATTTACAAGAGGAGGTTTTACAAATTAGTCTGTTTGTAAAATCGTAGTGATTTTCGTCGTAGTGATTTACATGTCCCCCAGACAAGGTCTGGAACACGATATCGTATCGGACTGGATCAAATATTCAGTTAACCCATAGCAGCAGAAGGGGTGAGTGACAACGACGTTGTAGTCCCTTTTCCCAAAAAATCGATGGAGGATTTCATTAATTTCATTGATTTTTTCATAATTTTTTTTTGGGACCTAATCCATGATTCACACACACATTTGGGCCCTGATGTCACTGGTTTCATTGTTTTTAAGCGTGATTTCAGTGAAAACTTGTCTAAAAATGTTGTCTGATTCGCCCCTTCTGCTGCTGATGGCCATAGACACAGACCAGAATAAAACCCATATTAACCTCCATTGATTTTTTTTGGTATGGTTTAACGCCATTTCTCAGCACAATACAGGCTATACATGGCGGCCAGTATTATTGGTGGAGGAAGAACCCGGAAAACCTCCGGAAAGAACCACCGACACACGTGAAGCTACTGGCAAGCTTTCTCACATAACTACATTAGCCGAACCCACGTAGACAGAGGTGAGATGGCAGTGATCCGTAACGGACAGCGTAACGGACAGCCCCTAACCTCCATTGATAATGATCTATTTAATCTATAATCAATGAGACAACTTAGCTATGTATTATGTTGTTTACAAAATATGTTACAGGTGCGGTACACGGTGGTATTCACCTTTTAGACAAGGTCAAGTAAACATTACATATAAACATAAATAACATTCATTAAGAAAAGAAAACATCTGCTACAAAATACTAAACATTATTATTGGATTGCAGTGAAATTCGCACATCGTTTATGTATATATATATATATATATATATATATATATATATATATATATATATATATATATATATATATATATATATCCTGATATATATATATATATATATATATATATATATATATATATATATATATATATATATCTATATCAGTTGGTCCATAATTATTGTTTGTAATTAGGATATTTAAGTATCAATTCAGTTTAAGATCAGTCATGTTGCATCTAGATTAGGTTTTTTGGCTGAGTACTTCATATTCATTATTAGTAAAATAGTGATCAGAGTTTGCAGTTTTGTTGCTGAAATCATGTAATTCAAGAGGAATAGTTATTTAAAATAATAATAATAATATGTAGGTTAATACAGTAGCTTGAATATTGCAAAGTCTGAAAACATATTTGGATTACACCATTGTGTTATATCAGGCCATCAAAGACTATTGGAATACATTCGTAACATGTCTCTTGTGATGGGGCATATAGGTTAGTTGGAATTTAATTCACAACAACGTATGCAACTCCTGAAGTTTCATTTTGTATTGTTGATTTCACTTAAATTGTTAATTTTATTTTCTTTATGTTAGTTATTTCAAGACATTAGGTCTTAATACATCAAATAGAGAGCTCGAGCACGACGAACACATCATACATATATATATATATATATATATATATATATATATATATATATATATATATATATATATATATATATATATGTTTATTTAAATACAGGTTTAATTTCTTTATGTGGATTGGAACCAAGTTCTTGTCAAAGACATTTATTGAAACGAAGAACACAGTTTATAATATTCTCCATGGATTTTCGATAAACAGGATTGTTCATAACCTTATAAATCATTTGTCCAAGTTAGTATCATTGTTTTATTGAAATGAATAACATTAGGCTAGCTTCAAGTCTGAATTTTTCCATACGGTGAATTCTATCTAGGTGCAGTCCTTAATCGAGGCACTGCATCAGGTTTATGTAGTGGATTGGGGGGTGTCTTTCTACTAGTAGATTTGTAATCATCTATTGAACAATACATGTACCAGTGTCAAGCGTTTTGTTGAGCTCTGTTGAATACATATCATCGTCTACCATCATACGTTCTGGTAGATAATCAGCATGCACATCTTATAGCACAACAGGCTATTTTGAATCAAATTTGACTGCAAACCATGTTTCGTTGTTGCTACGTAAGATGTTTCTTTAAACTATTCTTGCGCCTTCCAAGAGAAATCGACAACAGATCATTTCTGTGACAAGGCCTAGCCATGTGACTTATTCTTTTTCATTTATGTGATGTGAGACACTTTGTGGCCTTAGTTTAAATACAATTCATGCGATATACTGAATTTCATCATAGTTAGCAGCGCCGGATTAAGCACCGTGGAGGCCCATAGGCAGTAAAACGTTTGGGGCCCCAGACCCACGGTCACGGTCTCATGGGGGCCCCTGGGGGCCCCTGATGGGGCCCATAAAAGTCGCGGGGCCCATAGGCAGTTGCCTACTCTGCCTAATGGGTAATCCGGGACTGATAGTTAGGCAGATATTTCTTGTTGGCTATAGACTGTCTCATTATAATGATAGAGAATCAACCGCGGAGACCATCGAAGACATTTTATGCATATCAATATGAGTAAGAAAGTTCAGCTGAGGTTTTGATATCTTGGGCGCAGCATTCCATGAACAGGAATAATACCAATTAGGATCTAAGCTCTAATGCAAGAGAGAGAAAGAGAGAGAGAGAGAGAGAGAGAGAGAGAGAGAGATGTTTCAGAAACTTATGACAGTAGCATGGCATTTGTTTTCAAGTAGAACTCGTGATACTATCGTAGATATTTAAACCACAGTTATTGTTAATCTTGTGGACGTAGTCGGTATCAGAAACATGTGACGTCCAGCTTGTTGTACGAATCTTCCTTTGCTGCTAGAGTAATCTTGTCCAATTTTTCCCACGACGTCTTAGTTATGCGTCTATGGTTACATTATAGGTAAATGATAGAAGTAAAACCAATAAGTGACGCACAACATAAAATATAATTAAATATATATGTTATAAAATAAAACATTTAAGAGGAAAAAAAGGTGTTTTGAACTAAATCAAAATTAATCCTAAAGGTTATTTCCCACATCCAAACGAAACTAATGTTCCAAATGAATTCTTGGTCTAGCATATGATGAAAGACAAGAAAGCGAATCTAAAGTTAGTAAAATATCTGATAAGTTATCACTGATATAGCAAGGTTGCACGTTGAAGGGAACATGGAAGACAACTTGAAAAATGTTTACATACGTTTAATAAAATCATTGTTTAAAGATTATAACATGAAGAACAGTCCAAACTGCCTACGGCTCTGCAACTTATCAGTTTTATTGCTGCATGTACATGCGTAATTATTTTGATCAAGAAAATGGAGAAAGAATAAATAGAAGACAAAACACAATATACAATGGAGACGTTTCCATCGTATATGTAAATGGCATAAAGTAAGTTGATATGAGATAAAGACTGGATTTTTTTCAAAAAGAACTGTAAACGCTATATTCTCAATACCCTAGAACCAAGATGAAATTTTAATTATCAGTCGATACTTGCAGCACATTTAAATCACAGTGATATTTTACATTATTGATGGAGAAACTGATATGCATTCAATATAATGAATACAAGTATCTTTACTGGAAATAAGCGTAGAGACTGAAGATGTACATGTATACGTTTATCCATTTGGCCTTTAACTGAGTGCATGTCTGCATACATTTATACGTTTATCCATTTGACCTTAATTAAATGCATGTCTGCAGTACATGCTATCTACATAGCCAGAAACTGTTTCTTATGTTATTAATACTGCTTAAGTCAAATAAATGTTACTGATAAAGCACAATTCAGTTGTTTTATTCAATTTACTGAGAATGGTATGGGCTGCTGATGTTAGTTTAAGATCCTATATAGACTGACATCTTATGAAATAACTATAGATGGGTAAAACATTTTATGATTATTTTCAGGCAAGTTCTCATTTTATCAGCTACCATATTAAAACTCCATAGAAACCAGGTAACACCGTACCTATTTTCACGTCCCCACCAGCAAATGAACAGGTAACATTTTTATGAAAGCATTGGATGGAAGTTCTATTATCTCATAGTCTACAAACAAATGAGTATATCTTGATTTCCAATCCAGATATATGAGTATTCTATTGTTCACACCTTATACAAACCAGCTTCATTTAATGTTATAATACTTTTAAGAAATGTTAAACTGTGAGATGTTTTACTTAATGTTGTTTCGTATGGCTCTATAACAGTCATTCATCTTTGATATAGGACAGGTAGAAAGTTGGTTTACCTTTTCTAAAAAATATATAAGCTCAATTTAAATCAAACATTGCAGTATTGTAAGGTGTCGTTAATATCATACAGAATCATTGTTTATAATAAATTAAATTGACAAGTGTATATTTAGTCTACCGGTTTGATACGGTATGTCGTCAATAACTGAGACGTCTAGCAAACAACAATGTAATGCGAAGTCTTACTGAGAACTAGAGACTAGAGACGTAATAAAGATGCAAGAATGAATATATATGTGAGCAAAGATGAACAAATGTAGCAGAACGCTGCGGGTCTATAATACTAGACATTATGAATAACCTGTGAAAGTTCAGAATAATGAAGGAAAACAATCTTGTTTCAACTGATTTCAGTTTCCTAAAGATGACAATGATCTGTTTGCAACGTTGTCCTTACTGAGCTCTTTGTCAAACGTTTCGTCATTGCACAAACATTACGCTTCTCACGTTCCTGGAACTAGTTTAAAGCTATACATTAAAAAAAAGCTTTGTTCATAATGATATGAATTTCAGACGATGAGAATTAGCAACGGGTTAATCTATATGGGCATACATAAATGTTAAAGTTTGCACACATGAATGATACAGCACGTTGATAAAGACACCTTTTATAAGTCCTTCTTTCAAACAGCATGTGTCTGCGGATCAATTTATTAAAAGTGTGTCATTGCTGTCTTTATATTACTTAATTAAGATTACGTCTGTATTATAACTTTTCTTGAAAACTGGTGAGTGGACTGTGCAGAAATCAATCATTCGGATTCAATTAATATTTATTTAGATGATTATAACATGGTCTGGCAGACTCTTAGAGAACGCGACTTATATTGGTTTGGGTATTGTTTTCTTTTTTCTTAAAATATTATTAATTTTTACCTTCACTGACAGTTGCATCGCACGGTTGTTCCTTCTTGACTTTGCGAAGACATGTTAATGGTTGATATGTGGAACTGGGTGTGTTGTAAATATCCCCTTAGAATAAATGAATGTAGTTGTCCATAAGACATATGTCACGTTGTAAGGATTAACCAGATTTCAAAATGTATACGTTAGATCCTGAGGCTAATAATTTCGCGCTGTAAATATGTATGAAGGTCAATTCGGCGAACAAGAGGTGTCATGCCAGTTAATTGACAAGGCCATAAAATTCCTAACTCGCCGTATTTTGGGCAGCCAGTTACATAATAATTACCATAATATGTTTCACAGGTAAGTGGTGGAATTCCGGTGGTCGGATCAAAGGAACATCAAGTGTGGGTCGGTAAACATCACTGACAGACTGTTGGGAGTCGGCAGTGTCTGATAGTTATATGAATCAACATCCACTTGGAATTGAGCAACGCGTAGCCTACATTAGAATCGCACGTTTAAATCTATTATCGTAATAACCAAACGTCCATAGTCGCTAAAACCCATTGCTGGAGTTATCAGGGAAGATAATCTACTCATTCACAATTGGCGGGAAACATGCATTTTCTCGGAATTACAAGGAGCTTCAGTACAGGTCAGTGGCTATTGGCTCGATTATTGTAATATATTACGGCAAAGTAAGTGTACTTTAATTATTGCAGTATGTATAATTTAGTACGTAGAATTAACATTTGTAAGGTGATTCATTCGTAGTGTTTAATATACATGCATATTTTGAGATATCCGCAATGTTTATGTAAAGAATTAATATTGTAATATAGGGATTTTCCTATTTGTGTATACTTTGTAGGGGTATCATGTGTAAGTATATATCAGTGCATGGATTTGTGCATATCTGTGTAGACGTTGTAGTAGTGCAACGTACATAAATGCGTCTGATTATGTGATATTGTTGTGTATAATAAGATTGAGAATCTATATATACCATCTACACAGAGAGAATGGGTATTTCGATGAGCACAACTGCATGACCAAATATGGTAATGGCGTATCTGATGATATTAATTTTTATTGTGAGTTTACATAACTAGAGGGAAATGCTATGCTAATATCCTTGTGTGTTAATACAGGAAGCTTTTAGGGACCAGAGGGAATTACCCCCTAGTGCAGTTGGTCCGAGTCTCTGGGAGAAAAAAGACAAGGAAGAGCGGAAGCCTAAGTTAAAAGGTCTAGAAGGAATTAGACTATCACTCTAGAAAGATCATACAGATGTGTAGGAACATATGCCAGAAGGAAAATCTATCACACTAAGTCAGATGATGAATTTTATTTGAGAGATGACTATTATCCTATTATATTAAATTTGTTGTTACTTTAATGTCACATTTTGTGTATTCATTAATTTAGCTGTCGGCACCGCTGACTGGGTGCTCGGAGCTTTGCATCTCTGTCACTACTTCAATTTCTGACAAAAAACGAGTCAGAGTGGGTCTTCTGTATTAATTTAATTAATATTGGAAGCTCCCCAACCCAATCTAAATGAGGGTTACCATTACAACATACATCCTCTACAAATTAGCTTTACGGATTCTTTGAAGATGCTGCATCATTTCTCTCATTTATTATGAATCTTATGTTCTTCACGTCAGGTAAATTGATATAGGGAAATGTTTGATGATACGCGTTTGCTTTCATTAGGCATTAAGTAAACTCATCTAATTGTATTAATTAAGAACACAATTGATATTTCCAGTCAAAAGGCTTTGGGCTTGAAACTACGTTGATGTATGAATACTGCTGCGCACATATAAACATGTATAACTGTCTAATATGGTTTCTACAGTCCTAAAAAACATAAAGTTACATAATTGTGTTCTCTAACATTTGGGTGAATTAAAATATAGCATTATCATTTAAAACTCAAGTGTTATGTAGGAAATCGACAAGATAGCTGCCCGTATTGGTTCATTGCGATACATGGCCATTGTCCTCATGTACTATTTCTAACCAAAAATTTTAACAGTAGAGCAGACAAGAATGCATTGCAATTCCTGTAAAGGTCACAAACCTCAGAAAATACTACAAGTTATATTCTCCATGTACATGACATACAATGTCACCGGTAACATTTACCGGTGACATTAACGCCGGTAAATGCACAAATATCGATTAAAAGCACACCATATAAATCTTCACATTTCTGGCAGTAGAACACTTTGCTAAAAATCACTTCGCCACAAATATATCTGAAGTTATCTGCATTGTTCACACAAATAATAGTCATGTCTGGTCCCCTTGGCAAAATGGAAATTTATCCCTTTGCATAATAAAACACTGCCAAAAATGTACTTTCGCCGCAATAGTGCCACGACTCACGTATTTTCAGGAAAGTAACGATTTGACACTGGTCGCAAAATAGATGACTTGGAACACGAATGCTTCATTCAAAAATACCATTCTAAGAATCATTTTCGATTTTAAATGCATGCAAGAGATTGGCGTTCACATTCCTAATGTATGCGTGGCTCATTGAGCATTCGAGAAGTGCATCCAAGAGCCTATTCTTTAGTCAATGCCCTCACTGTAGCAAGAATCCTAGAGGACATGAACAAATATTTCGGGGACCAAACACTCTGGCCGATTTCGCCAAATGGATCTTAGACCCTATCGACGAGACTTGGAGCCAAGAGAACATCAAACGTTATGGAGATTGCCATCTCCATGCATACGGTGATGCATCACGACTTATCGGAGTACGATGGGCATCTTCTTCTCAGATATCATACGGAACAAGGTACCGAACGTCCAAAAGTGACACTGAACGGAGCCAAATCATTTTCATGCAAGTGGGATAAGTGCAGTTTAGAGATTCGATGAGTTACTTGATCATGCCTTTGAGCCGAAGGCCTCAACGTTTGGAATGACATAAATGGCAAAATGGTATGTTTGCGTACTTTTTTTTCAATAGCGAAGCCAATCAACACGCTGTTCTACCCCAGTAACATGAGACTCACTATTACGACCCCGACAACATGGTCACCAAACAACGAGAAGCATTTACAACGTTATACACTGTGCCTATGACACATTTGCTGTATAGTGACCTGTTTATATTCCACTTTGAGCGTTGTGATGTTTATGTCATCGCTGCTCTTAACCATTTGGTGTTTATGTATTTTTGTCTTTCGTGTTAAAATTGAAAAAATTAATGGTTCCTGAAAAAAGGTACAACTCTTGTATTTTCTGTCGGCCTGTCGAAAGTGACATTTTCTGCAATATGGCTACATCTGCTGTCTCTCCTCCCTCTTTCTTCACTTTCAAAATCATCGTTTAAAATTTAGATCGTGCTAGTTGCGAGGCCTTGCGTCTTCACCATTTTTTTAGTTTGTTAATTACTGCACCCAGCGGTTCAGGCAAAACCAAATTTGTCATTCGTTGGATCGAAAATAAACATCATTTGATCGATCATCTACCTCTGTGTATCGTGGAAGGCTACAAAGAATAGCAAACAGCCTACAGCCTCCAGCGAATGTCAAAGAGATTCAATCATGTTTGTGGACGGCATTCCTGGTGAATACGACGAGATAATGTCTTTATGTCTAATCCCCAGTCAAGCCAATCTGGTCGTTTTCAACAACATGTTAGGAGACGACGAAGAAGAAATTATAATGTGGTTTATGCTCAAAAGGCAACGTCGAAATGGCAGTGCAATTTACATTGTTCAACATTTGTTTCAGCAATGTAAAGCTTATCACACCATCAGTCTCAATGTTCATTACGTGGTCCTATTTAAAAGCCCATGAGATAAATCGCTAGTGTACGTCTTAGTCAAAACCGTTAGAAACGCCTTGCCTGACTCATGCGTACAAGGATGCCTCTCAAAACCATCACGCCTATTTACTCGTTGATTTACCACCCCCACCCCCACCCCCGATTATTTGTAATTTTGTCCCCATATTTTTCACCACTGGTAACAAGACCGGGGCCGGTCGTGTACACGTCAACTTAACAACACAAAAAATGTATAAAAACCTCAGACACTTTGGGTTTGTCTCACAGATCGTCAACATGACGTCCATTCAGTTTCATCTGCCCGTCAAATTGATTCGTGCTTTGTACGGCATCAATCACAAAATAATGCACAAATACGAGCTTGAATCTTGGATGCCAGTGTCAATGAGGTCTTATGATTGTTTACGGTGACAGCACGTCAATTTCTGCAAGACATCATTCACATTCCACATCAAACCAAGTACTATTGTGAAATAAACAAAGTAGCCTTGACGTAACTTGCAGATTCGTGCATCGAGACTCAAACAAAAAGGCAAAAAGGGAACATTTTTTTCAAACCAGAAGGTAGCGGTTTTCTAAGTTGTGTCATCATTTGTTCAATCTTAAAATTGGATCACATTGTCGCTAAAGTCATACACAAGAAAAGACCTCCCTCCCAAAAAAGCCAAACAGACACAGATGAAAAAGTGCACTGGTTTCATAACCAGGTCACATCTTTGAAAATGAAAACAAAAAGTCCCCAGAAAAATACAAAAAACTCAGATAGAGCACAGAAAGCAGATTCTTGCCGCAAGAGAGGCACGACGGCCAGGAGGGAACTTCATATCATCAAATTACGATCTGCAGCAATAGTGACCGTCTCCAGTAGCCGAATGTGCTTCCACTTCTCCGTTGTTAGTGATGCCAGCTAAACCCAATTTGACACCCGTCTTTCCTCATTTGATGAAATATCTGAAATCCATGTCTCCAAGAACTTCTCCTACAGCGGTGACACCCTCAGCCTCTTTAGCGGAGTTTCTCACAGGTGCTCACAATGTACCTGCTCCCAACCTCAAAGTTGAAGAGCAGTCGCTCATGTTATAGAGTTTTCTGAATTTCTCCAAGCAACACCAGAAGTATCGTCGTTCTCCTCTTAGAAAAGGAATGGAAAAAGAAAAGGATAGTCTAGTCATCTGAAAAACGCTTCGCCAACATCGACGTCTACCCCTAAAATGAAACACTCATCTAAAGAAAAGAAGCGCAAACAAAGGGGAGGATTTACTCTTATGGCGATGATGATATTATCCAAGAGTTCGTTACAAAGACCGGTCACACACTTGCAAAATTAATACTAAAGCACTACTGCAAAAATATAAGATTAAAGGACGCATGTTGAAGCCCTGGACTTTGCAATCATCGTTCTGATGTCCAAAAAGAAAAAGGACAAAGAAAAGGACAGTCTCGTCATCCGAATTAAATGCTTCCTTCACGCTTCGACTCCTAGACGAGAAAAGACACTCTGTTAAAGAAAAAGAGGAATGATTTGCGATGTTGGAAAAAACAGTGTCACATTTTGAATGAAACGATAACTCCAAAATAGACAAAAAGGTGTGTGCCGAGTCATCGATGTCAGTGTCTTATCAGTGTGTGCCCCGGAATAATAAACAAAGATTTTCACCCCCCGCAATCATCCCTCTACTCCTAAAGAAAAGAAAACGAAAGGACTGCCTCCACATTTAGCCAAAAATTGGGACGTTTGTCCATCGTGACCAAAGCCCTTCCACCAATGCGAAAACAGCTTATTCACACTGCCTCCAAATAGGTCGTCGATACCGTTTGTAAATGTTGCTTGATTATATTGAAAGGCACGATACCTTTATTTCTACATCAGAAAGAATACTTAGCTAAGCATCGACACGTTCTTCGCCAAGTGATCCAGAAGAATTTACACATTCATTAAAACATAAAATGAAAACCATGTTCGTACAATGCGGAGGATTTGTCCACCTGTTGTTAGCACCCATGCTCAAAGCCATATTTTACCTATGATTACAGGACTGGTGGGAGCTGGTACTTAACAAGGGATAAGTAAAATATGTAGGATCCAGAAGATAAAAAGAGGTCTCTGGAGTCAAAAGATCTCAGCCGTCACCGTTACAAATTGATGGAAAGACGAAAACCGACTTTAATGCCTTGAAAACGGTGGATGAAATTTCATCGTTTGCAAGAACAACTGACCCCACAGTTTCCTTCCAAACCTCAATTGACCGACATGTCCTAATTACAAAACGAATTGTTATCATTGATGGATCACAGCGAAGTGTCATCGAGGTGGGAATAATGAGTGTGCGATTGTCAGAAAACAATTGTATTTAAAGGCTTACAGCAAACTGAATCAGTTGAGAAATTGAAGAAATCCTGAAGAACACATTCACATCGAGAACGGTACGGTCAAGTCTTGCAGCGGCTGTAACTCTTTCACCAGAAAGCTTTAGAGGAAACAGCTTTGCTAACTCTGAACAATTTTAAGGAACTGATGAAAGTCCATCACCGCCACCACCCTCAACGACCAAAACAAATGCTGCCCCATGGTGGCTGATGAAAACGGCACGAAAAGCCTTTCAAACATCAATAGCAGCACCCATCCCTAGTAAGATTACAACGTCCTTGTTTACCCCTTTTTCTACACCCCTAGGAAAACTGAACGAGTGGGTTAAAATGAAAATGTCCACCCCTCCTTCGATAAAAGTGAGAAAGAAAGAAGGTAAAAAATAAGTGGGGAAAAAAGCAAAACCAGAACCATTCTATTTCCGCCATCGCCATCGCCGCCACCACTACCATACTCCCTTGGTACCTCAGACACGTAAAGCAGTTTCCGAACAACCCCCTCGCCGCATCCAAAGTGGAATCAGTGAAGAGTGGGTAACTGAAGGTGTTAGCCAGCATTTACTACGATCTATCCCATCCTGCGGCATTCGAAGGAGTTCAGAAATTGTATCGTGCTTCCAACACTCGACTGGAAATCTCCGTCTACCTCAAGTGCAATAATGGTTACCAGAACAAGCCACGTACACCTTATACAAACCCATTGGACAAAACGTTTCCTGTCGTCGCACCCGTGTGGAGGGCATCATTTATCAATGGCAAGCCGATTTAGCAGATGTCTCTCATTTGATCACTTATAATTGTGGCTACAAATATTTAATTTGTGCCATAAACGTCTTTTGAAAATTGGTCTGGGTCGTGCCATTGACTTCCAAACAGTTGTTGAAACAAAGCGATGGTCACCCTGTGCGAAGGCAAACCAACAAAGGCACCGAATTTCTGAAGCAAGCTTTCCAAAATGAATTGAAGAAACGAGACACCTATTTACTACCGAGAATCCCAAAACCAAAATCAGCAGCGTGGAACGTTTTAAACACATCTTGAAAGAACGCATGTGGAAATATTGTACGCATCAACACACTGTCTAGTACACCGACGTCTTACTGCACCTGGTCCAAGCGCACAACCAATCTTGCCATCAGAGCATCGGATATGACCTCCAAGAAATTACTCCCGAAGTGACCATCTTCGGACGCCTGTTTGGTACGTCCCTGAGTATTACTTTCCCCAAGAAAGGTGGTGGTGGCAGCAGAAAATTGGGTGCGCATTTGCAAAACCAAACGCACTTTTGACTCATCCAAATGGACCACCCAATTGTTTCGTGTCACTGGACGAGTGCGTGGCCGCCGTCCTGTCATCTATAAATTGAAAACCATGAACGAAGAAGTGTTAAAAGAAACGTTCTCCTCAGTTACAACGCGTGACCACAAAAAAGACGAGGTGTACGACATAGAAAGCATTCCCGAATGAACAACAAGAAAAATGGGGAAAAACGCCATGTCAAAGACGTCAAAGTACGTTGGAAAGGATAGATATCCAACTAGCTTTGATTCATGAATCGAAACTTCTCAAGTCATCGGCAATAAAACGAAGTGACCATTATTTCCCTTCAACACAGCCTCAAGCAACTTGAAATGGATTGCCCATTGAAAGTAGACACAAAAACACAGTGATCACTTTCAAGAGTGCTCTTAAAACTCACTTTTTTCGACTGCAATAACAAACTTAAAGACATAATAATATTTCTTATCTTAAATATTTTCAGCATTTTGTATGTTTTTCAATTTCGCTGTTTTTGCTTTTGTAGTCATATCATTATAGATGTTGTAAAGCGCAGATTAGGCGCTAAAGAAAGTCCTCATTATTATTATGATCTATATCCAGAGAACATACACGATGTTTCCATGTCGTAAGACCACATGTGTTGTTTAATTATTACAGTTAAGCAGAGAATTGGATATGCGAAGCTTCATGACATGTGTCTTATTGTATAGGATGTACAATGGGCCTTTGCTAAATCAGGAGGGATATATCACAATAAGCTCACATCCTGCGTAAGAAATATATAGAAATATATTTAGCAATTATATTGGTAACAGAAATGGCAAGGTATCATTTCATTTAAGCTAACATATTCCTAATGTATTCCATTTTGCGTACATAAAGCAAAATCACCGTTTACATCAATGTCAGTAGTTATAGAGATGACAACTTTAGTTCTTGATGCTTGTCTCAAGTTTGCGAAGTAAATAAAAATGAGATTAAAGAAGTGGTGGCAATGAAGAAAGTATTGATGATGAATATTTTGAACATAACTCGAAACCTAACTCAAAGGTAACAAGTATACACAACGAAATGCTTTGTTAAATTATTAGCAACGTCATCCCATGTACAATTTTAAAAACTCTCCAAACTGCACTCATTTTTCTTGATCTGACCGATAACGCCAAATGATTGTTTAATAGTTATTGTTCGTGTGTGCGTGAGAGAGAGAGAGAGAGAGAGAGAGAGAGAGAGAGAGAGAGAGAGAGAGAGAGAGAGACAGCCTTAGACATTTACAAATTGTATCATAATAACTGTGTTTAGTACAATGCTAACGGACATTACATAACCATTACATACACAGTGCAAATTTTAATTATTTCCATAAAACATTAGTCATGTATATTTCTATCAAATGAATCTTAAAGTATGTATGTATGTATGTATGTATGTATGTATGTATGTATGTATGTATGTATGTATGTATGTATGTATGTATGTATGTATGCATGCATGTATGCATGCATGTATGTTGTTGTAGGGTTTAACGCCATTTTTCAGTACACGATGGGCTATACATGGCGGCCAGTAATAATGCTGTAGAAAGAGCCCGGGAAAATCCCCGGAAATAACCACTGACGCACGAGAAGCTACCGGGAAGCATTCTCACATACCCACATTGGCCGAATCTGAGACTCGACCCTCGCAGATAGAGGTGAGACGGCAGTGATCAGTAACGAAGAATGCTTTAGACCACTAGGCTACTAGGGGCCATCTCTGTATGTATGTATGTGTGTGTGTGTGTGTGTGTGTGTGTGTGTGTGTGTGTGTGTGTGTGTGTGTGTAAGTTTGGCATTGCGAAGATGAATGAGAACGGGCAGCGACTCCTAGAGATATGCTCGTACCACGACCTCAGCATCACCAATTCATCTTTCAGACAAAGCCATATGATCAGGTGTCTTGGAGGCATTTCCGGTCCAAACAGTGGCACCAACTGGACTTAGTAATTAGGATGTGCTTCTTACCCGTACCTTTCACACTGACCACTCACTGGTGTGAACAAATTGAAGCTTCAGCGAAAGAAGATACATCGCTGTAGGCAATTTTTGCAACCATGCAATGACATGAGCAAGACGTCATATCCAAACATGACTGAGTAATTCACGTACGCCATCTCCAAGACGTTTCGTTTCGAACCTCCCAACGGCAGTGTCAAAGAGATATTGGATCATGGAGACTGTGTACAGCACAGCCGCACGGATTTTTGGTAAGAAACAGTCAAAGAACAACGACTTGCTTGAGGATAACTCCGCCACACTCACTCCAGCAATAGAAGAGCGTCGCAGTTCTGACCTGGAATTCAAACGATCTCCCTGCCAGAGAACTCTACAGGCATACAGGTCTACCCAGAGCAAAGTGCAGAGGTTAGCATGGCAGTGCGCAAATAAGTACTGGCTACATGTCTGTCAGAACATCCAGTCAGTAGCAAATATCGGAAACATCAGAGTCATGTACGATGGCATAAAGAAAGCAATGGGTCCCACGAAGAAAGTGATAGTACCACTGAAGTCTGCCGCAGGCGATACCGTCCAGGACAAAGGTAAGCAGATGGCGCGTTGAGTGGAGTACTACTCTGAACTGAACTCCAGACAAAACCACGTGACCAACGATACCCTCAATACCATTGAAAACCTCCCGCACATGGTCACACTGGACGAGAAACCTACTGTGGCAGAACTATATAATGTCCATTTTCCTTAGGTAAAGCCCCAGAGAAGGGTGGCATCTCAGCAAAAGTCATCCAGTGCCGCTACAACGTGCTGCACACACGGCTGCACGATCTTCTCTGCGATGAGGGTGCAATGATAGATGCCAACATCGTAATCGTGTTCAAGAACAAAGGCGACAAAGGTGACTGCAACAACAACAAGAGCATATCCCTTCTCAGTATCGTGGGTAAAGTCTTCGCGCGCATCATCCTGAACAGACTGCATATGCTTGCTGACAGAGTGTATTCAGAGTCGCAGTGCGGGTTCTACGCAATAAGATCCACAATAGACATGATCTTCCCTGTCAGGCAGCTACATGAGAAATGCAGTGAACAACACAAACCCCTCTTCCTGGCCTTATAGACCTCACCAAGGCGTTTGATCTGGTAAGCTTAGATGGAGTCTTCACAATCTTGGAGAAGATCGGATGCCCTCCAAAGCTGCTAAGCATTATCCAGTCCTTCCACGATGACATGTAAGGCACAGTGCAGTACGATAGCTCAACATCCGACCTCTTCAACATCTGCAGCAGAGTGCAATGGGGTTGAGTCCTAGCACCCACTCTTTTTGGAATCTTCTTCGCTGTCCTGCTCAAACATGCCTTTGGGACGTCCGCAGAACGGATCTACCTGCACACGCGATTAGACGGCAAACTGTTTTACCTGGCACGACTAACGGCAAAGAGTAAGTTGCCTGAAGCAACCGTCAGGGATATACTCTTCGCAGACGATGCTACCTTAGCCAGTCACACAGAAACTGAGTTACAGCACTTGATGGACCCTTTTGCTAAAGCATGCATTGAGATTTGGTGGACTATCAACCAAAATAAAACAAACGTGGTGGCTCAGAACGCAGACCCCCAAGCATCATTAACAACTACTAACTTGGGGTAGTCAGTCAGTTCACATACCTGGGCTCTACCATCACCGACAACTTATCGTTCGATGCTGATCTCAACCGACGGATTGGAAATGCATTAACATTTCTTTCTCCACGTTGTCGCAAAGAGTGTGAAATAACAGTATGCTGACCACCATGAACACAAAGATCTACGTGTACCGTGCCTGCGTGATAAGCTAGTAAGCTAGTGAAACTTGAACTCAATACGCCTCACACGAGAAACGACTAAGCGCCTTTTACATGCGATGTCTCTGACGCATAATCGGGATCACTTGTAGTGATTGAGTAACAAAGAATGAGGTGCCTGAACGTGGCATGATTCCCAGTATGGTCACACTCCTCCGCCAACGTCTCATCTTTACACTGGTTTGAAAGCATGATACTGATGAAACAGATATCGAGGGAAGAAACAACTCCAACATAAAACAGTTTCAATTTTGAAGTGCAGCAAGGACTGCCACTCCCATGTTGGGCTACATAGTCACTACAGACGCTGCACAACCACCACCCGGGAAATCTATCATGGCCACACTTCCATCGTCTCTCGAGACTAATGGATGTCAACACAAGATGCATGCATTTTCTACTTAAATCTATTAACTACTTCATGAATGTCTCAACAATTTTCAGAACTACTATTCCTTCGTGGCTAACGTTTATGTTAGAATAACTTAGAATTTGTTGACATTGACCTCTGCCTGTTCTATTACGTTGCTTTCGAATTCTTCATCGTATATGGACACGTTTCGTATTTTGCACTCCAACGATGGTTTTAAATCTCAACGAAGCACATGGGACTATTCCAAAGATGTTCTGGATTTTGTTAGTATACCGTCATAAACTTTTGAAGACATTTTAGAACATTTATATTTATGATTCCACCTATGAATAAGTGAATAACGATTGTAAATATGTAAAGATATTCATGTGCCTGATGCAAAGATTAAATATTTTAATTTGATTGATCAGAAATAATAACAACATAATTCGAGGAGTGAAAGTCACATACAATTAACACAAATTAGTCTTACCACTAAAGAATGTCTATATCAATTTAAAACCCAAAGAAGAAGTTACACTTATAATTATAATATAATGCAAATTTATTTTACAATATTCATGATTTGTTGAATAAAACATAGTAAGATGAAAGGATTGACATCTTGCATCTGTACACAGAGACAAAGTTAAGCAATAAAAGGTTTTCTAAACACTGCATTATTCAACTGATGTATGTAGTCCGTACTGGTTACTTCAACATATTAAGTTCAGTAAATTATTATGGTATCTCCATAAATAACAATGTGTACAAGAGTCATTGTCTTACAAACATTTCTGATTGATTTAATAATTCAAACATGGTTTATACTTTGGGATATTTCTGTTCTTTTTATTGCGTTCTCGTAATGCTCACAGTATCTAGAAACAACCTACTAGAAGGAATGCCAGATCAAATTAGTATCCATATATCTGAAATCTGTCACAGAATTAGGCGAAAATTAAATTTATTTTTTTCTTGAATTACAAACTAATTTCACCATTTTTTTTTTGTTTCGTCGTACATGCGTTAGCTGGGGTGAATAAGTGGTTTTCTCCAAGGTAAGCGGCGTGTAACGATTTGCATGTGCCTGATTTTGAATTACATGAAGTCCGGAACATTAGATTCACAGGGTGCACGGTAATCTTGCCGTGATTTCTGCTCACCTATTTGAGGGTATATAAAGCAGAATGTTTCTGATCAATATTACGGGACCTAAAGTATCTAATCACAGGATAGATAGCTCGTCTTTCAATCTCCAGCCAAAGGGGTGAGTGTTAAATTTATATTTCGTTTTATTGTGAATTTTATTCAGTTTATCATTTCATATAATGATGCCTTTATTACAATGCAGATTTTAAACGTGAAATATTTGGAATTACTAGTCACTATTAGACTTAAAATGCAATAGCGTAATCTAAGGTTTAGATTATTTTTTGAGACAACTATTATTAGTCTGGTTTCTTTTTTGTAGCTGATAACATCGTTGATAACGTCTTTGAGATCGTAGCTGAAATTGTAGATGATTTGTTGCGGAACATCTCTGATATCGTAGCTGAAATTGTAGCTGATATTGTAGCGGAGCATCTCTGTTTGTCGGATTGTCTGTCCGTCTACATCTGTCGTGACGTGTAAATATCCGGAAATCTAGAAGTCCGAGTGTCGGAGCTGTCTAGAGTTGTAAACATCCGGGGTGGCATCTAGGGTATTGAGGAACGTTAGTTCTAGTAGATGTTGTATGCTGTCTGTACGTATAACTGTGGTGGATCCGTGAAGGGCAAGTGACCTATAAAAGTATTGAGTGAACCCTAGGTCTTCGGAGAAACTGGGCGGCGATTCAACTGTTGGTGAATCGTACGGTTATACAGGGTCGAGACACATGTGTGTGTTGCAATTGTAGTACAATTGAATACATTGTTGTATTTACATAGTTACTTCAGATCACAATAGTATTTCAAGGGATTGCATGAATCTCAATAAAAGCTAGCAACTTGATTAAATACATGTATATGTTCGTGCTAGTTGTCGCAATCCATACGTGCGATAGTATAGTTTGATGCTTGTGTTTATTATCGTAATTTATACTTGCGCTAATATAACTTTTGTAAAGGTTCCTTGGATCTGTGTATAGTCCAAGAGATTCCTTTGTATCTGTGTTTTATTTTGTATTAATATTTCATTTATTCATGTATTGTGAATGGTTGTGAGTGTAATTGTGGGATGAACGCATGAGTTATTGTGTTGATACATCATTATTTTTCATTAATAATTTATTTCATAAATTTATATTTTCTTTCACATATTGTGTTTGTGTTATTCATTTAATCCACCATCCTCTCGGTAACAATTCTGGTACAAAATCAATGCGACATTATATAAATAATAGTAAATATATAAATGGCGAATAATGTATACAAAGCTTTTCAATATAAACAGAATCGTGTTGGGGGAAAACTCTGGATAGTTATCTATATTAAGGACATCGAGATATATATATATATATATATATATATATATATATATATATATATATATATATATATATATATATATATATATTAAGTCTATTGGTTTGCCAGCTCGTAATCAGACCTAACTGTTTTCTTCAGTTGCATATGTTTGTTTTCTTCTAGTGCCAATTCTATTCAATAACTGTTCATTCTTGCCCTTAAGAACGTTTTACTGTTTGTCTTTGCATCTGGGCGTGTTATATATGTCACCAACCTTAAGCTCGATGTAATTATCAGGCAAAGATACAGCCTTGATGTCTTGTAGCGGTGAATCTCGTGAAGATATTCCAAAATTCATATTGCATATAGGCCATGGTTCACTCTCAACATCAAGAGATTGGAGATCTTCTTTCAATGTCGGATACCCGTCATCAGATTTATATATGGTTCGTACACTTACAGCCTCTCTATTTCTAGATGCGTTTATTGTGTTATTAATGTTGATATGATTGTATGAATCGTTTTCTACGATGTTTGATTGTGTTCTCTTGGTTCTGTCGGAGTCGAGGTCAACATGGGAGTAGTTATCAGCAACACGAGCTTTATTAGTTATTGTTATCTTGTACGGGTAATCATTGCTCTTCACTTACATATTGACCATGGGAATAATCATTTCTAGTTGGTGCAGAAGCAGGTTTTGATTGATTTGATATATGGGAATACATACTTCTAGTGCCGATACAGAGTCATAGTTTGGCATTTTTACAGCACATTTCTTCGCAAATTCAATTCTGTCATATGCATCAATTGTGCCGGCTTCTCCATTTATCTTGTTGTTTTATCTGATTAGCGCTGTCATTTTCTTTCCTAGCAGGTATAGAATAAGTTGCTATATATTTGTCATTTATCTCATCAAAATCTGAGGTTTCATCAGTTTGAAAGGTCAAAGGTGACTATATTACTCGTAAAGTCAACCTTAAAGGTATTGTTTCATGTCAGAAATATGTATTACCGACCACATTAGTTTAAGTCAATGTACCATTCCATTTCCACCATTTTTCACAGTTTTTGTGCATTTGCTTGCTTGGTTGATGTTGTTCAGTGGATTTTTAGGGGTGAGTGGGTGCAGGACAATACTTCACTCAAATACACATTACTGATGCTGATTCAGAATGTCACTAATCACTCCTTTCATCTCGATCCAAAAACACAGTGTCCTAAATAATTTGATAAATACCCACATTGACAGCTACAAACGTGCAATATTCTTAATTTTAGCGCTTATAGCACCTTAATTGTATGTGTAATTGTATGTAAAAAGGGAATAGAATCCATTTAAAAATGGCACTGATGATACAAAACAGACCATTGCCAGATGCAATTGTAGTTCATTTGTGTTTTATTTTCAAACCTTTTCGCTTTTGTTTCTTGCAATTTAATCCCATAAAGTGTTCCTCTCTCTCTCTCTCTCTCTCTCTCTCTCTCTCTCTCTCTCTCTCTCTCTCTCTCTCTCTCTCTCAGTTTTACATGTTTACACGACTATTTCTACAGGAATACTAATTTAAAACTAGAAATCAAAGAGCTACAGTGCCATTAATTTTTCATTGTAAATTTGGGTGACCTTAAATTATATCCCGCCGTAAATCAGACAGGCTTCGGCTTTCCACCAGAATCAATATGGATAATCAACTCTATGAAGTTGATAAGAAGGACATAACAAACAGTTAATTTAGCCAAATTACTCCACTACAGTACAAAGATCACGGAGAGTTCTATCTCCAAAGAGCTCATCGATATAACTAACACTTTAATGTGAAGGAACAAATGGACACCACTTCCATCTATCTTCTCTCCAGTAGACCTTCCGGAGCTATTTGCAAATTTCTTCCGTGACAAAGCACAAACCATTAGAGATACTCTTCTCAATGGATTTAGTACGGAACATCGTGATGAAGGAGAGCACTGAAGTCATATGAAACTTGATCCACTTCCAAGCATCACTGCTGCACCAATTGTACGCTGATGACACGCAAATATACAAGTCTAGCCACGCAACTGAAGTTGATGCTACTATCCAAGGATTAGAGAGGTGCATTTCTTATGTCAAATCATGGATGACATGTAACAAGCTGCAGATGAATGATGATAAAACTGAGGCCATTCGGATCACAACACAAAATCTTTCTCATTCGCATCCTTTATCTCAAAAAATAAATATCAGCTACACCAACATAAAATTCACACAGTCAGTAGGAAAAGGAAACACAGATGTTACTCTGGACAGTTTTTCACATTGCACCAACATGTCATGAACATATGCATGGCTGCATGTCTTGAGCTTGATACGCATCAGCTTCATTCGCAAATATCATTCAATTGATGCCAATAAAACACTTGTGTCTTCATTAGTACTTTAAAAACTGAACTATTGTAACTCAATTGTGTTTGGTTCATCTCAATATCTCCTCCAGAACCTTTAAAACGTTCACAATACAGTTGTATGGATCATCTTTAGAGTACCACGATCAGAGAACAACTCCCCACCGCTCTGTACCCTACACTGGTTATCCATTCGATCTAGAATCAAACACAAACTGTATCCCATTTGCTATGCTTCACTGACGGACTCCAGTCCAGCATACATATCCGGCCTTATCCATATGTACACACCAGCAAAAGACTTATATTCCTCTTCTGATAATGGTATACTCATTATTCACACTATGAAAACGAAGTCATATGAACAACGTTCTTTTGCATACCAGGGCCCAGCATGTGGAATGAATTACCCATTGAAATTAGACACAAAGACAGTGATACCTTTCAAGAGTGCTCTTTAAAAAACACCTTTTCGACTGCAAGAACTAATTTAAAGACCTAAAAAATTTTCCTACTTTAAATATTTTCAGCACTTCTTTTGTTTTCCAATTTCGTGGTGGTTCTTTTTTTTTGGTATTCATATCATTATATATGTTGTACAGCGCTTAGAGCTTCTACAGATTAGGTACTTTACAAAGTCCTCTATCCTTATTATTATTATTATTATTATTATTATTATTATTATTATTCATTGTGATTGTACAAAGCATATGTTTTTGGGTAAGAAGTATGCAAATTGAAAGAATTAACTGAATGAAAATGTGACGGCTGCTAAAAGATAATGATTGTATACGTACGTCGCTGTCTTTGACTAGTTATATTGATTTAAACAGCTCTAAGACTGTTTATTTAGTAAAGTCCTTTTCTTGCCTGGTTTAGCTATAATTCTAGTTCGGGTTGTGAGTAATTCCAATAAGTGTTTCATAACTGGAAATATGGCCACAGAACGAGATGTGTTCTGCAACTGAACAGCTTCTTTCTCATCGAATCAGATCTGTGACGATTGATCATTTTGTGTAACGTCTCAGTTTCTCCGACATACTGAAGGCTACATATCTTACATGTGATAAGATAAATTAATTTCTCTATTTTGTAATTTCTCTTTGGACCATATGTGTTCAGCTCTTTTACTCATTGTGCTAGGAAATGTGCTGGTGTATATCAAATCTTGACAGGTTTTGCACCTTTTATCCCAGTTGGGACATATTTACTAGGGCTGTCATGGTTATTGAATGGCGTTCACTTCGCGCTGACTATGACGTCTTTCGTCTCTGTTATGCTACTACTTGTTTGTTCGGGAGGACTAACTTGAATGTGTCACGTGATATCACGATGGGTCTGTGTTTACGGGTGAGTTTATGTTCTTTGGGGTTCTTTGGATGGTAAATAATAAATGATATTCAATCAACCTTTCTGTTCTTGCTATATTTTGGTACATCATTAGGGTTTGTTTGATTATCCCTTTGGGTTACCTCCGCTATCAGGTTTTTGTCGTAGCCTGGGGTAATCAAATTTTCAAACCTATACAGAAATCCAGCTCCAGAACTCATCTCTGCTTGTGACCACAGTTTCAGTGACGTTGAGGTCAATTAGTTGAAAGATCAAACGTTCAATTCCGATAGAAATAGTCATGTACAATTGTATGGACTAAAATCTTTAAAGTGTTTTGTTGGTTTTCTCTATGTTTGTCTTGTCTCTGTTTTGCTTTCGCTTTTGCAAAAGACTCATCTCGAGTCGAAAGCGCATTGGCTACTTAGAAGCTAGATTTGTATTGTTTGTTGTTAGTGTATTGTTCTTATCTTAATATATCCCTGACAAACGAGCTCCCTTGCTTGATCCAGGACACTTGAATGAACGGTTATTCACCGTATGATTTGTATTTTTTATATATACCTGAAATCTGAAATTAACTTACCTCTTAAGGCTGGTAGGGAACACATAGTACAAAATCAATCTATTAAGCCTATGAAATAAACATAAAATACTTAACAGGATAGTTCTTATCGTAATCCTTACCATTCAATGAAGTCGATGTTACAGCTGTACTTGATTGTATGTCGGAGAAAGTAACTCCACTTGTGGACCGAAAGGCAGTTGATGTCAGAGTAGAACTCGAGCCTGTTGTTGGCTTTTCTGTGTTATTTATACCTAAAATATACACAAATTTAGAACATGATTTTACATTGCTGGAGAGTATTCGTTTTCCCAAATTTCTGTCTATAAAAGTTTCATTTCAATGTATTGTCTGCAATGTCACAACTTGAAGAAAACATTGCATCTTTCAGAAACTAACCTTTAATCCCATATATATATATATATATATATATATATATATATATATATATATATGTATACATATAAAGATATATACGTGTGTGTGTATTATTTTTAATGGCTGGAGATTGTCTGGGGATGTGGATAAACATCACTGTCGACATGTTACAAAATATTGGTGTATGCCACAACTTATTTTAGCAGTGCAAATATATTTCTTTGCTACAGACTAATTTAAAAATGACGGAAGTTTCTAGATTTACTTTAAAAATGAGTTTACGAAAGGAGGAATAGTAGATTTTTCATGAATTTTTCATTAGCTTTCTTTAAGTGTATTTTTCACGCATCTGAAGTTGAAGTATCGTCAGCATGTCACGTATCCATTGTAGGGTACAAAAGCACAACTTCTTCCAAGGAAGCTAAATCTGGCCTATCAACAGGAGCTTGGCATTCTATCATTTTTAGAGGAGAGATAGTGGAACGGAAGTTTACAGCTGGCTGCCAGGGCTTTGCTTTCCTTTCATTGATCTAAAAACATACATGTGTTTAGAAACTGGAGTAGACAGGCGGGGGAGGGTGTATAATGAAAGCATAAACCCCCATTTATTTTTCTCTTGTCTTGGACTATGCACCATTTATTATGTGACATTAGCAATAAAATCGATCGAATGAGTAGCAAATCAAATTAAGACATTCTCAGTTGATTATGCTTGCATTTGATTATTAGACATTAGTCATGGTAAGATCTTTAACTTTGTTTAAGGGATGCATATCTACGATCACTAGACTACTCCTCCTCCTCCAGAACCTTTTAAACGTTCACAACACAATTGTACGGATCATCTTTAGAGTATCACGATCAGAGCACACTGCTCTGTACCCTACACTGGTTATCCATTCGATCCGGAATCAAACACAAACTGTATCCCATTTGCTATTCTTCACTGACGGCCTCTAGTCCAGCATACATATCCGGCCTTATCCATATGTACACACCAGCAAAAGACTTATGCTCCTCTTCTGATAATAGTATACTCATTTTTCATACTATGAAAACAAAGTCATATGAACAACGTTCTTTTGCATACCAGTGCCCAGCATGTAGAATTAATTACCCACTAAAATTAGACACAAAGACAGTGATACCTTTCAAGAGTGCTCTTTAAAAAACACCTTTCCGACTGCAAGAACTAACTTAAAGACCTAAAAATGTTTCCTACTTTAAATATTTTCAGCACTTCTTTTGTTTTCCAATTTTGTGGTGGTTCTTTTTTTTTTTTGGTATTCATATCATTATATATGTTGTACAGCGCTTAGAGCTTCTACAGATTAGATACTTTACAAAGTCCTCTATTATTATTATTATTATTATTATTATTATTATTATTATTATTATTATTATTATTCATTGTGTTTGTACAAAGCATATGTTTTTGGGTAAGAAGTATGCAAATTGAAATAATTAATTGAATGAAAATGTGACGGCTGCTAAAAGATAATGATTGTATTCGTACGTCGCTGTCTTTGACTAGTTATATTGATTTAAACAGCTCTACGACTGTTTATTTAGTAAAGTCCTTTTCTTGCCTGGTTTAGCTATAATTCTAGTTCGGGTTGTGAGTAATTCCAATAGGTGTTTCATAACTGAAAATATGGCCACAGAACGAGATGTGTTCTGCAACTGAACAGCTTCTTTCTCATTCAATCAGATCTGTGACGATTGATCATTTTGTGAAACGTCTCAGTTTCTCCGACATACTGAAGGCTACATATCTTACATGTGATAAGATAAATTAATTTCTCTATTTTGTAATTTCTCTTTGGACCATATGTGTTCAGCTCTTTTACTCATTGTGCTAGGAAATGTGCTGGTGTATATCAAATCTTGACAGGTTTTGCACCTTTTATCCCAGTTGGGATATATTTACTACGGTTGTCATGGTTATTGAATGGCGTTCACTTCGCGCTGTCTATGACGTCTTTCGTCTCTGTTATGCTACTACTTGTTTGTTCGGGAGGACTAACTTGAATGTGTCACGTGATTTCACGATGGGTCTGTGTTTACGGGTGAGTTTATGTTCTTTGGGGTTCTTTGGATGGTAATTAATAAATGATATTCAATCAACCTTTCTCTTCTTGCTATACTTTGGTACATCATTAGGGTTTGTTTGATTAGCCCTTTGGGTTACCTCCGCTATCAGGTTTTTGTCGTAGCCTGGGGTAATCACATTTTCAAACCTATACAGAAATCCAGCTCCAGAACTCATCTCTGCTTGTGGCCACAGTTTCAGTGACGTTGAGGTCAATTAGTTGAAAGATCAAACGTTCTATTCCGTTAGAAATAGTCATGTACAATTGTATGGACTAAAATCTTTTTAGGTGTTTTATTTGTTTTCTCTATGTTTGTCTTGTCTCTGTTTTACTTTCGCTTTTGCAAAAGACTCATCTCGAGTCGAAAGCGCATTGGCTACTTAGAAGCTAGATTTGTATTGTTTATTGTTAGTGTATTTTACTTATTTTAATATATTCCTGACAAACGAGCTCCCTTGCTTGATCCAGGACACTTGAATGAACGGTTATTCACCGTATAATTTGTATTTTTTTATATATACCTGAAATCTGAAATTAACTTACCTCTTAAGGCTGGTAGGGAACACATAGTACACAATCAATCTATTAAGCCTATGAAATAAAAATAAAATACTTAACAGGATAGTTCTTATCGTAATCCTTACCATTCAATGAAGTCGATGTTACAGCTGTACTTGATTGTATGTCGGAGAAAGTAACTCCACTTGAGGACCGAGAGGCATTTGATGTCAGAATTGCACTAGAGCCTGTTGCTGGCTTTACTGTTGTATTTATACCTAAAATATACACAAATTTAGAACATGATTTTACATTGCTGGAGAGTATTCGTTTTCCCAAATTTCTGTCTATAAAAGTTTCATTTCAATGTATTGTCTGCAATGTCACAAGTTTACGAAAACGTTGCATCTTTCAGAAACTAACCTTTAATCCCATATATATATATATATATATATATATATATATATATATATATATAGATATAGATATAGATATAGATATATATATATATATATATATATATATATATATATATATATATATGTGTGTGTGTGTGTGTCTGTGTGTTATTTTTAATGGATGGAGGTTATCTGGGGATATGGGTAAACATCACTGTCGACATATTACAAAATATTGGTGTATGCTACAACTTATTTTAGCAGTGCAAATATATTTACTTTAAGAAAGTTTTTACGAAAGGAGGAATAGTAGAGTTTCATGAATTTTTCATTAGCTTTCTTTAAGTGTATTTTTCACGCGTCTGAAGTTAAAGTATCGTCAGCATATCACGTATCCATTGTAGGGTACAAAAGCACATCTTCTTCCAAGGAAGCTTAATCTGGCCTATCAACAGAAGCTTGGCATTTTATCATTTTTAGAGCAGAGAAAGTGGAACGGAAGTTTACAGCTGGCTGCCAGGGCTTTGCTTTCCTTTCATTGATCTAAAAACATACATGTGTTTAGAAACTGGAGTAGACAGGCGGGGGAGGGTGTATAATGAAAGCATAAACCCCCATTTATTTTTCTCTTGTCTTGGGCTATGCACCATTTATTATGTGACATTAGCAATAAAATCGATCGAATGAGTAGCAAATCAAATTAAGACATTCTCAGTTGATTATGCTTGCATTTGATTATTAGACATTAGTCATGGTAAGGTCTTTAACTTTGTTTAAGGGATGCATATCTACGATCACTAGACTACTCCTCCTCCTCCAGAACCTTTTAAACGTTCACAACACAATTGTATGGATCATCTTTAGAGTATCACGATCAGAGCACACTGCTCTGTACCCTACACTGGTTATCCATTCGATCCGGAATCAAACACAAACTGTATCCCATTTGCTATTCTTCACTGACGGACTCTAGTCCAGCATACATATCCGGCCTTATCCATATGTACACACCAGCAAAAGACTTATGCTCCTCTTCTGATAATAGTATACTCATTTTTCATACTATGAAAACAAAGTCATATGAACAACGTTCTTTTGCATACCAGTGCCCAGCATGTAGAATTAATTACCCACTAAAATTAGACACAAAGACAGTGATACCTTTCAAGAGTGCTCTTTAAAAAACACCTTTCCGACTGCAAGAACTAACTTAAAGACCTAAAAATGTTTCCTACTTTAAATATTTTCAGCACTTCTTTTGTTTTCCAATTTTGTGGTGGTTCTTTTTTTTTTTGGTATTCATATCATTATATATGTTGTACAGCGCTTAGAGCTTCTACAGATTAGATACTTTACAAAGTCCTCTATTATTATTATTATTATTATTATTATTATTATTATTATTATTATTATTATTCATTGTGTTTGTACAAAGCATATGTTTTTGGGTAAGAAGTATGCAAATTGAAATAATTAATTGAATGAAAATGTGACGGCTGCTAAAAGATAATGATTGTATTCGTACGTCGCTGTCTTTGACTAGTTATATTGATTTAAACAGCTCTACGACTGTTTATTTAGTAAAGTCCTTTTCTTGCCTGGTTTAGCTATAATTCTAGTTCGGGTTGTGAGTAATTCCAATAGGTGTTTCATAACTGAAAATATGGCCACAGAACGAGATGTGTTCTGCAACTGAACAGCTTCTTTCTCATTCAATCAGATCTGTGACGATTGATCATTTTGTGAAACGTCTCAGTTTCTCCGACATACTGAAGGCTACATATCTTACATGTGATAAGATAAATTAATTTCTCTATTTTGTAATTTCTCTTTGGACCATATGTGTTCAGCTCTTTTACTCATTGTGCTAGGAAATGTGCTGGTGTATATCAAATCTTGACAGGTTTTGCACCTTTTATCCCAGTTGGGATATATTTACTACGGTTGTCATGGTTATTGAATGGCGTTCACTTCGCGCTGTCTATGACGTCTTTCGTCTCTGTTATGCTACTACTTGTTTGTTCGGGAGGACTAACTTGAATGTGTCACGTGATTTCACGATGGGTCTGTGTTTACGGGTGAGTTTATGTTCTTTGGGGTTCTTTGGATGGTAATTAATAAATGATATTCAATCAACCTTTCTCTTCTTGCAATACTTTGGTACATCATTAGGGTTTGTTTGATTAGCCCTTTGGGTTACCTCCGCAATCAGGTTTTTGTCGTAGCCTGGGGTAATCACATTTTCAAACCTATACAGAAATCCAGCTCCAGAACTCATCTCTGCTTGAGGCCACAGTTTCAGTGACGTTGAGGTCAATTAGTTGAAAGATCAAACGTTCTATTCCGTTAGAAATAGTCATGTACAATTGTATGGACTAAAATCTTTTTAGGTGTTTTATTTGTTTTCTCTATGTTTGTCTTGTCTCTGTTTTACTTTCGCTTTTGCAAAAGACTCATCTCGAGTCGAAAGCGCATTGGCTACTTAGAAGCTAGATTTGTATTGTTTATTGTTAGTGTATTGTACTTATTTTAATATATTCCTGACAAACGAGCTCCCTTGCTTGATCCAGGACACTTGAATGAACGGTTATTCACCGTATGATTTGTATTTTTTTATATATACCTGAAATCTGAAATTAACTTACCTCTTAAGGCTGGTAGGGAACACATAGTACAAAATCAATCTATTAAGCCTATGAAATAAAAAAAAATACTTAACAGGATAGTTCTTATCGTAATCCTTACCATTCAATGAAGTCGATGTTACAGTTGTACTTGATTGTATGTCGGAGAAAGTAACTCCACTTGAGGACCGAGAGGCATTTGATGTCAGAATTGCACTAGAGCCTGTTGCTGGCTTTACTGTTGTATTTATACCTAAAATATACACAAATTTAGAACATGATTTTACATTGCTGGAGAGTATTCGTTTTCCCAAATTTCTGTCTATAAAAGTTTCATTTCAATGTATTGTCTGCAATGTCACAAGTTTACGAAAACGTTGCATCTTTCAGAAACTAACCTTTAATCCCATATATATATATATATATATATATATATATATATATATATATATATATATATATATATATATATATATATATACGTGTGTGTGTGTTCTTTTTAATGGCTGGAGGCTGTCTGTGGATGTGGATAAACATCACTGGCGACATATTGCACAATATTGGTGTCTGCTACAATTTATTTTAGCAGTGCAAATATATTTCTTTGCTACAGACTAATTTGAAATTGACGGAAGTTTCTAGATTTACTTTAAGAAAGTGTTTACGAAAGGAGGAATAGTAGAGTTTCATGAATTTTTCATTAGCTTTCTTTAAGTGTATTTTTCACGCGTCTGAAGTTAAAGTATCGTCAGCATGTCACGTATCCATTGTAGGGTACAAAAGCACAACTTCTTCCAAGGAAGCTAAATCTGGCCTATCAACAGAAGCTTGGCATTCTATCATTTTTAGAGCCAAGAACTTGGAACGGAAGTTTACAGCTGGCTGCCAGAGCTTTGCTTTCCTTTCATTGATCTTAAAACATACATGTGTTTAGAAACTGGAGTAGACAGGCGGGGGGGGGTGTATAAGCATAAACCCCCATTTATTTTTCTCTTGTCTTGGACTATGCACCATTTATTATGTGACATTAGCAATAAAATGGATCGAATGAGTAGTAAATCAAATTAAGACATTCTCAGTTGATTCTGTTTGCATTTGATTATTAGACATTAGTCCTGGTAAGGTCTTTAACTTTGTTTAAGGGATGCATATCTACGATCACTAAACTACTGCATGCGAGGAAGGCAAGCGAAACATATTTTTTTGGATATCCCTGATTCGATTTCACCGATTCATTTTAGTCCATAAGTAAATTCAGCGAATACGAATCATAATAAATGGTTCCATTACTAAAGTCGATCCCACTTAGGCAAATTTTGGCATTTTGACAATTATGAGCAAGAATAACAACAAGTGTTATCCTACATATTTGAGTTTACCGAGTGATTTGTTCATGCTTGGAATGTTACTTAACATTTAATATACACTTTTCGCCTACGTGCTGGCAGAAAACAGTATTCGTAACTGCACTCATTTTAAGACCAGTAAATACTGTGTGACGAAGTAATGTCCATTTTCACATGTTGTTCTTTAATTAGTAGAGCTGTTCTTTCCTTTTATATGCCATGCTAAATTTGATATACTAAGCTGAAAGCCATTTTGCAACTTTAAAGTTGAAATCAAACTGCAGATCTTATTTATGAAATAATTTTTATAATGCAAACTCTAATTCTAATATCTATATAATTTTACTAAAGGTATAAGATGAAACTTATATAAATATATCGATTTAAGAAAAATCCAATATCCAGTCTCCCCAATAATGCGATGACACTACACTAAAAACACATTTGTTGAATATCTTTTCTGGCTGGCAGCTGTTTGGTAGCAAAGTGTTTTGTTTTCATATTCCAGATCTTGGTATGCAGCGTGGCAATGACCACGAAGGGCTACTGAGGTAAATACAATGAATACATATTAAAATAAAGCAATTGTTGCTTTTCTGTGTACAACTGCTGGATATTATTTATACCAGCAAACAAGATATTTGCGTGTCAACCAGTAGGCGAGGAGCAAACCGCTAAACGAATGTAAATATGGATTGTACACATGACTATTTTCACTAGCTTCAATCATATCCGTTGTTGTAAGCAGTGTCAATAGACTGAATACTTTTGTGGAAACATTATTGCCGTAGTATGTAATTTATAATATCCAGTTAGAACCATGAACCTTATATTGTAATTACAACTAGATATAACGTCAGTAAGGTGTATCTTAGATAATGAAATGCCATTAATCTTTAAGTTGCAACAAGACGTTAGTAATACATTCACTAAGTAAATGGTATGAAATTAAATTCCAAATTCAATGTTTTCTTAAAAGTAATGAAATTGTCTCCTAAGAAACTATATCCAACTGACGCACACAACTTTGTCAACTGTACAACACTAATCCCAGAAATAGTGGGAATCGTATGATCGTCATTTGGACAAATACCTTCTAATCATAGATAAGATGTGATATTCATAAGATTCGCTTTTAAACTATCCAGCCTTCTTATTTTTGTTATGAATGGATATGCAAGGTGCACAATGGACGATTCATTAAATATGCATGGTAATTACAAATACATTTCTCCATTTAACAAAATGTACGCACGTAGAAACAAATGAAAAACATACTTTTAAACTTCATATCAGAGCTGGATTGGGGAGTGGTGGGGTTGGGATGAGAAACTGTTTTTGGACCCCAATCTAGCTTAAAAAGCATACACGCACACAGACGATCAATCACTTGTCGCTCGAAATGTAACAATCGTTTTATTATTGTGCACGTTTATTGGGTATTGCACACATTGTGTGAGTAAATAGATGCATAGACGTTTGCTTTGGTGTCATAACGACGAAATATGGCCTTTTAAATTTTTTCGAAATTTTTTCGAAATGCCCCACCACCATCGACACCACCACCACCCAATATCAACCATTGACCTTTATTGGTCCTGCATTTAACGTATATCAAGCTGAACACCAACAGATCAATAAATTAAATGCATAATAATTCAACATTTTAAATACAAAAAGTAAATGCCGGTTTTGAAAAGAAGGATTAAACAAGTTAACAACGAGACATACATATTTCCTATCCGTTATGTTTCAAACTTATTCCAGGAAAGATGTGATCTACTGTGAGTGAGAAACGTGCTTCAAAATCTGATTTTAGGGACAAAATAACTACTGGCCATAATAACACATAATCATATTATAGTCCTTCCATGCTAATACTTTCCTTACCAATTAATGCAAAGAAAATCCAAATGAACATCTTCATGATCGTCTCTTGAACTACCTTAATGTGTAGAAAATATAACAATGCCAAAAGCAGCCCTAACTCAACAGCAAAGAACAATTTACATTTGCTCACAATACACCATATGCTGTTATAAGATCTCTATTGAAGTGTAGAGAAAATAGTTTTTATACAAGGAAGTTACACAACACCATTTTACTACCTGTGTATTGAATAAGTGTCCTCAATTCACGCTTCCTCGACCATGGAGATATAATCATACTGAGGCGCTATACAGGGAATCAATATAAATTTTGCCTTCAGAATTTCATGCAATAATTGTATAGGAACAAGTGCTAGACATTATGAGTCTACTTTCATCCATAAAGTACATTCCACTGATTAACTAAATATGAGTATATTTTCAAAGAAATATTTGGAATTAACGTTATACCGTCTGTAGTTAAGGAGAGGTGGGTCACTATTTTGTACAACACAGATGCACTTAATGGTTTGATGGTATGAGTTGTAATAGCTGTATATTTAAGAAGTCCTGTAATTTACATAAAAATATATACAAAGACAAAATGAACTTAGAATGAAGTTGTTTATGTCAAGGAATATGACAATATCTTCAATTGTATCTAACGTATCAGTCCTTAAACAAAGACAAGGTGGAATCATCTTGTATAGTCTTTAAATAAGCCCTATGTGGTAGTACTCCCTGGGATGTGTAGTAACACTGCAGCAGATTGTGCTACCAGCAATACCTTTCTTATACTGTTTTAGTAATTAACGAATTAGAGAACTTATATGTGTATACTCTTGTGTATTATTATTCATACGTATCACAGCGTATTATATCCAGTAAACTACTACTACTACTACTACTACTACTACTACTAACAATAATAATAATAATAATAACGAGGACTTTGTATAGCGCATAATCTTAAGACGCTTTACAACATATATAATGATATGACTACAGAAAAACAAAAACAAAGAACCTTGAAATTAGAAAAAAAAAACATGCTAAATATATTAAGGTAGGAAACATTATAGGGTCTTTACGTTTGTTTCTGCAGTCGAAATCGGTTAGTTTTAAGAGCACTCTTGAATGGGATCACTGTGTGCTTGAGTTTCAGTTCAGTGGGTAATTCGCTCCATGATGCTGGGCCTTGGTATTCAACTGAACGTTGTTCATTGTAGTAATAATGTGTGTACGATTGTCAGAAGAAGAGCGTAACTATCTAACTGGTGTGTACACACGGGTGATATCGGATAAGTATGGACTGGAGTCCGTCATTGAAACGTAGCACAGAGAACAAATATTGTTTTTGATTCTGGATCGAATGGATATCACGTGTAGGGTACAGATCAGCGGGCAGGTGTGCTCTGATCGTGGGACTCTAAGGATGGTCCGAACAGCTGTGATTTGCACTTTTTAAAGTTTCTGGAATAGGTATTGAGACGAACGAGACAGAATGGAATTACAATACTCCAATATTGAAAGTACTAATTAACACACAAGTGTTCTAGTGGCATCAAGTGAAAGTTATTTGCGAATGCAGCTAATGTGTTTCAGCTCACAATGTGCAGCCTTGCATATATTCACATGTTTGTACAATGTGAGAGCACTGTCGAGTGTAACACCCAGGATTCGTACTGACTGCGTAAATTTCAAGCTGGTGTTGCTTATATTTGCTGTTTATGGTAATGGATGTAAATGACAGAATCTCTTTGTTTAGGTGATCAGAATGGCCTCCATTTTATCATCATTGATCTGCAGTTTGTTAGTTGCTATCCATGATTTCACATCAGAATCGCACATCTACACCTTGGATGGTAGCATCAGCTTCAGTTGGGTGGCTAGATTTGATTATTTCGGTGTCATCAGCTTTCAGTTGGTGAGACACTGGATGATGATCTATGGCACTTGAGGGCGGCTGAGTGTATATAATGAAGAGAACACGTCTAAGAATAGAGCCTTGTAGAACACCACAACATCGATCATCTAGCTGAGGCGTATTCCATTTGTGGACACAATTTGTGTCATGTTGACCAAGTAGGACTTAAACCGCCTATATATTTACCATCCAACATCGACTATAACTGCCGTGACTTTCAGAATACGTCATCAAAATATATTGTCATCACATTCTCGCTCCCATCAACAATTACTGCAGTCATCGCGACCGACACCAATAATGCTTTCATCACGTCCAGCATCGATCAACAACTATCACTGTCATCATGATTTGGTCTCATCATCAACTCCTACTCATGACTCCCAACTACTTCTATCATTTCGTCCGACACCCATCAGAAGTTACTGCTGTGATTACATCCAGCACATATGTGCAGCTAATATTGTCATCACGTCCAGTACCCAACATCCCGTTCAACACAAATGAGCAACTACAATTCATGAAACACCCATCAACAACTTCTACTGTCTTTACGTCTTGCACCCGTCAGCAACTATTACTGTCTTCAAGTCAACAAATAATACTACCATCACGTGCTTAACACATCAACAACTACTAACCTCTGACCTTCTGTTGTAATAAACTCACGGTACTAATTATACGTAAAAATGGGAACCGGTCTAAACATTTGGCCAACATATTGTAGAGTTTATACGGGTTTTAACGGTCATGATTGGCTTAAAATGTAAAGTAAATAATAAGCAAATATTTTGAATGCCGATCTGAGGCAATATTCTACAGATGAAATTTCAATCCATTGACTTGACTTTGGAACACTCGTCACTGAAATTAGAACCTCTTTAGGTGAGGAATTCAAGGTACATATTGTAAATAAATATCTAAATTAACAAATGCAGCGCCTCATATTAATTTCTCCACGCAGAAGTTTGCATTGACGACGTGTCATTTATGAGAAATGTCTGTTTCTACACAAGTATTTCGACATTTAAAGATATTTAATGTATATTAACTATTATGTTGTTTGTGTAGGTTTACAATGAGAGCTGAATCAGTATTTTGAGTCCTATCTACCTTTTGATAAACAGTTAAATGAAATAACTATATTCGTATCACCTCAAATAACCTTGCATTATGGTACCACTGTATAAACTGTATCAGTACACATTTACTATTAATTACTCCTTTTCTGCACATATATTGAAAGTTAACAATGCATTAATATGAAACAATATTTAGTAAATTTGTTTCCTAAATTTGTTTTCCTTTTATAATTTCTCTATTTTCCTTTTCATTTTATCTGATTAGTTTGTGGGGTTTCGATCGGGCTCGGTGAAAATCTCTAAACAGTAATTCGTGTATTGGTTTTTTTTACATTACTAATCGTTTAAATGTTGAATTATTGAACTGATTTCTTATAATTTGTATAAAACAATTATTTGCTAAATAAAAACAACATACGTTCTGTACCTTTATTATTGTTTGCGTTTTCTTTCGTTCACTATTCTTTTGATATTTTTGTGAAAATATCACTTATATTTGCACATATATAAATATGTAAAGAGACCCAATCATACGGACAAGTGAATCAATTAAATTATCAATAAATTAAACAAACAGCTACATAATGTAATTGATCTATAAATATAATAATATTCAGTACACAAATGACTATTGAACCGTTCAATACATTGATGCTTTAACCGTCATGAACTTTATTTCCTCCAAAAATGTTAACTTATTCAGAATAGTGTGCGAGAATGCAAAACGTGTTTAGCTACATAACGAAATAAAAAAAGACATTCATGATGACTCAGTGTTGTGATATTTAGGGCGTTCTAATATAGGCGTTGCCTTTATCTACACATTCATCTTCATTTCAACTCAATTACAAAGCAGTAAACAAAATGAAGCACAGGTAATGAAAACGTATATGATTGTTTTTTATATTATATGTTGCAAATTAATTTTACAAAATACGGAAGTTGTTGCTATATTATCTTTTCCCCGACTTTTCTATGCATGCACATACACAATCAGTACCGTATTCAGTATATTTGCTAAGGAGGTAATATCAATCGACTGGAAATGTATATACGAGAATACGGATGCAGTATATGCCCATAAAAATGTTAACTTTCAGAACTTAAATATTCTCTTCAATGTTTCAAAAAATTTCTCTTGTCCACATGTATGGGCCTCTTTTGGAAACAATTCTTTTTAAAACGAATCCGTGGCTCCGTCTTTTTGATATTCTTAAGGCAAATGTCAAGGCACTCAACAATTTACTTGTTTTGCTACGCTGACATTTTAAACATGGGAATTCCCTTTTTCACCAAATCTTTTTAACTGGTAGTCTAAATCTACATTATGTTGAAATCTGAGTGAAGTGATTGACTACATATACAAAACACGTCAAACCTTGCAGAAAGGTAAAATGTTTACCTGAATAGGGATCGTGACTGTACACGGTAAAAATAGATTCGTGGGTTATAATGACTTCCTTGTTGGAAAATTAGAAACGAGTTAAGGCCTTGTATGACTTGAAATTAGGTCATTGAACACAAACTATGTTCGTGTGATTATATTCTAGTTTTAAATTATTAGTCACAACGTGGATTTTTATCACCCATCATAGAATTTTATCTTGCAAACATTCGACGGTCTTGATTGGGTACATATAATAGCTGTTGACAGCTACATTTTTACTATTAGAGTAATACATTTGTCGCTGATTTATTAATTCAAGATAAAAAAATTACTTTAACAAATTTTAACTTTAACAAGTCTTTAACTTAAGATTTGCAACATGTGCATCAATGTTGTTAGAAAGACGTAAATGATTCTCATATGATCTGCAATTCTTCTGTCTCATATTGCTGGATTTTGTAGAAATGTTAGAAAGGTTATTTTTGGGGCTAAGCATATAGCTGTACATGCAAGAAAATGTGATGACAATGACGCAATCTGGAGGGGCGCTGGTGTTCTTTATGCTGGTAAAGTAAATATAACAAAACCTTTACTGTGAATGCCTGTAATGACTCCAACAATTGTTGCAGCGCAAAACTTGCTTGCTTTTATGGATCAAGGTAGTAAATCACTATTGTCATGATTAAGAGTGACCACAGGTAGTAATCAAAGCATCAATCTGTTCGTGAAGTAATTAATGTACTCAACGCTATTTCAAAATCTTCTTTTCCTCCGCACAAAACTGTATATTCATACACTAATAATACGCATAATTGTAGATATTTATTGAAGATCGTCTTCTTGTACATGTAAGATACACAAATTATATCTGTAAATGGAATACATTCCAGCCCATTTGACGTATGTTGTGGTGTTGCACAGGGATCTGTTATTGAACCTGTTCACTTCATTCTATACACTCAGCTGATCTGAAGTCTCATAGAGCATAACCCAGTGTCGCATCAATTGTACGCTGATGACACCCAAATATACAAGTCTAGCTACCCAACTGAAGTTGATGCTACCATCCATGTAGTAGAGAGGTGCATTTCTGATGTGAAATCATCGACGACATGTAACAAGCTGCAGATGAATGATGATAGAACTGAGGCTATTCTGTTCACAACACAAAGACGTTCTCATTCATATCCTTTACCTCAGACAATAAATATCAGCAACACCAACATTAAATTCTCACAGTCAGTACGAAACCTAGGTGTTACTCTAGACAGGACTCTCACATTGCACCAACATGTCATGAACATATGCAAGGTTGCATATCTTAAACTGAGACGCACCAGTTCCAGTCCTAAATATCTTTCAGTTGATGCCACTAAAACACTTGTGTGTTCATTAGTACTTTCAAGACTGGACTATTGTAACTCAATTTTGTCTAGTTCGTTACAATATTTACTCCAGAACCTTCAATAAGTTCAAAACACAGCTGCATGGATCATCTCTGAGTACCTCGATCAGAGCGCACCTCGCCACTGCTCTGTACCCTACACTGGCTATCAATTCGATACAGAATCAAACACAAAATTTGTTCTCTGTGCTATGTTTTAATGACAGAATCCAGTCCAACATACCTATCCGGCCTCACCCATGTGTATACTCCAGCAAGATACTTACGCTCTTCTTCTGACAACCGTATACTCATTATTCCCATTGTGAAACGAAGTCTTTTGGACAACGTTCTTTTGCATACCAGGGCCCGGCGACATGGTACGAATTGCCAATTGAAATTAGACACAAAGACACAGTGGTCCATTTTAAGAATGCTCTTAAAACTCACCTTTGTCGACTGCAGGGACAAACTTAGAGACCAAATAATGTTTTGTATCTTATATGTTTCAGCATGTTTTAATGTTTTCCAATTTCATTGTTTTTGTCATTTGTTTTTCTATAGTGTAGTCATATCATTATAGATGGTGTAAAGCTCTTAGAGCTTCTAAAGATTAGGCGCTATACAAAGTCCTCGTTATTAATATTTAACAAAACAAATAATTAACGGAATTGCTCACGAAATTATAAATAAAATCATTAGCGATAAAATATCTTAAATATTAAATCTTGAAACTGTGGATCCAAACGATGTGGTTGTATTTAAAGATAAGCAAGTAAAATTAATAACTGATAATCTTTCATTGCAAGATATTATCGTTAGAATTAATGGAGTACCTGACAACAGCATTGATGTCTTTGCTGGTAATGGAAAAATTAACTCTGTTGTTGTTATATCAAAAATATTGGATAATATTCGTAATAGACTACAAACATCCGGTGATACAGCCTCCAGTATCATCATCATGATTAATGATTAATGATACAATTACTGACCTTAGAGAACCAAAATCAAACGATGACGCAGCAACTAAGAAAAACGTTGACGATAATACCTCCCAGTGACAAACTCGTTAACAACAGTCAGAGATGGAATGATCACATTAAAGGTCAACCCATACCATCAAGTACCTGTACGATAAGCCTACAATTCCAGTATGTACCCAAGGTGCTATGGGGGACTGATTCCAAACAACAGTCGGAGCACATCAAGGCTGTCTCCAGTCAACCACATTTTTTAACAGCTACTTAGAGCGCATCATGAGCGAAGCCCTGGAAAACCACTGTAGGACAGATAGCTGTGGAGGGCGTTACATCACCAACCTCCGCTTTGCAGATGACATTGATGGGCTGGCAGGTAGTGAGAACGAGCTGGTCACGTATGTGAAGAACCTGGATGAACATTTTCTAGATTTGACTTGTAGGTAAGTGCTGAGAAGCCAAAAACAAAGCTAATGACAAATATGGCAAACAAATCTCAGCCAAAATTAAAGTCAGAGGACATGGACTGGAACAGTGAGTCGTTTCAAATATATTTCAGAATCACCAAAGAGGGATCAGGAGCAGGAATTATGGCACGAGCAGCACAAACAACGGTGGCTATGCTAAGACTCATCTGGAGAGACAAGAATATATGTCTGAAAATTACAATCAGACTATTGAAAGCATTAGTCATCTTAATCTGTTTGTATTCATGTGACGTCTGGACCCTGACAGCAGAATTACAAAGACAAATCCAGGCAAATGAAATGAGATGCTACATAACCATTCTTGGCATTTCTTACATGAACCATATCACAAATGAAGAAATGCGTAACACCATACGGTTAAAAGTAGGCCAATAATAAAGACCCCTTTAGTACTGTCAAAAAGAGAAAGCTGAAATGGTATGGCAATGTCACTAGAGCCAACAGTCTATCCACACCAGTCCTGCAGCATCGTCCAGAATTGTAGAAAGAGAGGTAGACAGAGAAAGAAGTTGACTGACAACATCACAGAATGGACCAGTAAATGTTTTGAGGAGATACAGATAGTCATTGGCACATGATCGAAACAAGTGGAGGGAACTGGTCAGATGTTCAGCAGCACAGCTCCTCGACGAACACACTAGGTCAAGAGATTTATGATGATGATGATGATGATGATGATGATGTGTCAGGGAGACAAGTTGATATTTTTTGTACCCCATTTCACACACATGTATGTAAGTGCACGCTTTTAATACTGTTATTTTTTTTTTTGTTAATCTATTGGTTGTGATGGATGCTCTGCATCTAACACAATATAAATTCATATTATTTATAATATTTGTATATCATGGATGTCATTCATTTCTCAGCGACACGAAAACAAGAACTCGTCAAACATCATCCAGTGCTGCCGAGTTCTATAAGAATGATAATAATTGGTCAGTCTGTAAGTTGAAAGACAATTATTACTTAATCTAATAATGAGAAGGCTCAAGTGGGATAAATTATGTTTAGTGGCTCCAATCGTAGATGATCAGAGATGCTAATGTTCTTAAAGATTTTAACGAAAACGCAAAACTGTTGAATGAAGAAGATGATGATGTTTTTAAATGTATCGCCGATATTGATGAAGCACCGAGTGTTGATGAACTTGAAGGATTTTTTAATAATTTAGTTGTTTCTGATTATGTGATGTTAGATTGGCAAACATGTTCGGCAATACTATTTTCTCGAGGCAGACACAGATGCAATTTTTGTTTCACAGAGATATACACAAATGCATAAAGTAATTAGAGAGAACTGTACTATTTTAGCTGTACTTAGAAATATTCATCAGTCTTGGTGTTCAGGTAATATGCATGTAACTATATTCAAAAATGTATTTGCTAATGCTAATACCCACACGGATTTATAACGATAACATTACATGGCTCTAGTACAAGATATCGAATAGCACTTGATAAAATCTTTGGTTACAAAATATTAACTAGTCTGATTTAATTACTGAAACCTAAATAGCAGCAGAAAGAGTGCGTCCTCAACGAAACGTCCTGGGTAATATACAAAGCATACATACAACGTTTAAAAATCACTAACGACAAACCATAAAGTAACACATGTGTGTACTTTCTAGAAACATGCCAGTATTTCTCGCAGTTTTAAAGACGCTGTCGGTTGTTGTTGTCTTTCGACTTTCGGTGATCTGTTCATCATTTACCCAATATTTTACATCTTGGCGATGCGCTGTTTGTCTGGACAGCAAACTTACCAGACTCGATAAACAAATTATAAAAGCCAAGCTCAAAATATTTGCAAACATTTTATTGAATTATTTTTAGCGTAAGTCTCTCATAACATACCTGTTTGTGATCATTTCGCCCAACAATGTTAACGTTTCATCGAGCTCAAGAATTGCGTTGAATAAAAACCGTTCCATACTTGGTATGAAAACAGTTATTAATTGTATAATATACGCGAATTATATAATTATATGAAGAATTTTTTTAAAAATGTTTGCAAAATGTTGGAACTTCTTTCAAAATATGTGCTAATACATCCGTTAACGCCATCAGAACAAATTATACATTTTTTTTAAATCAATACAAATTATATTTTGCTTTAGACAATTTATGAAGAAAACTAACTACATTCAAGCGAAGTGAATAATATATAGTTTTTCAACCTCAGTCTTATAATTCATTTTCGTAGGCTATTTTAAATTTGTTATTGTTTGGACCAGTCTTTGGCTATTTCTTTGCTTCTAAATTAAAACTAATTTTCAATCTGCGTTACATGAAATCGGCTTTAGTGTTTTATAATCTTGATTTGGATGCTTACGACCCCAATAAAACCATTCGTAACATCTACTATAGTTAACAGGTATCTTAACTGAAAAAATTGTATTTTTCAAACTAACTGCTTATAGTCTTATATACCTATCTTATTGAGTAAGAAGTGCAACAGAGGATAGAAGTTGCTAAAATCATGTTATGTTCTGTCATTTCTAGAGTTTTAAACATATGAAATGAAATTTATATCATATGAGTGTTTCATCATTAGTGCAATCGTCTACGAAAGGATTGAACAAACTACCCGAATGGTGCATAGCTCTCATTTGACTATCGGCCTTGTCTGTTTTGATCACAGTCAAAATATATCTTGAATAATGTGATCATCCAAAACTGTAGTCAAGATGGCAAATTGGAATTCGCTTTTTATTCGTTCCATGTAACAACACAATAACAACAACAAGGAAAACAAACATAACGCAATAAGAAGAATACTGATTGCCAGTATCGTTTGTATAATGTCTAGTGAGCATCTTTATTTTGGTTCCACACATATTTACTTTTGATACTTAAGTTACCAATACCAACTTCAAGCTAAATAAACCGCTCCGGTGGCCTAGTGGTTAGAGCGTCCGCCCCGGAAGCGGGAGGTCGTCGGTTCGATCCCCGGCCGAGTCATACCAAAGACTTACAAAAATGGTACTAACAGCTGCCTCGCTTGACGCTCAGCATTAAGAGGTTAGTGTTAGGACTGGTCGGCCTGGTGTCAGGATAATGTGACTGGGTGAGACATCATGCTACATGTCTGCGGCATGATGTCTCGGTGCTAGACATCACTATAAACTGCCTCAATGCAGACATCGTAGCGATATGACTGAAAAATTGTTAAAAGCTACGTTAAAAAAAATCCTAATCAAACTAATCAAGCTAAATATCTTGGATATGATACATAGATAAAAGTTAACAACGATACATAAATATTTCCCATCCCTGTTACCTAATCGTTATGTTTCAAACTTATTCCAGGAAAGATGTGATCTACTGTGAGTGAGAAACGTGCTTCAAAATCTAATTTCAGGGATAAAATAACTACTGGCCAAAATAACACATAATCACATTATAGCCCTTCCAGGCTATTGACACGGTTTCATGTCATGTACAGTTTGACAACGTTAATTGTTTAATACATTTACTTACCATTTAATGCAAAGAAAATCCAAATGAACATCTTCATGATCGTCTCATGAACTACCTTAATGTGTAGAAAATATAACAATGCCAAAAGCAGCCCTAACTCAACAGCAAAGAGCAATACTGTATTTTGTTACACTTGCTCACAATACACCATATGTTGTTATACGATCTCTATTGAAGTGTAGAGAAAATAGTTTTTATACAAGGAAGTTATACAACACCATTTTATTACCTGTGTATTGAATAAGTGTCCTCAATACACGCTTCCTCGACCATGGAGTTATAATCATACTGAGGCGCTATACAGGGAATCAATATAAATTTTTTTCATGCAATAATTGTGTAGGAACAAGTGCTAGACATTATGAATCTACTTTCATCCATAAAGTACATTCCACTGGTTAACTAAATATGAGTATATTTCCAAATATATTTGGAATTAATGCTATACTGTCCGTAGTTAGCGAGAGGTGGGTCACTATTTTGTACAACACAGATGCACTTAATGGTCTAATGGTATGAGTTGTAAGAGCTGTATATTTAAGAAGTCCTGTAATTTACATAAAAATATATACAAAGACAAAATGAACTTAGAATGAAGTTGTATATGTCATGGAGTATGCCAATTTCTTATGGGAACCACCTCATATTGTATCTAACGTATCAGTCCTTAAGCAAAGACAAGGTGGGATCATCTTGTATAGTCTTTAAATAAGCCCGATGTGGTAGTACTCCCTGGGATGTATAGTAATACTCCAGCAGGTTGTGCTACCAGCAATACCAATATTTTACTGTTTTAGTAATTAACGAATTAGAGAACTTATATGTGCCTACTCTTGTGTATTATTATTCATACGTCATATCGTCATATCACAGCATATTATATACAGTAAACAACCACTACTACTACTTCTACTACTACTACTGCTGCTGTTACTACTACTACTACTACTACTACTACTACTAATAATAATAATAATAATAATAATAATAATAATAATAATAACGAGGACTTTGTATAACGCCTAATCTTTAGACGCTTTACAACATATACAATGATATTACTACAGAAAAACAAAAACAAAGAACCTTGAAATTAGAAAACAAAAAACATGCTAAATATATTAACGTAGGAAACATTATAAGGTCTTTACGTTTGTTCTGCAGTCGAATTAGGTTAGTTTTAAGAGCACTCTTGAATGGGATCACTGTGTGCTTGAGTCTCAGTTCAGTGGGTAATTCGCTCCATGTTGCTGGGCCTTGGTATTCAACAGAACGTTGTACATATGACTTGTTTTTCATAGTAGGAATAATGTGTGTACAATTGTCAGAAGAAGAGCGTAAGTATCTAACTGGTGTGTACACACGGGTGAGGTCAAATAAGTATGTTGGACTGGAGTCCGTCATTGGAACGTAGCACAGAGAACAAATATTGTTTTTGATTCTGGATCAAATGGATATCACGTGTAGGGTACAGATCAGCGGACAAGTGTGCTATGATCGCGGAACTCTAAGGATGGTCTGAGCAGCTGTTTTTTTGCACTTTTTAAAGTTTCTGGAATAGATATTGAGACGAACGAGACAGAATGGTATTACAATAGTCCAATCTTGAAAGTACTAATTAACACACAAGTGTTCTAGTGGCATCAAGTGAAAGATATGTGCGAATGCAGCTGATGTGTCTCAGCTCACGATATGCAGCCTTGCATATATTCACATGTTTGTACAATGTGAGAGCACTGTCGAGTGTAACACCCAGGATTCGTACTGACTGTGTAAATTTCAAGCTGGTGTCGCTTATATTTGCTGTTTATGGTAATGGATGTAAATGAGAGAATCTCTTTGTTTAGGTGATTAGAATGACCTCCATTTTATCATCATTGATCTGCAGTTTGTTACATGTTATCCATGATGTTACATCAGAATCGCACATCTACACCTTGGATGGTAGCATCAGCTTCAGTTGGGTGGCTAGATTTGATTATTTGGGTGTCATCAGCGTACAATTGGTGAGACACTGGATGATGATCTATGGTACTTGAGGGCAACTGAGTGTATATAATGAAGAGAACGCGTCTAAGAATAGAGCCTTGTGGAACACCAGAACATCCATCAACTAGCTGAAGCGTATTCCATTTGTGGACACAATTTGTGTCATGTTGACCAAGTAAGACTTAAACCGCCTATATATTTACCATCCAACATCGACTACAACTGTCGTGACTTTCAGAACACATCATCAAATTATATTCTCATCACATTCTCGCTCCCATCAACAATTACTGCAGTCATCGCGACCAACACCAATAATGCTTTCATCACGTCCAGCATTGATCGACAACTACCAGTGTCATCATGATTTGGTCTCATCATCAACTCCTACCCTCATCATGACTCCCAACTACTTCTGTCATTTCGTCCGACACCCATCAGAAGTTACTACTGTGATTACATCCAGCACGTATGTGCAGCTTATATTGTCATCACGTCCAGTACCCAACATCCCGTTCAACACAATTGAGCAACTACAATACATGCAACACTCATCAGCAACTACTACTGTATTTATGTCTTGCACCCGTCAGCAACTATTACTGACTTCACGTCAACAAATAATACTACCATCACGTGCTTAACACATCAACAACTACTAACCTCTGACCTTCTGCTGTAATAAACTCACGGTACTAATTATACGTAAAAATGGGAACCGGTCTAAAAATTTGGTGAACATATTGTAGAGTATATACGGGTTTCGACGGTCATGATTGGCTTATAATGTAAAGTAAATAATATGCAAATATTTTGAATGCCGATCCGAGGCAATATTCTACAGATGAAATTTCAATCCATTGACTTGACTTTGGAACACTCGTCACTGAAATTAGAACCTCTTTAGGTGAGGAATTCAAGGTACATATTGTAAATAAATATGTAAATTAACAAATGCAGCGGCTCATATTGATTTCTCCACGCAGAAGTTTGCATTGACGACGTGTCATTTATGAGAAATGTCTGTTTCTACACAAATATTTAGACATTTAAAGATATTTAATGTATATTAACTATTAAGTTGTTTGTGTAGGTTTACAATGAGAGCTGAATCAGTACTTTGAGTCCTATCTACCTTTTGATAAACAGTTAAATGAAATAACTATATTCGTATCACCTCAAATAACCTTGCATTATGGTACCACTGTATAAACTGTATCCGTACACATTTACTATTAATTACTCCTTTTCTGCACATATATTGAAAGTTAACAATGCATTAATATGAAACAATATTTAGTAAATTTGTTTCCTAAATTTGTTTTCCTTTTATAATTTCTCTATTTTCCGTTTCATTTCATCTGATTAGTTTGTGGGGTTTCGGTCTGGCTCGATGAAAATCTCTAATTAGTAATTCTTGTATTGGTCTTTTTTACATTATTTATCGTTTAAATGTTGAATTATTGAACTGATTTCTTACAAATGTTTATAAAACAATTATTTGCTAAATAAAACAAACATACGTTCTGTACCTTTATTATTGTTTGCGTTTTCCTTCGTTCACTATTTATTTGATATTTTTGTGAAAATATCACTTAAAATTGCGCGTAAATAAATATGTAAAGACACCCAATCATACGGACAAGTGGATCAATTAAATTATCAATAAATTAAACAAACAACTACATCATGTAATCGATCTATGAATATAATAATATTCAGTACACAAGTGACTTGTGAACCGTTAAATGCATTGATGTCTTAACCGTCATGAACTTTATTGCCTCCAAAAATGTTTATTCAGAATAGTGTGCAAGAATGCAAAACGTGTTTAGCTACATAACGAAATAAAAAAAAAACATTCATGATGACTCAGTTTTATGATATTTTGGGCATTTTAATATGGGCGTTGCCTATATCTGCACATACATCTTCATTTCAACTCAATTACAAAGCAATAAACAAAAAGCAGCACAGGTAATGTAAACGTATATGATTGTTTTTCATAATATAAGTTGCAAATTACTTTTACAAAATACGGAAGTTGTTGCTATGTTATCTTTTCCCCGACATTTCTATACCTGCACATACGCAGTCAGTACCGTATTCAGTATATATGCTGAGGAGGTAATAACAATCAACTCGCAATGTATATAATAGAATGAGGAATGCAGTATATGCCCATAAAAATGTTAACTTTCAGAACATAAATATTCCCTTCAATGTTTCAAAATTTTTGTCTTGTCCGCATGTATGGGCCTCTTTTGGAAACAATTCTTTTTAAAACGAAACCGTGGCTCTGTCATTTTGATTTTTTTAAGGCAAATGTCAAGGCACTCAGTAATTTACTTGTTTTGCTACGCTGACATTTTACACATGGGAATTCCCTCTTTCACCAAATCTTCTTAACTGGTAGTCTAAATGTACATTATTTTGAAATCTGAGTGAAGTGATTGACTACATATACAAAACACGTCAAACACTGGAGAAATGTAAAATGTTTAACTGATTAGGGATCGTGACTGTACACGGTAAAAATAGATTCTTGGGTTATATTGACTTCCTTGGAAGATTAGAAACGAGTTAAGGCCTTGTATGACTTGAAATGAGGTAAGTGAACACAAACTATGTTCGTGTGATTATATTCTAGTTTTAAATTATTAGTCAGAACGTGGATTTTTATCATCCTTCATAAAACTTTATCTTGCATACACACGACCATCATGATTGGGTACATATAATAACTGTTGACACATACATTTTCACTATCAGAGTAATACATTTGTCGCTGATTTATTAATTCAAGATGAAAAAATACTTTAACCAATTTTAACTTTAACAAGTCCTTAAACTTGTCGACAAGTAAACTTCCTCTACTTTCGTTAAGAATCCACCCAATGTAGATTTGCAGACGTGTCAACGATTTATTGAACAAACAATTATTTACTGAGCGCGGCAGAGATATATTGTAGATGCCGATAGCGATCCTAATAAATCTTCAAACATAAATTATCAAGAGTAAGTTCCTTGCGGCAACGCTTACAAATTTGTCTACGTTAATACAAAGCTAAACAAGCCTTTAAAACCATATGAGTGTAGATTACATTTTGAGATAATGTGCAATAAATATGTTGTTCATCTGGTGTCAGATTCTATCTAATCAGCCCTTTTACAATTTGGAGTAATTTTCCATTCGATGACTCAGGTGGGTTATGTTGCGACATAAGTCACGTATGAGGTATTGTGCCATACCGTACAAGTCTAATCGTGGAAATGTATTCCTATTTTATTACTAGTCTTATTTAATTTTCAATCTGCAGATATAGTTCCCTTTTCACATTTCATCTGCGTTAAACGTTTATTGAAATTATTAACGACATTAAAAAGTGTTCATATGTCTGTTTGGATTAAGCACTATTTTGAGATTGCTGTGCATTCATTCAAAGGAGTTCTTGCAAATGGCATTGTGATAGATCACGATTATAGACACTTCAGTTAATTCACGGTTATTAGTACATCATCATATGCTAGACCAAGAATTCATTTGGAACATAAACTTCGTTTGGATGTGGGAAATAACCTTTAGGATTAATTTTGACTAGTCCAAAACAACAATTTTTCCTCTTAATTGTTTATTTTATAACATATATCTTTAATTATATTTTACGTTCTATTTGAAAACAGATGCCATGGTAATGTCTTCTGAAACATTTCGTGAGATCTCTCTCTCTCTCTCTCTCTCTCTCTCTCTCTCTCTCTCTCTCTCTCTCTCTCTCACCTTGAACGTTTAAATTTCATTCAGTGTAAGAAATTCATTCGGCACGAAATTTAAAATTTACGATATAAATAAGCATTTAAAATCTAAAAAGCTAGCGATCCACTATACTCAGCACCTCTGTGTGCAGAGGAAATATGTGGAAACTCAAAAACTGACACTATATTCACTGGTCAACTTCCAACTCAAAATATAGTATACTGAGTGACCAAAAATTAAGCCAAATAATATACCAACGTTCGGTTTCTGTTTGCATTCTAAATGTCAGTTCTACATCTCAATGGGTATTAAAAGGGAAAGTTTCCTTGCAGTGCTCTTGGAATTATCATCAGCGGAGTTGTATGAGTCACAACGGACAACTGGAGTTTCTAGATGGACAGAATTTATGACATTTTTATAGAGAAAAGAAAAGGACACAGGATGATGGAAACATACAGTTATGTATTTTTGTCTGATAAACTAATTAATACAGTTATTAACGAAGTCAGTATCCGACCTCTCCTGCTGCATACTGTGTTCTAGCCATGTTACGACTCAGTGGTCTTAAACTAAGAAACAGACAAGAGAGAAAAAATATGTTTTAAAAAATATTTTTTGTCATAAGAATACACCGTGAAATTTAAAAAAAGAACAAATTGTGCGATATCCCCTACATTTAATTAAAATTTCTCTCACAAACCCAAACGTAAAGACTTACGCGTGAATTCCAGTGGCGTTCCGAATGAACTCCAGTTTGGAATGTGCTGATGTGTCAGTAGTCTCTAAAGTGCTAATATCCTAGCATTCTTGATGTATTACAAGGATATAAACCAAAATGTCTTTGAATGAACTCTCAATACTCCCTAAATAGTGATCTACTTAAAGAAACAGTACATCAAGGAGTATTTTTCTACTTTTAATGAATAGTTTAAATAAATTATTTCTCTCAGATACTGACTGAAACACAACATAAATTGATTCCTCTAAAGACTGATATTAGGGTAAGAATGACTAATTCTGAAGTATAAATATTTGTTTCTAATGAAAAGCTTACACAATAAAATAACTGTGATGAAGATCATTTTGCCATCAAAATCGTAAACAACATGCTTTCTAATTTCTAAATTAGACTTTGAACTCAAACTTTGTAAACATGCTAACCTCCAAGTAATAATGATTTTAAAATAAAATCTAAATCATTGGCAAGTAATAAATGGTGTAATGTATTGTTTATCAAACAACCCCCAAAACGATGCGAGTAGTCAGGTAGGTATAAATCATTCTACCTTCAATTACTAACCAATATCAGTCACACTATACTAATAAACATGGCTAAAAACCTAAACACAACACAAATTGAATATGCAGATCAACCCAAGACACACAAGATTTAATACAATGACATTTGGTTCAAACCCGCTGTTTAAAACCAACTTTACTAACTCAACAAGCAAACAAAGAAATAATAAATACATACATACTGATCTTTGAGGGCAAGACATACATACTAAACAATGTAAAAAAAAACACTGGCACACATGTAATGCAAGATTTATTTGGAAAACATATAAAAAATATAATCCTTTACAATACACTGGATCGTTTCAGATACAAGCTGATATAAATATATTTCATACGTAATACATAAAAAAATAGCTGCAATATAAATTTTCACATTATATATATGACATGTGATCGTAGATATCTCGGTTTATCTTTTTCAATTGCAAAAATTCTTCATCGGCTTGTAAATGAGATATGTTTTGGCTGGATAACGTGAGCTTACTTTATGCACAATCGTGATATTTGGAAATTATAGAAACGCTTGCTTACATGATGGAACTGCATCCTGATAATAAGTGTTAACCCATTTCAAGTATATTTATGGCTGATAATATGTGTTAACCCATTTCAAGTATAGTTATGGCTGATAATATGTGTTAACCCATTTCAAGTATATTTATGGCTGATAATATGTGTTAACCCATTTCAAGTATAGTTATGGCTGATAATATGTGTTAACCCATTTAAAGTATAGTTATGGCTGATAATATGTGTTAACCCATTTCAAGTATAGTTATGGCTGATAATATGTGTTAACCCATTTCAAGTATAGTTATGGCTGATAATATGTGTTAACCCATTTAAAGTATAGTTATGGCTGATAATATGTGTTAACCCATTTCAAGTATAGTTATGGCTGATAATATGTGTTAACCCATTTCAAGTATAGTTGTGACTGATAATATGTGTTAACCCATTTAAAGTATAGTTATGGCTGATAATATGTGTTAACCCATTTCAAGTATAGTTATGGATGATAATATGTGTTAACCCATTTAAAGTATAGTTATGACTGATAATATGTGTTAACCCATTTAAAGTATAGTTATGACTGATAATAGATGTCAACCCATTTAAAGTATAGTTATGGCTGATAATATGTATTAACCCATTTAAGTATATGTATGGCTGATAATTGTGTTACATTTATATGAGATCATTTCATTTAAAAACATTGATGATGTTCAAGTCATCAGATGAAGATTCATTGCTGGATATTTGGCATATTTTGATATGGCAGTTATATCAGTTTCTTTTTTTACCGTGACTTACGTTGTGTTTATATACTCTCCAGATCATATTCAACATTACCTTTCAAGCATCAATACAATGATATATAATTGTTCCGGCCTTTGGTAAACAGTTATTGCTCATTCCGCAACGATGAATTAATTTGTCCGTATAGTCCTGGATGCTTTCTATGCTAGCCTGTGTATTCAAGCACTGTTATTATTGCACGAAAGATTTTGCCACAACCACAGTTCTCTTTATTATGTAACTTATTATATAATATTCAGAAGCTTACACACAATTTGTAAAATATATACTCGGTTATTAATGAATGAGGTTTGAGAGGCTATAGATTAAATTCGGACATTACTGATATTACTTTGTTAGAATCTACAACATGTCCGTCAAGCCACCAGTAAACATCATTAACATTAGGTAAACATAAACATTGCTTTAGCAGTCAACCAACAATATCTGAACCTGGGAAACACAGGTATGTTTCCGATAACCTGGCCTTGGGAAAACAGTGGATGAGTTCACATATGAATTTGCAATTTATGTCTATAAATGTCACTATATTTAACTTTATGTCGCTCAGTGGAAGGTGGTAGTCTTTTTTCATTTGACTTTGCATGATATTCAATTGTTGCGCACAAGAACATATAATTGGACAGAAATGTTAGTAAAAGTAATGAGATTTAAATTTTCTCTAAATTGTATAAAAAATAATTTGACATGTTCTACTAAAATATATTGAGATTGATTTCGTTTAATTCTATATATCACAACTATATACCATTTTAAAGATCAGGCCTTTATGAACTAAAACAAAAATCTCTAGCACCGGAACGGTTTATCAATTCAGTTGTGTAATAAATTAATGTTTGAAGAACAGGGTTGTGACTCTAAAACAATTCAACGAACACTAACAAATACTTTTTTATTTGTTTAAGTGATCAGGTAAAATAAACTGATATGCCTACTAGACATTTTGTATCTACATGTATTGGCTATCAGTATAATTGAAGGAGATGTAGCCAGAGAGCTAACAGTACATAAACTGATTATCCGTTTCAATTAGTTGATACCAGCAGTACAACTAAAGCGCTATGTAGATAATTATAAACCATGGAGTAATCGCAGAAGGAATTATCTTGGATCTTGGGGTCAGCAAACGTACGCTCGGTATGTTTAGGAGGTTACGGACAAATACATATTAGAGATACCTCGTGATTAATTAAGAAGGCTAATGTAGCTAATTGACTGATTAATAAATACTTAGTCACCATCGGTAGCCTGTAAATACGACGAAGCCTCACTTTGCGATATAGGCGATCCACAAGAGCTGGATGTATAACCATATTTGGCATGAAATTAGAGAGTATAAAGAGCAGTGATATTAGAACGAACCAGCCGTTTTGTCGGAACTCAAAAGAGACTGGTATAATTACATGTAAGATACCGTCTTCGTACAATTTTCTTTACAGTATATGAATTTTTTTAGTGTTAAGATATTAATCAAACATTGGAGTATTTTAAAAATCGAGCAAATACCTTACTGACCTTTTCGAAGCTTTGTCTTTCCTTTTAATCTGCTTACTATGATTGGCTGTCTCGGAGTAACCCTGTTTGCTCAGCTATCTATCTAGGAGACTACTAAAACAAAAATTTCTAAATTATAAGCACATCGTCTATTTCAATTCCGATTGGATGTCGCTGTGAACCGATCCAATAAAACATAGCGGACAATGTCCTTGTCGCTGTTTGTCCACGAGGTAACGGATGAGAACACGCCCCGTTCAGCAGCGAGCTTATATTGATCTCTGGAAAAACCTTTAAGATGTAAGTGTGATACGGAAAGGCTATGTCCATTTGGCAAGATCTATCGCCAGTGTCGATTCAAGATTACGCTCTCTGGCGGGTCACGGTAACCTTGCGTAAGGGATTAACTCTAGCTCGTTTAGACATCAAACACATTGGAACAAGAATGGGGTTAACACATATTATCATCCATACATTGATTAATACCTGGGCTTAGCAAACGTGAAATACTCTTTAGGACTTCATTCACCATAATGTAAGTCTTTTACGTTTTCACTTTGGATATTTGGAAATAAATTATTGGTTGAATTTAACAACAATTGTTGGTTTTCACTCTTTTCTGTTAACTTACTTGGAGACTATGGATTCGTAAGAATATAATTGATGACATTCATTTTAAAATCAACATGGATGCCATTTAAAAGGGCTGTATTTATGCATCCACACGCTACATACAACATGTTACAAATGACCAAACTAGTCCGTAAACGCAACTGCAGTAATCTTTACAAGTATCTCTTCGTCCTTCAAACCCCTCCGTTTATTTAAATATAGCATAACCTTTCTTCAATATATTGATTTAACCGCTCCGGTGGCCTAGTGGTTAGAGCGTCCGCCCCGGAAGCGGGAGGTCGTCGGTTCGATCCCCGGCCGAGTCATACTAAAGACTTACAAAAATGGTACTAACAGCTGCCTCGCTTGACGCTCAGCATAAAGAGGTTAGTGTTAGGACTGGTCGGCATGGTGTCAGGATAATGTGACTGGGTGAGACATCATGCTACATGTCTGCGGAGTGATGTCTTAGTGCTAGACATCACTATAAACTGCCTCACTGCAGACATCGTAGCGATATGACTGAAAAATTGTTAAAGCTACGTTACAAATTCTAATCAAACAAACAGACAACATATTGATTTCATGTAATGATTTTTTTTATTCTCTTTCTCTAAATTTTTTAACCTTTTCGTATGTTAGAATTGTTCGCAATCAAATGAAACGCTTCCTGGTTTGTCTTATTATCATCGATGATATCGATTATAATGAAATCAAAAACTGCTGGATTTAGAAAATGGTAGCAATGCATATTTCAACATGATTCTAAACTCTTGAACTATATCAACTTCTCGTAAAACTCTTTGTAATGTTACGTGCTTAGGCTTGAATAAACAGTAACATAGAAAGAGTGAAAATAACAAGCTTGTAAAAACTTAATAAACAATTTATTAAGCACAAATATTTTCCAGAAAAGAAAAATAAACATACGGTTTTAAGAATCAATTACAAAATTCAAAATAGTATCCACTAGAGAAATTGCAAAAGTCCTGGTAATAAAATGTCCAAATAATTCCAAGTTCGAATCCCAGAGAAGTATCCAAGATGGAAGACGATGTCACTTGATGAAGTCAGTTCTTGTTAATAAAATTCTATGAGCACAATTCTTTTCCAGATAAATAACAAAATAAATCCTCTTGAATCCAAACGAATTGGAATAATTTCCAATACAAGGTAACTCAAAACGACACTACTTAATATTCTAACAGCCCAATTTCTACTCAATAGCTCGCTCCAAAACATATTTATATAGTTGTTTTTACGTAAACAAGAAAGGGGCCACGTGATCTTCTAGAAACTTTCAGAACAAATTTACGTTCAAAAACTCACGGACCCAGCGTATGACCCAACTAAAAATAGAAAGATGTTTATACAAAGCTCCATAATGTCCTTGGAACCAACCAATTATTTTAAAGCTTGTTTGCAACTCTGAAGCCAGATCAGAAATGAGGTCAACACCTGGTGTTTATTCTGTAAAGTAGCGGTCACCCCACCCCCCAATGAACGAATCTTTAAACTTAAAATGCCAAATTTGAATCTAACAAGCAAACAATAAAAACAAATATAAATGACTTATATCAAATATACGTAACAGTAAGCATTAAATCGGAAGACTTTATTTACAAACCTTAAAAAGACTTCAGCAGTGCTAACCTCTTCCAACTTTTAAACCTGAGAATTCTTGTTATACTTTATTGTAGCATATTACTATTGTTCAATCTCTTTCATAAAATCATGTTTTAACTTATTTTTTGGGGGAACTTTAAACAAACACCATTACCTTTCGCTTATGCTCAGCGCCGGTGCAAGGCGTTTTAGTGCCCTAGGCGAGATCAGATATATGGTGCTCCCCTTTCCACTCACGCCCTCCCCCACCCGCCCGTCATGAAATAAACCCTTAGCCCAGCGCCCTAGGCGATTGCCTAGTTCACCTAGCGGAAGCGTCGGCCCCGCTTATACTGCATATTTGGACAAAGAGAATTGTATGAAACAGGCAGGCCATTTTATTATTTTCTCCCATTAATATCTAAGAAAGAGACAACTAATTTGCAGATGTGTATCTGGTATATTGTGACTTACTGTGGTTAAGCGCTTAACTATTTTTTTTAAGCTGCTAACGCTCACTTTAGAATAAACTTATATTGCTTTTTTATCATGAGTTTCAATTTAGAGCTTTCATAATATTTTGCAGGAAGATGGCTTGGCTTGTAAGAGAATAATTGTAAATTCGTTTCATACAATCAAACTAATTAGCTTTACAATTTACCTTACGTTAGTACTTATTTTAGTACGTATTCTCAAGCGTGTGTTGCAGAAGGTGAGGGCGATCAGTTTACCGATGCTTGCAAAATAGCTTTAGCAATGTAATATCTTAATTTGCCATTTATTATTTATTACATAAGCATACGTTCTATAATGTTGCCACCTAAAACTTAATTCGCAATTCCTCGTGGTGGTTCTGATTTTCTGATCCTGACTAATAAGATAAAATATATCAACGTGAAAGTGACTGCATACTTGAAATCAGTTAAAATATTAAAAAAGACATGTACTACTGTGAAGAGGCAAATTTCAGTCGATCTATTAATTAAACATTTGTTGTGGCCAGCGAACCATTAGTTAGATTCATGGAGACACGCTGTGTCAAAGGGGGGGGGGGGGGGGCTGTAGAGTCTAGTGCGACCGTTGTACTAATTAAACCGTGTTTACTCAGCAGCCAGACTGACTACTAGAGACATTATAAAGTTTCATTTTTCACGAAAAGTGTCAGAGTTGAGAAAATGCAGAGATTCTGTTACTTAAAAACAAGCATGTCATATTGACCATGACACAAGCGACGTTTAGAAAAAAAGCGGGAGAAAATACATTTTATTCTGACTGGTCACGGTTAAATAAAGGGTGTGCTTTCACACGAAAATTCGTAGGATATAAAATCGCACTAGCTAAATTAGAAGTTAGTCTTAAAATTGCTAAATTGCTATGTGAGAGAGAACCAGGGGTAGAATTATTTAGTAAGGACTCCGGACGTTATTTGAGAGAAATAAGTCCGTTAGGAAATCGTGGACCAGAAAGAAACGCCAAATTAAGGGAGGAACACACCAAAAACACAAAGGTATTGTCACAATTCCATGTATATTGTTTATGCAATTTATATGATGTTTGCTTAGTTTACAGGTCTGCATGGTTTCATTTGATACATTGGATAATTGATTCCATTTGATACATTTGTATACAAATGTGCGTTTGAATTATGAATTGGAATTCTTACCTTAATTCTTAGTTAAGAATGACGTAGTGTTAATTTATGTCGTAAAACACTATGCTGAGTTATGAATAGGAAGTGTTACCTTAATTTTTGAATTTATCATCTTGTTTGCATAATGATTATGTTCTAAGAATTTAAAATATTACATTAGTTAATGGGTTACGAGAATACGTGTGAATTTACCAAATTTTGATTTCATAGATGATTTAGCGACATTGTATTCAATTTATGTGCTGTTTAAATTATGGGACCCGAATTCAAAGCCTCGATGTAAAATTCGCAATGTGTGTAACCACAGTCATTTGAGGACATGTGTTGTTATTTACGAGTCGTAAAGTTGTTATCACTGATAGAAATATCTGATTTTTCGAACCAGGAATAATGGAAAGTCTCAACTGTAACCATTGTAACGAATGACTTAGGATTGTTTTAATTTTCTTTTGAAAGGAAGACAATAGCTTTATGGGAAGATCGTGAAGTTACGTGAATAGCGACGTAAACTTTGGAAGGGGAATTGGGAGACGGAATTTGCAGTGAACGCATGATACAGTGGACAAGTCCGAAGTCGAGCGGAAACATCCACGCGTGCAGAGTATCTAGAGATTGGACGAGACAGGGTCTTCTAGAACAACATTGAATTGAACAGTGAACGAGGATCAAGGGATAGCAGGTTATGAATATCGAACAAGGCATTGACCTCGATTCTACCACTCGATCCTATGATGATTTAAACTATAAGTAATAGAACGGCTAATTTGTTTAAATCTATTTCAGATCTTTTTGTAATTCGGTGAAAGTTGTGTTTCTAAACAGCGTGTATTCCTAATGAAAGGAAGTTTCATAATTGTGTATGTAATTGATTAAATTGTTTGTTTATCTTTACGGGGCTCGTAGTTGTTTGTTCAATATACCTACTCAGTTTACTCTGTCAATTCTCATACTCGAACCAGGCAATTATATCGAGGCCGGTCATCTCTTAGATAACGAGTATCAAAAGGGAGTGGGTTATAGTTATTATTATTACATGTTGTACAATACCCCTTGACAAAGTGGGACTTAACACTTACCCTTTGACAAGTGGGGCTTATTCAATACTATACGAATAACGCTCATAACTCGCAAGTAACGTCTAAAAAAGACAATGTAGAAAATAGCAATCGTGTTTAAATGGATCAGAATATATATTTTTCAAACTGTTAAATCAAATGATCAGATTAATTCTTGTTGTGCGATCATTGTATTCGTGTGATATATGACCATTTTGTTATTCAAAATTAGCAGTTTCACCAGATTGTCAGGTAAACAGTTTCTTTGATCAAGTAATTTTGTAACAAAAAAGTAGACATGCCTACGATTAAATAGTTGTCGGACATATATGTTTATCGACCATATAATTACATAACCTTCCCCCTAAACTTTGATCTTGACCGCTGATCCTCAATAGTCTACTAAATAAACATGAATCAGTAGCCTAAACAGTGTATGAAAATTACGATCTGCCTTTGCATTTGGCCTTCAAATTATTAGGACAACTTGACAGCTGGTTTTCAGAATTGTGAGAAAAGTAGCAGGAGGAGTTTTTAACAGTTCTATTTAAACATCATGAGACAGAGAACCTAAATACTGTACACAAAAAATCTAGGTTGCTTGACCTGAACAACTGATCATTCATTCTGAGCCAGCTGTTGTCCCGCATTGATAACCTTCTCTTTGTAGTAAATTTGGCCAAGTACAAATCCGTATTCTTAAGAAATATTTACTTGTGAACATATATAATTTCACACTGTAATATTAATATTAAATATATATTATAATAATAATAATCTTCGTTTTGTCCTTTAATTTCAAATTAAACAGCGGCTAAGATGGACAATTCGCACGAATCTTGGTAAATAAATGTTCTTATTTAGCAGCAAAAATGCTCCTATTCTCTGTTATAAAAAGGTATCATTCACGATTCTTTCTGCATTATATTTGATATGCCGTGGAAGAAATGTTTCCGCCAGTCGAGTGACGAGAATTCATAGATGTGTCTCGGAGGTCTTTTACGATTTTTTTTCTAAATATATTTTTCTGCTTTTGTTAAATCTTCTTTAGGAGTTTGTTGGTCCATGGAGAAATTCTTTATTTGCGTCTAAAAGTTACATCTTTCAAAACATTATACTCTAGAGTCTCGGTTGTTTTTAAGATAGGCGCAATTATACGAAAAGTTGCTTTCTAACAGAACTCCCATCACTTACGTCCTCCTTCTCAAGCGACTCGTCGGTACACATGATGTATCTGTTACATTTCATTGGAAAATTGTTTCTGAAAATATAGTTTCATGGCGACGTTTCTTCTGGGGATACAATACATTGCCCAATAAATCTTTTATTCTAGGATTGGCACTCTCAAAATGAGGCTTTCTGACAGGAAAGTAATCAGAATGTATCAAATTTCAGAGAACATGATATAAATGTTCTTGCCTTCATCGTTAGCATTTATTGCGGAATTTAGTCCTATGTACAATTCCATGGGGTTGCGAAAAAATTGATCGGTGTTGTAAATCTCGTTTTAATGTGATGTATTCGAAGTTCCACCAAGAAACAAAAACAGACTCGACAAAATCTGATAATGTTTTGACGTTTTGAAAAAAAGTCCATTTTACAACGATAAACAATCTTATGGTTGTTACTCAGTATCATTCGAGTAGTTTTCTCCAGTGCGTCATCCAACTGGTTGTTGTAAATAGCTGAAATCGTATCAACGAAAGGAAGAACATTGTAATCAAATCCTGCTGAAATTTTCATGAAATATATGCTCATCTGGAGTTTCGTTGACGATGGCATTTTGGATCGCAAATGAACAAATCAGCCTAGTACAACTGTTCTTAGATTTGTTCGCCTAATATTTCGACGCGGTAAATTGTTGTATCTTTAACCAATTTCTTTACTTGAGTGGGGTGAATTATTTCTAAAGCCGCATCCCAATAAGCATCCTGAACTAACTGAATTAACTGGGGTACGTTGATTGTGAAACAACAAAATATATTGTAGGGACACACGTACATAGACTTGTCACCGGGTAACTTTAATAAAATTGGTTATTCATATTTTGATAATTCCTGTCTTAGAGGAGACACTTATTGTCAATGGGTGATATCCCATAGCGGATTCCACCAAATGGCTGCTGCTACGATGTTAAGAGGAGTAGTGACTGGCGATGGCAAAGCTACTCTTGTTACTGTCGGTATATAAGGACGAAGCATTTGATAAGAAAATAACAAATATATATATATTGAATAAAATATTCCATTGTTGTTTATCTCCTTATTGCAAACTCAAATTTCTCAACACCGCTCGAATGACAAAATATGCCGCAAAGATTTCTCATTAAAAGACGATTTGAAGTTTTGGTACACGGTCTCTATGTCATTGCAAAGATGGTTGATTTTGTTGTTATTAGAGAGATAGTTCTGAGACGCTAATACAGTTGTTTTAGTAAGACAGTAGCTTCTACTTTCTCTTGTAGTCGATGACAGTTGTACCGGCAATCCAAAAATCTAAAGTATGTGGATTTTCTTTCCAACGAACATTCAGTTCTTTAAGTTGATTTTTCAACTCTGTGTTTTTTTCGATCGATGTCCTAAACAAAATTACTGTCATAACTATTGCAGACTCATTGTTATTTTTTTTATTTATGGTAACATATATGGATAAGCACATAATGATTCGAAATATTACAAGGCTTCCATATCGATATGTAAATTAATTTGTTTATGATGACTATGGAATACGTCATACCAAATATCGATGACCACAACGAATTTGGGTATATCAGAGTAAAATACAAGGATCAATTTACATGTAATTATTATATAATTATTTTTCACTTTTCAAAATGTATGTTGTGTTGAGTGGAAGAACAAATGGATGTAAGGGTTGACGTCCTGCATTTTTACAATACGGCAAAGTTGAACTTTAAAACATCTTTATGATACGTGTTGCCCTTACTGGCTCCATCAACAATGCAGTTCAGTGAATTAATATGCTGTTTAAATAAATAAAGATATATACACAAGAGGCATGACTTACAATGATTCTGATTTAGTAAAATAATTCAAATGTGCTTTAAAGTTTGGGCAATTTTTGAACCTATTTATTTCATTCTCTTCTTTCTTACTCTATGTACTAAACACTTACTAGCTGAGCTCAGTGCGTTATCATAACATTAAACACAGATATATACAGGATAACTACTGTAAATAAATAATTTCTATATATCACACAATGCTCCGGATATTCACCAAAGAATAGTTGTGTTCAAATGAAAATTACTTAATTAAGTACATCTACCATATCTAAAGTCTGCTGGTTCTGCCAGATCGTAATCAGACCTAACAGCAGTCTTCAGTGACATCATTGTTCTCTTCAGTTCCAGATTTTTGCTTGTTCCCCTTCAGAACAACATTGTAATGTTGGACATTGCACCTGGGCGTGTCATATATGTCACCAACCTTAAACTCGATATAATTATCAGGCAAAGATACAGCCTTGATGTCTTGTAGTGGGTGATCTTCTGAAGATACTCCAGAATTCATATTGCATATAGGCCATCCCTCACTTTCAACATCATGCGATTGAATATCTTTGAATATCTGAGAACTCTCCTCAGATTTAGCTATGTTGCGTACACTTACCGCATGTCCGTTTCTGGGTGGGTTCGTAGTTGTATCAAGATCAATGTGGTTGTATGTATCCTCTTCGATACTACTTGATGGTCTTCTCTTCGTCTTCTCAAAATTGAGGTCCACATGGGAGTAGTTATCAGCAGCAAGAGGTTTATTAGAGCCAGCTGTCTTGTTCGTGTTATCATTGTTCCTAGGTTCGTGTCGTATAAATTGACAATGGGAATAGTCATTAGTAGATATTTCAGAGGTAGGTGTCGATTGACTTGATACATATGAATACGTATCATCAATTTTCTTTACTTCTCTTGCCGATACTCTGTCATAGTTAGCTATTTTTACAGCATATTTTTTTTCAAACTCTAATCTGTCATATTCATCTGTATCACATTGTCCTACAGTCTTCTTTTCGTCTTTAGCAATTGTGGTACCATCGTTCTTTTTCTTAACAGGCCTGGCATAAGATTCGATAATTTCGTCATTTATCTTGTCGTAATTTGAGTTGTCAACAGCCTTACAGTCTTGATCTGAACCGCCACAATTCATGCTTCTGTGATTTATCAGCTCATGGGGTAGTTGATTTTTGGGTGCGTCTTCTTGCGGAGATTTCTTATATCGTCTGTTTGGATAAATAGGGTGTTAGAAGATGTATTATAACATACAAATTATAATGTTCATGTCATTATTACTTATTTTAGCGTCTTACTGACCATGTAAGTTTAAGTCACTGTACCATTAAAATTTTCACCGTTTCCGTTGTTTACTTGTTGTGGCTTCTTTCATTCTTTTGGGATGCTGTTGGGGGATGGGGGGGGATCGATTTTGTTTTCTTCAGAATTGATTTCTTCAAACATAAAATGCTGATGCTGATTCAAATGTTACTAAACACTTATTTCGTTTCTAGTGATAACTAGTTATTTTTATTCATATCAACTTAACTGATATGAGAGAGAGAGAGAGAGAGAGAGAGACAGAGACAGAGACAGAGATGAAGTGAATCAAGCCTGGAACCAATACGTTGTACAAGTTATACGCACGACATAGATTGGATAATGCAATCAGAACAAATGTTGTTGTTGTTAATATTATTGTTGTTGTAGGGTTCAAATCTATTTATAAGCATAAAATATGCTATACATGGCGGCTAGTATGAATGGTGTGTGGAGGAAGTACCCCGGAAAACACTTAAAAGCTCATCCACGCACGAGAAGCTACAGGTAAGCTTTCTCGCATACCCACATTGACCGAACCCGAGACTCAGACGCCGCAGACAGATGTGAGATGACAGTGATCCGTAACGGTGAGCGCTTTAACTCGGCCACTCGGGGACCCCAGAACAAATGTAGAACTAACTATACGATGTGTTTTTCAAATTCTTCGACTCCAGTGTAAATGTAAAAAAAGATAACTTCTCTTAAACAAAGCCGAAGTCGACCTAACTTTTCTTATTTCATGAGATAAATATAGCACCTTGTATTACCTGTATCTAAGATGTAAAGGGTTACTTCACATATTTTGACTTGATCTGGCACAATAATATAATCAAGAAGTGGAATGTTTCTACCAGTTTACCAGTGATAACTCGAGATTCGAGATGTGCGTCATTTACTCTGTTTATAACTTATCGTGTGTGTGTGTGTGTGTGTGTGTGTGTGTGTGTGTGTGTGTGTATACACTAAAATTCATTTCTTACCTCCTATGCAATATGAAAACTATAACCAGTATTGCAGATAATACAAGTACTGCCCCAACCACGACCAAAATGATGATGAGACGTTCGGGATTTTCTTCCCCATCTAGAAAAAAAAACAATGACTAAACATAATCTATCAAAATACACTGTAGATTAAATATTATCATATTAAGATGAAATATTGATACTCCCCGTCAAGAAGAAAGGACCTTCTTGCAAGTAAACTATGTAAATTAAATGGAAGCTAAGACAGAATGCTTTTTCTCGCCAGATATATACAAACTTCATCATACTTCTGTGTTTATGTTTTATGTTGTTCAAGCTTATCTTGTACAGCAAATTTAGGTTTGTACAACACTGTGTATTAAAGATCGAGTTTTGAGACAGTTATGGAGCTCGCAAGTGTGGATACTACACGGGACACATGAGATGTGATTGGTCATTATTGTTACAATATAATTTTGTTTGGTTTTATTACATCTTGCATGTTGCGCGAAACAGTGCTTTCATATATTGGCATTTCGTTTTATTAAAAAGCAAAGTTACATGTATTTGATCAGTTATATAGTGCGATATGAAATTCGGACTCTTAAATAATGATAAACATCTTAACGTACTAGTTTAGGACTTTTGTTGCAAATCCAGTACCCGGAAAGGGAATGTGAAACAAAGCATAACAAATTAAATTAAGAGTGTAATTAAGGTTAAATGTGAGCAGCGAACTATATAATAAGTATTCATATGGCTAAAAAGGTTGATATGCTTCCTTTAATTGTCTTAAATACTATGTTATTTATTAAGTATTGTTAGTTAAGAAATTGTATAGATTATGTGTATTACTATAAATTAAGAGAAAGATCATATTAAGACAAACGAGCAGTTTGTCATGTCGAAATGTGTAACATTCTTGCTAAACATTAACACTTTCATATGTCTCACAATCTTCAGAATACATGAGGTATTTAAATCTTATATCATTCTGATATACATGTTGAGTTGTAAATAGTTAGACGACAATGTACTTAATAAATTAATTAATTTCTTAACACTTGTATTCGAATAGTATAATATAGATCGAGTAAGCTTATAAATTAAAACAAACAAAAAATGATAAAAGAGATTTATCATCAATATCCGTATCATTAAATGAAGTTGATGTTAAATCAGTACTTGATTGCTTGTCTGAAGAAAGAATCTTGCTTGTTGACAAATACGCAGTTGATCTCAGAATTGTGCTGGATGTATATGCTGATGTTCCAGTTTGCCTTGCTGTTGTACTAGTACCTAAAATATATATAGCTATGTATCATCATGCATGAAAATTTTATGTTACCAATGTGGATTGTGTTCTCGGGGGCCACGGGTAGTTTATTCGTCGCGGATCACTGCTATCTCACCTGTGTCTACGTGGGTTCTAGTCTAGGGCTCGGTCAATGTGGGTATGAGAGAAAGCTTGCCAGTAGCTTTTAGTTGGTCGATGGTTCTTTCATGGATTCCCCAGATTCCTCCTCCACCACTTATATTGGCCGACATATAACTAAAATGGTGTTAAACCATACAACAAAATTTCAATTTAGACATTGTTGCACTGGTAATCATTTTTCAATATTTAACAAGTATATTTCTGTTATAAAAGTTTCATCTGAATACTATTTTTCTACGTTATACTACTACTACTACTACTACTACTACTACTACTACTACTACTACTAATAATAATAATAATAATAATAATAATAATAATAATAATAATAATAATAATAGTTTTATTATTATTATCAATATTATTAATATAGTAGTAGTAGTACTATAATAAAAATAATACTTTGGAGTTAGTATCGGCCCATTTCAAAACCAATTTATCATGATGCTGCATTTGAAATCGCTACCGCTCCGGTGGCCTAGTGGTTAGAGCGTCCGCCCCGGAAGCGGGAGGTCGTCGGTTCGATCACCGGCTGAGTCATACCAAAGACTTACAAAAATGGTACTAACAGCTGCCTCGCTTGACACTCAGCATAAAGAGGTTAGTGTTAGGACTGGTCGGCCTGGTGTCAGGATAATGTGACTGTGTCTGCGGCATGATGTCTCAGTGCTAGACATCACTATAAACTACCTCACTGCAGACATCGTAGCGATATAACTGAAAAATTGTTAAAGCTACGTTAAAAATCCTAATCAAACAAAAGCATTTCAAATCAGACGTGATCTTCAAAAGCTACGTAATAGTGGTAATTAGCACAAACTGAAATTTGATTACTTGATTCCGAGGGCCCTGAGTGGCCGAGTGGTCTAAAGCACTGTCCGTTACGGATCACTGCCATCTCACCTGAGTCTGCGTCGGTTCGAGTCGAAGATTCGGCTAATGTAGTTATGTGAGAAAGCTTGCCAGTAGCTTCTCGTGGGTCGGTGGCTCTTTCTTTGGGTTTTACGGGTTCTTCCTTCGCCAATAATACTGGCCGCCATTTATAGCCTATATTGTGCTGAAAATGGCTTTCAACCATAAACAAACCAAACAACTTGATTCCGAATAATTTTAGATCAAGACACTTTTACCTTCCGCCTAGTCCATTGTTTCCGATCGTTCAACACAGATTGGGCATATTTCCAAATGAAGAGATTTGTATTTAAATCCTTTGGCTGCTAAATACTTCGAATCTATTAGAGTTAGAGAGGATTTCCTACCAAACATTTTATAAAGTGAACCCCATCAAAATCACATTTGCTTTCTTCAACCTTTGCACCAACATCCAGTATGGGCATGGTATAGCTTTTTGTAGTTTGATGATCCGGATCGAAACCGACTGTTAGAAAAGATTATTAACTTATGAGAACACACACAGACACACACACACACACAGACACACACACACACACACATAATCTGAATTTAAACCATCTCTTAAGACTTATATGCAAATATGACAAAATCAACCAATTAAGCCTATGAACAAAGACGATGTCGTTGTCACCATATTGCTGGCTATAGTTTTGGGCCTTGGTTTTGTTGTAATTGGACCTAAAATATAGAAAGCAAGGAGATTTATATCACTGATCAACATTTTCTTTTCATTTCTGATGCATTTCTAGCCATATTTAAATGTCTCCATCAACATAAGTACGAAAGACATTATTAAAGTGAAGAGACGCCAAATGCCCCGTCTTAACATTGCTCATTTAATCGCAGAAATCAATATTCTTAAAAGTTTGACTTCAGATAGTATTGCTTCCATGGGCCTCAAAGTTATTTATTCCTCATTATATTATTTCAATTTTATGAATAGCATGCAAGAAATTTAATATGTAATATTTACCGTAACGAACTATTCATTAACCAATCAAGTCATATTGTGAGCGATTTCTCTTCACAGATGACATGCTTAATAAAATTGCATGATTTAAATTATAAAATAAAACGAGTAACCAAACGATGCTTGCAAACTTCTGCAGTGTCCCTTTACCGCATTATTGAGCTGTTTTGTTTGTTACAACTCTATAGTCTTACGTAACAAGAAACAGCAAAACCAACACGTTTTATAGAATTGAAAATGTAATGTATTTCCCTAAAATACAAAGTAAAAGAGTAAAACTAACTTACAGTTAAAATAAGACCTAAATAATTCTATCCAGTTTAAAAGTATCGTGTGATTCTAATTTGTTATATCTGTATTCCGAATCATATATATATATATATATATATATATATATATATATATATATATATATATATATATATATATATATATATATATATATATATATATTAACAGGCTACAAGTCTGCATGACTGTTTCCCTTAACCTCTGACTTTTACCAATGGTCCTTACAAGTCAAATAAACAAACATGGGTCACTGGCTTTCATAAACTGTATAATAAAAGATAAGCTATCTCCGCTACTTCCCTCCAAAAATGTATGATCGATAACATTTATGTTAAAGACCTGGTTACTGAAACACACTACCTTTAACACAGACTCATAGGCTACAGCTATTCAGCTTTGTATTTAAATTAACAAGACAACTCGCTGGATGACAATATGTTATTTTTTAAAATATACGGACCTGTAGACCAAAGGCCTTCAGGATCTATGCTACTGGTCATCGAGTCTATATGACCAAAAAACATGTGCCAGTAGACTTAAAAATATTATTTAAAAGCGTGGCTAAAGACCCATCAAAAGAGTAGTCCTAAAATATAATAAAGTATAAGCCAGGGATCATAAATGCTTTATAAAAATAATAGGTCACTAGTCCTAAATAATTCTATGGCAAATCCTAAACCAGCTGTTTTCCGGCACTAAAAAATATTCTGAATAAATATGGCCTTGCCCACACAACTAATATGTCGAAAAAAGTCTACACATAGCCCTCCTTGTGATTTTTTTTAGCATTATATAAATCAAGCTCACTAAGCTATGAATGCTAACAACTCACCTATGAAAACATTTCTATAAATAAATCATGAATTCCAATTTAGAATACTATCAAGTATATTACATTGCCCTTATTCTGAAGCAAAGTTTAACAAATACAGTTTTCGAATTAAAGCATTGAAGTTAACATAAACAAGATATAAGAAATTATTACATATAAAAATCTATAAGTTACGCTACTAAACATTTTCACACATTATAGACTTAGTGGTTGTGGGAATTTAATGAACTGATACGGAACACATTATCTGAATGTTAAATATCATTGCCATGTGGGAACATCATTAATTCAACAAACAACAAAAATAGACAAAATGAACAAATTGAAATAATATATGCTAGCGTTAAGATTCATATAAACAGTGATTGGTGATAAATTAGTGCCAAAATTCAACATCCTATCGATTATAGATCTGCAGAAAATAAAACTATTGTTTTAGATATTACACCAGCTGTTGTGTTACGTTGTTACAAAAACAATATAATTATGGAAAAGGAATAGTTTATGCTGAACACAAATATCAGCTGAATTAAATAACAAAATGCATCCACCCCTGTTACTTTTTTCAGGATATCATGATACTATTAAATGAAGGAATTGGACATCATGGTCAAACCATAAAACCGTATATTTTAGCGTCAAGTATATTTCAAAACCTGGTTCTATCGTTTTAACGAGTTAACAAAATAGTTTACTTTTAAGTGAGCACGAATATGATGCATATAAAAACGTTTAAATACGATTCGATAAGTCTGCAACAATTCGTCAGAAAATAAATTATAAAGCAGCATAACTAAGAAAAGAGAAAGGTTTATTAATCAGAATGCAAACAGTATTATAAGACCATTAAGTAATAATGACGAATCTATTCTGCCTACGTTCACACCAACAACTAGTATACCCCAGGATGTTAACCACATAGATCATGAAAATGAAAAAATTTAGTATTATGTGCAAAGTTTCAGGATCTGACACAATTTAATTAATTAAATAAATTAAATAGGTTGTTCATTTCAAATGATTTGTCTTACCACAAAAAATCAGTACAGTATAAGATCACACAAAGAAACTAAATAATGCAAGAATTAATAAAATTACCTTGAAGTAATTGAATAATTACTTTTAGCGGCCTACATGAAAGCCATATTATTATTTGTGTTTCACATGCTTATATGTTTGTTTGCTGTATTTTTTTTATATAAATTGGCTAAACAAATACTCGTCAATAGTTTTCATACCTTTTACAATTTATCAATGTATGTATCCTCGCCTCACTTATCGCTTTCCGCTGTGATTTCTTTATTCAATCCTCACATATCATTCCAAACAAAAATATAACTTACGATGTGCGTATCGTGTCCAACAACACGATAAAACATAACTCAAATTCAGTTTCATTAGAAAAAAAGATTCATTTTGGGCTCACTCAAGCACTTTTTGAAATTGTGTGGCCTGTGTCAGTAAATTACTAAAATATTTACTTTATCATCATACAAAACTATATGTCAATATCATCAACATTTTCAATAATATAACCTTTCTTGCACAAAGAGATATTGTACCAGTGATAGAATACTAGTAGCAGAAGCAGTAGTATTAGTAATAGTACTTGCTTCTGTTGCTTTTTCTTCTGTGCTTGGTTATACTGCGTCTACTACTAATACTACTACTGAAACCGCAGTTCTTAAATAGAATTTGGTTACACTTTTTTCTATTTTAAAAATACGCCTCACCTTCAGTATCCTTTTGTACCGTCGTTGTGGTCGCAAGTTCACTTGTACAGTAAACGTCAAAGTTATTCTGAGCTACAATAATGAAACATACAAGTTGGATAAATGCCCCGAAATGTTTCTAACAATGTATCAGTCAAAATACAAGCTCCCTTTTTGAGATAAATTGTGCAGGTCTGACAACGCAAATTGAAAACTATAAAAGCGGATATCATGGCACGATCTACAAAGCAAACTACATCCACTATTAACTGTGATATATATATATATATATATATATATATATATACACAAAGAGTCGGTATCTCTTTTAAGTTCTAGTGAAACCATAGTCCTTTATATGCATGCACATTAACCCACGCAGTTGATTCGAGTGGTTAGAGCATCCGGCGCAGAAGCGGGATGTTGTGGGTTCGATCCCCAGTCGAGTCATACCAATGACTTACAAAAATGGTACTAATAGCTGCCTCGCTTGGCGCTTAGCATTAATAGGTTAATGTTAGGACTGGTTTCGCCTGGTGTCAGGATAATGTGACTGGGTGGGACATCATGCTACATGTCTGCGGCATGATGCCCCGGTGCTAGACATCACTATAAAACTGCCGCACTGCAGGCATCGTAGCGATATGACTGAAAATATTTTTAAAGTTACGTTAAAAATTCTACTCACACACCAACACAATTGTACGCATGCACAGTGAGTTAGGTTTTATATTACCTTCATTCTCATCCCAGTAGATTTTAAGTGGTCTTAAATTCTATATATTTTCCTCATTCAGGATTAATCAGTATTTACTGAAGTACTACAGTATATACTATTTGTAACGTGCTCTGCTAACTTATTTCAAGGTTGTATAAAGTGCAAAGAATTTTGATTGACTTGTATTCTAAGAACATTCTGCTGAAATTAGTTATAGCGGTTTTTCACAATTTAAGGTATGATTTCTCATTTGCATCATTAATATGCAGCGATTATGAAATTAGGATAGGGCTGCACTCTTCTCTGTCAAAATCAAAAATACAGGAAAGGCTCTTACTTTATGGCTTTTCTTCTTTACAAAGTATCGCTTTTGTCATGAAGAATTATCAGAGAATATTTTTATTTTTATTGGATGATTCTTGGAACAGTATAGTTTCAAATACTGGGTAATACTCAAATTCCAATGAAGAACTCAATGTATATTACCTTTTATGTTTACCCAGACCATATCAGGTTTTTCGCCTTCCATGTACGACAGTTGCAACACTTTGGCTCCACTTGCATGTATTTCTCCAGTGAAGAAACGGGAGTTCGTGTAGGCAAAACTATTATCATTCGGCTGCTGACATCTTATCGTTGAATTTCCGATGCTAAATGTACTGGCTAAGCAGTAGTAATCGCCATTTGTGTTTACATTTGTGAATAACCTTACATCGACAAGCTGATAAACAATTGTCTCATTTGAAGTTACATAGCACATACAAGTTCTCGAATGATTCGTAGTGACTAGCGATTCCATAAACTGTATGTTCACCTCCGACTTTCCTTTATGCGTTGAATTACACATGTCAATAATGGTATGATCTGGAAACAATTATCATATGCTTTGCTTATATATATATATATATATATATATATATATATATATATATATATATATATATATATATATATATATATATATATATATATATATATATATATATATATATATATATATATATATATATATATTCCCTACCAATTTACTTCTCTGCGAAGCAATTTCAATTAATAGATAAAAAGGATGTCTGCATCTGTTGAAAATCACCTCATCTGATATATAAAACATGAGATGAAGTAAAGACCTAAATAATGGCAGAATTAACCATTGACTGGTTGCTAAAGTAGGATTTGTTATAAGAAATGTTGTCGCTTTTTAGGAGATTTAGCAGTTATTAAAAACATTTTCTATTATAATTTGTTAATATGCAGATATATTTATTAAACAGTACATTTGATAACATTTATTTTACCGTTTTGTGTTAACAAAACCATACATGCATTTGACATATTCTAAATCTATCTAAACATTTTGTATGACAGTATTCTTTTTCAAAGCGAGGCTAAATATATATATATATATATATATATATATATATATATATATATATATATATATATATATATATATATATATATATATATATCTGTGTGTGTGTGTGTGTGTGTGTGTGTGTGTGTGTGCAGCTAAAACTATTAATGTTTGTATGCATGGATACATGTTTGTTTTGCTTACATGTTCATGACTTTACTATTTTAATGATATCGGTAAATGAATCCACTACACAATATAAGAGAAAGTCTCTTAAATATTAAATACTTTCAGAGACACTAGTTTTTCAGTAAGAAAGTTGTATCCATGGAGGTTCAAAACTCCGACATAACATGGGGCCGAGAAATAAACGTAAATAGAAACATTACCCGAATTCAGTGTAAAGTCAAATAAAGGTGACATGAAGCGATATATTATCATGAAATTAATCAGAATATGACATATAAAAAAGTAGCAATCCAATGAAGTTCAATTCATGACATTTAAGTTTTATTGCTCCATTCCTGAGATAAATCAAGCTGAACGTTTGTCAAACTGAACAGTGTGGGGAATTTATCACGACTATATATGTGACGAGGAGTTAATATATGAGAGGTTAAAATGTGTGTTGATATCAAAGCCTACAAAGCCGTGTAAACAGCATACTCTTTCTGAAAGTTTGATTCAAGTAATTTTGGTAACCAAAAATTAACAAAGTTTAGACTGTGCTATGTGAAAATAGTTTACTCTCGTAAGTTCGCTTGGCATTGAACGCTTTATATATATATATATATATATATATATATATATATATATATATATATATATATGAGACAGGTTACAGCACATTCTACTAGCATCACACGATTCGTACCCAATGTAATGCGGGTTCTACTTCAAAATAAAATCTACGTGGAACATTGTGGGAAGACGATAACTTTACCAGGATTGACTTCTAAAAAAACATATTGGTCGTAATACTTTGAAATTGATTTCTCGATGGAATTAACTTTATATACGCGAAGCATTGACATGTGACATTACCTCAGATTAACATTGTATTAATTACCTTTTAGTACGATGACATTGACCCGTTAGGTTTATGTTTAATTTATTTATCTGTACGATCGATATGGTCTACATACAAGGTCACACTGTGTTTGTTACGATCGATATGGTCTACATACAAGGTCACACTGTGTTTGTTACAAGTAACCGTTCGCTTGTTTGACATCCAGTTCGCTGTCAAGTCTGTTGCTCTAAAATGTTCTAAAAATAGCTCCATGGAACAACTCTGTTAGAGAACATGATTCTTACCATGGATACATTCATACAGAACGTGAATGTATAAATCCTTCATTTTATAACTTGGATCGCACTGGGATACTATAGGTTGAGGTGCTTGGTTCTGCACGCAGGTCATCTTCCCAGAACATTTGTCATAAAGGACAACAGCATGAACATATGAGTAGTTTTCTTTGCAATCATTTGCATTCAATGTGCAACAGCTTTTATCGGTATTTCCTTTGTTGTCCGTATCGTTTCTGTATCGATACTCTGTGCCTGTTATACTTATCTTTGTGTCATTTTCACATTTTAAATCGAAAAAATTGCAACCTGAATTGCTTTCGAAACATGCCGTGGTGTTCATCACTTGGCTTCTTGTGTTTACTGAAAAAGTATTATTATTATTATTATTATTATTATTATTATTATTATTATTATTATTATTTACTATATGTGAAGGTTATAATGGTATGATACGTAATTAAATATATAAATAATAGTACAGACAAAAAGTAAAGATACTATATCATCCTCTTGACACTATCATCTGAAATATGTGCAAGTCAAAGTTATTTTGAAACAAGGGTATATGTATTGAATGTGGGATCAAGACTATCAATATTAATTTTACACTTGGTGTTTAAATAATTAAGAGGCCAAAACAGGTCCTAAATAATATCAATTTTACTATTAACTTCAGCTATTGAATTAGAGTGTACATTGTACATATTGCGTTCAATCACATAGTAGAGAAAATTAAAGTAACTAAATTGAGAGGAAACAGGCAATAAATTGAAATAATAATGTTGCTTGCAAGCAATTATTTAATATTGAATGTATAATGGTTATAATCTGATTTACACCAGGATGCTTAGATATCTACAAATCATTAATCACACACACACACACACACACACACACACACACACACACACATATATATATATATATATATATATATATATATATATATATATATATATATATATATATATATATATCGCTTGATCACAGTTAATTTGCTTAAATAAGTCATACAAGACTTCTGTTCTTGATAAACGATCAAGAAGAAAAGAGTGAAATAAATTAATAGGCCTTCCAAGTAGAAAAATATTCAGATATACGCATATGTGAATTAGAGACCGCATTATCTATTAAGGACTAAGATATTTTTTTACAAGACAAACATATTAGTATAGATTTATCCTTTATCAGTGACATCACTGAAGATTTGATTGACACTATGCCAAATATGAGAAAAAGCACAAAAATACAAATTCTGGCAATTTTGCTTTGTACATTATATCAGGAGTACAATATTGGGATTGGACGCAGTTTGGGACCGCCTGTTGCAGTCCTGTTATAAGGCGCTTTGGATCCATAGGGCTTACATGAGTATGCCGTCTCGTCATAGTTGGCCCTATTGGTGACAAATGGGCCGCTTGGAGGCAAATAGGCAAGTAGGACTTTGTTGTGGTAAGGGCTTAAATCAGGTACACGTATTTCTCAAAAGAACAAAACCCCAGCAGTCCTTTTCAGGGACAACCACATCTCTGAAAAGAGATACAACTGACAGAGAGCTATATATAAACCTTAAGCCTCTTTTCCCATAATGGAATGATGTACGCGTATCAGTGAGCACGTGTTTATCTATAGTATATACAAATCTAGATAAAGAGACATGTTTTCTTTTGGGGTATATTCTCTATAATGAATCACAATGATACTTTCACAATACATCATTAAAGTATATTTTCTTTCTCTTTTGCTGTCTATCTCTCCTTTTGCATTTCTTCGTCTGCACGGGTTCCTCTTCATTTTCTTCTCGTCTTCTTCTCTTGCATATCTTGACAGATAAGGGTTTTTCATTTTGGAAAGACTTCTCCTCTTCCTTTTGTTACTTCTTTTGTTTGTTAACCTTTTCGTAGGTCACTTTGAAGACAAATGCTCTTTCTCTTGACACTGCTGACAGGCATCTTGACCATTATCTGACTGTTTGACAGTTGAAGAAATAATCTGACTCAACGAACACGAGCCCTACATATATATAGGGGCCCGTTGAGTAAAAAACCTATCCGAATGAACTTTGCAATCAAGATGATACAATCACGCCATTTCAATGAAAAAGGAAACGAAATTAAGGACGTAAATATAGCCTCGGTTTAGATCCATGCGAATGATTTCGAAGATGATATCGGTGAGACCGAATCAACGCACGCCATGTTTGCCCCAAGACCAAGAGGTCTTGCCTCCAAAGAAAGTCAGTCAGTAGCTTCCGAAAATAACGGTCACATTCACGAGAACCAACAACACACATCAAGAGATTTTAAAACCACGGCAAACACATACACGTTGAAATTTTAATTGTTTAATTCTGAAGTGATGCTCCAGAAAAAGAAAGGTGTCATCACCGATTTGTGGGGACTCCTTGTTACCTACACTGAAAAAAAAACATTGCTACGCCAGACTAGACGATAATTTGAGAGCGTCTATTAATCACGACTGTTTCAAGTCGCCCATCACAGATTCGTTATTAGGAAGAAAGGGGTTCGAAATTTAAAGTAAGGTAGACATTTAGTTTAGATTACCTGTCTTATGTGCTATTTGAAAAATATAACCCTAATAATCTATTTTATTTTAACCACTAGTTCAACTCTTTCTACTCTTTTGCGTTAAATTAAACATCCAGTATTCATTATCATACATTTACTATCTGTATTTGTCTACATTCGCTATATTTATTTGATTGGACAGGCACATATAAATTTACCTGCTTAAGTAATTCGATTTTGACGCCGAAAATCGAACCAATTTTTGCATTAAATGAATTGAATTTGAACATATTGGGTATAGTGAAATCAAACTTTAACACGTGCTAGGAAACATTAGTGTTAGCTTGAGTATAATCCTTGGAAGTTAACAAGACTATATTAACTGCTCAAAGATTCTGCCTTACGAGTGCGGGAAGACTCCCTAAATTGCAAGAAACATTAAATTCATTTCAATTCACACTCTCAATATTATCAAAACGTAAGCATAATAAGTCATAACTTACTGAAACAGTATCCCCGAACAAGCACATACACAGAAAGATAAAATAATCCGTATTAGACACAGTATTGGGAAAAACAAATAGTTTAATATAGACTATGAAAAAATGCTCAAGCGATGCAAATCTGCAAACAATGTTAGTTTTAATACTAGCACAAGTAACAATGCTAGTAACAGAAGTTTCAATACCATTATTAAGAACACTACAACATCAACATTCATTTATTTCTGAGTATCTTTCACACAATCCCATCCTTCAGCGAGAACATTACTCGACCACTGTTTCCATGTTATTACACCAATTGCATCTCCATTGTCACCCTCATTCAAGTCTTCCCCACTGGCCTGCGATCCACTCATATTCTATCTGATTCCCAAAAAAGATCTATAAACCAGATTCACTAGACGATAATATACAAATGTGACTACAGCATCATATGACCCCAAACATTAATTTAAATTCAACATAGTTTGCAATGTGACACGCAAGATGACCTCAGCAAAGCTGACTATGCAGATAGTATAGTAGAAGACATGATACCAATGACAATAGCAAACAAGACAGCAATGGATGAAGTCAATACCTTACCAATACCACATTAACTATAAATTAGAAGAAAGCATATAAATGGAAGCAACATTAGCAACACTTTACAAAACTATTGGTTACCTCTAAAGCATGTACCACATAGGATGAAATTAGCAAGGCCAAATGAGAGTAGCATAGAAGTCCCATGCAAGACTGCGGATGACAATACGCCCACGGAAATAATAGAAATCCCAACCACCTAACTCCTCCTACGTCGCTGTACTAATCCCCTGGATACTAACATCACCGGAAACCAAGAGTTCTCCATCCACACCAAAAGCACCATCAGGTTCAACACAGACAGCGAATGAAAGAAAAAAAATAAAGAAAGAAATATTTAAACCATGCAGACAAAAGCAATGCAGCAAGCCCCATTTAAGATACGTCAAATGATTAACCTAGGATTGCAAAATGAAATTGCTGGGCTCTAGATGGCAAAATGACCAATCACTGAATAATATAGTAACAACCGAATACGCTGGCTAAGAAATAAAATCACTCAAATGACAATCAAGACCCAAATCAACCAAGCAGCCAATTTAAGTTCCAACCCACGTTTCACAAACTAACATCGACAAAACAAACCAGCAACTAAAACACCCAAACAAATCACCTACAAAAAGTCATGAAGCTGACACAAACAGAAACATAACAAGATCACATAAGCAATTAAATAATATGTGGTAAATATATCAAAATCAAACATATTTCGAAATATGCAAGGATATGAGTGATCAACGACATTATTGGAATTCAGGATCACACCGAACTTATTGGTAAGGCTAATCCCACACGATAGGTTCCTCAAGTTAGAGGATTATATAAATGAACCAGATTATGTCACCACTGCCAAGAATGGGCCACTTTATTAATATGTGATAAATACCGTGGCCAGCACACCGGAAATTGTAAATTCCTAAGCCGGAATTTGCCAGTTGTAAAGATGAACATAGCCTAAATCAACAGTTGGCATATACACCACCAGTGAACTGGCAATCGTTCGTCTCCTGAAAAAAGACAATCTTTCCTATTACAGGGCAAATCAATCAGTCAATAATTGTATCAGGGAACATCATATTAACACGACCAAGAGAAGTAAGGAAGGCAACAAAAGAAACCCCATAGGAAAGCCACAGCAGCAGGGGGATTAACCCTACAAAATTGTAGAGCTTTTATTTTGGTAAAATAACAGTTATTTCGTAATTTATCAATTTGCTTTCCCTGCGATTAATCGCTGCGGTTAAAACCTACTCGGAGATAAAGTCTCAGAGACAGAGTCTCCTGGTCGAGTATTTCATAGTGGAATCCTAAGTCTGAATAAATTAACCGTATATTTTATATATAATGTCAAATATCGGAGAAGCACAAATCACTAGATTAACCAGAGAACGATTGGCTGCAATTAAGAAATTTCTCCCCGTGAGAGATTCTTTAAGAGATAATCTACAAGCGAGTCAACAAGCACGAGTTGATTTTGATGTTGATACCGCGCAATTATTTAAACCGGTAATTACCGCTACTGAGAAAGCTGCGTTAACACCGAAAAAGCTCTAAAACCTCTTCCAGGGGATATAGTCGCCGCACTACCTCGACCTCAACCTCCTGCCGCACAACCTGAACCCGAACAAGAGGGTGATATTTTTGAATCTCAGGAGAAAGATGTTAGCGAAAGAGTTTCTTTCAATGACAAATTTATTTCTGGTAGATTGGATTTCATTAAAAATAGAAAATATGACTCTATAAGAGAGATGGCTGAATTTTTCGTTAGGAGTTTCTCTCGTAAAAGAGCTTATCTACAAACAGATTATGCTGCTATGGATAATAAAGTATGGTATAATAGATTATATCGTGTGATGGCCGATGTAGCTAAAGTATCAAAAAAGATAGATCATATAATGATCTTATGGATGAAATAAAATGGGTTGAATCGTCTACAAAGGAGCAATCAAATCCTGAACTTCTCTGGTTACCAGAAAAATCAAAGCTTTTAGATATAGAAAAATCTTCTTCACAGGATCCAGCCGGTGTAACTAAATCAACCGGTAAGGGATTTTATCAGAGTGTAACTCATGGTAGTGGTTCTGTCTCTTCTCCTAATAATATTCTCGCTGACATAGCACGATTGGAAGTTCTCATCGGGGGTAAATGAGTTGCAAATAATTCCCCGGAGATAATTAATGAAGCCGCTGATATTTGCCAACGACTATATCAAGGTGGTATCATGGATATTCAGGTATATCGTGAATTCATCGATGAATTAGTTGATTACTATCATAGTGATTAATATTACCCCCGATTAGATAAATAACATTTAAATAAAGTGATCATATATCGTAGTCACAATGGACCAACTAATGTTCACGTCATACACTCGCGGTTGCCAGTATATCAATGATACTACGGAGATGGACTCGGTGATATCATCAGAGGATTATTTACTAGAATTTTTGCTCCAAAAATCGCGCCTATCGCCAAAGAATAATCAATGAAAGCAATTGGGGTTATTCGCGATAAAGGTATCGGTGCAGTTGGTGATCTCCCTGGGAGCGCATTCAACACTGACAGAGAGAAGCTTATGTCGTTGGTTCGCAGAAAACAAAAACCAACACCGTCAACGGAGCTTATGCCCACTAGTGTCAGTAAAATAGTTACCGATGTGGTAAATAAAAAACTAGCCCCATTGATACAATCATCGATGACCGGTTTGAGAAAATCCTCACGACGATGATTTAGATCGACAGTTATATAAAAAAATGTTTTAAATCGATTTCCGATGAAGCCTTTGGCATGGACGAGCCCGTACCGAGAAACGATTCTCTACGCGATTATCAATTTTTTTTCATATAACGCGATAGATCCTAATTCACGATCACGAATTGAACTTCGGTCTAATGATACCTCCAAATATTTCTTACCATGTAAAGCATACATCGAGATGGAAGGTCAACTAGTTGATAATACCACTAATAATCCATTTGTTAATCTCGCAACTACCCCAATCGGGTTTTCAATAATGGTTTCATGGCGCCTTTTAGTAGTGCACAATACATAATTAATTCTAACAAGATCGAATCCATCGATAACGACGTTGATCTCGCAACTACAATTTATTTTACGACTACCAAAAAAACATAGCACTGCTACGGGTGATGCTGATACCGAAGCTATTGTTGGGAATAATAATCCTAATTTTAATCTAGGATTTTTCACTAGGAAATCTATGTTAAACCCCTACGTAAGATTTTCATGTGTGATTCCGTTGTCGCATATATTTAGGTTTTAAAGAGATGTTAAAAAAGTTATCTTTGGAGTTTGTCATACTGTGATTGTAATGAGAAAATCAAGTGATGATGATGCACTCTGGCGTGGTGCTTGTGTTCTCGACGGTAGAATAATTCTATCAAAACTCGCATTGTGGATGCCAATAATGACTCCATCACTCGCTATAGAACAGCGACTGTTATCTTTTATGGATGAAGGTGGTAAATCGTTTCAAAACAAAAACGAGTAGACGAAGATGATACACAACTACGCAGTCATATAATATTTGATAAACTAGCAGTCAACGTGGCATCATTGCGAGTAAGCAATCAACAAGAACCCGCTGAAAATATTTTGATCAGTTATCCTAATAACCAAATAGCTCGCGTGTATCATCGTTTGTGGTCTTATATGGGACGCGATCAAAATATTGATACTGGACTACAAATATCAGTTGGATTTCCAAACTTTATATCCCATCTACTATTTTTCATTGCAACATCTTGATCTATCTAGGCACTCCGTCGTCGATGTAAAATTTCAAGCTCGTATAGGAGAACTTCCTATTATCTCAGCGCCGGCTGTAGATCCACCTGGACGTGGTCCGCATAGAGCAATCGCTGTTATTCTCAGTGATAAATCAATGACAATTGAACGTGGTGGCGGAAGGATAAGAGCAGTTGATGCACCAGTGGAAAACATGTAATGGAATCCAAAAACATGCAACAATTAGATCAATCTGTTATTTAAATAAAAATGTCGTACACTCACGTTAATGTCACTTTGACTCCTGGTCATTCAAAGAAACTACAATCGAAAAACGCTACCACATTTCGGTAAAAGTAACCTTGAAACGTGAACAGATAGCTAACGGAGGACCAAATAAACTGTCCTTGACGAAAACTCAACTTAATAACTTCAACAAGGCGTTAAAGGCGAACACTGGAGTTCAACTTGAATCTACTCCCTCCGCGGTAAAAAATATAATAAAATCAGGGGGTATATTTCCTTTTCCTGGCCGCGATTCCGGCCGCTGGGTACGTTGTACGGGGAAAGATATAAAAAAAGAAAGGGTCTACGGTTACCAGGCAGTCGATACACCCGATACGGAGCGGGATTAAGACTCCCAGGAAGCAATCGTCGATAACAATATCGCAGATATCCTGGATGTCAAACTTTGATTTAATTCACGCGGTAAAACAATCCCCGATAAAACATTTCAGAGGTGTTTTCATGAAAAACCAGTTACAGACTTCCGTCTTAGATTTTCATCGTCGACAATTGAAAACTACAACGATGTTATCAATAAGGTACCGGCACGCACGAGTATGTATCCATGTTCGAGAACGATTCAACTCCACTATTAGAAAATCGTGGGAAATTTTATATATATAGCAGATGGTGCATGAAACACACATCCAGGATTAACATCGAAATGTTTAGCGGTGGAGTTCAATGACGGAAATTTAATAATTGAACTATCGATGAAAGTAATTATTGATCTTTGTGGTTGAGATTTTATCTTCGGGGCTGAATTAAAACAATTTTCACTCTGAGCTATAACTCGTAAATTTTCTACGCGGTTATCAAAAGGATCACGATTAATGTGATCAACTACGAGATTTTGATATATTAACCCGTAAAAGCATTCGACGATAAATCGATGAACTTGATACATTTTACCAACATTAACTATTATATAACCTCTACTATTAATCTGACCAAGTGGGAATTTTCATTTATGATGTCGGACGGTTCCATCTCGTGACGCCTCGTAGTTAACGTAAATAGGATGCGCGACGAACTAGGATAGACTCATTATTAAATATACAATTTATTTATCTAAATTGTTATTTCTGTTAACATAAAAAAGAGGGGTTTATATCGGAGAAATTTTGTTATGTTGGACGTAATATCATTTTATCGCTATATAGTTTTTAAATCAGCAGCCAGTGCATGATTCTGACCTTTCTCGTACTCCAACACCACACCGGATACAACGTTTTTCCATGGAATTTCCGAAATTTCCGAAATAATAGAATATCCTCGCCGAAGGATTATTGACTTGTTTCGAAAGGTAAAAGCTCCTACGTGGATGGCAAAGATTATAAATAGCATCAAACATGCAAAATACGAATTTCTCAACGATGGAGCAAGTTATGTATTTTCGACGTATCGAACTTATCGTATCGACGTTACCATGACGGATTTGCGTGCCAGGGAAATATTATCCCGGATAAATTTCTCCCAAGAAAGATATTTGATTCAGGTAAAATTCAGAAAAATTGATTTAAAAAAAGACTGGAAGGTAGATAATCATCGTGCGCGTGTACTGGATTCAACAAAGAAACCGGTAATTATAACAGATAAAACTAAACCGGGATTGATAGCAGATATTATAATCGAGCGTATCCGATAACAGCGTTAACTTACGGGATTTATCTGATAAAAACAACCAGATATTAATAAACTCTCCCGGATGAAAATTTCATCAGGTTTGAACTGTGTAGCAGAACGAGTTATAGAACATTTCAAAAACAAGAAAATCCCAAATAGGTAAGTGGGAAGAATCGATAAAGCACACTAGAGCTTCAATAAACGATGTTGCCGAGTTAGAAAAGAAATTAAGATTTCCGATAACCGTAAAAAATATCACCAGAGAGGTTTTATATACAGAAAAATATTTAAAAAATGGTACTTCAATTGAAATAATCGATCATAAATCCCACGCGTAGAGTAATTCCGTACGAGTATTACCTGTGTCGCGAAGAATAAAATACTACCACGGAGATATATTTTATGTAATCTACGAGATCAACAAAACCGAACCTGTATCCGTGTGGTTCTTTTGCAGTGATTAACAAGGAGGATATGATCAATTTGTAAGAACGAATGAGATTTATATCGAACATAACCCCTTGAAACACGAGGAGGTATACAGATAACTTCGAGGAAATTACCCGAAATTGTTTTACGGTGTCATCGGTCGCATCAAATTTTGCCAGAAAGACAAATTCGTGGAAACCAACCCGCGTTGAATTTCTTGATGATGTACAAGCGAGCTGTGCAGCATATGACCACGGTGGATTGTGGAATACACAATATAACATCAAAGATATGATATCCGTTGACATGGCAACATGTTACCCGGGGAGTTTTCTAGTGGGAGGTGAATGTAACGAATACTTTAAACGGGTCGGTCAACCAACACACGAGATGACCAGATTTGCGATTAATGGACCTTTACCTGATTTTGACGTAACAGGATTTGCCAGGGTGACATCGTTTAACTTCCGCGATGGTCTTCACCCGATATTTTATCTCTGGACGGGAAAACATTTTTCGGTGAAAAATAGCGCTATTACGATTCCTGTTAGATAACAAAATGTTAACATCGTTAACTGTTTCCACCACGATAATATAATATCGGAAACAAACCTCGGTTTGGTTACCAACTCCGGAAAAATGCAACGATTGGAATATGAGTAAACAACTAGAACGACAAGCAAAGGATCTCAGAAGAAAAATAATTGGAAAATTTACTCAAGGTGGATCATGGGATCATAAACGGCGTTGCACCCGATTGGTCTTCGATGACGCTGAATTATATTTTATAATCGCGGATACATTAGCCAGTGAAATAATTACTTCGAGAAAAACAGACTATTTATCAAACAAGGAAAAACTAGGAATGATTGTTGAATATCTCGAGGGAGAATCACCGCAGTATACTCATTTAAGATCTTCAATGCTCGGTTATTCAACGTTAATTTATTTTCAATAATACATAGATTTTCTAACATCGCGGTTAGAGTTGCTACTGATTCATTCTATTTCGATCAAAAATACTAAAAATCCGTCAAGGAGTTTACTGCGTATGAAGGTGATTGGGGAACTTGGAGAATAAAACATGATATGTTACATGAATACTGCGAGTCGGCGGATACACCCATCGAAGATAATTACCGCGCAGATATCAACAGTGAACTGTCATAGTATCCATCTGTGTACGATCCGATAACCAGACATAAAGCTGTTTATTTGGCCGGTCCAGGAGGATGCGGTAAAACAACCAGAGTAATCGAATTATTCGCGAGAAACACTGATATGATTGTATTAACTCCAACTCATCGTCTTGCCCGAGAAATGAAATCGACAGGAGTTAACGCTTGTACGTATCATAGCTTCTTTTCTATACAATGGCACTGAATGGACTCATGAGAACAAAATATATTCCGCTGATAATTATGCGGGATGAAGCGTGTATGGTTTCATTGACGCTGTTAAAAACATTTATGGAGTGGCTGCGAAGAAAAAACACCGCGGTGATAATGTGTGGTGATCACGGTCAACCACCACCGTTTACCGGTGAGTCTCGTCATTGTTGGCTAAAAAATAATGTAGACTATTACGAAGAGATAAACACAAATCATCAATCACTCGACGTGGAGTTAACCGAGTTAAAATCTGCGATAAGATTACAGCCGGATAGAGTTCAATGTGAGATAACACGCAGAACAATTCCTGAAACTAAACTCCGATTAATGATTTTTGGGAAGCGTAGAAGCCAACAGATCTAGTTGTCGCGAGTAGAAACAAAATCCGAGATCTACTTCAGGTAAAATTATTTTACACACACAACGAGAAATTTCCAATGGAGCCTAGTATTGTTATGTTATAGACCCGCGGATACACGACGTCAAAACATCGAAGTTGATATTCCCTGAACATTTGAGGACAAGAACTCGTGTTAAATGATATTGTTGGGGTTGATATCAACGTCGTCGAGGACGCGTTGCGCGCTGATAAATATCCATGGGAGTTAGGCTACTCGATGACGATACACTCTTCAGAAGGATTAACTATGAGTTAGTTTCATCCACCGGCGTAGTATCATCAGCGTTATCTCCAGTAACAACTGCAATAGCAGTAACAATATGTGCTTTATCGACAGTGGCGATTGCGGGTGCTTTTAATAGTATCTCGAAAAAGATATTCACGTGCGCGAATACAAAATTGCACGATTATGTCAAACAATTAAATGCAGTCGCAACCGCGTACTCGAAATTATCATCGCTGATATCATCGAGTCTTAACGACGAAATAATATCAAATTCCGAATTCTCATTAATGGTTAAAATATACGAAGAAATCCATGTTTTGAAGGAAAATGAAATAAAACAATGGGTTTGACAGAGTCAAGGGAGCTACTCCAACAAATAGTTACGAATACAACTCCTGCAAGAACAACAATCATAACATTGAGCTCAACCAAACCTGAATTGAGTATTAATTTTCCAACTGCGATTCTGGTGAGCGAGATCGCGTTAGGACAATTGTGAGTATATCATAGTTGGCCAAATATCAGATGAAAATCATTTGGTGCATTGATAGCAAATAATTTGTTTGTGCTTGCAAATAAAAATAAAGCCAATGTAAATAATTTCGAGTACGCGGTCCCGACTGGATTATTGTTGGAATACCAACTTGGTATTATCAAATTGAAGAAAGCAATAAGGAATTACACCGTCGAATAAAAAGCATCGCGTGAAAGGAAGCCAAGATAGAAATAAGAAGCTCATGAACCGACGTTACCAGCCACGATCGAGATACAATCTCCCAATTATGTCGTTGATTTATATCAATCATCGATCAGTGCTGTTCTAGGATTGTCTGAAGTTCCATCTGAAACACCGTGATGGATACCAGAACGAAACAAATCTGATTATACTAAGAACAAACAATCATTGCATGAAATTACCCCACCATACGATAATTTTATAACTTTAATAAAATCGAAGCCAATTAGAAAACTAAATTTGTGTACATTAATGATTATGAGCAGCAGGGAGGGCTTGCCCACCGAAACTAAATTTAAAATAGACCAAAACTTACTTAGATATTTTTGTGCAGACCTTTTTTGGCCCAAATAACAGCTATTTATAATTTCATCAATTGTGATTAATCACCGTGGTAAAACCCTACAAAACAACATCTCTGGCTGCGATGAATTAACCGTATATTTTCTCTAATCCTATTCGATATCGCGCTCCAGGGTCAGACAAATTTATCGTTACAAATCCATGTGGGATTGCGTGAGCACTGCTAAAGAAATTTCTAAATTTGTTATAATCCATATCACCATCACACCAGGTTTGAAAAATATTTTTGAGTATGAGTATCAACCCCGTTAAACACCGCAAGGATATTACAATTATCTCGGATCACTTTAGGTACTTGTGTGTATCGTTGAGTGACATATATCACGTCTGTGTTTTTATGTCGTCCCCGAGAAAATATCCTGGCAGGATTTTATTGTTTATCTAGCATTATATCATCATATACGACTAAGCTGTTAATGATCCCATCGATGTCCTCGACGGAGGGTGCCTCGTCAATATCAGTAATAAACTAAATTTCATCTTCCCCGGTTATTTCTGCAAACCTCTCATTGTAATCTTGATAACAATGTTGATCATCCACACTCGGTGCCACCAAATATAGCTTATTCCATTTCATCCATTTTAAAATCAAGTTACGTAACAGTTGTGTTTTACCACTACCTGAAGGTCCAATAAATATCATTCGAATTGAGTTAGGTAACATTGGATGATATTTGACAGGTACTCGTTTCTTCAACGCGGAAAGGTCAGTAACTTTCATTAGATATAACATAACTAATATTATAGATTTATATTGTGTGAAATGCAAAACTCATACACCAACGATTGATCCAATACCTATTACGACAAAGAATAACAGAGAAGCTATCAATGGCAAGTGTGCACAGTGCGGTATAATTTTTTTTAGATTTACAAATTTAAAAAAGAGAGGTGATATCGAAGCCAAGTTAGCAAAGCTCCCAGGAACAGCATGGATGAAATATCCAGGAGAAAAACACCTTCAAGGATATAGTCACTGTGGACCGGGAACCAGATTAGATATCAAACTTGATGACCAAGATCAACCTCGATCTGGTGAATATCCGATAAATGCTATCGATGAAATTTGTCGTGTTCATGACATCTCATATCAAAGTAGCGATCTTCAACAACGTCATCTTGCATATATAAGATTGATCCATGTGTTGAATTCAATCCATGATAAATCTTTCAAAGAAAAATTAGCGTCATTGGATAATAAAACAGTTATGAAGGGTAAATTAATGATGGGTTTTGGTATTTAATATGGAATCAATTTTTTATTCTCCAACTGGGTACCAAAGAGGCAAATCAGCGATTGATAAACTCGCCAACGCGGCAGCGGTTACAAATGCAACAGCGGCAGATTGATTATCCCGACATATGGCAAATTTATCTACCACCGCCAAAGAAAATTCAATATGCATCGTTTGATGTTAATATCCCAAATGAGGTTCATCAGGCCGATATATTATTTCTACCACATGACACCATCAAAAAACGTACTTACAATACGCGTTGACGGTAGTTGATGTTGCAAGTAGGTACAAAGAAGCTGAAACGCTATAAAAAAAAAAATCATCTGAAGTTGCCTCCGCGTTCAAAAAAATTTATCGTCGAGGTCCTCTACGATGGCTAAATCTCCTCCAGGTTGATCCCGGTAAAGAATTTCAAGGTGAAGTATCATCAACGATGAAACAACATAATACTACGATACGACGAGGACACATTACAATCCATCGCGACCAGGCAATTGTTGAGCGGTTTAACAGAACTCTCGCAGATAATTTTTTCATTATCAATACGCGAAGGAGTTCTTCGGTGATAAGCGATCTCGTGAATGCGTCAAACGATTGCCAGAAGTAGTTGCAGTACTCAATGATGAAATTATTCGGATGCAAAATATGAAACCAGTTATCGCGATAACAAAAAAGTATATAAAAATCCCAAAAAGGATTTCCTATCGCAGATCCTACATAGAAACTTCACAGTGAGATATTTATACGAACCTGGCGAAATTGAAGGTGGTAGAACAAAAGTCAACTGATCGAATATGGAGTATCACAACACATACAATATTTAACACGGTAACATCTAAAATCAGACCAGTGATATATAGACTACACCCAACTGAGCCACAACGTGGTTTTACTCGTGAACAATTACAAGTTATACCAGATGACACTCAATTACCACCGCGTGGTCTCAGTTAAGAACAATTCTTCGAAGTTGACATATTCTTTGTACTCGTGAAACTGCAAGATAAATTAAATTTGACCACTCGATGAAATCATCGACGATCCAAACAGTAGTTTCGGTAATTGTCAGCCCTTGTGACGAGTGTATCGTCATCGCGTAGCCCGACACCCATGGAGATTTATCAGCGCGTAATGCGTCCTCGACAGGATTGATATCAACCGGTACAATATCATTTAAAACTAGTTCTTGTCGCTCAGATTTCCATGGAATATCAACTTCGATGTTTTGTCGTCGTGTATCCTTGGGCCTATAACATAGCGGTACTGGATCCATCGGAAATTTTTCTTTGTGTGTGTTAAATAATTCTACCTGAAGTATTTTTTGGAAGTGTGATGATGATGACGATGATGAAACATATTATTATACTCCACCACGTTTTGCTGAGACGTACTTTTTCAGCCAGTATTCGAGAACACATAATCCAACGAGAAAAACTAAGCAATTTTTCCAAGAGCATCTTTTTGATTTGTCATCAACGAGAAATAATATTATTAAACAAATTGAAATGTTAAATCAACTTGCATCTGATGTGGAATATTTAAACCTGCTAAAAATTCAGGAAACAATTGACGACACACATCGGGCTTAACAACGATTTTTAGATATGTATAAAATAAAAAAGAGGACCTTCCGACATTTAAATTTTCCGGATATAACGCAGACGAATTAAGGAAATCCGTAAATGATAATATGGGTGATTTCTTTTCTGAAATACTTGCTAGTTGGAGAAAAACATTACCACCGCCAAATATCTTCAGACATAACAATAACCCACAAGGAGAAGGCCGACATGTATCCCTAAATATCGTAAATATAACATCAGTAGTCGTATTCAATCTTATGTACGATGTCATTGGTGGAAGTTACGACACGGACACAACAATATCAAATCAGGCCCGGTTGGGATATATTCCTTATTCGTTCACACCGAGAGAACTACCCAGAATTGTTATTGTACAAAAACCGATCAATCGAGTCTATCTACGATGGCATAATCGTTTGTTATCAAAAATTAACTTCAGACTAACTGACCAATCCGGATATCTACTGGATTTAAGAAACGAGACACTATATATAAATTTGTATTTAAGATCGTAAAGGTCTCCACGAAATTTTTAAAGACATTTTGATGAAATTCCCATAATTACTTCCATGATTACCCTACAATTGTTCTCAAGTTACCATCATAAGTACTCCAAAATTATTTTATCAATTATATATGCGAGCCGCAACGTTTTTGTCGGACGAAGATAAAAAAAAACATTATAGCCTCGCGCGGAGTTAAAAAAGATTGGGTTATAAGTTATGGGGACGTGAATCGATGTGCGAAATTACACGAAGTAACGATGAACAATTACGTGCATCGTGGATTGAATACCGAGCAGCAAAAAAAATTAATGAAATATAGCAAAACGATGGAATTTATTTAAATAAAATTTGAAATTTCTCGAACTAAATTACAAGTAAGTATGTAAAAAGCTCCAGAAGAGACAGAGCTATTAACGATGAAAAAACAATATTAAACAGCGATTGAGAACTCACGGCAAGATAACGTAAAGTTATTAAAATATTACAATGATCTTCTCCACGCAAACAAACTAACTTAGGACCGCGATTGAGAAAGATCAACAAGAACACAAAAGGCTTTCTGGTCTTAGTAAAAAGGCTTAAACGGAAACAGCAACGTGATATCGATAAAAGTGTCACGGGTGTTGTTTACGGAACTTAAAGCATCATTTTTTCGAGTTCGCTATCTAAACGTCGTTCCTCCTCCTCTTCATTGAAAATCTTAGAAAGATCATTTGTGATTTGCTTGATAATTTTTCATGACGAAACAAACAATTTCAGAGATGTTTTATGTTTGCGAAGAAGCGTATTTCGCTCGTTAGTAGTGCGTTTTATTACCCTGTCTTCATTTATGTGGGTTTTCCAACCAGCTTCACGTGAGGATTTAACTCCTTTGTATTCCTCACTGATAAAGTTATTATTAAAAAAATAAGTATCCGCGACTAACTCCTTAAGCATATCGAATTCCTCGTCGATGTTTTCATCGTTCATTTACCTATAGAAAATTATCTGTTTAAATGAAAATCAACTCCTGACAAAAAAATATTTTTTTTTCTAAGATGAGATAGTCGATAACCAACCGGTGGCAATTCGGACACGGGTTTACCCGTATGTAAATAATACACTTGTGTTAAATTGACGCGAGTATACTGTATAGTATATCACATCGGCTGCAAATTCTATTATAACACTATTAATATCGAAATAGTTTCCCGCGGAATATATTGATGTAAACAAAATGATATTATTATCGATAAACCCGATAACCGGTCTTGGTATTTTTAAAGATTTTCCTGTTTGCCCAATTCGGCATTTTTCACTTTGAGTAACAGCTCGTAAATTACTCAAGCGGTTGTCCATCGGATTTGAATTAATATGATCGATAACAAGATTTTTGTTAATTAATCCGTTAAACATTCATAAATAATCCGGTGAGCGCAATAAACCTTACCGTTGATTTTAACTATGATGTAACCACTATTATTAATACTGCCTATTTTTTGTTGTTGATGATGTCTGATTGTACCATCGCGAGATGCTTTCTAGTTAACGAAAATAGGATGAGATACGATCTAGTTATTCATTATAATTATTAAACAGATTATGCGTAATTGCAAGTTTTTTGATCCCATCGATATAATCGTGTTATGAAAATCCAACGTTGTACTTACGCGCGTAATATGGAGTGAATTCCCTAAATCTGTTATCTCCACAACTGCTGCATAATTGAGTTTTTCCTCGTACACAATTGATGCAAGAAATAGGCCCTTGAGATCTTTTTCTGACATGTTGTCCATGACTGGCACAATATTTCCCCACGCATATTTCGAGCAAGGTTCTGTCGACGCCATCATTTTCCATACACAATCATTCTGCGCCATTGTTTTATTAATATAACTGTATATATCTAATTAAACATTTAAACTGGCTAGAAAATAAATGGAGCAAATCTCCAAAATTGCCGATATATATCCATCGCGACAGAGAGGACTTTTTTCTTGATCGTGTATCTGGACCCCCCCCCCAACCCCACCGCACCCCCAAATCATGTTTCGGAAAATAAAAGGAGCCAATAGTATTAAAAAAAAAAAGCAAAATATGAATAAGAGAGGGTGTGATCACCATTTCAATCAGTATTTAATTAGTATTTTCAAGCTAGGAACCTAGTAATTATAAAAACATCGTGCTGGAAAGGTACAAAGCAATAAACCGGGGGAAGCCAATCGTGATTTGGCGATAATACTTAGGAAAGTCTAAGAAAGACAAAGCGTCGTAAAGGTCAGCAAGTTATGTGATATATTGTTCAGAATAGTACGAAATTGTTATTGTAATTATATGCAGCAAGAATCATTAAGTCTTGGAATTAATAATGTAATTCGCCATTAGACTATTTATGTACACTTTGTAGGAGTGTAATGTACAGAAATGCGTCTGATAGAAACACTGTTCAGTATAATGAGATTAAGAACATATATATATATATATATATATATATATATATATATATATATATATATATATATATATATATATATAAATATATATATATATATATATATATATATATATATATAAATATATACATACATACATACATACATACATACATACATACATACATACTGATCTGACGTAATTTATTGATGTCTCTATGACAAGTAGTTGACACCGTACTTTTCATTTTACAAAAACGTATTGGTATTTCGATTTCCACGAATGCGTGATCGAAAAATGTAATAGCCTTTATCTGATGATTGATTTTTGGTTAGTGTGAGAATACATAACTTAGGTAATGTGATAACGCCCTTGTGGTTTCACAGGAAGCTTTCAGGGGACAGACTTCCGGTATAGTTTAGTCCCAAATCTATAGCAAGGAGATGGAATAAAGACTAGTGGAGAAGTCGATTGTGAATCGAAGGCTAGTCGGAAGAGGAGTCGAAGGAGAAATTGGAGAAGGGAGCAGTCAAGGAGGAGAAGGAGTTCAGAAGGAAGTCGGAAGGAGAGAAGGAATTGGCAGGATATGAGTCATACAAATGATTAGAGAAAAGAACAGGTGGGAAAGCTATCAAATGATGCAATATGATATTGGTCGAGGGTATGAAGAGTGAATTGGGCATTATTGTCATTTAACAAATTGAATTGTATTAAATTGTTATTCACTTGAATTCAGCCTTTTGTATTCTCAATAATTAAACTGTCGGCATTGATCTTTATCTCTCGTATCACTATCTTCACTTTCTACAAAATCGAGCCTGTGTGGGATTTCTATAGTAATTTCAATAATATATTGGTGGTACCCCAACCCAACTACAATAATACATATGCCACAGTGACGGCATAACAAAACGACACTCCATAATAGGGTGGCAAAGTCCCCGGCCATCAAATTCTCTACACAAGGCGGACATACAGCATTATAAGGTTTATACAGGACACATTTTTATTAACGTACGAGATCTAACTGCCTCGGTATTAAATCCCAAATTAAAATTAGAACAATAATAATCATTGACCATTCAGTATTGCTCTTTCTTAAAATAAAATTTTGTCAAGACCACGTTTGGTTTTGGAAAAAATGGAATAATAGATTTATCCTGGAAGTTTTTGTGCGCCTGCCGTGGCGTGGGTGAGACTCACCTGCACCCGCCTGACTTTGAACAATTACGTGATGTGCTGTGTACACATAAGTACATGAGGGGTGTGGCTCTAATTCCCCACTCACTAATAATTAATTAATCCCACTTATGGGCATAGACTGTGGGCGCAGGCGACATAAATTCCAGTAAAGTAAGTCGTCGGCTAAGCGAGCAGAGAACACGTTATACATATAGCCAGGGATGGAAGTACTAATTTTAAATCGGACAGTATATGCGACAAGATGGTTAGACCTCAATAACGCTTAAGGATGGAACCTTCGGGCCCAAGCGAGGCGATCAACACTACTGCTAATCTGGGAGGACAGTTCAAACAATAATAACTGGAAAAATGAACCCCAATGAAAACGGTGGCATGACTGACCAACGCTGGGATAACATATAGAGGGAAATCTTAAGAAGCAGACCCGACCGCCAACCAGTACCGCCCCACAGAAACCAGACTTTAACAAATCCTCCAAGAATACCTCAATCCTCTATATCAGCTCCACCCATAGAGTTAGGTACCCCAATGATAACAGTTACAACTCTTAATGGGAACCAGTCAGCGGCAAGAATAGGAGAAACAAAAGAATTATCAGAAGGAATAGCTAAGGAGATAGAAACACTGAAAGAAACAACACAAGTTGCTGAGACATAACCCAAATACCACTCAGTACCATGTTTTCGACTTGTCATAGAACATTAGTATTATTTTGGGATTTAATATGCAATAATGAAGCTGAAGGATCCTTCTAAATTTTCTATTTGTATTCTATCGAACTAAATTGTTTGTTGAAATGTACTAATCGTGTGGGTTTACATTTAAGACAATATATTGGTTACAGTATATATATATATATATATATATATATATATATATATATATATATATATATATATATATATATATACTGTAACCGATATATTGCATTCGTGTGATTTATTAAATAGTCCTTGTCTTGGGGGCAGTGTGGATAAGTCAAGCTGTTCGTAACAATAATGTATTGCACAGAAAGTAGGAAGAAAAACCCTTACAAATAAATGTATAACAAAGAGTAAAAAGTTACAATATCAAACAAAATATATATAAAATAACAGATAAAGCTAACACATTTAAAACCATTAAAACGTGATCAACGTACATGTATATGGATGGGGTAGGGGTGAGGAGACAGTTAAAGAGAGAGAATATAGTTGAGTGCGTGCAAGAGTTTTTCGTCTTTAAAATAAACCTGTAAATATGTTTATGACCACGTGGCAAGTTGGTTTCTTAGGATGACATGTGATATCCTCCTTTAAGACACGGAAGTAGTAGTTGTAGTATCTTTTATTTGTGATTACAGGTCATTTTTATTGTTAAAAGTGTGATGGTGCAATCCTAAAAATATAATCTAATAATGTGGTTTGATACTTTTCATAGTTCTGATCGTTTCCACAATTTAACAGATTACTGTCGGTAATTTAAACATTCAGCATATGTTTGTAGTCTTTTAAAAACATCACAAATCTATAATAACCAACTAGGTTGACAGCTTTACGCCGAATATGTCATGTCTAACACACGAGTTAGATATGGCCGAAAACAACACGTACAAACACAATCTCAGTAATAGCGAATACTTTGCGACAGAGACATATTTCCAGATTATACTTACCAATAAATATAAACCATATACTGATCCAAACTGATAGCTCAGTGATTACCATGTTGACATCATGTATGTGTGTGGGTATCAGTTATACTAGTGAATGACTGGATCTGATGTTTGCCGTTGTGAGAGCTGACACGATCCTCTTTGGTCATAAAATATATGAGTTATATGGTCTATATCCTATCGTATGCAAACAACTCGTCGATTCTTACCAGGAAGATAAATTCTATCATGTTAGCTCTCAAATATCGGCTTTCGAAACAAAAACGTATTGGTATTTCGATGTGCACGAATGCGTGATCGAAAAATGTAATAGCCTTTATCTGATGATTGATTTTTGGTTAGTGTGAGACTAGGTAACTTAGGAAATGTGCTAACGCCCTTGTGGTTTCACAGGAAGCTTTCAGGGGACAGACTTCCGGTATAGTTTAGTCCCAAATCTATAGCAAGGAGATGGAATAAAGACTAGTGGAGAAGTCGATTGTGAATCGAAGGCTAGTCGGAAGAGGAGTCGAAGGAGAAATTGGAGAAAGGAGCAGTCAAGGAGGAGAAGGAGTTCAGAAGGAAGTCGGAAGGAGAGAAGGAATTGGCAGGATATGAGTCATACAAATGATTAGAGAAAAGAACAGGTGGGAAAGCTATCAAATGATGCAATATGCTATTGGTCGAGGGTATGAAGAGTGAATTGGGCATTATTGTCATTTAACAAATTGAATTGTATTAAATTGTTATTCACTTGAATTCAGCCTTTTGTATTCTCAATAATTAAACTGTCGGCATTGATCTTTATCTCTCGTATCACTATTTTCACTTCCTACAAAATCGAGCCTGTGTGGGATTTCTATAGTAATTTCAATAATATATTGGTGGTACCCCAACCCAACTACAATAATACATATGCCACAGTGACGGCATAACAAAACGACACTCCATAATAGGGTGGCAAAGTCCCCGGCCATCAAATTCTCTACACAAGGCGGACATACAGCATTATAAGGTTTATATAGGACACATTTTTATTAACGTACGAGATCTAACTGCCTCGGTATTAAATCCCAAATTAAAATTAGAACAATAATAATCATTGACCATTCAGTATTGCTCTTTCTTAAAATAAAATTTTGTCAAGACCACGTTTGGTTTTGGAAAAAATGGAATAATATATTTATCCTGGAAGTTTTTGTGCGCCTGCCGTGGCGTGGGTGAGACTCACCTGCACCCGCCTGACTTTGAACAATTACGTGATGTGCTGTGTACACATAAGTACATGAGGGGTGTGGCTTTAATTCCCCACTCACTAATAATTAATTAATCCCACTTATGGGCATAGACTGTGGGCGCAGGCGACATAAATTCCAGTAAAGTAGGTCGTCGGCTAAGCGAGCAGAGAGCACGTTATACATATAGCCAGGGATGGAAGTACTAATTTTAAATCGGGCAGTATATGCGACAAGATGGTTAGACCTCAATAACGCTTAAGGATGGAACCTTCGGGCCCAAGCGAGGCGATCAACACTACTGCTAATCTGGGAGGATAGTTCAAACAATAATAACTGGAAAAATGAACCCCAATGAAAACTGTGGCAGGACTGACCAACGCTGGGATAACATATAGAGGGAAATCTTAAGAAGCAGACCCGACCGCCAACCAGTACCGCCCCACAGAAACCAGACTTTAACAAATCCTCCAAGAATACCTCAATCCTCTATATCAGCTCTACCCATAGAGTTAGGTACCCCAATGATAACAGTTACAACTCTTAATGGGAACCAGTCAGCGGCAAGAAAAGGAGAAACAAAAGAATTATCAGAAGGAATAGCTAAGGAGATAGAAACACTGAAAGAAACAACACAAGTTGCTGAGACATAACCCAAATACCACTCAGTACCATGTTTTCGACTTGTCATAGAACATTAGTATTATTTTGGGATTTAATACGCAATAATGAAGCTGAAGGATCCTTCTAAATTTTCTATTTGTATTCTATCGAACTAAATTGTTTTTTGAAATGTACTAATCGTGTGGGTTTACATTTAAGACAATATATTGGTTACAGTAGATATATATATATATATATATATATATATATATATATATATATATATATATATATATATATATATATCATATCAGAAGATGTTAATGTTTAGGCCAGCAAAGTGTACGAATATATTATTTGCATGTGTAAACGTGCATTCGTGTGATTTTTTAAATAGTCCTTGTCTTGGGGGCAGTGTGGATAAGTCAATCTGTTCGTAACAATAATGTATTGCACAGAAAGTAGGAAGAAAAACCCTTACAAATAAATGTATAACAAAGAGTAAAAAGTTACAATATCAAACAATATATATATAAAATAACAGATAAAGCTAACACATTTAAAACCATTAAAACATGATCAACGTACATGTATATGGATGTGGTAGGGGTGAGGAGACAGTAAAAGAGAGAGAATATAGTTGAGTGCGTGCAAGAGTTTTTCGTCTTTAAAATAAACCTGTAAATATGTTTATGACCACGTGGCAAGTTGGTTTCTTAGGATGACATGTGATATCCTCCTTTAAGACACGGAAGTAGTAGTTGTAGTATCTTTTATTTGTGATTACAGGTCATTTTTATTGTTAAAAGTGTGATGGTGCAATCCTAAAAATATAATCTAATAATGTGGTTTGATACTTTTTCATAGTTCTGATCGTTTCCACAATTTAACAGATTACTGTCGGTAATTTAAACATTCAGCATATGTTTGTAGTCTTTTAAAAACATCACAAATCTATAATAACCAACTAGGTTGACAGCTTTACGCCGAATATGTCATGTCTAACACACGAGTTAGATATGGCCGAAAACAACACGTACAAACACAATCTCAGTAATAGCGAATACTTTGCGACAGAGACATATTTCCAGATTATACTTACCAATAAATATAAACCATATACTGATCCAAACTGATAGCTCAGTGATTACCATGTTGACATCATGTATGTGTGTGGGTATCAGTTATACTAGTGAATGACTGGATCTGATGTTTGCCGTTGTGAGAGCTGACACGATCCTCTTTGGTCATAAAATATATGAGTTATATGGTCTATATCCTATCGTATGCAAACAACTCGTCGATTCTTACCAGGAAGATAAATTCTATCATGTTAGCTCTCAAATATCGGCTTTCGAAACAAAAACGTATTGGTATTTCGATGTGCACGAATGCGTGATCGAAAAATGTAATAGCCTTTATCTGATGATTGATTTTTGGTTAGTGTGAGACTAGGTAACTTAGGAAATGTGCTAACGCCCTTGTGGTTTCACAGGAAGCTTTCAGGGGACAGACTTCCGGTATAGTTTAGTCCCAAATCTATAGCAAGGAGATGGAATAAAGACTAGTGGAGAAGTCGATTGTGAATCGAAGGCTAGTCGGAAGAGGAGTCGAAGGAGAAATTGGAGAAGGGAGCAGTCAAGGAGGAGAAGGAGTTCAGAAGGAAGTCGGAAGGAGAGAAGGAATTGGCAGGATATGAGTCATACAAATGATTAGAGAAAAGAACAGGTGGGAAAGCTATCAAATGATGCAATATGCTATTGGTCGAGAGTATGAAGAGTGAATTGGGCATTATTGTCGTTTAACAAATTGAATTGTATTAAATTGTTATTCACTTGAATTCAGCCTTTTGTATTCTCAATAATTAAACTGTCGGCATTGATCTTTATCTCTCGTATCACTATTTTCACTTTCTACAAAATCGAGCCTGTGTGGGATTTCTACAGTAATTTCAATAATATATTGGGGGTACCCCAACCCAACTACAATAATACATATGCCACAGTGACGGCATAACAAAACGACACTCCATAATAGGGTGGCAAAGTCCCCGGCCATCAAATTCTCTACACAAGGCGGACATACAGCATTATAAGGTTTATATAGGACACATTTTTATTAACGTACGAGATCTAACTGCCTCGGTATTAAATCCCAAATTAAAATTAGAACAATAATAATCATTGACCATTCAGTATTGCTCTTTCTTAAAATAAAATTTTGTCAAGACCACGTTTGGTTTTGGAAAAAATGGAATAATAGATTTATCCTGGAAGTTTTTGTGCGCCTGCCGTGGCGTGGGTGAGACTCACCTGCACCCGCCTGACTTTGAACAATTACGTGATGTGCTGTGTACACATAAGTACATGAGGGGTGTGGCTCTAATTCCCCACTCACTAATAATTAATTAATCCCACTTATGGGCATAGACTGTGGGCGCAGGCGACATAAATTCCAGTAAAGTAAGTCGTCGGCTAAGCGAGCAGAGAGCACGTTATACATATAGCCAGGGATGGAAGTACTAATTTTAAATCGGGCAGTATATGCGACAAGATGGTTAGACCTCAATAACGCTTAAGGATGGAACCTTCGGGCCCAAGCGAGGCGATCAACACTACTGCTAATCTGGGAGGATAGTTCAAACAATAATAACTGGAAAAATGAACCCCAATGAAAACGGTGGCAGGACTGACCAACGCTGGGATAACATATAGAGGGAAATCTTAAGAAGCAGACCCGACCGCCAACCAGTACCGCCCCACAGAAACCAGACTTTAACAAATCCTCCAAGAATACCTCAATCCTCTATATTAGCTCCACCCATAGAGTTAGGTACCCCAATGATAACAGTTACAACTCTTAATGGGAACCAGTCAGCGGCAAGAATAGGAGAAACAAAAGAATTATCAGAAGGAATAGCTAAGGAGATAGAAACACTGAAAGAAACAACACAAGTTGCTGAGACATAACCCAAATACCACTCAGTACCATGTTTTCGACTTGTCATAGAACATTAGTATAATTTTGGGATTTAATACGCAATAATGAAGCTGAATGATCCTTCTAAATTTTCTATTTGTATTCTATCGAACTAAATTGTTTGTTGAAATGTACTAATCGTGTGGGTTTACATTTAAGACAATATATTGGTTACAGTATATATATATATATATATATATATATATATATATATATATATATATATATATATATATATATATATATAGATCATATCATATCATATCAGAAGATGTTAATGTTTAGGCCAGCAAAGTGTACGAATATATTATTTGCATGTGTAAACGTGCATTCGTGTGATTTATTAAATAGTCCTGGTCTTGGGGGAAGTGTGGATAAGTCAATCTGTTCGTAACAATAAGGTATTGCACAGAAAGTAGGAAGAAAAACCCTTACAAATAAATGTATAACAAAGAGTAAAAAGTTACAATATCAAACAAAATATATATAAAATAACAGATAAAGCTAACACATTTAAAACCATTAAAACATGATCAACGTACATGTATATGGATGGGGTAGGGGTGAGGAGACAGTAAAAGAGAGAGAATATAGTTGAGTGCGTGCAAGAGTTTTTCGTCTTTAAAATAAACCTGTAAATATGTTTATGACCACGTAGCAAGTTGGTTTCTTAGGATGACATGTGATATCCTCCTTTAAGACACGGAAGTAGTAAATGTAGTATCTTTTATTTGTGATTACAGGTCATTTTTATTGTTAAAAGTGTGATGGTGCAATCCTAAAAATATAATCTAATAATGTGGTTTGATACTTTTTCATAGTTCTGATCGTTTCCACAATTTAACAGATTACTGTCGGTAATTTAAACATTCAGCATATGTTTGTAGTCTTTTAAAAAATCACAAATCTATAATAACCAACTAGGTTGACAGCTTTACGCCGCATATGTCATGTCTAACACATTTACGAGTTAGATATGGCCGAAAACAACACGTACAAACACAATCTCAGTAATAGCGAATACTTTGCGACAGAGACATATTTCCAGATTATACTTACCAATAAATATAAACCAAATACTGATCCAAACTGATAGCTGAGTGATTACCATGTTGACATCATGTATGTGTGTGGGTATCAGTTATACTAGTGAATGACTGGATCTGATGTTTGCCGTTGTGAGAGCTGACACGATCCTCTTTGGTCATAAAATATATGAGTTATATGGTCTATATCCTATCGTATGCAAACAACTCGTCGATTCTTACCAGGAAGATAAATTCTATCATGTTAGCTCTCAAATATCGGCTTTAAAAACATACGCTGCCTGTAATGCATCTTTGCACAAGAAGAATAATTGGTTTCAGGTGCCTTCAAGCATTACACGTTGCTTTGTAAATTAAATGTGACGGTGAAATATCATATATTACAGATACAAGATAGTCACTCAAAGAACTGTACTCCAATTACTACATGCATGTAGCTTTGTGGCATTTCACTTTCACAGGTTTTGTGAATAGACCTCTACCTGAAACTAAAATGTATGCGATCATAAACGTAAAAGATAATCGTGTAAAAATCTACGACAGTAGGGACAAAATGATGCATAAAGAGTTCAAGAGAAAGGGAAATAAGATGCGAGTAATATTAACTTGAGGCTAAGTTTCATTCATTAGATTTCTAGATTTTTTTATAACATGTTTACATTGATGAATATTGACTCGTGCCTTATTAAGAATCCGACAGAAATTCAACGAGCATATTTTTTAAAAAAAAGAGAAAGTAGAATATGTTTGCGTTTTTTAAAATATACAATTTTATTTTTTTTTTAAAAGATGAACCAGCCTGTTTTTATTCTCATATCACATTTATATTTTTATCCCTGAATAATTGTTTTCGTGCATATACTTGCTTGGATTCTACGAAAGGAAATCTTAAAATTACATACGATTCAGATTAATGAACATATTACACACAAAGGCGTTACGATTGCAATTATGCGCCATCAAATCGAGGAATCACGGTCTTTGAAAGGAGAAGATAATAGGACCAAGGACTGAGATTGCAAATATAACCATATTTTACATTATTACAAATATCATATATATATATCGTGAGAGAGATAGGGGTTTCCGAGATACAATATACCATATAGTTTCAATCAGTTTCTCATTATCGTGTAAACAACATATGCTTTTCAACTTAATGTATTAACATATTTGTGTGATGGCAACAAATGAATGATTCTGATAATAGTACAAACCATTTATGTTCTAATCTTACAGTGGAGAACTTAATTAACAGTTACCTCTAGCATAATTGAACCCAACGTCTCTGCTTTAAACATTTTGATAATGTCTTATGAAAGTTTCACTAATATCTACAAAACGTTCTTCCCCAAATGGAAAAATATAATTCATTTGTCTAGCTCCATTGGTAGTTTTGCCGTATCAAGGTGAACATTTCATGTGTCTCAAATTACAGGAACTCCTAATCTCTTTTTCGCGTATTAAACTACAGAACTAAACGGGACTTTTCATCTTTTCTAATATATATATATATATATATATATATATATATATATATATATATATATATATATATATATATATATATATATATATATATATATATATTGGGAAGGGAATTAATGATGACCACCAAATATATTTTTTCATACATTTTAAAGTCATCAGTACAAGTCGTGTGTCTTTCTCCGCGTAGAAGTTAGCATCAAGGTTTTGTCAACGATGTACAATGTGAGTTTGATTACGAGAATTTCAACATATATTTATTTTCTAGCATTATGTTGTTTCTACAGGTTTAGTAGGTAAGCTAAATACACTGAGTTATGTCTACGTATTGTAAAACCTTTAGATGGAACGACTATATTCGTATTACCTCATATAACCCTAAATTGTGATACCATCGTGAAAACTGTACCCGTATTCGTATTACCTCATATGACCCTAAATTGTTAAACCATCTTGAAAACTGTACCCGTATTCGTATTACCTCATATAACCCTAAATTGTGATACCATCGTGAAAACTGTACCCGTATTCGTATTACCTCATATAACCCTAAATTGTGATACCATCGTGAATATTGTACCCGTATTCGTATTACCTCATATAACCCTATATTGTGATACCATCGTGAAAACTGTACCCGTATTCGTATTACCTCATATAACCCTAAATTGTGATACCATCGTGAAAACTGTACCCGTATTCGTATTACCTCATATAACCCTAAATTGTGATACCATCGTGAAAACTGTACCCGTACATATTTACTACAAATTGAGGTTTTTCTGCACAGATTTTGAAAGTTAAGCGTGCATTAGTATGAAACAATATTTAGTAAATTTGGTACCTTCTCTCTTTAATTTTATCTGATCGGTTTGTGGGGTTCACGTCGGCTTGACGAAATCTCTAGGCAGTAATTAGTGTCATAATTTGTTTCGCCCCCCTCCCCTTATTGTTTTAATTTTGAATGTATTGAACTGATTTAGTATAATTGTTATACAAAACTATCTGCCAAACAACGAAATCCCAAAATATGTTTGCGTTTTCTTTCGTTCACTATTTATTTGATGTGGTTTCTTTTGTATGAAAACATCACTTAAATTTGTGAATGAATGAATATATAAATAAAGACACCCACTCTTTCTAGCAAGTGAATCAATAAAGGAGGCGACGAATTAAACAAATTATTACGTAATGTAATCGAACTATAATAAAATAATGTTCAGTACACAGAACGGTTAAATGAATTGAAGTCTTTACAATTATAAACTATATTCAGAATGAGTTGCGATATTGAAAAATGTGTTTAGCTACAGAAGGAAGTAAAAAGGACCTAAATGATGACTCAGTTATATAATAATTCTGCTTTTTAATAGTCCCGATTTTATCGAGACATAAATCTTCATTTAAATGCAATTACAAAGCAGGAAAATAAGTACTGCATGTAATGAAAACACCTTTCATTCCCAAACATATATGATCTTCTTTCACATTATAAGTTACAAATTAATTTTAAGTGTATTCGATTTTGCCTTTTCCCATGACATTTTTCTGTCCATGCACATATACAAACAGTACCCGCATTCAGTACCGTAATGAGGTTTTTTTTTTTGTGAGGAGGTAATATGAATGAACTGGAAATGAATGTATGTACAAACATTTGGATGGCAGTACATGCCTAAAGAATGTTAGCTTTCAGGGTCAATGTCAATGAACATTTACTTGTTTTATCATGACGTCTATGACGCATAACACAAAATGCAGACTAAACTTTTGTGACATGTAGGTATGGGAATTCCCTGTTTCACCACCTGTAGTTAAAATATAAGACTCTACCATTATGTTGAAATCTGAGTAACGTGATTGACTATATATACAAATCACGTCACAAAGTGGAGAAGAAAAAAAATTTCAATTACGTTTAACTGAATAGGGATCGTGACTGTACACATCAAAAATAGATTAACGGTTCATATTGACTTCCTTGTTGGAAAAATACAATTAAGTTAAGGCCTTGCATGACTTGAAATGAGATCAGTAAGCACGAACTATCTGCATGTGATTATCTTCCCGTTTAAAATTATTGGCTACGACTTGGATTTTTATCCTCTATTGAAATCACTTTCAAAGCTTGTTACACACAATAGCTCTTGACATATACAACTTTTGCCACCACAGTAAAAAATTGTCGCTGATTTATGAATTCAGATTAACAGTTAAACAAATTTTACGCGCACAAATCGTTAAATTTGTCGGCATGTAAACTTTCAATCTTCCCTTAAAAAAAGTCAATTCCCTCGTTTGCATGAATTCATTAGTCTCTCTCTCTCTCTCTCTCTCTCTCTCTCTCTCTCTCTCTCTCTCTCTCTCTCTCTCTCTCTCTCGTGTGTGTGTGTGTAAAGAATACAGATCATATGGTAAACGGTGCAAAACTTTCACATATCTCGGATTATTGTTTATTAACTATGGTATATTTTTTTTTAAAAAGTTTAGTGTCGAATGACAATGGCTACAGATACGTCTTAAGTCCACCTACTTGTATTTACGTTCATTGTAAGAAAATAAATCTGCACGAAATTCATAAACAATATGCTTCTCTGACATTTTTAATTTCTTTATAAACCTATACCTATAACTTAACATTTGTAAACATGTTTATCTTTAAGTAATAATGATTTTTTAATATAATCTAAACTCATAACCCATTTATTTAGTAATGTAATGTTTTGGTTACCAAAACAACCCGACCACCCAAAATAGATGTGAGTAGTCAGGTATGCCTTCATCCTCAATTACTTACCAAGTTTAGTCACATAGTATACAAAAATATACATAACATATAATCATGGATAAAAGCCAGCAAACAACTCAAACATTAAATATGCATAACGACCCAAGACATACTGTATTACATATTATATATACTGTTAGCATCGAGAATCGGAAATGATCCTGTGTATTGTAAAGGATATTATTCATGTATGCTTTTAAAATACAATTTGCATTACATATTTGACAGTATCGTCTAGTTCTTTTGCGTGTATTGTGTTTAAAGAGCATTGATGTATTTATTTGGTCTATCTTGTTTGTTCGTTGGGTTGTTTAAATTGGGTTTGATCAGCGAGTCTGAAACGAACCTCATTGTTTTGTATCTTGTATGTCTTGAGCCGTTATGCATATTTAATTGTTTAGTTGTTTGCTGGCAAAAATATCGATTGCGACACAGAGTTAACATTCTAATCACAAATAGAATTGTCAATATTGGACTAATTTAATATCATATAAAGCCGAATGGGGTTTCCTCATAACTAAGAATCTCTTGAACTCGAGAGCTGTTAAAAATTTCTCATACCATCATAATACTTATGTATCTGTATTGCAAAGGCTATATAAAACTTGTATCTCATTTGAATTCAATCAGTCTCTTTAGCATTGTACAGTCTGCATATATTGCCCTTGCCACGGTACTGAAACTACTCTTCTGAGAGTATTTAATGACATTCTCTCTGCTTTGGATAGCGATAAGATTACGTCCTCACCCTCCTTGATGTGTCTGCAGTATTTAACAAAATAGACCATGATATGTTACTTCACCGTCTCCAGCATGTATTTGACATTCACAATACAGTGTTTCAGAGGTTCAAATTCTACTTAGTCAACCGGACACAAATTGTATCTGCAAATGGAATACACTCCAGCCCACTTGATCTATGTTGTAGTGATTCACAGGGGTCTGATCTTGGACATGTTTAACTTCATTCTGTACACTCTGAAATGTCATAGATCGTAACCCAGAGTCTCACAAATTGTGCGCTGATGACACCCAAATATATAAGTCTAGCCACCAACTGAAGTTGATGGTACCATCCATGGAGTAGAGAGGTGCATTTCTGATGTGAAATCATGGATGACATGTAACAAGCTGCAGATGAATGATGATAACACTGAGGCCATCCTGATCACAACACAAAATCTTTCTCATTCACATCTTTTACCTCAAACAATAAATATCAGCAACACTAACATTAAATTCTCACAGTCAGTACGGAACCAAGGCGTTACTCTAGACAGTACTCTCACATTGCATCAACATGTCATGAACATATGCAAGGCTGGATATCTTGAATTGAGACGCATCAGTTCCATTCGTAAATATCATTCAGTTGATGCCACTAAAACACTCGTGTGTTCATTAGTACTTTCACGTCTGGACTATTGTAACTCAATTCTGTCTGGTTCGTCACATTATTTACTCCAGAAACTTGAAAAAGTTCAAAACACAGCTGCATGGATCATCTTTAGAGTACCTCGATCAGAGCACACCTCACAACTGTTCTGTACCCTACATTGGCTATCAATTCGATACAGAATCAAACACAAAATTTGTTCTCTGTGCTATGTTTCAATGACAGACTCCAGTCCAACATACCTATCCAGATTCACCCATGTGTATACACCAGCTAGATACTTACGCTCTTCTTCTGATAATCGTATACTCATTGTTCCCAAGGTGAAAACAAAGTCATATGGACAACGTTCGTTTGCACACCAGGGCCCGGCGACGTGGAACGAATTACCCATTGAAATTAGACACAAAGACACAGTGGTCCCTTTTAAGAGTGCTCTTAAGACTCACTTATTTCTACTGCAAGGACAAATTTAGCGACCTAATCATGTTTTGTATCTTATGTGTTTTCAGCATGTTTTTATGTTTTCCAATTTCATTGTTTTTGTCATTTGTTGTTTTGTATTGTAGTCATATTATTATTGATGTAAAGCGCTTAGAGCTTCGAAAGATTAGGCGCTATATAAAGTCCTCATTATATTATTATTTACTCATCATACGTCAAGGCGTCCAGCATGGTCTTGATGCTGTTGTAATTATATTTGCTGTGCGCCGAATGAGCCAGGGGGAAGCGACTGGTACTTGTTCCCATTATGTAGTTGCACGACTTTGAGGCTCCTTGATGAGCTGTCAATGACGATGAGCCACTCATTCTGGATACAGGCGATTACAATTGCCTTTAACAAATTAGTCACATTGTGGCAAAAGCAGAGCCCATCTTGACGGGTGAAGAGGCTGTGTAAAGTGTGGTGACGCTGCATCTGATCTGCGACTTGCACACTTTCATTCAACAATTTCCATTGCTTGAACCAAGGATTCAAAAGCTTGGCATTGGACTTCGTGGTTTTCGCTTCAGCTCCACCTCTGGAATTGTCATCTGGATCTACAATGTCTACCATGCTCTCTGACGTGCCGCTGTCTTCGGAGGAGGAGAAGGCAGAGTGGATACGGAGAGATCTGGGTAATGTGGCACCGGGGCGATCGATGAAGGAAGGTTAAGATACGTGATTGCATGTGCATTCTTACCAGACCGACGTTTGGAAGGGTCCAGCATGCAGACGAAACAGTTGCTTGAGTGGACAGTGGATTTCCGCCAAATTCACAACTCTCTTTTCCCTTCTGTGCTATCACTCATGACTAATATGTAAGACGTTATCGCATCATGTTTCATGTAAGATATATTTTTTCAAAACCATTGAAAATTGTAAAACATTTTAAAATTAAAATTCTGAGCAACATCTTACCTTCCATAGTGTTTTTTTGCAGTGATCGCAGGTGAAATGAGATGCCCAGGATTTGTCTAGATCCCCTACAAGCATGCCGAAATATGCCTTGTAGGCCCCGCACATCTTAGCAGATACTTCCACAAAGTACTTTTCCGATCTTTTCTTGATAAATTGGCCGCAGACATAGCATAATGCGTCCACTCTATCATTTCAGCATCTTGATGCCATCTCAAAAGATGCAGGCATGTATCCACTTAAGCAGCTTGAACGAAACTGAGCTTGTGGGCTTAAGGCCCCTCTATTTATATTACTATTATTTTACTAGAAAGTTCATAAAATTTTCTTGAAAGTTTACTTAGCACTGAATGTATCTAGAATGTTCTGGAAAATAACTTACTTTCAAAATATCACTGTCCTAGTCACAAAAGCAAGGTTTGTGCGGAATATTAGCCATTTACTATAATTTTGTGGCATATGCAATTAAGAATAATACTTACTACCCAGGAACAAAAACAACTGTTACACGGCGTATGCAGCATGCTTGCTTTGATAATATAGAATCATTCAGGAATCTGTCAATTTCCGTCAGTAAACTACTAACCTGAATTTCGGTGATACTATATTCTATCCCATGTTATTCTCTGGTGCAAACATTCACTGCCATCGCTAATGAGTTAATGCGTTACAGGATCTGCAGTTACATTCATCAGCGCTTTGACCTACTGAGCACGAAAGAGTATGTTACCTCTCAAAGCGCATATAGCAAACAACAGGGTGATAATCATGTTTCGACTTGAACGTGCATCATAGTCATTACAGATCTGCTGTCTACATAACACACATTGCTGGACAGGGATGTTTGCTAGATCATGATGGAAACAACAATGGGGGCTCAAAAAATGTGATATATTCCATTATGTTGGAAACCTGTAGTCTAGGCTATACAACACCACCCTTTGTTCCATAAATATTTATTCCTCAAAACCAAACTATAATCAATAATTAATATCGATGTATATTACAATAATCACTCAACTTCTCTATTAGCTTTTCAAAAATTAAAATCTTCATCATTTATGCCGCCAAGCCACCTTCTACCCAAAGACGGTAGTGATACAGAATACTGCCGGACATCACATCATAAAAGGACGTAATAAAGGTTTTATCTGATCTAATGACATTCCAGTGAACAGCGTTAGACCATGTTCGAGGGGTTGAAGATTTTTCGGAAATATTCTGTTGAGTGTAGAGAAATATTCAAATAACATCACAAATATTAATGTTGGTTTCTCGTATGCTTAGCAACATATGTTCGGAGGCAATTCCCAAACCTAAACGTGTTAATACCGTAAACACACATCCCGCCACTAGAGATGTATATTCCTTATACCATATTACCTGACAAGAAGAGAATGAGAGATTTCAAGCCTGGTTGGAAGAATTGGTCATCACTGGCTCAATGGTGTTCTTACCTTTATGTTTTGGGATTCAATAATCGACACCTACTGCTAGTCAGTGGAACTGCAATTGGGTCTTAAATGGGACCTTTATATGTCACTATCATCACTGAAAGCTCACGGACCCACAAAAGACCTCTAAACTTGTATGGAATCATTTACTACATAGAGTCATAAATCTATTACCATTTCAAACTATTCTTCTTGAGTTTATCCAATGACGTATTTACATCAGTTATCAAACAGTCCCAGTGTCTTCGGGATATCCAATCTATCTTCCTTGAGTGGAATACAGAAACGGACCTATACTGCAAACCAGCTTACCGTTAGCAGTAGACGACCAGTTGCCACTCCGACAATTTAACACAAAGTCTTACTCGCGATATCTACGGTAGGTCACAATGCATCTGCTATATTCTGGATATCCTTGAAAAGAAACTAAGATGGTTGAGGGTTACCCTAGAAAGAGAGGACGCGGAAAGAAAGATATCGCGGAGGATGTGGATAAAACTAGAACAGCAACGGTGAAAAGGTTTCTCGACAACTGGTTGCGGTAGGGTGCTCCAAAATATTATGCTAAATTATAACAAAAGACCCACCCTGGCTCGTTTTGTCAGAAATCGAAATAGTAATAGAGAGATGCAAAGCTCCAAGCATCCCCCAGTTAGCGATGCCGATAGTTAAATTAATGAGTACACAAAATGTGAAATTCAAGTAAACAAAATGTAATATCATTCAATAACCGATATTCATTTCCCAAATGAACTTCAAATTTAAAACCCTATAGCTCGTCTTTCACTCGACCAAATGACGGCTTATTTTAACATCTGACTTAGAGTGATATATTTTCCTCCTGTCTGTGTTCCTACTCATCTGTATTATGCGTATATGGACTGGTACTCCAGTTCCCTCCAGTCCGTCTAACTTCTGATTCCATTCTTCTTTTTTCTTTGTCTTCCAGAGACTCAAGACCAACTGCACTAGGTTATTTCCCTCTGTCTCCTACAGTTCATCTGGTCCCTAAAAGCTTTCTGTACGTACACACAGGGACATTAGCATATTCCTCTAGCTATCTAGACTTACACTAAACAGCAACATCATCAGATAAACCATAACCCTCTTTGGTTACACATTCGCGCACATCGAAATACCAATTAACTCTGATATGGTGTACACGGTATATATAAATTTTCAATCTTATTATACCAAACACTATCACATAATCAGACGCATTTCTGTACATTGCACTTCTGCAAAGTGTACACAGATATCCACATATCCATGTGTTGATACGTCTTTACACATGATAATCCTACAAAGCACACACAAATAGTCAAATCTTTATTAACTAATGTTACACGCTGCAACCATTATATAACGTTATAATTTAATTCAACATTTAAAAATCCAAAATATCACATAAATAAATGTACGAGGTTACTACGAATTAGCCAAACAGCGAATTATAATATTGATTCTTTATATAAACATTGCTCATATATCGAAATATGCAAGTATAGCAAACAGTACAAATGAATTATAACCTACAAATGAATCAAATCCTACAAATGGTAATTTTACGTACTAACGAGTCTAGTAATGAAGAATACATACTGCACATAATTAAAGTACAAATACTTTGCCGTAACAGATTACAACAGTCGAACAAATAAGTCACTGACCTTTCTGAAGATCCTTTATAATTCCCAGAATAACAATTTTCCTGCCAATTTGAATGACGTCGGAATATTGTATCTTCCCTTATAACCTTATAATTCCCACAAGATGATTTAGCAACTACTAACGTTTAGTTCTCAAGATAACAGATTTAATCTTGCGATTCCCGGTGGCCACGCCCTGCTTAATTTGGATGTTGAATCACCCCTGATTCACATAATTAGCAGACACTATCCCCTCCCGGGCAGTCTGTCAAGCGTGGATTTACAACGCCCACTTGATGTTCCTTTGAACCGAACACAGGATTTCATCACTTACCTGTGAACTATGTTATGGCCATGTTATATGACTGGCTTGGCTAAAATAAGGCGCCAGTCAAGAGTTCATATGACCATATGAAATAACTGGCTTGACACTTCATTGTTCGCAAGACTGACCCTCGTACATTTATGATGCGGAATTATTAGCCTCAGGGTCAAGCACATACATGTTGCAATCTGGTTATTGCTCCTTACAACATGACAGACGGAAATGCTATATTGAAAGCCTTTAAATGCATCTCCTCTGTGGTTGCATACCTCTCCGATTCTCCATACTAACAACCAATCATCATCTTCCGAACGTCTGGAGCTCATATTTCAAGAAGTTCCCATATATACAAGTTTCATGGTCTATGTGGTACATACTAAATTACCAGGATAAGAGATGCAGTCGCACAAACAATAGAGGCCTAATCAATCGACATTGGACTTCATGGATAGGATTGCTTTAGTCAACACAAAACATGTGATCAATTATATATTAGTCTCTATCTCCTGACAATAAAAGTTGGAACATAATTTTTTCAATACAATTTTAGTCATTATCGCTTACAACGCTGAGATTAAATACAATCGTAGAATATGTAGCTGTAAATGATAGTTTGAGCGGCCAAGGACTCATATCAGTCAGAATGAATACAAAGCTATAGTATCGTATTTATTTCTAAATTTGTTTTATCGCTTATATCTTGCTATTGAATCGCACAAACTTTTATTTTATAGTTTAAAGCCATTTGCACATCTACAAGTCTTTATATATCCTATGTATTTTTATGTTCTTTAGTATGTGTATGCACCGACACTAAACTCTAGGTATAGAAAACCACAACAATTTACAATCATGAATAAATCTTACATCTCAATTTCCTTTGCCCTCACTCGTCTGAAGCCCTAGCCTCGTACGCGTAATAACTCGTATTCAGCATTTGCTTTTGAAACAAGAGTCAAATATACTGTTCTTGAGGTGTATGGGTGTGATTTCTGCTATAATAATGACTTGATATTTGGCAAAACGTTCTTTTTGATAACATTTCTATCAGATTATGTAATGCTCTTAAACTAATTATCTAGAAACAAAAGACAAAACGTTATTGTGCATGCAGACAGAATGCATATTGCACGTGACTCAGTGAACATTTTAGCGAGCATCTTGAAGACAGTGTCACTTCCAGTTCAAATAATATTAAACAAGATGACAACTCCCCGACACTACCTCCATGTCAAATACACTTTCTTATCAAGTAACTTATAGAAGAAATATAATGACTCTATGCCCGACTATCGATAACCCGCATGACTTTCTCCGGAAACATTTGTGCAAGGTTGAAACCTTTCTTACTTCAGAAGGTGAACAACTGATTGTTTGAGTTTGAGGATGTGAATAGAATTTAGGAGTTTATATATATATATAGGTTTCCAAGCAATCAAAGTAAAAGTTGAATTCTCCTAGAATAACCAGATTAACACCTTTTGCCTATCCAATTTCCATATTTCAGGAGGTTGTGAAACATCTCCAGAAAGAGAGATTCAGTCAGCTTGATTTTTCGACATGGAGAACGGCGGTAGAGATAGAAAACGTGGAGTCACATTTCCTCCATTGTGGGTGAAGTTTGTACCAGTTCAAACAATTTGTAGTCAAAATTTAAAGTTGTAGTGTGAGTTTGTGGAGATTTTGCAATGATAGCAATTCGACCACCATGTGAATGGCATGGGAACGACTTAATGTAGTAACCGGAGTTAAGTCCGCGCAGTTTGTCTCCTCACCTGATCTATTTAGCCATGGTTTAAATAGGAAAACAACGTCGATATCCTTAGTGATGATACAGGTAACTATTTATGTGCACCTTTCCGGTGGTTCCAGTGATTGAGTGTTGAATAATGCAACGTGCGGCGATTGCTCCGACTTCACGGTTTACGATTTAAAGAAAATTCTAATTAAGTTCTCCGAAAAAAAAAACGAAAACAGTTTCCACCGTGTCGGAAATTTCACGTTTAACACAGTATGAACTATTTAATGACAATAGCGAGTGAGAAGATACAGAAAATATGTGGCTGACAGGACCAAATGTATTGGTCTTTGAACTTGCTTTGCTTCCAAAGGATACTATCTATCTATCTTTCTATCTATCTATCTATCTATCTATCTATCTATCTATCTATCTATCTGTGTGTGTGTGTGTGTGTGTGTGTGTGTGTGTGTGTGTGTGTCCTTACTGACACAACTAGTTTACTAAAGTTGATAATACGCTCTAGACTTTTACTGATTCAATGGCAAAAGATTCCCCATGTCCCCAATTCGCTTTCCTTGATATATATCTGACCAGAAGTCGTAATTCGTGTTGCAATCTTGATAACTAAACACAAAAAAACTCAAAGATTGGGCGTTTCTAGAAGCTTGTATTTCTGAGTATGAATCGTGGCAGGAGATGATATATGGATACTCGTGGCTGATATATATATTCCCCATTACTCCAATTATCATTGAAGGTGGAAATAAAAGGCTCTCGGCAAACATGTTTCATTACATACAGGTCGTGATTTGAGATGGAATAGACGAAACGGTTGTCGAGGTCAATCATGTTAATTATACTTCGAATGTGTAACGATCGCTGCCATTAGGATCATTTCACAATTATAAGGATTGACCGATAAGTTATGACAGACCTAAGCATTTATACCATCAGTAAAATTTCGTTCAGTCTGATCAGCAAGCCAATCAAAGAAATAGAGATGATCTAAATAGATTAGGTAGCCTTTTTTGACACGAAATGTCCGGCAAAAAAAAAATGTATGATTGTTTCAGTAAATTACTTACTTAGTGTATGAAATACTAATGTACTATCAATTTCATTTATAAATAAATCACAATTTCCTCTAACACCTCTAACAAGACTGAAGACAACTGAAGAATAATTTTCTTATATAGCCACCTAATGTGCATCGAATGAACATATCGGAATCACTAGAACCGATTCCAACTATTTAATATTCTGTATTGTGAAATATCTTAATACCCATGTTTTGACTTTTTTCATTATTCAGCCAATCAATGACTATGGCATGCACAACACATCCTCAATAGAAATGAACTCCTTTGATCAGGCTATGATGACAAGACTTACATTAAAAAATAACGAGACCATGTTTTATGAATGGGGAAAGTAAATACGTGTAATCTTTTAATGACCGAATTAAAACATTCAAACAAAATGTCATTAACTCAAATTACCTAGATGAAAACTAATTAAAAACGAATTATATGTTTCTCGGCTTGAAATGTCAGAATGTCTCCGTTCAAATCATTTTCCTGTGAGATCTATCTATCTTGTCCCTTTGTTTTTAATTGTTCTATGATTGAATAATACACCGAACAGTTCACTTTCACTTCCCATCTTATTTTACCCGTGGTTTTCAATTTTGTCTTTGTTTGCTCATTTTGAATATCTTATCCATTCCACCCTTTTCCTACTTACATCCTTGTGGACAGTTATGATCAACGTACTTCTACCGGCTACTTTGATCTTTATATGTTGGAAAACTTAATAATCATCAAGACTAATTACGTTGCCATCATTTTTCATTTTGTACTGGTTTGTTTTTTTATGGTTTAACGCAATTTTCCAGCACAATATAGGCTATACATGGCGGCCAGTATTAATGGTGGAGGAAGAAACCGGACAAACCCCGGAAAGAACCACCGACCCACTAGTAGCTACTGGTAAGCTTTCTCACATAACTACATTTTGCCGAATCTTAGACTCGAACACATTTTGTACTGAATGTTTTGCCACAAATGTCTTTAATATTCCGAGAACCAATGACCAATATGTAATAACCTATATGACTTCTAATGAAAAACGTAAAGTTACTTTAGCGATAGGAATTGTATTTATTTCTAAATACAGTTTCAACACTGTAGTAGCTTTAGTGTGACACTGTTGACAGTCTTCTACATTCTATATAAGTAAGAGTCCCCAAATGGTACCTTTTCTTCTATCATTCATCTAAATGCAGTTATAATCTTTCACAATCTGCTTAATATAATCATCGTAAAGAGATAAATTATTTAACTGAGGAAGGACAGGAAACAATATTCAACAACAAAATTGTAAAGTACTTTGCACATCATGACTGAAGAAGGGAACAATATATTGTCTGTATTTACAGATGAATGAAATACACATCATATAAATAATATACTAGACATTGTTTTATCATCCTAGGGACTCTGTATTATATTAAGAGTTACAAATTAGGTCCACAGTTTAAATAAACTGTATACTCATCAAATACGAAAATCATTATCCGTTAATTTATCAGACATATCTAAGAATCGAATACTGGTTTTAAGCCTGATACAATTGTTCCCTAAGCATATTCTCGTGCATGTTTAAAGATTTGTTTAAACAAGATGGATTTGTCAGAATGGCAAGACTGTAAATCCAACTTGTTCTTTTGCATATATTGACTGTCTCTGTTTTGTATGTTTGCCTTGGAAAGAGAATCAGTAAAAGTCTAACGCGCCGTAACAAAATAACCAGGTTGTGTTCGGAATTATAAGAGAACACGTTTGATGGTAACAAAAGAAATACAATGTTTAATGATGAATGACTTGAATGAAAGAGAAACATTATTAATAGGTGAGTGTAAAATGTCCAAATATTAAACAAATTGAGACAATCCGCAAGAACCTAATAATGTAACATAAATCTGATTATAAGTAAACAACATTACACAGTACAAATACAAAAATTAAAGATTCACTGTAATTTCACACAACGAAAAGAATGATGTGTTTTACTCAAATAGTAAAAAAATGATTCAAGGTAACTTAACGAAAAGAACGATTTGTTTTACTCAAATAGTAACAATGGTGTACTTTACTCATATAATAAAATGTATTATTCCAATGGTGAAAAATAAGGTATTATACTCAATAGTAAAATGATAAAATAACGAGACAGATATTATAGAATATACATTCACAGTCCTAAAACATTGGATATAACTAACCCCAAAATTAAGCCCACGACTTAAAGATTGCATTATGGAGTTACACAAAGCACACCGTCACCAGAATACTTGGCTACCAGACACACTGATCAATCCAGCAGTCAGCATTACAGATAGTCACCAACCACCATCCAATCACAGGGTCAATCAAGGAATCAGCGCGCACCAATCGGTCAGCAACATCCGATCACCTCTACGCATCCAGCAACACATTGTTCAGTCCGCTGCACGGCCGCAGTTCAGACCAGCTACGTTGCCAGCTCCATTATCCGCTCTACAGCCCGCCATGGTCATCACATCAACCGTCATAATAAGCCCCATGGTCAGCACTACAGCTGCCACCCCGTCAACCCAGACCACCTAGGGCATCTCCACAGCTGTCAAGGTTAGGTCTGATCACCATGGTCAACTCTCATCAGCTTAAAATAAATCTTACACCGCGTGTTAAGACTGACGCGGGCATATACGATAAAATGTATTAACGTTATGTACAAAATCGGCACAACATTACAAAGCAATAAACAGGTTCATAATTGAAACTACTTGTGTCCGATAAGAATCGTATGGTACTAAACGTTTCGTAATAAAATGTAACTTTATTGCTAATATAGATCTCCTGTTAAGTCACACCCAAGAATAGGAAGTATTTGAGTATACTACGCAAGCTGGAGTTACATATAAAATGTTAAAAATATACGTGATAATACAATAGTTATAACTTATAATATGTATAAGAAATTTATAAATAAATCACATACTTCTACAGCTGAAGATACAAGTTCTTAAGTAGACTGCTCACTAACAAGACGTTCCGTAATGTAAGATTTCGTCCTACGAAGATGTATTTTATACCAAGACAATGTAGCCCAACATCGTCTGTGCGCTTGATGAATATCATGTTTTTTTTTCATATCGAAAGCACTTTGCGCGTGCGGCATAGGATAACTACGTAACAGTAAACAACATAATCATTTACCGGCACTGGTATGAATCCGTGTCAGTCTCGTTTACTTTGATGAAGTCCCGTTGATATTTGTGATCACGGGACAATGAAATAAATTACCGCTTATCAGACATATCGTATTACTTCTTTATTACTAATCTGAGTCGATTATTGGACCAATTTAATACCTATACTTCCATTCATAGTCCTAGTTTTGTTCAAACTTTGATCAAGACTTTATCTAAACAACATCTATGTACCCAGATGGATCTGGATAATCGACGTTTTATTATCTCCCTCTCCAACTAACCAACTAACAAAAGACGGCATAACGGAATATTGAGAGTACATGGACCAAACCCGGTCGCTATACAATAAATTTAAAATATGTGATTGTCATAATTATTAAAGTCAGGACTGCTTGTCGGGTTAGAGAAACTATGCATCAGAGTAGAGGCAAGATTACTTAACACTTTGAAAACCTAATATAGTCGTGTTTCAGAACTCAAACCTTCTAAACTACTAAATTGAAGGCCAATTCAACAATACTATATTATTACAGATGCTACTCTTTAAGTACTAAATTGAAGGCCAATTCAACAATACTATATTATTACAGATGCTACTCTTTAAGTACTAAATTGAAGGCCAATTCAACAATACGATATTATTACAGATGCTACTCTTTAAGTACTAAATTGAAGGCCAATTCAACAATACTATATTATTACAGATGCTACTCTTTAAGTACTAAATTGAAGGCCAATTCAACAATACTATATTATTACAGATGCTACTCTTTAAGTACTAAATTGAAGGCCAATTCAACAATACTATATTATTACAGATGCTACTCTTTAAGTACTAAATTGAAGGCCAATTCAACAATACTATATTATTACAGATGCTACTCTTTAAGTACTAAATTGAAGGCCAATTCAACAATACTATATTATTACAGATGCTACTCTTTAAGTACTAAATTGAAGGCCAATTCAACAATACTATATTATTACAGATGCTACTCTTTAACTACTAAATTGAAGGCCAATTCAACAATACTATATTATTACAGATGCTACTCTTTAACTACTAAATTGAAGGCCAATTCAACAATACTATATTATTACAGATGCTACTCTTTAAGTACTAAATTGAAGGCCAATTCAACAATACTATATTATTACAGATGCTACTCTTTAACTACTAAATTGAAGGCCAATTCAACAATACTATATTATTACAGATGCTACTCTTTAACTACTAAATTGAAGGCCAATTCAACAATACTATATTATTACAGATGCTACTCTTTAAGTACTAAATTGAAGGCCAATTCAACAATACTATATTATTACAGATGCTACTCTTTAACTACTAAATTGAAGGCCAATTCAACAATACTATATTATTACAGATGCTACTCTTTAAGTACTAAATTGAAGGCCAATTCAACAATACTATATTATTACAGATGCTACTCTTTAACTACTAAATTGAAGGCCAATTCAACAATACGATATTATTACAGATGTTACTCTTTAAGTACTAAATTGAAGGCCAATTCAACAATACTATATTATTACAGATGCTACTCTTTAAGTACTAAATTGAAGGCCAATTCAACAATACTATATTATTACAGATGTTACTCTTTAAGTACTAAATTGAAGGCCAATTCAACAATACGATATTATTACAGATGTTACTCTTTAAGTACTAAATTGAAGGCCAATTCAACAATACTATATTATTACAGATGCTACTCTTTAAGTACTAAATTGAAGGCCAATTCAACAATACTATATTATTACAGATGCTACTCTTTAACTACTAAATTGAAGGCCAATTCAACAATACTATATTATTACAGATGCTACTCTTTAACTACTAAATTGAAGGCCAATTCAACAATACTATATTATTACAGATGCTACTCTTTAAGTACTAAATTGAAGGCCAATTCAACAATACTATATTATTACAGATGCTACTCTTTAACTACTAAATTGAAGGCCAATTCAACAATACTATATTATTACAGATGCTACTCTTTAAGTACTAAATTGAAGGCCAATTCAACAATACTATATTATTACAGATGCTACTCTTTAACTACTAAATTGAAGGCCAATTCAACAATACGATATTATTACAGATGTTACTCTTTAAGTACTAAATTGAAGGCCAATTCAACAATACTATATTATTACAGATGCTACTCTTTAAGTACTAAATTGAAGGCCAATTCAACAATACTATATTATTACAGATGTTACTCTTTAAGTACTAAATTGAAGGCCAATTCAACAATACGATATTATTACAGATGTTACTCTTTAAGTACTAAATTGAAGGCCAATTCAACAATACTATATTATTACAGATGCTACTCTTTAAGTACTAAATTGAAGGCCAATTCAACAATACTATATTATTACAGATGCTACTCTTTAACTACTAAATTGAAGGCCAATTCAACAATACTATATTATTACAGATGCTACTCTTTAAGTACTAAATTGAAGGCCAATTCAACAATACTATATTATTACAGATGCTCCTCTTTAACTACTAAATTGAAGGCCAATTCAACAATACTATATTATTACAGATGCTACTCTTTAAGTACTAAATTGAAGGCCAATTCAACAATACTATATTATTACAGATGCTACTCTTTAACTACTAAATTGAAGGCCAATTCAACAATACTATATTATTACAGATGCTACTCTTTAAGTACTAAATTGAAGGCCAATTCAACAATACGATATTATTACAGATGCTACTCTTTAACTACTAAATTGAAGGCCAATTCAACAATACTATATTATTACAGATGCTACTCTTTAAGTACTAAATTGAAGGCCAATTCAACAATACTATATTATTACAGATGCTACTCTTTAAGTACTAAATTGAAGGCCAATTCAACAATACGATATTATTACAGATGCTACTCTTTAAGTACTAAATTGAAGGCCAATTCAACAATACTATATTATTACAGATGCTACTCTTTAAGTACTAAATTGAAGGCCAATTCAACAATACGATATTATTACAGATGCTACTCTTTAAGTACTAAATTGAAGGTCAATTCAACAATACGATATTATTACAGATGCTACTCTTTAAGTACTAAATTGAAGGCCAATTCAACAATACGATATTATTACAGATGCTACTCTTTAACTACTAAATTGAAGGCCAATTCAACAATACGATATTATTACAGATGCTACTCTTTAACTACTAAATTGAAGGCCAATTCAACAATACTATATTATTACAGATGCTACTCTTTAAGTACTAAATTGAAGGCCAATTCAACAATACTATATTATTACAGATGCTACTCTTTAAGTACTAAATTGAAGGCCAATTCAACAATACTATATTATTACAGATGCTACTCTTTAAGTACTAAATTGAAGGCCAATTCAACAATACTATATTATTACAGATGCTACTCTTTAAGTACTAAATTGAAGGCCAATTCAACAATACTATATTATTACAGATGCTACTCTTTAAGTACTAAATTGAAGGCCAATTCAACAATACTATATTATTACAGATGCTACTCTTTAAGTACTAAATTGAAGGCCAATTCAACAATACTATATTATTACAGATGCTACTCTTTAAGTACTAAATTGAAGGCCAATTCAACAATACGATATTATTACAGATGCTACTCTTTAAGTACTAAATTGAAGGCCAATTCAACAATACGATATTATTACAGATGCTACTCTTTAAGTACTAAATTGAAGGCCAATTCAACAATACTATATTATTACAGATGCTACTCTTTAAGTACTAAATTGAAGGCCAATTCAACAATACTATATTATTACAGATGCTACTCTTTAAGTACTAAATTGAAGGCCAATTCAACAATACTATATTATTACAGATGCTACTCTTTAAGTACTAAATTGAAGGCCAATTCAACAATACTATATTATTACAGATGCTACTCTTTAAGTACTAAATTGAAGGCCAATTCAACAATACGATATTATTACAGATGCTACTCTTTAAGTACTAAATTGAAGGCCAATTCAACAATACGATATTATTACAGATGCTACTCTTTAAGTACTAAATTGAAGGCCAATTCAACAATACTATATTATTACAGATGCTACTCTTTAAGTACTAAATTGAAGGCCAATTCAACAATACTATATTATTACAGATGCTACTCTTTAAGTACTAAATTGAAGGCCAATTCAACAATACTATATTATTACAGATGCTACTCTTTAAGTACTAAATTGAAGGCCAATTCAACAATACTATATTATTACAGATGCTACTCTTTAAGTACTAAATTGAAGGCCAATTCAACAATACTATATTATTACAGATGCTACTCTTTAAGTACTAAATTGAAGGCCAATTCAACAATACTATATTATTACAGATGCTACTCTTTAAGTACTAAATTGAAGGCCAATTCAACAATACTATATTATTACAGATGCTACTCTTTAAGTACTAAATTGAAGGCCAATTCAACAATACGATATTATTACAGATGCTACTCTTTAAGTACTAAATTGAAGGCCAATTCAACAATACTATATTATTACAGATGCTACTCTTTAAGTACTAAATTGAAGGCCAATTCAACAATACTATATTATTACAGATGCTACTCTTTAAGTACTAAATTGAAGGCCAATTCAACAATACTATATTATTACAGATGCTACTCTTTAAGTACTAAATTGAAGGCCAATTCAACAATACTATATTATTACAGATGCTACTCTTTAAGTACTAAATTGAAGGCCAATTCAACAATACGATATTATTACAGATGTTACTCTTTAAGTACTAAATTGAAGGCCAATTCAGCAATACTATATTATTACAGATGCTACTCTTTAAGTACTAAATTGAAGGCCAATTCAACAATACTATATTATTACAGATGTTACTCTTTAAGTACTAAATTGAAGGCCAATTCAGCAATACTATATTATTACAGATGCTACTCTTTAAGTACTAAATTGAAGGCCAATTCAACAATACTATATTATTACAGATGCTACTCTTTAAGTACTAAATTGAAGGCCAATTCAGCAATACTATATTATTACAGATGTTACTCTTTAAGTACTAAATTGAAGGCCTATTCAGCAATACTATATTATTACAGATGCTACTCTTTAAGTACTAAATTGAAGGCCAATTCAACAATACTATATTATTACAGATGTTACTCTTTAAGTACTAAATTGAAGGCCAATTCAGCAATACTATATTATTACAGATGCTACTCTTTAAGTACTAAATTGAAGGCCAATTCAACAATACTATATTATTACAGATGCTACTCTTTAAGTACTAAATTGAAGGCCAATTCAACAATACTATATTATTACAGATGTTACTCTTTAAGTACTAAATTGAAGGCCAATTCAACAATACTATATTATTACAGATGCTACTCTTTAAGTACTAAATTGAAGGCCAATTCAACAATACTATATTATTACAGATGCTACTCTTTAAGTACTAAATTGAAGGCCAATTCAACAATACTATATTATTACAGATGTTACTCTTTAAGTACTAAATTGAAGGCCAATTCAACAATACTATATTATTACAGATGTTACTCTTTAAGTTTTCTTCTCCTAAATGCCTGAATTAGTGCCTATATTTATCTATAGTGAAACATCTTAACGGACACTAATTATAGATTTTTTTTCTGATTAGTTATCACTGCACAGTTTTACAAGTTGCCACGAATAGTTAATTTTCAATCACACAAATGCGTTTAGTCTACTTCATAAAAACCGCAAAGGGATTCTTCGCAACTTAACTCATACCTACCAAAAAAAAAACACAACAATACCAGACAAAAATGTAACTTCACATTGGAATGTTGTAAAATAATAAAGTTTAGAATTTCTACACTGTTCTAGAGATATGATACCTAAATATTTTAAATGTATTGCTAGGTATAACGTTGTCTATACAGATGACATGATCATTCTAGAAAATTTGCTTGTTCCAAAAGACACATAACAGCATTTATAAATCACCCATATGATACCCCCCCCCCATCTGTTACTATCTTAACACGGATATAGTGCTACAATATCTGTAATGTAAATATGTCAAAATTGGAGCATATTTTAAAAACATTTATTTTCAATTTAAAAATATGTTTCGCTTGCCAAACTGTTTTGCAAATTCGTGGATGTATGTATTCATTATTTCTTTCTGATTATATCTCTTTCTATTTTCCCAGCCTTGTTTTATATAATTATATTTCTTCATTTACTTATAACTATCACTTTAGCAAACTGCTACGAACGCATGGAATGGCACGATAAGGAAAATTAAAATAGAACGCAGAAAGCCTTTACATATGAAAAATCTAAACTAATTAGTTGAATCAGTTCTGAGTAATTATAACTTATTATTATTTTGGTAACATTTTAATCTATAACGTGTGCATTCATATACTGTTTTAAGATAATAATAATACTGAGGACTTTATAACAAAAATTATCAAAATGGAAAACATAACAAATGCTGAAAATATTTAAGGTACGAAATATTTTTAGGTCCTTAAGTTTGTTCTTGCAGTCGAAAAAGATGAGTTTTAATAGCACTCTTTATGTCTAATTTCAATGGGAAATTTCAATTCGTTCCACATTCCTGGACCCTGGTATGCTAAAGAACGGTATCCATATGACTTCGTTTTCACTTCGTTTTCATAGTGGGAACCATGAGTATACGATTGTCATAAGACGAGCGTAAGTATCTTGCTGGTGTGTACACATGGGTGAGGCCAGATAGGTATGTTGGACTGGAGTTCGTCAGTGAAACATAGCACTGGTAACAAATGTGTGTTTGATTCTGGATCTAATGGATAGCCAGGGTAGGATACAGAGCAGTCGTGAGGTGTGCTCTGATCGTGGTACTCTAAAGATGATCTGAGTAGCTGTGTTTTGAACCTTTTGAAGTTTCTGGAGTAGATATTGAGACGAACGAGCCAGAATTGAGTTACAATAATCCAATCTTGAAAGTACTAATGAACACTCAAGTGTTTTAGTGGTATCAACTGACAGACATTTGCGAATGTAACTGATGCGTCTCAGCTTAAGATATACAGCCTTGCATATGTTCGTGACTGTCTAGAGTAACACCTAGGTTTCGTACTGACAGTGTGTGAAATTAATGTTGGTGTTGCTGATATTAACCGCTGTTGCGTCTTATCATTCACAACAACAGCTTACTGCTGTTCTTTGGACTTTGTGGTTTCATAAATTTCCTCATGCTAAAACTCAGTATAGCTACAGTTTAAAGATACAGACTTTACTTAGTGACACATTTAGTCTTGCAAGAGCAAGCAAATCTAGTCATATTTCATTGCAAGTATTTCGGTTGTTAAGTTGTCTGATGCAATGTTCATGTTAACAGCAGATTCCAATAATTTTCCAGACGATGCCCATTGACATATTGCCTTCTCATCTTGTATGGTCGCATTGGTTGTAACTGAGCCAATGTGATTATAAGAGTCTTCGTCATCTAGATTTGATAGCTTTTCTTGGATCATAACTATATCCGGGTTCACGTATGAGTAGTCACCAGCTCGGTGAGACCCCTTTCCTGTTCTGGTGCTTTTGTTGTCCGAATCATCGTCAACAACTAAATTGTTCTTCTTGGGTTTACATGGAGACTTCTCATCTTCAATGGACGCCAGAACAGATTCTGATTGATTTGTCACCTGATAATATTTGCCATTGTTTGCCTTTCCTTCTGTTACCGGTAAGTTGTCATAGTTGGACAATTTGTCCTGAAATTTCATACGAACATCTTTCATGTCATATTCATCAGCCATTACATTACCCCGATAATTCCTTCTGTCTCCAGACTCCTCTTTCCTATTCTTTTGTTTTTTAACAGAATTATAACACTTTATTGTGGTTTCGTAATTTTTCCTGTCATGATCTGATGCATCGACCGCTGCCGAAGGTATGCTGTTCCACTGTAATGTATCAGTTGCTGCATAGCTTAGATTAGACTCTCGGAAGCTTTCGTAAGTACTAAAGGGTTGAACCGTTGCCACATCTGGTTTAGAGTCCTCACGTGCAGCACGTTTCTTGCATCGTCTGTTGAAAAAGACAACATTTATCAAAATTGAGGAAAATTTAAAGATTCATTCACAATTTCATTGACTCTAAGACCTTACACTTAGGTATTTAATTCAAACCCATGATAGATATATCAATGGAACATTACCTTTGCCAAAAAAATAACCAAATTACAAAGCATTTTACTGCTTTCGTATTTTTTATCTTTCTCTTTTAGATAACTCTTATTGGCAATATCATTTTGTCAGTAAACTAATCAAAATTTCAAGATGGATATTTTCTTTGTTTCCGACGCTACAGTGAAAATTTTTCAAAAATTAATGTATCATTGATAATAAGTGTAGTTTCCTCTTCCTGTTCGAAACTAAATACGGGGATATGAATGTACATGAAAATTGTTTGTCTAGTCAGATTAACATATACAAGCAATTATAGTAAAAATATATTGCATTATATACCCTGATGTGAAATGCAAATTTGGACTAAAATTACCTTGTATACAATATCAAGATTACAACGATTATTGCAGTAGTCCCAATCACCGTTATCACTACAACAATGATAATCAAAACAACATTGCTCTTCACTTCTTTCCCTGGAAAAGAAAGCAAAACTTCGTTTATTTATTAAACAGTGTCCTCGTTCACTTTCCTGTTCCTTTTAAGTTTCTTTTGTGCGTTTGATTTATTGTACCAATATTTGTTGATATGTTTGTCGTTCACAATTTGCTTGGTGGCAAAATATATATTCGTCAATGAACAACCAATTGTTGTATCTGCCTATGCGTTCATTTTTTTCGCCAGCCAATTTGTTTCTGGTCCAGATGTTATAAATAAAATTGTATACTATTAAATCACATAGTATGGATAATTTTTCAACAGTATGTGCAATTTCATATTTTTTTATATTACCACACGTTTATATCCCTATATGTGACTCTGATTTGTCCAAGTAAGGCCATGCAATTTATTGCGCAGTATCTTTTTTACCGGTTTGCTGAGATCGTGGGAAAACATTTTTACTCCCCATTCTGGAATGCTTCGTTTTGAATGAACATATTCGGCGACCATTTTTGCACTCGATCGCAAAGGGAAATTGAGGAATAATTATCTTGGATGTCTGAATATGGATATGTTACCCCAGAGGGATTGTTATGCCATTCTAACAATATCATAATAAGAAACGTAGCGTAAAACTACAAGACATGAAAAAAACAATAAGAAGTAAAACTAAGGTTACTGCTTATTTGATGACGGGGTGGGGGATGAAGCTTTATATCTGCAACATGTATATAGATTCCACCGTATATACCATCATGGTTTAAATGTCAACTTACAGAATTAAATAAACTTACCCCTGTTCGCAAAATAATTTAGACATAATGGGTCTACTAACAGAACTTTATTCAACCATAACATCTTTATGCAGTATATATAAGATGCAAATCCGACTCCAAACAAATTGTTTACGTCTTCTGTACAGTCTATTGTTCTGGCTAAATGCTACCAATATTCGGTTCCAAATGCTCGCCAAGTCTCGCAAAAGCTGGACATGATTCAACTCATTTCATAAATTCAATATTAAAGCGTTATCCAATTGAGATCCTCTAAATATATGAAATAGATATTAGAATTACAATTCATATTTTCACCAACTAATATCTAGACCAGAAGAATGTATACCAGCATGACCAGTAATCTGTTTTGTCCAGGATATGGGGTCCTATTATCATAAGGTCACATGCACTAATTAATGAATAGAAAAATTCTGCGAATGGGCAAATGGTATGTAATATTAGTATTTTCGTTTCATCACGTCTGCCGCACAGGTACAACTTGATCTCACCTGCCCAGGTTTTCAAGGTATTTTATCTCAAAAACGAACAGTGTAACGTATAATTTTTATCATTTCAAAATGTTTCTTGTTAACAGATCGTGTTTAGAAGGTAAACGTGACGTACCTCAGAAGTATAGTAATTTAGACAAACATTGACATTATAAACTAGGAAATGAATTAGTTTCATGTGCCAGTTAGCAAAGAATACGCACGGTGAAGAAAGACTCAAATGAAACCCTAATCTTTTCTCAACCGTTTTATCAGGAAAGAAAGGGTACATTTTGTTTGTAATTTTATGAATAAGTCGCCTGATGTGTTATAAGCAGACGGTTTTTACTTACAGAACCAATGTTTAGTCACGCTGTATTTGAAAATAAAAGGAACGCAGGTAGCAATGCATAGCTGAATAAAATGTTACTTGATGAATTTTCTCGGCCAAACTAATAATATTTTTAACTCCAAAATTATATATATATATATATATATATATATATATATATATATATATATATATATATATATATATATATTCTAAATTCGACCACATACATTTATCACTAAGATACATATTTCCATCTACTAAATTTAGGAAGAAAACTGTACTGTCCTGCTGTTGAATAAGTACTTCTTCTGATTTTCTTTCCTTCCAAAGAAATCTATCCAACTCCATCTCTTCCTTTTTCTGAAATCATCCACCATTGGTAGCATAACCGTCTCTGGAAATAATTCTTGCCGAAAAAAAACATACAAAGCTACAAGCTACAAGGAAATTGTCCTAAGACAACTGGCAGTCACTGGCATTGTACTATCGCTCAGAGTACAAGATATATCTGCAGTAAGATTACCTCTATACATTGTTTTCCTTACCTCAATGGTAAACGTAAGAATTCCGGTACGCCTATATTTTTAAAGTGACATTGCGAGTCCAATCTCATCTGGCTCAATTTTGTTAACACACACACACATATATATATATATATATATATATATATATATATATATATATATATATATATATATATATATATATATATATATATATATATTCACAAGACAATATGACATGAGGTGGTTATAACAACAGTCATCGAACATCATTTCCAAATATGCTGTTCAACCTAAACTATCTATTCTATCTGGAAGAGAAGATTCCATGTGTTAAGGTAGGTGTGTCTGTATGAACCTGCACTGCGAACAAGTTTGGAGTAAAAACTATGAAGTGGTGCAATATGTGTTAACCCTCCTTTGTGGTTAACAACCCCAAGGGCTCTTTACAGGCTTACACATCTCATTTGTGTTTTGCTTGTATGCTTCTGCGTGTTTTTCTATATTTGTATGTCTGTTTGTTTCTTTCCAGGCAAAAACTAAAACTTAACACCAGTAATCTCTCTTCTGTGTGATATTATATGTGAGGGTATAGTGGTGTGTCTCTCAACACTTCCTACTCTTCTGTAATGGTATGATTGTGTATGTTCATCTTTTGGCTAGATAATAAGGTGTGTGTTGCATTTTCATCAAACGTTGTCGCATGACATTATATGTAGTATGTCTTGGATTCTTCTCAGAAAGAAGGATATTGAATAGTACATGTTGGATTGTAAATAAAAATGCAACATGCCTTTCACGTTTGTCACTATAACATTGTTGGCTCTATAAAACATATAACTCCATGAATAGTTTTGTCCCCATGAAACTGTCTGCTGTATAAAGATTCTGACACCATAAATAATTTTGATCCGACGGACATTTTTACCCTTTAATAATATGTCTATGCTAAACGAATAGATTTATTAACATAGAATTTCCCGTATATCCTTCCGACTATGAAAAATATGACTAATGTTAATTCAAGTAGGACACACACACACACACACACACACACACACACACACACACACACCAAGCGTTCTAATCAGCTAGTCCAAACCAAACCAAGTAATGTTTGTGCTTATCTGATGTTCAGTATTAACCTCCAACGATGTTGTTTTCTTTTCATACCTATCATCATATAATTTAAAGTTGTTCACTACTAACACTTCTGCATTGTGAGCATAGATATATTAAGGAAATGATCGCATATGTTCTGTATTCTTTTCTAAATATTAATGATTATTATCTTATCCACTAATTATGGTTGGATACATTGCCGTTACTCCCGTGGACATCAAATACTTTCATGCATTTCATGACCTAGCAATTTTGGTTACTGCCATTGCTGTATCTGTATGAAATACGTTAACTGTTAAGAAAATATGCACATATACGGAGATTTTTGTATTGTCCCCATCACAGATCAAGTGCAATATATTTTTCAGAATATTAAACAGAGTTTATTGAATGGATCATGTCCTTCCATTTAAACACTCCGCAAAATGCATTTCAAAGATGTAGCCAGTTCGTAATATATCCCAAGACTCATTTCCAGGCAATACATTCAAAATGTTACTGCCAAAGTTTAAACGAGGAACTATCACTGTGTTATTAGCATGATTTCACTCTCAATGCCTGTATCAGATTCTAGCTGTTATTAGTAGCAGTTGGCCAGAACATTAATCCCAGCATTCTAGATATTTGATGCTAGAGACTGTCACCAGGTTCAGTTTTGTTGTTTTATCTTCCCATGGCTGACTGAGCCTGGACCAGTTCATGCCCTTATATAAGGCACACGTGTTAAATTAATTAAGATCCCTTACCTCGAGCCATTACTAAAACAAGACAAGAGTAGGGATAGCATGTAGTTATGTAGCTGGGCTTGATACTGTAAGCATCCCTGGTTTTGGTTTTTGTGTAGGTGTTAGCTTTATTTTACATAACGTTGTATGACCCTTACTTGGTTATTGTTTGTCCGTGTGAATTAGTTGGAATTGTTCAATACGTTGGAATTGTGTTTGACAATACTTAAAGCTGTGAATTCAACAACTATGTGTATGATATTAGCAGTGACTAGTTATACTGTATATATAACGTACAGTTGTTGATTGTAAAGTGCAAAGTGTGTATCACGGTAACTGGTGTGCACGTACAAGCCCAGAAATTCGTAGATAAGAAAAACTCGTCAAGTGGCTGTGAATACAGTGATAAAACTTCCAGTACGTACATATAGTTTGTCAGTATGTCGGTTGCTGACGACAATAAGTGGTGGGATGAACGGTTGCTTCAGAGGGCCACGACGAAACGCGACAACACAGAATGTGAAAACATTTACAGATATTGAGATTCCAGATTATGAAGAGGAGCTTAACCTTGAGCACATTCAATCACCAAGGGAAACAAAGCAGAAACGTCACGAAAGGATAATGAGAGAGAATTGTGTTAGGGCAAAAAGAGTTTGAATGGGAAATGGAATGAGAGAAATTTTCAAATAGAGTTAGAAAGAGTACAACGTCAAGAAAACACGACGGAAAAAGCATCTTCATTTAAGGTAAAGCTTCAGGCACATGACCATGAACCAAGAGAAGATATTGTAACTTTCCTAGTAGAGTCTGAATCAATTACAAAGCCTGCTAAATGATCTGACGAAAGTATTACAGTTAAGAAGTCTTTTGAAAGGTGAGGCTAGATATGTTGCAAGTCAAGCTTGTGGCGATTACCTGGAACTCAGAAATGGACTGATTTATCGCTTTGGAAAGGGACCGCATGAACATTTCACTGCGTTGGTTAGCTTGAAGAAGGAAAGCACCGAGAAGTATCGTTGTCTGATGATCGTGATTGATCAACACATTAAGCACTTCTTGGAGTAACGTTACCCAATTATTTGTCTTCGTGAGGAATGTTTCTTGAAATCCTTGCCACAAGATCAAGCACAGTGAATTTGGAGCAACAAGGACTGTAATCCAGTTGTAGAGGCTACAGAAGATTATATCCCCACTAATGTACAACACCAAGGGCAGATGAATAAGTTTCATGAAAATATAAATATGCATTATAACAAGGTAACAAGACAAATATTCGGAACTTACAGCTGAAAAATGAAACTAAGGTCCATAAATGACCATTCCAAACCTAAGAATATGCAGTGTTTTAATGCAAGCAATGGGGGAATGTTGCAAGGTATTGTCCAACAGATGCTGCGAAACATCGTATCAACGCAACAACTTGTTTTGTTAAGTCAATAATTCGTGAAAGACTTATTTCGGAAACAGGATGTGTAAATGTGAGCGAGATCATGTTTGTGAAGGACACTGGTTCAGATATGACCTTGATAAAGAGAAGATCTCGTTGATGAGAGTGGCAAGGTTGAGGGCACAAAGTTATAACACAGCAGTGGATCAGCCATTTACCGCACAGTTAGTTGTAGTAAATATCGACACTACACTCCGCAACATAAGGGACCAACGCAGGTGGGGCCTGTTTCGAATTTAGTCGTTGTTGCTCTATTGGGGATATATATACTTTGCGAGAAGGGGTCACTTGTTGTTAGGAGATCGATGGTAAGATGACTCAACGTTGAGAGGACTGTGGAAAATACTGCCCAATGTGAGGATGTGATAATAATGACGTTGTATAACAACAGCGTCGAGACAGCAGATACTGATCAGCATGAGGACACTAAAGTTGACAAACTTTCAGCAATGAATGCGGACATGTTGTTGAAACTACAGACTGCGGATGCTCCAATGCAAAGTAATAGAGATACTAGTACTGCTCGTGAAAAGGCTGAGGAGGAGAAAATGACAGTCTTCTGGGAGAACGATGTTTTGCGTGCGGAAATAGCAATCTCGTAATAGTTTCGATGGAAAGGAGCAAATTATTGTGCCAGCAAGATTACTAAAGATGGTAATAGAGCGGAGACACACTCGACACCTTGCATTTCACTTGGGTTTGGAGAAAACAAGAGATGATTCGCAAATTGTTATTTTGGCATGGAATGTTTTCAGATGTAAAATGATATTGTACATCGTTTCATAACTATCAGATGACAGCAAAACGTTGAAGTCAAAGTTGCGGAAGTTCTGAACAGACAACAAGAATGAATGGAATGATATGTTACTATTTTTTCTGTTTGCATACCGCGAAATCCCTAATGAGGAAACTGGATTTGCACCCTCTGAGATGTTGTATGGTTGGCTAGTTAGTGCGGCATTGCAGAGTTTTGTTTGCTGGAGAAGAAGATGTAAGAAATTCACATGTGTAGCATGTTGTAAACATGCGTGAGAAGTTGGCTGATATCAGGGATCTTGTAAAAGATATGTTGGATCGCCAAAAGAATATCAAGGCACTGTATGATCGTCACACAAAAACACAAGAATTTAGTCCAAGGGATGAAGTTCAACAGGTTCTTCCAAGATGAAAGTACAATGGTAGGGACCTTATCGTGTGATCCAAAACGTAAACGATGTTAACTACCAGGTATCTACATCTATACCCAGTAGGCGCAGTATGGTAACCTATCATGTAAGCATACTGCATGGATACAAGAGTGCTGAGCTGCTGACAACGCAGGCAGACGAGAACGATGGTGTGGATATTGATTTTCCTCCAAAAGCAGGTGAAATTGATGCTGATGTTAAGTTGGGATCACCTTTTCGAAGGAGCATCGAGAGGATATTATAACTCTTTGCAACTAGTATGATGATGTTCTTACAGCAAGGCCTGGTCGAATAAAAATCTTAACTCACAGTATCAAAACAACTTCGGAGACACCAATTAAACAACGGCCATATAATCAACTTAGATGGTCTACTTAGATGGTTTTTTGCACTCCAGCCTTACAATTTCATTAGGCTGATATGTTTGTAAAATGGTAAAGACAAAAGCGTCAAATTGCATATACATTGGACTCTAATGAAGAACGTATTTACCATTTCAAAATGCAGGAAAGAGTAATTTTGAGCGCTCAATCTATTCGTTGTGTACGACTGTGGAGAAACTGTCTCCATTATTGTCGTCTGTATGTCCAAACCGTTTAGTACATCACATTATTATAAATTTTATGATGCTCACGTGAAATTCAATTTTTTTTAAAATGATTAGCAAAATGTAACATTCCAACTCCAGTCATATATATATATATATATATGTGTGTGTGTGTGTGTGTGTGTGTGTGTGTGGAGAGAGACAGAGACAGAGAAAGACAGAGAGACAGACAGAGAGAGGGGGTCTGTTGTTGTTAAAAAAGGTTTAATTCAAAACAGCTGGGCCATATTGCATATGCTTTCGATTGCGTTGTCACTTCAATATAGTAACAGCCATGATAAAAATGTCAAATATTGTACGGTAGAAAAATATTAACAACCGACAGCTGATTTAAACGTCCTAAGCAATCCCATGTAGGGTCTTTGATTTTTAAATATTTTTACGGACTGAAGTTAACACTTTGAAGGGAAATATTATGCAGTGAAAATACATTTTGAAAGTTGACACACTAGTAAAAGATTATACAATACTTTAAGGCATATTAATTTTGAGGAAAGTTGGGAATGTCAGTTTATATTCACCTTGCCATCCAAATTATAACCTTTCTAAAATTACCAATTTTAAGAGGATCTTCCAAGTACATCAACAGTTATATTTCGGAAATAGTTTGGCACACGCAACAGGGTTCTCATTATTTGTTTAAAGTTAATCACCTATGGTTTTTAATAGGGTCACTGCCTGTAAGATACACAATGAAATTTCCATCTCTGCACAGTCCACTGTGAGTATAAATATACCACAGAAATGGTGGTAACACCATTCACGTCTTCTACAATTGGCACCAGTCTCCATCTGTTACGTCTATTTGATTTAAATTATTTATTTTTAAATGTCAAATCCAAATTTGTCATTTTGGGTTTAAAATTCATTAATTGGGAGATTATTCTAGAAAAATCTCTATGACCATACTTTATTTGTAAACATGTTTTTGACCTTGGCTTGTTGACCTAATTTCTGACCCTGCTTCAGACAGTGTCAACAAGCTTCTAAAACTATTGGTTAATTTCAAGGACAACTTTTTATCTTTAGTTCTTGGGGGGGGGGGTGAGAAATGACTGATTTTCTTATCTGAATCTTTTTTTGTGTACGTGTTTAAATGATCGTAGGGTCTTTCTATGAATTTCTAGAAAATCACGTGATGCCTTGTTTACATAAACAAACGGGTATTTAAATTATTGTACTGTGAGAGAATATTCAGTAGAATCTGGGCTTTTAAAGTTAATAGTTGTGTTTTCTGTTTGAGTTATAATTTTAATTGCCTTGTACTGGAAATTGTGTCATTTCGTTTAAGCAAGAGCAATTATTCCATTTATCTGGAAAAGGACATGTGATTTTCATTTGTATTATTTTAAAACAAGAACTGCATCACGTGACATTGTCAGCCATTTTGGATTACATCGTCAAGATTCGAACCTGGAACTATTAGAACATTTATTTATCAGGACTCTTGCAATTCGATTAGTGGATTATTTTTTGTGAATTCTATATTGGATTAATGTTGGATTTGATTCTCTAAAACCGTAAGTTTATTTATTTTATAAAAATAATTGTACTTAATAAAATCATTGTTAACGTTTTACAAGCTTGTTAGTTTTCACTCTTTCTGTGTTGCTGCTTATTCGAGCCTAAGCACGTAACATAGAAATTGGGGACTAGCGTCCGGGATTGAGATTGAGATAAATTGGAATTTGACTAGAATTTTTCTTAGAAAACTTTTGTTTTAAATTTGACTTCCCATAGTTTTTGAAAATTTTAAATCTTTAGTGAGACTGACAGGCTTGTATTAAAATGACATCTAAGGTAGAAATATTTCATTCTAATCCTACCAAGGAGCAATTAGATCTTTTCAAAAAAGATGAGTTGATTCAGCTTGCCAGAAAATGTGATCTTTCTGAAGTCAAGGTTTCTTTAACGAAGCAAGATATCAAACAAATTTTGGCTCAATATTTGGTAGAAAAGGAGATGTTGGGACAAAGTGCTTTGATTTCGGTCAGTAAGTCTGCATCAGACTCTGACATAAAACTAAAGGAATTAGAATTAAAATTCCAGAAGGAATTAGAGTTGAAGAAGCTGGAATTTTAAGAAAGGCAATTACAATATGAAAAAGATAGAGAGAGAAAGGAGAAAGAAAGACAATTACAATATGAAAAAGAAGAAAGAGAGAGACAAGAAAGGGTGAAAAAAAGACAAATACAATATGAGAAAGAGGAGAGAGAGACAGGAAAGGGAAAAAGAAAGACAATTACATTATGAAAAAGAGAGGAGAAAGAAAGACAGTTGCAATATGCAAAAGAGGAGAGAGAGAGAATTAGAGTTGAAGAAACTAGAATTTCAGGAAAGGGAGAAAGAAAAACAATTACAATATGAAATTAAAATGAAAGAATTAGAGCTGGCAAGTGAAAAACTCCGTCATACTTCAAATCCAAGTTTAAATTTTGATATAACAAGGAATATTATATTAGTGCTCCCTTTCAGAGAAGAAGAAGTAGACAAATACTTCATTCGTTTTGAGAAAGTTGCTGAAAATTTAAAGTGGCCAAGAGAATATTGGACCATGTTATTACAATGTGTACTTACTGGTAGGGCTAGTGATATTTACTGTTCACTGTCCGTTCAGCAAAGTAGTGATTATGATGTGGTTAAAGAATGCATTTTAAAGGGTTATGAATAAGGGGTCCCTGAAGCTTATCGACAAAAATTCAGAAATTACAGAAAGAATCTGGACAAACTCATGTCGAATTTGCTAGAGAAAAAGAGCAGATGTTTGATAGATGGTGCTTAGCCAAGAAAGTCGAACAAGATTATCAAAATCTCAAGCAAATCATATTAATCAAAGAGTTCAAAAACTGTGTCCATAGTGATGTTAGGACTTATCTCGATGAGCATAGGATTGAAACCTTGGAAAATGCTGCTCGATCTGCTGACGAATATTCTTTGACACATAAAGTTTCTTTTGTTAACAAGACTTCTAGTGAACAATCTTTTGGCAGAAAAGTATTTCCACCTAATTCAAGCCCTTCTAAAACTCAAACTAACACAACTTTCAAAAATCAGACTTCAGAGAAGTTTGATTCTAGATCCTTGTCTGTTCCGACGTGTACCTATTGCAAGAAAAAAGGACACGTTATTTCTGATTGCTACAAATTGAAAAAAGGCATCAGAATCAAGATAGACCTGTGCCAAATGCTCTTATTTCCAAGAGGTCAAGGTCACAGTCATGTATTGAAAGCAATACATTTGTTGGGTCTAATAAATCCCAGTCTGATTTTATTATGGAGAATTTTGAACCATTCATATCGAAGGGTTCTATATCACTCTTGGGTGATTCAGCCAATCCCACCCCTATTAAATTTTAAGGGACACAGAAGCTTCTCAGAGTCTTTTATTGTCAGGTACTTTGCCTTTTTCTGAGAAGTCTTCTTCTAATGAAAGTGTTCTTATTCAGGGAGTAGAGTGCGGTTTTGTTCCTCTCCATTGTTTAAATTTGTCATCAGACTTAGTATCAGGACCTGTGACAATCGGAACAGTCTCCGTTTTACCCGTTGAGGGCATCCATATATTGCTAGGCAACGACTTAGCTGGGACAAGGTTGTGGTTAATCCACTTGTAACTGACAAGCCTAATTTGGATCAGAAAGTTGATCCAATTGAAAAAGAAATCCCTGATATATTTCAAGCTTGTACAGTTACCAGAGCTATGGCAAAGAAAGCTCTTGAGAATGAAGTTGAAAAGGTCAGTATTCCCTTAGCTGACACATGCATGGGTCAGGTTCATGTTGATGAAGCCAGTATTCCTTCGGCTGACATATGCGTGGGTCAGGCTTATGTTGATGAAAGCAGTATTCCTTCGGCTGACACAGGCGTGGGTCAGGCTTATTTTGCGAAAGTCAGTATTCCTTTAGCTGACACGAGTATAGGTCAGGCTTTTGATGAGGTCACTTTTACTTCTTGTTTGGATCAATCAGAAGGTATTGATCATAGTGATCCTCTTTTAACAACTCATCCTCTTTATTCTAATCAGGGTGATAAACGACAGTCACTTGTCGTCGAACAGGAAAAAGATCCTGAGATCTCCTGTTTGTTTCAAAGGGCCATAAATGAGACTGAAGCCACTGAAGTTCCTGTCTGTTATTTTATTAAAAATGGAATTCTTATGAGAAAATGGAGACCTTCCGAGGTACCTGCTGGTGATGAGTGGTCAATGAACTATCAAATAGTAGTTTCAAAACCTTACAGACAGGAAATACTTAATCTGGCCCATGAAACTCCTTTGGCTGGTCATTTAGGGATTAATAAAACTTATCACAAGATCTTGACTCACTTCTATTGGCCAAAAATCAAAAGTGATGTTGTCAAATACTGTAGATCTTGTCATACTTGTCAAATGGTAGGAAAACCCAATCAGAAGATACCTAAGGCTCATCTGCAACCTATTCCTAAATTTGACGAACCATTTAGTAGAATTATGGTAGATTGTGTAGCTCCCTTACCTACAACCAAGTTAAATAATTGATACCTGTTGACCATAATATGTGCGTCAACAAGGTTTCCAGAGGCTATTCCGTTGAGGAATATAAAATATAATACAATGGTAAAAGCTTTGATACAGTTTTTAACTCAGTATGGCCTTCCCAAATCTATTCAGTTTGACCAAGGTTCAAACTTCATGCCTGGAATTTTCCAGCAAGTTATGAATGAATGCCCAATTCAGCAATTCAAGTTAAAAATGAAACTATGGTTGGAAAGAACTACAAGGGAGAGAAGTTTTGAGTCTGATAATGGAGTTGTGTTACTCTTGCTCATTCTTCTTACTTTTCTTCAGCTTAGATATTACGGCCCTTACAAAGTTAAGAAGAAAATTAATTAGTTAAATTATAGTATTAGAGCTCCTGGGATCTAAATAAATTATAGGAGTACCAGTATATTGAAAGAGATAGCCATATTAAATATGTAATTAATGTACTTGTCCCACTTAGTGAAGGAATATCATCGGATTTTCTACTGACATTGGAGCAACAAATTGTTGGAAGTTAGAACTTATGAAAAATCTAGACCAGAAACTTTCACATTTGCAAGTGCAAGAAAGAAATGAAATGAAAGTTATTATTATTATATGAGCACTTATGTCCAGATATTCTTACAAGGACAAACAAAATTTTTCATGACGTTGAAGTTGGAGATTCCAAACCTGTTAAACAGCATCCATGCAGGATGAGTCCACTCAAACAAGAATACTTGAAAAAGGAAATTCAATATTTGCTGGAGAATGATTTTATCAAGCCCAGTAAAAGTGATTAGATTTCACCATGCATACTTGTTCCAAACCCAGATAAAACTTTCCGTATGTGTACTGATTATAGGAAGGTGAACAGAGTGACAAAAACAGATTCATTCCCATTAGCAAGAATTGATGATTGTATTGATAAAATCGGGAATACCCAGTATGTCACCAAATTTGACCTTCTGAAAGGATTTTGGCAGGTTCCACTACGGAAAGAGCAAAGGAAATCTCAACATTTTGACTCCAGATGGACTCTACCAATATAAAGAAAGTCCATTTCAACGTCTGATAAAAATGATTATCTCTGGTCTAGAAAATTGTGACGTCATCATCTACAACGACACCTGAATGGGACATCTAGCAACCATTCGAAAATTCCTTGACAGACTCCTTGATGCATGTTTGACAATTAATTTATCTAAAAGCGAGTTCTGCCGTGCTAGTGTGACTTTCTTAGGACATTTTGTGGGACATGGACAAGTTCAAAGGTTGAGGCTATTTCTAGATAATATAATTGCAGACGCTTTTTCCTGTGTATAACAATTATACTGTGTAATTTATATTAGTTCTTTTGACCTCAGATGTAAATTGGTTTGTGATAAAAAGAAAGTTTTATCATATAAACCTTTCTTTTTATTTTATGGGGGAAGGTGTTGCGTCTATTTGATGCCTTGTTTACATAAACAAACGGGTATTTAAATTATTGTACTGTGAGAGAATATTCAGTAGAATCTGGGCTTTTAAAGTTAATAGTTGTGTTTTCTGTTTGAGTTATAATTTTAATTGCCTCGTACTGGAAATTGTGTCATTTCGTTGAAGCAAGAGCAATTATTCCATTTACATGTATCTGGAAAAGGACATGTGTTTATGATTTTCATTTGGATTATTTTAAAAACAAGAACTGCATCACGTGACATTGTCAGCCATTTTGGATTACATCGTCAAGATTCGAACCTGGAACTATTAGAACATTTATTTATCAGGACTCTTGCAATTCGATTAGTGGATTACTTTTGTGAATTCTATATTGGATTAATGTTGGATTTGATTCTCTAAAACCGTAAGTTTATTTATTTTATGAAAATAATTGTACTTAATAAAATCATTGTTAACTTTTTACAAGCTTGTTAGTTTTCACTCTTTCTGTGTTGCTGCTTATTCGAGCCTAAGCCTGTAACACCATCTTATAATGTTACAGCAAGTTATCTTCAGTATCCATCTTGTAACGTCCCACTTAATTGGCACCAATTTTTATCTTATTATTTCACATGAGATAGTTCGTGTAGTTAATTGATTGCATCATTCTGACCGATTCAGAAGAATCTGACACAGATATGAATTCAAAAGGCTTTATTTAGAACGAATTATTTTTCCATCTTGTCCAACGCAATTAATTAGAATAGTTGCTTAATAATTAATAATTACCTCTCTAAAATGAAATATACTTTGTTGTTGTAGTTTTTAACACCATTTTTCAATACAAGATGCTATGCATGGTGGCAAGTATAATTGGTGGAGGAAGAACCGGAGAAAACCCCAAAAAGAACCACCGACCTACGAAAAGCTACTGACAAACTTTCTCACACACCGAAACTGGCCGAGCCCGAGACTCGAAACAATGCAGACAGAGATGAGATGGCAGTGATCAGTAACGCTGAGCGCTTTTAACCACTTGGCCACTCGGGGGACCAAAATATACTTTAAGGTCACCGAACACAAAATAAATATACAGCAACAAACTTATTTTTAAAAAATATAATACAAGCACAAAGAATACTTCAGAGGGTTCAGACATTTAATTATCATCATATTACTAACGATATAACAGAATAATTGAAAGCAGGTTCATTAATTATGTTCTGGTGGTGGTGGTGGTTGATTCGTTGGCATTCATTTTTGTCTTCTTTTCTTTAGTTTTTTTTTTTGGGGGGGGAGGGTTGGGGTGGTGCCAACTGAGAACATATCAGCAAAAAGGTCCAAAGATATTTCCAAATAAAACAACTTTACTAGGACTTTAAGGAACCACTGAAACGGCCGAAAGAAAAGTGACATCTTGTCTTGCTTATAACGTGGAGTCGGGAAAAAAATGTATTTTATTTACTTTGTTTCTAATGCGACACATAACATAAATTGCATACAAATAATTTAAATCATATTTTTTTAAACATTGACATGGAATGTCATAGCCTGCTTGAGGTTCTTAAGACCAAAACATTGCTCAAACATTATTGACGCCACCGTTGACAAAAATGTGACACATAGTCTCGCCTTCCAGCAACGTAGACTGACAAAAATGTCTATTCAGCTGGGTCCTATATAACAAAAGCCAAATGTTTACGTTTCGGAGCATCTCTATTTTGTCACTGTAAATTGTACCTATATTTTCTGGCAGACGTTTGTGTGTATGTACAACTGAAATTTTGGAAAGATTCATAGATTTTATTATCGTTTGCAAACTTTCTTCATTGGTTTACTAGCAATTTTAAATGTGATTTTAAATGTATTAAGCGATAAAATCTACACCATGTTTTAAAAAAAAGAAAAGTTGATCATCTTGTATGAATTTGCTGTATTGTGCCATTTACGCAATGTATATTAAAGTCGGCTTAGAAAACATGTATGTTCTTTACGTCTTTGATACGCGCCAGTAATCTAAATTAAATGTACCATAAAGCATTCTCAAATCACCAGACAAGAAGCAATCTATATTTCAACCTTTCAAAACAAAATATTACCTTCTCCTGGCAATGTGATTAATGGAGTTTGCGTGCTCAACGTTGTTGTTGTGGCTGGTGGTTGAGTTACTTCCTGTGTTATCGTCGATAATGTTGAGAGGTATACCCCAGATGTCGATGCATTTCCTGAGCTATCCGTTTTATTAGTTGGCAATGCTGTGCTTGTGTAAAATGCGCTAACTGTAAGAAAAGACACGAATAGAAAAGACACAAACAGATCGTAAAATTGCACCATCTTATTTCAATAGATGTGTACCTTCTCGAGGTTTCAATGTATGCATCATCATTACTGTAATGCATCATGCAAAATACATTTCAATGGTGCAGATACATTTTGTGATCAGTAATAATAATATTATTATTATTAATAATAATAATAATAATAATAATAATAATGACCTAATAATAATGTCCTTGTATAGCGCCAAATCATTAGAATCTCTAAGAGTTTTAAAACATCTATAATGATACTACTACAAAAACAAAAACAAACACCATGAGCTTAGAAAACATTAAAAATGCTGAAACTATTTAAGGTAGGAAATAGTATTAGGTCTTTAAGTTTGTTCTTGCAGTCAAAAAAGGTGAATTTTAAGAGCACTCTTGAAAGAGATCACTGTGTCTTTGTGTCTAATTTCAATGGGCAATTCGTTCCACGTCCGTTCAACATAACTTCAATACATATACTACGGTATTAACCCTTACGGGAATTAAGAGTTAAATAATGTCAACGCAGCACATATGGGGATGTTACAGGCTAATGAGCACCCAAAGCATATTTTCATGTGCACTGCTCGCGATAGTTTCAAATTTGTTTAATTTAATATATTGTAAATAAATGTTCCTTCTTCGATTATTGCAACTCCTCAGTTATAGACAAAGTGTATTCTAGTAACAAAAGAAAATTTACATAATTGATACACTATAAGAACTCCATATCAATATTCTTATAATCTGCGATTCTTTGGTGTCTATGTTTAAAGCGTCCTTTTTTTAAACGTTTAAATGTTTTGGTATGAAGTCATGGTGTCTTAATGATGTGTGCTTAAGATGAAGTAATAAACTGATGTTAAGCTAATGATAAGTTGTGGGCAATTATTAGCATTTTTTCAAAACGTTTATTACAGTATGTGTATCATGAAATGGAAAAGAAATAGTTACCATCCCCGGACGCAGTAACAGATGGGTTCTGTGTGAGTATTGCTGACGTTGTGGCTGACGTTGGTGATTCTGCTGTCGTCATCGTTATCGAGGTTACTTCTAGCGATACCAATTCAACTGATGTTACCTCATCTGTTTTATCCGTTGTACTTGTTGACAATGTTGTGCTTGTATGAGATAAATTTACTGGATTGCAAAAGAAAGTAGTGGATTGATCACATTTTACCTCTGTACGAATTCGACTTCATCTTAACAATTAAGTGTTGAAGTGTTACCAAATCTTAACAACACCACGAGGATTATCACATGAAATGAAATGGATTTTGACTGGCAGGCAATATATATATATATATATATATATATATATATATATATATATAACTTTTCTTAAAAATAACTTCAAAAAATACACTAAGTTTTAACAGCTTTATCACTTTTCCTATCAAATTCATTATAATCATACAATCATACAAGCTACACATTGGAAACTGCTATGAAAAATGAATCGGTCGTTAGCAGTTGCATATGGACAATCTTAGCAGTTGAATGATTATATATATAATTTGATGTTACAAGTTCTTGGTCGAAAGCTATTTGATTGTTAAATTGTTTGAAATGAAATCCTACAGATGAAAATACTAATGCAGTAATGATTTGTACCTGGGACACAGCTATCAATTTTAATGAATTAGTTAATCAGATAAATATTTGTCATTGTCATTGAAGAGGTTAAAAAAACTAAAAATGTACAAGTTGCATGCAAAATTAAATTGACGTTTAAATATATATTCGGATTAGGGGAGACAAATCATTTTCCTGTTTCACGTCGGAATATGCAGACGAAAGTTTCATATCCGACATTAAGAACGTATTCCTTTTTTATATTTCTAGCTATGTTTTTAACAGAAGGTAGATGTAAATTAGAAGAAAGATTTCAATTTATTGTGAATGCTTACCATTTCGGTTCAGTATTTTCGTCTGCTGTTTACGTATAGTGTTGTTAAATTTGAGTTGCTAGTAAACAAAGGTGATAAAACTGACAGCATGATTATTCCAAGGGATGTAATTAATATCTAACTTAAAGTATAAAATGCGCAATTTTCAATAGTTTCTATATGCGCATGAAAATATTTGTATAGTGCGAGGGACACAAACAACAGAGTCATCTTAATTTGTAAATTTTAAATACTTGTGTTTTCTTAAAAGGTAAAACACCTGACACGATTGCAGTTAAAAACTATATCTGTACAATCCACTATACTATATATATATATATATATATATATATATATATATATATATATATATATATATATATATATATATATATATATATATATACGCTTTCATGGTTCTAACAATGTTATAACTCATTCCTCAAAACGGCGATTATATTCTTATGGAAACAAATGGTCATTTCTGTTTCTTATTGTTTTAGAGATAAGTTTGGACACTGATTTATGTGCATAAATAACTGCTGTTAAAATAGTCAAATTTATTAATGGTAAGTTTTAAAATATAATGTTAATGTTTTGCTACCGGTTGTAAATGTCATCTCACGTAGATAGACAACGTGTTCATCCATTCCAAAACGAGTCAAGACCAATAAAAATAGACTACATGTTCATCCAACCCAAATGAGTCAAGGACAATGTAGATGGACAACGTGTTCATCCATTCCAAATGGGTCAAGACCAATAAAGATAGACTACATGTTCATCCAACCCAAATGAGTCAAGGACAATGTAGATGGACAACGTGTTCATCCATTCCAAATGGGTCAAGACCAATAAAGATTGACAACGTGTTCATCCAACCCAAATGAGTTACATACAATGTAGATAGGCAACGTTTCATCCATCTAAAATGAGACAAGGCCAATAAAGATAGACAACCTGTTCATCTATCCCAAATGAGACAAGACAAATAAAGACAAACAACGTTGTCATCCATGCCAAATGAGTCAAGACCAATAAAGGTAGACAACCTGTTTATCCATCCCAACTTAGTCACAGACAATGTTATATAGACAACGTGTTCATCCATCTCCAAACGAGTCATGAACAATGTAGATAAACATCGTATTCGTCTATCCCAAAAGAGTTATGGACAACTATATTACCTTACGAAATCAGCTATTTCTCTATATTTACATCCTGATTTGGATTGATCTTGTTCACATGATTGGTTCTGTTAAGTAAACGGAAGCGATTGCTCAGAATAAGTATTTTATACTGATTTCAATTGACAATACGACTTTATTTGCGTGTAATGGGAAAACTAAATTTCCTTTTAGCAAACACAACAGCCAATATGACATAGGCATGTAAAAGGGTTTCAGTGTAGTGAAATGCCTTTTCATTAGAATAGAAGACTGGAGAAATGTCGGCCTGTTTAACTTCAATTATCAGTCAATTGTATTAACAATTTCGTATTTAGCTAATCTGACAAAAATTCATTAACTCTAATAAAGATATTCCCGCATCTAATCAGTGTTCCTTGTGTGGAGTTTAAGGCTATTTTTCAGCACATGATAGGCAGTATATAACGGTCGGAAATTATAGCTGGGAAGAACCTAGAAAGACCCCCTTGGAAAAATAACAATACAAGGAAGCAAATGGGACATTTTTTTCATAGAACCACGCTGGTTGAGCTGATACTGAACTGTACGTCACGTGAACAAAAATAAAGACCACTCTGCACCCAGCACCACCACCACCCTCCTGAAATCGATGGTGCAAATCGCCTTGCCTGCATATACCAATATCACCAAACAATGATGCAAACGAGCTTTTTGGACTCGTGCGTAGCAGACACTCGCACGACGACCTAATAATTAATGATCATCTTTTTATAGTCATTCCGGCTTCCTATTAAAGAAATTAAGGTATATAAGAGTCCTGTATGCACACAGTCGTTCCGGATTCTTATGACTTAAATCAAGGTATATAGGAGTTAGTTTGGAATTATTGTGAATTCATTCAAAGATATACTGGATTATGCCATTTTTATAAATGAAGACAGTTGGTACATCAACATATATACATCAGCACATTAAATAATTCAATAATGAAATTCATTCAGAACATTATATGTTTGTAGGATTGTCATTTTACCAATGTTTTGAACAATAACGACGAAAATAACCAGGTAAATTATTAGGACTACTACTGTTTCTACTACATTTCCTAAACAACGACAATTTTCTTATTCTCTCTCTCTCTCTCTCTCTCTCTCTCTCTCTCTCTCTCTCTCTCTCTCTCTCTCTCTCTCTCTCTCTCTCTCGATCGATCGATCGATCGATCTGTTGATCGATTCATCTGCAGTGCTATAAAAACTTGTTTACTATTATCAAAATGAATATTACTCTTCTCTTTCACATGTCAAGCATTATTACATGTTTTATTGTCATTAATATTGTGTTTTGTTTAGTTCCAAATGATCTGGCATGCATATTACAAGGTCACATCTCAGCTTACTACTGATAACATTATTTCCATTACCATTCACTTTAATAATAGCCCGCTGTAATGTCCTGCAATTACTCTTCCACCTCACCTCCATTCCTTTTTCCATCTTAAAGACAGCCACCTCCATCACAGACACTATCAGCGCCACCGCCAAAAACACCACTACTCTTGCTGCTACTACTAATATGCCAGCAAATCCAACCTATTTCACGATACTACGACAACCACGATTCTTGTTACTGATTTTCCTACTGCTATTAAAACTTACTGTAACACCAACTATAATTACCCAATCTTTACATTTACTTAACTCTTATACCATCTGTTCCCCATCAACCCCCTCCCCTTCCGCCTCACCCAAGACCATTCATTGCAAAAGTTCTCCTTTCCTATTTAATGTAACAATTAGCCAAGAAATTTAATGGGGAACATGTCCGATTTTCTAGTTGTAATAGTAAAGGAATAATCAGACAAGTACAGTCATCTTTTGTTAAGCAATATAATTATAAATGCTAGACAAGTCTTGGAAGATTTACGAAAGAGTAATAAAAATGTATTCTTGTAATTATTCTAAGCAAAGTCTACAATAAAAAATTTGTATTTCTTATTTATTGTCAATGTTGTTGTCATGCAATAATGGACCATATATAGCCAACCATTGTTAAAACTAAGGTGAAACAAGATAGGTTTTGTGCAATACAAGTTTACAGATTAAATTTTAATTAACGTGGCATTACTTACGTATGCCAATATTAAGTCGACATGATTACATTAGTTTAAATTTAAATTATAGTGTTACTGAAATGATTGTATGTTCACGTTTCTTTTATTTCAATTGACACTTAACACAATACGGGTTTACATTCACCATAATGAAACTATTATTTCAAACAATGCATCGTTAACATGTACATGCGTTAAGATGTGTATGAGAGAAAAAGAAAATGTCATGTGATGTGAACTTGTTATCTTTTTGGCCCAACTAAGATACATACTGATGTCCCTTTTTTGTGCTTTATCACAGCGATTCATGCCGATGTCTCGTTTTGATTTGATTAAGAGGGTTCGATACTGGTGTCTCTTTTTTGTTTTTATACGAAAGAGATTCATAATGGAGTCTCTTTTTGGCTTATCAAAGATAGAGACCGATATTCATTCTGATGTCTCTTTTGTTTGATATAAGTTAGATTCATATTTATATATGTTTTATGTATATGCGAGCGAGATTCATAATGGTGTCTCTTTTTGGTGTATAAAAGAAATTCATACTGGGCTGGTATCTATTTGCTTTATATAAGAAAGAGGTTCATATTGATATCTCCTTTTGGTTTCTATATGAGCGAAAGCTTTATACAAGAAGTTTCTGTGAGAGAATCGTCAAGGGTTTGCAGAGTGATAATTGGATAGTATGAGAACGTGTTTGAGTAACATATGTCTTTGTTGGAGAACGTGTATGTATATTAGAGATCAAGAAATACATGGTGTGTTGGGGGTGTACTTGTTTGTGAGAGAATACAATAGATAAATTATCTACTTGTGTGTAGATGTTTGCTGTCTCTTATGTATGTCAGTGATGAGAAAACGTGCTAGAGAATGTTAGTGTTTGTGCTTTGTCAATGCAAGATGGAAAAAAAAGATAAAAGGACTTATTATTTAATTAAAATAAATTTTAAAAAGATATGCTAAATCAAATCAAAATCGCAGTTTAATGGTCTTTGTTAGAAAGTTTAACAATATCCGTTGCTAGCTGAAAACATATAATGTAATTCACTAAAGTACAAATCGCAATATATTTCTTCCTGTAAAGTGAAACTGAAGTAACATCCCTACAAACAGATAATTCGTAATGATATCTTCTGTTATAGATTGCACTTTTAAGTATGTATAGATATCTAAAATATATTGGCTTTGCGAATTGAGCATTTTGTCATTTTTCTTTGCGAATCCAACGCATCTGAATGCGTTATATAAAGCTCCTTCTCAAGAAATAGTCGTGGACATCCAGACTTTTTCACAATTAACCGTATCGTGAAACACCATAATCCATTTAAGTAATCTCTCCTGTATCCATATACGTAAATTGAATTTCTTGCAAAAACTGGTCTCATAGCAACACTCGCTATTATCAGTGCCCTCATTTAGATTGATCTCATAATTTTAGATGGAAAGTAATCTAGACAATGGCATATCGAGAATGTCGACTTTGTTGATTCCTTCCATGACTACTGAAAATCAGCATCAAACTAATAAATTTATTCGCATCTGGAATCGTTAACTCTTTGTACCTTCACTTGGTGACACATTGTTCAAGTGTTTCGCATTGACAAAATGCATCATGCATTTACTACAAATGCATTGAAAAAGCATGAATGGTGCCTTGATCCTGTTGTTGGACTACAAACTTTGTTCATGGCGGTAGAATTGGTGTTCATATGCAAAGCTGTTTAGTCCAGAAATCACGTTTTTTGGTTTGTAGTCGCATGGTTTGGCTGATGTAATTGATCCACTCCTTAATAACACAACCTAGTCATCCATTCTTGATTCAAACATACGAGATGAAGATCCAAGTATTCCATATGGTTAATATTTTCCCTTTGTTCGGTATTTTACACATCTTTTGGATTGTTATTCAATAATTATATTGCTTGATTGACATTAGATGTCATATGCGTTTCATTTTGTGTGGGACGAAGATAAATGGTTCACATTTTAAGACTTCTATATCCATTACATCATTCATAATAATAATGTACTGCAGTTTTAAATGTCGTTTTAAAATAAATACATTTTTCATGTCTTGGTGGTTTAAGGCAAACACAAAATACATCAGTATTGTTATTTTTGATAATCGTTTGTGAACTGGAATATTTTTCTTTCAAGACTCTTCTTTCTTTTATGGTGTTCTTACTATTTCTACTATTTATATGGTGTTCTTACTATTTCTTCGGTGTTCTTACTATTTATATGGTGTTCTTACTATTTCTATGGTGCTCTTACTATTTCTATGGTGTTCTTACTATTTATTTGGTGTTCTTACTATTTCAGAGAGGTTTGTGGAAGATGTTAGTACAGTGCAGGTAATTTATACTTTTGTATGCATACTACTTCACCATTGTAGGCGAAGATTAGTCAAACGATTTGAACATTGTTTAAATGTTATTAATGTATGCAAACATCAGGTAAAAAAATTAAAAGTCTAAAAATCGAACGTCCAGTTCCATGAATTCCTAAAAGCCAAATTGGTTGCATTTTGATAGAGATCTTTAATACTAATATCTGGCTGTCTGTATCATTCTATAATGATGCAAAGTCTCCAAGACATTAAAATAGAAAATAGACGAAGCGGTAAAAGCCCTATTCTATGTTAGAAAAATTCTCTTACCGATTCTCATATAGAACTATTTATTTAACTCCGACTATTCTATTTTGATTCTGAAAACTGCGATTCTGAAACACCAATTTATTTTAAAGATAGTATTTAATAATCTGCGAAAACCGATTTAAAGTACGTAACAAAACTCCATCAGATATGATGTACGTAAATCAATTACTTTACGTTTTCCGGTTTGATTCGCAAGGACTGAATAATTTGCCAGCCAAAATCATGTTCATAGTCTATATATCTTGTTTCAAGTCAACCCGTTAACTACTAACTTATAAATATACTAAACATAATATATGCATTTTGTTCCTTGAACATTTGTAAAATTTTCATCATGTTATCGTCCTGAACAGTCATTTAGTTCTTCTTAAATACCTGACTTGTATGTATCCTGTGGGATTTGTTCTCCATTCATTTAGCCAACACAAATTTGAATGGATATGATGCTGCTGTTGTTGTTGTTGTTGTTGTAGTAGGGTTTAAAGCCGGTTTTCAGCACACGATAGGCTATACATGGCGGCCAGTATTAATGGTGGAGGAAGAACCCGGGAAAACTCCCAAACCCCCACCGACCCACGAAAAGCTACTGGCAAGCTTTCTCATATACCAACATTGGTCAAATCTAAGACTCGAACCCACGCAGACAGAGGTAAGATGGCAGTTATCCTCAACAGAGAGCGCTTTAGACCACCCGGCTACTCGGGGTCCCAAGATATGTTGCTATTATTCTTATAATGCTTTCATGAGTTATATTTGGCCATGATTAAGGATAGAGGTTTTGTGTGTACATGACTTATGTCATGTTATAAGTTATAAACAAATTGTTTACTGATATCTGGGTTGAACGTGTAGTGTTAGTTACAAACTTAGAATGTTTAAGGAGAAATTTGTTTCATCAAATATTGTCAATGTCATCTTCCTGAAGAGTCATTAAAAGTTTCCTGACTTGTAGGTATCCTGTCCCACCTCTTTGTCATTTAACTATGTTTGAATGTTCTATATGATAAATGTATTCATTCACGTTTTAAGTTCAGTCTGTAGAATTATTTGTTTTGTGTTCAGATATAATTTGGACAAAATCGTTTATTGAAATATCCCTTGGAATTTTAAAAAATGCCTATTGACATTTTGGACTAAAAGATTACTTTGGGATTATTGTTAATTTTTTCAAAGACAGTTAGGATTTTACCACAGTGATACATCAAGACTAAAGGTACATCAACACATCAAGAATATTAGTACATCAAGACAATCACGGTTATTCGAATTCATTTTGATACGTCTATAATTTTTGGATTTGATAGAAAATATAGGATTATTTGGAATTTAATGTTCGATACCATGATTCCATTTTTATTTTAATTGATTACGTTTGCTACGTTTTACGATATACTTATCTGGATTTTTTTTACAAATAAATAAATTATGAAGACAACTTTTGGTTCCCTCTTTCTAGGTCATTTGATTTGAAGTTTTATCTATATCAACGTCTTACACCCTAATAAGTATAACAAGACCCAACCCACGCAATACTGTGTATTCCGATCAAACTGTACAACCCCCAGATTAAAACGACCATTAGATGTTAAAACAATGTAATTGTATAGACCTTCCTGAACTCCAATACTCACAACTTTTGCCGAAGAAGGCATATGGCAGGTTTATGAAGGAGCTCTCATTAAAGGTCAGGGTCATATGTTAAGCAAGGAATATAACTAAAAATGGATACGCTTTCACTTTTTAAAGATCAAGATGTGTATAACGTAACTATTAATTATGTAATACGCGCAATAATAATAATAATAATAATAATAATAATAATAATAATAATTAGGAATTTGCCTAGCGCCTTATCTTTAGAAGATCTAAGCGATTTAAAACATCTATAATGTTATGACTGCAAAAGACAAACACCATGAAATTAGAAAACATAAAAGGTGCTGAAAATGTTTAAGGTAGGAGACATTATTAGGTCTTTCAGTTTGTTCTTGCAATCGAACAAAGTGAGTTTTAAGAGCACTCTTGAAAGGGATCAGTGTGTCTTTGTGTCTACTTTCAATTGGCAATTCTTTGCAGGGCCCTGGTATACAAAAGAATGTGGTCCATATAAAATCGTTTTCATAGTGGGAATAATGAGAATACGATTGTCATAAGAGGACCGTAAGTATTTGCTGGTGTATACAAATTGGTGAGGCCAGATAGGTATGTTGGACTGGAGTCCGTCAGTGAAACGTAGCACAGGGAGCACATTTTGTGTTCGATTCTGGATCGAATGGATAGTCAGTGATGAGTACAACACATCGGGGAGGTGTGCTCTAATCGTGTTACTCTACAGATGATCCGAGCAGCTGTGTTTTGAACTTTTTGAAGTTTCTGGAGTAGATATTCAAATAAACCAGAGAGAAATGAATTATAGAAGTCCAGTCTTCAAAATACTAATGAATTCACAAGTGTTTTAGTGGCATCAACTGAAAGATATTTGCGAATGGAGCTGATGCGTCTTAGCTCAAGATATGTAGCCCTTGTATATGCTCATGACATGTTGGTGCAATATGAGAGTACTTTCTAGAGTAACATCTAGGATTCGTACTCACCGTGTAAATTTAATGTTTGTGTTGCTGCCATTTATTATTTGAGCAAAAGGATGTGAATGGGAAAGTATTTGTGTTCTGATCAGAATGGCCTCAGTTTTATCATCATTCATCTGCAGCTTATTACATGTCATCCATAATTTTACAATAGAAATGCACCTGTCTACTCCATGGATGGTAACATCAACTTCAGTTGCATGGCTAGATTTGTATATTTGGGTGTCAACAACGTACAATTGGTGAGGCACTGGATGTTGATCTATGACACTTGAGAGCGGCATAGTGTATGGAATTAACATAACAGGTCCAAAAACACACCCTCTCTGGGACACCTCAACATAGATCAACTGGGCTTGAATGTATTCCATTTGCAAATATAATTTGTGTCCCGTTGACTAAGTAGTATTTAAAACACAGTAAGGCTGTATTGTGAATGCCAAATATATGCTGGATACGGTGACGTAATATATCATGGTCTATTGTGTCAAATGCTGCAGACAAATCGAGGAGGGTGAGTACTGCAAGCTTTCCTCTATCCAAAGCAGAGAGAATGTCATTAACTAATGTCAGAAGAGTAGTTTCAGTACGGTCGCAAGGGCGACTAAATCGACCGTTTGAATTCAGATGAAATACAAGTTGGGATAGAACAACGTTTTCTAAGATTTTTTTTATATGAACGAGAGATTAAAAACTGGGCGGTAGTTCTTTAAATCGTTATGGTCGAGTGTTGGCTTCTTTAGTAGAGGCTTTAGAATGTCAGTTTTGAAGTCCACGCATGAGAGAGAGGTTTTAATATCCTCAGTTAGTGAAGACAATATTGGATCTAAGCACTCGAGCAGCAATTACGTTGGACTTGAATCAAGTTTACATGACTTTGGTATACACTTCATCATGATTGTCTGTACTAAATCCATACAGACAGGTTCAAATGCTGCTAACGGTTGTCGCTGACATTTTGTATCACAACTGTATCGCAACGACGTGTCAATTGAAACTCTGTTGTTGAGCTTATTTCTAATGGTTTATACCTTGTCACTGAAGAAATTTGCAAACAGGTCCGAAAGGCCTACTGGAGTGAAAGTAGTTGAAAGTGGTATGCATTTGTTCCTTGATATTAGTTTGTTAGTATTCGCGAAGAACTATTTGCAGCTGAAACTTATCGTGATCTTATTACCATAGTGGGATAAGTTGGCTGAATGGAGTATGTTTGTGTCGTTCTTCTTAGCGGCTTGATATATTTGTTTATGTATAGTGAGTCTGGTGGAAAGCCAAAGCCTCTTAGCTTTTCGGCGGTCTTTTGTAGCAGTGGTGGCTGGGGCATGTTTTTCAACAATGAACGCATACAGTTTTCGAATTGTTCTGCTGTAGAAGATGAAGCGGTTGTTTGGTTTGCTAGGATGTCATGCATTAGTTTGATTATATTTATCATACGGAGTTTCTCTTAGTAGCAAATAAAGGTAGAGGGTTAGGGACTGATACATCCAAAGAGCATATGATGCAGAGGTGATCTGATACAAGTTCGTGGGATACAAAAGTGGACCGTAGAATATTATAATCAGGTCTATAAAGACTCCATGTCTAAAATATGACCATGTTTATTGATGAATTGGTTAACAAACTGTCTAAAGTTGAAAACATGAATGGAATCTAGGAGTTTTGATGTGTATGGGTTTCTATGAATAGATCAACTTTACACCTCGATTCCCCAGCGTACTTCTAGAAGAACAAACTAGTTTAAACAGCATCAACCAATTTTTATATATGAAAATAAATGATCGTAGCAATATATCACTGGCATGACCCGCTATGTTACTGTATAAAAGATCTACGACGATTGGCTAGCGAATATTGGGCTATGTATTCTGTCGCAGTTAAAAGGCTAATGAAATAAAACTTCGATCTAAATAAAAGTAAATGGTTTGATGATTAAATATTTTGATATGATCTCCCAAAAATGGAATCATAAGTAATAATTGATCAGGGTTAGGTTTTACTGATGTGTAAGATTTTACCTCATCAGTCACAAAATTAGCAAAAAGTCCTTCTGACTCTATTTACTTTGGGGATAATAAGATAAACTTTACACATCGATAAACCTTGATCATATAGTTATATAGTATGTTCCTCTTAATTTTTCACTTTGTTGTTGTTGTTGTTGTTGTTGTTGTTGTTGTAGAGTTTAACGCCATTTTTGCAGCACACGATCAGCTATACATGGCGGCCAGTATTATTGTTGGAGGAAGAACCCGGGAACACCTCCCCATGAAAGAACCACTGACCCACGAGAAGCTACTGGCAAGAATTCTCACATAACTACATTAGCCGAATCTTAGACTCGAACCAACGCAGACAGAGATGAGATGTCAGTGATTTGTAAATGAGAGCGCTTTGCTCGGCCACTCGGGGCCCCACACTTTGTATTTTAGGAACAAATATTTATTGATTTTACTAAACCGGTTGGTTTCGTTTAATTATGTTACTTAGTTTAACACCATAGAGTTAAGTAATTAAGTAATTATTTTTTTCCCTGTTCAGTACTTTATAAACGTATGGCAATGTTTTCACTGATTAGATCTATGACCGACTATTTTCTCATTTTGAGGAAAAATTTCAATTATGCTGTAGTATCAATGAAGCTCCATACCTATATATCTCGTCATAGTTTGGACGAATAAAGAATAGCAAAAAAAAAAAGAAAAAAGAGCATGACGGTGACACGAAAGTTAGCAGCATTACCGGCTACACAATACAATCCTTTGACACAATATAAAGTCTCGCGGTCCACAAACATAATAAGCATGTTGAATCGCACTTAAAAATATTTCTAGGGTCCTAGGTCACAATAACAACATTCAGCCTCATAAACTATGCTTGAATAACCGCATCGATTTAAAGTTTTAAAACAAGCTGTTAATGTTCCAGTTTATCACTGCGCTAATAAAATTGAATTGTATTACATACAAATTGGAAAGACAGACAAAATTTGGAGTTGAGTTGTACTGAATTTTATATGTTTTACTTGGAGTATGGAAAATGTCGTTTGTTTCCATCAAAGTCAATTTTGTAAAACATTGAATGGAGTCACCACCCAATATTTTTCATGCAGTTCAATGAATCTTTGACGTGCAGTTTGTCTTACGTTTGGAATATTGCATAAGAAGACATGTCACAGAATAAGACAAGAAATAACTCGGTTACGCCTTGGAACGATTTGACCATTTTTGGTTGTATATGTGTACAACGTTACCTAGTGTGAATTTTTTCTCTTCTTCTAGTTCAGCAATTGAACTAGCATGTATCACGTCGTAGGTCGCATGCGGCAAAACACAACTAAAAGCACGTTATACATGGGTATTTCACCCTTACTAATACTCACACTCCTGTGGATTTATGGCAAGTCTTTTTTTTTAAAAAAAAATGACACACTGGCCTTTGGACTTTGTTAAAGAGTAAACATTTTGCATTTTTGTTTTCCAGCTATTGGGGTAAATGTTACATTTGTATTTTATTTGATATATGAAGCACATTTAGATTTTAATGTTGTATCGTGAAATGATGTCTTTAACTACATGTACTATGCAGACTTGAAACATTGTGAACTTTTGAATTGTTACAAGTTGCTATTAAGAGTTTAATTTAGTAGCATGTATCTATAAATTTTAGTTCTGTACCTGTTATTATGTCCAGTTTGCTTTCATTGTCTATAGCTGTCTGTATGTGTGTCGATAAGTATGTCTGTGCGCATGGTAGATCCGTGAAAAGTCTGTACGGCCAATACAAGTGTTAACCCATTTCAGGAGAACTGCAGTCTGTACGTATGTGTGTGCGGGTATGTCATATCCGTCCGTCTGTGCCTCTATATGGATATGGAATATGTGACCATCAAAGCCATACAAATACAAAACCGCTAATTTGTAAATTTGTGAGTACGGTGATCCACGAAGGGTATCAGCGGCCAATAATGAGCCAGTCCAAGAATTCGGGATAACTGTGGTTTTTCAGTGGACACATTTGCAAGTGTTTATAAATATTTATGGATCCTACGATTGTACAAATGACCCGAGTAATATGTTTATCCCAACTGATTGTTTTTTCAATTGACTACAAATGGAGTCATTTTGATTGCACAGTATTTAAATCTTGCAATGATTCCATGAGATTAATTTAATCTCGCTTTCATTTACGAAATTACATGAGATTGGATTTTAACTCGCATTATGTGAGATTATATTAATCTTACCGTCATGCATTTGAATATATGAACCATTTTTTGTTTACCTGTATGTGAAGGTCTAGATAGAGTAAATGATAATATTATATACATCGACGATGAAACCCAATAATAATATTATTATAATATCACGTTTAGAGCGTGAAAGATCACTGTTTGTGTAGATATATTATTATTATTATTATTATTATTATTATTATTATTATTATTATTAATCCATTGCATAAATTTCCATCTTCTATCACATTGTTTTGTTCTTTTATCCAAACATCCATTCAGATTTATTATGTTACAATTTGTGTCAGCAGTGGGATGTTTGGGATATTTTATCATACGAGGGTCCGACGTCATGATCGTAACCTAAAAACCGTTGATATCCCGATCCAACATCCAGTCCAGTCGGCTCCTAAAGACCAATATACGACGATAGTTTCTGCATGCATATCGCGAATTTCAATTGCTATAACAAAGCGCGAAATGTACGCGAGCATTCCGCAGTCACATTAGGGACCAGCCATGTATTGTTCTAGGGGAGTGGCCTGACGCGTATTATATTTTAAATTTTATCTGTAAATAGCTGAAAACAATATTTTCCTATCATTTATAATAATAGCGCCATATTAAATCGATATGTTTTGGGTAATGCAATTATTCCAGAGATAAAAAGAAAATGAAATATCTTATATCAGTACCTTAGTTGATGCACTGTTGATGCACACTATATATATAATAGGCAGGGAAAGATGTATTGAACTAACGAGACAATATTTAGTGGACTCCAGAAAATATATTTTAAAAAAATCAAACAGAAAAAAGCAAAATTTCTTTAGATGAGTATTGTCTTAAAAAGAAATACGTCACACATTAAAATACGCTTGTAAATAACTAAAATACTTCTCCCTAATTTTGGGGGCCATGTATCTTTTTATACGTGATACGTGTCAAACAAGCAACTGAAGGATCGTACATTTATTTATTTTGTATTTGTAATGTTCAGAATTTGTGACAAATACAACTGTTTTGTATATAAAAAAGGCAAATACTGTTTAAAATACATTGTCATGACAAATGAAAAGACGCTATTAATGTCATTAAATGCATTGCAAGATTACTCGGGAATTTCCATGAAGACGGAAACTGCCAAAGTAAAAGTACATTGAAAAATTTCCGTGGTGCGTAAAACCGGAAACAAATACCGTGATAAACCGGTTCACTGGTATTGCCGCGCACATTTATCATTATTAGTTTATTTTTTATTTTATTTTATTAATATAATATCTGAATATGATTAAGGTAAAAAAGAACGACCACAATATCTACTTCTTACAAATGTTTTCTTCCCAATTTAATTTTCAATTTAATATCGCTGAGGAAGAAAATAAACCATTCTTGTGAACTGCATGCACTACCAACACGAAGCAACATATTGCACTTTTTTTTATCTCTTGTAGAATATACAATTTTAAATTGTCTGCAGGAAACTGCAAAATGTCCTATTCAAACCGAAACGTTAGTCACATGCTTTATGTATCAAGTTTTGTATTAGCATTTTAAAACCAATTTTTATATTTTATAAAACTAAATATTTTTATCCAACGCAAACAACATTCAAATCTACGCTGAAATTTACGTTACTCTATTCATATTTATTTTATATTCCTTACTTGAACTTAAAAGATTTTTATTATTGATGCGTAATCTTTATCATGGATATGTATTTAAAAGTAAGTTGCCATGTATCGTCTGACCCTAAATGGGGTCATTTTCAAGGGAATGAGTACATGTCTTCCCGAGAATATACGGCTCCTCAAAATATGGTCCCATCGGTTGCTCCTGGTACGGATCTTAAATTTCAAATTAGATATTTACATGGTATTGTTATACTTACCAAATACTGTAAGTGAAATATAAATCCAAATGAACAGATCCATGACTTAACTTGTTGACGGTCATATGCATACAAGAGAGGAGGAAAAATCCTGTTGTACAAATAATCTACATAAAGCGAAACTGGTCATGTTACAGGTAGTTAAATTGCATCTATCTCTATTAGTTACATGTCTTCTGACCAATCGTCGTAAAATAAATACAGCTTTAAAAATATATGACAACTAAACACGGAAGTTATAACCAGTTTTTATCTTTCTTGAAAGCACGTTTATCTACAGAAACTATATTCAGAAAAACTTGAGTCCTTCATTGTATCACATTCAATATGTTGTTCTTGTGCAAAGTAAAATAGTGTCGTTGTTAAAATAGACACTATGTATTGACGATTTTGCTGTCAAACTGTATTCAGATTAAAAACATTTTTATCTGAAGATTTACTTAAATAAAAACTACATAGCTCCGTTAAAATACATGTAGTTCTTCAGCGAAATATCTCTAAATATTCGTGTTAGTGATAGAGTTAGTTGTTTTTAAGGATACTTTTAGTCTGTATCATAACTATATCCTGTCAAAGAAATGTTACATAACTATATCCTGTCAAGGAAATGTTACATAACTATATCCTGTCAAGGAAATGTTACATAACTATATCCTGTTAAGGAAATGTTACATGACTATATCCTGTCAAGGAAATGTTACATAACTATATCCTGTCAAGGAAATGTTACATAACTATATCCTGTTAAGGAAATGTTACATTACTATATCCTGTCAAGGACATAACCACCCAGGCTGGTCTAGGCTGTTTAACCCTAGGATCATGACCCCACTACTCTAAATAAGGAACTGGCGCAGATCACGAGATGGAACGCGATTTCAACATTAGTCGGTGCGTTAGGACTGGGATGATTGAATACTCTTCGCGTAAATTTCTATGCAAATGCATTGTGTGGGATTATCTGGTAAATTTCTATGCAAATGCATTGTGTGGGATTATCTGGTAAATTTCTATGCAAATGCATTGTGTGGGATTATCTGGTAAATTTCTATGCAAATGCATTGTGTGGGATTATCTGGTAAATTTCTATGCAAATGCATTGTGTGGGATTATCTGGTAAATTTCTATGCAAATGCATTGTGTAGGCCTCTCACCGTCACTGAGATGTCAGCAGTAGTAGTTACCACTAACAAAGCATTAGCAGGAGAATGCGCTGCCCATGGAAAGAGAGTAAGATAGTTAATGTGGATGATGTCAAGGTTTTAACATGTTTTGCTATTCACTAAACAAAATACAATGGGCATACTAAATGATTGCTAATTCAAGCAAACCTTAAATCCCTTCTCATGGTTCAACTGTGTTAGCGTTTTTAAGTATATTATCCATACTCATGGTAAAACATCAAAACAAGGATACCCTCCCCCTCTTCCTTCTCCTTGCTGACTTTCTTCAACTTCCTTTTTAGACATTTATTACATGTTTCTTTACTGGTGTACTATTTTCTCCCATCTTTACTTTTTGTTGACGTTCAGGACTTTCTGGAGCCCTATGTTCTTTTTATTGAGAAATGTATCAAGTATCTTGCATTTTATCCTGAGTGGATTAGTACGTAATCTTGTTGGAGGTTGTGTGCGTTCGAATAACTTTGTAAATCACTAATGACATAGATCTTGACTCTTCTATATTCACAAAACTGAAAGCTGTATGAATATCTTCTCACACGTTGAGAAGGTCTCTCTATACATAGTGTGTGTTGTGTGCGTATGTGCGTATGTATATATATACAGCAACATCTACAACTATTAACTGCGTCATGCATTATTAATAATAAAAATTAAATGACACATTTAAAGAGTAATTTGTTCCATCTACTAATAATGAGAATTTACATAAATGTCATAGTTCCAAAGATATTTCAAAATACAGTTCTTACTATTAGATATTCTTGTCATCATTAAGAATACATACTTCCTCATTATTTCATCAAAACTGAATACATTATAGTTAACAAACATGTTGGAGGCACTGTTCCACCTTGGAATACCTAATAGAAAACGAAGACTATTATTATGACCAATAACTAGTTTTCTTTTCATACACTTACTAACGGTTGTCCACAGAGGAGCGCAATACATGGTGCAGCAATAAGATTTGAATAATCTAATTTTGATATGCAATGAACAATTCTTGAATTTACGCACACGCATGTTTGTTCGAGTACAACGAGGTCGGTAATGTCTCATCATATCTTCATTATCCGACCGATTGGACTTCAAAATATGACCCAAATACGTATAAGTGTTCACATAGATAGAATGATCTTACGATATATATATATATATATATATATATATATATATATATATATATATATATTGAATAACAAGGGGGACAGAATTACCCCCTGCCTCACCCCATTGGTTACATTGAAAGCGCTGGATATTACACTTCCCCATCGCACACAATACAACTGTTTCCCATACATTTAACTAAAGTATGAACTATGTAGACAGGAATTTTAATATCAATCAACTTTTTAAAGAGTGTCCAGTGACTAACCCTATCAAATGCCTTGCTAGCGTCTAAAAAACATCCAAACACTCGGCTGCCATGTTTTACATAATAGCTGACAGCTTCCTTAAAAGCATATATGCATAAATCTGTTGAATGCTGCTTTTTAAAGCCAAACTGATTATCAGAGATTGTAACTTCACATCTATGCAGAATGATGCATTCAACTATTTTTTGAAATAATAGTCGCAAGAGCTATAGGTCTGTAGTTATTTTTGTCCGCTATGTTACCAATTTTGCTTTTTAGTAGCGATATAATGGTAACTTTTGTGGAAATCATCTGGTACAAAGTTATGCACAAATATACAGTTAAATAAAATCATCAATAACACATGAAGTCGAAGTATCTGAAAAATTTTAAATGTTCCACATATAAAAAATCTAAACCTGGACATTTACCACCTTTTTGTCTTGCTATAGCACGTTGGATATCAGATAATGTGATTACTTTAATAAGGTGCATAAGGTGCATTCAATGCCGAAAGTACATACTTCTTATTCGATTCATTTTTTACACTATTGAGTAAGTCTTCAAAATGATTTCTCCACATGTTGCATATATTATTCTGACCATGGTTCCCATCAATACAAATTGGTAATTTATTGGAAGTTGGTATTTTGTTCAACATGCTTCCAGAATTCACGTTGGTCGACATTTTCAAATTTTTGTGCTAGCGAGTCTGCTCTGTGTGTTACTTCCTCCTTCTTACATAATCTAAGAGCATACTTAACTTGTGCTCTTGTTTGACGCATTTGATTACTAAGATGGCCGTGACGAGGTTTACCGTTATCACGCCAGAGAAGGTAAGCATTTCGTGCAAAATCATGTAATTTTTTTGACAGTCATTCCAGCCTTGTATAATCCGGTGACTACGTTTGAATTTACTAGTCAAGCTATTACCGGAGTTCGACAAAGTTTTTACTATATCAGTGTATAATTCATTTATCTGGTTCATATGCACCTGGTTAGTGCAGCCGTGGTCATTACAGAATGTGGGATCTCAGTATTGTTTAATAAGAATGCAGAAGTCTGAGTATAATTGAGTTTTTCGTCAGCAGTAAGGTCTGACCAATAATTGTTGTATTTCAAGTTTTAGAGTTCATTGGGGCATGAATCAAATTTGGGAAGCAATTCAGTCTTGATAGTCATTAAAGTAGGACGATGGTCGGACCCTACTATACGAATGTAGTTTTTTAATTCCTTTAAATGTATCTTGTGTAGCTAATAAAGGGTTAATATTCATGACATTCTCTTAAGTAACGATGTTATGATTTTCTAACAAGGAAGTTAATGTTGTTGATAGTCTCCCCTCAGGCCAATAAGCCATAAATAGATATATTGTATTCAAGTCACTTACGGATTGTCTCCCCTAAGTCAAAGCACGCTATAAAAAGACATTAATCATGTCAAAATGTGAACATTCCTAGGACCAGATGAAACGTGAATCAGCAGAAGGCTCATAACATTGCAGACACTTATATGTAAAAGAAGCGCCCAGGCTCTTTAGAGTTATTAAAGTGATGGGTAGCGGTAGAGCAGCGTCTATTTTAAAGTAAGAAAAAGAATGAAAGGCCAAAATGAAATTCGTAGGGGCTAATCAAAATCCCATCATTGCATCCAGCAAAGTATGTTTTGACAGTGGATGTTTTTAACACACACACACACACACACACACACACACACACACTGAGATAGGTCCATGAATTATTTTTGTGTGTACTCACTACAACGTAAGAGGTATGTTGTAAACTGTTGTATATATGTCAAATTGTGTTTTGTATATAATCAGTTGTGTTTAGAGGTCAAATCGCGTGTTTTCATGTAAATTGTTGCATCTCAATGTCAAACCAAGCGTATTTTAAGAAAGGTAGGACATATCGGTTGAAAATCGTATGCTAAGTTTCATCTGCATTATGAAGATCAAATAGTCTAAAGCTATTGTTGTAGGATAAATCTTGTTAAATATATTTTTATGTGATGAAATATAACACTATATTAGTAGTAGTACTACTAGTCATGGGCACCCGAAAATAGGGAATGGGGAGGGGGCTAACTACTAAATGTTTGACACACACACACACACACACACACACACACACCTGAAAATAATTCTGCAGGCGTTCCTGATACTAGTAGTTCGTGCAGTAAGACTCCTAATACTACCACTAGTATTAGTAGTGCAGATTTGGTGGTGGTGGTAAAGGTGGTTGTGATAACGGTAAAATGACTGTTCACTGTGCATAAAACAAATCTCGATTTAATTTCTGAACTATATGCCATGTTGAAGCAGCTGTTTCCAACGAAGTTAATATGATGTTGAGCCAGGTGAGCTAACTTTGTAACGAAAGAGAAAAATGGTGGATGGTTGTATGGTTCGGCATCTTTTGTTAGATAGTAGATGGTCACATTGTAGTGACCCAGATTTTTGGAAATTATTTATAAAATGGGAAAGGTCTTGAATAACTTTCTTCTGGTAGTTTTTCTAATCAAAATGTTAAAGCATTTAGCATACACCTTGGTGAGCCAGGTGTTTCATTTTTCATATAGTTATATGCGAAATAACATTTAACTAATGCAACAATCATTCAGATGAAAGAAATAATGTTCCTTCCAATAATCGTACACAAAAATGGTACTCGTCCTTTGATTCGATAGGTCATGTATATACAAACATGGTACTCGTCCTTTGATTTGATAGGTCATGTATACACAAAAATGGTACTCGTCCTTAGATTCGATAGATCATGTATACACAAAAATTGTTATTCGTCCTTTGATTCGACAGGTCATGTATACACAAAAATGGTACTCGTCCTTTGATTCGATAGGTCATGTATACACAAAAATGGTATTCGTCCTTAGATTCGATAGATCATGTATACACAAAAATTGTTACTCGTCCTTTGATTCGTTAGGTCATGTATACACATATTTCCCCATCTTGAATAATGTAGAGCCACACAAAATTTACATTATAACTTATTAATGATCTCATCGTATATACGATATTCTAAAGTTCTTATTAATTTCTTTTTCAGTTGGGAGAAAACAAAACCATTTAGTGATTCAACTCATACTTTGAAGAGGTACTGCACACACCCAGCGACCTGTGAACTTTGACATTATTTATTTATTTTAAAAATATCGTTTTCGGCTACTTAAAATTGAAATAAATTTGAGTCGTGTTGGGAATAAATGCGCATTGCAGCAACCTTTCCCTATTGATGGTCTGGAATGTCTGGATTTTGTTGATTGTATTCAATTATGCTTTTCTGCTTGTTATGAACTAGACATATTAGCTGTGTTAAACAGAAACAAGATAACGTTTGTAATTCGGCTGCTGAATAATTTTCTCATTTACAACAAACTGCACAGTCGGGTCATAGTTGTGTTGCATGTTCCCACACCACTGAACCCTGGTGATGTCATCGTGTAGGAACGTTCCCATCCCACTCAATCCTGGTGATGTCATTGTGTAGGAACGTTCCCATCCCACTCAACCCTGGTGATGTCATTGTGTAGGAACGTTCCTACCCCCACTCAACCTTGATCATGTCATTGTGTTGGAAAGTACCTACCCCACTCAGCTTTGGTGATATCATTGTTAAGGAATGTTCCCATCCCACTCAACTCTTGTGATGTCATTGTAAAGGAATGTTCCCATCCCATTCAACCCTGGCAATGTGATCGTGTAGAAACGTCCTTATTCCACTCAAACCTGGTGATGTCATTGTGTAGACAAGTTTCCATCCCACTCAACCCTAGTAATATCATTGTGTAAGATGACTATTTGCAGCTAATGCAAAGTGAATTAGTAATACGAAGGATAATGTGCTCCTCTTCATGGTTATATTATGAACATGTTGATATTATGAAGTAAATTGAGGGCTGCTGATAAAAAGTCCTAAATGGAAAAGCTTAAAATCTTTCTCCCGTTTATGTTTTGTGAGACAGTTTATAAATCAATACAAACTTTATTTTCTATTCATAAACTGGCTCATTTGAATGCATCAATGCGTGTGATATATGGATATAAAAGTTACCTGACTTGGTTTTGCAATTTCAATCACAACCCGAATACTAATCAGAACATTTTAATCAAAGTCCAGTGAATCATGAAAAATCGATTAATCTGAGAAAAAGGGATATCTTTTCTTTTCATTCATGGATTATACACTACTTTCTAATCTTTCCCGTAATATTTCGATTATTGGCTACGGCTTAAATGGATATATATATATATATATATATATATATATATATATATATATATATATATATATATATATATATATATATATATATGGACTTTGATGGATTTTTCTGATTAGTATTCGGGATGTGATATACATTTTTAAAAAGCATAAAACTAGCACACATTGAAGTAAAAAAAGAAATATTCAATCGTGTTGACAATATTAAAACTATTCACCGTTTAAAACGACATTGTGGATATATATTATCAAACATTCAATGGTGTCGCTATGAAAATGTGGATGTTACTTTACGGGTTTTGCTCAAGTTTACGACATTCTTAATGATCCTACTATTTGATAAATGGGAAGACTATATTCATGTTCTTAAAAATAAGTTTCACACATTTTCAACATGTGCTTTTGGGCTAAAATGTAACCATAATTATACCATACTGATTAGGAGGTAGACTCTTCAGTTAATATTTTTTTCTAAAACCACCATTTTGTTTAACAATGATAGTCTTCTCATACAATTCATCCTTTATATATCTTCATGCAGCCTTTCTTGTATTCATGCATGTATGTATTAATAAATATCAATGAATGTGTGAGATGGTTGGATGGGAGGTTGCAGATTCGCATATTCGCATGTATAAAAATGTACACGTATACGATTATGACTATGTACATTAAAAAGGAAAAGGAAATATCGAAGTAAACGACCAATGAAAATATACTAGCAGTATAACCTACTTATTCGAGGTAATCATGTAATCAACCTTCTCTCGTGAAAGGTGTAAAATAATATATAAAATGACCCAAAGGAGACGTACATCACAGCGGATCTTTTTGTAAAGTTTTATCGTATACTCAATAAATAGAAAGTGAGATGTCATGAAATTGTGCATGCAATGGCACACTTTTTAATATTAAAGCTACTGTAGAAACGTATATGTAATGTGAACATGATTTTATTACCGGCTAAGATGTTTAAACATTTACTATCGCGTTCTCCATACAAATATTTACCTTTTGTAACACAATACAGTACGTTAAAAAAGCTGGCATATGTATACAATTGATTTTATACATAAATAGTGAAATGGCGTTATTGAAAGCAGATAATGGATCACAAGAAATATGAATTTTGAAAGAGAATAATCTGGACCTTATTTCATAGATAATTATTGTGGATAAAGTTCATCGTCAAATTGTTTTTTTTTTTTTACATCAATCGTCTTTGCATCTTTTCTTTGGTATCGGTCCCTTTATCCAAAATGATATAACAAAGCTGATGTTTATGTACAATTATTTACATATAAAATATATGAATATATGAAACTTATTTCTCATTGTCACTTCTAAACTACTTGTATTTATTGCAAGACAACTTCCATGGTCTGTTATGCATTTAATACATCCTTGCCGTCTCTCAAAGTTCGCTTTTTGTGCTCTAGAAACACGTTTGCATAGTTACAATCACTGCCCTTCTCCATTCCATTCTTTCTGTTCAAACCGTTAAACCTTGCTGATCTGCATGACCTCCATGTTATTCCTCAGTATTTGCTTTTTTATGTTTTAGATGTACTTTTGCATAGTTGTAATTTTCACTGTCCTTCTCGATACGAATTGTCATCTCCAAGCTGTTATCGGATCTGCTTTGCTTTCCATTAAAATCAACATGAGAAGATGAATCTCGATCCAAAACGGTTTCCCTCGGACGATAGCTACCGATGCTTCCTTGAGTATCATTTGTTGACTGGATAGTTGTATATGAATAATTGTCATTGATGGTTGGCTCCGACATTCCAATAGGATTTGTAATGGATACCGATGGTTTTGATTCAAATTCAATGTGCGAATAGCCGTCAGTTTGTCTGGATTCTCTAATCGTATCCACGTGTACACTCAGTTGTTCACCAGTACCAGTTTTATCAAAACTAATATGCGAATAACCATTTGGTCTGAAACGTTTTGATGAAAATGTTTCAGGAGGTAGGTGTGAATAGGTGGAATCAAACATCGGAAAGTCAACACTTGCCATCATCATGTCATAATTATCGATTCGTTTTGGTGGCATTTTGTCGAAAGTAATGTGGTCATATCCTTGTACCGTTGCTTTTGCCGTATCGATGTTTGGGAAAAGATTCAGTTCTCTGCTTTGAGGTGCTCTCATTTCTTCACAACTATGAACACAGTCTGCATTATCAAGCTCAAAAGGAGTATCATTGTTCCCCAAACTGATCGATCTGGAAACGTTTGTTCTTAACATTTGATTCTTATTTCTGCGCCTCCTGGAATTTAATAAAGACTAATTTAATTTGCAAACATTTTCACTGCTGTTTTTGGTACTTCTTTTCAAATTTAAGAGTCTAACCGTATATATTACTCACATGCACTTGATTCTGGAAAAATTCGTGTCGACCCTCACCATATAACACAACTAACTCTTTGCTAGTCAGAATCTGACCCCTCGATGACTCCGATATAATTTTCTGTTATCTGCGCATTCAGTCACTCATAACGTAAACCACTTTTTCTATTACCATTTACGTTACCGTACTGTTTCTGATGGGTCAATTTTACGAAACGTTTATCCATTCCTTCATGTATTCCACACACCGATAATTATTCCTTGGCTCAATCGCGATTGTTTCGGTGATTGTTTATTTTATTTAATGAGCCTTTTCAAACTTCGCTTTTAATCGATACATCTCGGCTTAACCCGGCAAATATGTAATCGGAATATCCACGGAATTTTTTGTCGAGTCGTACACTTTATTGGTGCTAAACGAATTGTCATTTTTATCTCCCAAAAAAAATATTTTAAATTCCCTTGGTTTTTTTCTTATACTTTATTGGTGCTAAATGGATTATCACCTCTATCTCAAGGATAAAATATTTTCAATTTTCCTCCTGTCGTGAAATATTTTATTTGGAATGTTTCTTATTTTATGTAAATGTATAAAGCTCATGATCTCTACGATACGCGTACAAAATAGTGCATTCTTATTTTTAAAGCCGTGATTTGACAACTGTACTTGTCAGATAATGCTTGTAAAACAGTCTGCATCTTCAAAAGAGGAAAATGAACAGAATGCTTCTCATTCAGCTGCCTGGCGAAACGTTTAAGTCCCATTTGAAAGGATTTTACTTCCACGTACATTTCATGAGCAAATACACCTTTTCCTTGAAGTTTTAGTATTCAGCTCATTCAATTTTTGGATTATGTCCACAGCAAATACAAAATCACAAATTCACTCTGCATTTGTTTTTAAACGTGACACAAGAGATATCTTTCATAGAGAGAAAAAACATAAGAATCGCTGCTTTGAGCTACCACATCCTCTTTAGTACTTTTCCCATTCTTAACCAGTGGACATTTGTGTGGTACAGCACATCAGTGAAATCAGCTTCCATATCTTCCAACAGGATTCAGAGCTGCCTGTCTGTACACATGACTGGATCCACAACATGCTTAAGATTTAAAAAAAAAAGACTTACAGAGGCTTTCTTGATACATGATGCAGTGAAAGGACCGTACCCTGTGCAGTGAGAAATCTTCTTTAATTTTATCATTCATTACCTTCACAAGGCCGGAATGTTTACCTGTAAGTGAAGGAGCCCCATAAGTTGTAATACCTGCCAGTTTATCTAAGCTTAATCCAGATCTGATTAAACTGTTAATGACACTGTTATAGAATTGTTTTACCCAGTACAAGTGTCTTTGAGAGACTTCATAGATACCAATTCATCTGTAATGTCAAAGTTTTCATCAATTCAACGATATAAATAAAGCAACTGTGCAGTATCCTGAAGATCAGTACTCTCATTCAAAGCAATAGAAAGCCACTGAAAACTATCACTGGACTTTAACAGTTGTTCTTGAAGATTCACTGCAACTGCGTCTATTCGACGAAAAATAGTTCTTTGCGCAATGATATGGCTTCTACTTTAGACTTGGCTTCAGGACACACAACACTGACAGCATCAATCATACAATGTTTAATAAATTCTGCTTCCGAAAATGGTTTGTTTTGCTTTGCGATTTTGTTAGCCAACGCGAAACTTGCCTATTAAAAAAATGGTGGTCTAAACCAGTGATCATATGACCCCTCGTGGCCGGCATCACTATAATTCAACTTTCATTCATTGTAAAGATGAAGTTTTCATAAACACAGTTTGCGGTTTCAACTTTGTTAGCAGATCAGTTTCTTGAAAATGGCAATAATGTCTTGACAAATCAAACACACAGCTTTAACTCCAACATCAATAAAGAAATACTTGTCAGTCCACTCTTTGTTAAACGCACGACATTCATCTTCAATTTTTCGCTTTCTAGATATCCCGGAACAACTCATTTTGGGTAAACTTTGGCAGATAATAAAAGCAATTTTAATGTATAGCTCGATATGGATCCCGGTAAATTCTTCACTTCAACAATTTCGCGTTAACTGCGAGTCACTCGTCTGTCATGGCGGGTGCATACACTGTTGAAAAAATCTTTTTGGGTTCCGATGGCACACAGTCAAGACACGCTGACGACGCACTCAGCCAGTCTCGAGCGTGTGAACAGTGAAAGACAACGCATGCGCGCACCTCGATGGACCACCCTCATAGATATATGAATAGATTGTGAAACAAGCTAAACAAAGTTCTATTGAAATTTATATGGCTTTCCCCACTGGGTGGGTATTTGGCATCGCGTGGTTACATTACTCTCAAAATTAGAAAGAAATTTAACCCTTGAGAAAATTAAATAGCGTGAACATAGGACTTGTTTCTAAGCCGCATGAAAACCCTTGAGGCCGCATGAAGGGCAGCATGCGGCCCCCAAGGGTCGTAGTTTGCCCACCCCTGTAAAGTAAATGATCAGATTAGTTGAGATAATGTACGTAATTTTATTTTCCAATGAGCATTAAAGAAAATAATACTTAAATTTTAATATGGATGGTTCTTATTTTTGCTATTCATTGTTTGCATACGTAATGCCAAATAATCACATTCACTCCGAAGCAGACTGGTAAGTGAGGGTTGGAATTATTATCGGTGTATGGAATGCACAAAGCAACGGAAAAGCTTTTCGCAAAATTGGCTATTCAGAATCAGTACGGTTGCATACAATGTACTGGATGAAATATGTGGAGTGTCTTCTTTATAATGGTGTACGTTGTGTGTGACTGAAAGCGCAGATAGTTTCAGAAAAATGGATCGGAATCATTGAGAGGTCAGATTGTGACCGGCGAGAGTTAGTTACCTTATGTTATATGGTGCGTGTACACATTAGTTAACCCAGAATCAAGTGCCTGTGATATTAGTCATTTATATTTCATTGCATAAAATTGAGAAAACAGAGCAGTAAGCCTTTTTAGTTTGTCTGAAAATGGCTTTATATGTGTTATATGAGATATACTAAAAAGAGAAAATATCAAAATGTAGAAATACAAACTTATAATACAAATATTCTGAATACATCAACACAGACATGATTCGTATCCGTTAGCAATTTAAACATTTATACAATAAAATCTTGACAAATAAACATGATGCTGCTACTGCTACATTTTCTGGAATGTTGCCACTTCAACTTCATAAAGAATGGCATCGACTATAGATATACTTGCTGCAAATTGTTATGACAACAAATTAAACTCAGGTCACACAATCAGCAGGATGAGACTCAACGATGGTGGCAGGTTACTAGCAGGAGGAGGAGAAAAGGGGACAGACAGACAGAGACAAATATTTAATCCTAAACGCGAGCATTAGTTATACCTATATACCTACCATACTTATACCCATCAAACAATGTGAAACCGACAGACAATGATATAGACACGGAAGTCGCTAACAGAAAAATAAGAGTTGAGTGACAATTACGTTGTGACACTTACCTTGTGCATAGAACAGTAACTAATATAACCGCTATTAAAATTAATCCCCCTGCCATTGTCAGTACAACGTGCAAAAGTATTGCAGTGTCGTCATTCCCTGAAAAGTAACATTAGCCAATTATTGGAATGGTTTGTTTGTTTGTTTGATTATAATTATAATCGGAGCAATTATAACTACTGGAATTAATCATGACTTATCACTACATATTTGCTTTCTAGCGTGTATTCATGTAAACAAGTATACAACTGCCGTTTTAGCTACGTATGCTATGCTTTTCTACGGTGAACCATTTCTGAGGTTGCATAACAGAAGAATTATGTCCATTATTCTTCCTTAGAAACATATCGGCTCAGTTATTAAATTTCTCGTTTTTTGGTAACATAATTCAGTTTATGAAGCTGACAAACGATTTTAAATTAAGCTTTATTCCGTTCGATAAGATCCCAGAAAAAGGGCAGAATGTGTTAAAAGATAAGATTATGGTAAATATCATTTACTGGGAAAACGCTATGGGCAAAGACTAGTAGAATCGTTTGAACATCTCAATTATGAACAACGTTCTTGAAACGGACTTGAACAGTAAGGTAAAACAATAGTAAGATTGCGATATCGGACTTTGTGACAAATGTTAAATAAGTTGTATGTCAGTGGTATTAGAATAGAGTTAAGAAAGCCGCCACGTTATTTCGAATTTAGTTTCTAAAAGAACAAAGAAAACATAAATGAACGTTGTCAAATGAATTAGACTAGGTTTAGTTCTATATAAACCTTACAACAGTGCAACAGTTCATAAATACTGTTAAAACAGTCCAACTGATGTTGATAATTAACTTGTTAGTTGTGACATGCAAAAGGTACACTAATCTAAGAAACATTAAAGATAAATTGGTTAAACAAATATAATAATATATTCATAGAATTTCATTTATAATTACAAACACTTTTGCAACAATCTCGTTTTCCTAAGTGTGTTTAATGAGAAAACAGTCTTTGCTGACTCGCAACCGATAAAATTAAATTTTGACAATAAAACTACCACAAAATTGATGCGTATCCGGTAAAGCTCTTCTGCAAGTAAAACTACAGCATGTCATTGGTAGACAACATTATCCGTTGACGTGTCGCTGATAACTAATTTTGTGAAAGAAATACTACTACCGAAGTCTTCAGATCCTCAAATACCAGAGTGTTATCCCCAAATTGGAGTATTGTTTTATACTCGTCCATTCCAAGATCAGACGTCTATCGTTACTATTCCAAGTCTTGAAATATGCAACAGAAGGAAGTTTGCTAACCCAGTAATTTAAGTGAATTTCTTCACAAATTTGTGTTCTTGAAGACAAACTGAAACTTTTAAAGATACTTACAGTATTGTGAATTAAATCCCAGATAATCCTAAATATCACTAGTCTTAAATGTTCCAAAATGAATTCTAATAGTTTAAATGTCCTGATGTATCGCAAATAATGTAATCAAGAATGCGTTTGTGTTCTCAATAATCGCAAAATATTGGTTTAGTCCGAAAAGTCAATGAGGACTCTTTAACTGCGATGAATAATATAAATAAATAATTCTTCTTAAATTAAAAATAAACACGATCCCAGAGACAAAGTTTTAAAACAAAACATGAATAAACAATGTGTTTATAAGCCTCTACACGTACAATAACCACTTGACGTACGACGTAATAGAATGTTCTGGAATATCCAAAATTCCAATGGAAAATTCAACTAACTCTGCAACTCAACATCTAGTGTATTACTTAAACCATGACAAAAGCCAGGTAGGCATTACCTCCATTCACATCACTCAACAGCGATTATGACCAAAGTCAGGTACAGAATATAAATTAAATGTACCTACTAATACACACTTGTATAATTCTTCAGCTTTGGTATGGTTCTTGCGTGACTTGTAATTAGTATTTTTTTCGCAAAGATCATACTGTACGCGCAGTATTTTGCAAGCTATACTAGTGCAAGTCTACACGCCGTCTGTGTTGGGGATATGTTGGCGTGTTGTACCAGATTTCACAAATCGGATGAACATATGAGCAATACTTGTTTACCGAAGTATTGTGCGTCACAGACGGTGGCATTTAGTTTAAATTTATATAGAGTAATGGAAGCTTATAAATCTTAGTTAGGAAAATAATTTTAAAGTGTTTTAGTAACGTTTCAGAGTTGCTTGAATTTTAAAATAGTGGTAACGTCAACTTGAATCAAACCGAAGAGCATTTATGAATTATATTCTACCAGCATCTTTCGAGTTGGCAGCCGTAGACGCTTCATCCGTACTTGTTCTCCATTCTTGGGTGATCGTCCGGTTCAAAAGTATAGCAGTCTGTCCGTCCTGTGTAGTTAGTAATTTCGGTAAGGTTTGTTTTACGGATGGTTTCGCTGATCTCTTTGTTATGAACGATGTGTAGTCAGAATCTGTCTCGATGACTGAACAGTTAACTGTTACAAAACTAGAATTCATCGCTAGATGGAAAGAAAACCAAAGGAGTTAACATATAACAAATTATTTGCAAATTTATTGACACCCATACATTTATAATTCTTAAATAACATTGCGATTAGCAACTGTTAAATTCTTTTTGGACAGTTAGAAGCTTCAACAATGTGATCTAATGCATCTTATATAGTCGCTTCACCAATTGTAAAATTGAATCTATCACGTTTTATTTATTAGGAACTTATGGATAGATGTAGGAATAATAATAATAATAATAATAATAATAATAATAATAATAATAATAATAATAACAACAACAACAACAACAACAACAACAAATATTTTGCTGGAATGTACAGCATTTTGAGCGATACAAATTAAGTGCAGCAGCTGCTGCATTTGTCAAACTTAAAATCACATCATTATTTTCTGACGGAAATCGTCCTTTCAACTGATGCAATTGCAATTATGTTGAACAAAACTTGCTTAAGAGAGAATGTAATTTCGAATGCCAACGACTTGCTCACAGCTAATAATCTTGAAAACAACTGAAGGATATGCATACATGTATTAGTCGTTGCCGCCAAAAAAAAAAACGCAACATAGGGAAACAGTCTATCGTCATAGTGCAAAAATTTGACTAAACTTAATAGGATTATTACACAGGTCATACCTGTAGTTGGAGACTACAATCAGTTACAGACCATAGTATAACTTAGCGCCCTGTCGCTGGTGCAGAATGGTTGTATTCGCAATTCGCGCGGAGTATATCAACGCTACTATAATTCTTGAGGAGCATATTTTTGCTTTATTTTGTTGCAACGTTTTGTCTGCGCTCGTTTCGTTTTAATAACCCATTACTAAATGCTTCTTATTAGGTTACAAGAAGACGTCTGTAAACCAAGCACATCAGAATTGGCTAGCTCTCGTACACAAATAGCTCGGAATATCCAGAACACAGTTCCACCTACTAAATTCCGAAGCAAACCAAATGAAACGCAGTAGCCATAAGTATGTCATCTGGCATCATTTTCAACGATACAAGATTAAACTGTTGATTTAAACGTGAGAGTTCTGCTCTCTCTCTCTCTCTCTCTCTCTCTCTCTCTCTCTCTCTCTCTCTCTCTCTCTCTCTCTCTCTCTCTCATTTAGCTTAATAATAATAATAATAATAATAATAATAATAATAATAATAATCTTACCTTTGACTGTGATCCATACCAAACTTGGGATGTCGATTTTACTAGTCAAAAATAGTTTATCCATGGTAACGGTTTTTAAAAAGTATGGATCAATAGTAAACTGACCACTGTTATAAAATGAATGTTTGTCACAATCTCCAATCGGTAAATTAAAAATGTTGAGTATAACAGAGGCGCAGTCGGAGTAAAAAGAAAAGGGTGTTCTTAATCTAATGTCCGTTATAAAGGCTCGGAACTCTCCATTTGGATGGTTGGTCGATACAAAGCACATACAACTTTCAGGACTCGTATCATGTCTTTGACTTTCTTCGCTTCCATCAAAAATTAGTTCTAACTGGTCTGATGTTTTGTCACCGTTGTCACAGATTTTTACAATGTTCAAATCTGAAATAAATAAAACAAGAAGTATGAAATCCCGACGGATTGCCTGCTTCATCTTAGTAATATTTAACATATAATAACAGTTTGTAATGGCTTAATGCCATTCTTGAGTAATCATAACCTAAAAACATATCAAGATATAGCAAATAACTTGGGGATAATTTATATTATTAAATTTATCTTTGCTTCTAAAGTACCTGATTATTTCAAACTTCCTTGAATCTGTTAAATAATTTGACTGGGATTACTGTTTTATACAATTCATCATATGACCAGATAATTCATATATCTTTTTGTAGTTCGTGTAAATCTGCTGCGTCAGTTGTGAAAATATACATGTATTCAGGGAATCACACTCGCTGCAAACAAAGCTATATTAAATGCAAGGCGTAATTAATTTATTTGCGAACTCCACAAAGCAGGGAACGTAACATGAGTAGTATATGGGGGATATTTAGGGACAATAGGGAAATAAATTACAGACCCGCTGGGGATGTTTGGGGACAAGGTTTTACAAATCACATTGGGGCTTTATAGGGACAAGAGGAATTAAACATGGGGACTATTAAGAATTCCGTGAGATGCCCTCTATGTTAACGTAATGATGTTAACATATTACTCAACGCAACTTTTCATGGCCACTAATAGGTCTCGAAAAGATTTGCTTTATTTGCCTCAACAAACAAAATAATGTGAACTGTTTGTCCCTTTCTATTACTGTATGTTGTATAGTGTGTGTCATTGTGTGTTTTATCACTCTATGCATATTGGAAGCAGATCTCTACTCCCCACTGAGGTCAACCCAGTGCACACCTGTTCCTACCATTGTTGTAGCATTTTTGCAACATTGTTTCCAATCTTTCAGTACCGTGACGTCACCACACCTGTTCCATTCTTATTGTCCCTATACATGTACAACCAATCCATTTTCCCTTGTTCCTATACAGTCCCAATAGTCCCCATGTTCAGTTCCCCTTGTCTCGAAATAGTCACAGAATGATTTTTAAAACATTGTCCCCAAACATCCCTAGAGTGGGTTTGTAATCTATTTCCCCCCCCCCTATACTACTAACAGAGTCACTAACAGATTTCACAACAGAAGTTACCTTCGATACATGAATAATTGATGTCAATCCTCATATAGCCTACAAAGCCAGACGGTGAAAAAAATTCGTCTGCCAGATTGATGCTGCACTCTTGTTTGAAAGAGCAATTATTGTATACCATCAAATCCTTCGTAATGTTATGAAGAAACAGCATGTTATTTATATCGCAGCATGTCTCCAGATTACAGCTGTCATTATTTACGCATCCCACATTCTCACCAAATGAGACACCAGAAATTTTTATTCGGCCAGATGAACACTTGAAATTCTCACTGGTATTGCATGATTGAGTTTTAAGTCTCCTGCAGACACTAAAGTTCTGATGATTTATAGCGCTCATCGGCTGAAAGCCTGAAATAATAATAGAATGAATGGTTAGAACCATAGCTATGATTCAGGCTCCAAATAGTGGCAAAATATGTTGCTGTTGAGCACAGTTGTGTTGTTGTTGTTTTTATGTGTGTTTGTTGTTGCTTTATGCTTACCTAATTATTGTATTATTATCGCACGGTAGGTATAGCTTTCCAATAGTATGTGCAGTGTTATATTTTTTATATTACCACATGTTAAAATATCACTTTATTTGATTCTGATCGATCCAAAAAATGCTATGAAATTATTGTGCAGTATCCTCTTTACTGATTAGCTGGATCGTGTGAAAAAATTTTAACCCGCCCACTGGAATATTTGATTTTGAATCAACATTTTTGGTGGCCATTTTGAACTCGACTCGCGAAAGGAAATTGAGGAAAAATCATCTCTGCTGTATGAATATGGATATGTTACCCCCACAAGGGTTTGTTATGTCATGTATAACAATATCATAATGAAAACATGGCGTAAAACAACAAGACAAGAACAACAATAAGAAGTAAAACTAAGGGTATCGCGTATTTAATGGCGGGTTGGAGAGAGGGAGCGATACATCTTTAACACAGATATAGAATCCACCGTATATACAAGCGTGGTTTAAATGTTAACTTACAGAAGTAAATAAATTAACCTCTATTCACATAAGAATTTGGATGTAAATGGTTAACTAACAGAACTTTATCCAACCACAGCAATTTTACGCAATATATATGGGATGCAAATCCGACTAAAAAAAAAAGATTTTGTTTACTTCTTCTGTACAATCTATTGTTCAGTCAAATACTGTAAATATACGGTCACAAATTCATTGCAGTAAATGTGGAAATTTCTGCATCCAATAATCCTATTTACATAAAGATCGCAACAATGGAACGTTTAGTTATGCAAGTAACATTTTAGGGTAAACATGTACTCTATACCTTTCTATATACCTTATCAATGTGGCATCAGATCGCACTAATCATTCTGTTTTGAAAAATCGTTTAGTTTTTTTTTCGGATGGAAGCTTTTTCTTCGATTTATAGTTTGTAAAAGTGTACAATCTACTTTCAACTTTGTTTAGGACTATATTTTATGAACAATAAATAAAAGGTGCACCGTCTATCAGAATGAACAAAACTATTCCCTCTTCTCTCTATCTAAACAATTTTTACTGAAAGAAAACCGATGTGATAAAACGGATCTGAAATTGGTAATGATTTAATATTAAATTTATGAAACTTGTTTAATAAATTCAATATTAAATCGTTACCCATTTGAGATCCTCTATATATTTCCTCAAAATGGACACTCATCTGATTCTAACGACATACCAGCTTTAAGTACTCATCTTATTCTAACGAACGACCAGCATTTAGTCATCTGATTTTAACGACAGACCAGCCTTAAGCACTCATTTGATTCTAACGAACGACCAGCATTTAGTATCCATTTGATTCTAACGACACCCCAGTTTTAAGTACTCGTCTGATTCTAATGACAGACCAGCTTTAAGTTCTCGTCTGAGTCTAACGACAGACCATCTTTAAGTACTCGTCTGATTCTAACGACAGACCATCTTTAAGTACTCGTCTGATTCTAATGACAGACCAGCTTTAAGTTTGTTTGTTTGTTTGATTAGGATTTTTAACGTAGCTTTAACATTTTTTCAGTCATATCGCCACGATGTCTGCAGTGAGGCAGTTTATAGTGATGTCTAGCACTGAGACATCATGCCGCAGACATGTAGCATGATGTCTCACCCAGTCACATTATCCTGACACCAGGCCGACCAGTCCTAACACTAACCTCTTTATGCTGAGCGTCAAGCGAGGCAGCTGTTAGTACCATTTTTGTAAGTCTTTGGTATGACTCGGCCGGGGATCGAACCGACGACCTTCCGCTTCCGGGGCGGACGCTCTAACCACTAGGCCACAGGAGCGGTTCCAGCTTTAAGTACTCATCTGATTCTATGACAGACCAGCTTTAAGTTCTTGTCTGATTCTAACGACAGACCATCTTTAAGTACTCATTTAGAAAAGTATTACAATCGAATGTTGTGGTACTTTTAACATGACTACAATTAGAAATCTCAGAGAAAGATTTGTAATCCCAACCACCAGCCACTAAAGACTCCCCCCTCCCCCAACTCTTTTTTTTAAAATCTGGATTAAAACATAATTAAATTCCTGGATGTGAGTATTCTATGCCACGATCTATAATAGCTGTTTTGAGACAGAAAAGTACGATAACATGCACGGCCTTTTGCGAATATATTCAAGTAGGATGCTTTCGTTCCTAAACATTATATTACTTTAACTTGTTATGCACAACGTCTCATACACCCTGAAAACCATATACAATCCTACATGTCACACGGTACATGTGTACTATGTCAGTACGTTTGATGACACTACTTCTCCACCAGAAATATTTTACTCCCGCTGTTGTCAAACCTATATATACATGTGTGTGTGTGTGTGTGTGTGTGTGTGTGTGTGTGTGTGTGTTGTGAATGAGAATGCCGCTAAATGTGTATGCATATCTCCTATAAAAGTGATTGAGAAAGTTTGTCATGGTCCGCTTAGTCTATAAACGACCAACAATGATTATCATGCAAGATTCACGTTGATAAATGAACGTAACAAGATTTTCTAAGTAATTAAATTGTATTGCTTATGACATTCATTTTAAATTATGCTGCTCTCAAGCTCTCTTTCCCACGAGTATCACACTTATTAATTTCCTGACAAATAGATACTTTGAGTTACTCAGTTCTCTATTTCATGTATTGGGTAGTTTTTTTATCAAACAATATATGACGTCGTATATAATTAAATCAAATATACTGAGATTAATCTTAAGACAAAATAAAGTTTAAAATGTTACTACTCTTTGATTTAGCAGTAATTCATATTCACAAACTACCCTATATATCCATGCGCAGTGGACAAAGACATACTGTGAAAGCTCTCTCTCTCTCTCTCTCTCTCTCTCTCTCTCTCTCAATACGTATATAGATGGAGAAACAATTGAGAAAGGTCTGGGTGGAGGAGGAGGGTCTTTAATTTTTAGTATTAGAAACTGGAGAGGTTGTTGTTTGTATATAATTTTAAATAAAAACACTTAATCCACAGTCACCTATGAAGTATATATAGAGATTATCCTCTAAAAGTCTGTTCACTATTGAAAAGACATCAGGTCTGCAAAAGATGCAACAGCCAAGAGACTTTATAGACAAGATACTAGGACCCTAAGTTTTCAGAATTCCAAAGCAAAGCCTGTTGCCTATCATTGTTTAGTCCTGTCCCAAGTGATTTTGAAAAGTTATCTCGCTTTTGCCATAGTCCCAACCGTTCACGGACTATTTGGCAGTTTACATTAAATATTATCAGATAAACTTGTGCAAATAAATCTGATTGAGGATTATCGTTAAACTTTTACAGAATATTTGTGATTCACATTCAAGTAAAAGTTTGGTTGTTTCTGCACGAGTGGAAACAAATATAATTAGTTTTTTTTTTAATGAAAATACAGTATATTACTATATTGAACTCGTTGTTTGCATTACCAGTTTAGGAACATGATTAAGAAAACTAAGTAACTGACGATTAGACAATAACGTATGACTTAGACAAGTCTAAATGTATCTATTTGCATGAATAAAAAATATTATGACCGTGCTAAGGGCCGGCTTTAGGCCAATTGGACCAATTGCACCCAATTGGGCCCCGCGCCTAGGGGGGCCCCGCATCTGATTGGGGAGGGGGGTGTCAGTTCGCAAGTAGTCTAGACAATTCAGTGCATTGTGATGCCACCGTGGTCAAGGGACACAATCTTTTGCCAGTGTTAAGTGTACAGGCCACATGATAACTGTAGCAAGTGCCAAGTGAAGAAGTACCAGCTATACAGTTATATTAACATTTAAAACCTGCAAGTCTGTCAGGCTACTGCCAAGAATCCTAGTGAAGCGAGTGATGCCATTTGTGTGAGTATAGACAGTGACAATGAATTTTTTTTTATTATATATAATTAAAAGTAGATTTTACCATTACTGTCTTATATTGACCTACAATACACAATCATGTGGTTCTGCTTTCAATAATTTGTTGAACATTTGAAAGCCACTAGTTGAAGTTAAAAGTCAGTATAACAAGAAAAATGCAGCACTAAAGTGCTACTTTGGTCGCACGCTTTACAATGCTCTAGCATCAAAAGTATTATAGCTGTGCAGCTGATTTTTTTTTTCTGCACCCCAAAAGTATATTAACTGTATTCTGTGTAAATCTTATGAAATAATATGGTGCTGTTTTTCCTATCCAGGTGGCAGACTGAAATACGCACGGTTTTGGCCATGGCGGGTCCATAAATTGTCTGATTATCACGAGATTTATAATGTAAATACTCCTATGCACCATTGTCCTGTAGTGCAAATTTGGTATTGATATCTTAAAAATTGACGAAATGCCAGCATTTTAAATGCCGCGTAGAATAAGTAGATAGGCGAGGACTAAAGCAGAATGCATAAATGCTTAGGTTATGCATGGTGGAAAAATATCATAGTAAGTTCATGGCCTGAAATGGCGTGGTTTTCCAGACTTTTGTCGGACAAACATTTTTCGCCTACCCCCGGTGCTTATCACTGCATAGGTCGAACGCGAAGTGTGCGACCAATTATCTTTTGTTAGGGGTGGACAAGTACTCATGTAGCTTGAAGTGCTCTTCCTTCCGAGTTGAATTGTGTCTTCATGACATTTGTTCCAATATGTCGGTTGTCTAGCAAAATTCATGATGTCACAATTTTGTTGGCTTTGGATTGCTCCAAGCAGCATGTGAACCATAAGAATTTATATTGTTATTTAATTAATTGCTTAAGATTAAACCACACACAGAAAAAATGTAGATAACAGTGGTGTGATTTAGCTAACATGACAATAATCAAAATTTATCCTGGCATTCATTGTCACTTCTTTGGGCAGGTTTGCACATATGAGGTGTTGTAAAGCTGATTTTGACTGGTTTTCATTTGGGCAACAGTGGATCTATTAGGCTTTCGATGGAGTATGGGTACGCATCCTCCCAGCTTTGTGCCAAGTAGATTCTTCTGTAGCTCTTTATAACTAGTCATTATGTGTTCACTGTATTTTGTTATAGAGACACGAGATTCCTGACCTTCAAATATGAGTAAAAGACCGAGAGATATAGGCAGAAAGTACCAGAGTGGCAGTAAGAAAAGGACAATAAGAAAGGCTAAGAAAGCCCAAGATGAAAGAGAAAGAGGAGCCATAGACAGATTTGTTTACAGAAATACATCAGATAAATCTGATGAAACAAATGTGCAAAACTCAGTTGAAAATGATCCGAAATTCAGTGATAATGATAGTGGTGCTGAAGAAATTTTACAAGATGAACACAGCTTTAAGGATGCTTCTGCTGTTACGAACTCTTCGAAAGATCCTTCCACTTCAAATGTCACCATTGATGATGAGCAAGATCCTTCCACTTCAAATGTCACCATTGATGATGAGCAAGATCCTTCCACTTCAAATGTCACCATTGATGATAAGCATTCACAATGAACTGATGATCCTGCAACCTGGCCAGAAGTAATAAGTCATGGTGTGAGAGACTATTTGGTGACAAAAGGACCACCAAAAGTTCTAAAAGAAGATTTCCCTAAAAATGATAAAGGAACACACTTTTCAAAATTCCACTGCAAACGAATGCTCCCAAATGGTGAATTTATAGAGCGACCTTGGCTGTTATACTCAGTCTCAAGTGACAAGATCTTTTGTTACTACTGTAAACTTTTTGACCCGAATGCTACAGCCGCACTTGCAACTTCTGGTTTCAATAATTGGTCAAACATCCATACAAGGCTGGCTGAGCATGGGAATTCAACAGGCATTTGCAAGCAATGCTCCGCTGCTGTGAACTACAGGAGAGGTTGGCTGTTGAAAGACCATTGATGAAGTACAGGAAAAACAAATTAGAAAGGAAGCAAACCACTTGGGAAGTTTGATCCAATAATGCAAGAACACATACGGAAAGTTCAAAACAAGGAAATACTTGATCATTATTTGTGAAAAAACATCCAAAATGAGATCATCGACATTATGGCAAATGCTGTTCAGACAGCAATTATTTCTAGAATTAAGGCTGCCTAGTACTATGCCATAATTCTTGACTGCACCCCTGACATCAGTAACCAAGAGCAAATGTCATTGGTTATTAGATATGTAGCTGATGGTACAAAACCAAACATCCCAGCTGGAGTGTATGAACACTTCATTAAGTTTTTAGTGGTGCAAAGCAGCACTGGAGAAAACTTGTCAAACTCCGTTCTGAAGGAACTTGAGGTATTAGGACTTGATGTTGCAGATATCCGTGGGCAAGGTTATGATAATGGGGCCAACATGAAAGTACACAATTCAGGTGTACATTCACCACTCCTGCAAAGAAATTCTCGAGCATTTTTTACCCCATGCGCGTGCCATAGTTATAATCTTATTTTAGGTGATATGGAAAAAACATGCCCCGAGGCCATGACTTTCTTCGGTACATTGCAACGTATTTACACAATTTTTGCCTCATCCACAAAAAGGTGGACAATCCTCAGAAGTCATGTTATTGGCCTGTCCTTGAAACCTTTGTCAGAAACAAGGTGGGAATGCAAAATGGATAGTGTGAAGGCCATCAGATACCAAGCTTCTCAAGTCTGTGATGCTCTCGAAGAATTGGCAGACACTACTGAAGATGCCAATACCAAAAGTGATACTCAGTCCTTGGTGAACCAAATGAGAAATTACAAGTTCCTTGTGTCTCTAGTGTTTTGGCACTCATTGCTCTTTCAGGTAAATTTCGTAAGCAAGGAGCTTCAAGGTGAAACCATGGATGTAACAACTTGTCTGAAAGCATTTGAAAAACTGTTCAACTGATTAAATGCATTCAGAGAAAAGGGCTTTGAGGAATCACCGGTCGATGCCAAAGAACTTGCTGAAGACCTTGAAGTGGAAGCAGTTTTCAAAAGTGAAAAGAGGCGTGTGCGCAGGAAGAGGCAAATGTTTGACTACGAATCAACTGATGAACCTCTGTCAGACCCCCAAAAGGCATTTCAAATTCAATGCTTTAATCAAGTGGTGAATAAAGCCGTGCAAACCCTTCAGCCCCGATTTGAACAGCTGACAAAGCACTATGAGTTGTTTGGATTCTTGTGCAATTTTAAGGACATGCCCAAAGAAGACGTAAGGAAATGTGCTGCAGATTTGGAAATCGCCTTAACTGATTCCAAATTAGTTCATGCTGACAATGCAGCAGATGGAGTTACAACAACGAAGATGGCTGATATTGATGGTGTCATGCTTTGTGAGGAGATAGAAGCAATAAAGCCAATTCACCCTTTAGAGCTGTTACAAAATCCTGCAAAAATGCTCGAGTTTCTAGCTTGCAATAACAGGTCTACAGACTTTCCAAATCTTCTTGTGGCACTTAGAATTTACCTTACCATCCCAGTTACAGTTGCATCTGGCGAAAGATCCTTTTCTAAGCTCAAACTTATTAAACCTTACCTAATGTCTACAATGAGTCAAGAACGCCTAAATAGTTTGAGTATTATGTCAATAGAGTGTGATGTGGCTAGAGAATTGAGCTTTGAGGAAATCCTGAAAGACTTTGCAATGAAAAAAGCAAGAAAAATTAGCTTTTGAAAGCTTAATGTATTAAGGATACTAGTTGCTGTGTTTTTCTTAAGTGATAAGTTCCATATTTCCATATATTGAGTTGAATATAAATGTATAAGGTTCCCAGTGACAAGAACATATTAATTAATAAATCAAATAAAGACAATATAGTATCTTTGTATGTGTTTAGGTTCATAATTTGCAGATTGACATGCTGTCTCCTAGACTGGGCTTGGTGAATCACCTGTCTTGCACTTCTGCTTGCCAAGTGCATTGGGTTGCAAAAGTGTTGGCATTTTTCAACATTTTTTCAATGATTCTATAGAAAACAGCTCTCACTGTATCAAGTGTAACTTCATCACAATCTGTTTAGCCATATAAATTGTAGTGCTGTTTAATGATTCAAGACTTCGGTGGTCAGTATATTATATCAGGCATAACTGAAAAATACCACTATGCTATATTTTGCATTTGGATCACAAATTGCAAAATTGTTCATCCCCCAGCTACTATTGGAATAGCAATAGAGGTGTGGGGATGAATAACAGATAACAGACCTTTATTCTTCACTTGAAATACTCAGTGAAGTTTGTTTTACTGCCATTGAATAAAGTGTAAATAACAAATAACTTTTTCAATTTTATGACCCCTATGCAAAATGAAGCAGAGTCGTGCATTTAATCGTACCTAAAATAATATAAAATAAACTTATTAAATAGAACCACAATTTATAAGAACAAATGGGATGAGTTGAAGTTAATTACGCTTGGTGGAGTGAGAGCTGGATTCTATTGGAGTCAATGGAAAAATATTGAGGAGGCAAATACTTTTTCAACCCACTGAATATCTATACTGCTATTATCTATAGTATTATTATCATAACTTCATAAATGGGGCCCCACACTTCCTAGAGGCGGCCCTGCCGTGCTTTCCCCTTTTTTCCCTAAGACGTATCAGGACTATGTAGTGTGGTTGTTGATAGGTAACCTGTATCGTCAGATGTCCATGTATCAGGTTTGATTTTAAATTATACTAATATGTATTAACTGTTTTCAAAACATATGACCCAAAGAAAGTTTAAAAAAAAAAAACATTTTACTTGCATCGATGGTAATGTAAATTAGAGCAAAATGACATTTAATGAACGTTTCTGTCATTTCAAGTTAATCAACACCTTTTGGCACAACCAGTAGAAGACTAAATTCCGCAACAGCATATTAAGCGCTACACAATCCCTAAAACATGATCTTAAGTAGAAACGATTGGATTAACTCGTCTTGATAGTACGCTTTCATCTTTGTATTTTACATGGAATTGTGTTGCGTAAGATGATTTCAATTAAAAGATCGGAAAACAAATATAACTAGGTAAACCCAGGCAGCTGAGATACAATATATGTCAAAAGATAACGCAACTTATTTGCAATCAGTTCGATGGCCCAGTCCAGCTGGGGTATATATCACATTTTTACGGTAATATACATGTATTGGTAAGACAATAGATTTAACGGAGGGCAATGAACTAACCCTCTTATGTAAGTCATACAAGCACCAATAATAATTGTTTTTCAAAGACATTGACGTGTGGGAGTCTGAATAGCAATTAAAACTTAGGAAAGACAGCGACATTTTCTTGTTGTATTCTAATGTGGTTAAGCCAGGTGAAGTGCTGAAGTTTAAGCCTTAAAAATATATCTCCTTTCTTTATTAATCATCAAAATCATGAAATATTCATGAAAAACAAATAGTTTTTTTTAAAAGATCACTTGGAAGGTATATATTAGAATGTCTACCGGTACTCTCGCTTGCGTTGTGTGTTGAGAGGATGCCAGAGGAATGACTCCCAGGAATACTTACGGGACAGAGAGGATATAAGACACTTTATGGACAAGTCATATTTTTAATCATCAAAACGTGTTGTTAAGCATTACATCAAAACGTGTTGTTAAGCATTACATCAAAACGTGTTGTTAAGCATTACATCAAAACGTGTTGTTAAGCATTACATCAAAACGTGTTGTTAAGCATTACATCAAAACGTGTCGTTAAGCATTACTATAGCTGTAGTAGTTACTTGTCCGTAAAGTGTTAGATCCTGTCATATCTCACAATATAATGTAACTGCATTTGTCCCACATTTTCTACATTTTCATTCATCCAGTCTTCATCTTTAAAAAAGCAATATACAGTTTTATCTGTGTTTCAAATATGTTGCCCTCCGTTTAAAATTGAAGGTTATATGTAGGAGTATGCATGGATGGATGGATGGATGGATGTGTGTGTAGGGAGGGGGGGGGGGCAGGCATGTATTTAGGTAGGTAGGTACACACAGTGAAATGTGGAACTGATTGGCCAAATATTCTCATATTTTTTTATTTCAAAGATATCCTTTTATTTTCACATTTGAAAAAAATATTTCCCATCACGACATGAGACACTTAATTATGTGTGTCTATGGAAGTTATACTTCACCGCGAAAAAAAACAGCATTTTATGAACTTGAGTTATAAATGTCAACTGCATTACCTTTCAGCACTGAAATTTGTTTAGAAGTTATTTGACTCGCAACCGTTTACTTGTTCATGACGTTTTGTCCCTTTAAGAACCGTTTTTAATATAAAAAAAAATATTTTGTGCAGCATTGCTCAACTGGATTTGCAGGTCTACGGTCAGATAGGGTTTAACGGGTTACAAGATGTCAAAAGTTTAACCTAATGCAGCGTATTATAATATCACTAAGCACCCGTTCTCTCAAACCCTTGATATTTTTATTATCAGAGAATTAATACGATTGAAATTGAGATGACCTAACGAAAAGGGGGTGGGAATGGTGTCCTGGAAAGTGATAATAGTCTTGAGATCTTTGATTAAAAAGCAAGTTTAGTATATAATAAAACGTAATGTTCTTTTCCTGTGTACATGCCATTTGTCTTGTGAGACAAAAAATATATTTCAACTCATGGCTTCATTACGTCAATTTCATAAATAGACAAAACCACTTGCTGTTTTATAAAAGCAAAATTATTTGACTATTCCATTAAGAAAACAAAAATGACCTCGTTTGCAAAATAGACAGAAAAATGAGTTACTTAAATACAAAAATTAATTGTAGTATAATCAATAATATCAGTAAAGATCAATGCAAATTATCAACTTGGGCTTTACCCTTGCTTTCAGTTAATTTTATTTGCATTCCTGTACTGATTATTTGTTTAAACTCTCGCGGATAAGTATTTCACATAAACAATTGATTCTCATGTCAATTCTTGATATTGGTAGAATTTAAAAATGAGCCACATTACAACAATTAATTGGGCCGGGTGTTCCCACTGTTTAAATACTTCATATAGGATTTTTTGGCAGTTACAATGTGTCGCCACGGAGAAACTTGTCGATGAATGTTAATATATATGGACTTCCGAACATGAAAATCATGTAATTACCCTTTACAGGTAGGTGAGGTTTACACCATTGGCATGGATGAGATAGTGTTTATGATAAGCGGCTTAACATGACAAACGTTGTCTGTGCTTGAAAAGTAAAATAAACCGTACGAATCCTTTCCATAGTGGTTTATGCTGTGAATTCTTGATTAATACGGAATATAAATAAGTTGTGTTTATGGAATTATATTTTGTATTAATGACGTTTCATTACAAAAAGTTGTATTTTAATAGAATTTAAGCAGAATAACCTTCATCTTGATAAATATTAGTATGGCACCACATCACATTGTGGCCTGTCAGTCAAATGGTTGGAGAGAGAGAGAGAGAGAGAGAGAGAGAGAGAGAGAGAGAGAGAGAGAGAGAGAGAGAGAGAGAGAAGCCAGGTTTAAAGTAATAGGTATGTTAATTGGTCAGCGAGTCCGAAATGTCAGTAAACGCTTACACGGTACAAAAGATTTTTGATGTCAGGATATTTAATAAATGTTATTTCCCATTTTAAGCCAATACAATAATAACATTTATATTTCGCTTAAAAATATAATGATGACGGATGATTTAATTGTTTCAAATCATATGTAATACCCGACTTACCCAACGGTCCAAGAAGACCCACAATAAAAGTCATTTGGAGAAGTGTCATCTTCTTTTCAGAAATGTTATAACCCCACCAAAATCTCCATACAAATGATGCCCTCCTTCAATCGATGTTGACTAACATATACAATAATATTATCCTTGATTTAGTCATCACAGCTAAGTTTAACCTCCTATACAAGTGGTATGCTGGAACAGAGAGTTTCTTTCCCACGAATCTTGCTTTCTGCTTACTAAGTAGCGTCCTTTTCAATGCAGTTTTCACGAATTAAATATGTTGTTAGTTATGGCTTATTCTCTGGTGGCATTCTATTACAGCAAGTAGTTTAATAATTAGATTGTAGAATTTTGAGATGAAAGGGGGAGAAAAGAGAAAGCATTATTCTTTCACAAAAGCCTAGAATCTTTACGACCTCTATAAAGTATTAAAGTCATCAAGTAACAAAATACGCGCGTGAAATTGTAAAAGGAAAAGGCAGCTTTATGATCATGTCAATATGAATATTGCTCCTAGACAGTATTTTACAATTCTCATTATTTCACACACGCGGAAACATGCAAACACAACTACGAGTAGTGAAGAAAAAGAAGTATATACGTTATATTTACAAATAACTGGTAGTTTTAATCACATGTAATGCGGCACTGTCAAGAAGACTTTTAAAAATATCCACGTTACATCACTACCATGTATGTATAATGTTCAATATTAGGCGTACTCTCAATAGATCTCCGTTTTGAAAAAGCATGCAGTATAAAACATTCATTTCATTTCGCTCGCCGCCTTGTTTCTTAAATGTTTTTGTCCCTTGTCTGCTTAATGGCTTGTCCGTAGGTTCAAATGTCAGTTAGGCATATTTTAGATAGTGTGAGAACAACAAAAGTATTTTACAAAAAGAAAATAAATTTTAAAATGGTCACCTGCTAGAAGTACGTATGAAATTATCAGCCAATAATAAACGTTCTTATACTTTTTCCGTTCATTTTAAGATAACCATTTTACCTTCCCATCTACAAAATGCACAAAGTGTACCAAGATATACAGCTAAAATTGTTGGTATAGATAAAAAGTGTGTGTGTGTGTGTGTGTGTGTGTGTGTGTGTTATGAAAGCCAAATCGAATACAAATATCTTTTTTTACAATAGATATTTTATGGGTCATCTTCCTACATATTTCCATTGTGGATGCTGGATTTTTCATGTTATCCCGTTTCACTTCACTGTGTTAATTTTATTTGTAATATGGCGCTTATCGATTACTATTTGACATGATCACAAAATTGTATGAGCATTTTAATTACAATCTCAATAATGTGTTTCAATGTCGGCAATGTTACGCCGTCATTATACACATCTGCTTGGTTAAATTTTAGTGTGAATGAGAAGAGAACGCAAAATGAGCTCATGTCTGCTACTCAGTTGTCTATAACTCTTGTTAGATTTAATTCATTTCCACGATGACTTCAACAAATAAACTGTTTAAATGTTAGCAGACGGCTTTACTATTCGATAATAATTTAATTAAATTCCCTCTCAATCATAATCAGCTTTCATATTTCAAATGCTATTATTCGCATCGCTTTAACCTTAACATGCCATGGCTGACGGGGATCCCAACTTAGCGGTCTAAAATCTAACAGAGACAAAGATGAAGCAACTCACGGTCGGTACCTGGAAAGTGCGCGCACTAAGGGATAGTGCATCAGCAGATAGATTTGAGAGTAGAAAAGAATAAATATGATTGGTAAAGAACTGCTTATCAATATTCAGATAGTTGCACTGACGTAATGCTGGTGTTAGGTTTATCGTCAACTCACAGCTAGCCAGCAAGCTCAAAATCTCCCAATGGGCAGGAGTACTAAACTAATGCAAAAGAGACTTTCCACTGTGTGAAAGACATGCAACTATTAGTTCTCATGCACCCATTATTACCAACCCAGATGAGATAAATGACAAATTATATAAAGACTTTGTGTCTCTTCCTGCAGAAGTAAAAACATGCAGACAAACTCATCATCCTTGGTGACTTCAAAAATAGCGTTGGCACGGATTACCAGAAACGGACAGGTGCCATTGATAAAAATAGTTTTGCCAATGATACAATAAAAGATTACTCCTCCTACTTAGGACATGTGCTGAACACAACTTCCTTATACAATCCTCTGCTTGCCAAACCACAACAATACATATTGTTTGCAGCCACGCTCCAAGCACTGGTATTTCTCTGACTACAGCATCGTCAGGAGAAGAGACGGCATATCGAAGTCATAAACCGCATAAGGAAGGGGTCCTCTGGGTTTCCGGAAATCTACGTCCTTGACAAAATAGTACACAAATACATAAACATGCAGACACTTGAACTTACACCATCGTGTTATTCTTGCGCACGTTTATTGGGTATTATCCACACATTGAATAAACAGACATATAGACTTTTGCTTTGGTGCCCTTTTGAGAAAGTCATGGCCCTTTTTAAATTTTGGAACCAAGCTATTGGCACAGAAATTTTAGTAAATGTAATAAGATTGAAAATATCTCTAAATTGTATTAAAGTAATTTATTACTAATTGATATTGAAAGTAATTTTCTACTGAAATATATTAAGTTTAATTTCATTTACTTTTATATCACAGCTATATACTATTTTAATAAAGTTTGCGCCCTTATGAGCAAATGCAAAACTCTCTTGCAATTTTACATTTTTCTTGTATTGTAAAGTCAGCAAACGAAATAACTCTGTAAACTACAAAGGTTACGGAATAACATTCTTAGAATTTCAATTGAATGAGTGGGTTGGTGATGTAGCAAACATTCTGTCGAGTGACGTAAAAACATGGCAGTCCTGTGTATTAGAGATGAGAGCCTCTTTTGACAAGAATGGCATGAACACTAGGATCTTGACGAATAACCATAACCAGATTGCACATAAATGAAGCACAAACTGCACAACATCAGTTCATTTATTCTAAAGTCAGAAGGACTCACGTTTCATTACAGGTAAGAATCGTCAATGTCGCAAACTTCTTTAAAGAATAGGCACTTTTTAATGTTTGAGACTTAAATGGTAAACTTCATTTGTTTGCCACATTTTTTTAAAAACTAAATTCTACTATTTTATACTATAATAAAATGTGATGAAATGTTTAATTGTTTTAAAGAATTCATATTCATTTAATATGTATCGTAATTTATTATTATTATTTATTAGCTACCATCTTCATGTTTAGATTCAATGTTGAAATAAAGTATTCTTTACGTAACAAAGAATAATATTTAGCAACATATTCCAAATTAGTATTCATGATTAAACTTAGTAAAATACACTTCTTCAGAATGATTGTTGCATTAATCGCAGCTATTAATTTTTTTTTACTCTTTGGCTATCGTGAAATTAATCGAGATTAACTATTTGTACTTTATTTTAAAATGCACAAATTATACAAATGAATGAAGCAGGTAAGCTCGAACTGAAAGTGTAGTTTATATATATTTCATGTACTTTAAATATATAAAGCCTTATATATGTATCTCTATAATGTGGTAAAATATATTATTTAAATAACGTTCATTCAATCTAAATTCTTTTTCATAGCAAGAAATAAGAAGACGGTTATGCTAAGGCCTAGAAACCTTACAGAACAAAGCCCAAGCCCAACTCTTGACTTTATCCGGACCTGCAGGTGATGAAGGTCAGGAGATGTGAAGAAGGGTTGGACTGACAACAGGCTCAAAATCCACATTTAGCTTATCAGACGATCAAAGGATAAGAACGCGTCCAACAGGCTCAATGTCTCCAAATTGAAACTGAAAAATATAAAGCTGGCTTTTGTTTAAGAACTATACAGCCAAATTGTTCCTATTGATGCGAACTCCAAGATTGTAGTGGAAAGTTTATCATGGGATGGCTACTTTGTACGCAACTTTGTACAAAACCCATGGTTTCCACCACATGTAAATATCAAGACCGGTTTCGTGAGAACGACACTGTCATACAGGTATGTTTGAATTTTTTTAAAACATGAGCTACATAAGGACTGTTTATATTTTTTATATTGTTTTTTTATTGTTTTATTTTATAGTTTAAGGGCCATTTTTTAACACAATATAGGCTATACATGGCGGCCAGTATTATTGGTATAGGAAGAACCCGGAAAACCCCGGAAAGAACCACCGACCCACGAGAGCTACTGGCAAGCTTTCTCACATACCCACATTGGCCAAATCCGAGACTCGAACCCACGCAGACAGAGGGAAGATGGCAGTGATCCGTACCACTCGGCCACTAGGGGGCTCATAGGACTGTTTAGAGGACGGCTCTTCATCATCTAAGAAGGCAGCTTTCAACAGCATCAACAGAACTATCCAGTGCAAACTCAGAAAGTAGCATGACACATGAATGAAAAAACAAGGCAGATGAAATTCAATCCTACGAAGGTGTCATGGCACAAGAGAGAACATATGTTAGCATGGGCATGTTAAACCCCGGGGCTATAACTTCTCGCCGGCAAAATGTCTTAGTTGTCAAGCGAGCTCAATTGAAACAGTCATAAAACTCAAGGCGCGCGGTTTATTTTGCCAAAGTCAGTTACGTAGCCTTTCTCACAGGTAAGTGGCGATTTCTTGTTTCAACAAGCATCGTCCAAAAGTTTTATCGTAAACATCTTTGACAGACGGTTGGGTGGGGCGATGGTTGGATCATTAGAAACCAACCTCCAATCGGAATTCAGTTAGGCGTGCCAGACATTAGAATCTTAAGTTTAAATATATCATCTTGAGAATCTAAAGTTAGTAGCATTACAGTTATTTTGCTGGACGGAATGCAAATAAAATTACTCCGAGACTATTCGTAATGGCGGATTGATTCGAGGTACAATCAGAGAAGATAAAAGGAAGTTTGAGGGACCAGAGGGAATTACCCCAGCTGTGGCCCGAGTCTCTGGGAGACAAAAGAGAGAAGGAAAGGCAGAGGAGAAGTAGAAGAGATAACGGAGGAAGACAAAGGAAGAGGAAAACAGAGATGAGTAGGACTCAGGACAGAAGGGACAATTGCTCACTAATTCAAAGGATGAACTAGGCCATCACTTGGTGGAGTGATATGATATTAGCTTAATTGTATTTGAGAGATTACTATTTGAATTATATTAAATTGTTGTTATTTAAAATTTCAATTTGTCTATTCATTAATTTAACCGTCGGCACCGCTGACTCGGGGCTCAGAGATTTGCATCTCTCTATCACTACTGCAATAACGTGAGGGCAAAGAATACATTCATTTATAAAGATCTAATAAAAACCAATGTACAAAAACCAAATGGCAAATATGAAACTTGGTCCAGGCAGCTAGGGTATGCAATTGGTGTAAATGAATGGTCCAACTCTTGCGTTGTGACTAAACTTTGTACAAAAGACACAATACTAATTAGCTTTAAAATTAAGATTTATACATTCAAATATTGTACAAATCAGTTCTTGAAAAGTATTAATTTAAGTAATAAAGATTAAGGTAACTTCTGTAAGAATGGAACAGAACATATATGGCACTTATTATATGACCGTTCAGTTAATGAACATATTTGGAAATTATTTGTGGAATGGATCCAAACTTAAACCCATATTTTAAAATTACACGAAAAGATGTCTGATAGGAAATAAACAGTGTGATGATCTTGTCAACTTAATAATCTTCCTTGTAAAGTATGGCATAAACCAATCATGCAATCACGTTGTGTATCAAAAATCCCAAAACCTACCTATTATAAAATTGTGTTTTATCGTGCAAAAATCTGGAAATAAATATGTCGCCAAAGTGAATAACAGACCTGATGGGTTTAAGAAACAATGGAACTTTTTGTCAACTTTTTATTCCACGTAGTTTTTTTTAATTTCGCATCATTGAAACAAAGAGCAATGTAAAACACCTTGAGGTTTGTAAATGAGTGGTTCTTTAGTATAATAGTAATGTGTGTGTGTGTGTGTGTGTGTGTGTGAGAGAGAGAGAGAGAGAGAGAGAGAGAGAGAGAGAGAGAGAGACAGAGAGAGAGAGAGAGAGAGAGAGAGAGAATGTGAGTAAAGCTCAGGATGGGAAAAAAATCTTAAGGTAATGCCCCTTACAATTACCTAGTCTGGTGATGATGTAGGGGAACATGTAAAATCCTGACAACTTATGTTCAGCTAAACACAAACAAACAAAGAAAAACTAATGGTATGCATCAGAGACGAATAACAACATCTTGGTTTGGCTAAACTGCTTATTTTAATTTGTTTTTTTACCTGGAGGCGTTGGTTACTTTTATTTGGGTAAATAAGATAAAGTGTCTTACCTTTGCACAAAACACGGCTGCCAATCCGGCCTGGTCTGGATGTTATTGGTGTACATCACAGAGACACGCAATGCATTCTGGGGGTTCAGTCTGCTATGTGGTGATTTGACTATATACTTTTTACTTTGTTTTGTTGGACAATGACTGTAAGGTTTATTGTCTGTCCTGGGAATCGAACCTGGTACCCATGCATATGAATCCAACATGCTCTTCACTAAGCTAACGCGACTTCCTAAAGCATCTCAGAATAGTTTTCACGGAGTTACTTGTGTTATATTTAAATTTTTTAAATCAACACAAACTGCATCGGTGTCGAGTTTAAACAATGAGCATTCGTTTTCATGTTTAATCACTTTCATGCTTCTCTTTTCCCTCAGGTACATCAGGTACTAAATTTTTTTTTTTATTTAACCCCCAATTTTGATATCTAAGTTGAGTTTTTTTTACACCGTCTGATCCCCATTTCTGAACACTAAGGACATTTTTGACTCTGTCATTCACTCCAAGGGGTTACACTGTACTTTTTAACTTCTTGTTTAATCTTTCAATCTTTGCTTTAGTTTTAAATGTTTCTTTGTCTTCGGTTACGTTTAACTGATTTATGCATACACTTTTGTTGTTGTACGCTTTAACTCCATGTTTCAGCACACGATAATATACATAGCGGCGAGGAAAAACACGGGAACACCCCAGAAAGAACCACCGACCCACGAGAAGCTACTGGCAAGCTTTCTCAAATAGCCACATTGGCTGAATCTGAGACTCGAATCCACGCAGACAGAGATGAGATGACAGTGATTCGTAAAGGACAACGCTTTAGACCACTCAGCCACTCGGGGCCTCCGCATACACTTTTACTTAGTCAACAAATATGTGACCACTTAGCGCGCCTACCGGAACGCGGTTAACTTTATCAAAATTGTCAGCATTTTTAAATTGTCTCTTTCATTTCGGTTACCACGGCTCATTACAGCAAAGTGAATTACTATGTTAAACAAGAGTTGTGCACACACATACACACACACACAGATACATACATACATACATACATACATACATACACACACACACACACACACATACGTGTTTTAAGGTCAAAGTGGGGTCTTTAACATTTATCTCTGAAACTGGGGTCCCATGTTTCTAGTTGTCGTATCTGCTAACTGCCATCAAATATAACAAAAACATGGACTTATGAAATGAGACACACACTTAAATTTAAAGATAGTATTTGCATTTGTAAAATAATAGCTCTTGACAATTTTAACAGTAGTCATGGGAATTGGGGTCCCGGAAGTCACTAATCACGTGATACACTCTCGCACCCGAAATCGGGACCGAAAACACTCACTTGAAACTGGGGTCTTGAAGCAAATCATCTTAAAACACAATATTTATAGTATAGAGTGAACTGAAAGATGATTGAATTGCTTTGTTCTTATATATGTAATACCTTAATAAGTGTCACGTTAAAATGTACGCCGATAAATCAACCTCTCACCTTGATGATAATGATTGGTGGTTTAGAGGCTGATATCCCCAATTCATTAAAATCTGCAGCCAACACTTATGTGGAATATGGTTGTTACCAATTACCTATGTGTCTAAAGTGTATGCAGATTTGCACATTTTAATGACCAGGTGAAATCAGACCCATATATTGTCCATCAGTGTCAGCAGATTTGGGGGAGACGGTGATTATCGGACTAGCTAAAATGTTAACCACTTTGTAGACGGTTGTAAATGTCAGTTGGTTCTTTTATCCCCATTTGTATATTTTCCTATTAAAAAGAGGGGCAGGGCATTTTTCTCGCCATTTTTCAACGAAGATCGTAGCATATTGATAAAATAACTAAGTCTGAATCCATGTGTCGGAAAAATTCATAGCGGAACACACCAATCAGTACGCGATAGCAGGTGCCATTTCAACCGACTGTTTAACGGCATTTTTAAAGTGTCATATTTGCCTAGAAAGTAATTTTGTAACGATTATACCTACATTACGTTATAGAATAATACAAATACATGTCTTTTTCACATATCCGATTTAACACCAAATAAGAAAGAAAAAAATGCATGTTATTTACATGAAGTTCAAATTGTATGATAAATTAATGTATAGAACTATCATGCAAAAGAAAAGAACCTTGCTCTGTTCCTCTTTCTCTCTCTCTCTCTCCCTCTCTCTCTCTCTCTCTCTCTCTCTCTCTCAGATGGAAATTTTGTCTCCATATTCAAGCCGAAAATCGACAGACATCTAGAAACTCTGTAAAAATTTCATATTTAATTCGTTACCTAATCGGATTGTTCAGCATACAACTAATTACCATCCCTTATCCAGGCCAACCATTTTTTTGTACAGCCTGCGGTTTTATATTTTTTGTGCTCAATTTTTGAAATGATAAAGATTTTTGAAAGTTTACCCAGAAAAGTATCACCTCCACGACACATGTCACATACCAAATCCATACTTCTAGACTAATAGTCATAGCCACAAATGATGGTTAAGCGCCATAGTAAGAAGTTTTCGTGTCCATCATAATTATATACATTATTGTGGAACCCCTAAATATGCCCATGCTCACTCACACGCATGACAAACACATTTAGGATTGTCCATAGAGGACGTCCGCAGAGAATACCCGTTTCCTACACACACACACACCTTGTCCGGATGTTGCTTACCTCCCACCCACCTACCCCCACTGCGGACGTTCGCATCTAGTATAATACACTGCTCTTTAGTCTAGCAGTGTAGTAGCTGGTGCGCTCAAAATACAACGCTCACTGATCTCGTCACAATATCTAGCTCAAAACAAAGAAAAATTAAACAGAAAGTTCTTTCTTTAAAAAGTCTTTATTTAGAACATACAACTAAAATTGTCATCTCACAGAAACCATAATTCGATAGACTGTCAATGTCTTACTCCACTTCAACAAACGTAGACTGTAGCCAGTCAAATAAGTTGCGAACAACTGGCAGACCATAATCACTCCTTTCAGTTGCGTTAGTTGATGATGCAGTTGACAGAATAACGCTAACAAATTCTGGTTTTACATTGCCTACGTCTGCCACCTCAGCTTGTGTGCTCACAGCTGCATGCATGTGAATACGGGCATGATTGCACTTCGTAGCCTGAGATGGAAAGTACAGGCCACACTGATTACAAACGCGCTTTTCAAGATTAGAATTCACAGACCGACTTTGGAAATCTAATGGCATGCTCTGGAAGTCATGTAAAGGCTGCAGATGTAAAAGAGTCAGTCGTCGATAAAGCGATCCAAACGTTCCGTTGTTGCAGCCAACTGGTGCATAGGTAATCCCTTTATGTGCTGTACTGTGGAACAGGTTGTGGTAAAAATCGTCCAGGAAATAAATTGTAGTTAGTGTGATGCTGACCACAACATGAATCACTGCTGTACTTCACAATCTGCAAGCAATACTGCGACTGTTGAATGTGACGACTTGACCACTCATCTTACAGTGAATCGGTGTCCAGTTTTCCTGCATCACATGCTATAAAAGATGCTACCACATTAAATTCATCAATAACCGTTTTGAGGTCCAGATTTCTGCCAGCACTTTACCGGCCTTCTGGAAATTGGCCCTTTCCAACTCTTCATCACACGTCTTGCCATTGTCCAAATGAGATTCATAATGACTGTGAGGCAGAATCAATCCTGATAGGTCGCGTAACAGAGGATCCATGTGTCGCTCAACGGAGATGTAGGCAGAGTAACCTGGTGCATAACCAGTAGCTTCCTGTGCGTCGTTGGTTTTCAATGGGCTTTCCTCCACTAATTATACTAAGTTGTACTGGCGGCCATGTATTGTCCATCGTGTGCTGAAAAATGGTGTTAAACATGGTTCCCATGCTTTCCTAAATACAAATTTCCAGGTCTTTTCCAGGACGAAATTAATTTTTTCAAGATTAACATATGACTATTACTGAATGGAATTAAAAAAAAAAACATTTTGGATTATAATACATGCATTTTGTAAATCCAGATGTCTCTGTCTCAAGACTCTCCAAAATATATGTCAGAAAAGATGATCGTGTACAAAATCACAAAATGAGTCACACAAAACAAATCTGATTATATTCCTTATAATTGGCATTTAAAGCCATTTCAATGTTCTAACTTTATTTTGCTGACCTGCATGATGTTGCTACGTGGAAACAACATAATGAGCACCATTTATTTTGTTTCCTTTCAACTTTTAATTCTAACGAATTCTAGAGCAATATCTATGCATGTTATATAAAGGAAATATTGCCTATCACAGTATAAAAGGAACCCAATAACTGCAAATTAACCCTGAATTCATGTGCACCAATAAAATCTCAAGCAAGATTTTTCAACCAACCTAAAAAGTCCATCAATTTAAGACATTTACAAAGTGGTTGATGTAAATTTTAACAAAATACCTTCAAAATTATATATTATTGTATAAACGGGACTGAATTTTCTGTAAAATCAACTTGTAGTTTAATAAACAAGTCCCCAAACCTGAATTGATACATGGGCTTTTATCATTTCTTAATATTTTATGAAAGGGACGACAATTTTCCATTTCTCGTGCGTTCTTTCTAAGATATTAAACCAATGATTCAAGCTACATATATATCACTGTGTAATAGTTTCGCAACAAAGTTCATCTCTGAGATTCGAAATTTTTCTAATCCTGGTTTTCTCAGAATATTCCATCTCTATTTTTCACATTTTGGATCGAATGTGGTTCAGAGCAATTACATACATACATACATATATATATATATATATATATATATATATATATATATATATATATATATATATATATATGGAACCTGCCGCCACCGTAAGGTAACTTAACACAGTGGGCCTAGCAAATTTAAACTATGTTATATTGACTTATACCTGCAATGAAATCGATAGGAAAATTATTTAATTTCTCAAAAATGGCAAGTATTATAAGTGGTATGTCTTTAATCCGCTTACAAACTCGACGAAACTCGGCATTGATGAAACTTGACCCAGTACTGGCCATTTGCGTTAATAGTCACACGACTTCACAAATCTCAAACAACGTAATCGGAATAATCACGTGATATCAACAACAAACTCTTTTTTTAATGTTGTTGTTGTACAAAATTTCAATTATTTTAAATGAAAGTGATACCTTTTGTAAAAACCAGAGAGAACAAATAATTCTCAACATATTTATTTTTAGGACAACCACAAGAAACTTGGCCAATCTGATTTATCAAGTAGACTGTTTCAATTGCTTCGTATGCTCCCTAGTTGAAAGAGCATATGCCAACAAGGTAAACACGTAGTACAACAAAACTCAAGAAGTAATATAGAATTTTGGGCTATTTCGTTCTGTATTTTTATTACAACCAGTACTTCATTTTTTTCCCTAAAATATTTGAAAATAACTGTTGTGAGATTATGTGTGCTCATCCTACTAGCTATCCAACTAGCTAGTAACAGCTCAAATTTCATCAACGCATTAGTTTTATTGTCTTTCAGCAGATTAAAGACAACAATTTTGATACTTCCAATTGCTTATAAAATAAATAATTTTCATACTGATTTCCTGCAGCTATAACTCTATTTAATGACGATTAAGTTTGCAAGCCCATCCCCATAGCGGCTTTGCTTTAACGCCACCATGTTAACCTCTGTTGATGCTGGTTTTCATACCTTCCATATAAAAGATTATACGTACATCGAGCAGACTGTGAAACAAAAAGTCTACTAGACGAATCTAACCCACTAAGTATTTGGATTGTCTCAACAAATATTTATGGCAATTACCCAAATGATACATACTGCAACCTCTTAATATTCTGGTTAGAATTCGATAAATTTAACTCACAATCAGTTCAGTTACGATTCAATTACATAATTGTTTCGGGCATGAAGTTGTGGAGTACAACATCTGGGATCTTCCCGACTTTCGTCAATATTTTCAGGGTTGGGGAAAAATTATTATTACTCCCGCCTTTTTTCCGAATTCCCGGAACCCTGATTAAACCCTCAACAATAAAGCACTCTAATCCTAGTTAGGTCCTTCCGTCATGAAACCTGGTTAAAGTTTAAACTGCCACATCCAAGTGATCCCATATACACTCATACACACTATTTCTAGCATTAGTCTCTATTTTAAACTGCTGGCATATACTATCTAGTCATATGTCATCGATATCGTCTTTTGTCAACTAAATTGATTCACGACGCATATCAAGCTTTATATTATATAATTATAACAATAAATACCGTTGCGGCTTCATTTAATAATAATAATAATAATAATAATAATAATAATAAATAATAATAATGAGGACTTTGCATAGCGCCTAATCTTTAGAAGCTCTAAGTAGTTTACAACATCTATAGTGATATGACTACACTACAGAAGAAAAAGAACCACAAAAAAAACCATGAAACTGGAAAACATAAAAAATGCTGAAACATATAAGGTACAAAACATTAGGTCTCTAAGTTTGTTCGTACAGTCGAGAAAAGGTGAGTTTTAAGAACAAGAAATCTGTGTCAAGTGAACATCCAGGAACTGCGTTTCAAGCCAGTAGGAACTGGGCAAATGGTTGACATGCATGGATATCGTAAGAAGTCTTTTGATGAAAACCCTATGTGGATATGTCCAACAACTCTTCTGTAGCAGTGATAACAGTATTTCCAAAGTTGACACATTGATTTTTATAAGATATCATACTGGCATAATTTACATTCAGACCTAACTAAATTTTAATGAGAAACCATAAGAGATTATGGAGTTAGAATAAGACTTTCAAGATGGCTATTATTATGACCATATTTGAAGCCAGATCAGTACATTTTCAATAAGGACAAATGGATATCATCATCAATCTTGTGAATCCCCCCCCCCCCCCCGTAATCTTCCATTTATGGAAGAGTCACGATAACAAGATAGTGGATAACAGACATGCACCTTTTTCATTTAGCACCATACACAAAATGTCTTCTGGTAATAACCAAATATTTGCATGACTTTGCATCAAGGAGTAATAGGGACACAAACATTTTCAAACTGTCCACAGTACTGTAGTAGGCATAGTGGAAGTCAGATCTTCAAAATTTTCCTAACCTATACATCATACGAGTTCTTTTGGTAAAACTTCAATGTCAATTTTTGTTCATCAAGTAGCAATAAGATTTTCAAGATGACTGCCACATGGGACAGCAGACATGCATGATTTTCATTCAGGATACAAGCTGTTTTCCTATATAGTGAAAATCCCATATTGACATGACCATCTATTCAGGATTAGAGCAACAAGATTTTCAAGACAGTCACCATGGTAGCCATATTGGATGCCTCAGCAGTACCAACTAGACTTTGTGATGACTGTGCTTAATGTTTCATGGCTATTACATGTTTAGGAATCTTGTTGACAAGCTTTTGCTTAACAGACAGACAGAAGACAACAGACCATCTAGTTAGCTGTCATGAACTATGGCTGGTAGAGCTAAAATCTAAATACCTGTATATGTTCTATAAATATATACAAACTACTTAGTATAAATACAAATATTTCGTCTTGTATGGATTAATTTCCTTCATATTTAATTTCCAACATGGATTTTAATGATTTCAAGTATACACAACTGCACAGTTGCAGAAGCATTAATATGGTTGTGCTGGATATCCCATCTCCCAATGGCAAAATTAAAATGAACAGCATAACAATAATATCCATGAAAACTGATTATATGTGTCTTCACACACATCATTCTCATGTGTTCGCCATACATATTTTCTAATTAGGTCTGCATCATCATTGGACCCATCTTTAATTTCTCTGATTATGTAAAAACTGAAACTTTTGCTTCTGCTGCTGGGTACATCATTGCAATCTGATAAAAGAATCCATCAATGCTTGGATCTTATTTTTTAAAAAAACTGCATATCTTGACAATATAAACCCATTGTTGTAATTTCGATGAAAGTTATGGCCTCCAGAATGGCAAGTTGCAACCAATTCATATATAAGACTGACACATAAATAGAGGCCATGCTTTTGATAATATTTGTATATTCCATGTCTGCTCAAATCAACTCACAAATATGGCAGCTCAAATGGCAACAACTTCAACCAATCAGATCAAAAATTACATTATTAATGTGAAAGGATCTTATTCATTAGCTAATTCATCCAGGATCTGCATGATAGCTGAAATGTTAAGTCTGTTCAAAATAGGACCAGAAATATGGTTGCTAGAGTAGCAATATGTCTGGCTAATCAGACGCAAGATGATACCTCCAAAATATTCATCAATCTTACTGAACTTGTTTAATGTCTTAGTGATATAATTTTATCTTCAAGTTGGATCAAAATTGGATCAAAATTCTGACCTTCATTATGGTAGCAAGGTTAGCCAATCAAATCTAAGATCACTTCATCAAATTGCATACATCTTGCTCATTATCAAACCCATCAAACATCTTTATGATATAAAATCAAGTTTGATCAAGGTCAGATAAGAAATATGGCTGCCAGAGGTGCATCTAATTTAGTAAATTACCTAATTAGTATGTGTGGATTTCGCTCATTATCAAACTCATCTGAGTTCCTGATCATGTAGACATTATTGTTATAATTTTTTTTGCAAATACAAATTCCTAAATACAAGTGTAAATGTCTGACAAACACAACTACAAAATAATATATTTTAATATTTAAAAAAATCTGATTACATATCTTAATTTTAAAACTGTGATAAACACAGGGATTGTCCTGCGTTTCGCCAATGTCGCAAATTGTGATGTTTCTCCCTTATTGCCGACAAAAATGTCCCATCTGGTGATTTTTTTGGCGACAGACTTTTTGGTTATTTAATTTGTAAAAACAATCATGGATTTGGACTGGATAAATTAAAAGGGAGAATGAAAGGAAGCCACAAACTTGACTAAGCAATGCATTGGAATCAATCTGTACACAAATGATCCTTTGTTTGTATTGACAACCCCATCTTAGCAGTGCATTGTTACATCATAATCTGCTTATGCTGACATCTGGGCCGAGTACTGTATCCTGTGATACAGTCAATCATGCTACCGTACTATACCTACAACTGACCGACTTCTGAAGACGCGAATAGAACAGATAAAATTAATTGAATGGCTAATCCTTCTGTTTCTTTGTTTTTTTTTACATATACCAATACAATAGTTTTGCTGAACCTTCATAGAAAACTGATAACCTTTGAAGTACTGACTACTGTGTATACATACAAAGCAATTGGAAAAAATCTCAATCACAATTATATCTGTCGCCAGTGCAACATCATCATGAGCAAACGGAAGTTAGACGTTGAGTGTTCATCATCTCCTCCTAAGTTAACAAAATTAACGGCGTTTGGATTTAGTGCAAATTCATCAGACAATACAGTCACTGAACCCAATGATAAACCTTGCAGTCCAACATCATCTACATGTAGTGCTTCAAGTGCAACACCACATAATGATGAACAGGGCAAAAATTCCCCAAAATTTCTAGACAGTTGGAAACTTGGGCATCCGCAGCTGAAATATGATAAATAGTTAAACCAGATGTTCTGTGATGCATCAAGGCAAAGTTCGTCAATTCATTTACAACTGGCTGTGATATTTTGAAAGAGTGTGTCACCAAACATGAATCCAGGCGGTGTAAATAATATTTGTGCATTTTACTCATTGATCTTTTCCGTTTGCCATCAATCCAGTGTTACGGTTACAGAGACAAACTCCACAAGAAGAAATAGCAAACAACAAAAAAGCAAGTTTCGCATAATTAAAAATAATTATTTATTTCTCAAAATACAGGAGTGAAAGAATACCTAAATTGGGTAGTTAACTTATGCTAATATATACGGTCCAATATTGCCAGGTGCGGACTCGTGCAAGTTTCATTCGTGGGAATAGAGATCATATTTCGCTTGTTGTATACAGCATTCAGTGATCATTATTTTGGGATTTAGGAAGCAATAGAGCATTTAAGGGAGATTTTGGCGAACTTCGTAATTTGCTCGGAATTTTTATCACATGGCGGGTGGTCAGCTGACTGAAATAGCCACTCAATAGGTGGTGGGCAAAATATGGCAAACGCTTCATAATCAGCATCAATTTTTAAACTAGGTCAACATTGTTTATAGAGTTGGAAAATGCCTATTCAACAGCAATGCTGCCACAAATATTGACAAAATTTAATATTGGAACCATTCTGTCTTATTTTGCGCCCCCGGCTGCCCCTTCATTGTTGATACTTTGGGCCGATTTGGGCGCACGTTTGGTGCCCCCTAGCCACCTAGGCGAATACCCCACCTGCCTCCCCCCTCACTACGCCACTGGGTAACAACAGTCATACATGTGCACAAACAGTCATGCAGGATGCTGACATCAGAAATAAACTCGGCATCTCATCTCTCGAGAATTTAACGAGAATCAGCATGTACAGATGTGAAAAATTAGACTTTGAAACTGCATTCAACAAGTAGGCAGCCATAAAATCGCGACAGATCTTCATTTAACACTTTTTTTTAACATTTTGTTAATGCTTGTTATAATTAAAGTATTAACTAACCCTTCTTTTGTAATTTTCATTGTCTGTTACATTAATAGACTAACACTTGGAAAAATGTACACTACCTGTTCTGGCGATACTTTTTGAAAATTGGCAACAAAATAATGAGGTTGGCGATTTTTTTGGCAACAGATTTTTAAAAGCCAGGATCATCCCTGTAAACATATCAGCCATTGTTTTACAATATTATTTACATTTTTTGTATTTATCATTGATCTTAATATTGTTTTTACTGCAATCTTAATACTTTAATTACTACTTTGATTCTGTATGCATATGCATAGTTTTTTTTATCTTTTCTATAGCAATAATAATATGATGCTAATACTAATATCTAAATTGCTTATTTAAAATGTAGCAAAGTCATGGATATTTTAAATGAAATTATAAACTTTAAACAAATATTACACAGCCAATTTTTTCTTCAAACTGCATTAATTTGGAATGTTTGGCATGTAATAAGAAGTGCTAAATTCTATATTCTACCTGAACTACATTTTTATCATACAGATAATTCCTACACTGTATTCTCAAACCCTTTATCTCAATTTTACTGGATATACATACATGCCAACCCCTGACGATGTAAAAGTGTAGTCCACAATTTCAAAAAAACAATGATTTATTTGCCCCTGTATCTTTTACTGTTTCAAGTTTTCAGATTAAGCAGTTTTAGCTTTACATACACATGGACTAAAATCCATCTTAAGACTTTTAGCACCAAATAATAAAATTCTTTCCACACTGTCTTAAATAGATGTCACGTGATGCTGCACTCATGTCTTCATATTAAGAAAATTCTGTTATTTTCTGTTTTAGTTTGTTCTTGGCCATTCTCTAAACCATCTGTGAAATTTTTGAAAGGAGATAATTTTGTTCTCAAATATGCATCAATATACATTTTAGCGCTAGATACCTATAGACTGGTTCAGCAGTAAATATGAATTAGAACAAAGAATCTGCATGTAAATATTAAAATTAGAAAACCAGTCTGTTCTCTATTAAGCCATCCAGATGCTATAAATAGAAATTGAGGTCGAAAGTTTGAAAGTAGAACCAGGTTTGATATAAATAGAACATGATACTGTTAGAAAAGTGCATGCAAGTCCACGGACAAGCGTACTCATATATTGTAGCTACATAAAAGCCGTCTTTTCTAACATATGGTCTGTGAGATTAATGAAATGTTATTAAAAACGAGAAAGCAAATAATTAATTTTTTTAAAAGGTGGATTCATCCAAAAAAGTATAATCTATATTCGTTTATGCAAAATTTAGTGAAGAAAAGTGTAATGATTACGCCAAAAGCGTAATGGTTAGCATGTATGGATATAGCAGTCAGTATCTTGTATGTGCTAACTTTGTTACTATGCAACCATACATATCAAAATCATGCTGCGCCTGAGGCAACTCCATGTACTAAAAAAAAATAACCGGAACAATGTTTGGTTTTAAATTTGTATGGTATGAATGAATTAAAAAATACTGAGCTAAATTGCAATTGTGCTTTGGCAAATGCTTTTGAAGACATGATGTAGGGTACAATTCATAATGGACAAATAATCACTTAATGTGCAAATGACATCACAACTTCATGTTTATTTTGACCCATTGTATCTGATTGTAAACAAAGTCTTTAATATTTTGCCATGATCTTGATCCAAGGCATGGTGCTTTTGCAAGAACAATAAGTACATCTTCTTGCCTAGGCACTTTAAGCATCCTGATGAAACAACTGAAGCGTTTGAGCACAGAATTCCTTTCTTGACTTGTCCAAGGTCTTCGCTGAGTTTTAGATGTGGTATTTATATGTCTCTTTGTTGATACTGCAACTGGTACAGTGCTGGTGCATCTTTGTAGATTCAAGAACTGAAAAGTACAAATTGATTTCTGATGTAACAAAGAAAGTATGTTAAGATGAATATGGAAAAACTTTAAACAAAATACCACCAAACCAGAGAAAACAGCAATTAAAGTCCATATTTTTTACAATTGGTGCCACACATGCCACAAAAAATATCTGCAGAAGATAATTACGGGAGGGGGCAAATTTAATTGAATTTTTAACTAGTTTTGGAAATCGGCTCAAAAAGGAATTTTAAAGTAGTATTGGATAGGAGCATAAAGATACCAGTAAGTTATACAACTAACAAAGACATGTTTTGACACCTCTACACCATTCTCATAGAACATATTATTTGCCTACTGCAAAAAGCAGCCATTTTTGGCTGGTTTTCATAGTACCAATTTCGTGGGAAAACCCCCTATTAATACTACATTCAGTGATGTGAATGACCATTACCGTATCTCAGATTATACAGTCGATGTTTAGGCTCTAGTCCTAATCCGCTATTCAAAGTAACTGGCTCAGACTTTTAACTTTCCAAAACAGAAGCTGTTGATTTTGTTCAGTACTATCTGGAGTTTGCACGATTAGAATCATGACTATCGAAGCTTCAATAACAAAGGCAAGGGCTCTAATGTTGATGTACGCATCACTGAGTATTTATGATCTATCAGATTCAGGTGATTTAGTGATGGAGACAGACAAAGAACTGGTAAAATTAGAGTATGAACAACAATAGCATATATGGTTTGCTACATTGGATTTTTTTTCTATTTCTCATGACAACAGCTATCATATTTCCTGCCACAAGACATACTCAAATTGACGTGATTTCCATTGAAAGTAATTCAATGTCCCTCCATGCTTTTATTCACAAGAATCTGAATATTCCTTTTTATTCTTCTGTGCTGATTATTAACACGTTTTAAAAGGCTTAATTTCTGTTTAGTCTTCAACATGCATAAATTGCTGGAGGTCAGTTTTTAAAAATTCTATAATTAGCAGTTTGATATTGCAGACAATTTGAATGAAAATATATGTGCAATTTAAAGCATCTGAAGTGGGGCAGTACACAAATATTTGTGATGTAGAACATGTGTGTCTAGAGACACTACACACGTACATAGTCAAGTACAAACACAGTCGTATTCAGGATAAAATGGGGTACTATGACCACAGGTGTATTCAAAATAGAATGAGGCATTATGACCCTCATTCAGGATAAAGTGGGTAAAGGACTGCTAAAGGTTCTTATAACTGACTGAATACAGTTAAAACAATTTTGAACTTGTAAGGCATTGAGCCAGAATAGAATATAATCTTTACTGTATTTGTTATCAACAATTTAGAATGCTGGTACCAAATTCAAAGAAAAAGTCAATTGTATAAATATAGCTTTTTAATGGTTAATACCTTGTTGTCAAAACTTAAGAGATCCATGCATGATCTGTAAATTTACAGCTGCCAATAAGAGTTATATTATATTCATACAATTTGTTTTATCAAGACAACATATTTTATATTTTCAATCAATATTTATTTTTATACAAAACTGATTCAAAGGATATGGCAGAATATCAATGAGGTGATGATAAACAAGAAAATCAATGAAGTGCAAAAACGATCTGGAAACCAAGATATAAATAGATGGATTTTCAAATTTACAATTTGGCACTACAGGAACATTATATATATGGACATTCGTGATATTTGGACCTTTTCAAAATTTTATTTGCACATACTGAACAAATTAAAAATAAGATTTATTCTTGTACTCTGTAATATTTGCTACAATTTCTGGTCTGATGTTTTATACCAGGGAGGTGTCTTGTCTGAGAAATCCTTGTCCAAGGAATCCTCAGAATGCTTGGAAACCATGGACATGTCTGAGGATTCCTAGGAAACCTCAGAGTATTGGTTACAAAAACATTGGAAGTTCAAGGTCAACATCAGGTTTGAGAATAAAAACCTTGGACATTGGTATAAAAAAAAATTATCCTTGGACTATTACCTTGGAAAGTCAACAACCAATACTCTGAGGTTTTTCCTAGGAACATTTGTCCAAGGTTTCCTAGTAAACCTTGGAAAATGTACAGCCAGGTTATTACACAAACCACACATTGTGATGGATTTCCATAAGGGATCCATGATCCATTTGCAATTGAACACGCATTTCCCCATCAAAACAGACAAGTAAGTCAACATTCACAGTAATTTGTTGTAGCTGGATGGGGTGGGTGGCAGCTACATTTGGGAATTAGCTGGTAGAACCAACAAACAAACAGCTAGGTAACCATTTTCTTTAATTCAAATTCAAACTCTCCCTAGCCAGTTCTCCTCTGGTAAATATATAAGCTTAGAGCGGACTTCACTGGAGACAACTGATATGATATTTCTATAACTGGTTTGAATTGTTTCTGTTACATAGATCGGTGTTTCCTACATTAAACTAAACATTTGATATCTCACTAATGAGTTGTCTAGAAGTTGATTTAAAAACCTATAAATGATTATAATATATCTGATCAGACTCACACTCACTTTCAGCCTCTTCCTCAAAATACAAATGTTAAATAAATGGGGTTTAAGTGTAAAGGTTGACAAAGATTGTCAGAGTTCAATTATAAAATATCTATTTCTTTAAGATCTATATCTAAGATATTCTTGCTAATTGGAGAAAAATAATCTAATATCTTTTCTCTAATATCATAATCATTTTCAAAATCTAAAACTAATTGTAAGTTCTGTAAATAATAATTTAATTTATTTGCAAAAACACAACTGAATGTTCTCACTAGACTTAAACCAAAATGATTAATGTCCTTAAGGGCATGGAGTGAGTGTACTGTAAAGATTCCGTTTGTATTGTTTTGGAAGGAAACTGGAAAACAGTCCTTACTACAAATTCATCAGTAATTTGCATGGACTCGTTAACTGATAGTGACCTAAACAAGGTTTGGAAAATTTCAAGTAAAAAAAAAAACCCTATTGGTCTGGCCATAAAGCATGGGTCCTTGGGATAAGACCATATTTATCTGAAAAAATTGATGTCATGCAAAAAAGCATTAGAATGACTGTTAGGTATCAGCTTTTCCCCAAAATGATTCAAGAAGCAAATGTGAAACTTAACTGTACTAAATCAGATATTAGACAAATTCAAGATGTTAAAAAAATTAGATGCGAATGAAAATTTAAGTTTTTCTACTTTTCATGTTCAAGGGTTTTTCCATGATGAAACATCAAAATTAAGATTTTTTTCAAAACCTGCGTGAAGCTACTCTCTTAATCAGCACTATTATTTTCATGACAAGTTAAATCTCTAGTAATTTAAATGGTTCATATTTTTATTTTAATAATATTACAGTGATGAAAACTCACATTCCAATCTGAAAGTTGCAACATCAAATAGTATGTTTACTCTAGCATATCAGTCCATATTTTGTTTATCAATTTAATCCATTATGTTGTTGGTGAATTATGCTTTTGGTATACGTCTTTGACAATATTGATTTTGTTTCCGTACATATGTATTCTGTAATTACCCAAAACCTGATAAGAACTGCCAACTTTACAACTTGTGTACTAATTCACTGTTCCAATGTGCTAAATCAACAATTTTTTTAGGACAAATGACCCTCAAACTTAGATAAGGTCTTGTGGTCATAAACTTTAATACAAATCTTTATTAAAATGATATAACTGTAGAAGTAGTTACCTAATATATATCACTCAAAAAGTCACTGGTATGGGGATAAAACAAATATGAATGCGCTACCTTATTCTGCCAGTACAAGTTCTTTCCATCTCCATAGCCGTATCTACTCTCCTCACTACTGTCAATACTTCTGGTTGCAAAAAGACAAAAGCCTTGGGTAAGAGTTGTACACCTCCGATTTCATTCGTGCATTGACTGATTTTGAGCGGTCGGCAGCATTGTTCACATATTGGCTAACGTGTCCACTTGTAGATGTTGCATCTATACTACTAAAGTAAAAGAAAACGCAACTTACAAAAGGAACCATCTTCCAATCCTTTAAATAGATCAACAATCATATATCTGTCCAAACTAGCTACTAAAACAAAGCCGTCAAGTCACATTAACCTAGACCCTAGAGATGAATAGGAGATAAAATACCAGCCACCCCATGAAAAAAAAAACCCAACAATTTTTAAAATTATAATTACAATGACACATGTCTACATCAAATTTTAAGGGACAGATCTGCAAGACACAAGTGGTCGTTTGTCTGATCTGTAATTTATTTAGTTTAGTACAAGCATAACTATATCTCTGTGCAGATAATTAATTAATATAGTTTAGTACAAGCATAACTATATCTCTGTGCAGATAATTAATTAATATAGTTTAGTACAAGCATAACTATATCTCTGTGCAGATAATTAATTTAGTTTAGTACAAGCATAACTATATCTCTGTGCAGATGTCTTTACAATGCAAGTCGTAAGAGTGTTGGGCTTGTTTACCAAATTCAGAACATCGGAATGGTCTTTAGAATTTATTCTTATCTCACTTTCATCTGAATTTGTCAAAACAATCCTAACATATGCAGAATGGGCTGTAAAAATATTTCATTATCATCCTTTCCAGTATCAACAGGCACTTTTCTACACCACTGAATGAATATAAAAACATTTCTAAGTCTATGGCATGTATCTGAAGAGAATCTAAATATTCATCAGTGATAATAAGCCCATGCTCTCTTCTTCCATGTTCAATATTTGGTGGGGAAGGAGGTCTATTATTGCCAACACCAACAACCCTGATAAATAGAAATCAGCCTATAAACTCAGTCATCTTAATTAAAGCTTAGTCCTGAAGAAGTGTTCTTTTCAAATCTGACTAAAAATCAAATGAATCTACCACTAGATTATATTTTCTGTTTATTTTCCAACTCAGCATGACCAAAATGTTTAGTGCTGTAGATCCACTAAGAGTAAAAAAGGACAGTAACTCTTATTCAGCTAAATTTAGGAGTCATGTATAAATAAACATTTTAGCTATTGGAAAATTGCACAAAGAGACTTTCAGTGTAACTTGAAAGGTGTTAAGCATCATGCATACAGCCAATTAATTTAAACAGGCCCAAAAAATCTGATTTAGGCCAAACTAATGGATTACAACTATTATATACAACAAATAGTACACAATTTCACAAACAATACATCTGGCTAAAAGGATTTTTTTTGTCTCTGATATGACCTCTACTCTATACCATGTTTTGAAATGGCATGCAGTGAAGAAGCCACTTTCACCTGATTGGTTGCACAGGTTAATTGAGCAACTCTGCTGGTGAAATAGTGTATATTCATTGTAAGCAAACACTAATGAATCAAAGCTTAATTGCTGAGTATAGGTTCCATTTCCATGAACATTTTCAGTTAGAAATACAACTTTCACTAAACTACCTGCATAACCTTGAATTTGTACAGTAATTCGTTTCTCATTTGCAACATAAAAAGGCATTTTATGCAAAACACTAAATAATCAAAACAAAAAAATATTCCCACATATAGCACTCATATTATCGTGCAATTCAAGGCTGAAGCTATGTTCTGTTTCAAGGGACAATTTATTCTCACATGGAGAAGTTTTTGGTGTAATTAGTAGGACTGTCAACGGGTACCCAGGTACTTGGGTACCCGACCATAGTGAAAGACCCGGATATTGAAAATTAAGGACGAGTACCCGTTTACAAAAATAAGTTGTCAACAACACTATCAAAATATCATATATCATCAACAGCACACTGGTCTGAGTAGTCCGAGTTTCCTCTGACCCTTGCCACCCCATTTTTGATATTTGGACATTTTTGTTGGGGTTTAGGGTCAGAGCGCAATTCCTATCAAAAAGTTGGAATTTGCTGACACTATTTGATGTCGGCATGGGTAGCAGCTTACATGCCAGCCCAGCAAGCTTATTATGACTTATTTTCTCAAAAATCGTGAGCATAGCATTTGTTATGCCTTTAATCTGCTGAAATTTGTCCCGGATCTGGCTATTTGCATTTCTGTTCTCTCACTATGCCATATAGATGCTATAAATAGAATTCGTGGGAAAGTAGAACAAAACTTGCTATAATTAGAACATGTTACTGTAGGAAAGTACAAGTCCACAGACAAGAGTACTTGTATATTGTAGTTACGTAAAGCGGTCTTTTCTAAAATACAGTCTGTGGGATTAATGGAATGTTAATATAAACAAGATTTTTCGAAGGTGGATATACCAAAAAAGCATAATCCATATACGTTTACTCGTAACGCGTAATTTAGTGGGAAAAAAATTTGTTGCTCATTGGGTTGTACATGTCTTTCATGTTCTAACGAGTACCCGGGTACCCGTTAAACAGCGCAATGGGTACCCGGGTAAGTTTTCCCTGGTTTTTGACAGCCCCAGTTATTAGCAATTTTGCTCTATTTGAATTTCTATCTGTACTCAGTACATGAGGTTTTAATTGGAGAATTTTTAGCCCACAAATCCTTGCACTTTCAACCCTGATAACTGTATTAAATCTTAAATATGTAATAATTATATTGGCTGAAACTTACTAATGTTTATGATGATGATATTTAAAGCCAAAGACATAACATCTGTTGTATTTATGAATTCCCTGTTTCCTGCTTTATTTTGTTCTCTCTTCTCTCAGCTTCTAATCTGTCAATCCTTTCCTTTACATACTCAAGCAGAAAATCACCTCTGTTGAATGCCACTGTTGCAAAAATACCATTACCTATAATGGGCAAAAGCAATAAATTAAAAATTAGAATAAGCATGCAAAGATGTTCCTAATAACCAAAGCTTAAAACTAGATTTTTACCAGGATATATCTTGTGTAATAAAATGAAGCAGTATTTTGAATGGATGTTATACATAGTTAAAAAATCTGATGGCCTGAAACCCAGGACCTCTCTAATTTCAGATAAGTGAGAAGCTCGTCAGGTTTATTGAAATAATTTAATTTTACTTGACAAAGCTCTGATTATGCTGATGAAATCTTTTAAAAAAATCAAGATGTTGACCTGCCATCCTGTAGCATGTCATGCTAAAAACAGGATTCACAAAACCCCTGGGCAAAAAGAGAACAAAACTAAATATTTTAGTATATGCCCATTACATTTAGCATGTATAAATGGTAAGAAGTCATCACTAAAGCTGATATAAAACTAATTCTGGCAGTTTAAAAAAAGACAATTAAAGGTCAAAGAGGTCAGGTATAAACCACCATCGCATTGATTTACTTAACTGGTTTATAATAGCTAATACATTTGAAGACTGTAATGGGAAATCCCACTGTGCTAATGCACTGGCAAAAATGATCACATGGATATTGTTTGCACAGGCTTAACCCTTAAGATACAACAACCACATCTATTATAGCATCTCCTGTAAATAGCTCCTGAACCCCACTGAGCATAGTTTACTACCCCAGGTTCGCTTATGTTCGTGAAGTTCAGCAGTACAGTAGTCTCCCTCTTAACAGCCCCCATGACCAGTGGCCACTCGCTTCTTACGGCCAGAATTCCTTGACATTGATGAGTTCATATTCAAAAGTACCCCTCGAGAACAGCCACCCCTCTAACGCGACCAGCATTTTAGTAGAAAAAAATGTAAAATGTCCCCCTCATGAACGGCCACCTTTGTTTCTTCAAATGTATCCAGAACCAATGATTAATTCAAATCTTGGCCCAAGGTAAGTAATTAATTATCTCTATCGTAGATACACGTCTCCCAGTGTCAAGTTTGCATTAAAAGTGTCGACTAAAGATAAATTGTATATCATTATCTATAAAAGTCTATGTTTACAGGAAATGGGCTCAATAATGTCATGATAAAGTTTGGGGGTTAACACCTATGTTGAGTTCTTCTCCTTGATGATTATAACCAGATGTAATTGTTACGATCATTCATAACAGGATCAGCATAGGCTAAAAAAGAGATTTTGTTACATTGGCACCCACTGAGAACCTGGGGAAAAATAACGGTACCAGACAAAGACCGGAAAAATCATGTTACAACACATTACTGCTTTCTTGATGAAGACTGTATTCCATCCACTTGTCTGCATAATTAAATCGTATACAGTCAGCAACAACCGAATAAATCATTACCAAACATTAACATGTCATCACGTTAATGGAGACATTATTTTAGAAGAAATCTGGTTATTCTACTCGACGACATCGGGGGGGGGGGGGGGGGGGGGGAGGAGGAGGGAGACTTGCTGAACAATTTTATGCAGAAAAGACTAAAACAAAAACAAGTTTTTGTTGAAATAATTCAAATAAACAAAGTCATAACCAATAAGGTTATTCAGCAGCAGTGGGAAAATGGAGCAAATGGAAAGATAATTATGTATGTACCAAGATGTAAACGACGTTTCTGAATCCATTTGCATTGTAAATGACAACAATACCAGCTCGCATACACTTACATCAAAACTATTAACATATATTCAGTTGAAATAAGTTTAAGTTTGTTATTATAACAAGGTAAATCTTATAATGATTAATGTTACTTTAAGACAAAGATATTTAATGCTTTGAAGTATGTAGCTTTCTTACTACATACATTACATATACTTCTCATAATAAATTTAGCCTCCCTCTGGAAAGGCCACCTGTCTTACAAGGCCACTTCCTTAGAGCAGAAGTGGTGGCCGTATAAGAGGGGGACTACTGCACTCAAAACCCCGTTTTGCTTGTGGTACAGAATACTGCTAAACGTTGATTTGTTGAAAGTACAGAAATCTACATACATGTATTTTTGATTATCATAACCAATAAGAGGATTGTTTATTCAATATTTTGATGCAATTTTGAAAGCTGAGAGGTTAAATTTAGAAACACTGTAATGGATTTTCCGTGCCTTATAGAACATGTGTAGTTCACATAAACAAAGATGGATTCCGATTCAGATATGAGCAACTTTAATAGGTTCAGTGCAAGCAATATTAAAGAGTTTAATGGATCATTCTTATAAAATGGATCAGATATTGACATTAGTCCCATTTCTAAACCAGATGCAAGTTATTTTTAATCAGATGACAAGACGGACATAATCCCACTTGCACAATGAAGTGATGACCTTTCCGTGTTCTAAATCAATGATTTTGATTCTCATGTTGGTTCAAGAATCAAGTACAGACCATTAAGCAATGAGAAAGATTTTTTCAGAATGTCTCCTGGAAAAGCTTGTGAAAGAAACAAATGATTCTGCCAAGAAAATAGGATACCAAAAGCAAGACATGAAATGGTATGAAATCAGCATCATGGAGATAAGGGCATATCTAGGGATATATATTATCATTTATGTGTTGATAATGACTGTTCAGGTACCACTCTCAACATTGTAATTAGCGTGTGGATTTCATTCATGTTTTTATATGGATGTTTGTAAATATTGGATTTTTTGTATGGGATTCAAAACAGTTTACATGACTGGGATTATTTTGGTAGGATTATATGAAGTGGAAATATATGAATTATACACTATACAAGGTAAGCTTTTATGTCTCTGAAACCCACTAAAAACTAACAAAATAATGCAAATTTATTGTCAGCTTCTCTTCTCCTTGATGATCTAGTATTCAACCTAGCAATCAGCATCAGTAGTCTCAGTAACTGATATGATAGCACTCAGAAGCATTGAGACTGCACAACAGCTGTAGTAGCTAAAGGGTTAAAATTGGTCCCCAGAATACAATGACATAACTGCAACGAAATGTACAAAGCTGAAACTGGGGTCCCACAAACACTGTTAACGAATCTCAAGAATACAGTGACTCAATTGCACCAAAACCTGATCAGCATCAACATGGATAAAGCACATAATTAGTGCTGAAAGAACAATAGGTCTTAAATGTCTCAGCCACATACAAGATAAATCTACATTACCCAACAAAACCAGATACGAATTTGTTTCAAGCACATCTTTGTTGAACCCAGTTTCACATCAATGTTGGGTCTGAATTTTGGGTAACAGGACCTTAAGCAAACTGAATTTAAGATTACTGACTAGTTTGTGAGTGGCAATATTTTTTCTTTCAGATTCAGATTTTAGCCAATGTGTAAAAAATGAAAAGCATGATTAATTCAGTTGATTGGGTGATTTAGGAAGCAAAGCAAGCAAAACTAAATTTCAACTCTTTTTTTGACAGTTTTCTTTGTAAAGCATGCTAGCAACAGAATGCGGGCGGGGGGGGGGGGGGGGATAAGGAGGATTTGATTCTGGACACATATGGCAAACAACTTATTGGCTCATTATGTCATTTCTGTGTGTACGATATGGAGATCACATTTATGTTAAGATATTTGACACACTGAATTCAACCTTCTGATTAGTTCATTGACCAATGCTTTCAGTATGATTTTATCCATGGAACAGAAAGACTGACAGACAGTAATACACACATTTGTTTGTAGAATAGTTGCTTCGAGATTTTTAAAAGCTTAACTAACATTACAAACAATTAATTGTAATCTAGCCTTGTGGAATTTTAGTCAGAGCTTGTGATTATTTTATAGTCACTGGCCTTGGTTCTTTGTCAATATATTTTTGTAAGTATCTTCTTTAACAAAAGCAATAATGTAACATTTTAGCTACTACAGCTGTTGTGCAGTTTTACTAAATCATCCCAGACACACAAAGCTGAAACTGGGGTTCCATAAACGCCTATTATAATTGGGGTCCCAAATGCATCTCATGTATGCACAAATAGTTTATTTCCCTAGAATACAAAATGAAATTGAAAAAAGGTACAATATTGTGAATTAAATCATGAATAGTGCTAATGGTTCAATCACAAATCCAAATGTATGAAAAAGTGTTCAAACTGGAAATTGGGGTCCCATCACCCAAACACACAAAGTTGAAACTGGGGTCCCATACCAGTCAAATTGGGATTAAAAATGCATATAGTGTATGCACACACATACAACTGGGGTCCCCAGAACAGTGACACAATTGCACAAAAACCCAATCACCATGAACACATACAGTTATACCTCGCTAATATGGTGGGTTCGGTTTCAGACCACCGCCGCAATGCGAAAATATCAGTAAACTGAGTCACATTCGTTTTCACTCGGTAGTATATATAAAAGCTTTAAAATCTGTTTCCAGCATCATATATTGATTGCACAATATCATTAGACTGAAAGAAAATATGATTCCGTATAAAGGCAATCGTCGACTTATGACTACGTTCAATTCTCGCCGACCAGTCGTAAAGCGAGCAGGACGTATGATGAACCACAGGAGTCTGATGTTTTATTAATAAAGTATGGCAAAATTTCTGACCACACAAATTACCCATATCGGCAATATAACTAAACATAAGGAATTCAAGATTGACCACAATCCTTCACTCGATTCGACTTTTTCTCAGTCTTTTGTCACTACAGAATCGCAAGAAGACTGAAAAACTACACATATGCATTCAAAAGACCGCGACGTACCAAACTACCAACGCATAACTCTTAAATGATCATGTCCTGAATCCAATCAGCGAATTAACCTTTATTTTCACCATTACGGTCACAATCCCTCTCTATCAAAATCGATCTGACGGAAGTAACCCATTCTACCAGTTTCTACCCTGCAGTAAATATGCTGAATAACATGATGAAAGTAATTTCCAGGGCTAGTAGCAAATTTTTTTCAGATATTTCACGGGTTTTTCAAGGTTGAAAATCATGGTTTTCAAGGTGCATTACCGTATTTACCGTATGTTTTCGGACACCGTTTTTTTCGGGGGAAAATCATATTTAAATGCCTTGTAAGTTTTCGGACGTTGCTCCGCTATAATTGTTTCTACAATTTATGTTTTCGAACACAATCTTGGAGGATCTGCTTCGTCGTTTTAATGTAAAATTTACAGCGTGTTTGCCGTTAATTTAACTGATACAAAGTTCGCTTCATTTGGTCGCCAATTATTTAATGCGATCATGAACGTCCATGAACTAATATAATTTAAAATTATTAATCACATGTAATTCGGGATAGTGACAACACCTGCTGCATTAGTCGGACGGGTTACACGAGCTCTAAAGTGTATATCAACAACGGATTGTCTTGTTAAATCAAGATGTTCCAACGAAAAGTAACAGATCGGATATAGATTTTTGAAATCATATTGTGATATTTGCTGACCGGTATCGACATTTTGATCGCGTCACAAATATGACAACATACGATGATATACGCGTGCTATTTGATTTTGATCAGACTCGTCATCTAGAGCAGCTTTCTTCGTAGGCGGTTGTTTTTGTGATACTTCCTCAGAATCATTAATTCGAAGTCGCTTCTGTGGACGGCCTACTGGTCTCTTTGGAGACGATTTTGGCAAGGGCGAGTCCCTCCAAGAACTAGGCAGTGCCTCCTCACTTGTTGCATAACGTATGATAAACTTATCCATCAAATTTAGTACAGTACTAACAATATTATGTTTCACAACGATAGCTATCCAGTATACTAACTTTTGTATGTAGTGGGTATTTTATTTATACTTTTTATTTAAATAGTTTGATTCAGCTAACAAAAATATGATTGGTTGTCAGTATAGACATTGTTACACACGAAACCACTTCATACAGGTGTTACAGTTATGGCTTTGATTAGAAACCATGACCCCTGCTTTATATCATTAAACAATACATCAGAGTCAGTATGGATTAGTAAAATTCATTGGCATTGTCCAACAAAACAAACCCCTTATCCCTGAGGCATTATATACAAAGGTTTAAACATAATTATTGTTCTACAGGTAATAAACCTCTTGGTAGACGATATATTTGATTGTGGGTGCTAAATGTTAGGTACATCGTGTGCTCTTTTAATAAAATCCAGATGGTTGCCTTTTATTTCCGAACACATCTGTCAAAGAAATCCCACCAGTTATATTATTAACAATTAACACCCAGACACTTTGAAATCTCTGACATGCATCACTACAATATTCGAGCAGTAGATCGTTTCCAGCCGGCAAGCTTTGCTCATTTTAATCTACCCTCGGCTAGGTGAGAAAAAAAAGAAGAGAGAACCACAACAAATGCATCACCTTTATTTAAAACAAATATCACATATTAATCACGCCGACTCGTATATTGCAAATTGCTTTTTATTTTTACCCTTCGTAGGCGTACATACAACACTCACCCCATTTGGAGCCTCACACCCTTGGTGCTCTAAGAATAGCCATCATACATGTACCGGTGTTTCGACTCTCGATACTAAAATATTTCTGCCCAAAATATCTTAAGAATTATAACTCCAAAATCTTTTTATTTAGTTTGTATTAATATCTTAATTACACAGAAATAAAGCTTGCGTGCGTTTGTAATGTAGATTTTAATGATCATTAGCAGAAGGTTAAACTGGATTGCAAGATTACTATGTTAATATGGCGGTTCATTTGGAAAATACGCACACAATCGTGGCTCTAATACATGTATGGCTTTGTTTTCTGGTGGATGGACATGTATCAAATAGACAAAATAGGCAAGTAATGCCCATTTTTCATTAATTATCCTTTCCGTGGTGTTAGACAAAATACTTGTTTTACTTCATGGCAGCACGTTGTCATGTGAGCTAACGGTAACTTCGTTACGGACGGGAAGGGGGGGGGGCGGCATAATTCTATCTTCGCTTGTATGTTTTCGGACACCTAATCAAAGAATTTAATATGTATTCGGACAACAAAAAAAGTAATTATTTGTTTCAGTCCGAAAACATACGGTAAATACGGTATTAAATTAATTTTAAAGGATACAGAAATGAATAATAAACAAGTTAATACTAACTATACAAGAAATATTTCTTGCAAATTTATTGCTTAAAAAGACAGTCAAGAATATAATCACTGATTTCATTCCGATTATAATACACATCCCACATCTGTACAGTCACTGAATAATGTTTATTTTACTATCCACACTACACTATTTACAAAGTCCACAATATTTTATAGTCAATTTTTTTGATCTTGTACTTTTGTAGCTTGTTATCAACCTGGTTTTCAAACCGTTATGTGAGACACAGGAGCCTGACGTTTTATCAACAAGTACGGCGAAATCTCTGACAACACGAATCCCCTTATCTGTAATATAAATAGTATTATTTATAGGTAATATAAATTATTTATATTACCGTTAAGGGGAATTCATGTTGTCAGAGATTTCGCCATACTTTATTGATAAATATCAGATTCCTGTGACGTCAGATTGGTGGGTTTTTTCATGCCAGCTACATGGGATCGTAAAGCACTCTCTCCCTTAGCAAGCAAATCAATATCTTTCTGACATAATTTGCATTTTGCAAAGCCGTCTGTGAAAGAACACACTATCCAGAATTAAATATATTTTTCTTCGTCTAGCCACCGAAGTTGGAATCCATAGCACCCCCCCCCACTTCCCCATTATCAATGCGTACATTGATCCAAATTTAAACTGTGACTACATCCAGGTTTCGAATAACCGGAAGTTCAAAACGTATGACTGCACAGTGGAGTGTTGTGGAAATTTCTGATATGGAACAAACGTTGCAAGAGATCGGGTTTAATTTTTTTTAATTAAAATTTTTATATATAGTTTACTTCTTTTTTTATACTGAAATCTGTAAAACGAAAAATATTTATAAATCCAAGAAAATCAAGGCTTTTCAAGGTATCCAGACAATATTTTGAATGTTCAAGGTGTTTTCATGTCCTTCAGGGAAAATTCATTTTTCAAGGCTTTTCAAGGTTTTCAAGGCCTGCTACAGACCCTGAATTTCACAAGAAAAAAATGTTTATCTTGCTTTTAATTTCAGATTGTATCATTTTATAATTTTATTTAATTTCCAGAACAGAAATATGTAGTCAAAATTTGGACAGTAAAAATAAAGGTTGATAACGTCATCACACTTCAAATATTTAAGACTGTTGCTGCATGGACAGATTCTGTACTGTGTTCAGTACAATTATTAGACACTAATGCCTACTTACTACAGGGTAAACTCCACCACTAATACTGGCCGCCATGTATAGCCTATATATTGTGCTGAAAAATGGCGTTAAACCATAAAAAAAAAAAAACAACAGGGTAAAAATGGGTAGAATGGGCTACTTCCGTCAGATCGATCTTGATAGAGAGGGATTGTGACCGTAATGGTGAAAATAAAGGTTAATTCATTGATTGGATACAGGATATGGTCATTTAAGAGCTATGCCTTGGTACGTAACTGTCTTTTAAATGCATATGTGTAGTCAGAGCTCTCGGAAACACTTAATTACAAATATCAGCAAGCAAATATTTGATCTGGGACGCAGAAAATCACCCTAGCAGGAGTCCTCCGTATGCACGTTTTTATGGGTGCAGGGGGCGGATTTTTTTTTGTGTTGCTTTTCTCTTTTGCAGACAGGATAGTTTTGCGGCACAATAAATATGTTCTAATCACTATGAAAAATGAGGCAATGCTTTTATTTGAGTTTGTTGCTGACTTTCTTTGAGCAAAGGTCGTCGGCTTGCTGTGATGATGGTGCATTTGTTATTGAAAGGCCCTGCTAAAGGCTCTAGTAGAAGGACCTAACAAATACCCGTTTGTTATTGCCGATAATTGTAGAACATCGAGACAGATTTGTTTTATTTGCTAAGTATATATCAGTGCTTCAAAGGTAATCAGTTTTCTTTGAAGTGTCAGTAAAACAATTTTTTTCTTCCATCAGGTTTTTAAAAAAAATTAGCGTCATCTGGTTGACTGTACTCATTTCACGTTTCCGCCTTCAGAGGTGTTGGATTTTAAATAGCCAGTTGCATGGTTATTTTGATTATAATACAGCATACAGTAAAAAGACCAGATATCAGCATAAGTGGATTATGATATAACAGTGCATTGTTATAACCAAGTTGGCTGCTTCCTGTCATGGTGCCTTTGATTTTCTCTACTCCAAACGCAAGACTGTTTATACAGTTTTTATCAGCCAAAATTTGTGTCGCCACAAATATCGCCAGAAGGTATTTATTTTGTCACCAAAAGAAGAAAAACAGAATCGCAATTTTCTACATTGGCGTAGCCCTGTGATCCTGTAATTGATTTCATTTACGATTGTAGCTGTATAAATATTGCATGTGAACTCGAAACCAAGACACATCGAGACTTGAACAAAATGCCATTTGCAAATTTGAACAATTATTTTGGGGTTAAATGAAAAAATTATGAAGATTTAAATGAGATTCAGAACTGTGCTTAAGTTACTAGAACTGATAAAGTGGACTATTCTGCGCATAGCTTTGAAAATATGTAATGTTTATGCATCAGGCTATGGAAATGAAATACATTACTTTGGAATCTTTCTGTCTGCATTTCAGCCAAAAAATAATTTTATTTTTTATACCAAAAAGGCACATTATTGATTAATTACAGAAATGATGTATTGTTGTGCAGAATTACAAGTCACGCCGAATAAGCTGATACAATTGTACATGTCAGTGTTGGGGGAATTAAACTTGATGGCAACCAACACTTATTCTAATCTGCAAAGTTTAAAAAAATTTGGGATGGGACTGCAACTTTTGCTGGTGGGACTCCTATTTTTACCAAAATGGGAGTCATGGACTCCTAGTTTTAAAATCCTAGCGAGATCTCTGTGTAGTTTTTCAGTCTTCTTGCAATTCTGAAGAGACAAAAGACTTGTGAAAAAAAGTTGAATCGAGCGAAAGATTGTGGTCACGCTTGCATTCCTTGTGTTTATTTATATTCCCGATAAGGGTAATTCGTGTTGTCATAGATTTCGCCGTACTGTATTATATACAACTCACTCATCAACTTGGTAGACAAAGGGGCTTGAATTGGTTCCGCAATCAGTAGCGCAACATCAAATTTTGAGTGTCACACGAATATTTTGTTTTAGCCTCCAGAGTGACAACAAATAAAAAAAATGATGCCGTATGATCGGAACGCCGAAATGCGGATGTCCATAAAACGAGGTATACCTGTAAGTAAGTGTTGAAAGCACACATGGCAAAAAATGACTCTTGCAGCTTTATATTATTTTGTCTTTTGTCATATACAAAATAAATTCAAATTTACTCACCAACATAATTGGATATATATCATTTTTCAGACCCATCTTGATCAAGCCCTTTTTCACGCCAATACCGGGCCCATTCTTTGGGTGACAGGTTTCTCTTGCCAGCCTAAAACAAAACAAAAGATCCAATAAAGAGTCAGACTGGACTTAAATCTTCTAATGGTCAGAATCCAGAATTATTTGCATAATAGACTAGTATTTATTTCTAAAGATTTCATAATTGGTAGCTACAGTAATAATTTAGTAATTGGGCTATAACTTATTTTACCCCACGCCCCTTTAAATGCGTATTCTGGGCAAATGTTCAAGATAACAGTAAATTGGCAGGACTATGTGTATGTAGTCAAGTAGGTTACAAAATAACAGATGTTATATTTATAGCATACAGCACTGTGTAACTTCGGTACATGTAGATTACCTGCCTACAAAGCCATACATATGAGGTAACGGGTTAATTATGCATGGTATACTGCTTTTTTTCTCTACTGTTACGAGTCTATGGTCTTAAACTAAATAATAAAAAAGTGGGAAAAGCAACAAGTGTATGTGTGATTTTTTTTAACGTAGCTTTAACAGTTTTTCAGTCATATTGCTACAATGACTTACAGTGTGCAGTTAATAGTGATATCTAGCGCTATTGCATCATGCCACAGACATGTGAATCGTGTCACACTCAGTTATATTATCCTGATATTGAGCTCAACAGTCCTAACACTGATTTCTTAATGCTGAGTAGGACTGTCAACGGGTAGTACTCGGGTACCCATTCACAAAAAAAGGTGCCGACAACACTATCAAAATATATCATCAGCAGCACACTGGTCTAAGTAGTCCAAGTTTCCTCTGACCCTTGCCACCCCATTTTTGATATTTGGACATTCTTGTTGGGGTTTAGGGTCAGAGCACATTTCCTATCAAAAAGTTGGAATTTGTCGACACCATTTGATGTCGGCATGGGTAGCAACTTACATGCCGGCCCAGCAAACTTGAATGATCTTTCATCGAGATATACCAGCATAAAATCGATAGGAATATGATTTATTTTCTCAAAAATTGTGAGCATAGCATTTATGCTTTTAATCTGCTGACAGACGAGACAAAAGTACATCATTGCTGAAATCTGTCCCGGATCTGGCTATTTGCATTTCTAGTCACGTGACTATACAAACCTCGCAACCTAGGTCATACAGTCACATGATATCGACAATAAGCAAATTTCCAAAAGTTGTTGTACATATATAATTTGGACATATTGTATAGTAGCCACATAAATAAATATAGCCTGTTCTCTCCTCACTAAGCCATACAGATGATATAAATAGAATTCGTGGGAAAGTAGAACAAGGTTTGCTATAAATAGACCATGTTACTGTAGGAATATACAAGTTCACAGACAAGAGTACTTGTATATTGTAGTTACGTAAAGTGGTCTTTTCTAAAATATGGTCTGTGGGATTAATGGAATGTTAATATAAATGAGATTTCTGTTTGTTTGTTTGTTTGATTAGGATTTTTTAACGTAGCTTTAACAATTTTTCAGTCATATCGCTATGATGTCTGCAGTGAGGCAGTTTATAGTGGATGTCTAGCACTGAGACATCATGCAGCAGACATGTAGCATGATGTCTCACCCAGTCACATTATCCTGACACCAGGCCGACCAGTCCTAATACTAACCTCTTAATGCTGAGCATCAAGCGAGGCAGCTGTTAGTACCATTTTTGTAAGTTTTTGGCATGACTCGGCCGGGGATCGAACCGACGACCTCCCGCTTCCGGGGCGGAGGCTCTAACCACTAGACCACCAGAGCGGTTAATGAGATTTCTGAAAGGTGGATATACCGAAAAAGTGTAATCCATATATGATATATGTTTACGCATAACGCGTAATTTAGTGGGAAAAAAATTTGTTGCTCAAGGGTTGTGCATGTCTTTCATGTTCTAACGAGAACCCGGGTAAGTTTTCTGTGGTTTTTGACAACCCAAATGCTGAGTGCCTAGTGAGGTTAATATTGATGTCTAGCCCTAGTGCATCATGCTGTTGACATGTGCATTATGTTCCACCCAGTTACATTATCCTGATGTTGAGACGACCAGTCATAACACTAATTTTTTAATGATGAGCGCCTAGTGAGATGAAAAGCAATAAGTTGTGTTAAATTCAACAAACAGACCATTTCCCTAGAATACAAAGTGAAATTATAAAAAAATGAAATAAACAAAATTGTGAATTAAATCCTGAATAGTACCTCAAACAAATTCATTGTATGAAGTTCTTTGTGAATTCCAAATAAATTTCAATACTGACTTTGTTGATGTGCCGAGTCAGAGGAAACATGGATTATGGCTTGGAGTGTGGTAATGTGCTAATAGTCTTTTAATGTTTCACAGTAATACAATCCAAAATGTTTTTCTCTGAATTCACTACAATTCCAAATTAATGTTGAAGTTCAAGAATATTATTGAGCATTAATTCCAGTGAATAAACAACGTGATTTAAAAGACAAAAATACAGCCAGGATATAGGCCAGTTTCCTTTAAGAAAAGCATTTAAAGTTGTTCACAAGTCTAGGACTTAATATATAATCATTAGGAAAAGCAAACAAATAAATATACATAACCTAAAAACACTGCATTTGATTTCAAAAGACACCCTGAATAGGAGACTGACCAGTATTTTGTCCATTTAAAGTATATTAAACTCAAATTCAACATCATTTTCAGGCTCAAATGGTATATCCATGAAAACCTTTCCAGCTCCAATAATCTGAAGTACTTCAAAACTTTAAAAATCACTGTTAATAGACAGGTTTTTCCAAAACAGGGTTCATACTCAACTATGACTGATAAATTCAAAGACTTTTCCCAAACTTTCAAAGACCACAAACAGAGATTTCCAAGACCTATTTTTGCTAACATTGTGTATACAGGTTATAAGAGAAAACAACGAATGCCAAATACCACAATATTTTTTACTGATTAAAGTCAAACTATACTTAATTGCCTAAAATTGCATTATAATGATCTAGAAAATAGGTTAACATTTGTTGTTTTTTTTCTCCAGAAATATGTAACATACGTGTCAGATTTAATACAACATAAATTGTTCTCTTAAAAGACATCAGCACTGCTTTAAATGCATTATTTTATTTGCTTTTTTTTCTCTTTAATCATTTTGGAAAGAGATGCCACCACTGTCATCTTTTCCTCTGCTCTTCTCCTAAGAGCATTTGACTCTGTGACAAGCACAATGAGTCCTTTTAATTCTGCCTCTTCTGCTTTCTGTACAGAGGAAGCATGTAGGCTGGCAATGTCAGCGTCAAGACGCAGCTTTTTGGCTTTAAGTTCTTCCACTTCATCCAAGGCCAACTCCCGTTTCTTTCCTTTTGGGTTTTTCTTCTCATCCTTCTCCTCTGCTTTCTTCTTATCCAGATAGGCATGGTACTTATGTCTTGCAGAGGAGGTATATGTCATCATTTCATTGCTAATGATGATTTCCAAAGGTCCACCAGCTTTTCTCATTGTGTCAATGATTAACCTTTGAGCTCTGAGGCTTTCTCTGCTGAGGTTCTCAACAGATACCTGTTTGTTGATAAAAAAAAATCCTCTCTCTTGCCTGCCCATGTGATAACAACAACATTTTCTGGAGAACATTCCAAAGTTCAACATATTCATTTCTTTTGGAAAGGACAGAATAAAACACTTCATCAAGTCTGTCATCTGTTCTACTGAAGCATTTCAATGGATGATTGTCCGATTGGATAACTTCATCCACTAATTTTCCGTACTGAGTTAATATTAAATCACATCGGGACTCTACTTCTCTTCCTGCCTCACACATAATTTTTAGGACCCTACGAAGTTTTGTTTCTCCCTTTTCCTTGTCTGATCCTGATTGCATAAGTCCAGGGTCAGCCCAGGACATGTTTTTCCCCATTTTTTGTAATAAACATCTTTAAATTTAGTAATATTTCACGCACTTCAAAGTACTGGACAAAACAGGTTCTATATATAGCAACCTGTTTGTTTCGTTGAGGCTTTTTTTTTTTTTTTTTCTTTTTTTTTTACTCGCAATTCAAGAACAAGAACTCTTGTTTAACTCTAATATAGTGTACGCATGCGCACTTTGAAACTGTTTATCCGTGAATTTAATTTATTACAATGGATGTTTCTGTATTAAATCAAGGAATATTGTTATGTAGAACAAATTTTTCGAAAATGATTTTTGTTCCTCAAACGTGTTAAATAAACCGACGGTAGAAGTAAATTTAAACAGGCCCTCTTTTGCTATTATCTCCCAAATCATCAAACTAAACGATCTTATTTTATACCCGACGAGTAATGAATTACCATTATTTTTCCAAAAACTACCAATTGCTTATACTTCTGCATCTTTGTTCCACTAAATGAACATGTAGTTACTAATTTGCAACCTACCATTGGCATGACTTGTAAGGGCTCCTTCTCCCATTGAAGCCAAGTTGATCGTCTTTTTACACAGCGTACAAAACGCCTTTCGTTTGCATAACTTATTCTTTTGCAGCCATTCCTTGTACTTCTCTTGTTCAAGCCAGATATCGTTGAAAGAGCAAAGACCTGGCATTTTTAAACACTGAACTTGCAGACGATGTAAATCGAATGAAGAAATTTTGAATTCTCGAGCGTATAACTTTCGCGAATTTTCTACGTAGAATTAGTGTAATTAACATTTTGATTGGCTAAAACTGATGGACTCGTCCAGTCAAATTGAACTATTCGTCAAACGAAAGAAGCCAGGAAAACCAGCTGCATCCGAAGCTAACGACCTTGGGCAATTTTATTGGTGACTTCCTTTGATGAAGTCTGTAGCGGCACCGTATTGCTTTGATGAAGAGTGCATGTGTGATTGAAGTCGCCGCCGCGGCATACTTTGGATGGCCAAACAAAACAAAGCCTCTTTTGTTATTGCGGCGGCAATAAACTGAACGGGTCATAAAAAGAAAGAAACCAGGATAACTAGATTACATCTGAATCTAACAACCTCGGATAATTTTATTTGTGATTCTGGAAAGAAATTATTTTTTTTGGGGGGGGGGGGGGGGTATTTCAATTTTCAAAGACTTTCAAAGACCTCAGGGTAATATGCTCGATTTTCCCAAACTTTCAAGGCCTTGAAAACGCTACCTCATTTTTCCAAAACTTTCAAAGACCTTCAAAGACCGTACGAACCCTGCAAAATGAAGATGAAACATGTCGTGAATTAGCTATTTGCAGTTTTCTAGGTAGCCTGTATTTAAACACGTATTTGTACAACTTCTTTGATGAACGTGAGCTCAAAATTACAAGAGATTAATTGTTCCAAGGCCCATTGTGCAATCAAAATTAGTTGAAGAACCATTTCTGTCAAGCTAAGTACCAAGATGTGTAAACAGTTGCCTACCTGAAAAAAGCATCATCATGACAAGAACCACAAGACTTCTACTGGCTGCATGACTCACGATAAGCGCTCTATGATGGGCAAAGTACATAAACTATTGTATATACTTGTGTACAAGTTGAATAATTTTGGAAACAAATAAAAGCCTGGAGTGGTGTGGGTGTGTGGGCAGCTCATAAGCTCATATAATGGCTGATATATAAATCTGAAAATGTTACTTTTTGGAGTTGGCAACTGTAATGGCTGTAAATCTTGAGACATGAAAAGATAAGTATTTTTTCTGTATCCCAAGACTCAAATAAAGCACAACATTTTAAGTGTCCCAACACTTCACGACACATCAAAACTGTCATAATTGACATAGGTCTAACAGCAGTGACCAGATCTTTCGATAAACTGTTATGATTGTTGTTGTTATTATTTGGAATGTGCATATTGTCTGACTTCTCCACCATGAATTTAATTCAAGGCAAATAATTATAAACATTTCAAAATTCTCAGGCTGGTTTGAGCTAACCCAGGAGGAGACCTAGCTGTACCACTATATGGATACAAACTTTACACAGTGCAAATCATGCTTAGCCTCACTTGATTTGTTAATCAGATATTTCACATGCTTGTAGTTATTAATCGTGTATGCAAATCAAGTGCGCAGTCAACAACAGATAAATTGGAGACTTAAAGTGTTAATATTCATCAATTACTGATTTAAATCTAATCTACATGTATCAATATATCTCTAAAGATAGACTGTGTGTTATATGGTGAGTGTATACATGAATTTACTCAGAATCAAGTGCCTGTGACCCCCACCCCATTCCTTGATTCATGGACGGATAATCCTAATTTTCTTTGTAACGAGCCGCTGTGAATTTCCATGGAGCAGACTGGCGTAAATATTTGCGACAAAAGTAGGCTATACACACAGTGGTTCAAACCCAATTTTGGGCTGCGAATCTAAGATAAATGTCGCTACCTCCGGTTAGGAACCGCTGTAACACTTGACGATGACCTACATACTTGTACAAATTTTAGTTATGACTGTTCTCTATGTATGACCAGCAACATAATGAAGCATTTAGTTTGCTGCAAAGCACTATTAATAAATATCTGACCCATCATTTTTTTTATTTTATTTTGATTATTCTTTTGATTAAAACCGACGAAATCTATTCAAATTCAAATAATATGGCGGCCGGCAAGTTTTTTAGCCGGTAAAGTATGAACCTTTCAAAATATTAATTTCTGCAAATTGAATCAACATAAGGTTGATTAGAAAATGATAAATAGTTATATGAGTCTTTTAAATGAATGCGTATTAACAAAAGACTTATAAAAGCACCTACCTGCATCTAAATTTCCGGAATTTTCTTTCGTCTCATCCAATGCCACAGCATGATGCCGGAAACATAATACACGCATGCGCGAAGACGGGATTTACAACATTATGGTCTAAAGACGGTTCGCTTTTTTTTTCGGTGTGAGATCATAGCGAAGTAAAAGGTGAAATTTGGGTCATTTTTAATAAATACTTTTTATAATAAAATAGGCATAGTAGATTTCATTTGTATGGTTTTCGGAACTGGGGTCTTTGCGTAATGAGACCCCAGTTAAAGGGGAGTGTGTCAATTAAAGACCCCACTTCCTACAGAACACACACGCACACACACACACACACACACACACACACATACATACATACATTTCACATTTACGTATCGACAATTTTATTTGAACCACACACACACACACACACACTATTAAATGTAAGGTCTCACTGGATAGTTTAGTATTTTGCCACCTCCCTAATATTTAAGGTAGAAGGCATGAGCTTAATTATCACCATCCTAGCATTTTTCAATTCATGCATAAGCTAAATCTGTAATGTGGTTTCGATTTACTTTGAGTTAGGCATGGAAACTATTTGATTTGTTGGTGACTGCCTGTCACAGTTAGACTAGCACTGGAAATCAAATGCGTAACTTGGGCTTTAAATGAGCCGCGGACTTGGCTTGCGTATTTACATGTGTCTGCTACAGAGGTAAATATCTAAAAATCTAGATAGTTGAGGGGTGATGAAAATTATGCTAATTTGTTACAGTAATAGTGAACTTTATTCATGAATAAGGCATATACTTATTCTTTTAGTTGTCTTGTCCTTGTCACAGGAAAATATTAAAAATATCCCCTTTCTGTAAAAAAAAATAAATGTGAAAAAGAGGGGTTGGGGGCAGTGTTGATTCAGTATAAAAGCCACTAGATGCATAATGAATTAACTTTAATTCCTCATTCAGAATCTTACAAGCATCATTTCAACAAAAAATCATTAGTTCACTTTTATTTGTGTCTTTAATGTAAGATTATTATCATTTTTCTGCTATTGGTCATTATCGGACAAAAATTTGCTTAAAAAAACTGTCCAGTGAGACTCATGGCGGGAATGGTTCACAACGTTGGTCTGCTCTTTTCGTTTTAAAATCATGTACGTGAATCAAAATGATAATTTACAGGTGTGTACCCTGTGGACACAAACATTTAGTGTCCACAACGAAGGTCTATACTTTGGATCAGTGTCTACAACGCAGTAAATCCGAGTGCGCGCGCGTGCTCACACACACACACACACACACACACACACACACACACTTAAATTTAAAGGGGGAATTATCAGTTAGTGAACTAAGGGAGCTAACTCGTATAGACTGCTTGTTAATGTACTCTTCTGTTTATAACATCACGAGGAGGAGGAGGAGATTTGACAACGACCACGAATTCGAATAATCGAGGAAAAAAAAAACTATACAGAAGATATTGATGGTGGTTGGGGCCATGTTATTGTTGTAGCGTTGACTGTTTTGATAATGTTCTTACAGTCATAGTTAATGTCGCTTTGAAAATCAGTTAGATATACATATTCAAGTAGATGGGGGTGGGTCACCAGAGATAATTAGTAGTATATACCTCCCCTGCCCCAGGCGAGGGCAAAGTACCCAGAAACTCCTGCATTTTACTCGTTTACAGAGAATATTTTTAACGATTTGACTGTTAGGAGAATTATATGAGGCTTTTCAGTTTTTTTGTGCTCTTATTTAGGGTGTTTAGAGAGAGGGCTTTCTTCGCCCCTCCCTTTTTCCTCTGATTTGTTCCTGTATTAGATTACATCATGTTTGTTAAACTTTGAAAAACAGATTATCAATAAACATCAATAGCTGTATTAGATTCGTATTTCAAATTGTTTATTAACGATATTATCTGTATTAGATATTAATTACGAATTTAACAGACATGTACATTAACTCTCAATCAACAACAGTATGTCAGTAATGCACCTCTGACCACTGTCCAGTCAGACTCCAAGAAGTCTTTACACCTTCGCATACTTCGGTTTTGTTGTTGTTTTGTAATGCTTTTTTCTGGGGGGGGGAGGTGTTTCAGCCGGGGATGGGGGTCGAGAGAACTGTCCAATATAATTTCAGTCACTGCTTACTTACCTGGCCATACGGTCGAGGTATGTTAAGGTATATCTGATCCGATTTTGAACTAACTTGGAATATGGGATTATATCGTCAAGATATTGGTTACGTGTGGCACGTCTAAAAGAACATATCGTGGTAATGCTTCACCATCTCTGGTCTCGATTACGAGATTTCGAAAATACCGATCAGAACATACTTTTCAATAAAAGTTATTTAAGGTACTTTTGTTTCACTACTAACCCATATTAACTTTAGATTAAATTTGCTTTTTGTATGATGATAGAAAGGATGTAATAAAAGGTATAGACAAATGTGTATGTTGATATGCCAGGACATGAGGAACGGAGCAACTCGGGGGGGGGGGGGGGGGGCTGGAACTACCGATTTATGAGTGTATGCACAAATCGCACTGAATCATTTTTCTTTTAAACTGAAAAGACAATAATTACTAACTTCCGAAAAATATGCAATGTCATAAATAGGAATAATAATAATATTGATAGTAGAAGTAGTAGGAAGAAGACGAAGAAAACTCTTTGTCATTGTGACAAAGCACTTGTTTTGCAGTTCTGTAGTCTTGGTTTTGATTCCCGGTTTCCGGGTGTAGGTTCATCGAAGGACGATGCTATTTTATGAGATCCAAAACACGATTAAATAGTGATTTCAAGGTTTGATCATACTACCAATAAACATTAATTTATCTAGACTTAAGACTCCAGAAAACTAAGTCCGCAAAGTTATGAAGTTTGCCAGCATAAATTACCTCCCATCAAAGTTTAATATGGACTAATAAGCGAAGTCTGGAATCTGAGCAGTCTTCATTACATATGATCGATAACATTAACCTGTAGTCTGTATAGTCTGTATTAATAAAGTTATATAGTATACAAAAAAAATTATAGTCTGTATCGATGCGAGTATTTAGTAAGTATCAATAAACTGTATAGTCTGTATCATTAAAGTATACATTCTGTATTAAGAAAACAAACTTTGCATCAGTGGAAGAATAGGGGCTGTATCAATAAAGTATATGGTCTTGCATCAATAAAAGTATAAAGTATGCATCATTACAGTATGAAGTCTGTATCAGGAAAATAAAAGTCTACATCAATAAAATTATAGTCTTTATTATAAAAGTAACTAATATTTGTCATCAAACATATAGTCTGTATCAGAAAAAGTATATGGTCTGAATCAATGACTGTATATATTTTAAATCAATGAAAGTATATAGTCTCCTAAAATGAAATTATATAGCATGCTGTCATGGTATAGAATATATTTTATAACTTATAGGATCTAAAGTATTTGAAGAGATTGTGACCAGCAAACAAATGAGAAACGATATGCCAATGCTATCATCTGGACAACAAACTTCAACATCGGCAGGGATACCACTCTGTGATCAATCATTTTGCACCAAAGATGATTGGTTTCTCTTATCATGGAGTGTTTTCAAGGTAAATCTTATATTATTGCACACACAAAAATACTGTTTCAGGTTTTGCAGTGTTTTATATATAGTCCAATATATTAATCTTCAAATTAAATCATAGATATCAAGATCTGATATTTTGATATCCTGCAATGTAACATTGTATAACAGTTTTTAGTGTTTTGGAATGTTTGCAAATAAAGTATTTGGTTTTTGATAGAATTATGTATTGTATTTTGCATCTTTATTTACTTTGAAATAGGCTTTGGCTAGCTGCATTGCATTTTAATGAAAACAGCCAAAGAGAGCAGGCGAGCACTAAGAATAGGAGGGCCAGATATAAAATAGTGTATCCAAGGTACAAGAACAGGTTGCAGTTTTTGGCTTGTATAATACAATGCATATTAAATTTACTTTAGTTTACAGATTATGTTGAAAGTCTGATGAAAACAGCATTCACAATTGGACAGGTGAATGATGAAGGAGTCAAACTTCGGGTAGATGTACCAACATCTATGTGTAGTCTGTATGAGAAGCCTGATAATGAAATCTTCTTAGAAAGCTTAATCGCTGTCAACCTCATGAAAGCTAGTGTAGTTCAGGTTTTGATCAGGAAAGGCAGTGCAGATCCTCTGAACAGCACATGATGGAATGATGACCCTCACTTCCTTGCCCAAGAAGTGCCAACACCACTGAACAAATTGTCTATATGCTGTATACCGATGTCTTCTGAAATAATAATTTGAAAACTAAATTGAGATAAATTATGCTTTGTGCATTAGATCAAATTAGGAAATCAAAAGTTTTAGTAGATAGTGTTATTGGTCCAGTGTGATTTATCGTTATTTTATATATCAATAAAGATATATATTTTCTGACACAAAAACTGAAATAAAACAATATTTGAACATGTATATGTGGGTTTTTCTTGGCATGACTTATCAGTATCACTGTGGTATAAAGGTTAGACGGTGTAGGTCTCAAAATGAGGGGTTCAATCAATGAAGGTGGCATAAATGACTGTAAAAAGTGGTTTATTTATTTGCTGTATTAATAACCCCAATACTATGCTGTCATGCATAGATCATGAAAACAAAAGAACATGAAAAATTACTAAGACATTTTACTTACTCATTTCCTTGTTCTGGATGTTCTCCAAATTGTTGTATATACTGATTGTATACAACTTTTAAAGCATGGATGTCGAGACAAACTGGACTGAACAATGGATGGTGTGTTATACATTGTATCCCTGATATTCATTGCAGACACTTTTGACCTTCTCTATTTCAGAACAATATACACATTCCCTTGCTGTGGGCATTACCAAACAATGTCTACAATTACACCTAAAATAGAGTTTTCTTCTTAAATGCATTGTGCTGTGCTTATCAAATGTATTCCTATATTTATGAACACATCAATAGCACAGTACAATTACGCAAACTGACTAATGTCAGGAACAGGTAAAACATTTAGTACAGCCCTGTAAAACTAAATTAGAAATGAAAGAAAATAGAAGTTGCAAGTAGATGACTACCACCAAAAAAAGGGTTTATTTCATAGTTTATAACATACACTATTAGCATACATATGAGAAATTCAAAATTTTAACGTATAATACAGTGTACAAAATATGAATTCAATTTTGCTATCATGTATCAGTAAATATCATGTCTATTTCAACAGTTGTGCAAAAGAGGACCTCCTCTCTTAGGAATCTTAAGTACTTCTAAATCATATCAATTGTTTCACAGGTTTTCGAAGCTTACAACTGTGATCCAATGTACCTTTTACTTATCAACGTATAAATACGTCTCTAACCATCAAATGCAATACACTTGTACATCCTTTATTACAGGTGAGAAACATTCATTTGTAAACGAATAGGATACTGTGGAACAGTACTGCAAATATCGTCGGACACATATATTTATCGTAACTTAGGCCGTAGACATATTCAGAAAACAATTAATATGAACTGTCCGTCAATCTATCTTGTCTTTCTTCCTCGTCATCTTCATCTGCAACTTCGGATTCGTCGGTATTAGAAACATAGGGTTCAAACGGGTTCGGATTAATTTGGGTTCCGGCAGCCGCTTCTTCACCATTATCATAATATTCTGAGCTTATTAAATCACCATCTTTTAATGGCTAAGACCCGCAGGACAGAGACAATTCACTTCCTTCAACATCGCAACTTTCGTGTTGAGTTTCTGAAGACTTTTTCATAATGTGACTATACCGACTCAGCCATTGTTTACTAAAAGTGTTCAAAATGTGACATCACGCTTTGTTTCACTAAATACCGGAAAAAAACGGAAGTTTCCATACTAACACGACACCATATTACATACGATTTGGGCAAATCTATTTTCCGCAAATAGAGTGACGTCATTGCTCCTTTTTGGCTACTCCCGGATACTTCCGTCAATTACGGTAAGGTTAAGAGTTATATCCCTTTGCCACCTGTAAAATCTACCTTCTATGTACATACATGTGTAGTTATGCATCAGCCCCTTCGCTAAAAATGGACTTGTCCAGGAACTGGAAATTGATCTCGAGGATGACCATGGTTGATAGCGAAAACTTCCGTTAAGCATGAGACGCGCAGACGATAAAGGTGTTATGGACACCCTGGTCGCAATCGGGTTAGAAATTATAAATTAATGAATGAACTGAGTAAGATTTATTGACATTTTTTTATCTTGTTTATGCTTTTAGTTACTGAAATCAGCGGGGGGGGGGGGGTTACAAACAAACGGGGATATGGACTCAGACTATAGTCATCTTTACCCTCCCCACGACCCCCACTAATAACCTTGTCTTAAAGAAACGAACAAGAAATCGCAAGAGAGGCGAGTTCTTCAAAAACTACACCTCTAGTATACATTTTATCTTAAAATCTGAAATCTCGGTTAATCGTTCATGTACCTGTTTATGTAAAGACCCTTCAGCCCCTCAGAAAGATAAAGAGTGCATCTTCTTCCCAAAATGATGTTTCTTGAATTCATGTAAGTATTTTTGCGATCAAAAATATACTAATTACCCAGTGACTGAAATAAAAAGGCTCCACCGAAGTAGTGAAAATTTTTCAATTTTATTTAAACGCCCTTGTTATAAGGAGATAAAATGGTGCATGTTCAATTGTAAATTTCATCCAAGTACCTACTCGACCGACCCGATAACGTAAGAAATCGATTGTCCGTAGTAGTATGTTATATAAGGGCGGCCGAGGTCGAATGCCTTCGTTTCAGTGATGAAATTTATCTCATTCGCAAATGATTTGCATCAGAAACTACGTTCGGAATAAACGGTTTTTAGGAACAAAAAAAAATTGCATTTGGTACTGTTAGTTAACCTTGAGAATAAGATTGTTTTATCGGATTGCACTACAACGCTATGAGCAGAGAATCGGATTATACTGGTATAACTGTATCGGATTATGCAGGTATAACTGTCGGATTATGCTGGTATAACTGTGTCGGATTATGCTGGTATAACTGTATCGGATTATGCTGGTATAACTGTATGGGATTATGCTGGTATAACTGTATGGGATTATGCTGGTATAACTGTATCGGATTAGGCTGGTATAACTGTATCGGATTATGCTGATATAACTGTATCGGATTATGCTGGTATAACTGTATCGGATTATACTGGTATAACTGTGTCGGATTATGCCGCTACAGCTGTACGTATTGGTAAAATGTTTACGACGAATTTTTGCAGAACTAGATCTTCAATGGCATATGTATAATCAACGAAATAATATCCACTGTAGGAAAACGTACTTCAACTTTCTTCTGCTACTTTAAAATGTGTTATTTGTTTACATCACGTTATTTACATTGCATTATATTTTTATTTCTTAGGAATGCACATCCGTGTAAAAACAAAATGTAAGAAATACCTTTATTTTTGTATGCTTGTTTGGGTATGTGCCATATCGGTTATTATCTATATTGCAAACACGTTCCTGGCGAGATTAGAAACGATTACGGTACGGTGTGCGAGACAGGGCAAGTCCATCGATAATTGAATACATTAATCTTACACAGTTTTGCCAGTGTAAGTACTTTGTCCATACAGGTGTAAAGAACGGGTAATTTAAGTTGGTTGGAGTAACACAACTTATAGTGATTGTTATATATGGCTAACGTTTCAAATCACATGAGGCTGGAATAGTAGAACTAGCAGATCCGAAATATGTTTCACTTTCCATCTTTATCAGGTATGTGAAAGCTTATCACCTTTCCCTGGCGCATGGGCAAAGCCAGTAGCTTGCCTGCCAACGGCAGAAACGTGGATTGTAAATTCACCTGGATTGATTTACACGGCATGTATTAAATAAGTTACTCGTGTATACTGAAGTTAAAATGGATAAACAGAATGTCAAATTATACAAGGGACGAAGGAGAGATCGAACGGTGGGAATGGTAATAATTAGAAATATTGGGCAAATACCAGAGCGTTGTCAAGGCTTTGTAGAATTATCGTACAAACTGAATGGAATGTGCTAATTTACCTAATAGATAGAAAGTAAATTGTATTCAAAGGCGATACAATACGACTGTGGTAAATCATAATAATTCTCACCAATGAAAGGGGAAGGAATATGTTTGAATAAGAATGAATAGTGAACACATGGTGTAAAGTGACAGAAGTGTTTATACAGATTGATACAATCGATACGAGTTCTTCAATTGAGATCTTTCTCACCGATTAACTTAAGTGTTTAATCAGACTAATAAAGTGGGAACCTAATACATGGATGTGTTCACTTGACATTCTTGACTTCTCGACAAAAAGAATGGAAGTGGTACCGAGCACTAATATTGTGTTTTCCATGGAAGAAGAAGGGGAGGAGTTGCCAGAGTTCAAAATCGGTAAAACTTCAAAAACTATTAAAAGCCCTGAGAAGATCAGATCAAGGAAGCTGACCCGGAGCCCTAGACTGGGATTTAAAAGTAAAAGCCATATTAAGGTTCCACAGCTAGAAAACATGACGCAGTCTACAGAGGGATATTCGCACATGACCCCTCTGATGGATACACCTGTATCAGACAAAGATAAAAGAAGTAATATAAGTTCATTGAGTGATATAGAACTTCCAAAAGTAAAGGAAACGAATGGACTCGTAAGGGATACGCCGACAAAGGCCAATAAAAGGGTAAGCATCTCTCTCTCTCTCTCTCTCTCTCTCTCTCTCTCTCTCTCTCTCTCTCTCTCTCACACACACACACACATCAATCAATAAACGCACCACAATATATCCAACACCTTAATAATACTTAATATTGAAATCATATGCTAATTTAATTTTGGAACATGTACCCCTTTACAGCGGTGTTATATGCATACCATTTAGAAAAAGGTTTAAGAGTACTACATATATCTCATTATTCAATAGATATATCTCATCATTGAATAGATATAGCTCATCATAGAATAGATATATCTTATCATTGGATAGATATCTCATCATTGAATATAGCTCATCATCAAATAATGATCTTCTTTCTGTACGCGTTCTATGGCCCGAGCTTTTCAATGCTCGTAAGCATTCAAGTTTCACCATGAATCACTCATGAATAAATTTTAGTTGACTGTGGATTTTATTCTATGTAGAGTGAATGTTGCTCTTTACTAGTTTGATCTTGGTTAACTTAAGTGCATATTGAAATGCATGTCAATAATGACAACTGTATACAACGCACTTTTCAGTTAAGATAGCCGCGATGAAGAGTCTTATATCCTCACACACACACACCACCACCACCACCACCACCACCACCATCACTACTACAACTTCTTAATCATCCACCCTCCAAAAAATACTTCAGGAATATTGAAAACCTGCATACGTTCCGAAAAGTAGTATAAAAGTGACATGATAATCTCGCAGCTTGTAGTTTATAACCACAAGACATATTTGTCACACACTGTCGGCCATTGTCTGAGATTTTATGAATGAGTAGTCCAAGAGCTGCAACGGTATTTTAATCCAATGAAGAAAGCTTTGATAAAATTCACTGTGTATTTAGACAGTGTCTAGCGATTATACAAGTCAGATGTATTCAGCTAATGGTCTCTGCTCAACGTACTATTCAATATGTTGCTGCCGTTCTTATACTTGTGTATACAAGTGGTTTTCATCGTAAAGGACACTGCCTCTTACGAAGTGACTAAAGCTTATTTCCTGACAAGGTGACTACGTTGCATCGAAATTTCGAAGGTGGCTCTACCAACCCCGCCAAATATGTTTGACTATTGAATCAAAAAATATCGATAGAAGACATGATCCAGTTACGTCAGCATTTCGTTAGAAGGTCATTATAAGTTATATTTTTTTGACGCAAGGCCGCAAGAGTAACCGAAAATGCAGTTAGCAGCAACATTTGCATGTGTGGACAGCATGGAACAGTGGATACAAAGCACTAGACAAGACTAGTGACCAGACGGCATGGAACAGTGGATACAAAGCATTGGCAAGACTATTGACCAGACGGCATGGAACAGTGGATACAAAGCACTAGACAAGACTAGTGACCAGACGGCATAGAACAGTGTATACAAAGCACTAGACCAGACTGGTGACCAGACAGCATGGAACAGTGGATACAAAGCACTTGACAAGACCAGTGACCAGACAGCATGGAACATGGATACAAAGCACTAGACAAGACCAGTGACCAGACAGCATGGAACAGTGGATACAAAGCACTAGACAAGACTAGTGACCAGACAGCATGGAACAGTAGATACAAAGCACTAGAGAAGACTAGTGACCAGACAGCATGGAACAGTGGATACTGTTACGTATATTTGATTTAAGTCACTTAATTTTGTTTTAATTGCTTGTTTGTCAGATTCAAATTTGACATTCTAAGTTTAAGATTCATTCATTGGGAGATATTTGTTTTCAAAAGTGGGATGACCTGTACTCAACAAATAAACACCAGATGTTGACCTCATTTCTGACCTGGCTTCTGAGTTGTAAACAAGCTTTTAAAATGATTGTTTGATTCCAAGGACATTATGGAGCTTTATTGTAAGCATCTTTCTATTTTTAGTTCTTGAGAGTAAAAATAACTGATTCTCATCTGGGTCATACAGTGTGCACGAGATTTTTTGAACTTAAATTTGTTCTAAAGATTCTAGAAGATCATGTGACCCCTCCCTTGTTTACGTAAAAACAGGTATATAAATTATGTTTTGGAGCGAACTATTTAGTAGAAGTTGGGCTGTTAGAATGCTAAGTTATGTTGTTTTGAGTTATTTTAAATTACCTTGAACTGGAAATTATTTCAATTCGTTTGGATCAAGAGGATTTATTTTGTTATTTATCTGGTAAACATTTGTGCTCATTGAATTTCATAAGACCAGAACTGACTTCATCACGTGACATCGTCTTCCATCTTGGATGCTTAACTAAGATTCGAACTGGGAATTATTAGGACATTTTATCACCAGGACATTTGCAATTTCACTAGTGGATTATATTTTGAATTATTTTTGGATTAATTTTGGAATTGATTCTTAAAACCGTAAGTTTATTTTTCTTTTCTGGAAAATATTTATGCTCAATAAATTGTTTATTAAGTTTATACAAGCCTGTTATATTCACACTTTCTATGTTACTGTTTATTCGAGCCTAAGCACGTAACAATACAAAGCACTAGACAAGACTAGTGACCAGACAGCATGGAACAGTGGATACAAAGCACTAGACAAGACTAGTGACCAGACAGCATGGAACAGTGGATACAAAGCACTAGACAAGACTAGTGACCAGACAGCATGGAACAGTGGATACAAAGCACTAGACAAGACTAGTGACCAGACAGCATGGAACAGTGGATACAAAACACTAGACAAGACTAGTGACCAGACAGCATGAAACAGTGGATACAAAGCACTAGACAAGACTAGTGACCAGACAGCATGGAACAGTGGATACAAAGCACTAGACAAGACTAGTGACCAGACAGCATGGAACAGTGGATACAAAGCACTAGACAAAACTAGCGACCAAATATGAGAAGGTCATAAAGGTAACCCTGGGTATGCTTTGCCGAATTAACAATGTCCGCTCTTCCTGATGAGTTTTCATTTAATGCTGACAATGGACATGAGAAATTATAATTTGATGATGTCTTGGCTGAAATACAAGAAAACAACTCTTTTACGATCCGCACAAGATATTGGCTTTTAAAAAGATACATTACGCGAATTAGAATATAGACGATTTTGAATTCTGAGACAGTAAATTGTGATTTGCGAAAATAATCGAGGCAGATTCTCTCGACGGAGGAGGTGGTGAAGAACGGAAAATTTACCTTTCTCGAGACCTTAACCATCATACATGGCTATGTATCAAATAGCTTTACAAAATAACCAGGTATTGCCATTAATCTATCATTCACTTCTACCAGCATCGTAATACCTTTTATTTGAAAAATGTCGGCCAGTCTATTGCGTCAATAAGCAGTAAGATATCATACCATCCCATACACTGCATTTACATTATTTTCTAAGTTTACATCAAACTTGTTTATACCTGTACTGGTTTTGAATATTAGTATTTACGCCGCACTCATTATGTACAAGTGTGCAAAATGTTAATAGATATTAAAAAAAATGAATAAGTCTAATTAAATAACAAGACGTTTTCCAGTCCATATGTATACTTTTGATTAACCAATCATTCCCCAAAATGGAAATTTAATATATTCATGGTAAGAGTTTAAACAAACAGCAGGGACGAACCCTTTCCAAAATGAATAAAGATAGTTGGACATTAAAAATAAGTGTATGTCTGAGAATATATTTGCATGAAAATAGCCCTCTGTAGATAAGATTTGAAATACTACCGGCTGCCAACAAAGACCTTAAATACCTCTAGTCGCCAATGAAGTCCTGAAATACCACTGGCCGCCGATGAAAATTTGTGCTCTTCGAACATACAAATTGCAGTCTGAAGTTATTTCCAGAGAAACATAAAATATGTTTTTATTCAAAAGCAAAGATATGTAACCTGCTACTGTTATGATGAATAGTGATAATAATATTTCCGCTTTTTCTAAAAGACGTTTCATTTTTGCTATATAACACAGCAAATCTAGTTACATTTTAAAGATGATTTTCCATTAAAATAAGATGCACGTTATGGGTTTTGTATTTTTCCGTATTACATTTTACGCAGCGTGCCAGTTTTACTAGATTTCCCAGAGTGCAGTGTATAAAGGGGTCCAAGCATTTAGCAGTTTTCATTGCAAACCATTGACATCGTACAGATGAAGTACAACGTTTAGGAATACTGTGGAATATAAAATGAACAGAAAATATTGTGACAAAGTATTCGTTCATTTGCCACATATCATCCCTAGCAACCGAGACACAAATGCCAACGACAACGTATCGTAATTTCCGTAAATACGAAGCATTTTGCTGTATATAACTTTTAGCTTCTGTGGGTTTCTCACAAACAAAAAAGACAAAAATACGTATATTTAAAGATATAACCACCAGTGTACCTAGAGAGTAATGTACTCTCCGCTTACTTCTGTAAAGGTAACTTGATACATCAACGAATTATGTTTTGGGAACAAGTAAAATTAGTTTAGACGTTAATATATTGAAATTTCTTGAAGGAAATTCGATTTTCATGTAAACATACCACACAAACGCACGCGCACACACACACACACACAGCGTGTGTGTGTTCATTCAGTAGTATTCAAATTAAAAATCACCAGTCGATAATATTATGCAACATATATCATTGCTTTAATAGTGTATAATTACGTCGTACGTAACATGAAAAGAATGATAGGTGTGTGATTTTTTTTAACTGGGTAGTAGCTGTCCATCGTTGCAGTTTAAAACAGATAATCAACTGAAATCAACCCAAATCAGAATGAGCAAAACTAAGAAACTAAAACTTAATAATGTATATCCAAATCTTATTTTATATTATACCTTTTTGAATAATTTAACATATTTTACCGTTCAACATTTATCTTGTTGGAAGAAATGTTTACTTAAATCTGGAAGGAATTACAAAATATTGAAGATTGTAGCAACTTGGTACCTTTACATTTTAAGAACGTATTTTTATTCGGTAATATATATCCAGGATTGCTAATGTTCCGTTAAACATACATACATACATACATACATACATACATACATACATACATACATACATACATACATACATACATACATACATACATACATACATACATACTGGATATCCGCTCAGCCAACGCTGGTCGGCCGGTGTCCGTCCCATATCTTAGCTATGATACAGAGAACCAACCAAGGATTGTTGCACCTGACCATCTCTTGATTGGAGCAGTCAAAAGGAGAATTACGTATTGTTTATTGTTGTATCATGTTCCGTGATCGACGCTGACTTAACAAGTTTTTTTTTCTTCAAACATAGCGTTTGTACCAGGAAATAAAGGAACGGCGACAAATGTTACGGAACTCCTAGAACACGATCCCTCGACTTCAAAGTTTCTACTAAATCCCATAGTTGAAAAATGATTTAGAAGTACCAGGTCGGGGTCAGAAAGACTGCAAATAGAGAACGAGACATGGATTAAAGGATTAGGTAAATGTCAAAGAAATTGACTAAAACCACGTCCAATCAATATTGGTTCCACCTACTGGATATAACTGAGTGTGCTTGCAAACACAGATTATTATTCCTGGTGACTTGACGACTAAAGCTTTATATAAATCAATGTAAATGATTCCTGGTATTAGATCGATTTTAATATGTCATCGATCTTATAATGTATGATTATTAATATATTATTGTTGAAATTAAATAATTGATTATACCCACTCGTAATTACGAAGTGTTAAATATAAAATATTTCCGTATTGTCAGTTTTCATCTACTCGTATTTATAGGTTACTGCATGAATAAAAATATGAATGAGTTTTTTTCTTAGTAATACTACAATACATTTAGGAGTCCATTATTAGTCAGAAAACAACGATATCATCTTTTCTCATACAAATGCAGTAACGTTCCTAATATATACTCATTTCGTTTTCTTGCCTAAGTCTTAATAATAAAAAATATATTAAAAGAAACAAAGTAATTGAATTTATACTGTATTTCAAATTAAATACACAGCGTATATTCATCAATACACAGTAATAATATTAATGCACACATAGCACCGCCAAGCAACCACTGAACTTGGCGCGGTCGACATTAGTTTTAAACAATTCCCGGTTTGTTCTACTTAAACTTGAAATTCATAGTCATATTGTAAATGAAAGCGCATTGAAAACATTTTGCCGTTAGACTTGAATATATAGATTGTTTCATGTTGAAACAACTTAATTCTGCTTTTCTGCTTCCGATGGACTGGATTAATTGGGTCAGTTCATTGCAGCGAAGAGAATGTGATTTCATTTGTTTATCTAGTCGAAATTACAGTACAATTTCGGCGTGTAACAAGTTTTTCATGACATGGATTTGCAGAACTAACTAAGAATTCAGTACGCATAAATGTAAGTATATTTATTGCCAGTATTATTGCCAGCTTCTACATGCTCACTGTTGGAAAGTTTGTTAGTTTGATTAAGATTTGTTAAGTAGCTTTAACAAAAATTCAGTCATATCGCTACGATGTCTGCAATTAGGCAGTTTATAGTGATGTCTAGCACTGGGGTATCAGGCCGCAGACATGTAGCAGGATGTCCCACCCAATCACATTATCCTGATACCAGGCCGACCAGTTCTAACACTAACCTCTTAATACTGAGGTAAATTCAACGTTTTCTTGACTGAATTGTTTGTCTCTGTTTTGTACATTCAACGTTTTCTTGTGTTAATTGCTTGTCTTGGTTTTGTAAATTCAACGTTTTCTTGTCTTAATTATTTGTCTCTGTCTTGTACATTCAACGTTTTCTTGTGTTAATTGTTTGTCTCTGTTTTGTAAATTCAACGTTTTCTTGTGTTAATTATTTATCTCTGTTTTGTAAATTCAACGTTTTCTTGTGTTAATTATTTATCTCTGTTTTGTAAATTCAACGTTTTCTTGTGTTAATTATTTATCTCTGTATTGTAAATTCAACGTTTTCTTGTGTTAATTATTTATCTCTGTTTTGTAAATTCAACGTTTTCTTGTGTTAATGTTTTATCTCTGTTTTGTAAGTTCAACGTTTTCTTGTGTAATTGCTTGTTTCTGTTTTGTACATTTAACGTTTTCTTCTGTTAATTGTTTGTCAGTCTTGTGAGGGGGAAGGGCCTACAAAAAACTGTTTTTCAAAATGTTTCATGACAAACTCTCACTGGTTTTTCAATAGTCCTTACACTCATCACTTACCAATGGACCCTTGTTATCCATAGCTGGCCTCTGTGCAGCTAGTTACCTCTATAAATACCGTACAGAGAGGTAGGTAGCTTTAATTGCAATCGCAAACTTTAAACGACTGAACCTCTTAGTCGCCTCCTCGTACATAAATTGTTTCTTGTGAGAAATTGTTTTGTTATAGTAAACAACGAAATTCATAACTATTTCTTTACAAGAATAATTAGTATGTTCCCAAGTATATTTGTATCTAATTACCCTTATGTAGGTGTATTGTACGCGTACAGTTAAGTAGTTGAGGACTTCAAAAAAACACTAAAGGCACAGGTATGTACCCTATTACATATATGTATGAGTAACTCAAAACAAGATTTGAAATATCTCGTATCAAATCCCTATTTCAAATCAAGGTTTTCCAATAATTGTCTTTGAATCAGTCGTAACATTCCTAAACAAGCCTTTAATAGTCAAGACCAGCTTTACTTGACAATGTAGCTACCCTGTATAATATTAACTAGTAATAATGCATGAATGACTGAAATCCGTGTAATGTAACATCCAACATTTCGATGTTGTTTAATGCGACTATTAAATCAGGATCTACTTCGTTCGTTTGAAACCATTAGTACAACAGCTTACACTTATGACACGGTGGATCTAGGTCAATGATGTACTTCAATGGATGAGCTTCATTACGTAAATATATACGGTACCCACTGCGACACAAAGTTTGTACACAAACCCACCCTATCAAGGTTTGCTCAAAGCCAAAATTGTCCAGTTACTCGGTCTATAAATCGATTCAAGAGATAAGGACCATTTTTAATGCAAATAAATAATCATCGACCTCGTTAAAGCGGCAATCTGCGATACTAAAGTGTCAATATTTGCTCTTTAGACATACAAATCATTAGAAATTGAATCATAGCATTCCTCTTCATCCCTTCTTTTTCTTATTCTGTATGTCTTTTCCACCTGTGTTAGGTTATCATCGAATAAACGAATTCGGTGCTAAACATTGGTTGCAGTATGGCAGATTATACTTAAATAAAACTAAAAACAAACACCAGCTTTGTTCAATTCAGCTTTTTATCAATGTTGTTGTGTAAAATATTTATTTCTATTTTTGCTAACAATCCAATCCCGACCTCCTTACGTGGCACTCCATAATAGTTAAACATGACAGACGGACCTATATTGCCATTGTGGACTTTTGTTCGTTGTTTACTTTGTAGAGTGTGTGACTAACAAGTTAATCAGAGATCTTTAAATCAAACCTGGACTGTACAGGCTACCATATGTAAAGTACATGTTACAATGTGTAAAGTACATGTTACAATGTGTAAAGATATTCTCTGGTTCATTGCTCTGTCATGCACTGATACCTGAAAGAGTACTGACCTCGGTAGCCATGCTTTTATATCGATTCTTCAGCTCGAAATGTCTCAATGGGAGGCCGTATAGAAGTTGTGTTTATTGATCGAGTGACTGTGTATATCCTATTTAGATCTTTGTCTTTAACAGCGAAGCAATCCTTCTAAGCCTGTTATTTGTATTTTAAAACTAAATATTTATAACCAATAACAAGATTTTCCAAGATTCATTTGGCGAAATTATATGATAACGAAAATGTACTCTGTTAGCCAAAATGAAGGATAAGACATGAGTAACCAACTGTTTTTACCTACCGGAACCGGGCGTCAAGCCTGTTGTAGCCCGTATGTAAAAGATCTTCCAATGTTTTTTGGTTATTATAAAACGCATTCAGAGATACAAAACTTCCAGTCTGATTCCCTTGAATGCAACAAGATTGTCTGTGAAAATTCACTGAACCGTAATGATACATGAATAAAATAAAGAATTTGAACAAACTTTGCCCACAACTCTCGGTCACATATGTAAAAGGAGATCATTCTCTAATTCTGAACACAAATCCTTATAGTTTTTGTCAATCTAATTAAAATTTTGATGCGATTTAAATAAGTTCAAGCATGGGAGCGCGTGCACAATATTTCGTAAGATTCCACGTGCGTCGTATTAATATCATTCTATACCATTCAAATATAGTCCAACTAACTGCTTTAAAGAAGGGTTAGATGTGAGAAGACTCATTTCGTGCATTCTCGCTCTCGTAGGTGATAAGTGACATTTTTATTTGTATGAACTACATAATCTCTAAGATTAAATGCTGTGGTCTGGTACTAACTGGTGCAACGGTCCAAAGACTTGGAGAAGTAGAAATGATTACAGACTTTACTCTCAAACTCCTAATCTACAGGTATCATACATCCTATCAAATCAACCATCGCATTGATATAGAGAATCTAAAAGAAACGGAATTGAGGTGGAGGCATCCAATGGTGTTTGGAAAGTAAATTTCAGAGTTGAACAAAAATTTCTGACACATTTTTTGTGCCGTGTCAAATGCTCAAACTTTAGGGAAGGGACCAAAAGATAGATATTGGTCTTTGAAAACTTATAATTCGGTATTAATCGATTGAGCAGTTAGCTCCAGCCTGGGTGGCCGAGTGGTCAAAGGCGTTGGTCTTGACAGACCACTGACATCTCACCATTCTGCGTAGGTTCGAGCCTCATGCTCTGGCGGAGTGGGTAAATGAGAAAGTTTGCCAGTAGCTTCATGGGTAGGTTGTTCTTTTCCGGTTTTTTCCTTAATCAGTCATTCATAGCCTATCATGTGCTGAAACATGGCGTTAAACCCAAAATAACAACAACCAGCTGAACTTCATCAAAGCAATAAGTTTCAATTCACAAATGCGAAGATGATTGGTGGAGATGGAAAAGAGGTACAAGATCCCATTTACATTAAAGAGTAGGATAGGGTTGAGTAAGGAAAGCAATGAAGGGCTTGTAAATGCCACCATACCCCTCATCCGTCCCAATTAATGCGCTCCAGTAATAATACATTTAATTAATTTCAGTACAATCATGAACATATAGCTTTTATTTGGAAAAACGCCAAAATTGCCAAATGCACCACAAGTCACATTAAAAACAAATATTTTTTTTTAAAAAATGTGACTGCCTCACCTTATATTGTTAATTTGAAGAAGAAAAAAAAGAATTAACTGTTTTCATAACTCATCATAGCAAATAACCACTCCTTTTAATATATGTTCCCCCATCCCTATCAATAAACCTCGAATCCCTTTACCACATCTAAACATTGACCAGAGGTTGTAACCCAAAACCCGTTACATATATTATGTGGCCTCATCCTGTGAATACGTGTACAAAGTCTTTAAAAATTGAAAATATCATAATAATTGGAAATATTGCATATTTGACCTTTGACTTCCTACCAGGTTCTCCAATGCAGGGGCCCAAATAATATACACGCACCCCTCCTCGAAGATTGATAGCACATAGGTAACTCATGAACAAAGTTAGCGAAAAGATGTGGTTATGGACGGACAGACAAAGGCAACATCCGCTTCATTAACCGTGGGGATCAAAAGAACTAAAAACCCAGTGAAGTCATTATGGCCTAATTGTAGACTATCTACTCATATGTATATTAAAACTAAGTAAAGACCTATGATACTAATTGTACACTATCTTTACGTATGTATATTGAACGTCTTTGACGTATAACCTTCAACTTATCAGCTGAGTTTGTATATTGTGCACTGTATTTAGGCAGTTTATTTTCAGTCTACAGTAACGAAATGCCATCTTAACAGGTAAATGAATACACTGAATGATAATTGAGAAGTTTTGAATTTGAAAAGGCTGCAACCGCTATTCAGCCTTATCAATACCTGATTGTTATGGCTGGCCGATTGAATTTACAAACACCAAGGAGACAATTTATACCGTTAAACCAGGGTTACGATGCTATCAATTACCTATTCATCTGAAAATTTTATAATAAGGTAACTTAAATTTGGCAGGGGGTAAACCTTTTTTTAAAAAATACAAATGCTGAAATTTATCGTTAAGTAATTTTTCTTGTTTTAAAGACCCAACGTTTCCTTCCATAATTTGGATACACAAGATTGATCTTCGCGATCGTTTTAATTGGTAATATGAGAAGCAAATAGCGTCCATGAACATGTCTTAAAATTGGTGTATTCCCCATGGGAACCTAGTTTACATATGAACTCTGATTAGCCTCTTTTTTACATCTACAAATTTGATAGTGTCGAATTGTGTAGCTGCAGTTAGAGTTGGTATAACACAAAATTAAATATATATGACTATATTTCAGTTTATTCAAACGGATTTTATTGGGTGAAATGGTACAGGATTCGTTGTTTTATGTGTTACTCGTGTTTGTAATGGGATAACTCGTGGCCAGAACCAACGATAGATGTCGGAAGGATATATTCACAAATATTGTCGATTTGTGGTCGCAATAACAAATTATAGAACAAATGGAGGATACAGAATATCCGCGTGTGCTATCCCCCTTAACCAAAGGTCCAATAACACACTTTGTATTGGAGGGAAAACAAGTACAATCACCAGCCCATTTGAGCACTAGAGAAAGCACAGTGAGTTTATTTGCATTTTGTCTGTCTGTCTTTTTTTTTGTCTGTCTACATATCTACCTAACTGCTTTTCTGTAGCATGACTGGTTTTTAATTTTAAAAACAATATATTCCATTGTATCTAATAATTTTAACCAATAATACCGGTCTTGAAATGAACAGGCTACAATTTATGTTTTGATCGACAAATTAAGTTAATCACGATGTTTTGGTGTTAGCTAAACCAATTCCGCCTATCTAAATTTACAACTGTTGTTTTTGTTATAAGGTTTAACGCCATTTTTCAGCACAAGATAGGCTTTACATGGCGGCCAGTATTAATGATGGAGGAAGAACCAGGGAAAGCACCGAAAAGAATCACCGACCCACGAGAAGCTACCGGCAAGCTTTCTCACATGCCCGAGACTCGAACCCACGCAGACAGAGGTGAGATGGATGTGATCCGTAACGGTGAGCGCTTTAGACCACTCGGCCACTCGATGTCCCAAATTTACAGTAAAGCGAATGACGATGTGCGTTTACATATCGAGTGTCAGCCCGGGGTATATTTCTCACAGACTATAGCGTCGGTAAACCTCCAGAACTAATGTTGGTCGCCTGAAAGTGTTGTGATTACTGATAAAGTCAGGCATGGTTTGTTTGCAGTAATTTACTTTTCGCTATATTATGTGTTTACACTCATTGCGCCCCAAAAATTTGTCTTTAAAAGACGATAAAATTAGTTTAAAAATATTAAAAAAACGCTTTGATTATTATTATCCCATTTTCGTGTGTTCTAAATGTCCAAAAATGCAGAAGAAACTGATTTTTATTTTATTTTATTTTCAAGCCTCTATAAGAGATCATTTACACATTATAAGACGTCAAAATTTCGTTTTCAGTTGCAAGTGGGTCATAACAGCATATAATTTTGGCAACGAATTCATTTTGTTAGAAACAAAAATACACTTTACATCATGATAGGTTCATTGTCTTGTTTTATTCTTTTTTATGAATCAGGACGGGAGGCAGTACAAATATCCAACATATCTTTATTGTGTTTAGTAAAACTGGTAATGGTTATGTGTTGTAATTTACAAAGCACAGCAAATTAAAATGGAACCGGAAATTTTAGTCATAATCACTCTAAAAACTATATTGAATCTTTTCGTCATCTGCTTTGTAATTGTACTATCCACAATGGACGAAACTTGGGCATAATTTGTCATTTTAGTCGAGGATAGAATGCTGCCGAAAATCGAAGATAAAGACATTCACATTCAGACTTGAATTCTATATTTCGGAGTTGACGAAAGCGTTAAACATTTGGTCAACTTTGTTTCAAAACTGTATGAGTAAGCACTATCACACTTTTATATCCGATGCTTTTGGTGTCATATTGACGGATCAGTTTGGGTTATGACGCGTTCCTAAAAGCACAACAATGGTCTGGAAACACAAAATGAACTCATTTCGGCAAATATATTATTTAAAAGCGGAATCCTTGTTATCAAAGTTCGCTAGAAAGAACTGAACTCCAAAATATAGTCGACATTTTCTAATCATCATCACTCAAAACTAAAATAGTGTTTCGTCAGTTTCCTTTTAATGCACCATGTCTTTTGCATAGAAGATTCTGTTACAAACAAATTGTTTTCTAACAATTCGTACAGACGGACAAGCAGAAGCGTGTCTCCGAAAGCTGGTCCATCTATCGCAGTTACCTCCATGAACATTTTTCTACGATAGTTTCGACACCTAGTAATTATAAATCCTTAGCTTTTGACAAAAAATATGCACATTGTGTACGCACCCGAGCACTCATTTCAAATATCGAGAGACCTTTCACGGGTCTGACCCTTTCCAACCGCTAGAATCATAGCACACAACAACACAACGCTGAAGACAAACACGAAAACGCGGCAGAAATACGATGACTGGTTCCGACCTACATTTTGTAACGAGGTTTTAGTAATTGGTATTTTTATAGCTTTCCAATCCGGACTCCAAACTTAGTGCTAATTCTGTCCAAATGTCAACGCTCAGACTTGTGCTGAGACCGGTTCACTTTCAAAGGTTACAGTTTTATACCGACATCAGATAAAATACAGACCCTTTCACTGAGGATATAACAGATTTTAAAAAAGCGTTTGTTAGTAACGTTTCACTTCACCTATCAAGATGGCAGATTTCGTATGTACCAGAGGATGTAAAGAATAGCATTTCTGATTTTAGAAACAAAATCATGCATGTCAACAAAACTATGGAAATACGAAAGGAAGTCAAGTAAAATGCCACCTTTGTCATGAAGTAAGATCAATATATCTTTTGGAGCCGGAGCTATACTTAAATGTTTTTCAGTATTATCCCCTATTTCAAAACCAGATTATTATGACACAGTTTTAGAAGTGATTCGTAAGTTTGGAAAATTATATGTAGGTTCAATGGGGAACAAAAAAATTCAACTACGTTTCCGAATAATTCATGACCAATAGGTTGTTTTTTCCCCCTAAATTTTACAAACCATTCGAAAACGTCTCCACCAAAAACTACAGGTAGGTCCATTGTTTCAGATTTGTCAAGTGAGACTGATCGTATTGCCGAAAGAACAGATTGTTATTCAAACGTTTAGCTCAGAAATTTTTTTTATTTTAAATATATTAACGATATTCTGGGGAAAATAGAATAAATTAGACCTCATAAAAACTGTACTTTGGCTTCAGCAGATATTGATAGTCTTTGTACTAACACCGAGCCTGGTCAGGGGTTGACTATATTCTGGTTATAGTGGACATTGATAGCCATTACACAAACACCTGGCCTGATTAATCACAACGCTGAAGACAAACACGAAAACGCGGCAGAAATACGATGACTGGTTCCTACCTACATTTTGTAACGAAGTTTTAGTAAATGGTACTTTTATAACTTTCCAATCCGGACTCCAAACTTAGTGCTAATTCTATCCAAATGTCACGCATAGGCTTGTGCTGAGACCACTTCTCTTTCAAAGGTTACAGTTTTATACCGACATCAGATAAAATACAGACCCTTTCACTGACGATATAACAGATCTAACTGGCCTGATCATATCTTGACTGTATTCTAGTTACAGTGGACATCGATAGCCATTACACAAACGTCATGTCTGATAAGTGTTTGGATTTTTTTGTTCAGCAAACAGCACGAATGTCGACATTGACAACAGCTTGTATTTATGTCAACATCCTTGATACTAACAATGAAACAAATCATTAGAATTCAGAAGGGCATGGGTATGAAGTCTCCACGTGAAAATAATATTGATTATGCAAATATGATAACATAATTATATCGCACTGTAAAACGCATTTCCAAGATCCATTGTTTAAAGGAATTAATTTTTGTATCGAGGCTTATTTAAAAACAGCACTGCAGGTGACGGAACACAAATGTCTTCTATGAAATACGTAAAGGTTTAATGGTACAGCAGCACAATTATGGCTATGTAATGCCGAGTAAGTTTAGGTGTCCCTGCCCCTCCAAAAAAGGCATACAAAACAAACGTAAATCCTTAAAATACGAAATAATAATTTCATATAAACCTCACTCTTTTAAAAAATGCTAAATTATTATAAGCTAGAACATCACTGTCACCGTACACAAATTCAAGGACAAAACAGTTACCTGCATTACGCGCCTCTTACGACATACTGGAAGGCACATGAACTTATTTTACATTCATGATCCCAACGAGCGGCTGTCAAATATAATTTACTTACTAGCAAACGTGGTTTTTAATTCTTTTATTCTCCATAGTTTCATAACATGAACGTGCTCTTTTGTTATATGAATCAAAATGTTATTCTCTTGTTAATTTATAGATGCGTGTTTGTGTGTGTGTGTGTGTGTGTGTGTGTGTGTGTGTGTGTGTGGTTCTATTTATCATACGGAGGTTTCTCTTAGTAGCAAATAAAGGTGGAGGGTTAGGGACTGATACGTAGAGATGGCATATAATGCAGAGGTGATCCGGTGCAAGTTAGTGGGATACAAGGGTGGATTGCAGAATAGTATCATCAGGTCTATGAAGAAACCAGTCTAAAATATGACCAAGTTTATGGGTGGGCTCGTTAACTTACTGTTTAAGGTTTAAAACATGAATGGAATCTAGAAGTTTTGACGTGTATGGGTTTCCAGGACAGTCAAAGTCAAAGTTGAAATCTCCAAGAATAATTAGGTTGCCACCTATAGAATTTCCATACTCCAGAAGACTGCTCCAATAAAAGAGATTCAGTCAGCTTGTTTTTTTTTTCTACTAGGAGGAGGGCGGTAGAGACAATAAAAATGGACTGACCTATTTTTCCAGTATGAGTGTTGATTGGACTAGTTCAAACGATGTGTGGCATAAATAAATTGAAGGTTGTTTTGTACTTAAGGCATTTTATCATGATATTCTTTGTGATGACAGCAATTCCACCTCCGCGAGAGTTGCGGGGGAACGACTTGATGAAGTAATCGCTGGGTGTTAAATCCGTGCACTTGGGCCTGATGTTTTTAGCCATATTTTCAGTGCAGAACTTTGCTGTCAATCACTTTACGTACTAAATAGTGAATATTGTATTTCTGCCCTCAATACCACAAAAAATTTCTGCACTGTAACTTCCTTAGTTATAAATGGATTTGGTGTACAGATTGATATTGACGAAACCTTGACTGGATTCGATTTTCAGCATACTGCAACAAACATTAGCGGAGGTATGACAGTAGATTTTTTCAGTCAGACCCACTTACTTTCATTACTGCGGAATAACTCCCTTTATTAAGTTTGCACTTCCAAAAGAATTGTGTACGAAGCTTGACCTTTATAAAATCTTGCCTACGTTTAATTGTCAGCAATCTGCATCAGCTAATATTTTGATGGAGTTACTACCCCTGAATATAGGAGCCACCCCATTGTCTTCCGCACGAAGGACCAATATCAGCAGTTACTTCCCATCCAGAGGGGCAGTTTCATGTTCAAATAACGATTGGAAACTATGTTGTGAGACCATTTTTTCCCCCATAATTTAGCAACTTACACAAAACTGACAATAGAATGCCCAATAGAAGGACGATTAAAAATATTGTCCCATGCTTTTACCTAATGATAACAGTAAGAAAATGAAACGGTGCTTGAAATGTTTCCCTGTTTTGCAAACGCGCTTCGACTAAATCGCTGATTACAATCCCGACCAAAACAACTGAGACATTTTGTACCGACCGGTGATATCCAAAAACGTGAGCTTAACATAATTCACCCTTATTGTATGAAGACTGCTCTCTCGTCAGTAATCTGCCGTGTTCTATATTTTGATAATACACGGTTAGGCTGTATGATACAAGTTACATGTATCGTTATTTCGCGGACATGTGATATCAAGTGGAAAATCACCTGCTCTATTCAGTCGAATAGATAGATAACGATGATGTTGATGATGATGATGATGATGATGATGATGATGATGATGATGATGATAAGAGAGAATTTTCGAACTCGAATTGTTCAGCAAGTAGCGTGAAGAGTAGACATTAACAACTGCTTAGAATTATCGTGGCATCATATATACAAGAATAAGGAAAGAAACATTAAATTACAAATGAATCGGTGTCAGGACAAGTTTATAAATTTTCAAAATTGATTCACGGATTAACTTGAAATGACAGACACTGAAAATTTGATTGTACTTTTCTCTTCATCCTTTAAATGAATAATGAAAAGAAGCGACGAACTGAGAAAAGACGAAAAGAAATGAAAGCAAGAATAAAGGAACAACAATTGCTCCACAGTTAAATCTAGAAATATACCATAATACTGTGGCTAATATAGTCTGATATCACACAAAACCTCATTATAACTTAAGATGAATAAATGCCAGAAAAGAAAGTAATGTAATATTTTCAGGTAACTTTGGACTGGGCGGTTAGAATCTTGTGCACTTTTGGGTCAGTTGTCCATGAACAGATGAAAAAACTGTCTTTGTCAGCATAACAGACTAAATATGAGTGATTCCGATTGAAAAAGACCAGTAACCAGTCGAAATTGATTGGTGAATGGCTAAGTGTATCTTAACCAACGATACAACATTTTTTTTTAAAAAAACGAAAGACGGAATGCTGGAAAAGAAGCGCACGAAAGAAACATTTGACCCAGGTGAAAAAGAGAATTCAAACTAGGATAGAAAACCGCTATTATACAATAAAACAGTTGTATAGTACCATTGATTTAGAAGGATTAGATGCTTTAAGAGTATCGGCAGAAAAAACTGGTGCTAAAGCGCTCTTGATTTTTCTATCAGTACCATTTTCATATCCTCACTCGACCATATATCTGATATCCCGCTAAGGCGTCTGGCTTAATTAATACGTGTTTCATACAATTATTCCTCCGCAACCATACTGTACTTTGGCAAATCACGCGAACTTGTTTTCATCGTGTAGATTAACTCGGTCATACTTATCGTTATTGTATGACTATGACCTCCTCGTCCTATTTTTCCTGTGCTTTGCAATCTGCTAACCCACTGATAGCTGTATAGTATGGTCAATTTGCGTCCCACGGATGGGCGTTACCGAGCGGAATATAGTTTAATAACCTGAGACGTCGTACGTTCAAAACTGCATGTATTTTTGTACTCTCATTTTTTAAACAAAGAAAGAAAACAAATTCCGAAAATAAAAACATTAATAAACACGAGGAAAATTCTAGATTACAATTGGGACAGAGAATATGTTAAAAGTCGATTCAGAGAATATTTGAAATGGTATACATTGAAAATTGATTGTCCTTACAGTGCCATAATGTCAATGAACAATATAAAACTAAAAGGGACTAACCTTTATAAATAATTTGTCAGGAATAAAATGTGAGAAATAATAATATACCATATATGTCGTCCACATATTCAGTTTAACATATTTTGGCAGTATTGTTCAGAGTTTAAGTCCGCAATACTTTTAATGCTTGTCATAAAGCGTATATATTTTCATAAAGTTAAACTATTTCCTGATATGATAACTCCCTTTATTATTATTATTATTATTATTATTATTATTATTATTATTATTATTATTATTATTATTGCATTTTAAACAAAGTTTGCTAGCAGCTTGACTGGCGTCTTTACGTTATATCATGAAACTTGTTAACTAAAACACTTAGTAATGACGCATGAAACGTAAGAGTTACAAATAATGTCCTTTACTTTGTGTGTGTAAAGAAGTATCTCAGACTAGTGTGTGTATTCGATGTGAATTGAGTTCGAACACCTGAGACCCGAAGACGTGTACACAACGTCATGACTTCGTATTCCACATTTATAGCATAAATATAAATTTGTCTTTTTTATGTATGTCGGAAACGTCATGCCATTTCACAAGTTCTCATATTGACCTTTTCTTACAGATTCGGAATTTGTATGCCTCTAGTCGAAGCCAGGGCCTGGAGGATACCGGGGAATTTAGTATTAATCCAGATCCGGTTCCTTATCAACCTCAAAATTTCATGTAAGTTATATAATGTTTTATGATGTTTACATTTTCAAACTGCATATAGTGTATATGCAAAAAAAAATTATTCAATAACAAGTTGCCTAAATCGCCTACGCGGTAGCTAAAGACGGATTGGTGAGTTGGTTCGCTCAAGCTTGGAAATATAACCAGTAAAAACCAGTATTTATATAAATACTAAAAAGGCAAGGTCAAAAAGGAAATTAATATGTGGTATAAATCAGACTATCACTTGTCCATCCCATAACCCCGATAGAGACCCGGATAGTGCTAGGAGCAGTGAAGCAGTGATTAACATAACATTGATAGAAAATATTGGCCAAAACTAACAGTACATTCCGTAGGAGAAGTGTCATCATTAACACAGCAGTAGGTATGATAGAGTTACCTTTCTCATACATACATACATACATACATACATACATACATACATACATACATACATACATACATACATACATACACACATACATACATATATATATATCTGATTACGACCGACGTTCACTGCCTGGTGTTATTTTCATGTCCGACGGAAATGACCAAGTGCTATTTCGGTTAGTTGGTTAGGAGTGGTTCTTCTAGACACGCGAGTGCTGAACCTTGGATGCAGATATTGGCCTGTGGAAGGGTTTTAAAAGTCTACCAAGATCGTTTGACTTTGTTGACGAGTATAATATTTTATATTTATTTCACTTAATTTCTCTTTATGATAAAATTCGATCACTCATAACATACATCTATTAATTCCAAACATTGTTTAATTAAAAACTGAGTAAACACAATATTCGCAGAAGGGGACATTTCTGCTTGTTTGAGACATCAATGTATACTTTAAATTACTTGCATTCTTCGTTCTTTTTTCCCCTTCTTTTCCTTTTTGTGTACTATCTGCTCCGACATGATTCCATGCACCATGAAATAGTAAGCTTTTCCTTTTCTTTATTAATAACTTTCATGGGAAAATTTGTGCTCTTGGGAAATATTTGTTTTCATTTGATTATTACTTATGTCAATTGTGTATTCAAAAGATTTATAGTAATGCTTGAATAACAAATATTCACTGTACGGGTTACTATAAAAGCACTTATACAGGCATATAACTAGGTACCGTTATAAGGCATATAACCAGGTACCGTTATATACAAATTAATCACTCTAGCTGGGCGACACTTAATTCAACAGGACATCTTGAAAGTTATAATTTCCTTTATGACAGAAATACAAAGGTACTGTAGTAAAACAGGCACGAATGCAAAATTTGATATTAAAAAAAATATTCATTGAAATGTTATTATTTAAGTTTCATTGACATTAGTTATTGATGTTTCTGAAAAGTTGTAAATGTGGAAATTTATTCGTTGAGTTTCATGACTACAACTATAGTAACTTAACGGATGGATTGAATCATTGCACGTCATAACTTATTTTGATCAAATTAAAAAAAAAACTCATAGAATATATTCGGACTACTTGGGTGGGATTTTGTCATTTATTTGTGTTGGCTACCTAAATGTTTGGGAATATCGGAATGAAAAGACTGGTGCAAAACTACTGCTTACCTGTATTAGCCCACAAGCTACCAGTAGCACAAAGCCAACCAACTACCAGTAGCACAAAGCCAACCAACTACCAGTAGATCACACCATGATCTGCCATCATATTATGTGTCTTTAACTCATGCTCTATTCTGTTTACTTAAATCATTAAGTACAATGTGTCGCATATACTTTATTTGCAAGTACGTTATCCGATGGCAGGTCATTTTGTGTTTTGTTTCCACTAGTGAACGTGCTACTTGTATCCATTTAGGCTGTTAGATATTAGTATGTATGTATGTATGTATGTATGTATGTATGTATGTATGTATGTATGTATGTATGTATGTATGTATGTATGTATGTATGTATGTATGTATGTATGTATGTATGTATGTATGTATGTATGCATGCATGCATGCATGCATGCATGCATGCATGCATGCATGCATGCATGCATGTATGTATGTATGTATGTATGTATGTATGCATGCACATGAAAGTGTTACATGCATTCCGAAATTACACATCCTAACATCAAGTATATCAACGAAACATCAAATCTACCTTAAGAAATGCATTCATAAATGATATCTTTTCAACTGTACAGCATTCATTTCCTCTTTAACGCATTTGAAACCAGCATGTACTTGACGCACGCAACCTTGATACCGAGAAGGTTAAATATAATTGCAACTATTTATTATGTGTACAGTGAGGTGTTGCGTGTTTTTTGACTTTTTTGATACGTGGTAACTACGATAAACAAATAATTAGAGACAAGGTTAGTAGCCCGAAATACAGGGTTAAGCTAGCCTCGAATCATCCGGAATGAAAAGATTGTTACAAGCTTTTTGATAAAATGTTAAGCCTTGTTAAAGATTTATACAGAAATTCAATCTAAGTACTATGTACACGAAGAAAAGTCACTATCTTATATGCGAAAGACGAACTTCGACTGTCTGGATAATTTAACCCAGAAATGTAGCTCGGGGGGGGGGGCAGGGGGTACATATGTCCCCGGGCGCCAAGGTACAGGGGCGCCAAAATGAGGCTTGCAACGTTACATTATAATAAGTAAACAAGGGTAATAAATCGATCACAAGATCGCTGGGGCGCCAATTTTATAGTTCGTCCCCGGGCGCAAAATACCATCGCTACGCCTCTGATTTAACCAACTTCCGTACACCCCACGCATCAACCGTCCTAAATTAGGACCCGTCCTTGGTTCGAGAGCCATTTTTCTCGCGACTTCACGCGCACTTTTTCAGAGCATGATGCCATTAAAGTGGTTGATATATTTCGTGGACAGAGACATTAAGTACTGATTAGGAAATATTCGACGAACTAAAATTTAAATGTGTACTAAAATTGAAATAAAAGAAAGCACAATGCAAATCTCCGGTTTAACTAATACTATTTGTTCCTCACGTTTGACGCATTGTAGCAAGTGTTAGCTGTTCAAGTCACGGCCAATGTTCATATGTTGGTTGACTAGACCTTTCTATTAGCAGGACGCCCAAGTCAGATATCGTCAACCCAAGTCAGATATTGTTAACCCAAGTTAGATATCATTAACCCAAGTCATATATCTTTAACCCAAGACAGATATATTTAACCCAAGTCAGATATCTTTAACCCAAGTCAGATATCTTTGTGATGATAGTAAAGGCAATGAAAAAAACATTTGGTTACCATAACATGGATTTCTTATACCTTGTTAGGAAAAAATGAATGAAATGGACAAGTATACAAGATGAAATTTTCCAAAGAAATCTTTAAATATAAAGGAAAAAGTATTTATTTTATAACCTTTATTTAAAAAATTAGTAATTTTTTCAAAGTTTTGAAAGAAAAAAAAAACACAAAAATGCATATTAATGTTTTCTTTGATATTTTAGCAGTCGTTGTTTTATTGCAGTTTATATGCGCGTTAAAGAAATGAAATACATTACCGATGCAAATATTTAAAAATACTTGACATCATAAACAATCAAATCAAACTTATTGGCCTAATTGTCACCTTCCAATTATACATGTGCATACTTCCGGAAATAGACAAATCTCAACACGTTTGTATAAGCGATAGCTGGCAAGAATTTGGAGAGTTTATAAACATTTTTCAGCTATGAATAATTTAAGCAGATATAGTTGAATACTTTATGTGGCAAATTTATAGCTTCAGGCAATATTAAACATAAGCGTTGACAGTTCGAGGATAATGTATACTTGCTACATGCGAAGCACCCGAATGTTTGGTTGTCAGTCTGGAATTATAGTGAAGAAGGGAATGAGGTACAGCTGAAGAGACGTCATTTGTGAATAAATGCATCAGACAGAAAAAAAAAATGGACGTTGATTGTGATGAAATATGTACGATTCCTTTAATGTAAGACCGTCTTAGTATTATAAGTATTAAGTATAATGGTGTTGGGGGGGGGGGGGGGGCAGGGGATTCGGATTCTTAAAAAGCTTTAACAATTTTTCAGTCATATCGCTACGATGTCTGCAGTGTGGCAATTTATGCCGCATACATGTAGCATCATCTCTCATCTAGTCACATTATCCTAACACCAGGGCCGACCAGTCCCAACACTAACAACTTAATTCTGAGCAGCTGTTAGTACCATTTTTGTAAGTCTTTGGTATGACACGGCCGGGGTTTGATCCCGCGACCGCCTACATTCCAGGCGGACGCTCTAACCACTAGACCATTGGAACGGGGCGTGTTTTATACTATAAGACTACGATATCTTATACGTCGTAATCAAAGACGTTTCTAATTAATAGCATATACAATTTTCAATCTACTTTCATCTTTGTTTTACAAACAATATTTTGATGCAGCATTCTGTATATTTTAATTACTTTGACCACAACCGCACAGGAGACAGCATTCCCCAGCATAAGCAAATAGTCACTTGAGGAAACATGTCAGAAGTTCTGGACCAGTTTATACTTTGCTGACTGTTAGGGAAGTTTTAAAAAATATCCGTGCTTAAATTTTGTACCAGAATTCTTTTATTTAAGTCCGAGACAAAATCATTTATATATATATATATATATATATATATATATATATATATATATATATATATATATATATATATATATATATATATATATATATATATATATATATATTATATACATATATACATATATATATATATATATATATATATATATATATATATATATATATATATATATATATATATATATATGTGTGTGTGTGTGTGTGTGTGTGTGTATATGTGTGTGTGTGTGTGAGAGAGAGAGAGAGAGAGAGAGAGAGAGAGAGAGAGAGAGAGAGAGAGAATAAATATACTGTTTGCACATCTAATAGTAATGTATCCCGAAACTCATTTATTTTCTGTGCCATTTTCAAACATTTTAATGCCTTTTTTCATTTTAAATAAAAAATATTAATAATTTAAATTTTTCACCATTTCCTTCTACCCTCATACTGTAAAAATATGTTTAAAAAATTTCATTAAGACTATTAAATATAAAGTGTTACGTTCAAAATGACTTAATAAGCATTTTATGGGAAACCAAAGTCACACACACACACACACACACACACACACACACCGCGCGCGCGCATAAATCTGATTAACATCTTCGAATCGCTCCTTACTCTACTGTGGCGCAATAAACTGTAACAGGATCGGTGGGGGGGGGAGGGTCTTCGTTAATCGGACTAAGAAAAATGAACTGTTACAAGTTAGATTTATATTTATTTACTTCTGTGTAATTGATGAAAAGCTGTACTATTAGTATGTCCATCAAGCAGACAAGGATCCTTTGACCTATTTAATTTTCTTGTCAGGCCATTTCGATACCAGCCCCCCACGTTTAGATTACATTATTTTTGTGTTAATTATTTGGTACGAATTACCATATCAAATTGCAAATGTGCTTCAACACTAACTTGAGGGTAAGAAATGCATTGTTATATTCCCAATCAAAGCTGAGAACACCCGTTTCACAATGCAAGATTTTCTTACTATGCATTCATGGACAGATATTCAAATAGCAAAGCATGCCTTATAATTGTTGTAGACATGCAATTAATGATAATGACTGTATTTTATACTAATGATATGTACAGTATAGGATTATGAAACATGATTAAGCATTGATAATAACAGTAACCAGACCAGACTGTCAAACATTTGGATTAGAAACAAACCTGAAACAAAATTGCTGATATAACAATTAGAAAAGGCGACTCTTAAGCCATGCATTGAATGTGCAGGAGAATTCATTTGTTAGTTAAGTAAATAATAATATGTTAATTAAGTATAACAATTGTTTGGATCACTTAATGCAATTACTACGTTGCAACGCTTCATCTGGACTGCAGTACATTCATATACAGTTGTATCAACACGTTAGATGTACTCGTGAGTACTGAACATTAACAGGTCTGAAGTAGGAAATCATGTCTAGCAGTCAGTTTCAACCATTGGCATATGGCAGAAAGTTTCGAGAACTTTATAAATTCATTTTTGGAAAGAGGCGCTCAAGAACAAGTATCAATGGGAGAAGGTAAATTGTTTTATTCGTGACAAGTTTGCGAATAGTCGCTGTAAGATTGTGTGTCGTAATGCCGTCATAAAACTATACATGTAGTCAGGAATAAAACCTAATTATTGTGCAACAACCAATAAATAATTTTAATATTTCATTTTTAATTTTAAGTATAATATTCGGTTTTAAAATATATATCTTCCTCCTCTCCAGTAAATAGATAACGGATGTGTACCAATATTTATGACAACAGAGTAGACGCATATTATTTTGTTTCCGTTTCCGTTTCATATGTATAAAATTAGTATGAGTATTGACACGTGTATATATTGTTTAGCAGCACACGTGATAACTAGTCTCGTATTGTATTGTATTTTTGTTTTTAAGAAAATAGATTTTAGATGAGTTGAAGAAGAAGACATGTATGTCAAGTGTGTAATATATATCTTATGTGTTTGTGAATTTGATTTATTAAGACAATTAATTGTTACACTGTTACCGTCAAATTATTTTCCTCGAGGCCACTTGAAGAAGCAGGCTTTGTCATTGAGTTTCTTCATATTTTTAAAACCTTCCAAAAAAAGTAGGCATCATCTCTTTCACAAGACAACACTTAAATGAATATTTAACAGAATGTCATCCAAATTTGTTTTAAAAGAAAATTATAAATGTTTGCAATATAGCCATTTTAATGGACTGTGACCATATATATCTATTAGGGGCCCGTGCCCATATATGCCCAAAGGATAACTCTTTCAACATCTGAAAAAGTCTTGTTTCGCTGCATCCTTTAAACTCAGATTTTCAATGAAAGATAAAGAAAGACCAGGAAAGAATCTAAAATGAAGGATACTGAAACATGTTTTTCCCAAAGTAGATAAATAAACAAAATAGAAAACTATAATGGAAAACTAATACGAATATAACTTATTTCAAAACTATTTTGCATTGGCTTTCATAGTGACGCTTAACGGCAGAAATACCCTTTATCTTGAAATACCTCATAATCTCAGTTTATTAAAGATTTCCCAATATCTAAATCTAACCTCGCGTTACTCCTGAAAAAATTAAATTAAGATATTAAAGTTCATTTATTATTTGTGAAGCAGCTGATAACTGACTAAGATTTGAGAAGGTATTTTGAATCCGTCTGTAGATAGCCCCCCTCCGTGTTTTCTGTAGTAAAAAAGATATTTTGAGCTCCTAACAATAAAATAAAAAATGTCAAGTACTTGAAATTAAAGATTGTATTTCTGTCCAATCAATGTCTATTATACCGTCTGTACGAAGCAGAGGAGAAATTTTCTTTTTTAGGTCCTATGCTACAGTTTTTAGTGGGTTTCATAGCACTACCCACTTGGGCGGTGGGTGGGTGGTTAAGGGAGCGAGTATATTAAATGTACAAATTTGGTAAAGATTTTGTGTTTAGCTCAGTTTTTCTTTTCTTTCTGTATACATACTGATATCATGAAACTTGAGAGGGTACATCTTCATTAATACTACTACACGACAAAAGTAGGTCACTTTAGCCGATATTCCGTGCATCAGTGATCTTTGTTTAATTTTGTGTAGTATATTTCTGCAGCACTGTTCAAGCTAAAATCACCAAACTTGATATGTGTATGCATCTCTTATACTGTCATAGGATTCCAGCGAAAGAACGTCCTAATCACATTCATTATGCTCGTGGGTCGGTGGTTCTTTCCGGTAGTTTTCCCGGGTTCTTCCTCCACCAATAATACTGGCCGCCATGTATAGCCTATCGTGTGCTGAAAAATGGAGTTAAACCCTACAACAACAACACGTTCATTATGCCGTGTATTGGCTTACGTTCATTTCTATTCTCTGCGTTCACTAATGTCCATAGGATTTTGTTAACCTCTGCACATATTATTGCACATGGAATCATAAAACCCGTCGAGATGATGCTTCTTGAGGAATGCAGTACTCTCGTAACAAAAGTTGGTGCCATACTTCAATGTCTTTGGTTAAGTTGGGTTTAATCTGTATCATTATGTTTACACTGGAATCGTAAACTAAAAAATGTATTTGTATATCTAGTTAGTACCACACCAATACACAAAAGAGGGTCACTGTTACCTACATTTCACATTTTACTGGCGTGGGTTAAGTTTTCTTGTTCAGATTATAATGCACAATTCAGTAGAGGTTCATCTTAAGGACTATTGGTAATGCAAAATTCAGTGCAAGTTAGGCCCCATTAAGGTCATTGGTTATGTAACTAACCGAAAATCATTCGTAGGTCAAGATCGTTTAAACTTCAAGTATTTTTTTGATTGATAATTAATATTTACAGAGGATGACTGCTGAATACCATGCAATCATAGCAGAGGCCAGCTTTTCAAATGTTGATACATTCTGACTTTTTAAAAAAAAATCTGAAGTTGATATTACCAAGAAACGTATTTTTAGACATTAAGTTTGGAATTAATTTTCGAGAAAAGCATCTCGAAATTAAGGCCGTTTAAGTTTTGAGCTCTTGTAAAATCACAGTATCTACAACAATACTTTAATAAAAAGAGTTGCCATGGATCGTTGCTAAGAGGAATACATTATCATGAATAACTCAAATTTCCTGTCATTGATAGGACAACTCAATATGGATATTGTATGGATATAAATGGTTTCAGGATTATTATTTCAAACTGAACGAAAATTATCTCGAATGTTCAGTTGTGTATTGAAGGAATGTATTAAGTGAAAAAATATATACGAAATTTATTCTGATCTCTGTTGAAGATATAAACAAAAACTAGAAACATTCGCGTTAGCAATATGGGCATTGATAATCGCCATGAAGATCATAATTGCGAGTTCACTAAATACATAAATTCATTGATCTACCGAGTCACTGTTGCAATAAACTTCTAAAATTGTGGAATATACAAACCACAAACAATAATGGTAAAAATGTACAGTAAATAAATATATATGTGTGTGTGTGTGTGTGTGTGTGTGTGTGTGTGTGTGTGTGTGTGTGTGTGTATTTTTAACGTAGCTTTAAACAAAATTCAGTCATATTGCTACGATGTCTGCAATGGGGCAGTTTATAGTGATGTCTAGCACCGGGGTGTCATGCCGCAGACATGTGGCATGATGTACCACCCAGTCACATTATCCTGACACGAGACCGACCAGTCCTAACACTAAGCTCTTAATGCTGAGTGTCAAGCGAGGCAGCTGTTAGTGCCATTTTTGTGCAAGTCTTTCATATGACTCCGCCTGAGTTCGAAACCGCAACCTCCCGCATCCGAGGCGGATGCTCTAACCACTAGGCCAGTAAAACTCTAAAATGATATAAACTATTATTATTAATGAAAATGATATAAAATGTATATATAGTACATAAATACGTGATATAAATGTTAAAGAAAATTAACTAGGGTTTTGGAGATACTCAAGGACAACGTTTCTAAACCTGTCAAATATGTGCATCTTAAACCCAGGGTCGTAATAAGGGTGGGAGGAATTTTGTATGTGCTGTAAAATTGCAGTAACCTATATACGTTGCCCCACCCCTGTATAAAGTCACCGCACCACCCCCACCCCCCACCCCCACTCCGAAAAATATTGAAATGACGTCACTGATTACACTGGGAACCTGCCGTTTTTGACTTCGGTAATATAAATATTGGTGATTGGACGCGTAAATTCAATCGTTTATAATGATACTGCTTACTCTCATCGTTATATTAAATTGCATCAAAATTATCTCCTAACCTAAAGTCAGTTAAACTTTGAGTCACCCAATCAACTAACTGCCAACTTGTCACACAACCGGGATGGGCATTGGAGCGTCCTGGTACGAACTGTTACCGCTTTCACTTGTAAAGAGCTTATAAATATGACGAGATCTCATTTATCGATCAATTCTGAAATGGTCCATTACAGGAATGTTACCATCAAAACTTTGATGACTCGATTTTTTATGCAGTCTATACAGAAACTTTTTTTGTCACAATCAGCTATTTTTCCTTCCAGCTATTAAATTTGCTTCAGCATTTTAATAAAATGTATTTTATTTTTCATGTGATTATAACAGCGTTAAAATAAAACTTTAAATTACATTTAGAAAGAGATATCTTTAAGTTGTCCATTTGATCTTATATTACTCAATTATGTAACTTTACTTTGTTCTTTAAGACCACACAGATTTGATAGACTATCTGACTATGGTGACCCTTTGTAAGTATAAAGTAGTTTAATAAATGGTGGTCTGTTTATGTTCTGTGACTATTAATTGTATGTTGGTGTTGTTTGTTTATTTAAACTGGCAAAAGTTAAATTGAAACACTGTTCAAATATACAAGAAATGGATATCAACCATTTCAAAATTTACATAGATATAAAAAAAAATGAATCTCGGAAATATAAATACAACAAAAATATAATACATAAATGCCTTTACCCCAACCCTACCGCCAAAAATACAGGCAACTAATTTATAAATAAGTACTAAATATGTGTTGTACTTCATGAATTATTTTATTTGTGTATCATATTCTTTATTAGAAGATTTCGTACTTTGCATTACAGACGTTGGGAATATTACCACAACATTATAACGATCCAAACATGTTGATAAATTTGTCAAGAAATCAATAATCGTAGAAAGGTTATTGCCAAAATAATATGTTAAAATATTTAGCAATAGTTTAAAGATATCTTTATTTTATCAGCGATAAATTATGATGATTAAGATTAGATAATTGCATGAATTGACTGAATAAAAAAAAATACAGTATTGTCTTCTAAAGGTGTACCGTACCTATGTAACATTCTTTAAACACATTGACAATGTTAGGCAAATTTTTGGATAACTTTAAACGGACAGCGTGGAAGTCAACCGATTGTTCCTATAGGCACAATTTAACCTAATGTTTTATTCTAACCCATTATGCAGCATATTTTCATCTAACACTTTAGCTTAGACAGAAGTTTTAAACAGTTGTACAATAAATCATTCATTCATAATTTGAGCAGTGTTTCAATGTCGGAGTTAATTATATGTCAGCTTGTCATATAACTAAATGTTTCATCAGCTTCACAGTATGTAACTACAGAAATTTAATATTTTCCCCACATGTATACACATTTAGACCGGTCACACATTAACAACTAGAAGAGATATTGTTTGAATTGTTAAAAATGTATATTATATATTAAAAAACAATTATGTAAATGGGACATGTGTAAGCTGATGAAAACAAGTCCAAATGTAGTAAGAGCAAGTGTAGATTTTTTTCGAGCTTCTGAAAATTGGTATTGTTTCAGTTGATGAATGAAGATTTCATTATTCGAAACAGGAAGATTGGTGCATTGTATTTAAAATGTGTACAAAACTAATTCTGAGTGTTTTTTTTACATGTATGACTTATCGAAATTCATGTTAAAAATGACAGATGCTTAGTGAAACATAATACAATGGTCCTTCACTACAAAACTCTCCATTATACCGCTGCTTCCTTTAACATGAAATTTGATAATGGTTAATATAAAATTTGTAAAAAATTGTTTTTATCATTCTGCTTAACTAATTTTGGTTTATTTCAGGTATTTGGTGTTCTGAGAACCAATTTAATGTGATTAACATCCTTAAATACTTGGATGTTTTGTTCCCTTTTAAAGCTCTATTGTGACAGTCTTTTTGTAACACACCTCACAGTAACTACTGCTTTGTGGACCAAGTCACTTTCCTTTTAAGGCGGGAATACTGTACCGGATATTTATTTATTTTGTGTCATAACTGTATATTGTTATCTGAACTTTAATGTAAAGAAAACATTATTTCAGTAACTAGATAACAGACCCCGGTTCCATTAAACAGCCGACGTTTCTCCCTCAGGCTAATCTTTTTAAAATATACTTCTTGTTAATTGTTTCATCAAGAGAGAAATTCGAGAGCAATTAGACATCAAAGAGTTACATTCAGTTACAATTATTTGAATTCACCTGAATAGAATCATGACGTATATGTGAGGAAAATTTGGGGATTTTCCCCAACTATAAGGAATTCCTCAATTCCATTTTTTAAAGAATAGAACGGTATCAATCTATTTTACTTTAAAGACTTATTCGTTAAATCATGATTATAATTTCAATCTCTTCCCAACCCAACCAAATTATTGTTTGGAGAGAAAAGAGCAAACTAATATAAAATCTCAATTTAAGGAAAAATGTTGAGAAATTTAGATAAAATGGGGTCTGCTGTAATGAATTTGTAAACTATATCTGTTTCAGCATGATAATTTTAATTTGTGTGTGATTGGAGTCCATTTAAAATACATATTAGTAAATATTTACAATATGCCACTGTAAGATATCAAGGTTGGTTGGAAATGGGATCTTGGTCCATCATTTTTTGAAATTAACATTTACCTGTTATAATTAAAATATTTGACGTTGGGACACATTAGCAGGTCATTATGACCCCTAAGAAATGTTTCCCAAACTAAATCGGTTTTATGACATGGGCTCTCAGGTTTTGGACTACCAACTTTCAGATTTTCACTCCACAAAGAGTTCTAGCCCCTACTCGAAAATATTCTGACCAAATACGATACTGCATTTTTGACCAATTACAATGCTGCATATTTCGGTTTACAGTAATATTCAGAAGCTACGAGTAACATTTGAAAAGTTAAGTAACGTTGACTGACAGAGAGGCTTGATCCTAAGAATATATCGAGAAATCTCCAGAAATATATCCGCTAAGCTGTCGATATTTCGCAATAATAAAACATGTTTTAGTTGATAATATAGGTTTTCTGTACTATGTGAAAACTGAGGCAGATGTTTTGACACAGTTAATGAATCCAATAAAATGTAAAGTATGCAAAGGCCAGTTATGCAATGGTTTTTAGGAGGCTCATGCGGATGCCCCCAAAAAAATAGTTGAATAGCAGGCCCTTGTATGATTGACATTCATTGGGTTCTATTGGATTCTTTACACACACACACACACACACACACACACACATATATATATATATATATATATATATATATATATATATATATATATATATATATATATATATACTTCATTCTATACTACAGTAGTAATAGCTTTCAGTAGGTAGTTATTAATAGTGGTATTTCGAAAAGTAGTATATATGTTTAATATAAAGTGAGTAGCCCTACATGAAACCTCTTTATAATTGAATGCTTCCTATTGCGAACATCTCCATGAATCCTCAAAGCAAATGTCTTTCTAGTTACCCTTTAAAAAAGGGATCCATATCGCATGATCCCAGATAAAGTTCACTGTTAACTTAGATTGACTGTCTCGTGGTGTCCTTTGGTGCGGTTATTAGTTTTCATTTCCTCAGTATTATAGAACCATTATTGTTTTGGAAATGCCTTCAAAAACCAACCCAAAAACTAACAGCTTTTATTGTCAACATTTCATTTATAACATCATACTTTTAGGAGGCGCTCAGAGGAGCTTTCATATTTTCGTAGCTGAGATATATCGATAACATCTATACCCCACGACATTACTACGTTTACCTCGGTGATCGTCAAACGTGCATGCGCTATGGGGAATTTAAAATAAAAATAAAGAAAAACAACTAGCAATGACGCTGACGACAAACCAACCCAGCCACATCAACACTTCGCCCCTTGCTTTAACCACGAATTACGGCTAGTAGATGTGGTTTGTTGGTTGTTGGTTTGTTGAGGTGGCTCAAAGATTGAATATAGTTGTTTACTTTAATGATTTTATACGAAGCAAACAAAGTCCATATCTCACTAATGTGATTATGTCCAAGATAATGTTTACTTTAACAATTTACGAAGTAAAAAGTCTATAGTTTGCTGGCGTGCTTAAGGATGTGTTTACTTTAATGATTCCATACTTGTGCGAATTGGCCACAGTGACGCAATATTTGCTGCCTGTAAAACAAAATCTGTTTCGGTCACTGGTGCCTCAGTTTTATATCGGTACTCGTAATCATCACCAGTGGTTTTCCATTTCTGCCAACACGGTGTCGAATTCATATATGCCGCCACGAGAAGTTCTGAATGAATATACATGTACTCGTGAATGCAGCCGAGAGGAGATTATTTTACCATAACCACCAGTCACACAAGTTACTATTGATATAGCTCCAACAACAATTCCGACTGGTGTGCATATACTATATAACATGGCCATGATTGCCAAAACACCAACGGTTGCTGCCGCGTCCGTTCCGCTAATAGCATTACGACCATATACTGGCGTTTATGTTTTGTTAGTGGCGAGGTTTTCTTGGTGATTTCATCTTGCACGGTTGTTTCTCTTTGACTATCTTCTCACGTCGGTAGCTTTAACAGACCCTATCAGAGCTCATTTATTACTAATATGATCGCGAAGCATATTTGCACGACAGGCTGGTCTTTAAAAGTTGCAACAAGCACACACATACTTCTGGTCAGTTACTCTTCTATACTGTGCAACTGTCATACAATTATAGAAAATCTCTGGGCAACATTTAAGTCATCTGCGACTATGCCTTTTGGGGACCTGGCACCATGTTCATATAGAATCACACCAATTCGCCTTTGAATAATGTGTAAAGAAACTGTTCTCGTCTTCACCCAATAATTGTTACACAAACAAATGTGGCCATGTTAAATAATAGTCGCAATTTGCCTCTTCTTGGCTAAGTTAATGTTGGTGCATATTAAACAATTGGTAATGTAAATGGGTGTATTTGTTGATAGTGTTTTCGTGACTGACTGACTGCAGAGAAGGACCGAGCGTCTTCGAGTGCATTATAATAATTCCAAGATCTCTTCGAGTTGGTATCTGTACATCAGGATGATCCCATGTGTCGATGTATATTTGTCCCATAGCATGATTTAATATGATTGCACATTGAGGTTTAACAGATTTTAGCAGATATTTGTCAGCAACAGGAACGAAAATGCTGTCAATGTTAGCATCCGCGGTAGCTCGATATCCCACCCACCCGACCCACCCTCCCCCGGTCGTCAAATTTCTCAAACTTATCACCACGTTCACAACCCATTACCTATATGTAATTAGCATATAGAAGGTATAGTTTTTCTACTGTATGTACAGTTTCATATTTGTGATATTACCATATGTTAAATTTTCACTTTATGTGATTCCGATTGGTCCAAATCAGACCATGAAATTATGGTGCAGTATCATCTTTACTTATCTGCTGAGACCGTCTGAATGTTTGCAACCCCGCCTTCTGGAATGTTTAGTTTGGTAGGAAACATTTTTAAGGTATTTTTTATGTCTTTAAATTTGTTCTTTCGTCGCAAAATGTACGTTTTAAGATCACCCTTGTAAGGGATCACTGTGTCTTTGTATCTAATTTCAATGGGCATTTCATTCCAAATTGCTGGGTCTATCAGAGCTCATCTATTACTAATGTGATCGCGAAGTATAATTGCACGACAGGCTGGTCTTTAAAAGGTGCAAGCACATACACTTATGGCCAGTTACTCTTCTAATCTCCTTGCTGCAAAATAACGTTGTCCATATGACTTCGGCTTCATAGTGGGAATAATGAGAATGCGATTGTCAGAAGAGGAGCGTAATTATCTTGCTGGTGTATAGACATGGGTGAGGACAAATTGGTATGCTGGACTGGAGTCCGTCAGTGAAACGTAGCACAGAGAACAAATGTTTTGTTTGATTCTGGATCGAATGGATAGCCAGTGTAGGATACAGAGCAGCAGGGGGATGTGCTTTCATCAAGGTACTCTAAAGATTATCCGAGCAGCTGTGTTTTGAAGTTTCTGGAGTATATATTGAGACGAACCAGACAGAATTGAGTTACAACAGTCCAGTCTTGAAAGTACTAATGAATACACAAGTGTTCTAGTGACATCGACTGAAATATATTTGCGAATGGAGCTGATGCGTCTCACCTCATGATATGCAGCCTTGCATATGTTCATGACATGTTGGTGAAATGTGAAAGTACTGTCTAGAGTAACACCTAGGTTTTGTACTGACTGTAAATTTAATGATGGCATTGCAGATATGTATTGTTTAACGTGAAGGATGTGAATGAGAATCAGAAATGCACCTCTACTCCTTGGATGGTAGCATCAACGTTTCATTTGGGTGGCTAGACGTATATTTGGGTGTCATCAGCGTACAACTGGTGAGACACTTGGTGATGATCTATGACACTTGAGAGAGGCTGAGTGTATATAATGAAGAAACAGGTCCAAATACAGACCCCTGCGGAACACCACAACATGAATCGACTGGGCTGGAGTGTATTCAATTTGCAGATACAATGTGTGTCCTGTTTTGACTAAGTAGGACTTGGCCCACTGGAAATCTGTATTCTGAATGCCAAATACATGCTGGAGACAGTGAAGTAATACATCATTATCTATTGTGTCAAATGCTGCATACAAATCAAGGAGAGTGAATTTTGTAAACTTTCCGCTTTCCAAAGCAGAGAGCATGTCATTAACTACTTTCAGAAGAGCAGTTTCAGTACTTTGGCAAGGGATATGCAGACTGTACATTGCTAAAGAGACTGTTTGAATTCAAATGAGATACAAGTTGGGTTAGAACATCCTTGTCTAAGAGTTTTAAATGAACGGGAGATTGGAAACTGAGCGGTAGTTCTTTAAGTCATTATGGTAAAGTGTTGGTTGTTTTCAGCAGAGGCTTTACGATGGCAGTTTTGAAAAATAATGGGAATTCCCCGGATGAGAGAGAGAGAGAGAGAGAGAGAGAGAGAGAGAGAGAGAGAGAGAGAGAGAGAGAGAGAGAGAGAGAGAGTTAATAACATCAGTTGGTGAAGGCAATATTGGGTCTCAGCACTCAAGCAGTAGTGATGATGGAAATGGATCAAGTGCACTCTTCATCACGATTGTCCGTACTAAATCCATAAAGACAGGTTCAAATGCTCCTAAGGTTGTCGCTGAAATCCTGTATCGTAATTATATGGCGACGACCAGTCATTTGTGTTGTCAAGCGTATCTCTAATGGTTTATACTTTGTCACTGAAGAAATTTGCAAATAGGTCAGCATGGTCTCCTCGAGAGAAGTTAGTTGGAAGTGGTGTACATTTGTTCCTTGGCATTAGTTTGTTAGTTGTCTCGAATAGGTCTTTGCAGCTGGAACTCTCTGTGGTCTTAGCACTTAGCTAAATGGACTGTATTCTTCTTAGCGGCTTCATAGATTTTTTTATGAATAGTGAGTCTGGTGAATATCTGTAACATAGATATAGAATCCGCCGTATATGCAAGAGTGGTTTAAATGGTAACTCACAGAAGTAAATAAACTCACCGCTGCTCACAGAAGACATTGGACATAAATGGGTCTCCTGACAAAACTTTATCCAAGCACATCATCTTTACGCCCTGTATACGGGATGCAAATCCGACTCAAAAAGAATTTTCTTTGCATCTTCTTTACAGTCTATTGTTCCATTCAAATCATTTCAATAATTTTTGGTCACAAATGCATTGCAGTAAATGTGGGGATTTCTGCATCCAGTAATCCTATTTCACATAAAAATAGCATCAATGTAACGTTTTACTCTAGGCCTACCATATCAATGTGGCATCAGATCGATTTAATTATTCTCTTTTGAAAAATGATTTTATAGTTTGTAAAACTGCACAGTCTACTGTTATTAGTTTAAGTTTGTTTGGGACTATATTTTATGCAAAACAAATGAAAGATGCACCGCCTGTTAGAATGAACGAAATAAATTTTTATTGTTTCTATCTAAATAATTTACACTGAAATAAAACCTGTGATTAAAAGAATCTGAGATAGGTACATATTATTTAATATTCATTTATGAAACTCGTTGAATAATGTCCAGCTTTTGCTCTTTAAAGCTCACAAAAGCTGGATATTATTCAACTCGTTTGTTAAAGTTACATCGTTACCCATTGACGATCCGCTAGTAACAAATAAAACCTTAAACAAAAAACCCAGGATGTGGAATGCTTCAAACTGGATTTCTTCTTCAGCTATAAACGATATCTATGTCTTACTGTGGAAGACAGGCATAGGGTTAGTTACCTATTATTACATGTATACCAAGAGGATTGTTTGTCAATGTTGTCGGTTGAATACGTCGACCATAAAAACCGATAAAATAAATAATTATGATTCTGACATGCACACCGTTAAGACGTAAGGTTTAAGTTTATCAAAACCATCCACGTTAATAAAATTAAGTCGACCAATGTTTTTTAATGTCATCATAGTTTTCTCCTTTCCTTCGCTGGTCAGCAGTCCTAGGTATTTGGAAATGTATTTACTACAGAGAGTGTTTGCAATAGACCTGGGAGGATTTTGCATTCACATTATCTTTGATGAAAACAAACAATGCGCCCGAATCTCTAAAAATAACCCGATTTAATTTATATCGAACATTAATTAGTGACAGCGCCTTGCAGCTCAGCTTTGTAACAACATCTTGCATGTCAACATTAGATGTTTGCAGTTTTCCCGTTCAATCTTCAATAATCAGTTATCCAGGGTCAACGTTAACAACTAATCATCTGGTAAACTCGGTCAAATCCGCTTTTATGTCACATCCAGATCTGGGCCGCCTCTTCAGGTGATTGAACATCCGTAAATGCCAATATGCATATCGTATACTATTAAGCGTACTTTCTAGGTGATAAGGTAATATCACTAAATGTTTGCAAGGCTGACCTTCGAACGAGTGCACACAACGCATAAAAACAATATATATAGAGATAGGCAGTCCAGTCTAGCTTAGAAAAGCAGCGCTGACTAAAACGGTCTACGGCCCCGCGTTAGATAATCAGCAATTCCAAGTGATTGTGCAAGTCAATTCGTGCCAAAATAGAAAAGATGTTTGGATGTTACTGTGTGTACTACAGAATAAGTTCCAGATCATATTGATTCAGATTGATCATACCAGTTTCCCTTTTTGTGGAATTTTCGAGGCAAGTTCATGCCACATAAAAACACGTGAGAAATGTTTGAATACTTTGCCATCAGATCAAAACTCGTAATAGACAGGTCAATGTCGATGCCACAACCGAAGACCTTGACCCAAAGTCTGCTTTTGAGGCCAAGTAGATATTCTAAGGCATTTTTCTTTTTTTAAATTCGTTTACGAGAAGATATGCGTCCTCCAGTCATGTTCATTCAATATACAATACCGACATCCTCTAATGCAGTCACGTTACAACAACTGGAGCCGCTGCTAATTACAGTGATGGAATGGCCACGAATAATGGAAACATTCCGCCTGTTTTTGTTTGATATTTGTGTCACTTCTGAGTTTGAAAACTTTAATGACACGAAGGCGTTCTTTCGAGCAGTAGCATTAAGCTGATTAAGTTTTGCTTGAGATTAAGTTTTGCTTGAGTCCGCCACTAGAAATAAGTAAAGTTAACCTGATGACCAACCTTATCTTCGTGATAGAACATTATTATTTGAAAACTTCAGGGTTTAATTACTATGTTCTGAATTTATTTGTCATAGGCGAGTCAAGGATCCTCATTCACCAGCATGTGTCCTCCAACAACAGAAATGTATCATCTGCTTGTTAGTTAAAGTCCTTAAAACATGGTAAAGGGGCCAGTTAACGTTGCTTTATTGTGCAAGTTCAAGAACCGTTGTGGCAATGTCAACGTTATCAAGATCTGTTTATATTTCCTTTCCATCGATGGCAAAACGTTCGTTGTCGAGCAACACCATAATGTCATTGTTAAGTAAATCCAACTTTGGCAAGGGTGGGATAAAGATCACTGCACTACTAATGGTCGCTTTAATGAACTGATGTCCCAAGCCGGATACGAAAAATAACAAAACTCTTAGGTTCTGCGACAACAATTTTCCTCACGGTATCTGCTTTAACTTGATGTTTGCCAATACGCATTATGCGTTTCGATTAATAGTAATACCTTTTGTGCGGCGACCGTAATTCTATCCCCATTATCAGATTTCAATTCACTGAATCGGCTTTACCCTTCTGAGCTGCCTCATTAATAATTTGATATTGACTGGGGCTTGCATAATTGATAAAGACGGAAGTGTACTCGAGCTCGAATCGATTGTACCGCCAGCGATTTCCAGATAATTTAACCGATCCGCAGCAACGTCTTGATGCTAACGACGATATGCATTGCAACTTGTTTAGTGATTGGTGTAGCGCGCTAGATTAGGTCTGTGTTCACATGTGGTGCACCTGTAAATATTATTCCTGGACAACATCACCATAGTCATTCCCATAATACGCCATGTAAACCGGTTTTGTCAGTTTAAGAACATGCATGAGTTTCAGAAGTCTACCTTGGACTTTTAAGTATATTTAAATTAATTGTTTGTTAGTTTTAAAATTGTATTTTATTCCATTACATGCTGTTGTACTGGAACTTTGTTTACTGCACTTGAACATGTCCAGAATTGAGTAAATGAAACATTGTAACTTGTTGCTGACCTTGTTCGAAAATGAGTGCCAGTTGTTGTAATTAACTTTATTTTTTCAATCTTTCTCAGAGTAATAATCGTTAAATTCAGTCACGATCAAACCTGGACGAAGTGATTTTAAGCGTATGTCAATTGGTAAGAAACTTCTTTTTTTTCCAGAAGAATTAACTTTAGGCCCTCATCGAGGAATCTTTTTTGCGTTTAGTTAATCTTATAACTAATGTTTTGATGAAAAGTTTGTCAGTCATCCTTGAACACCTAGTACTTGAAGTTGAGTTTTGTTGTGACCAGTTTGTGCTGAATTTTTTTTTTCTTCACTTTATTGAATTAAAGTGAGTATTTCCCCTGGAAATACAAAAGTGCTCTGATATAATGTTTGGACAAAGATATTCACGGGAATTTATACGGAATTCAAAATTGGAATATGTTCTGTGATTCATCAAGAGATTGTTGACACATCTACACTTAGTAGTTTCTTACAAACGTCATCGCCTTCCATCTTGAAGTTCATCCGGATTTGAACGGAGATTTACTTAGAACTTTTCATTGATAAGATTTGTGGGGGGAGGGGTTAGTTCGTGGGTTGCAGTTATATTTAATTTTCAATAACGTAAGTTCTTTTTTTTCTTGAATTTTTTCAATTTGCGTTCTAGGGAAATAAGTTATTTGTTGCGTTTTACAACGCTTGTTGTTTTCACTCTTTTCTGTTACTTGTCTTAAGAGCATATATTCGTAACATAGTATTTAGGGTTGGTCTCTAATGTACAGTTGTGTTGCCAATGCCTCCACGCGGACATCTAACGTGTGCTCATCCTGGTCTACAGGGTTTAAAGGAATATGCGTCAAGCGACCTATATGACATGGAAGATATACGGCCATGGTAGCAATCAATATCAGGGTGTCACAGTCTTGGCATACCTAAATAATATATAACCCTGCGAAGCCTATTTTCAATACTAAAGGTTCATAACTACCACTGATGGTGTCAGAGGTTAAATTAACCTGAGTAATTGTGTTTATCCTCGCAGTGTCTGACGCAAACTTTTAACTGGCACAGTCTTCATGCCAACCAAGAACTCTCTAAAATATAAGCAGCCTTGATCGAATATTGTGCCATCTGCAATAAGCAAGCGACGATGTTTGTTCAATATCGAGTTTACCACCTTGTTCCTCGGTGATTGGTGTGGAAAATGGCACTTAAACGTTTGGTGTCGATGATGCAATAGTTATCATCGAGGTAACGCTCGGAGTTTTGCTTACGACAACACGCTGTATTGCTTAATTAATTTTGACGTAAACTTTAAATGTATCAGAACCCATCATCGATGCACGAACTTCGATCATCGTATAAATCATGGGAGTCTTCAGCACGTTAATCCATCAACTCGCTAAACGTCACCGGTCCATACAGAGATTGGTGAGCAACCGCTCATAAAACAGAGCGGTTTCATTAATGACGCTTCCCACATGAACCGACCCCACGAGTGTTTCCAACCGATCCACAGGGTCGTGACATAGATCTAGGCAGGGTAATGTTTGTAAAGCCTATGATACGAGTAGAGGAACCGAAATCCGTAAGACAAGGTTGAGTATTCTTATTTAAACTGGGACCATCCCATAAATTTGGCGTAAAATAACTTAAGCGGCAGTCCCTCGCGAACCTGAACGTACACGCGAGCCTGTGCAGAAAGAAAACTTAGAAATGCTTCGAGATCAGTTCCATAGCGAACACGTACCCACATAACAAAACCTCATTCGCCCACAGTGGAACAACAATCTACACCCCAATTCCTTCTTTAAATTTATCAAGTATTAAGTCATGGGTTTCTCACGGTGTACCAGAGACTTATTTATGTCCAATAAATTTCCCTGTATACCAACTTGGTCCATACATATTTTCTAACTTGATAAACGAACTTGAATCAAAAGAACGTAGTTTCTTAGCGGACGTTATCCAAAATATGCTACATGACTCGCAATTATTAAGCTGCTGTTAAAAGCTAGCAGATTCAGCCATAATAACCGAAGAAATTTCTTAAGTATGGTCGACCAAAATAGCGCTGTGGCAAGGAGGATTTCCCGTAGATGGCTTGATGTGAGAACACCTAACGAAGTCCATCATGCTGATCCTTTGATTCTTTCACATGATTGCATCCGGCGACAAATATACAAGTTCGCATTTTGTCTCATAAAAGTTTCCAGCAGATATAATGAAACTGAGACGTTGACGTGTAAAGAAGCGTCGCTGATGCGCTTAGTCGAACATATGCAAGTTCAATAATATCATAAGTACGGCTATTGCAAGTCGAGAAAGAATGTCTTGGAGGCGTTACTAATTGTCAACAAACATAAGTTGTTCGTTTGTGTCGGACATGTGAACGAACTGTGTGACCAAACTATTATGGAATGATTTAACCGTACAATTGCAGAGGGGTCATTCGAACACCGGTACCCAAAAGAATTCATAATTAGATTTCAAATATTTTCTTGGGAGTGGGTGAAACAACTTTCATCAATCATACAAGCACTAAATAATGATAGCTCACTTGAATTTGAGTTAAAACATGTTGGGTAATTCTGCAAAAGACTTACTTTACACACAAAATTATTTAAAAGAACCGGCCTTTTAGACACACACGGAAAGAATTTAGTTCGGTATCGGTATTACCAGGGGAATCGGAAGGAGGGCAACGTATTGCTACTGGCCCGGTATGGTTCATCGTTGTATTCCAGATTTTGAGAACGGCTTGATTTTCCAGGAAAACCAACTTGCTACAAGTTAAAACCCGCAGGCGAACGAGCAGCACAGCAAAGTAGTGAATTTACGCGAGAAGAATTGCAAGATCTATTTTAATGCATCATTGTATCAGTGCACTAGCGTATCAATCAAAAGTTGATTGACAAATTACGTTATCTAATAAGCTTGGTAGAAAATCGTGAAAGTAAAGAACTAAAATTCACCTTTCGCCCGCCTTTACAAACCAGCAACAAACTACAGCATTTAGCTGTAATTCGCTGCAAAAGCAGGTGGGGACGTGTTGGTGTGGATGGGCTGGTTTTGTATTGGCGTGATTATTTTTAGTTATTTCTTTCCCCATAACCTTTGTATACACGTGTGGTAATCGTGGTAAAAGCAGCATAGTCATTAAGTGTAGAACTAGTTGATATATCTCAGCTACTACCTATAATACCTATTAGTATACTACTTTTGCCAAATAACAATCTGTATAAGGATGTTGAATAATTTAAGAAGACCTCCTCATTACAGCATCAATACGCATTTACTATTTTAAAGAATATTTACATGAAAATGTTGATAAAAATTATGTATCTCTTCCCAATACAAAATGAACAAGTTTTGTGGTAATTAAATGCTTGTAAATTGCACTATAGCATAGATCTAGTGTAATGAAGATGTCAGAAATATAAATTACTTTTGTCCAGACACAGGCCATAGTTGCTCGGACACATACCGACACACATGAAGAAACCTAGACATGCATAATGTAAACTGATTTAACTATAATACAATTAACCTATTTTAATAGATTACCAGACACATAGTAGTATTCATAGATATTTAGCAACTTGTGTACAAATACAGTAATCACAGCCATAAAGAAGACAAAGACCAAAATGATTTTGCATTAGAACCAAGACAAAAAATATAAAAGACTTTAAGAACTTCACGATTTGTTTCATAATATCCGATTTTTCGTTACATTTGATTTCGTTATAAACAAGGTTTACTGTATGGTCATTGTGTATATTCCACTAACTGGTGGTCAAGATGATAGATCGCTTACACTCTACAGGCATTTCACATGACCCTGGTACACAAACACGTCAAGGTGTGTGTTCGCCCAGTGTCGAGAAAAAAGAAAAAGTAGCTTACTGGTTCGGTCTGGTATTGTAATATTTTCCATTTTCTCAAGACCAGATTTTTGTGCTTTGAGGCACTTAACGGAACGTTCATAACTATCAGATCTAAACATTGTTTTTACATCTAGCTTCTATGTCAAAATACTCAATAAATACACAAACATTCTCTCTCTCTCTCTCTCTCTCTCTCTCTCTCTCTCTCTCTCTCTCTCTCTGTCAGGTTACAATCTAACAGTCATTATTATATAACTACAAACTGATTCACACATGATATGCATATAGTATCAAGTAAAACAGATTTCATACTGTTTCCTAATACAATCTGCGCCTGCCTATTGATTACAAATCTATGTTATCCCACTACATTAGTTACACTGATGATATTGTGTTTCTTTACTGCCCTCTATGGTAAATATTTGTCAGAAAATAGTTTGTTAATTTACTCAATATCATGTAAACTTTACAATGTTATTGCATTTGAAATCTCTACATTTTCAGGACTCCTAAACTCAAAAATAGGAAAAGAAGGATTAAAGACTTGTCCAGTCTAATTTGGTGACTTTTCATTGTGTACCTGAATGACCTTAGTGCTTTCTATCTAGATGGAGCTAACACATGCTTCTCACTAGAAAATAGAGCTAGGCACGATAGAATTATGCTGTGCATAAATAAGTTACATATGTGTTCGTGCAGAATTTTAAATTATATTCAATAAGCACACCTGAGTGGCTATTCCCATTATATATATATATATATATATATATATATATATATATATATATATATATATATATATATATATATATATATATATATATATATATATATATATATATATATATATAACAGCTGATTGAAACTTTATGCCGTGCAATAAAATGAAGCCACTCGCAACTTGCCTCCTGAACCCGCGTTGACATGTCTATTTTTTTTTACTTATGCGTGGTATTATACCTGTTCCATTTTGTTTTTAACATGCATTCAAGGTGTGATCTTCTTAGGGCCATATTTCATGACATCTGACTTTCATGGTTTCAAAACGTTAAACAATTTTCACTATCGCAGTTATATATTCGAAATTGTCAATGCTTTGTAGAGATCACTACTTCAAAACAAACGAACAAATTGTAATAGATTTTATGCTGTTTAGTTGGACTGGTTTTAATAGATGTTTTTGCTGTTTAGTTGGACTGGTTTTAATAGATGTTTTTGCTGTTTAGTTGGACTGGTTTTAATAGATGTTTTTGCTGTTTAGTTGGTCTGGTTGCTTTAATTAGTTCAAATATTGCTATCAGCAATATAAATGCCTCATTTAGCATAGTTACGTAGAGTAGTTTAGAAACGTGACGACTAGGCAAAAAAAGAGTGCATTTTGAATTCCATAGGTGATATAAATAGTTTTCAAAGATTAATATTTATGAAAATTAGTTGTTAGTCAATAGAAGGAAAAAAAAGCTGGATACAATGGATTGAAAGCATCATATATTCTTCTGTACCACGCAACGTCTTGACTTTATAATGTAAATTCATTGAAGACAGAAGTCAAGATGGTGTTTGTTTAAGGAGGCGATATGTGAGAGTGCAATGCCATCCTCTTTTTAGTATTAAATTTCGATTATTTTCTACTCCTGCAAAAAGCTTATATTCTGTGGATCACTGATTGAAAACGTCGGATTGAAAGCATGTTACTATATATGGGATTTGCTATCTTTATATTTTGATTGCCATATATTACTCTTCTGCTAGTAACATGCAAAATGATATATTTTGTATTCAGTAATAGATAGCCTTGTATTTATACATGTAGATGTATGTATTATAGATTGTAAATACTTACCTTTTTGGCACATTTCATAAATGTGATCGAGAGATAGATATATCCGTATTATAAATTGTAAATAATTACCTTTTTGGTACATTTCATAAATGTGATCGAGAGATAAATCCAACGCATGTTTCTTTATTCAATGAAAGAGTTCTATCCAATAATTGCCGATACTTTTTCTGCTTGTCAAGTTAGTCGTAAAAGAAGAATAGACTTCTTTGGCTATGTTCAACTTCTGCATAATCATGAACTGTCATGTCATTCTTACATCCATTACACCAACATTTTCGTGACGTAATCAATATTTAATGTTATTTCCCTACAAGATATTCATTTTCATAATTAGTACATTGTCATTCGATTCACGTTCATAGCCATCAAAATATGCTGGTAGTTCCTCTCTATGTTTGTAATATTCAATTCCTCAAAACAGGAAAATGATGCATCTCATTAAGTAACCTTAAACTATACTATATAGACATCATATTTATTGCTTATGTACTTTGTTTGCAATTTGTGTTAATGCTATCGATGTCACAATGTTTGATCGTGACTGACACCAATACAAATGTATGTTCTCTCGACCTTTGAAATTACCTGATTAAGCGTTCAATTACGCGTTGGCGATTGAAGGACAGATGTGTTCCAAATAAAGTTTTTACTTTCATAAACATCAAAGCTGTAATTTGATTAGGGAATCAAAAGATCAACAAAAAATAACCTGGTACAGGTGTCCGTCAGATCACCGTTATGTCGGGAGAACTCAATTTTCTTCAGATTCAATCGTGAAAGTGCTTGTATTAAATAGTTTCCACGGGTGTATTTGTTTGTTTAAAACTAGCAAACTCATTATGTATGAAATTTCTGGGTTTAAGCGTAAAGAATATTTTTTATTTAAATGTATGTTTGGTGAGGTAGTTAAAGTATGTTGGCCTATTAATAATGTAATAATGAACACCTTTTTATAGTTTCAATTCTATATTGTGTATTATATCCAGAATTTTACGTTAGTTGTGATATATGTTTTAAAGTAAGAGTAGAGAGCAATGTATATTTTATGCACGTTAATGCAGCAAACTCACTTTTACAACAATTTTCCTTAGCTGTGTTTTGTCAAATCTTTCAGATGATTCGAAAAAATGGAAGTTACAAGAAAAAACTTCAGTTACACACACTCTTAAATTCTACACTCTTTGCAAAAGCAATCGACCTTAATAGAATTTCACATACTGTGAATATCAACATTTGCTACGTATTCTGTTTTAGTCATTATCATCTCTCAAAAATGAGGATCTATTTTTAATGCAGATTGTTACAAATTAATATTTACAGATGGTTCTTTCATGACATAATCACTGAATCTGCCATTACCTTAAAGTAATAGACTGGTTCTAGATACGGATATTTGGTTTTTTGCCCTTGAATAACTCACGTGACAAAGGCTTTTTCACTATATAACCATTGTACCATGTTCAAATGATAAAATATAAATCACACGCGTTTCTGAGTCACGTGGCTATATATGGAGACATGGTGTTTTAACACGCCACTTTATCTTGATCTTGTGATTGAGTAGAGTTGGACACGGATCTTGCTAAAATTAAGACGTCTCAAAAAAGAAAATCATATTGACATGTTTCATTAAAACTTTCAAACAGTAGACTCATTCATCATTCGCTTATGTGCATAAAAGTCTTGATTTTGTTTTAATTTTTATCCCAAGTCTTTTTTTTATTAAACACATGACAGTACAAGAAAAATGCTGGATTGAGCGATTCTTTTTAAATCGAGAGATACACAGTATGTTGAAGTAGATGTAGGTTATATCTGTGCATTGTTTTGTTGTTGTCGTGGTTGCTGGTTGTTTTAATATGGCAGGTGCATTGCAAATTAAACATTCGCAAAGACCAGTTGTGAGCCAATTTAAAATTTTCATTCATTCAAATGCTCAGTTATTGATGTCGCTATGTTACAAATTAATGTTATGATTCCACACCGTCAGAGGTAAAGAATGAAACGACATTTGTAGCGATCAGGAATAGTAACGATTTATGGCTAATAAGGTAACTTCTATATTTCGGAATACTTCAAGGTGTTCATTTCAATTAAATATCTCACTCTACATTGGTATATAGACAAATTGGCTGAAATATTTTAGATACTTACTTTTTTAAGCAAATTCATACATGCTGGTCTGAGCTACAATCGAAAATAAACTAAACGTAGTAAAGGATTGGACTAAATATCGGTTCCATCTTGATATTATTGATTGAAATTGGGTTCTTATTGATTCCATGTTCTCTACCTTAATATAAAACTATAATATCAGAATAGATTGAGATGCAGTGCCTTATTGTTCCAAATTTGTATGGCATTTATTTGTCAAACAGATATAGTGTATTCTATCATGTGATTCATGAAAAACTACATTTCCTATTTCTTAAGATAGTATGAAACTTTAACAAAAGATAACTAATGTTAAAAATTGCCATATTCATGAAAAATCGTGTTTAAACTGTTTTAATTAATTAGGTATGCCTACTGCTTTGCAGGTCATCAACCTTACTTAAAAAGGTGCCAATTCCAAGGCGGCACTTGGACACATTTGGAGGATATGGGTATGAGGTTGGTACTAAAAAGGGCGTGATTCTACACACAGACAGATACCAATGGGATGGCTACAGATCTCTTGATTTGTAAGTTGCCAAAACAAATCAAACGTTTATTTTTCATTTATTTACGCAAAATCACGTGTTATTGAAGAAAAAAATCATTTTCTTTCTCTTGGGGGGGGGGGGGTCGGGGGAGGTTTGGCATTTATGGTCCCAAATCCTCTGCAGGATGTCATCATGTTTTGAAAGTCAAAATTATTGTAACCACGTGTAACCAAGCTTTCTCATTGGCAGTAGTATGTAGATTTCAAATGTGCATAATTATAATTGTCAAAAGATGAAATCTCAGTAAAACTTCATTTATAAATTTTGTTTTTAAAGTTAACAAATAAATATAATTATATTTTATTATTAACCTTCAAAATTGCACATTATGTGTGCATTGATTTCTGACTCTTGAGAGTTCCGCTTACATATATCCAGTTTTAAACCTTAATAAAAATGTTTCTATTGTTTCTTAAATGTTTGTATCTTTAGGACTGAACTTTTTTGATGGTGTAACATTGCCATGTAAATGATACAAATGTTGACTTGGTAGTACATTCCTGTTAAATCTTTTGACTGTGTAACACTGCCATGTAATAATATAAATGTTTACTGTGTAACATTCCCTTGTAAATGATACAATTTTTGACTTGTTACACTGCCATGTACATGATAAAACTGTTGACTTGGTGACACTGCCGTGTAATAATATAACTGTTGACTGTGTAACATTCCCTTGTAAATGATACAATTTTTGACTTTGTAACACTGCCATGTACATGATAAAATTGTTTGACTTGGTAACACAATCCTGTTAAAACTGTTGACTGGGTAACACTGCCATGTATAATAAATTGTTTACTGTGTAACATTGCCTTGTAAATAATACAATTGTAGACTTTGTAACACTGCCATACACATGATACAACTGTTTGACTTGGTAACACAATCCTGTTAAAACTGTTGACTGGGTAAAACTGCAATGTAATAATATAACTGTTTACTGTGTAACATTGCATTGTAAATGATATAATTGTTGACTTGGTAATACTGCCATGTAAATGACAAAACTGTTGACTTGGTGACACTGCCGTGTAATAATATAACTGTTGACTGGGCAACATTGCCTTGTAAATTATACAACTGTTGACTGGGTAACACAGCCTTGTAATGTTACAACTGTTGAATGGGTAACACTGTCAGGTAATGATACAACTGTTGAATTGGTAACAATACCATATGATTGGATAACTGACCATTACTTTCTCATCTAAGTCTGAACCAGAGGGAGCGACTGCAGGCAGAGTTTGAGTACATGGAAAAGCTGCGGGGTATAAAGCGACGACGTGAAGTCATGCCTCATAGGTCCAATCTAGATCTTTTGATGGGAGGCAAAAAAGTGGAATTCTGTGAAAGGTAATTTCTTTAAAAAATAATTTTATTTCTTAAAGACAGATTTGTATTCTAAACTTCCCTGAAAAATGAAAGGTACATAAAACTTATGTGACTGTCATTTAATATTATTATTAAGCTTTTAGAATACCATATATATGGGCTTATAAGTAGAGTTCAACTGCAAACAATATGAATCTGATATCCCGGTATATGATGTGCCAGAAGATTAGTGTCTATGTTGCTGGTATTACTAATTACAGTGGAAGATTTAAATCTGTGTAGTTTGCGATTGGAGTCAACGTATAAGCAGGTATATATTGTACTCAGATATTGCGTCCAGGAACCAAATGCCAGTGGTAATAAGTAATGGGTTGAGTTACAAAACGCTTCTCTGAGCTGTATGCATATTTATTTTTTTAATAAAATTTTTACTTCTCAAATGTGTTCTATTTTTTTCTGCTACTACTACTACTACTACTACTACTACTACTACTACTACTAATAATAATAATAATAATAATAATAATAATAATAATAATAATGAGGACTGTATAGCGCCTAATCTTTAAAATCGCTTTACAACATATATAATGATATAACGATACAAAAAAAAATTAAAAAAATACCATGATATTAGAAAACATTTTTTTTAAATGCTGAAATAATAGATTTGACAATTTATCGTTATCATGCATCACTTTCATAAATCGTCTAATCTTGATTACATATATCATAATTGAAAATCTATAATTCAAACTTGCATTTCTTGCAATATTTCGATTATAATTCGGAAATTAAAGCTCTGTAGATTACATTTAAGTATATATTGCGATCTTAGACTTACTAACTCTGAAGCAGGTCAAATCAGACCAAATGTCAAAGCCCCAGGGCTACAGAATTTTTAACAGTGACTATTCATTATGAACTTATCAATTATTTTTTCAAGTTCATAATATTATTAAAGAAACTCGCAAGTCGTAATGACTAGGATAGAAAATATTAAAGGTCAATGTTACAACGTTAAAATGTAGACTTCCCATTTCCGAGTATTTTGTGGGGTTTTAAAGTATTTATTTTGTCATGAATTATTTCAACAAAATAGAACCATGTAATATGTTTAATTAACGGCATACATATCAGCTTCACACAGTGTTAATTTCACAGCCTAAAAACCAGTATAAATTTTTCTTGTAAATTTAGGTCACTATTTCCTCCATTTTATATCTTCCTAAATTTCAGGGAGTAATGGTAGCTGCATATTATTTATTTTTGTAAAATCTCACATGCAACGCTAACTTCTAGCAAATAAAATGAGTGTTTGTAACTAGCGCCGTGGAACAAAAATCAAAATAAATTAGATCTTTAAATTTTCCCCTACCTGCCAAATAGTTATTATCAAGAGTTTCAACTTTATCAGATAACTTTTCCCTTCCATTGCTTTGCAAATTTTCCTGAAGTCATATATCATTTGCCATTACAGCTAAACTGCAGACTGAAAGGTGTTTAGTGCAGTCTTATAACTGGTAATACAGCTAAGTTCCCATTTTGCTACACGGTAAAAAATTGTCCTACAAAGAAAAGGTTACTTGATCTATTCGAAAATCTTTCAATGAGTTGACAACACTTGATACAAAGCTTTCAACAACAATGTAATTTGGCTGAATATTATCATTGATATGTTGACACAGGTCCAAATATTTCATTGGTGTTGACCAAAAGCCAATTAAGAGTTTACTTTAGGTACATACATGGTATTAACAGAACGACAGTGCCAAAAATTCAGTGTGTCACAAAAATACAAAGATATATTTGCTGACATTACAAAAAGTGAAGAAAAATGCTTACATATTTAGAAACAACAGATTGGATGTTGTTTTACTTAATATAGCATTTGGGCTTTTTTATTTTATGTTTTACTTTAAATAGTATTTGGGCTTTTTTTTTATATATTTTGTATTAAATTTATTTGGCGGGGTGGGTGGGTGGGTGGTGGTGTTTTGTTTTGTTTATTTTTGTTCTGCTTTTTATGTGTTTATACTGAATGACATTATGGCATTAAAGTTTGACCTTGAAAGCGAAGTCCAAATCCTTCATGCCTAGATCAGGTCCAGGGATTACATATTGAATTGCTTTAATATTTGCACAATAAAAAAACTAATTTTGTCATCTTATTTGTAGCTTTGAAATATTACTTGACAGTAAAAGTAATCAGATATTTCACACTATTAGACCTGGTACACACCAACAACTGGTTTGTGTTATACATTCACAATGGTTTGTGTTATACATTCATAATGGTTTGTGTTCTACATTCATAATGGTTTGTGTTATACATTCACAATGGTTTGTGTTATACATTCACAATGGTTTGTGTTCTACATTCTTAATGGTTTGTGTTCTACATTCACATTGGTTTGTGTTATACATTCTTAATGGTTTGTGTTCTACATTCACATTGGTTTGTGTTATACATTCACAATGGTTTGTGTTATACATTCACATTGGTTTGTGTTATACATTCTTAATGGTTTGTGTTCTACATTCACATTGGTTTGTGTTCCATGGGAATTATACTTTCAGGCAGTATTTACTCCCCTTCCTAGTTGTATTGATGACTAGAGTTGTTCTTTAATAACAAATAACATTACAATATCAGCATTCATTTGTAAAAATTATTTATTTTCATTTTAAAGTAAGTAGTATAGAAAAGAAAAACGAAATTTTTGTTTACTTTTTTACACTTCTTATGTCTTATAAAATAATGACATTGATTTAATCGCATTTCTCTGTCTAAAGGATTTCTAAACAGAGACGTGTTGGAGTTTTCTGTATAATTAGTATTTTAGACAGTGATTTACTTACATTTTCCTGTATAATATGATCATCAAATTTAGACTTTACTTGCATTTCCCTGTATAATAGGATCATCAAATTTAGACTTTACTTGCATTTCCCTGTATAATAGGATCATCAAATTTAGACTTTACTTGCATTTCCCTGTATAATAGGATCATCAAATTTAGACTTTACTTGCATTTCCCTGTATAAAAGGATCATCAAATTTAGACTTTACTTGCATTTCCCTGTATAATAGGATCATTAAGTTTAGACTTTACTTGCATTTCCCTGTGTAATAGGATCATTAAGTTTAGACTTTACTTGCATTTCCCTGTATAATAGGATCATCAAATTTAGACTTTACTTGCATTTCCCTGTATAATAGGATCATTAAGTTTAGACTTTACTTGCATTTCCCTGTGTAATAGGATCATTAAGTTTAGAATTTACTTGCATTTCCCTGTATAATAGGATCATTAAGTTTAGACTTTACTTGCAATTCCCTGTATAATAGGATCATTAAGTTTAGACTTTACTTGCAATTCCCTGTATAATAGGATCATTACGTTTAGACTTTACTTGCATTTCCCTGTATAATAGGATCATTAAGTTTAGACTTTACTTGCATTTCCCTGTGTAATAGGATCATTAAGTTTAGACTTTACTTGCATTTCCCTGTATAATAGGACCATTAAGTTTAGACTTTACTTGCATTTCCCTGCATAAAAGGATCATTAAATTTAGACTTTACTTGAATTTTCCTGTATAATAGGATCATCAAATTTAAACTTTACTTGCATTTCCCTGTATAATAGGATCATTAAGTTTAGACTTTACTTGCATTTCCCTGTATAATAGGATCATCAAATTTAGACTTTACTTGCATTTCCCTATTTAATAGGATTATTAAGTTTAGACTTTACTTGCATTTCACTGTATAATAGGATCATCAAATTTAGACTTTACTTGCATTTCCCTGTATAATAGGATCATTAAGTTTAGACTTTACTTGCATTTCCCTGCATAAAAGGATCATTAAATTTAGACTTTACTTGAATTTCCCTGTATAATAGGATCATCAAATTTAAACTTTACTTGCATTTCCCTGTATAATAGGATCATTAAGTTTAGACTTTACTTGCATTTCCCTGCATAAAAGGATCATTAAATTTAGACTTTACTTGAATTTCTCTGTATAATAGGATCATCACATTTAGACTTTACTTGCATTTCCCTGTATAATAGGATCATTAAGTTTAGACTTTACTTGCATTTCCCTGTATAATAGGATCATCAAATTTAGACTTTACTTGCATTTCCCTGTATAATAGGATCATTAAGTTTAGACTTTACTTGCATTTCCCTGTATAATAGGATCATCAAATTTAGACTTTACTTGCATTTCCCTGTATAATAAGATCATTAAGTTTAGACTTTACTTGAATTTCCATGTATAATAGGATCATTAAATTTAGACTTTCATTTTAGAAAGGGATTTGTTTGCATTTCTCTGTACAAATAATATATGATGATTTTTTATAGTGATTTGCCTGAATTTTACTTGAATTTTCTTGCTATAAGGCAAGCGAAATGATAGGTCTACTTTCATCATGTATAAATATTAATCAATGTTCCTTATTAATATTATGGTCTGAACCTCATTTCCTTTCTAAATGCAAATAATAATTTTAAAAAATTATATTATCAAAAATTATCAACAATCAAACACATTTTTTTTTAATTTGACTTATAGATGGACGCTTTCTTAACTAACTTTAAAATTTTTTTTGAATTTTCTTCTGATTTGTTATTGTCTTAGTAATTACCCATGAATATTTTTAATATTTTTGTTTCATTTGTGAATGACTCGTATCATTCTTACCAGTATTGAAACATTTTATGATACATTAATATAAATGACAGAATGACCAGTCTTATTGTAACATTTGGCAATACATTAATTTAAATATGACAGTCTAACCACAGACTTATTGTAACATTTGGTGATAGGGGCCCCAAGTGGCTGAGTGGTCTAAAGCGCTGTCCATTACGGATCACTGCCGTCTCACCTCTGTCTGCGTGGGTTCGAGTCTAAGATTCGGCTTATGTAGTTATGTGAGAAAGCTTGCCAGTAGCTTCTCATGGGTCGGTGGTTCTTTCCGGGAGGTTTCCCAGGTTCTTCCTCCACCTATAATACTGGCTGCCATGTATAGCCTATCATGTGCTGAAAAATGGCATTAAACCCTAAAAAAACAAATAAAACTTTGGAGATACATTAATTTAAATATGACAGTCTAACCACAGTCTTATTGTAACATTTGGAGATACATTAATGTAAATATGACAGACTAACCACAGTCTTATTGTAACATTTGGAGATACATTAATGTAAATATGACAGACTAACCACAGTCTTATTGTAACATTTGGTGATACATTAATGTAAATATGACAGTCTAACCATGGTCTTATTGTAACATTTGGTGATACAATAATGTAAATATGACAGTCTAACCACAGTCTTATTGTAACATTTGGTGATACATTAATTTAGACATGACAGTCTAACCACAGTCTTGTTGTAACATTGGGTGATACATTAATTTAAATATGACAGTCTAACCACAGTCTTGTTGTAACATTTGGTGATACATTAATTTAAATATGACAGTCTAGCCACTGTCTTATTGTAACATTTGGTGATACAATATTTTTAATATGGCAGTCAATCCACATAGTTTCTATGTCAGCTTACATTTATTTCCTTGGACAAGTTGACATATAGTGCAATACCTTTGTGGCTGATTGGTTTCAGGTTTGATAAGTTTAACTGAAAATTAGATTCTACAAAGCAAAAACACAAGAAATTGCATTCAAAATTCACTTGTGCTGCATATCCATTACATGCTAGTAATGTCTATGAAACCCTTTTCTTAGCATTACTTATATTTCACCTATGTATAAAAGTAACCTGTGCATAAGGACATCTTTTGCTCAATTTCTTGAAAGTTGTTGTTGCTGTGAGTTAATGCCATGAGTTAGCACATGATAGACTATATATGGTACCCAGTAAAACTGGTGGAGGAAGAACCTGGGAAAACCCTGGTAAGAACAAGCAGCGCAAGGAAAGCAACTGCCAAGCTTTCTCACATGCCCACATTGTCTGAGCCTGAGAGTTGAACACACATTGAAATAGGTGATTTGGCAGTGATCATTCAAGACAAGCACTCTAGACCACTCTGCCACCTGGGGCCCCACTCTCTTGGCAGTACTTTACAGACTGGTTTCCTTGCTTCTTTTCTTCCTGCAAATCATGTGTTTCAGTTTAATGAATCCTTCAAGTTTTATGCATCCTAGTTACTGAAAAATTGAAAAACCTAATCTAACCAATATGTGTAGATTTAAATTATTAATTGAAACTCCTGACAAACTTACTATTTCTGTGCACTTTTGACTGACACCTATTGACTGACACCTGTTGACAATACAAGTCAGAGCTCTGGCTACTTATGGTGTTTGGCCTTTTGGGGAGTCTTAAAACTAAAAGAAGATAGGGCCAATTATAGTTCATTATCTTTAATTTTTAAAATCTGAAAAGATTTTGTATCCTTAGACCAAAAGTGTCATAGTTTTATACTCAAATCTATATCTGCATATTTATTGCCAGGCTGCCAGAGTCTGGTATTTTGATTCATGTACCTGACAAATGATTAACAGATATTATTTTTTTATAATTACTTTCAGGTTTGAGATTCAGAGAGAAATCCAAAAACTGAAGTCACTTATTTTGCCTCAAAATGCCAGAGACTTGTATCATGGTCGAGGATTCAGATTACCTGAGTAAGCAGATTATCATAATTACAAATTTAGAAAGTAAATCCACCTTTATCATAATTACAAATTTATAAAATACATCCACCTGTAAAGTATTACAGTATATATCCATGTAAGTATATAAAGGGTTCTATTGCATGTCAGCACAATACTGACTATAAAGGAAAGTTCAGACAATATCAAAGTAAAGGATTGCTTAATACTCCCAGAAGATAAACTATTTAAAACATGTGTAAAATGAAGTCCTTACAAGATAAAAAAAAATCAAGGAAAAGATATAAAGGTCAAGACATACCGTAATTCTTAAAACGGTATATAAAAACAAATAAAAAAAATATAAATTTAAGAATAACACTAACCCTGATCTAATGTAAAATACTTTAAGTTGTAATTACATGTTTAAGGAATAGAATAGACCAAAATTCACCGTATATTATAAATCAAAATTCACTGGTACAGTCTACACCCTGATCTATTGGCACCCTTTCTGTTAAGACAGCAAATATATGGCTTTATATATATATATATATATATATATAGATATATATATATATATAACAATTCAAAGATGTAACTTGTTGTGATACTGTAAGTGAAATTTTGGTGTATTTGACCTTTGACCTTGGGACTCCAGGTAAAGGGAACTAGAAAAGTATACCTAACTCATGCTTTGTCAAGGAAAGTACCAAGTTTGGTGACTCTCCCAATCAGTTTCCAACTAAGATAAATGGAAGACAGGGATCATCACAATATTTTTACCTTCAATTTAAAAAAATATAGGGGTGATCAATAATATTTGGAATCTAACCCAAAAGAGGGATAGATAAAAAATAGTACTTAATACCAAACATTCTGTAATTTACATGGCTTTATATTGACCCACAATAATTTGTGATTGCAAGGGACTACATCATACTTTGGTTATGCTTATTTCAGTGACCACAACTCCATTAAACCAAGAAGAGCTCCAGCACTGGATATAGATCTTGATGATCAAAGTAAGTTTACATATCTAAATATCCACAGGAATAAACCACAACCGCCCTGTCCATGTATATACTCTATTTTAATGTAACAGATAAGTATAAACCACAACCGCCCTGTCCATGTAGATACTCTAGTGTAATGTAACAGATAAGAATAAACCACAACCGCCCTGTCCATGTATATACTCTATTGTAATGTAACAGGAATAAACCAAAACCCCCTTGTCCATGTATATACACTATTGTAATGCAAGAGGAATAACCCACATGCCCTATCCATGTATATACTCCTGTGTAATGTAATAGGTAGGAATAACCCACAACCACCCTGTTCATGTAGATACTCTAGTGTATTGTAACGGATTGGAATAATCAACAACAGCCATGTCCATGTAGATACTCTAGTGTAATGTAACGGATTGGAATAATCAACAATACCCTGTCCATGTAGATACATGTACTCTAGTGTAATGTAACGGATTGGAATAACCAACAATACCCTGTCCATGTAGATATTCTAGTGTAATGTAACAGATAGGAATAAACCACAACCACCCTGTCCATGTAGATACTCTAGTGTAATGTAACAGATTGAAATAAACCACAACCACCCTGGCCATGTAGATACTCTAGTGTAATGTAACAGATTGGAATAATCAACAACAGCCTTGTCCATGGATATACTCAAGTGTAATGAAGTTAAGTCTTTGCAAAATATGAATGTAGAATTTGGTACACAGAAAGTCAACCTATTTTCGGGTGTCTCTCTAAATTCCCATTAGGTTTCAAACTAACTTTTCTTGTTCAACTACAGTTAAAGAAACCAGCACTTTTTCATTTTCCAGGAGGTTACTGCTGTAATAAATAGCCAAAGTTGAAAATCATTCAGTTATCTCAAGTTGAAATTGTGTATGATTGTGAATGTGTATTGTTTTATTGTTTATTGTTGTGTCTTGGCTGTATAGTTTACATAACATTATTGTATAAAGTATGTAATATTATATTGTTTGTATCATGTTTTGAATATATCATAGTCTGTTGCTTTACTCAAGTACACTATCTCCATGTTTTCCATGTATATTCCATCCTTTTCCATGCAAATACTGTCCATAGATCCATCCTGGAGCATTGTCTTTGCATTTTCAAAGCCTCTTACAATGGAAAATTCCAGGAAGTGAGAGGCTTAAAAATTCACTTGTCGTCAATGATACACAGGTTGGTCATTTATCCATCCCAGCCGAAGGAGGAAGGACAACTTGACATTGTCCATTGGCAGGATGGATATCTTCCATACAGATTAAGAGGCTGGAAATAGCTTGGCAAATGTCCATACATGTAATATATGTAGAAAGATGTGGCAGACATTGAGCCAGCATTTACAGGAGCATCCACTTTACTCATAATGTACCATCATATGCGTTAAGATCTTTTTAAATGTACAAGATTTGGTATCAGTGTTTCACTTGCAATTTCCATTCTGCCATTATTTAGGTCTCATGGTTCTAGAAGAGGTGATGTTTTACCTTTTGTTGATCATACTTCACATTAATTCAAGATTCAAATATGAAATAATGCTTAATTACTTGTTTAACACTGTCTACATGGTAAGAAAATAACAGATAGCTAGGGTGTGATACTTTCAGTAGTTATGTTAATGATACTTACTTCATTTGATGGTGTCTGAGTTTAGGGCAAGATAAATTAGGAATAACATGCACTGATATTGTATGATCTCAGTGCAACATTGTAGCATCTCAGTATAACATTGTACTATATCAGTGTAACATTGTTGTATCTCAGTGTAACATTGTTGTATCCCAGTGTAACATTGATGTGTCTCAGTGTAACATGGTTGTTTCTCAGTGTAACATTGTTGTATCCCAGTGTAACATTGATGTGTCTCAGTGTAACATGGTTGTTTCTCAGTGTAACAGTGTACTATCTCATCATAAGATAATGTATTATCAGGGTAACATTGTTGTTTCTAAGTGTACCATTGTAGTATCTCAGTACATCATTGTATTATCAGTGTATCATTGAATTATAAGTATAACATTGTATTATTAGTGTAATATTGACAGTTTATCTATTTACACATGCTTTTCTTTCAAAATTGTAGGGTCAATTTCTGTCATAAAAATTGTCTTACAATAAAAATGCAAACTACTATATTGGAATTGATTGAATGAGAGAGGTCTTGTGCCTTTTACATGTGCCCTACTTCAAATACAGTCCAGGCATCCATTTGTAATGGGATCAACGTATACATGGCACTGCTATTTTCAGGCTATTTTCATTCTTTCTCTGGGGCCCCTGAGTAGCCAAGTGGTGTAAAGAACTCACTTTTATTGATCACTGCTATCTTACCTCATTGTGCATGGGTTTGAATATTGGGTTCAGCCAATGTGGGTATGTGAGAAGCTTGCCAGTAGCTTCTTGTAGGGTCAATGTTTTTTCCAGGGCTTTCCCAGGTTCTTCCTCCATCATTTATACTGGCTTCCATGAATATCCTATCTTGGACTGAAAAATGGCATTAAACCAGATAACAACAGCATCCTTTTTCCAGCCTCAGCAGAAAATGGAAAGAAAGTCATACTTTCTACATATTCTCTGCTTGCTCATGCATTTGCCACTGGACAATGTCCGTAACTCTCCATGGATAAAATGTGTCACAGTTTCCATGTTGATAGCATAAATATGTTCCAGGGTTTCCAACCTGTTAAATGTATTTTCCTGGATTTCCATGGACAGTTAAATCTGTCAATGGAACATTCATGCAGTCTGATTTAATAGATTGTGTTTGTCTGTCTGTTTTTTTTAAAAATAATTCTAGAATTGTTATTGAACTAGACATATCAACTATGCATTTGCAAATCAAAATATATATCTGATGTAAATGATCTAATTAATTAAATAAAAATTCATAAGAAAATGTTGTAAATATACTAGCTGACTTTAAGTTTTGATTTATCCTTGCAAACATGTATTCTAATTACTCAAATTAATTTTATTAAAAGAAAGATCTGTCATATAAAGTGAATCTGGCAGGTTTATATTCCACTGACCTTTGCAATTTACAGTCTACTTAGTTTTTGTTGACTTTAAGATGAAGCATTTTTTTAGAGTTTTCATTATAACAAAATATGTAACATTTTGTCCAAACTACTGACTAATAAGTAGATTTTATTGTTACTAGAATATAATGTACTTCTAGTATGAAACATCATAAATCCAGATCTTACATTGTATAATGTATCAGGCCCTAAGTGAGTCTAAAGCACTCTACATTATGGATCATTGCCATCTGACCTATGTCTTCATGGGTTTGAGTCTCAGATTTGGCCAATGTAAGAATGTGAAAATGCTTGCCAGTAGCTTCTCATGGATCGGTGGTTCTTTCTGGGAGTTTCCTGGATTCTTCCACCACCATTATTACTGGCCACCATGGATAGCCTATTTGTGCTGAAACATGGTGTTAAACCCTACTACTACTACTACTACTACTACTACTACAACAACAACAACAACAACAACAACAGTATAATGTATCAACAAATTGTGATCCATGCTTTTCATTCCTATTATTTTAAAGCATAGAGCACTGGTTGATTGATGTCAATTACTTTCTACTTGCCACATGTACTCACCAATAAGTGTAGTCTATATACAAACTGTACAGATCCAGATCTGCTATTATATAATGCACTAGCAGATCTAGGTCCATGCAGTTTGTAAGGTATCATCTTTAAAACAACCAACATAGACTCTAATTTGCTGATGCAATATACAATAGCAGATCAGGGTCAATGTTATTTGAAGTAGAACTAGACTTACAAGCAAATATATATATTAAGTGTGACATATATACCATGGTAATAATATCCATGCTATACAAACAATTAATGACAACTCTCAGTATTGAAACTGAAGCTCAGTCTTGTCTAGCCATTGGGGTATACAAATTGAAAAAGAATAATTCCATTTGTATTTAAATTCCATCTTTTTTCATGCATCTTGTTACAAATGTAATGCAAATGCTTTATTAATTGGTGGGAGTTAATAATTAATAAGGTTTGGCAAATGAAAATGCTTTGGTGTGTCCTTTTTATGCAGGTGATGGAACTTTGAGTTTGAATAGTCAGAAAGCAATTCATACTATATATTTTGTGTGGTGATACTTGTCATGGTATAAAAGCAATAAATACTATATATTTTGTGTGGTGATACTTTATACAGTCAATAGTTTTTACATTTTATACTCGTACTATTTGCCAGTAAAGAAAAAAATTATATTTTGCTTAAAATGTTGCCCTAAATGCACAATAAGCATTTCTGTAAGCTATGTTATACAAGGTAAAAAGTCCAAACTGAAGTTTTTAATTGTTACTTTGCGTTATATGTCCATTCTATGATAATTGGTCACAACAGGTAACTCATAACTTTCTGTGAATGGTCCTGTTTTGTACCATATAAACAAGGTTGAGTCAATTGCAAACAACAAAGTACCTTATCTGCCATAGCATAATGCACCTGCAGATCAGAGTCTTTGTTGTTTGTTCTACTAATTACTCTTAACTGCAAAGACCCAGATCTGCTGGCACATTATACGGCAGCAGATCTGGGATTGTTTAATTTGAAATTGGATTAGACTTATAGGCGAGTTTATTTGGTACTCACAAATACTGTAGCTTTAAATACAGTTGTCTTAAACATGAATACAGCTTTTCATTCTAGGCAACCCATAGTGCTGTTATAAATATTTTATAATCTTGCACAGTCTAATGCAGCATTGAAAATCATTATCTTCCTAAACTTCCACATACAGAATTGTACAAAAATATGGCAACAACTGTCAGGTGTTATATCACTCATTTCAATTTTGTATATGGAAACATGTTGATATTTTGTAATGATTAGTAAAGATTCCTTCCCATGGAATGGTTAGAAGAACCTTTTGTCTTACAGCCATACAATATGATATGCAAGGAATTCACAAATTAGTAGAAACATGGCAATTAATACAATATAAATAATAAAATGTAATTATTTTCTGAAACTTTCAAAGTGAGCCAATGTCCCAAAAAATATAATTCTGGAAAAGAAATTAAATCACAAAAACACAATGTTTTAAGCCCATTTTATGTCCATATAGCATAAAAAGTGAGTCTTAAATCAGTGTGGACTAGCTGGTTGAGTGATTTCCCCTTTGTGATTCACTTTTTTTAGGTATGTTTTCTTTGCATAATTTGCTGTTAATTTCAGTGTCACATCTGCAAAACAAATTGTCATTTGACCCAGAAACGGGTCGAGCACGACCACGATTTCAGCGGCAGGGTGAATCTGATAGTTCTCTTCCAAAGATCAATAATCGAGGCTATCTGCTAGGTACAAACGTGTGTGCCGTCATACTGCTGCATATATTAATAACTGAGTGAATTATGTATTAGCAATCCTTCTTATTGCTACATGTGTGTTTTTCTAAAAATTCTATAGCAATACAACAAATGGGCTTGAATTTCTTGTCACAGTGATAAAATGCAATTTACTGCATTTCTTCTAAATTTTCTCATTGCACATATTAGCTTCTAGCTTATCATCCTATAAACTTAATTAAATACAACAAACTATTCCTGCAATGATAAAATATTTCTTGTAAACATTAATTAGCAAGTGCTTGGTAGTTTAAAACCTGAGCTTGCAGCCCCCTGTCATGCTTGCTTTATTACAATGAAAACCAGTGTGTAATACAAATTCTAGCATTTTCTTTATAACACTGTCTAAGCAAATTGTGGCATTTTCTTGAAAACAAACTTACAAATGTTTCAACATGGTCCCTTAAATGTAAAAAAAAACCAACTGATTTTGCATTCCTGAGGCTTCTTATTTTTTTTTTTTACTGCTGACAATTTTCCGATCTGCATTGTTTTATGTCAATTTCAGCTGTTTTCTGTTTGTTCATTTTCATAACTTCTGTCATGCCTTTGAACTACATAGTAGAGTATATTTCATTGAATAATTCAACTTATTCTGTTACAAATTATTTTTTACATTGTACAATATTGAGCCCTTTTGTAAAGTATGTTAAAATAACATAAACTGTATATATTGTGTTTGTGATGTATAATTCTTAATTAACAATGGTTAATATACAATAACAACATGTACCCATCCAGTATATATCAAGCAATAACACAACCCTGATGGATGAAGGTCAAATAACTTGAAGTAATTGCTAAATGCTTGGTAGAATATCAGGTTTAGCTATTATTTTACAGGCAAACATTCATCTGAATACATGTGTTTCCTTTTCTTTTGTATGAATAAATGAAGAATTAAAATGTATAAACCACTTTAATGAACAATAAGGGAAATGTGTTCCTGAAATTGTCACTTTGATGCAGAGACATCAGGATAAACAAAAGCTAAAATACTGAAAAAGGGAAATCACTCTGTCTGACCTATTCCTAATACATGTACATTGATTGCAATGTTCATCAAATCAGATTTTAGTTGTCCTTTAAAATATCATGACAGTTTGGATCTTTGAAATAAATGAAAGTCAAAAAAGATTCCATCTCTAGGCATGACCTGTTTACAGCTTCTAAACAACATTTTCATGCATGTCTGGCATGATATGTTGCAAAAGGTCATCCATGCATAATCTAATTTTCCTTAGTATTTACACTGAAATATCTATGTTTGTTTTCTTTGTTTTTATTTATTTTAATAGTAGTTTTAAACATTATTGGCTATATCTTGTCAAGGAATGGAAGCTAGTTGCTGTTTGCATGGATACACTGAATTATATTGGTCTGGTCTGGGGGTATCAAATCCAAAACTCTTGAATTATAACTCCCACTCTACCAATTGAACTCCTGCAGGCATCAATAAATCATTATCAAGTAGCTTGTGAAGATACAAGGAACACAATAGATCCCCAGGAAGCGTATGCCAAAGGATCAAACACCATAGTTGCATGCTTGGGTGAAATATTAACTACAATAATTAGCCCCGACATTTTTGCATTACTTTTAATTTTTAATACTTAATCACATGTGATTATTGTAATTTAATCCCTACTACAAATTGATTTTATATCCCTCATGTTTAAATATGAAGCCATTGATTGGTTTCTGACTGTTAGAAATATGTTTTGTAAAATACCTGTATACTAAATGCTTTGCTTTAATGTAACATGCAAGACCTACTTGTCTTTTCCAATTTGCAAAGAATTTAAGAAAATAAAGTTCCTCAATGAAATATGAATGGCTCCAAATCAGTATAATGCAATCTGAAAAATATATCACAGTACTATGCACAGAATATTTATTTTAAATATAATATAATGTAATAATTTATTTCCAAATATCAGGAACTGTCATTTGCTTTACAAAATGAATACATATATATAAAATGTCTAACAGAAAGAAAAAATTTTCTGCAAGTTTGAAATCACCTGTGCAATCAAAGATCTGCCTTTGCTATTCCATGAATATGCTTAATTGAACCAAATACAGGTGGAAATATTTAATCAAGTATGACTTCATTATGTATGGAGTTTCAAAAATTGCAAATTGAAAATGACAATATATGAAATAAGATGGTCCATGGCCAAACTCCCAGACTTTTTGTGACTTGTACTACCTTGCTTTTTTGTTATAATGTATATTTTGAATCAACATTATGCATTCTGACTTACACAAATCTATTAAACATATTGTACAAAACTAATGTGTTGAAAGTATAGCTTGGCAAAGAGACAATGCATGGCTTCTGAATCAATATATAATATAGACATGTATATATATGCCACTTCAGCTTTGTCTACACTAAAAAAAGAATATTTTTCAAACTTTTTTTTATTTAAGTGTGTTACCTTTAGATAAATCATTTTGAAAAATCAAAGGAGAAATGTTATCTATTTTGGACTAAAAGCATTTACTTGTAGTTTTAGGTGTAATGTTTACCTTGAATTTTAGTAATTTTACGGATCTTTTGTGATGGGCCTAATTAATTTCTTTATTAACAATTATAAATTTAAATATCTTTTATTTTTAAAAAAATTTTGCTTTTTGTTACTAACAGAAATAATTAAACTGTGTTTTTAACTTAGCTGCTTCTTTTCCATATTTGCATTTTCATGCAAACAGAAGAAACAAGTCAGTGAATTAAATAATTTTACTTATAAAGGGGTGAATTAAATAATTTTACTTATAAAGGGGTGAATTAAATAATTTTACTTATAAAGGGGATCATATCTTCTAGAATGAAAACACTTTATGATAAATATTCTTTTTACAATGTACTTTATAATTGTGAATCAAATTATTTATACATTGTAAAAAGAATTGGATAAATCAATTAATCTAGCATATTTATGTGATAATTGTCCTAAATCTGAAAACATTAAAAAATATGAAAACAATATTTTGAAACATCGCACTTGCTTTAGATGAAAGAAGTGATATAACAGACTGTAGTAGTAACTGATGTTAAAACTTTTGAGTCTTTATGTTGATGTTCTTCAAAATTATATTATCAAGAACAGCAAAATATAATGATGGAATTAATTTTTGTCCAACGGAATGTAGGACTTTAGGATTAATATGCAGGTAACTTTGAGATAGCATCCATTTATAATTTCCAATTCAATGACACCTGGCACAAAATTCTTAATATTTTAGTATTGTTGGCAAAGACACTAAATTAATAATAGAGAGTAACTTAGTCAATGAGAGAATGAATGTTAGTGATAGCTAACATAATATTTTTTTAAATTGTCCAGTCTATGGAGTTCATCTTGTACTGCTCAACATTTGAAATTGAAAATTTCCTAAAATGTCATGCATTACTGACACACTCAAATAGTATAATTACTGGTACATTAAAATTGTGTAATTACTATTACATTAAAGTAGTCTATTTACTGGTACATAAAAGAAGTGTAATTACTGGTACATAAAACTAGTGTAATTACTGGTACATTAAAGTTGTGTAATTACTGATACATTAAAGTTATGTAATTTATTGACACATTCAAGTTGTGTAATTACTGGTACATTAAAATAATCTATTTACTGGTACATTAAAATTTTGTAATTATTGGTACATTAAAGTTGTGTAATTACTGGTACACTAAAATAGTCTATTTACTAGTACATTAAAGTTTTGGAATTATTGGTATATTAAGGTTGTGTAATTACTGGTACATTAAAATAGTCTATTTACTGGTACATTAAAGTTTTGTAATTATTGGTACATTAAAGTTGTGTAATTACTGGTACATTAAAATAGTCTATTTACTGGTACATTAAAGTTTTGTAATTATTGGTACATTAAAGTTGTGTAATTACTGGTACACTAAAATAGTCTATTTACTGGTACATTAAAGTTTTGTAATTATTGGTATATTAAAGTTGTGTAATTACTGGTACATGGAAGCAGTGTACTTATTACATTTTAACCCCATCCACATGCCATTTTTTTCTTCCCTACAGGCCATGGATCACCTATAATTCTCTCCAAGGAAAAACGAACCGTAGACAATATTAAAGCTAGACTTCGAATACCATCTAGTATGCTTATGTGTTAACGTTTTCTCAAATGCAAAATGAATCCTTATTTTGCAAAGTTATATTTTAGAAGTGACTGATTATTACAAAATAATGTTTGAAACAGGTATTAATGGATTTGAGTTTCAAAGACAGAAAGTTATGAAATACAGAAAGCAACAAATATGACTAAGGATTTAGAGACAGTGAAAATGTGTTTCATGGGATTAATATTGGGGCTTATTTGAAATGGTAAACAAGTGACCATCTTATTTCAGTAGCCTTGCATCAACAAATTTATGCAATAATGCTATGTGAAAACTGTTTTTAAGACAAAATTATTATTAGTATCGATATTATGTAACCAAGTCTCAGTAACACAGGGCATACTATTATGTATTCTGAAATACAGGGGACAGCTATAATAGGGTAGCATATGGTGGTGGGAAAAGTGAGTTGATTGCTGTGTGGCTTGTTGTTCTGGGACTGTTTCTCAACAGAGACTGATTCTGTGTATATATAAATGATCTTTTAATCTTTTTTAATGATTCTCTTTCATTATAATGGTAAAACAAAGACTTTTTAAAAGGGAAATTAATTTGTGTCATTATCTTTTTACTTTCGAAAACAAATTTAAAATATTTGTGACAAGAACAACTTATTTGAAGCATATATGAAAATTTGGAATTACAATGGACCATTTCTTCAAACAAAGCTGTTTTCTGGCCATTAAATTACCAGAAATTGTTTTATGTTAGCCAATACACAGTATTTTTATTTAGCAATGTTAACAATGAGCAAGAATATTGAAAGTGCTTCCAAGTTATCTTTGTATAATTTTGTCCACCCAATTTGTTGCCAATTCTCATCTGCAAACTGCTTTTATTATGGCCATTTTCCAGATGAATTCAGAAATTACTCATTAACAGTACAAAACCTGGGTCATTTTCCAGTCCCAACTAGTGGTGGATTTTTCTTACAGATTATATCCAAAATGTCTTTGTTTAACCCTTTTGATTTGAATTTACTTTTGGAGTGTCCTTTTTTGCCATTTTTCTATATGCTTTTTTTAACTTTTATGTTAATGACTATACTCCCTGGTAAAGGAGTGAAGTCAGTATAACTTTATATTGTGACTATACAAGATGTATGAATACATTCTTATATTGTGATCTCCTCTGTAAATAAATGCACAGGGTTTTATTCATCTCTTCTTTTTATTTAATTTCATCTTTCCCTCAGTATTTTTCCATACATGACTTTTTTATTGCTAGGGGCTGGGTGTAGTATTTGTTTTGAACATACAATTGTGTTTATTTCATTTTATCTATAAATTTCAAACTCAGTAGCAGTGTTTATTTTTGAACTGCAGTAACTATTAACAGATATCCCTGACTTGTAAAGTTGTTCTTGACATACCTAAGGTAAACACGCACATATGTTTGCATGAAGGTCATTTTAGTTCAGAAAATGGCCATGTTTTTTTAAAGAGTGCTGGGAATGGTGGCTTATAATTTGAATACAGCAAATGCTACGATACAAAGATTTATTTGCTTCAGACTGGTTCTGTCTACTATGACTTTCAGTATTTCTAGGATGGTTTTATTGTTTTGGGGATAGTCTTTGTGTGTAGATAATTTAGTCTTTGAACACAGTCCAACTGCTTGCCTACCCAAAGAAAGCTGGCATCACAGTCTTCCTTGATAGACTTAATCTTTTAAATATAATCAAGGAAAATTATTATTTCAACAATCTGGTTGTACTTTATGATAAGTTTTTGATGATATCATCTAAATTTAATTGATGGTATATATATGATTTTGTCAAAGATAAGATGATTGTTGTGTGTCAATTTATAAATATTTTTATGTAAATAATTTTAAAACATTTGGAAATTGGAAAAATACTGAAATTTCTCAATTTCTCTGATATTTGTAATTATGTTCGAAATGTGATGTGCTTGTTCCTATTTATGAACTAATTGTAAAATGATCACTCTTCATGTCTTTCCCATTCTAAAATTTGTTTTATATCATAACTACTGTATCATTAATAAGAAATTCTTTTACCTTGTTCACAGCAACTATGTCTAAAAACCACAATTTTTATTAAATACTAATTCTCTCTTGGGTTACACCAATCTGAACAATCTACTAACTCTAATTCATAGAGAACTTTCGAGTTCCGAAAGGAGAGGCTATATCAATTCAACATGTAAATCCATTCGACTTGCAACATGAGGATACATTTACGCCATATGTCACTCGCCAGGGATCATTGATTTCGCCAACACACTTTCGCTCCAGTATGAGTTTACCAGCTATTCACTCACCAACAAAAAGATACCAAGGGACGATCTTACCATCAGCTCAAGGGATGCTGCTATCACCGAGACATTCTCGAACAGGAGGTGCTCGGACCTACATGAATTAAAATGAATATGTTAATGATATTGATTGTAGAACTAAATTATTATTATATAGACAAATATGTTAATTGAAGCTGACCAAACTACAGTGACCTTTCTTACATTTGATAGACTGAGACTGCTCCAAATTGTTTCCACTACTTTGCCCATAGTTATAGTGTACAGTTTGGCCTACAAAGTCATCAAGAAAATGTACCATGAATGGAAGAAGAAACTTTAAGTCTGTGACACTGCGACATTGGTCTTATATATATATAACTAAAAATATGAATTGACCGAAATAGATTTGGAATTAAATAAATCTTGTCTCAGTTTTTACCATCTGTGATGGGGAAATATATTGGAGAAATTAAGAAGCCTAGATTGATGCAGTTTGCAAACTTAACAAAAAGGATGATCTCTTAGTGTTGGTCAGCTTTACAATATTTGTAAAAATTGCTTGTATGTGTGTATATAAGAGGGACAATTTGAATACTGCAAACTGGTTAAGTAAATAAATTGTGACTGAAAAAGGAAATAACCGATCAATTGAAATCAGGATTAAAATTAAATTCATTAAAATATATGCTACTTGAATTGTAGAGCTAGTGGACTTAAAAATATTTATAAATGTCAGGAATGACAGTAGTTTCTAAAACATAATAATTTATAGTTTTAAAATATATAAAGAAAACTATCTTGATTTCAGAATTTCAGATAGGTACATAAAAAGACAGTAGGAGGGCTAAATTAAAAACCTATATTTAAAAAATGCTAAAGGTGCTATATTTGCAATTTTTTTTAATTTATCATAACCCAATAATAAGTACAGAAAAAATGTAATATTTGACAATGAAAGCCAATAGACAATATTTTACAAATATTTGTTCATATATCTTTCAAATAGAGATGAAAAAGATGAAAATGTTATATACTTTACCATAAAAATATGTTCCCAAAAGGATAATGAAATCTGCTTGATAATCAATTCAACTGTTTCAGGGGATGAATTTTAAAAAGCATGTGTATGTGCATCATTGTAAATTTGTCAATTTTGGTTTGAGGTTTATTACTACCATTTCCTTTTCTCCATATTGGAGATTAAGCAGTGACATGTACATTTATTAACAAAAGCTCAGGTAAATCTGGATTAGATGTCAGAGGATATGTTACAACAATGTTTCTTTTTTGATGCCCTCAACAGCTTGCAGCAAGGAGTAGGGCATCTTGATTTGTCATGTTGTAGGAAGGACTGGGGCATCTTGATTTGTCATGTTGTAGGAAGGACTGGGGCATCTTGATTTGGCCATGGCACAGCAAGGAGTAGACATATTGATTTGTCATGTTTTGTAGGAAGGACTGGGGCATCTTGAATTGGCCATGGCACAGCAAGGAGTAGACATATTGATTTGTCATGTTGTAGGAAGGACTGGGGCATCGTGATTTGTAATGTTGTCGGAAGAACTGGAGCATCTTGGTTTGTCATGTTGTAGGAAGGACTGGGGCATCTTGATTTGGCCATGTAGCAGCAAGAAGTGGGCCATATTGATTTGATCATGTTCATTGGAATATTCTCACAACAGTGATTTTGAGAGGCATGTTTAAACAATTGCTCAAAATAGACAAAATTACACTTCGCTAGTATTATTGTGAACCGTGTGCATATATGACCTGGTTATAGTATCAGACTATTATAAAAGAAATATTATGTGGAACAGAGTTTTGAACTTTTTGGACTAAGTGATATCTACAACTAAGAAGAACACATCAGGCAGACATGAAATTCAGTTGGCATACTTATCTTGATATGTGGATGGACTGATTCATTCAGGCTTCTTAAAGATTTGGATATATTTATTAAAACTCTTTTAGCAAGATTTTGTAAAAACCACTTGAGATAGACAAATAAAATTTAGCATACAAGTTTTGGATTCATTTGCAGATGAATGTTTTTATTTTCACACAACTATAGAAAAATATTTGAAACTTTTCATTTAAAAAAATTTCTAACACTTTGATTCACATGTTTGCAATGCCGTGTTTGAAAACAACACAAATTTAGTTTGCCTGTCCTAGCTAAAAGATATGTAATCTAAGGGGCTAAAAAGAACAAAACATATTCTAATTGTCAAGCAAAGAAACTTTTGGTTGTACATTTGATAATTAATGCATTAAAGTTAAAGTTTGCTTCATGAGTTGAACTTGGCATACAATGTTGTTCCAGATATTGAAAGTAGTTTTATTGGTCATAGGTAATTTATGTTCATGATGGTGTTCTCTTTAATATATGGTGTATATTTTCATTTGGGGGTAGGCCATTTCCTAATTTCATTTTATTTTATCTCTTTTTGTTCATATTAAAACAGTGTTTTTTTCTTTTATTGTATACAGTTTAAATGGAAGACAAGAAGGATAATGCAATATTTTAGCTTTGATTGAATTTTGTTTTAAATTCTTCATGAAATGATTGAAAAAGTGAATGGTAAAGCTAGTGTCTACAAAAAAGTCAAATTGAAGCATTACTATTATTCTAAACTAAATAAATAGACAAATCTAATTTAGATGCATCAGCCATTTAATATCACACTCTATCATCTATTTATGACTAATCTTTTAATTTTGAAAAGTTTTATAAATTTTTTTAAAAAGATCTCTTTGAAATTGCTCAGTTGAAAATAGCCAAAAACAAAAAGTGGAATAAAAGTGAAACAAATCTTAGCTGGAATCAACAAAATGATGGTTACATGAAATTCCACGAGTTATAAAGAATTCCTTTCTGCAGTATATATATATCTATGTGTGTGTGTGTGTATATATATATATATATATATACTGTATATATATATATATATATATATATATATATATATATATATATATATATATATATATATAAAGAAAGACATAGAAAGTGAGAGAGAGAGAGGACATTAGACTCTTCTGACCCGTAATTTTAGCATTCCATATATAATTGTTGTTTGTTCTACAGATTACTCCTAACAAACTGCACTGACCCAAATCTACTGGTGCATTATGTTCAGCAGGACTCTTCTTATAAGTAAATATATCAGTACTTTAGTAGATTCAGGGTATGTCCTCAATGAATTACATAATTTTGTTATTTTGTATTTATTAATAATATTTTATGACACTCAAATTGTAATTCCAATCATTAAAGTTTTGAGAATGTTGCTTGTCTAGTGATAATTTTTAGAATTTTCACTTTTTAATATTTCCTATCGATGTAATTTTTCAATTCATTTCAAAGCTTAGATCCATAACATGGAAAATATATATGTATTGTAGTTCTAAAGAAATTGACATTTGAGTGATATACATAATCTCAGACTCATCTTGACTTAACATGATTTTCATGATGCAAATCTCAATCTACAAAGATAATTTAAGTCTTGTTTACCTATTTAGTAATTCCTTACTGATGTAATTAGCAATGTATTACTGATGTAATTAGTAATTCATTGCCAATTGACTGCCTGATATTAATATTGATGCCACCTGCATTATCTTGCTAAATGTTCTAATTATTGACAAAAGGGGTGACATTACATTTTGTTTGATCCATTTCAACTAAATGTAAAATCATACAATTTAATTACATTTGGATAACCAACCTGTGATGCTTATAACTAATGGCACAAAATGGCTTCAGAACAAATAGAAAAATGTATTTATGATAGGATTTCATGTCTTATGCCCAAGTTTTACTAAATTTCTCAAAATATTTAATCAAAATGAGATAATTCATTCCTCATGGACAATATTGCCACTTCTAGGCAAAGATAGAAGACAGGATGACAACAACTCTCCAGTTTAAACTTATTAACCCGGAAAAATTTTCATAGTTGAATAAATAGTTGAAGTATTCTGAAAAGTTAGGAAATCCTCATATTTTACTCAAGGATAAATCAAGGCTTACTTTAGGCAAATTGATTATGACTGAATTGTACTCTTTTGATGCCTACTTCACCAGTAACAAGTCAAACAATTACATGTAATAAGAAAAATGATTACAAATATCAATTTGAGGTAGACAATGTAAGAAGTTTAGTGAAAATGGGGCCATATCATTAAATTGTGCCAATTTGACATTAAACCTTTATCTTGTTGCCATATAATACAAGAACTATTAACTTTGATCCATACCTGATTCAGCAAGTGAAGTCCAGGTAATCGGAAATATAAGTCCATAACTGATTCAGCAAGTGAGGTCCAGGTAATCGGAAATATAAGTCCATACCTGATTCAGCAAGTGAGGTCCAGGTAAACGGAAATATAAGTTCATACCTGATTCAGCAAGTGAGGTCCAGGTAAAAGGTTTTACTTTAGTAAATATTACTACAATAATATTCATAAAATCATCTGATGTCCATTAAATACAATAATTTACACTTACAGTTGGACTAGCTTTTATGCACATAGGCATAAAATTTAGTACCTGCAGAGCAGCTGTCAAATCCCTTTGGGGGTAATGCTACCTCAAAGTCAGAACTGTATATCTTAACAATTGTTATATATTTAAAAAAAACAGCTAGCATTTCTGAAAATTGGAAAATGCTATCAAATTGTTGCATGTTATGTTTGGAGTGAATTCAACAACAATTCTGACAAACTGACATTGGCATGGACTACAACTAAAATACAGGTAGGATATGTGTAAAATTATGACTGCATGGCTTGCATGTATTCCAGTTGGTTATTGTACATTATGCAGAAAATATATGCATGGTTTTGTAGTTATGCATAGAACTAATGTTTAGTAACACTTTTTCATCTAGTTGACAACTGTAACTAAGGTATAGTTCTACCTCATTACAATGATGTTGATGGGAACCATAGGGTATTACCTTATAATGAGTTTGCTTTATAATGAAGTCCATGATACATATTACTTATCAGCCTTAAAACAGTGTTATAATGAAATAGGATCTATGGCCAAACTAGCCTTATAACAGAAATAGTGTTAACGTATTTACTGTATGTTTTCGGACCCAGTATGTTTTCAGACATCATATTTATTTGAGGAAATATAATAATTAAATGCCTTGCAAGTTTTCAGACATTGCTTTACTATAATTGTTTTACAATTTATGTTTTTGGACACAACCAAGGAAGATCGGCTGTGTCGTTTTAATGTAAAATTCACAGTGTGTTTGTCGTTAGTTTAACTGATACAAAGTTTTCTTCATAATGAAATAGGATCTATGGCCAAACTAGCCTTATAACAGAAATAATGTTATAACTTTATTCTGCTCAAAGTAGATAATGTCCAAATATTTAGACTTTATATTTGGTGTTAAGCTTTGTGCTCCAGAAATGTGTCGGTGTACTCAGCCAGCTTTTTTGTTATACAACAGTTATAAAAAAATGAGAGAGTGCCAGCATGATACATGGGATTTGTACTTGAAAACACAAATTGTCTGGTCATTGACTTCAACAATATTTGTAGTGTTATATACAATTTAGTTTACTAGAACTGTTTTTCAGGTCCAAAATACATTGATCTGCTTTACACAAACTAATATATGTATTTACCATCTCTATTGGTCTACTTGATGTACATAATTTATCATATATCCTGTACAAGACTTTTTCAGTTATATAAACACAGACAAATATGTTTGACCATGTGAAATTCAAAACGCTGTTAACTTATTTTTAATAAATTTTTTAATATATTATTTTGTCAAAATGTGTATAGCTGAAATTTTTAAGTCAAAGATATGGCTTACATGTACCAAAGATATGGTTTACATGTACCAAAGATATGGTTTACATGTACCAAAGATATGGTTTACATGTACCAAAGATATGGTATATTTCCATGTATATTATTCATCATTCTGGAGTGTTGATATTTTGATATAAAGCAGCATAATAGAGGATTGCTATAGAAGAGAATTCCATGCAGAAGTAAGATATGATTTCTCTTTTCTTTCACACTTTTGTTGTCTGAAAGACCTACAAGTGTATAACATACAAACCAGAGATTCATCATTATGCATCCATCTAAAGTCTTCTATATTATGTTAGGAGTAGGCAGATGTTTGCATTGCATGACATGGAAGTATTAATTCTGTGACTTGTCTGGACAATAACCTTTGAACCACTGAAGATGTGTAAATGGAACATGACCCAATTATTTATCATACATAGATGGTGTGTCACATATCATAGCCACACCCCTGGCTTAAGGTTACAAGTAGGGGAAATGTAATTCTGTCACCCGAATCCGTTGAAGACTATAAACCTTTAAGAAATTTAGTGACTTTAATTTTTGTATTATATATGAAAGGTGTGTGGCATACCATAGTAATGTCAATTGCTTCCAAATCAAGGCCACAATATGTAATTCAGAGACATTTTGTTGAAAGTATAATAATTGAATATATTTTAATCACATTTGTATCTAGTTATAAAGATGGTGTGTTGCATATCATAGCCCCATCCCTGAACCAATGTTCAAGTTATGTGACACTTAAATTGTATCCTTGTGATATTTGTATACTTGAGAAAATAACTTTTCAACCACTGAAGGTATTTTAATTATATTTTTATCATTTATTTATCATGACTAGACAGTATGTTACATACTGCAGCTATACCCCTGATTCAAAGTCATGTTCACAGTAAGGGAAAATATAAATCAACAACCTCAATCAATGAATGGGTATAACTTTTAAACCAGTTAAGACATTTGAATGAAGTGTAGCCTTTTACATACCTTGATTTGACAGTGTCTCATAGCTTAAGGTCAAGGGCACAATAATAGATACTTTAATTCAGTAGGCTGTTCCCTTATCCAGTCTGTCACCTTTTAACACCTGCATATAGGTTCACGAAACATAAACCAGGTCCAGATCTTATAAAATAATAGTCAAGTTCATAGGTCATAGGTCAAGGTTATTAATAGGAAATGGATACTTAGCTGTTTGCAGTAATCTTGTTAGTAGTTATTTTTATGCATTCTTTGAAAATATGAAATTATTGGTATGTTGTGATTTGTCTAATTTCTTTGTCAAAAGTCCATGTGAGTTACTTCAATCGTAATTTTAGGTCAGTTATATTTTCTATTACATATTGTTTTTCTTTTATTAAAAAAAATTAAAAACTATCAATTGTTTGTCAACATAGTGAATGAAAACAATCATTGTAATTTTATTACTTGACTCACAAGATCATTTTCTTTTTCTTTTTACTCAATAACTTCAGAGTCAATTACCTTAGTTGACCATTTTTTTCCTCACATTTAGCAAGCCAAGACCATATACAGTTGTATCTGCCATCATTGATAGATCACATTGGCCCAGTGAACCAGTCAAACTTGATTATAAATTAGCTTAAGCATAATAAAGGAAACAGATTTGTAGGTCTTTCAGACATTACTTCTTGTGTTAGGTCTGGGGTATTTGATAAATGTGAAGTGGAACTAAAACTATTGATTTAGAAGCAAACAAGTATAGAAATGAATGTGCAACTTGCTTCTTTGTTCATTTAAAACTTATAAATATCAAATATCCAACTTCAGCATTCTTTAAAATGTCTTCGTATATATATATATATATATATATATATATATATATATATTCTAATGGAGTCAGGATTTAAAGCAGTGTCTCTAAATTATGAGAAAATCAGAATGTTTCTAAAACAATATTGAGAATACAATGATCACATTATGTACAGAACATCTACGTGAAGACCTTGGAACCAGTCTAATACATTGGTCAAATGTAATGGGTGGGTTTATTATTTGAGCACGACATCCTTAGTTATTATTTGCCAAAGTTTGTAAAGTGGACAGTCAGGTGCTTTTAAGTTTAGCATCAAATAAATATGGTTCAATACTGAAGTCTTCTCATTTCAAAATTTTTTTATATCATGGTTGGATTTTATCTCTTTAAGATGTGCAATAAAAATGTATGTTTTTTCTAAGTACAGAATATAGCAATGAGGGAAATGCATGTTTTCTTAACATCTCTTGTTTTGCTTGCTGGTCTTCTACTTACATGTTCTATAACTAACTGAATATAGACCGGTCATATCAGAAGTACTAACTACCTCCTTTTGATTTTATTGGGTGTCATTAATGGCTTGCAAGAGTTTGCTAGTAACAGTAACAAACCTTCATCATTTTAAATAAACACCTCATCATTTCAATTTTACATTATTTACAATTGTTTCAATGTTATATATTTGTTAGATTTGTCATAACATATATTAGTATGACTGATATTTTCTACCACAAGTCAATCAAATTCCAGTTTGTTAGGGTTGGTAAGTAAATTAAATTTGTTTGCAGTAATAAAGAATTATATTTAAATTATTATATAGAAAACTACTTCAGAATATTCAGAATATTTTCCACAAGTTTCAAAAACAATTTAGATTTAAAAATGTTAAGTTACATAGTACATACAAAAATAAATTGTATTCTGTATCATTCAAAGAGAAACAGAATGCAAAAATTTCTGAGAGAGAGAGAGAGAAAAAGTAAAACTAGGTACAGTAATTGTATATTTGATTTAAAAGCTTGGTAGGCATATTTTATATGGATATATTTGACTATATATCATTCTAAATTCTTATGTTGCATGCAGTCATGGAGTGACAAACGTTTGCTGTGATTTGAACTTAAAATTTCTAACATTGAGTAGCCAACTACCAGATAATTATAATTATTGATAAAAAAAATATTTTAGTTATTAAAAAGTAAAATTAAAATACATATAGAATTGATTCTCTTTTTTATACATCTTACAGGTCATTTGTTATAGATAACATAAGTCTGTCTTATAGTTGTTGTAATTCATAAAATATCACTTTATTACCCAAACTGAGACATATTATGCAAAAGATGTTCTTCTTATATGTATTACATGTTGTCTGTTACATGTTACCTTGTAGGTGTGACACAGCCACCACAATTGTCTCGCTCCAAAACAAATCCAAGCAGTCAGATGAAACTAGGAAATCGCAGCCATACAACATTTCCTGCAAACAATACTACTGTTGATGGCAGAATCAAGTAGGTGAAAAATGCTCTACAGTTATGTACACAGTGTCACTGCCTGTACAAACCATTTTAATCTAGCGGCAGTCTTGTTTTGATTTGTCTCTTTAAAAGGCCTACAATAATAGTCCTAGAGTTGCCAAAGTTATTTTCAGAATCTCTTGAAAATTTAGGTAAAAACAAAAGCAGGCATTTCTATAATAAAATAATTGATTTCAGCTTGTTGTGGCAGTAGAAAGAGCACCACTTGAAAAAAATTGGAATAGTTATAAAAAAAATAATCGTGAAAATAATTCTATAAAGTCATTCAATTAGATCATCTATCTTAGGGTTACTGGATAGTTAGAAATAAAATAATCGTGAAAATAATTCTATAAAGTCATTCAACTAGAACATCTATCTTAGGTTACTGGATAGTTCTAAATAAAATAATCGTGAAAATAATGCTATAAAGTTATTCAATTAGAACATGTCTCTTAGGGTTACTGGATACAACCAGGATAATATAGTTTCGAGTCTTAGGAACAGACCTGGAATTTTCTTCCCAACCTAGATATTCTTGGTTTATTTTGTACCAGTGTGATAAACAGAAAGGTTCTTTTATTTCCTTCAAATAAGAGCAAGAGAATTTTTTAAACTCTCGATATGTTACATACATTGTTATGGATGTCTATGTTTGTGCTAACCTTAACAACTATAGTTTTTCTTGGAACAAAACAACTTATGTTCTTGTGTGTGCTCACCTAACAACAATAGATTATCTTGGAACAAAACAACTTATGTTCTTGTGTGTGCTCACCTAACAACAATAGCTTATCTCGGAACAAAACAACTTGGTATGTTCATGTGTGTAATCACTCTAAAAACTACAGTTTATCTTGGAACAAAACTTGGTATGTTCTTCTGTGTGCTCACCTAACAACTATAGTTTATCTCAGAACAAAACAACTTGCTATGTTCATGTGTGTAATCACTCCAAAAACTATAGTTTATCTTGGAACAAAACACCCTGGTATGTTCTTCTGTGTGCTCACCTAACAACTATAGTTGATCTTGGAACAAAACAACTTATGTTCTTGTGTGTGCTCACCTAACAGCTATAGTTTGTTGACCTAGTGTGGTCATCTAGGCGTTGTGTTGCTGAACATCTAAAAGTTGTAATACTTCTTGTGAAGGTACTATTTAATGAAAATATACAAGAAACGTATATGAAACTGAAGGTCAGAATTCAAAAATCCTTTGTACTAAATTCCATACTCATAGTGTCCAGATAGCATTAACGAAAAATCTACTAATTTTGAATATAACCCAAGTTATTAAACTTATCTCTTTTGCAACATGATAGGTTTTTATATAACACCTATTGTATCTAATATTATGGAAAATAACATTTGTTTCTTAACAAAATATGCATAAAAAATATCAGGTTAACAATGTAACATATGCCAATATTTCTTAGTACATGAACAGTGAATTGTAGCTTTGGTCACTTGTAGCCACACATCCTGAAACATTTGGAATAAATATTTTTCATATACAAATCCACATAGTAACAGTTATTCTGCAATGTCAAGAAAATCTGCTGGTAAATTAGCTTTGATCAGACAGTGGATATATAAATACAATCATGACAAGGGATATAGAAATATAATCATGACAAGGGATATATAAATACAATCATGACAAGGGATATAGAAATACAATCATGACAAGGGATATAGAAATACAATCATGACAAGGGATATATAAATACAATCATGACAAGGGATATAGAAATACAATCATGACAAGGGATATAGAAATACAATCATGAAAAGGGATATAGAAATACAATCATGACAAGGAATATAGAAATACAATCATAACAAGGGATATATAAATACAATCATGACAAGGGATATAGAAATACAATCAGACAAGGGATATATAAATACAATCATGACAAGGGATATAGAAATACAATTATGACAAGGGATATAGAAATACAATCATGACAAGGGATATATAAATACAATCATGACAAGGGATATATAAATACAATCATGACAAGGGATATAGAAATACAATCATGACAAGGGATATAGAAATACAATCATGACAAGGGATATAGAAATACAATCATGACAAGGGATATAGAAATGCAATCATGACAAGGGATATAGAAATGCAATCATGACAAGGGATATAGAAATACAATCATGACAAGGGATATAGAAATACAATCATGACAAGGGATATATAAATACAATCATGACAGTGGATATATAAATACAATCATGACAAGGGATATATAAATACAATCATGACAAGGGATATATAAATACAATCATGAGAAGGGATATATAAATACAATCATGACAGTGGATATAGAAATACAATCATGACAAGGGATATATAAATATAATCATGACATGGGATATATAAATACAATCATGACATGGGATATACAAATACAATCATGACAAGGGATATATAAATACAATCATGACAAGGGATATAGAAATACAATCATGACAAGGGATATAGAAATACAATCATGACAAGGGATATATAAATACAATCATGACAAGGGATATAGAAATACAATCATGACAAGGGATATAGAAATACAATCATGACAAGGGATATAGAAATACAATCATGACAAGGGATATAGAAATACAATCATGACAAGGGATATATAAATACAATCATGACAGGTTTATGTCTGTAACTTTAACAGCCATAATATCATCATTTAAATGGTTTTGAATCTTGCTGAGGTTTTTCATTTTTTGTTTGGATTTTTGTTTACATTTCCTTTGTAGTGAGCCTTCCACAATCTGGTCTAATACTCAGCTGCCAAAGAAGATAGAAATACCCACAGAACCCATTTTAACAGCTCCCCCTATCTCAGCCACATCTCCACCGATCCAAAAGCTGCCGGTACCTCAAACGTAAGTTAAAATAAAGGTAAAGATTACAATATCCAATATGTATGAAGTGGAATCTGTTCATAATAACAAATCCCAAAGTAAATTTTGTTGTTAAATGCACTCATTACTCAACACATTGATAGACATATCAACATTGCAATGCCATTCAACATTATACATATTAAAAGAAATACCAACCAATGCTATTCAACTTTATACACATTGAAAGAAATACCAACCAATGTCATTCAACTTTATACACATTGATAGAAATACCAACTAATGCCATTCAACATTATACATATTAAAAGAAATACCAACCAATGCCATTCAACTTTATACACATTGAAAGAAATACCAACCAGTGTCATTCAACTTTATACACACTGATAAAATTACCAACCAATGCCATTCAACTTTATACACACTGATAGAAATACCAACTAATGCTATTCAACTTTATACACATTGATAGAAATACCAACCAATGCCATTCTTTTTAATACACATTAATAGAAATACTATCCAATGCTATTCCACTGTATACACATTGATAGAAATACCAAACAATGCCATTCAACTTTATACACATTGATAGAAATACCAGCCAATGCCATTCAACTGTATATACATTGATATAAATATTATCCAATGCTATTCCACTGTATACACCTTGATAGAAATACCAACCAATGTCATTCAACTGTAAACACATTGATATAAATACTATCCAATGCTATTCAACTTTGTAAACATTGATAGAAATACCAACCAGTGTCATTCAACTTTATACACATTGATAGAAATAAGAACCAATGTCATTCAACTGTATACACATGAAAAGAAGAAAAAAGTGATGTCATGGATACCCATGTCTCCCCTGTTATGGAAATAAATCATTAGTCAAAAGAGTCAAACTTTACATTGTTTCTGATGATCACCATGATATGTTTTGAAATTTCAAAGTCTGCTGGAAATTGTTGCATTATATACAAGTACTGCATACAAAGTAGCACAGTGTAAATCAGAAAGGGTGATAACTCTAACAATAATCACAGCAGCACAAAGATTTGTCACAATCTTTAGGTGATGACCATTGCATACATAGATTCACAGTGAACCTTAAATGAATACTGCAAGGCAATTTGAATTCACAATATACTTTCATATATTCAGTTATAAGTTGAAAAGAGCAATAACTCTTTTTAAAAAAATCAATAGATTGTTATGCTGGTTGAAATGTTAAGCTTCAGCTGATGATCATAACATTTCTAAGCTTTATGGAAAGAAAATAAACTTTGAAACTGACAGCATTCCTAAAATTCTGTCAGACACATTCCATCCAGATACAAGTCAGAAAGGGTAATAACTCTAATGAAAATCAAAGTAGCACAGTGATTTGTTGATACAGCATGTATGGATAATGACTATGACATGTACCAAATTTCACAGTGCTACATCAAAAACTGAGAATAAGATTGAGTCATATACTATAGTTACCATTGAGACTAAAACAATCAATTACTCTTATAAGAATTGTGGAAGAGATATGATGATATTTGTATATAAGATGGATAGGACAATCTACCATAGACACATTACAGAACTCTTTATAGATGGTACATTTGACCATTTATGTTACAGAACTCTTTATAGATGGTACATATGACCATTTATGTTACAGAACTCTTTATAGATGGTACATTTGACCATTTATGTTACATAACTCTTTATAGATGGTACATTTGACCATTTATGTTACAGAACTCTTTATAGATGGTACATTTGACCATTTATGTTACATAACTCTTTATAGATGGTACATTTGACCATTTATGTTACAGAACTCTTTATAGATGGTACATTTGACCATTTATGAAATCTTTGCTGTACAGGATCCTGCAAAGTTGTAAACAAGTTTATGATACAAATCCAAGGATGTTAACATTTATATTGGCTTCTACAAATAACCTGAATGATATGCCTTACCTACTAAGATAAGTTAACATTATATTGGCTTTCTAAAAATAACCAGAATGATACCCCATACCTCCTAAGATAAATTAACATTATATTGGCTTTCTAAAAATAACCTGAATGATATGCCATACCTCCAAAGATAAGTTAACATTTATATTGGCTTTCTAAAAATAACCTGAATGATATGCCATACTTCCTTAGATAAGTTAACATTTATATTGGCTTTCTAAAAATAACCTGAATGATACTCCATACCTCCTAAGATAAATTAACATTTATATTGGCTTTCTAAAAATAACCTGAATGATATGCCTTACCTCCTAAGATAAGTTAACATTTATATTGGCTTTCTAAAAATAACCTGAATGATATGCCATACCTCCTAAGATAAGTTAACATTTATATTGGCTTTCTAAAAATAACCTGAATGATACCCAATACCTTCTAAGATAAGTTAACATTTATACTGGCTTTCTAAATATAACCTGAATGATATGCCATACCTCCTAAGATAAGTTAACATTTATATTGGCTTTCTAAAAATAACCTGAATGATACTCCATACCTCCTAAGATAAGTTAACATTTATATTGGCTTTCTAAAAATAACCTGAATGATATGCCATACCTCCTAAGATAAGTTAACATTTATATTGGCTTTCTAAAAATAACCTGAATGATATGCCATACATCCTAAAATAAGTTAACATTTATATTGGCTTTCTAAAAATAACCTGAATGATATGCCTTACCTCCTAAGATAAGTTAACATTTATATTGGCTTTCTAAAAATAACCTGAATGATATGCCTTACCTCCTAAGATAAATTAACATTTATATTGGCTTTCTAAAAATAACCTGAATGATACCCGATACCTTCTAAGATAAGTTAACATTTATATTGGCTTTTCTATATATAACCTGAATGATACCCCCATACCTCTTAACATAACTTAACATTTATATTGGTTCTTCTGAAATTTACCCCATGCCTCAAAAGTCTTTTTGGGAACTTGCATTGTAAGCTAGATACATTTTCAGAACTTTCCCCTCTGTATCTTTTCTGTGTTTTCGTAATGAAATACTGTTACTGGTGTTAACAAGTATGATCTGTTCCAACTCCAAGAATGTGTCAAAAACAAAAGTTGTATTTTTTTAGCTACAGCAGAACCCAAAATAATGACTGTCCCACTTAAAAAAACAGTGGCAAATTCAATGATTTACCTCATTATGAAGTCCATCCCAGACTACCATTTTACATCCTTTGAGTTGTGATCTTGTTAGCTAGATTTTACTGTAGAATCTCTACCTATATTTAATTAGCAATGAGGTTATCAGATGAATGTGTTTGTAGTTTTCAGAATTGCTCTTTCATTAGCAATGAGGTTATCAAATGTGTTTGTATTCTTCAGAATTACTCTTTAATTAGCATTGAGGTTATCAAATGTGTTTGTAGTTTTCAGAATTACTCTTTAATTATCATTGAGATTATCAAATGTGTTTGTAGTTTTCAGAATTACTCTTTAATTAGCATTGAGGTTATCAAATGTATTTGTAGTTTTCAGAATTACTCTTTAATTAACATTGAGGTTACCAAATGTGTTTGTAGTTTTCAGAATTACTCTTTAATTAGCATTGAGGTTATCAAATGTGTTTGTAGTTTTCAGAATTACTCTTAGTGAGGTATTCAAATGTGTTTTTAGTTTCAGAATTACTCTTTAATTGGCACTGAGGTTATCAAATGTGTTTGTAGTTTTCAGAATAATGTGGATATAATGGAGGAAGAAAGCCTGGAGTGGTAATAAATTATCTCCCTCTGATTCCTACATTAATTACCTCCCATTTTCTACCAAGTACTTTAAAGTTTGACTTTTTTAGTGCCAAGAGAGATAACAAACAGTTACACAAGTTTTCTTTGTGCCATATTTGCAGTAAGAGTGACAACAAAATTCACAACTGCCATGAACATAAATCTATATTATTACTCCTACACTGTTACTAAAGTCATTCATATGTCCACTTAAAAAGTGTTACAACCTTTTATGTGAATTTAAGCAATATTTTAAAAGGCTATATATATTGTTATACTTGATAGATATTTGCTAGTTACTTATCATGATGCCATGGTCTTAAACTATGTAATAGAAAAGCAACACAAACAAATTTTGTAAAATTAAGCACATTTTCTTAATGCTTGAAGTGAAGAAATTAAAATTTCAAAAATTTAAAAGGTACTTAAAATATTGTGAACTAAATCTGAAATTATCCTAAACGTTCTATGACAAGTACAAAAAAGAACTGAGTGTTCTGAATGAAGTCCATGTCTTGGATATGATGATGTAGCAATATCTTTAAAAATACTGATTTTCTAACAAAAGTCCTAAAGAAAGTGTCAACAGCCTTGGACATGCTGAAGTACCAACAGCCGTGAAAACGCCAATTCAGAGTGTATGGTGGGATAATTAGGTCCTCAGCACTACTACCACCAAAGTTGCCCCTTATTGTCACTGGATGATGAAGTGATGTCTTGCTGGGTTTAACACTTCCTTGAACTGTACACACATGCTCCAGCTTGTGTTTGATGCACTGCCAGAGTTACCGATCAAGGAAGTGCTTGATGAGATTCATTAGATTACTAGAGCTCAAGCAGGCTGTAGATTCTGGGGTAAGCAAAAGGTTGCCTTAAAAGGACTTAATTTCAGCCCAGATGCTGAGGTGTGGATGGAAAGAGCAGTTACACAAGATGTGCACAATGCCAGCATCACTGTGCTGTACAAGAATAACCGCAACCATATCACCTGCAAGAACTATCTTGGAATCTCACTCAGAGTCATCTTAAATAGACCATAACAATATTGCAGACAGAGGTACAGTGTGGCTTTAAAGTGTGGATCAACAATGGATACTATCTGCCCCATAAACATGGTACAAGTCATCACAAAGCAGTCAATGATTAACTTTGAGAGCATTCTGCTGGAGGTACTCAGCAAATTCTGCTACCTATAATCTATAGTGACTGACTACCTGTCACTTGTCAAATGGATCAATACCCACAATAGAATGGTGGCCACCAAATTCATCAGCAGAATCATAAATTATGATTGTGACAACAATAAAGTTACTCTAAAAACCAAGATGCTTTGTTCTTGGTATCATGCTGTATGGTAAAACATTGACTGTCTGCTGAGAAAAACAGCTGCTATCTATGCCACTCAAATCCTTTGTAGTTTCATATAGCAGGGTAATGTCACCAATGTGAATGTCCTTGCCCAAACTAACCTACCAAGCCTTCTGGCAACCTTTATATTATGGAGAAAAGCATCATGGTAAATAGTGGCTAGACCAGTTTTTCAGCAAGCACCAACACAGAAAGTAGTCCATCCGACAGGTTATATCTACACAGCACAGTTCTGACACTGTGGTGGGCCCTGTCAATCTAGGATTTGACATTTTAACCATCAGAGGAAATGAAGCACAAACTAACGAACAAATCACCAATGGCTTCTGCATATCCACTATATTATGGAGAAGGCTCAATAACAACATTAGGTCAGATATTTGTCAATCACATTTATATACGTGTCAAAATGTCCTGCATTTTTATGTTCTGTCAAATACCACAGTGTGAGTAATTCTGTGCATTAGGTAATTCTGCATGACATACACCATTTCTGTAAATACTGAATCATGTTTTTGGTTAAAAATCGAAATTTATCAAGAAAGAATGGTCATACTTTAAATAAGGAAAGTGATATTTATAAAGTGTGCGAGAGAATGTATAAGAATAACAAAAGTTATACTATCAATAAAGTATTTTATGGCAGATTTGACCTTTTACATATTTTAGGTCTATAGGTGTAAATAATAAGTTAATTTTTTTGCTTGAAGCAACCCATGCAATATTTTTGTACAAATATTTATTGTTAGTCAAAAGTAGTTTTGATTTTCAGACATTAAAAAAATCATCAAAAAATTGGTATAAAAAACATTAAAATGTAATTTTCTATAATTTAACTAAATTTAATAAAATTTAAACAATTGTTTTGTCCTAAATTAGGAATCTGTGTGATAGTCAGCAATGTGCAAATATTGAAATTATGGGCAAGTGTTGTAATTTTTGTGACATATATCCACCATACTGGTCAATTTATATTGCAAAAAATTCCATAGAGTGAATTCAATGTATGGCAGAAACATTATACACTATAATCTGACAGTAGATATCCACTGGTCATGCAGTTTCATTTAGGCATTAATTATTGACAGATGCATCTTTTGGCAATAAAAAGGTGAAAGAGAATTTCACCTACTTTTAACAATTCAGCAAGGCCTGCAGTAGAACCTCATTTGACTAAAATCTTATCATAGCAAATGTTTGGATTAAGAAAATGCTATGACAGATGAATTTTTAAATGTTTGCATTAAGAAAATGTTGACAGATGAATTTTTTTAAATGTTTGCATTAAGAAAATGCTATGACAGATGAATTTTCAAATCTTTGCATTAAGAAGAATGCTATGACAGATGAATTTTTTTAAATGTTTGCATTAAGAAAATGCTATGACATGAATTTTTAAATGTTTGCATTAGGAAAATGCTATGACAGATGAATTTTTAAATGTTTGGATTAAGAAAATGCTATGACAGATGAATTTTTATGTGGTTTGAATGAATGAGGTTCATCTATACTTGCATTTCACTTTTTTATCTTTAATAATTCAACAAATCGTACTTACTTACCATCCATTATGTCTATCTACAATTAAATCAAATCATAACCTTGTGTTTTTTAAGTACATTTGTACAAAAATAATCGCTTTTTAAAGGTCTGCTTTTGTAGGTCTATAAATAGCTTATTATACATGCTATTGCAATGTCACTTGCTTAATATCCACCCTTGCATCCTTCTTTCTATCTTTTTTTCTTTCTTCATTACCATGAACGGCTAAGTAATAACAGCATGAACTCTTGCTTTGCATCTTTTCAGTCTTAGATGGATTCTGGATCTGACACATGCCATGTTCAGTGGTCACTTCATTTCTGAGATTCTGTAACCGTAAACAACCTAATACTCATAGCTGCAATATGACAGTACAGCAATACCCCTCATAAAAGATCCCCCTCATTAAAGACCACCCTTTTGTAAAGGACACTCATGAACAGTACAAAACAATAATAATATACTAATTGGTATCAGGCAAGGTGGTCTCTCAGGGTGACCTCTTTTGAAATAGGTTTATCAACAAGGATCCACTATAGCTTTTAATTATAAACCCCTCAGTAACCAGTGTTCTTCTTTAAAGACTGGCAAAATATTTTGTATCCAATGAATGAATTCTATATTGCAAATCCAGTCTCAGCTATCATGCCTTTTAGAATCCAGGTTTTATGTTATCATAATTTAATATCAGGTCTTAATTCTTCTTGTACAGTAGATGTAGTCCAGTCTTGAAAGTACTAATGAACACACAAGTGTTTTAGTGGCATCAACTGAAAGATATTTACGAATGGAACTGATGCATCTCAATTCAAGATATGCAGCCTTGCAGATGTTCATGACATGTTGGTGCAATGTGAGAGTACTGTCTAGAGTAACGCCTATGTTTCGTACTGACTATGAGAATTTAATGTTGGTGTTGCTGATATTTATTGTCTGAGGTAAAGGATGTGAATGAGAAAGTCTTTGTGTTGTAATCAGAATAGCCTCAGTTTTATCATCATTCATCTGCAGCTTGTTACATGTCATCCATGATTTCACATCAGAAATGCTCCTCTCTACTCCATGGATGGTAACATCAACTTCAGTTGGGTGGTTAGACTTGTATATTTGGGTGTCACCAGCATACCACTGGTGCGACACTGGGTGATGATCTATGACACTTGAGAGTGGCTGAGTGTACAGAATGAAGAGAACAGGTCCGAGAACAGATCTCTATTGAACACCTCAACATACGTCAACTGGGCTGGAGTGTATTCCATTTGCAAATATACTTTGTGTCCTGTTTACTAAGTAGGACTTTAACCACTGTAAGACTATATTCTGAATACCAAATACATGCTGGAGACGGTGAAGTAATATATCATGGTTTATTGTGTCAAATGCTGCAGATAAATCCAGGAGAGTGAGGACTGTAATCTTTCCACTATCCTAAGCAGAGAGAATGTCATTAAATACTTTCAGAAGAGTAGTTTTAGTAACGTGGCAAGGGTGATATGCTGACTGTATATTGCTAAAAAGACTTTGAATTCAAATGAGATACAAGTTGGGTTAGAACCACCTTTTCTAAGATTTTTTATATGAATGGGAGATTATAAACTGGGCGGTAGTTCTTTAAATCGTTATGGTCAAGTATTGGTTTCTTCAGCAGTGGCTTTATGATGGCAGTTTTGAAAAATGATGGGAATTCCCCTGATGAGAGAGAGATATTATTAACATCAGTTAGTGAAGGCAATATTGGGTCTAAGCACTCAAGCAGCAGTGATGTCGGAATTGGATCAAGTTCACAAGACTTTGGTGCACTTTTCATCATGATTCTCCATACTAAATCAGCAGAAACAAGTTCAAATGCTCCTAATGGTTGTCGCTGAAATTCTGCATCATAACTGTATGGTGACGAGTCAGTTGAAATTGTACTGTCAAGCGAATCTCTAATGATTGGTACTTTGTCATGGAAGAAATTTGCAAATTGATCTGGAAGGTCTAGTGGGTTGCTGGAAGTGATGTACATTTGTTCCTTGACATTAGATTGTTAGTTATCTTGAAGAGCTCTTTGCAGCTGGAACTCTCCATGATCTTAGTACTGTAGTGGGATAATTTGACTAAATGGACTATGTTTGTGACGTTCTTCTTAGCGGCTTCATAGATTTGTTTATGAATAGTGAGTCTGGTGGAAAACCAAAGCCTCTCTGCTTTTCAGCGATGTCTTTTAGCAGTGCGAAGCTGGTCCCTAACACTGCTATACCATGGAGAACACTTTTTTTATTGACACTCTGCATTTGGTGGCTGGGGCATGTTTGTCAAGCAATTAACGCAGGCAGTTATCAAGTTGTTCTGCTGTTGGATGTAAGAATGTTGTTAGGTTCTATTTATCATACGGAGGTTTCTCTTAGTAGCAAATAGAGGTGGAGGGTTAGGGACTGATACGTCGAGATGGCATACAATGCAGAGGTGATCCAATTCAAGTTCATGGGATACAAGGGTGTATTGCAGAATATTATCATCAGGTCTATATAGAAACCAGTCTAAAATGTGACCAGGTTTATGGGTGGGTTGGTTAACTGACTGTTTAAGATTGAAAACATGAATAGAATATCGGAGTTTTGATGTGTATGGTTTTCCAGGACAGTCAAAGTGAAAGTTTAAATCTCCAAGAATAATTAGGTTACCACCTATTGAATTTCCATTCTCCAGAAGATTTGGAAACTGCTCCAAAAAGAGAGATTCATTCAGCTTGCATTTCCTACTAGGAGGAGGGTGGTAGAGACAGAAAAAAATGGACTTACCTTTGTTCCAGTGTGAGCGTTGTTTGGACTAGTTCAAAACGATGTGTGGCAGAAATTGAAGGTTGTGTTGTTATTAGGGCATTTGATCATGGAATTCTTTGTATAATCAAGCATAACAAATGTATGGTACATGTAGTAGAAATTATTTTTAATACAAATAATTATATGATAAATCTTGGAAACTTTCTACTATGAGTTTTCATTGCAAATCATTGTGAAACCTGATATAACACAGAATCATTTAGTGGTAACTATAGTTTGAGGCAACATGCAGTTTTATTGCACATTTTATCTACAATATTTATTCATACAGGCAACAAGATGCAGAGTCTGATGACGCCATTGAAACAGCCCATGGTGACAACCCCTCAAGAGAACACAGTGAAAAAGCTGCCAGTCCTGACACTGTACCTACACCTAACCCACTTAAGGTATTTATATAGTGATATTTTGGTATCATGCAATTTATAAGGATAGTGATAAGTTAGAATAATTTGGGACACAATATTTTCACAATAATGGCAAATTAGTATGTATGTGTACAGTTAAAATATTTCACTTATGATATGCCTCAGGACACGCCTTGTACATTTTTGTAAAAAGGGTAGCAGAGCACAAAATACTAATTTTGATCTAAGGATCACACAGAATAAATGTCTCAGAGTTTGAGCTTTCATTGCCCTGGCTAGTGGTGCTAAGGATCACACAGAATAAATGTCTCAAAGCTTTCATTGCCCTGGCTAGTGGTGCTAAGGATCACACAGAATAAATGTCTCAAAGCTTTCATTGCCCTGGCTAGTGGTGCTAAGGATCACACAGAATAAATTTCTCAAAGCTTTCATTGCCCTGGCTAGTGGTGCTAAGGAATTGTGAGACTCAGAAGTATAGGCTGCCATAGTAGTATTGCATTAGAACTTCCAAATTTGTACATATTACTGCTACACACAATGTTTAAAAATAAGGTATGATCACTTTGTCATACATTGGCTCATCATGGGAGAATTCCTTGAACTGAGTGGTCAAATTAATTCTTTTAAATGTAATTTGCTTACATCACTATTTTTTCTTTTGAGGATCACATTTTATAATGGAAACACTACTACTCTATGTATATTTACAGATTTGTCATTGTAATTATACATAGAGATCTGCCACTGTATTATACTTAGAGATCTGCCACTGTATTATACATACAGATCTGCCACTGTGGTTATACTTAGAGATCTGCCACTGTATTATACTTAGAAATCTGCCACTGAAGTAATACATACAGATCTGCCACTGTAGTTATACATACAGATCTGCCACTATAAGTAGAGTTACAGATCTGCCACTATAAGTAGTCTCAGTTACAGATCTGCCACTGTAGTTATATTTACCGACATGCCACTGTAGTTATATTTACCAATATGCCACTGTAGTTATATTTACCAATATGCCATTGTAGTTATATTTACCGATATGCCACTGTAGTTATATTTACCGATATGCCACTGTAGTTATATTTACCAATATGCCACTGTAGTTATATTTACCAATATGCCACTGTAGTTATATTTACCGATATGCCACTGTAGTTATATTTACCAATATGCCACTGTAGTTATATTTACCAATATGCCACTGTAGTTATATTTACCAATATGCCACTGTAGTTATATTTACCAATATGCCATTGTAGTTATATTTACCGATATGCCACCCTTTACATGTATATACTTAGAGATCTGCCACTGTTATTATATTTATAGATATGCCACTGTAGTTATATTTACCGATATGCCACTGTAGTTATATTTACCAATATGCCACTGTAGTTATATTTACCGATATGCCACCCTATACATGTATATACTTAGAGATCTGCCACTGTTATTATATTTATAGATCTGCCACTGTAGTTATATTTACCAATATGCCACTGTAGTTATATTTACCAATATGCCACCCTATACATGTATATACTTAGAGATCTGCCACTGTTATTATATTTATAGATCTGCCACTGTAGTTATATTTATAGATCTGCCACTGTAGTTATATTTACCGATATGCCACTGTAGTTATACTTATAGATCTGCCACCCTATGTATACTTAGAGATCTGCCACTGTTATTATATTTATAGATCTGCCACTGTAGTTATATTTACCGATATGCCATTGTAGTTATATTTACCAATATGCCACTGTAGTTATATTTACCGATATGCCACCCTATACATGTATATACTTAGAGATCTGCCACTGTTATTATATTTATAGATCTGCCACTGTAGTTATATTTACAGATCTGACACTGTAGTTATACCTAGAGATCTGACACTGGAGTTATACATACAGATCTGCCACTATAAGTAGAGTTAACAGATCTGCCACTGTAGTTATACTTATAGATCTGCATTGTAGTTATACTTATAGCTCTGCCACTGTAGTTATATTTACAGATCTGCCACTGTAGTTATATATATAAATCTGCCACTGTAGTAATACATACAGATCTGCCACTATAAGTAGAGTCACAGATCTGCCACTGTATGTATACTTAGAGATCTGCCACTGTAGTTATACTTACAGATTATTATAAGTAGAGTTACAGATTTGCCATTGTAATTATACATACATATATGCCACTGTAAGTTATACTTATAGATCTCCCACTGTAGTTATTCATATAGATCTACCACTGTAGTTATACTTACAGATCTGCCACTGTGGTTAGACTTACATATCTGCCACTATAAGTAGATATACAGATTTGCCACTGTAATTATACCTACAGATCTGCTACTGTAAGTAGAGTTACAGATATGTCACCATTTGCAATTACAGCCCTGTCACATATTAGTCACTCATCTGTCACCATAAGTATATTTCTAGATCTGCCACCATCTGTACAGTTACAGATCTGCCACTATATAGATATGTATATATAGTTACAGTTCTTGCACTAAATTAGTTACTGGTCTACCACCATATGTATACTTATTGATCTGCCACCATATGTATGTTTATAGATCTGCCACCATATGTATACTTATTGATCTGCCACCACATGTATACTTATAGATCTGCCACCATATATGAACTTATAGATCTTCCACCATATGTGTACTTATGGATCTGCCACCATATATATATACTTATTGATCTTCCACCATATGTGTACTTATTGATCTGCACCATATGTGCACTTATAGATCTGCCACCATATGTATACTTATAGATCTGCCACCATATGTATACTTTTAGATCTGCACCATATGTATACTTATAGATCTGCACCATATGTATACTTATAGATCTGCCACCATATGTATCCTTGTAGATCTGCCACCATATGTGCACTTGTAGATCTGCCACCATATGTATACTTATAGATCTGCCACCATATGTATACTTTTAGATATGCAACCATATGTGTACTTATTGATCTGCACCATATATATACTTATTGATCTGCCACCATATCTACTTATTGATATGCACCATATGTATATTTATAGATCTGCCACCATATGTGTACTTACAGATCTGCCACCATATGCGTACTTACAGATCTTCAGATCTGACACCAAGTCAACGACATTACCCCATGTCAATTACTCCCCCCCCCCGGTCAAATATCAGTATCATTTACCCCCTCAGTATATTACCCCGCTGTTTATTACCCAATATTATGTTACACACACACACACACACACACACACACACACACACACACACACACACACACACACACACAGAGTCTATTGTTATGAAACATACAATTGTTATACCCCCAGAATAAATAATAAATTGAAATACATTTACCATAAAAAGAATTTATCGTACACTTTTATTTTAGTTAATTAATCTTAGCCTTGAAAACATATACCTGTCCTGGAATATTCAATATTAAATTCATCATATCATATAATGATATAATACCATAAAATATGTTATATGGATATGATTACAGCTGAATGTTATATGCGATCCCGCACAAGTATTTAAAGTGCTCTCTATTAGCAAAGTCATTAACAATATTCATAATCCAACCATTGCAGTCATGATATTTCTTTCGAGTTGGTTCTGCTCATTGTCCTCTAAGGTGCTGAGAAATTATCATGTTCAGGAATGATTGCTCTCTTTCAAGGATTGTCAAAAAGCACCAAATGTTTGGATGGTCAGCAGCAACTTGCATTTTTGGATTGAGCACAGGATAAAATCATTTTGAAGTGAAGCTATAAACCATGACAGCTCTTTGTTATGGTGCTATATTTGTATCTGTAAATGATGGCAATGGCAGGTGGGTAATTAACCGCAGGGTAATATACTGGGGGGGGGGGGGGGGCAATTGGCAGGTGGGTAATTAACCGCAGGGTAGTATACTGGGGAAGGGGTAATGGCAGGTGGGTAATTGACAGGGGTAATATTCTGCTTCCCTGCCATCATCTGTATACTTATAAATCTGCTACCAAATTAGTTAATGGTGTACAACCATAAATATTCTTACTAATATGCAATTTCCTTCCTTATAGCTTACCCAGTACATTGATTTTTGTAATAACATGACACATATGGATCAATGTATACACTTGTTTACTTATATCTTGAGCAGTGACAAAATTCTTACTCTGGTCATCAACACAACATAATTTTTGGATTTTGCACAAAATGTGAATTTTTCAAGTTTACAAATTTCAAAATTCCTATTAATTTGATAGATTTCTCTACATACTCAACCAATTAATGCATTTTTTTAAAAAAAAAAAGTAGCCTAAAGTTTGATTGACTGGCATCAAGCAGACAAACAGTTGTAAGCTGTTTCTTATTTTTAAATATCTAGACACGAGTTTTTCATTATTTTGATCTATGGCTTAGGAAAACTCAAACCACCACAGATGATATACGAGCCATGGTACATCATTACATTCAGTTCATGCTAGAAAACATTTGCAGAGTCATTCAGAAACAATGGGTGGAGAAAATATTTTTACATTTTTGGATATTTGTGGAATTTAGTTGACAGAATTCACATCAGTTTCTAAGGGTCCCTTAGAATCATCAACAAGATCAAATCATATTTTTCTCATGCAGGGCAGTGAACTGAGAACAGCCTTATCGGAGAAAGAACAGACCCAGCTGGAAGAAACATTCAAAAAATTAGACACAGACAATGATGGGTGAGTTGACTGTAATATACACTATCTGCTTACAAGCAACCATATATAGTTTACCAGAAAGAAATATTTAGTATTGGATCCCATTTGTTTAACCATACACTATGTATTAAATAAATATACCATGAATTATCATCAAACACAGCAGTAATAAACATATATTAACCATACACTATGTAATAAATAAATATACAATGAATTATCATCCAACAAAGCAGTAATACACATATCATCTTTTAACCATACAATATGTCAGGCTCCTGATGTACTAAAATCCAAGAAAAATACATTTATACTTTTCTGACAATAGGTACATGCCTGACCTTTTGAGGCAGTTTACCCTATGTATAAATTAACACCTAAATTTAAGATAAAATCTTGCAAATTGATTAATTAATTTTTGTCTTTTAATATATTATTTCATTTTCATTTTCAGGCACCTTAAGTATAATCAAGTACAAACACAGCTTCCAAAAAGTTTAACTCCAAATCAAGAAAAGTTCATGAAACAGGTAACATGTAATAAAAAAGAATATTTGTCTATCCTAATGTAAAATAATTTCTTTCCATAGTTCATAGTGTCCTCAAGTAGCCATGAAATTAATCAAATTCATTTTCAGTCTCAGAAAATTAAATTATGTTTCTTTTTCTATTTACCTCCAGAACACCAACTCCTTTTGCTATCAGAATACCAATCCTTCTACTACCAGAACACCAACACCTACTTTCACAACAACTACAACGAAGACCTTCATTTCTTTTAGGTTTAATAGTAGTATGTAAATTTAAAATTTATTGGAAATTTACCCAATTTTCAGAAACATTCAATCTACAAAGTAAGCAAATTTTGTTTTCTAATTTCAGGTCTATGAATTAGTTAGCTCAAGTACTTTTTTTGGGATTGAAGAATTCCTTACGATGAATTATTTAACCAAAACAATAACAGAAACTAGGTAGGTTTGGAATGTCTTTTAGAAACATTTAAAGTGCTTAGTATATGCTTTTATCCTGGATATGTGAATAGTTGTTCATTTATATATATATATATATATATATATATATATATATATATATATATATATATATATATATATATATATGCAAAATGTTCATTAATCTATTCATCTTAATTTAAATTCAAGATGATGTCAAATTTAATGTATACAGTAGTCTACATTTATGGTGATGTCAAATATTCAAAGCCGCCCTCAGAAAGCTTTTTGCTGGCTGTCATCCAGCCTACCCATCATAACTGCTACAAATAATTTTTTGCTCACAAGTCTGGAAAACTTATTTCTAAATATGCCACTGTAAAATGTTTAAAACTGTTTATGTTTGTGCAACAGGTAAAAGCAGCCAAACAAATAAAATTACCTACTTCTCTATTAGCCTAATAAATTTCTTGGTCAGGGGGCAGCAAAGTGTCTTTTTTATATAAAGAATGATTCAAAACTTAGGGCTGATAGCATATGTTTTGTCTTTATAGATCACCGACATCTCACTTCTTCTGTCTGTGTGGCTTTTATAGATCAATGACATCTCATCTCTGTCTGTGTGGCCTTTACAGATCACTGACATCTCACTTTCTGAATGGCCTTACAGATTAATGACATCTCACTTCTGTGTGGCCTTTACAGATCACTGACATCTCACTTTCTGAATGGCCTTACAGATTAATGACATCTCACTTTCTGAATGGCCTTACAGATCACCGACATCTCACATTTGTCTCTGTGGCCTTTTCGGATCAATGGCATCTCACTTTCTGTGTGGCCTTTACAGATTACTGACATCTCACTTTTTATGTGGCCTTACAGATTAATTACATCTCACTTCTGTGTGGCCTTTACAGATCACTGACATCTCACTTTCTGTGTGGCCTTTACGGATCACTGACATCTCACTTTCTGTGTGGCCTTTACAGATCACTGTCATATCACCTCTGTTTGTGTGACCTTTACAGATAAGACATCTCATCTCTTTTTGTGTGGCCTTTACAGATTGCTGACATCTCACCTTTGTCCTTGTGGCCTTTACATATCATTGACATTTTACCTATATCTGTGTGGCCTTTACAGATCATTGACATATCACCAACCGTATGTATGTGTGGCCTTTGCATATCACTGACATCTCACCTCTGTGTGGCCTTTACTGATATCAATGGCATATCACCTGTCTGTGTGGCTTTTACACATCAGTGGCATCTCACCTCTGTATGTGTGGCCTTTATAGATCAATGACATCTCACCTGTCTGTGTGGGTTCAAATCATGGCTTTTCCAATGGGTGTATGTGAGAAAGCTTGCTAGTAACTTCATGTGGGTAATGTGGTTCACTCAGTGTTTTCTCTGATTCTTCCTCCACCAGATATACTGGCCACTATGAATAGCCTATCTCAGATATACTGGCCACAATGAATAGCCTATCTCAGATATACTGGCCACTATGAATAGCCTATCTCAGATATACTGGCCACTATGAATAGCCTATCATGTGCTGAACAATGGCATTAAACCCACAAGAACGAATACAAAGCTGGTAGCAGAAATCAAAAATAGAAATTAAAAGTAAGGAATTTTGTTCCCTGTTAATATCTAAAACTAATGTATTAACAACAACTGAATTCACTTTAGCAACCAGATTTTGCATCAAACCCTCATAAAGGACCAGCCAAGTGGTCAGATAATATTCTGTGGCTCTGCATAACTGTAGTCTCACACTTACGTATCACTTACATCCTGTAAAGTGATAACATCTCTGTAACATTTCTTCCCCAATTTTTATTGGTTATGTTTAGTTTTCTGACAGTAAGACACTATTACATCAAAATATTTTATCCTTTGACACCTTTTCCTTCACAATTCCAATACCAGTTTTAGGCAGTCACAATGTCAGTTCAGCTCATATTATGTCTCCTGTTATGTTGTTGTTGTTATAGGGTTTAATGCCATTTTTCAGCACAAGATAGGCTATACATGGTGGCCAATATTAAAAGTGGATGAGAGGTGAGATGGCAGTGATCCATAATGGAGAGCACTTTAGACCACTCGACCACTCAGGGCCCTATGTCTCCTGTTAGATGCTTTGGTCTACCATGAAGTAAAATTACTACACATACTTGATTTATTTTCACTCTATTGTTGACATATATGGCCATGCTTTTTATCTTAGCATATTTGTAATCAAATAGTTTGCAGTTAGTTGATATCATAGTTTTACAATGCATTTTGTATACATTTGTTATGGCAGTTCCAAATGTTAAATAATAAATATTCACCTTTCTAACATTTGTTTTTTAATGTTGGTAATTTCCACAAAATTGGCATCAGCCGACTTGCAGAGCCAAAACACAAAAATTAATAAGTTTACTTATTTGTTTATTTTCAGTGGTCCTGTCAAAGAAGCATATGACAAAATTAATTTCACAACATTAGCTGAGTCTATATCACAGTATGTGGTAAGTCATCTTTACTGAACAGTCACATACTAATTTGATGTAGGTAGCTTTTGTGAGTTCTCTAGAGTACTGTATATATTCACTTTTGAGTCTAACTGAAAACTGCACAGTCCTAGATCATATCATTTCACTGTCTGATCAGGGTCTGTGCAATTTTTTAGAAGTAGTACATGTAGGTAAGAACACACAATTTACACCCTGATTTGCATGTGCATTATGCTACAGCAGATCAAGATCTTTGTTGTTTGCAGTCTGCCTTGACTTATAAGCAAATATATACAGTTCTTGCAGTCATTTAAACTATAAAATGATACCAGTCAATGAAGTTGAAGGATAGTCTTGCCCAGAGTACCTTTCTCAGACTTAGCTAAATATTAGAGTGATCTCTTACAGTTTTCTTTTATTGCACCCAAAAGGACATTGTTAACTACTTTAAGATATTAGTATCAGCTTTTGAATATCTCAACTTATTTTCTACTGCAGAGCCTCTTCCAATCTATGGATGTCAATCAAAGAGGAAAAATTTCTCTGGATGAGCTAAAACAGATACTCTCTATAGCACTACCTGATGATTTGACAGCTGATACAAGTGCCTGGCAAAGGATATTAGAGTCAATCAATCTGGTATTATTTCTTTATATGTAGCCAAAAAGGCCTATGAGAACCACTGGTGTTGTTCATGGTGGCAGTTGTTGTTGTAGATGATTTCGGAACTAAATGTTTAAAAAATGACTTAGATAAATGCTTTACCCCTTGTGAGCCTTAACCCACAGCAGCCAGATGCAGAGCTAACTACTTTTGACCTAATGCTGTAGACCAATCTACCATAATGCTAACATGTGCTATTAAAAGAAAAAGTTTATCCAGTTTTTGAATGGAGCAGAAAGCAAAAAATGTGGGCTTGAGTTCTAAATTCATCTTATTGGTGCACTGATGGGAAGCCATGATGGGGACAGTTTATTGCAGGTCTTTTTCAAAAGCTAGTTTAAAATATTAAATTAAAACAATGGATTGAAATACATGTAATGTATATTTTAAAATGTTATCAGTTTGAGTCAGTGTAGCTGTAGAATAATTTTTTTTACAAATGCAAAGACATATTTGAATCAATTCCAAAAATATGTACAGGCAAATAGCAGTGTTCATATATATCTGACTTACTGACCTTTATTTGTAACACTTACCACAGGATAACCTTTTAAGTCATTTTCATTATGATCAAAATTTATAGGAAGTTGTTCAATGTTAGGGCAGCTTGCTTTCATCGATTCAAGAATCAATGGTGAAAAAGATGTGGTTCAAATGTTTATTTTGAATTTTAAATGTCCCATAGAGTTTCTATAAGCATTCTTTAAAAACTCAAACAAATTTTTGTATTCTGGAGGGACAGTTTTGGATTAAAACCAACAAGTCAAAGAATTTTTAAGTAGAGATTATTCATTTTGTTCCTAACAAGCTTCATTAACCTTCAATCAGTTTGGTTATATTTTAGTAATGGCAGCTCACTATTAAACTAGGTTTTAAATTCCAAGTCAAGGTCACTGCAAGTAAAAGTGGATATTACTCAAGTTAAAGCATGATACTGTGAACATTAAGATGATATGTGAACATTAAGATGATCATGTGAACATTAAGATGATCATGTGAACACCAAGATGATCATGCGAACACCAAGATGATTATGTGAACATTAAGCTGATTATGTGAACATTAAGCTGATTATGTGAACATTAAGATGATCATGTGAACACCAAGATGATCATATGAACATTAAGATAGTCATTTTAACACTAAGATGTGTGTCAGATGGGAATCATTTTATATCTTATCATTGGGCTATTATATATATATATATATATATATATATATATATATATATAGTGTTCAAATGTACTCAGCTTATCATTTTGCATGGATCAATCATAAGATATTTACAATAGCTTAAGTTTCTTTGAGAATTTCTCTCACTATTTTGGTAGGCTCCAGTTTTCTGTGGATGTTTTGTCAGATTATAAAATTTTATGATAGACGTCATTCTTTTCAGTCCGCACACAAAGATGTAACCCTTAATGAGATATCTCATAAATCAGGTAGTCCAAATTAATTAACACCAGGTAACTGTTACAAGGAAAAGTTGCCATTTTGGGTTTTCTTGATAGTTTCCTTTGATCATTTTTTATCAAACTCAACATAACAGCACTTTGGGTTGCCTTACTCTTCAATTTAAACACCTTCATAGGTTCACTTTGTGTACAGGCAGCTTTCCCATTTCTTAAAAGCATCAATGCTATTATATTCACGGTCAGAGCTTAAGAGTAGCCATTGAACAAGCCTTCTATTTTTTCACTTAAAATTTCCCACAGCCATGTGTCCAAATAAATATACTACCTTTGGATTATGAGTGAAAGGTCAAAGTCTTTCTTTGATGTATTTTACTGGCATTTTTAATGGTCTTAAACTTAAACATACTTCATCTAAAAAATCTAGGATGACTTGTCTTTGACCTTGAGATTTTGAGTTATAGCTGAAAGACACAATACAGTGTGTATAATGAATAATGTGCTTTGGAATGAAATTATGTGCAAAATGAAGAATTCTTTTTAGCATACCATATTTACTTGTTTATAAACAAAGTATAACTGCAAAACGCAAGAGACACAGATCTGTGATTGTATAATGTGCTGACAGATCTGGGTTTATGCAGTTTGTTAGCAGTATTCAGTAAATTAAACAAGAGGGACCTTGTTCTGTCAGTGCATGATGCAGGTATAGATCAGGTTGTTTGCTGTTTGAACAAAAATATATATACTCACTTATAATACAATTCTAACTGCACTGACCCCGATCTGCCATTGCATAATGCACCAGTAGATTTGGGTCTGTGAAGTTTGTAAGGAGTAATCTGTTGAATAGACAACATAGACATTGATCGGCGGGTACACTGTGCTATGGCAGATCAGGATCTTTATTGTTGCAGTTTGACTAGACTTATAAGTGAGTATATATGATATAACTGACACCCTAATTAACATTACTATTGATAAATCATAATCTCGGTTTTTTTTCGTTTTTTTTTTTCAGGGATCATCAGATCAGATAACCAAGATTGAATATCTCGCCAGTGTTCCTTATTTCATGTCACTGGAGTCAAAGTAACAGCTAAACTAAACTCCATTATTTGTGCCAATCTTTGATGTTAAGAATTTACTGGAAAATCTTCCCACCTGTTGAATTGTATTCAATATTGGTTCAAGGATTTTTGTGCCAAGATTGTACGTTTAAAAGTTCACAAGGAAAGATTCACAAGGAAACTAACTTCCCACTGAACATACTAGCTTATAAGTCTGGTGATACTGCAAATAACAGACCCTGCTGTGGTAGCAGATAAGGGTCCATATTTGTTTATTCTAATGATTACCTATAAGAAAATGCATAGACTATGTCTTTCTGCACATTACGCAATGGCAGATCACAGGCTAATATTGTTTCCAGTTGAACTTGTGAGCATATATGGTAGTTGATAAGTACTGAAACTTTAAATCTTCTGGTACAATCTTTTGGGGTTTTATAGGTAAAATGAACTGCTTTGTAAAGTAGTTGCAAATAATATACATCAGAATAAATATACATATTTTAAAAATATTATATACATGTATTCTCAAACAATGCTCAAACCAATATGATTAGTATATTAACTCTGCCATTGTGATGGTGTCTTTTTAAACCTGCCGTTTACTCTTTGGATTTGACTGTATGGTGTTTTATTTATTATTAGTATGCCACCAACTTTTAAATTTCACCATTATTTCCATATGCCACCAAACTGTACATTTCACCATTATTTCCATCTGCCACCAAACTGTTTACTTATCATATTGTACTCACTTATAAGTAGCATTCTACTTCAAACAATATAGACTTTGAGATGAGGTCACATAGAGCATCTGCTGATCAGGGTCTATGTTGTTTGCTCTATTGACTATTCATAGTAAACTTCAAAGACCCAGATCTGCTGGTACATTATGAAGTGACACAGCTGATTATGTACTGTTTGCAGTTAATGTAGAGATGATATACTGACTTTAGTTAGCTATCCATGTTTGCTAAATGTTGAGTGTCACCAAAAAAGATGTTCATAAGACATTAACAAAATGTACAGATTGAACAATGCATATGTCAGATGTTGTATAATAGATTTGTAACTGAATGAGCTTTGAAATCAATAAATTGCTATAATAAGTTGAAGATTGATGGGTAGGACATCATGTTTAAAATTAAATGGTTTGAAAATAAAATACTATACACAAATCACAATCTATAAGATCCACTCCACAGACTATTGTAAGACACAACTGATGAAATATTTAATATTTTATGCTAATTAGTAAACACTGAATAAACTGATTCCCATTTTTAGGGAAATGAAACTATTACTGAAGAATAAAGTTGTTATGACCTATAAAGATTCGAAGTCCAGATTACCTGTATTATTAAAATTTACATAAAAACTTACCAAATGTAGTCAAAAGTTTGAAATACATTACTTTTATCCAAAGGTTACAGATGGATACTTGAATATCTGACTCAGACATCACATATTATAAATGATATTTGAATAGCTGACTCAGTTGTCATATAATAGTATAAAGGATATTTGAAATAGCTGACTCAGCTGTCATATATTATATAGGATATTTGAATAGTTGACTCAGTCATCACATAATATTATATAGGATATTTAAATAGCTGAGTCAAGTGTCATATAAATAGCCGACTCAGCTCTCATATAATATTATATAGGATATTGGAATAGCTGACTCAGACATAACATAATATTATAAAGGATATCTGAATAGCTGATTCAGTTGTCATATAATATTATATTGGATATTTGAATAGCTGCCTCAGTCATCACATAATATTATAAAGCTTATTTGAATATATGACACAGTAAGATGTCACAAAATATAAAGGTTATTTGAATAGCTGACTCAAATATATAAAAAAAAAAGGTTGTGCACCTCTGGTTTAAGCCTTGGCTCAACCAATGTGGGTATGTCAGAAACTTGTCCAGTAGCTTCCCATGGGTCTATAGTTCTTCCTACAGCAAATATTCTGGCCACCATTTATATTTTATGTTGAAAAATAACATGAAACCCACAAAACCAAACCAATTTACTGATTAGTCCAAACAAACTGTATAGACCCAGAACTAACAATTCATTATGTAACATCAGATCTAGGAATATGCATTCTGCAGCTAGATCCAACTTAAAAGCATGCTTTTATTCAACAATAATGTCATACTTTGACTATATATTGTGACCAAGTATGAACTTGGCACACATCAAAGATCATTTACATTCCAGTTAAACACAGGCTGATCAGCACAAGTGTTTAGTGTTACAACTGGTTGGCCTGGTATCAGGATAATGTGACTGGGTGGGACAACATGCTAAATGTCTGTGGCACGAGTCCCCAGTGCTAGACAACATAATAAACTGCTACACTGCAGACATTATAGAAATATAACTGGAAAATTGTCAAAGCTATGTCAAAAATCCAAATCACACACACAACAGCATAGGCCTAAGCTACAAGCATGGCAAATAGGATTATACTGCCTTGCCCTACCCACATGGTTACTGACCTGCACTTGCCATAACAGGATATGAACTTGCAACCCATGGAGTCCAGCATGCCAACCACTAAGCCACCTTCCCTACATGATTAAATCAGGCTTTATCCATTAATATAGATAAATTATCAAAGAAATGTTGGTGTTAATTTAGGTACTGATTACTAAGTCCAGTCTTTTCACCATCATAAACCATTCAAATCCATTGAGAGAGGCATTATTTTCTTGAAAAAAATATATCAGGCACAGGATTTCTTGACTCTTTAATTCTACTTGTTTTTCAAAAATACTGAATAAAAAAGCTAACATAAAACAAATTCTTTTTTTTCTCAATATTTCTTTATTACAAAGAAAATAATGAACAATCCGAATAAAAATTGTAATAAATCAAAAACTCTAATGACTTCAGAATTAGTGAAAATTGTTTCTTTCATATCTTTTTAAAATAAAATTCATAAGTTTATACAATACAGACAGAAAAATTGGAAAGTTTTTCATTTTATGAACACTGGTGATGATGTGTTTGGAGTAAAAGATGGACAATACAAAATCAATTTGTTGTTTTAAAGATATTAAATATTCAATTTTATGTTTTAAATACATATATTGAAAAAAAAAGTTAATTAAATTAAATTCGGCATTCCATGAAAAGATGGGTCTATATAAGTAACTTTACTGCAGAATACTGAACACACTGATTTGTATTTTTCATTACTCTAATTGTAATTAAATACATGTATCAGGCCTTGATTGAGTTCCCACTTATATCAAAAGCTTTCATAAACAATATAAATAAATCAACTTCACAGTTGTATTGGTCTGTATAATGCTAGCGATCAACATATTAGTAAAACAAATGGTTGTGCCCTTCAAAGAAAAAATAGCTGTAACATAAAAATAACAACTGTATCTCTTGACTGTTTTTATCAATGGGATCCATAGTAAGATGACAATACTAAAGTTTTTTCTTTTCTTCCATAAAAATACTTGCATAATATCAAACTTATTTTCATCCTACAAAGTAGAAAATAAACGAGGACTGCAATGTAAATTGTAATAATAGTGAAACCTGTCTTAAATACCTCCAAATGAAGGGCACCTGCTTATAAGAGATAACGTTAAAAAGTCCTTTTTCTAAGCCTGATTACATACTTTACCCATACACATCTAAAATTAATTATATAATGGATAATTGTCCTTCTCAACGTTCCCTCTAAGCTGCGTGCGTGCACATGCGCAGCTGCTCACGCATCCCTGCACAGCTGAATTGTCAATATTTGCTCAATCCAACATTAAATTTTGCTGGTCTCCGTAATGCTTGCGCAGTGCAGCGAGCACTGCGCACACATCTACCATTCGATTAGAGGGAACGCTGGTCCTTCTGCTTCTCATATTAACCATAATAACTTTTTAAAGTTACCAATAGACATGTCAATGGCACTTCCCAAAACAATTCAAAAAGTTTCGGACTAAATACATCTGGGGAGATCAATCTTAAAAATAACAATGTTTTAAGAATCACACAAGGATAGATACTTTGGGAATTTACTGGAAAAAATACACTGTTCACATGACGAACTAAATGATGAAATCAAAAGTACTGGAAAATGCTGATGTCTTGCAGAGAAGAAGCAATACAAATGAACATATGAAAAGATACAACACGATAATGCTACAGTATCCTTTTTAATACCGAACACAAACTATGCTAAATAATCTCAATAATATTTTCTATATGTATCACTACAGAATTTTGTAATAGCTTCTGAAACCTTTTTTTAAAAATAAAATCATTGAATTATTTTGGTTTCCTTTTAAAAGCACACTGGGACAACATCCAAGGGACATAAGAACTAACATGTTTATATTGGCATATAAAGTTCATATTCTTCATTGAGTTGGGTTTTCTAAAGAAAAAGAATGTCCCAGGTCATCCAAACTTGTTGGCATGGCTTTTGGAAAAAGGTCTGTACATCTTAGGTATAACCAAAAGAAAGCTTAATTCACTTTATTTTGTTGTATTATATATAGGTATCATTTGATTGAACGAGCATGTTCATATCCTTATTTTTACAATTGCAAATTAGTGTACTTTAGACTAATTATGGCTGATATTTCAAGCACATGTGAGCAGCTAATTTGGTCAACTGTGTATTTAGATCATGTACAATTTCAACCAGTACAGTATCCAAAGACAGTCACAGTGCATGAAAATAATATGTGCCATCAGTCTTACCATTCTGCATTATGCATCAAACTACTTCACCATACACTTGTCACTCTCTGACATACATAATATCTGTAAAGTGCCCTCTACGTAGTGACATACATTAGAGTTACCTCCCTTGACCCAAAAAATTTTGAAGCAGAAAGTCATAGGCACTATATTTTGTTACAAATTTTTGTATGACACAAAGTCTGCAAATATAATTTGTGAACAAAAAAAAAAACATTCACAGATAACACTAAATTAAGTAGCATGCAACCAACCACAAGGTGAAAACTTCAACATACCTAAGAGCTGCATAAAAAAATATATGAATAATTACATTTCAAATTAATTAAGGCTGTACGTGTATATATTTAAAATTATATACCTAATTTAAATGTAAGACTTTTATTGGGTACAAATTTGGGGGATTTTATGGCACTAAAAGCAAAAAATTTAATGACTCTACAATTATTTCTGCAAACAATCAGCAGGACCCCTTCTCCATGAACTGAAGAACCAATGAACATGTTTTATTTTAGCAAAGACACGAAAATGAATGAATTGTAAAAACTGGCTTACTGGTAATGAAATGTGCCACAATACAAGTATTTGCAAATCTTTGGTATTGGCACTTATTGGCAAGTTTTTTTTTTCTTGTCTAATCAAATCTTTGGTATTGGCACTTATTGGCAAGTTTGTTTTTTTTTGTCTAATCAAATCTTTGGTATTGGCGCTTATTAGCAATTTTTTTTTGTTGTCTAATCAAATCTTTGGTATTGGCACTTATTGGCAAGTTTGTTTTTTTTTGTCTAATCAAATCTTTGGTATTGGCACTTATTGGCAAGTTTTTTTTTTTGTCTAATCAAGTCTTTGGTATTGGCACTTATTGGCAAGTTTTTTTTTTCTTGTCTAATCAAATCTTTGGTATTGGCACTTATTGGCAAGTTTTTTTTTTTCTTGTCTAATGAAATCTTTGGTATTGGCACTTATTGGCAAGTTTTTTTTTTTTGTCTAATCAAATCTTTGGTATTGGCGCTTATTAGCAAGTTTTTTTTCTTGTCTAATGAAATCTTTGGTATTGGCACTTATTGGCAGGTTTTTTTTTTGTCTAATCAAGTCTTTGGTATTGGCACTTATTGGCAAGTTTTTTTTTTCTTGTCTAATCAAATCTTTGGTATTGGCACTTATTGGCAAGTTTTTTTTTTTCTTGTCTAATCAAATCTTTGGTATTGGCACTTATTGGCAAGTTGTTTTTTTTTTCTTGTCTAATCAAATCTTTGGTATTGGCACTTTTTGGCAAGTTTTCTTTTCTTGTCTAATCAAATCTTTGGTATTGGCACTTATTAGCAAGATTTTTTGTCTTGTCTAATCAAATCTTTGGTATTGGCACTTATTGGCAAGTTTTTTTTTGGTCTAATCAAATCTTTGGTATTGGCACTTATTAGCAAGTTTTTTTTGTCTTGTCTAATCAAATCTTTGGTATTGGCACTTATTGGCAAGTGTTTTTGTCTTGTCTAATCAAATCTTTGGTATTGGCACTTATTGGCAAGTTTTGTTGTCTTGTACTTCACAATATTTTTGCCTAATCAGCTTTCCCTCATTAAAGCACTGTCCATGAGTGCCAGAGCATATCACCTTATATTGAGATAGGCTTATCAGGAAGTACAATACATATAAAATTTCAGTATTATGAAATAAAATAGGGTCTATGAGCATAACCACATAATAACAGGAAATTTATTACAAAAGGTCTTAAATCATGGATATGCTGTATCATACATGCTAACAATCCACAGTACAGTAGTGTTAAAATAATTACAATAAAACCATATCATGTAAATATTTCTTAACAGGAAACCAGATTATCATCAAAACTATTGCTGTACAATAGTTATCATTACACAAGTAAGTTTTGTAAAAACAAAAATATTTCAAAATTTGATGTAGAATTTTAAAATAAATGTCCTGGGTCACAATTTGAGCTCGATATTGCTTATTTGTTTACATAACAGCTAACCATTTAACCTGTAAGTATTACGGAGACTTGCAGTGACAACCCTGTATCAAATATTTCCCAGCCTATATATGATATAAATTTTACATCTTACAAGTGTGAAAAATTTCAGCAAAAAATAAATTAGTAGCATGAAAACTCAAAAACAAAATCCATCAAGCTATTCGCTAATTTTAATTGAAATCATATGAGAAAAATCTCTTAACATGTTACTAGCTCAGCCAATAAAATGAAAAATCACCTTAATTACATATGCCGATCTCATTACAAGACCAAGATCAGGGGTCACGTTATCAGGAGAAATGAGCAACTAAGTCACCTAAAAAAATGTAAAACTTCGCCTTCTTCTGTTAGGAAAGCATAAAACGACTTCACAACATCATTTTTCTTAATGTAAACAGTCAATGACCATCCTTTTTTAGATGCACCCTCACCTTACCTTCGTCTGGTTAGTTCTAGTGTTATGTTACATATATGTTATTGCTCAAGGCAAAATGTAGGCTTCAAGCCATCAAAATAGTTGGTATATATATCATTTGCACCAACAAATAGCAACTTGACCATTAACCCTTTCCCAACTAAGTTAGCGACTATTACTGCCAATTTCCGCAAGTTATTTTTTGATGATAAAAATATACAGACTTGTGTTTCGAAATTGAAACTTATGTAATTAGCAATCTGAATTGAATCAGTTACATGAATATTTTAAATGCTGACTGTACATTATTTTATTCATAAAAATCAGCAATGAACCATAAGTGACAGTTTCAGGGGAAATAAAATTAATGTTGGACATCACAGAATCCGGAAAGTACCGCTTTATAAGAATGTTTCTTTTCACACACGATTGGTCAAATATATTTAGGAAAATATACAATTCATAAAAAGCAGAATCTAAATATTAAGTTATTAAAGATTCAGTTTTAAATGATATTATGTAGCTCAGAAAAATACAGGATAATGTTGTGGAATTCTTGAGACACTGCATGGTCAAGTTTGTATTAAGAGTCCACTCATTTTTGTGAAAATATGAAGACAAAACAAACGAACAGCAAACTAAATACTATTTAACCAGTTCTTAACTTTACTACATAGACAAATAACAAAACCTTATATTTGCAATCCTTTCAATTGACTGTTGTAAAGATTCTATACAGCGATTACTTAAGAAAAATCCTCTCTATAAATAGATGCACTTGCATGTTGGATGTGTCGATTTGGTTGAAGAAAGGGTTTAGTTCATTCATATACTGACTTCAATTCTTCAGTGCATTGTCTATGAAAAGTTACGGTAAAGTTTTATCGGCAACAAAGAAATTAGGATGGACAGTACGATCTTAAAAGATGTGTGCACTTGCTCTCATGTACATGGCACAGGGGTCATTTCAAACAAGTTGAGAAATCTTTTCAACTGCCATTTTTATAACTTTCAGAAAGTAAAAACTAAAAATGCTTCACTAAAGGATGATTATTAAGCATTTGTAATAACTTGCAATTACGATTCTGTAATCTATTTACTCAGTTAAAAATAATATCATTTTATAGCTACTATTCTTTTTTAAAGTCATATTGCTAAATACACAGCATATGAATGTGATAAAGTTTTCAAACATGCACCAAATGTATTCATAATATACACAGAAGTCACAAAATGTTCTACTTAGAAATAAATTATTGCTTAAAACAAATTTTAAATACAAATATGCATACTTGGATAAAGAGGCCATAATGAAAACATAAGTGCTCCCACTTCTGCCTGTCCTGTCCAAAAGAAGTCACTTCTCCATAAAATAAAAAGTCTACATTGACCCCTGCAATATGATGTACCAGTTTAACGTATTCACTAATTTTAATATAATTCCAAATTTGGTCTATAGAGTAACAAGCTTAGCCAATCAAATGCATGATTACTTTACACATATACATAGTTCTTGCTCATAATCAAACCCATCCAATATCTTGATGATATACGACTACTTAACAAGTTTGATCCAAATCTGATTAAAAAAAACAAGAGTCACTAGGGTGCTGACAAACTCTTAAATCATGTGTAATATCACCTCCTTGATAAGTATTGATCTCATTCATGACAAAACTCCATGTAATGTTTTACCACCTCCTTGATATGTATATATCCCAAGTATGACTTCATGTAAAGTCACCTCCTTGTCACATATGAATCTCAATCATGACTCAGTCCCATGTAATACCACCTCAATGTCACGTATGGATCTCAATTATTACTCAACTTTATGTAATACCACCTCCTCGATATGTATGAATCTCAATTGTGACTCAATCCCATGTAATACCACCTCAATGTCACATATGGATCTCAATCATTACTCAACTTCATGTAATACCACCTCCATTATATATATGAATCTCAATCATGACTCAATCCCATGCAATATCACCTCCTTGATATGTACATATCCCAAGTATGACTTCATGTAAAGTCACCTCAATGTCACGTATGATCTCAATCATTACTCAACTTTTTGTAAAGTCACCTCCTTGATACGTATGGATCTAAATCGTGACTCAATCCCATGTAATACCACCTCCTTGATATGTGTGGATCTAAATTGTGATTTAATCCCATGTAATACCACCTCCTTGATATGTGTGGATCTAAATCGTGACTCAATCCCATGTAATACCACCTCCTTGATACATATGGATCTAAATCGTGACTCAATCCCATGTAATACCACCTCCTTGATACGTATGGATCTAAATCATGACTCAATCCCATGTAATACCACCTCCTTGATACATATGGATCTAAATCGTGACTCAATCCCATGTAATACCACCTCCTTGATACGTATGGATCTAAATCGTGACTCAATCCCATGTAATACCACCTCCTTGATATGTGTGGATCTAAATCGTGATTCAATCCCATGTAATACCACCTCCTTGATATGTGTGGATCTAAATCGTGACTCAATCCCATGTAATACCACCTCCTTGATACATATGGATCTAAATCGTGACTCAATCCCATGTAATACCACCTCCTTGATACGTATGGATCTAAATCATGACTCAATCCCATGTAATACCACCTCCTTGATACATATGGATCTAAATCGTGACTCAATCCCATGTAATACCACCTCCTTGATACGTATGGATCTAAATCGTGACTCAATCCCATGTAATACCACCTCCTTGATATGTGTGGATCTAAATCGTGATTCAATCCCATGTAATACCACCTCCTTGATATGTGTGGATCTAAATCGTGACTCAATCCCATGTAATACCACCTCCTTGATACATATGGATCCCAGTCATTACTCATTACCCAGTCATTACCCATCAGCCTTCAAATTAACAAAAGGATCAAAACCGCCTGAAGCAAGATCATCTCATAAATTTGTAAAGGTTGCACTCGAAAGAAGACTCATCCAACATCATGATGACATTTCCCAAATTATCAAGTCTACCAATAGGCCTCTTCTACACATTAAATACAAGATAATGACAAACTTTGATCAAGGTTCAAGGTCTAGTACTAAAATTATATTGCCAAAAAATCACATTTTTTCTTTTAGTGATTATCAACTCTGATCTTTGAACCTAAAATCAACACACTTCTTTAATCCAACTGTAATCTATGCAACGTTTTGTCTGGGTCTGTGATGTAGAAATTATGCTATTGTAACAATTTCACCTTTAGACCCCAAAAGTCTATATGGTTCTTTACCCAAAGAACAAGGCATCCATCAAGTCTGGTGATTGCAGATAGAGTAAAACTCAAGTTATTATGCAAAAAAAAAAAAAGTTTTCTTCTTTCAGTAACACTGATAAAAACAATAGTGGTCATCCTTACCCCAAATCCAAGCATCCACAAGGTTTAGTAGCTCTAGATGGCGGAAAATTCAAGCTATTTTGCAGAAAAAGAACTGGCAAAACAGAAAGATATAATATGCTGCCATTTAGCAGCTGCAAACAAAATTATTTAAAGTCTTGCCATTTGGCAGCTGCATAAAAAATGTTCAAAGTCTTGAAAATCTAATCATGATATCTACATATACAAACTAACAGATATACCAAATGTAATTTTGTTCAAAGTGGTTTTTCCTTCCGCTGGATAGGACGCATTTCTTGCAGTGCTGGGTCAAACTCTGGCCATAACTACATATTGTTTTGCCAAAATGAATAAAAGTTAAATCTGGTCTAAATCTTATTTATATACATCCTCATCCCAAATTTACCACTACAGTGGCCTAGGTGGTTAAAGCATCCACCTCAGATACAGGTGGTCACCGGATAAGCAATCATGTACCAAAGACCTAACGAAATGGTACTAGCAACAATTGTCTTACTTGGCACTCAGCATTCAGAGGTTAGTATTACGAATGGTCAATCGGGCGTCAGGATAATGTGATGTTACAAGTCTACGGCATGATGCCCCAGTGATAGACATCATTATAAACAATGCCAACACCAGAGCAATAAAACTGAAAAATTGATAAACTACATTAAAAATCTAAATCACAAAAACACATACCAAAAGTGTTATTTAGTGGAAATTGGGCTACAAATTCATAACATTTTGCCATTTAAAGATGAAAATTAAATAATTTAATGTAAATTCTCACACCAAATATGATTTCAAACTATGAACTCATTCCAGGTTATGGAGCAAAAATAAAGTTGATAGGCAAAATTGAAACTCAAATGTGTAACATCTTAATGGAAAACATTGAAAATCAAACTAGACCATGGTCTTCCTAACGTAAAATCTCAAACCAATTCAGATTTCAATCCAAGCAGTTCATCAAAGTAAAAGTTTGGAAATTAAATTCAAAGGTAAAGTTCTAAGTAAAATGGGCCACAAGTCCATAAACGTTTGCTAGAAAATGATGAAATCAAACTAAACACACGTGTTCTTAATTCAATTTCAATCCATTAAAAAATCTTTTGAGTGATGGGACAGAACTGGAAGCAACACAACAGGATCACACTGATACTCATATGTAACACTATATATGCTCCCTCCACAAATATGGCTGGCAAATAACAGGTCAATACTGAAAAAATTGTTTTCAAAACAGCATTGCAGAATAAAATGAATTCATATTTTTGGTATATTCTTTATCTGCTCACAAAAGTAATTCATCAGGATCTCCAATTTCTCAAGAATGAGGGTGCATGAACTTGTACGTAACAAATATGCACATGCATGCAGAAACTGGCAGAATTACAATGTCTCCAAAGTTCCTTTCAAAAACCTGAAGTTAAATATATAAAAGAGTTGCTACCTAGGCTTTAATGATTAAAAATTGCACATGTCAAATCTGCATAAAATCAAGACAAAATTGTGTTACTGCAATTGGTGCACTGTCCTATTTATGATAAGAAATCTGCACCAATAATTTCAATAAATATTTTACTTGATAGTTTAAAAAAAAACTCTATAGGCATGTGCTAACATTAATCAGTACTAAAAACAAACATCCAATACACACAAAATGTACTGACCATACTTCTCTCATGCCAGTGGAGAGTGATGCTAAGTGTACTTCAGTGATATATGCCTGTGAAATGTTCTGTCATAAATAATTGTCACACTATTCCACTTTATGAGTTGACTACCTATATATCCCTAAAATGCTTACTGTGACATAAATCTATGATCTATCATGACAGTGAAGCTCAGATCTGACTCCACCTGTAAATCCTCATGATTTCACTGTACAGTGTGTTTACTTTGGTGGATGATATGCAGACACTAATGGAAAATGATCAGTATGTTTTGTGTATTGTGAGTGCAAAAGTTTTGAAAACCAAATACGAGTAATTTTACAGTAATTAAATTTGCTGCCATCAAATTCTATGACGTCATCCTTGAATAATAATAGACTCCAAATGCCATGGATGTAAACCATGATGCACTTGTCCACCATAATATAAATGACAACAACCCTTGATACCACAATGGAGTAAAAACCTGTCGTAAATTCATGAAGGCAAGAGAAAACTCTGTGGCCTTAGCAACAATACTGTCTGTTGTACTATTGGTGATTGTAGCCTCTGTAACTGTGCCAGCAACATCAGCTTGCAGTCTTAGCAATGACTCAACAAACTTTTCTGCAGGTTCACCAAACAGCGCCACCCATGAAAAGCCCCCTAATGTTTTGTACAGCATCATCAAAAGTGTCAGTAACAATACTGGTGTGATATACTGTAGAGTTATCATACAAGAATAGAAAAAAATCCGTGCAACCATCTTCTGAATCTCTACATTACTGATCTTGCCACTTTCTTTCTTCAAATTTTCCATTCGTTCATAGGCAGAATTTAAGTGAGATTGTATATGTGTTGGCATTAGCACCAGTCTTGTAATGCAAAATATTACAAAGAGGAAAATTCGTAACACTTCAAATACAGATTCAGAAAATAGCCTTGTAGTAACTTCCCAGCTCAAACCACATAAAATTTCTCGAGCTATTGGCCTTACCCACAAAAGAACCAGAATTAATGGAAAAATGAAGTTCAGATGCAGCATTATTTGTTTGAAACGGTTTTCACGACTGTACTTCAGGGAGTCTAGATGTAATTTAGCCATCCGGAACCCTGGGAATATCAAAAGAGCACCAATGATTGAGCAAACAAATGCTAAAATTATTTTGAATGTTAAATATGAGACTGGCCCTTGTGAGTCAATCCCGTGAGTATTTAAAAACTTGGTGGCACTGAGTGAGAAATTGGTATAAGCTTCTTCTAAACCAAATTCTAATACTTTTTCATCCACTACAAGCACACCCATTGCAGCTACTAGGTAGAAAAATCCAAAAGTTACAACTAGAATTTTTTCTCCTCCTTCTTCTAGTGTAAAGTAAATACTTGTTTGCATGAATAGCAGTCTCAGGCAAAAACCAATTGCCAAGAGACACCATATAACACTAATATTCATTTCATTTCTTGGCAACAATCCATAATATACCTCTGTTAAAATATATATTACAACAGTGGCAAACCAAAAATCCATCAACCACTGGTACTCAGGATAATAATGGAGAGAGACCAAATCTATCGCTTCAACAGGTGCTGTATCTAGATGAATATGAGTGCTTCTTGGCACATTAAATGTTGTATCTAATTTTGCATATGCCTGTCTTCGTTTCTCTTCTCGTCGATTTTTAACTTTTCCTGATGACTGTGACATCCCTGCAGCTGATTTGATCTCTTCATCAGTAGGATGAAGGTATCGAAAAAGCCTTCCACACAAAAGCCATCGGCCAAATGAGTATATGGGAGACAATTTCTGCAGGAAGCTAAATATTATGAGGTTGAATACCAGTTGAGCTCCAAAGACAGCCATTTTCCCACTGAAAAACAAGATTAAATTGAAAACATCTGAAACATGAATTCCATTGTTTGTTCCATCTTAGTACATTAAGATGATAGGACAAGTATATAATGGATTAATTTTGGTTAGCCTTATTTCATTTTGGGCTCAGAACATAAATGGACCAATTTTAGTACGGGTCAAGAGTCCAAGAATTGTTATTTCATACAGAAAATGTCAGGCAACAATTTGTAAGAATGCAAAACTAGGCTTCAAAACTATCTGCAAAAATCTGAACATTCTGGCATACTTCATTGGACATTTCTATATAACCATATCTAAAAAATATGCAAATTTCAGCAGGAAATATATACCAAAAGGCAATTAATTTGAACAAATTTACAAAAGATCAATATTAAATATCATGGATGTAGCACAGATATTTGAATAATTCCTTTGAATTTATTTCAAAAGATATCAGAATGTGAAGTTAATTTTGGAATTCTGTGTACCTACTCAAATGATGCTGAAGACATTAAATTTTTATGACCAGTAAAACATAGTAGCCACCCGTAAGGAAAGGTCAAAATAGCCTTTATACAGGTGAATTGTAAAGGCCAGTTCAGCTCTCAAACTTGGTTCAAGACCAGAGGTCTCACTGGGATTTTAAAGCTAGGAGTTCAGGACTCCTATTTTGGGAAAAACAGGAGTCCCACAAGCATAACTTGCAGTCCCCTACCAGAAGCAAATTGGGCATGTCTAAACTGCAGAGGTCTCGCTAGGATTTTAAAACTAGGAGTCCAGGACTCCCATTTTGGTAATAATTTGAGTCCCACCAGCAAAAGTTGCAGTCCCATCCAAGACAATGTTGAACTTTGTAGATTAGAAGAACTGATGGTTGCCATTGCGTTTAATTTCCACATTCTTTATAACACTGACATGTATAACTGCACGTATGCGGTGTGTCTGGCAATTCTGAAAAAGGTTATGTCATTTCTGTAAACAATGATCACATGTTGTTTTGGTTGAAAATTCTATTTTTGGCTGAAATGCCAGAAAGAGTCCAAAGTAATGTATTTAGTTTCCATAGCCTGATGCATAAATATTACATCTTTTGAAAGCTATGCGCAGAATACCCGGTAGGCCGCCATATCTCGAGTCGTGAAATTACAGGGGTGATATCCCACTTGTCCAAACTTTGTATTAGTTTGAATATAATATTCTGGTGATAATTGCAGCTTTTCAATTGGTAAGCATTGCAGAATTTTATTTTGGGTTTTGCGCCAAAATTGGTGACTCTAGATGCACAGAATAGCCTGATAGTGGTGTAACTCTTGTTAGTCCTTCATGGTGAGACTGATTTTTTTCAATCCAATGAATGGTCGAATTTGAAACACTATGCCAGGCATCACACACTTTCTTACACTTGGCTACTATTCCATCCAAACTGTCAGTTCTACAAACTTCAGCACTCTTCTGAATCTCATTAAATCTTTTTCAGTTTGCCATTTAACACCAAATACCAGATTTGCAAATGTTTTGTCCAACTCTTGATATGTCTTGATTTCAAGGTCGCATGCACTATTTATTTGGCTACTATCAGAAATGAACACAGTAATGGAAGCTAAAGCTATGGTATACTCGTATAATATATTATAATAACCACATGTACATCTCTGGATCTTTCAGTCTCTCAATTCTGTCGTCGTAAATTTCAGCACATTTTCCCATCCAAGCTGCTAGTTGAAGTCTTTGAACATGCAACATGTTCTTTTGATGTACTCTTATAAATATAAATACAGCTGACACATCTGAGAAAAATACACATACATATATTTAAAATTTCAGGATAAATTCTTAATACACTATTTCATGTACTTTGAAGGGGAAAAAATCATGTGTGAATAAAAGTTTAAAAAGTTCAGGAGCCACACATCAATGTCGTTAATCCGAATTTGCGTTATAGCGGGGCTCCACTGTACTTGTGTATAAGAGTACATCAAATGAACAACTTAAGCTTTCATTATTGTGTTCATTTCCATGTTTAGCCAACTATGTACACATAATGCATATGACCTCAAAATGAAGCCAAGTTTAGTGTTAGACAAAATGCTATTTTGCAGATTTGGATAAAAATTTTGTGGTTAAACAGGAAATTGAAAATGAAATTCAATTACTACATTTTGCTAGAACTTACAATTCATGTGGAACACTATGTATGATGCCTAACTTAGTGCTTGGAATAAAACCTTTACTTGGCCTGACATAATTCACTCTCACTCTAAAGGACGAACAAGGGCTACATGTCAGTGCCATAAATTTAACTCTATGGCATCAGCTTTTTGTTTACTCATCTGGAAAGGGTGGCTGAGTGTCTTGAGGCCAAGTAAAGGTTTTATTCCAAGCATTACCCTCAGTTTCCAGCTAGTAAAGCAGACATTATTTACTGGTCAACTGATTGCATCAAAATAACACTGCCAAGCCCAGAAAACATGTTTGCGGCTTTCATTTTTTTTATGTTTATTAAACTGTGAGACGCTTTTGTCTGCTGATTGGTTTTGTGTGCAGTTAAAGAAGAAACTCATGTTGGCTATTGTTTGAGCAACGATTGTATGCAGAATTAATTGAAGACAACCACAAAGACCACATAATGTTTATTTTGGCATAACACTTCAAGAACCTGGTGAAATTGTTAAATTTAATAAGCTATGCCACGATTGTATTATATTAAAATTAATACGCGAACTCTTCCCCAAAATGATAACAAACGTTTTACACACTATTTCTCGTACTTAAAATTTAAAAAGTGTCCCAGTACAAGAAAAATAGATGTACATATTTTTAAAATCTCAGGAACCAAGCCACAATCCTATTTTATTTGAATTCATATCATCCGTAATATCTTCACTATATGCGATCTCTTCCAGAAAATGACAATAAATTTCACGTAGTTTGAAGAAGAAAAAAATATATGTGCGATCTCTTCCAGAAAATGACAATAAATTTAAAACTGAAATTTACAATTAAAAAATTACTTTGAAGTTTTAAAAGTGTAAAATTTTAGGAAAAAACAAAACTGAGTTACACAGTAAAGACATCAAAATGTAGGTCATTCTCTCTGCTTTACAATGGTGCTAAATATGGTAACATGGGTACAATGGTGCTAAATATGGTAACATGGGAAATACCACACAGAATCCCAAGCCTTAAAATAAACATGTATGTACAATTTCACATTGGGAAAAACAGCTGCTGCACTAATTATGCCCATCACATATTTCAAACAAACATATTTTTAAATATGAAATTAAAATAAAAAAAACAAAGATTGATGTATGCTATAATAGAAGAAAAGTAGTTCTTGTGACAAATGCATATATTTATTGATTTTATGAATAGTGATGGCATAAAATTTATTGTTCAAAATGTGCAAAATTTTTACTTTTGCCCTGCTCGCAGCATTTTGACCTAGTGCAGCTTGGAATACCTACTTGAAGGCAATAGTAATTACATCCTGGAATACATTCCCACTGAGTGACTGAAGCCAGGAATACTGAAATCGGGTTAAATTGAAGTATCTTTAACAAGATGAGTAAAAAATATATTAATATTGAGAAAATTGTTTAGATTGCTTCATTTCAATCAAGATTCTTATCGTCCATTTGTGAGAATTTTAACATTTAATTTATTAGGAAATGGACATAAGAGTAAGTCAAGTCTGAATAAAACATTTAATTTGCAGACAAGTCTTGATATGGGCTGCAAAGACTGTTTCCCTTTACCCTCATTTGCGCTTCAGAGACCCCCACATTTTTATTTTGACCCCCAGTTTTGATACCAACATTTGTTTTTTACTCAGTCTGACCCCCAGTTTTGACACCAAGGAGACTTTTGACTCTCAGTCTTGGACCCCTAGGGGATACACTGAAAGTGCGAAATATTCCTGAAAAGTTGAGTCCAGAGGTCCCGCTAAGATTATTTAACTAGCAGTTCCGGACCCCTATTTGGGGAAAACAGGAGTTCCACCATCAAAGGCTGCAGTCTCCTACAATAAACAAATTTGTTGTACATAGAATTTGGACATATTATAAAGTAGCCACTTAATATTCAAAAATAAATATAATGCACACTTTATTCTAAACATATTCTGTGAACAACGACCAGAAACCTGCCAGTACCGCAGATGGGTGGAGAAAACTATTTTCAAGAAGTACCGAGCACGTATCAGCGATGTTTTTGTTGGTAGCACATGACACCTTGTACCTTGCCGTGCTCTCTGCGTCGTGAGAATCAGTTTTCCTCAAATTGCTGCAACATAGACATTTATTTTTACATTTTTTGATCGTTGTTTTTTAAATAAACCGTTTGGGAACTTTATTTTTCTTCATTTTTCTAAGCAAAAATTACCTGATGCTCAGTTTTATGTTGGATTTGTTTTTCCTACAGCAACACTAGTCATGACGTATTGTTGATATCACAGGACAGTATGACCTCTGATGTCAATGACATGTAGGCTGCGAGATTTGTGCAGTCACGTGACTAAGAATACAAATGGCTAGATCAGGTCAAATTTCTGCAATGATGTACTTTCGTCTCGTCTATCAGTAGTCTAAAGATATAACGAATGTTATGTTCACGATTTCTTAGAAAATAAATCACTTTACTATCGATTTCAATCAGGTATATCTCGATGAAAGATTGTTTAAGTTTGCTGGGCCGTCAAGTAAGCAACTACCCCATGCTGACACCACACGGTGTCGGCGAATTCCAATTTTTTTTTTATAGGGAATGCATTCTGACCCTACACCCCAACATGAATGTCCAAATATCAAAAAATTGGGTGGCAAGGGTTAAAGGAAACTCGGACTAATGTTCAAATTGTTGATATCAGGAAGCACAAATGAGGGTAAATGGAAATACTGGAGTCGGGGTACTGATATAAGTATAGCTACGATGTCGTAGCCTCAACTTGATTTGTTGTGGTTGACGTGGGAGTAAGGGTGCTAATATTAGTACTAATATAAGTACTGCACAACACCGTTATCTGGGCAAAGACCTCGACCCAAACAAAGCAATATATTGGCCGCTGACCGCAAAAATATAGGCATTTAAAGGAATTTGCCAGAGTATACTAACCGTTGTGATCAAGTGTACCATGAACACAGGTTTCCGTTAGGACAGGCTTGCTTTTTTTATAATTCTGCAGAAATCTTGCCCTGTTTTGGTTGTTCCCAAAAACGTGGTAGGACAATTTGTCCGGCCGAATTCTGGTAATCAATTTTCTTTTTACATCTAAACCATACTACTCAATCACCCGTTAAAATAAATAAAAAAATATCTTACGTGTTTGCTCACAAGTAGTATAAGAAACTTTTACAATTATACATATTCGAGTGAAGATAATCAATGATACATGTGTAGCCGGGTGAAAATCAACACCGGAAACGGATACCTATGGTTTTTGGTCAATACGCAGATGCTAAAAAGGTTGTTAACTAAGCTGCGGGACTAGAGTCGATCTCCAGGTACCAAAACAAACAACACACGGACGCGCGCGCACACACACACACACACACACACACACACACACACACACACACACATATATATACATACATACATACATACATACATACATACATACATACATACATACATACATACATACATACATACATACATACATACATACATACATACATACATACATGCGCACATTGAAATAAAGCAATTAAAACCAAGAAGACTAGAAAAAGACAGTCATTCACAAATAAAATGATCTTGTTGCAGTCGACACATTTTGTTTTAAATAATTTCTTAAATTTGCTTACTAGTCACCCAATAACCTATAATTGCAGTTAGTTCTTTTTCTTGTCACTTTTAAAGGACTATTTAATTGTTCTATACTCCGATCTTCAGCTTAAATTTGTATCGTTTCAAGTTTCTCAAATCGCTGATATTCTTCAAGATAAGGAGATGGGGAGAGGAATACGGTCCATTTTTGTGGCTTATTTTTTTATTTATTATTATTTTATTTTGTTATACTTAACTCAGATGATATATATATATATACACACACACACACACACACACACACACACACACACAGATAAACAGAGATATGATGATAATAAAAAGAATACGATTAAAGTACGGATCAAAATAAAGAAAGTTACCATGAAAATAAAGAGAACGGAGACAATTTTCAAGTCAAAAAATTATTTTGAAAGGACTAATAATGCAAGTACTTTCATATAATCGCGTCTTAAGACGTGCTAATAATATACGTGAAGAAAGTAGTTCATATTATTAATATATTGTTGTCACTCTTTACCGGTATTTATTGCGCATTAACTTTGTTATATCAACATTACGTATAAATAAATAAATAAATAAATAAATAAATAAATAAATAAATAAATAAATAAATTAAGAAGAAAACATAATAAATAAATAAATAAATAAATAAATAAATAAATAAATAAATAAATAAATAAATAAATAAATAAATTGGGCCCTAAAAAATAAATCGTTAAAAGAACTAGATGTTAACAAGAAGTCTATTAAAAAAGCTACCAGAACATACTTGAAGTTGAAGAAAACATGGATTCTTCCTCAAGTGGTTGTATACTTATGTCAAATATATCCCTGGCAGACATATCACCCTCACCATCCTATCCATCGTTACGTACAGGCACATATGAACACGCTTAACAGGAAGAAACATAAGATTAAACGCGACTGTTGTAAATTTTCTTCCTCTCACACCTCACCCTCGTTTAACTGTACCTGCCAAAGATTTTGCTGCCCGCAATGACTCATTCACTTAACCAATAAAGCCTGGAAACATGAGAAACAATCCCAATATACTTCTTTTAGTTTATCAAAACAGGAATTTATAAATCGATATTGTACATTTCTGCTTTTCATTTATATCTTGTTACATTCTTTTAACCGTTTTTGTGCATATTTATTCACACTCCAAAAAAATTTTAATTTAAATTTGTGCCATTGTGCATAGAAGACGACATTCTGTGGTTGCAAATTTACTAATTTGTTTGAGCTATGTTTCATTTTTAAAAAAGCATATAATTTGTGCATTTTATGCCTTTTTAAAAGGTTATAAAAGACAATAGTAACATAAATAAAAGTTTTGCATTGAAACAACTGAACCATGAAGAAATGTTTACATTACAAAAAGCAACGGGGGGGGGGGAATTCCTTTTAAATGTTGAGAAACCATTCGTGTAAGCCATGTTATAGAACTAAGTAACAAATCATTGCAATTAAATATTTGTTCTGATTGTCTTTGGAAAGTTCCATTTCTCAAATATAGTAATCAGCATAATAAAAGATAAATACATTTGTTCGCATTCTATCATATTCAAATTGTCAGAAATATCAATCGAGATCCAACTAGAATACGTTTTAGAATATTTTAACCAATATTTTGGTGTTTATCGTAAATGTATCGATGCCACATCAATCTGTTACGTGTACTGGAAAACTGGAGGAAGACTCTTAACGAAAACAAATATGTATCAGCTGTTCTGACAGATTTATCCAATGCCTTTGACCGCCTTCCTGGTGAGATTCTCATTTGTAAGTTAAGGACATATGATGTATCGGGTGGCTCAGTAGAACCTTTACAGAGCCATCTGTCAAATCTATAGCAGCAAATTAATATGCAAGATATATTTGGTAGCTGGACTGAAATTCAAAAAGGGATTCCTCAGGGGTCATTCCTTGGACCATTACTCTTTATTGTTTTTATCAATGATACGTTATATTTTTTTAAATATGGATCTTTATATGATTATGCTTTTGATAACACTTTGTCCTCTTCTCTCAGGAAACTTCTGACATTCTGACTGATAGACTTGAAACATAGTCCAACATTCCGATCGACTGCTTTACTAAATATAGAATGCAAGTCAAACCCAAAAAATGTTTGAAGAACTAGCTGTGTGCAAAAAGACATTTAATTTGAAGCCTTTACTTAACAAAAGCAAGAACTAATGCCATAACATTTAAGAAATTGTTATTTTGCAAGGAACTGACATTGACTATAAACTGCAATACAATTCACGTGTGAATGATCCTTGTAGCTAAACTCAAAGCAACTTTCTTTTTACACTTTGCCAGTAGTTAATTAGACTATCAACGATGGGACAGTCTTACATGCATTTATTTTTTCTAATCTCAACTTTTGTGCCTCAGCATGACATTTCTTTAGTTACCTGAACACTCCAAAACAAATTATAAGAGCATGTTCTGAACCTTATTTGCAACTATTAGACAAACGGTTATCAAATATGTCAACCCTGAAGATGCGCAGACATTCGGCAATGGCTATAGAAGCTTTTAAAAGTCGAAATAAATGTGATCCCGTTTATGTTCTGTAGTGTATTTTTGTATATTCGCACATAAAAAATATCAGTAGTGGCACAGTTCTCCGTCCCAATTCATGGTAAAACATCATATTCAAACAAGAAGAAAAACTATATATTTACATTGTGGGATTTTAACTTGGTTTGCCTGTATAGAGGCTGTCATACTTACCAGTATACCACGCAAGGGTCTATACATAATGATTTATAGATCATAATGTTATCGATGTCTATTGCTGCGGCAGTGTAAAAATATTCTTGGTATTCCTTTCCGGTGAATTATATTATTTTTCTTGGAAATTACAGTGTTTCACGGTCCATCGTAATATAATGCACGCGTTACCGTTTTGTTTTGTCCTTGTCTTATATACTTTGAAGCATTATTTTTTTTAGCTCCTTTCGTTTGAAGCACGGTATGATCTGCATCTCAAAATGCCTTTATACAATTTGTCCTTTACAGTTTAATTTAAATTTCGATTTTTACTTATAACAGTTGGTAACATAGCCTTCTTCTCCCTCATATTACCCCAACCTGTGGCTTTTAATATGCCTAAATATATTAGTCATTTTTAATTTAACTTGAAGAAGTTTTGCTTTCTTATATTGTAGTTATGCTCTATACGTGTTTTGTCCAATCGTATCTGTTTATTATGCTGTGTTTATTAGTTTTGCATTTCATGTTTTATTTCAGGAAATATTTTTTTTAATGTCATGTCAGTAAAAAGATTAGTTGATCATTTATTGTGTTAAATCATACCAATTTAAATAAATATTTTCTTAAGTACGATGTACTTGAATACTTCCTCCTCCTTCGCTACTACTACTACTGCTACTACTGCTACTACTACTACTACTACTACTACTACTACTACTACTACTACTACTACTACTACTAGGCCTATCAAATAAGAACGGTCAAGGAAAGCAGTCTAAAGACGAAACAAGTGCAGCGCTAAAATATCATAGGAATAATTATATTGTGAATGCACATACGCAGCACAGGGTCAAGTGTCTGTGAAACAGTTTTTTTTTTAGTCTCGGCACCGGGATAGTAATCCCGCTCTTTAATCACGCTCGAAACAAGCTTCAACATTCCGTTGTTCATTGAAACAGTATCCGAGAGTTGTCTGTCAGATTATTTGGGTAAGTATATCTACTTAAAAATATACAGTGAAGGGTTATAGATAATAAAGTTAATGTGTAAACTGTTGTAAACATAGCAGAAAAGTTAAGTGCCAGTGGAACAGGTCTGCTTTCTAAGTTTCTAAAGATGTTATGACATGTCGACCTGACAATTTGCACGTTTGTAGTTCGGCTAAAGAATAGCCTTCTTTTGTCTTGTGCTATAAAAAAAACCTCGATTTCAGAGTATTTTTTTTAAAAATGTATCCTAGATTTTTTAATCGCTTTTGACATTTTCTGGTTACATTATTCCTTATAATAACACACGATGGTAGGTACCCGCATTGTTCATCGAGATCCATTCATACCCGGGTCAATACTTGCACCTCCTAAATGATATATTCTTTTGAAAATAAATCGGTGCAAAATTTTGTACAATGTCAGTATAGTTTTTAAATGAAACTAACATCCAGACAAAGATGTTACTTCATGCAAGAATATAATGGGGCGAGCTAAAACTCAACAGATCGTTCCGAACTGCATCGTGAATGTTAACCGAGCCTGCTTCTCATTGAATTTTCACGTCATTATCTCGAAATGTAGCTAAAACTACCGAATTGGTTCCATGCACGAACTATTTAAACATTATTCAAACTGACATATAGCGCCCACAAATTCCCGTGGCCAATGATCTTCCATATTTGGTATGTATATGCTATTATGTTTTATCTGCTATATAGTTTCTGTGTCTAGACTGGACTTTGTGTGGTTAAATTTTATCTTTTGGTAATTTCGTGTTTTTTTCTCCTAAAAAAATATATTTAATCTGATGATGATGTTTACACCATTCCTTCAATACATGCTGAAAAAGACTGGTCTGAGTACATGTAATCACCATATTTGTCCCGAGTTCTATAAGGGTCCATTTTTTGACAGTGGCACGATTTACCCAAATACTCCTAAATATTGCCCAAATATACCCAAATATTGTCCAGAAACAAGCACGTGATACATTTACAACGAAAGATATTTTAAATTCATTGCAAAGTTAAGTTCTGGGTTAAAATCAAATGTGTTAAATAATTACTAAAGCAATTAGAAATTCTTTTCATTACACATTTCGAACATTTCAAATTACCATTTGCTCTGGAATTATTGACAGTGACAGAGTCTGGGAAGACATATATATGTCACTAAATTGCATACTTAATTACAGATATATATATTCTAGAATAATGTTAAGTTTTATTTGTGGGCACACCTTCAACATTTAGATATAATTAGCTATTGGCCTCGAGTGTATCACTCTCCCCCCCCCCTTTTTGGTTCTTTGTTCGAAACATTCAAAGGCTTTTATGTGTTCATACCCCACCCACCCTGTAAAAAAATAAAATGAAGTTTGCAAAGAAAATGTATTTATCTGATTGTTTTTTTTTTGTTGCGATGGTTTCTCTTAATTTACTACTTTCTTGAATGAGTCATTCTCTGAGGTTCCTTTATATACAGACCCTTATTTCCTCCTCTCCCAATACTTGATAGCACAATTCTGTAAAATTAATAATTTGTTATATGTTTTGTACTGTCACCCACTGACATTTATGTCAGTGAATAATTACATAAGATGATCCCTATTTTTAGTGATCGTGGCCAATGATCTTCCATGTTTGCTATGCATATGCTATTTTTGTTTTCTAAACAGGTATTTACATATTTACTCTAATTATATATATATATATGTTCATGCATATGTAAATTACAAATACTGCTAAATATACCCAAATACTTCCGAAGACCTCCTCAAAAGTCTATCTATCTATCTATCTATCTATCTATCTATCTATCTATCTATCTACCTACCTACCTACCTACCTACCTACCTACCTACCTACTCTGATGTTTCAATTCTATCTCACAACTTCTGTCTTTATTTAAATAGGCTTGATAATTATTTGTTTATTCGTGTCAATTTAAGTTTAATTTTCCACTGCTGAGTTCGTTTGGCAGTATGTTTCATTCCATTTTATGCAGTCTCCGACAATTTAAATAATTCGTCCTTATTTATTATTACGGTACATGCTAAATTGTAATGTTGGCCATTTCTAATACATAAAATAAACTCGTTAACTGATTGATCAAGGGAGGAATTGTGAAATCTTTATGCTATTCAGATCATCATGTGAAGTCATTATCTGATAATTGACAGTCATGGACTGAATTAATGACATCCTTGTATTGTGAAAGACACAATACTGTACTGTGCCGTTTAGGTAACTTTTGATGCTGATTCATATACAGCTGTAAATGTAAAGTCAAATATATATGACACATTCTCGGTGTTGCTTTTTTTTTTATTGTATCATTTAACATTATATATGTGTGTGTGTGTGTGGTCAGAGTCTATATTTTTTTAGCAGTAATAAACATATAAAGTAAATAAAAGAAAAAATTTGACCACATAAAGACCAGTCCTGACACAGAAACTATATAGCAGACAAAACATAATAGCATATACATAGCGAAAATCGTTGGCCACAATCACTGGAAATAAGGACTATCTTATTTAATTATTCACAGGTAAATATGTCAATGGGTGATAGTACAAAACATATAAGTTATTAATATTATAGAATAACGCTATCAAGTATTGGGAGAAGGGGAAAAAGGGGCCTGTATATACAGGAACCACAGAGAATGATTCATCAGTTCCATTCGCAAATATCTTTCATTCGATGCCACTAAAACACGTGTATTCATTAGTACTTTCAGACTGGACTATTGTAACTCAATTCTATCTGGTTCTTCACAATATCTAGTCCAGAAACTTCAAACAGTTCAAAACACAGCTGCTCGGATCATCTTTAGAGTACCTTGATCAGAGCAAACCTCACCACTGCACTGTACCCTACACTGGCTATCCGTTCGATCAAGAATCAAACACTAAATTTGTTCTCTGTGCTACATTTCACTGACAAACTCCATTTCACCATACCTATCCAACCTTACCCATGTGTCTATATCAGCAAGATGCTTATGCCCCTCTTCTGACAATCGTATACTCATTGTTCCCACTATTAAAACAAAGTCATGAGAACCACGTTCTTTTGCATACCATGGCCCGGTAATGTGGAACGAATTGCCCATTGAAATTAGACACAAAGACAGTGGTCCCTTTTAAGAATGCTCATAAAACTCACCTTTTTGGACTGCAGGAACAAACTTAGAGACGTAATAATGTTTTGTATCTTATATGCTTTCAGCATCTTTTTATGTTTTCCAATTTCATGGTTTTTGGCTTTTGTTTTTCTCTAGTGTAGTCATATCATTATAGATGTTGTAAAGCACTTAGAGCCTCTAAAGATTAGATGCTATACAAGAAGTCCTCAATATTATTATTATTATTACTATGTCATTAAGATAGTGGACCATTTGTATTAAAGAAAAGAGTCTTTTAGGAAGTTAGTACAGTAGAACCTGTCTTGAAAGACCACCCCTTCTGCCAAAAAATTATGGGCTCTCAAGACAGGTGATCTTTCACATAACAGGTCATAACACTATGTAATGAATCAATCTGTGCATGGAGATTCTGGTCTCTCAAGACAGGTTGTCGCTCATAGCAGTGGTCTCTCGTGACAGGTTTTACTGTATTAGGTGATAAAATACATACATGTATATGATCTCTCTCTCTCTCTCTCATTGAATGAGTGGTCAGAGTTTACAGATCAATCACATCTCACTTCTGTCCACATGGGTTTAAGTTGTGGCTCAGTAAATGTGGGTATGTGGGAAGCTTGCCAGTAGCTTTTCATTTGTTGGTGGTTTATCTGGGTGGTTTCCAGGTTTTTTCTGTACCAGATATACTGGCCACCATGTCTAGCCTATTACATCCTGAAAAATTAGTGATTTCTATAGGTGAGATACTTAGACCACTTTGGCAATCGAGGTTCCCCAGCTTGGAAACTTGAAATCCTGTCCCTATAACCATGTACTTGCACATCATTATTGTACATGAAATAGTAAATGCAAGCACCAAACTGATATTTGACCATTGCATAAACTTTGCATTGGAGGTCAAAATGAAGTAAAGAATACGTGTATTTGTTTAACAAATTTTAGTTTAAGTTGAGTCATTGGGACTACCAAGATTTTGTTTAAATTGGATTCTTTTTGGAGAAACCTGAATCTAGAATGCATGTTTTCTGTTTCAAGACAAACCTCAATTTGAACCAAAATTTGGTATGAATTGTGAGAACTTTGACATATAAATGGTTTAATATTTTTATACAGAATAAACATGTAGAAGTTAGTTGTCTGAGGCATTCTTCCAGCGATGGAGCCCACACCTCCACGGAAATCCAAAGATACACGGCCATTCTATGAACCTCCAGACAAGGAAATATCCATCAAAATTATCAATGAAGCTCGACAGTCTTTGAAAGATGTAAAAACCAAAAGACCATTCACCCCCCGAGAAGATCGGAGAACATTATTTGGATCTACAAGTATTAGAAATTCAGAAAATAGACCACCAAGTGCATTTAGGTAATTAGTTTTTAATAACAGCATTGGATTGAAAGAGTTAACACTTGTAAATTTTTAATGTACAAAAAAAGTATACACAACTGTCAATTTTGACTACAGCATGCACACTGTGGCCTAAGATTAAATATGTTTTATTTCTGTTATTCTTTTTAAAATTGTCCATTTACTTTACTTCCTAATTTTAATAAGATTCTGTAATGATATCATACATGGTAAACATGCTTTAATTTAAATGGAACAAAGATGGAAATTAAAATAGCATATTGCATGCAATGCATCATATTGTTAAAACATTCACATTCAGGTTGTTTTTATCACATTTAAATCAAAGTTGACATCAGTTTAAGAAAACATGTCAACATTAGAGCAAAAAAATCTTACCTGGAATAGAAATATATGTTAATGAGGGATTGGAACAATTTAACAAATGACCTAATTTTTCTTTCATATTATATTAAATCCTTAGACAAAATAAAAATGTATTACTTGCCAACGAAATTTTTATTATTACTGCTAAACAAGTTTGTTCTCCTCCCCCCTTAACTTACATATCATTATTAAAATGTAATATTGTGTAATACATTTTAAAGTTTACTGATGTTTTACAGCCTTGGCTCTCGTCACTTTGAGGGACCAGACTCGAGGCCTGTTTCAGGCACAAAACTAAGTCCTTTAGATCATGTAAGTATGCCATGCAAAATGAAACTAAGTCCTTTAGATCATGTAAGTATGCCATGCAAAATTTCTTACTGACCATCTATACAATTTGACGTGTGTGTGTATGTGTGCAGATATACATAGTTGAAGATAAATCATTGTTACAAACTATTTGCACAAAACCAACACAACTAGTGATTAACATAATGAAAGATTTGCATGGAAACAAAACATTAACAATTAAAACCAAGGACCTGCTGTTCTTTTTCCCACACAAGTTAAATGTTCTATTTTACTGGACCTTAGGATGTTAATGTAGCTAACTTTTATGTAACTTTTTATATAACATGTCCCAACTGTTAGGGTTGACAGGTTTTACACAGTAGAGTGAATGTAATTGGCAGCTGTTTACATGAATTTCCCCAATTGTTTTTAAAGAAATCATTGCTTTTTACTCTGTCATCTGGATATGTGTATATAATATATGGTAACTCCTCCAACACTGTCTAACTCTAAGGTAAAGACTTTAGAATTAGGGATATGATTGAGTCAGTCCATGGTTTTGGGAATCTGGAGCCATCTCCTGGCCATGGATCTGGGAAGTGTGTACCATGTGTAATAGTAGGGATAATGATGACTAAGCATTGAAATAATGCAAATTTCTTACAGTCCTCTACTTTCCTTGGAGGGGGGATTTAGTGGGTCAAATGTTCAGCATTCTTTACTGGTGTTTGCATGAAATATGCTTTTTACACTAAATATGTTTGATAGGAATGTAACAAAAGATTGATTGATCGTTTGTTGTTCTCACTGCCATGTAAACATCTTTTGATGTCAATAATTTGTTTATCTGTTGTCATTTTGATATTTTGTCATATATTCATTTATTTATCATTCTTCATACATGTTTATATAAAACCATTCCATGTTATATTACCCATTTAATTAGTGGTTTTTATGATAATTTTTTTAACTTTTCAAAATAATTGATGTTTAATTATGTAACTAAAATAAAACATGGCAATCTTCATTGCGTGAATCTTCATTCATGGCATTTTCAGTGCTTTATCACATTGTTGATATTTACTTGGAGCCTAATGGTTTTGTTGAAACAATGTTACACTTTGAGACGTTTTTGCAGGTTTCCTGCAATACCTTCAACTTTTCTTTAGAGAAATGTTTGTTTGCATCTATGTTGGTACTAGCTGTGACCAAATCCACTAAAGGTGTTAAAAACTTGTCAGATGGCAATGAATATCTGTTTTGAAAAAGATATCTGCCAGTGTAAACATTTTAGGTTTGTGTGATAGTTAATCAGGTTGCAATGTAAAGACTTGGACATCTGCCTAGGTAACATATTTTTAAAGTTGACACATACACTGATTAATTTATTTTGAGGTTTATTTAATGTTTAAAAAAAAACACTAATTTTTTTTGTATTTACACATTATTTTATGTCATGAATAATCTAATTGTTTGAAAAGTATTGTACTTAAAAAAAACTGGTATTTATTGTAATAAATGCTGGTGGATATCTAATGCTAGCAAAATAAGGAACAGAAAATTCTGTGGTGCAGATCATGTCTGATTAACTAGATATTCAAACATGGTAATGTATTTATAAGTTTCAATGTATTAGCAATACCAGTTCATTATTTACTACTTTTTTCCATTGTCCCATTAAAATGTTTTGGGTCTCCCAAATTGGTAGGGTGTGGGATACAATGCCCAATTACTATGGGTTTCTAGGTCCAACTCCACATTTTCAGGCATTACTGTTTCACCCTCAGAGATTTACTTGACTACGAAATAGTTGAAAATCAAACTGGAATTCAAAACTTTGAAAAGTTAAAAATTTATGGAGAAAACCCAGTTTTTCTTTACAAACTCGCAGGAGCAGTTTTTATATAATTTCTCAATTTCTTTTCATTTTTACCTATGACCACATAGGTTGTAAGAACCAAGGGTAGTTGCTGTTGAACCCAGAACTATACTTTTACATTGTGGCATGGGAAAAATCCAATCACTGCCATGTGGGCTTTAACCCACTGACCTCTGATTTCAGAAGTTTGTTGGGTCCATCACTATAAAGCTCATTGGTCCAGCTAGGTCACTTATGTAAACCAGATATGACTGGGTTAATTCTCCCAAGTATAGTAAGGTGTCTCATGTAACACAAATATGGCTGTGGATGAAATTCTCCCCCCCCCCCCTTCCCCCCTCCCCCCCCCCCCCCCCCGGTCTAGCAAGGGCTTTTATTTTACACAGTAATGGCATTTGATCAAGTTTTCCCTGATCTAGCAAGGTTCATCGTGTAATTACAGATGTAGTTATGGATTCAATTCCCCCCTCTCTTCATCTAGCAAGGTTCCTCATGTAACATATATACAGCTGGTGTATTCAATTCTTCCCAATCTAGCAAGACCCCTTGTGCAATACATAAAGGGCTGTGGATCCAATTCTTTCTGTTCTAGCAAGGTTCCTGATATAATACACATACAGCTGTGGATCTAATTCTCCCTGTTCTAGAAAGGTTCCTCATGTACTACACCTACAGCAGTGGATCCAATTCTTCATATTTTAGCAAGGTTCTTCAACTAACACACCCACAGCTGTGGATCCAATTCTCCCTATTCTAACAAGGTTCCTCATGTAATAACAGATATGGTTGAGGATCCAATTCTAGCAAGGTTCCTCATACAGATATGGTTGAGGATCCAATTCTATCCAGTCGAGCAGGGCCCCTCATCTAAACAGATATAGCTGTAGATTCAGCTTTTGGGATGAACATACCTCAGTATAAGGTGACCTTACTTACATTGTTTTTTTTATGAATCTCCTAAACAGTGTTAATTGATCAACTAGTTATATTTTCTAGACTAATGCAATAATGTGAGGTTGCATTATACTGGGGTAAATTTGCATAGTATCACTATTATATACAGTAATAGTATGAGATCCAACACTGTACCAGTATGATAAAATTGTTATGCATAGGTACTTTATAGTTAGGGGACAATATAAAATAAAGGCAGTAATTTCTGGTACAAACATTACCATTACCATATTTGAATAAAGCATTTTGTATTAAAAATGATAGACACTGTTTGCCATTGCCTCTTTTTTCAGACACCAACATTTCTGTCACTTGAGGAAAATGTAAGCATAATTTTTAGACAAAATTCTTGTTGTGGCTTTCAAGGATAGTAGACATTAGACGTAGTATCACAGGCGTATTCTCAAGACTTTTTGAGCATTAAACTGTACCTCAACCTCAAGCTTTAAATAAAATGTGATAGCCAGCAATTTTGCTTGGGGGTGGGGTTTGAAGAATTCTAGAGTTACAAATTCTCTCTTTCATTGAAAATTGTATTGTTATGCTACAGATGTTAAACATGACATCAGTTTTGAGTTGAGTTTATTTCTTAAAAAGTCCTTAAGAATATTAGGAGTCCCGCTCATCTGTATTATGTTGAAGTGAAGAAAATTGTAATTAAAAGTAGTTTTTATTAATTCTGGTACTGTATGTATTATAGATAAAATGGCATTAAATAGGTGATTTCAAATGTGAGCCTGTTTGTAGGTAAAATATGTAAAGTAACAGGGACAAATATAGACTTGTGTACAAAAAAATTTATACTTCATATAAAAGGACTAGAATAAATCACCCAACACTCAGTTCTGTTTCATTTTTTATGTCATGGGGGGAGAAAGGCTTTATAATGTGATCACATTTGAGAATTATTTTACTAAGAATATGGCAGTTGATAAAAGTGTGAAAGACCAGTATTGTAGAAGTGGTGTATGTTGTGTCAGAAAATCAGAATCAGTGATTGATTGACTGAATTTTATAATCCTTAACAGCAGCCCTACACTGTACCTGGTATATAGAATGAGGAGAAAATTATTGTCCTGTATCAGAATGTTTAGGATCAGATGTATTACATTTATATACCTTGAAAATTATTTGTAATGAAACTTTACTTTAAAGATCATTATTTTGAGAGATCACCTATAATTATCACAATGTTCATAGTACAAGGGTCCTTTTTGTTTTATTACACTATTAACCCAGTTAAAAGACAACCTATCAGTATCTTTGACATATTTTTGTTTAGTAGTAGTCTCTCAGGCAGGTTTTAAGTCATTGATTCAATTATTGCTACAGATGTTAAACAATGCATTTCACATCGCTAGTTGACTCCACAGTAGTAAAATGGTTATAGATCTGTACAGATGTTAATGCATTTCACATTGCTAGTTGACTCCACAGTAGTAAAATGGTTATAGATCTGTATAGATGAATAATGCAGAGACTGGATGAGTCCATTTTTAATGCACATATGTATTGGTAAATTGTGTTTTGGGTATGTTCAGCAGTCACTTTTGAAAAAGCATGTTACTCAGATACCCCTGGTTACAAATTGAGGGTAGTGGTATGAACTGTTTATGATAATACTGTTGTCAAATTTTGACATATATTTATCCAATTATATCAGCATCCACTGATAGTTAATCTGTGATAGGCTGGCATCTGTTCCATTGTGTCATGTATTTGCAGTTATTTCATGCCATAGAACTGGAATAAGTTCAATCTATTGATGCATTTGTAGGCCAGGAAAGATTTGAACCACAAATTTTACTGACTGTTCAATTTCTGGGCAGACATGTTTCTTAGGTGAATGTATTAAAAACACAGGATATATATGTTGCATGCAATAAGCCATTGGTCAAATTTATCATGTGTATTATCATGAGTCAGATTACACTCCTCTGTTAACTGTGATACAGTGCCTACCATCTTAGTGCAAGCGCACCGGTGGTCTAATGGCTAGAGCATCTGCCGCAGGAGCGGGAGGTCGTGCATTTGATCCCCGGCCAAGCCATATCAAAGACTTACAAAAATGGTACTAACAGCTGCCTCGCTTAGCGTTCAGCATTAAGAGGTTAGTGTTAGGATTGATCTGCCTGGTGTCAGGATAATGTGACTGGGTGAGGACATCATGCTACATGTCTGTGGCATGATGCCCCAGTGCTAGAAATTGCTTTGAACTACCTCACTGCAGACATCATAGCGATATGACTGAAACATTGTTAAAGCTACATTAAAAATCCTAATCAAACAAATAAACCTACCATCTGAGGCATCAGTTGATTGTGACATGGGCAGTAACCTCCTCTATGAAATGTGATACAGTACCTACCATCTCACTTATTATTGGAATATGGTAAGAGATGTACTCTTCTGAGTCTAATGTGATGCATTGTATCTGGTCTCAATCCAGTGTATTTTAGCAGTTACTGTCCTTGTCAGATGTGATACACTGCATAGTCTTTTATTCTAGTACATTGTAGCTATTTCTGTATTTATCAAATATGATACAACATGTATAATCTCAGTCGATTGCACATTCAATGCTACTATCAATGTTAAATGTGTGATAGTGCATTTGATTTCAGTGCAATGTCCTGTAGCTATTGTATAGGTCAAATGTAATATGGCACATTTGGTCTTTAGTGCAGTCCCTTCTAGCTGTTATCTAGGTCAAACTAATAGAATGCTATACGGTCTCTCAGTGGGCACTGGTCTCTCAGTGCAGTGCCCGCTAGCTGTTGTCTAGGTCAAACTAATAGAATGCATATGGTCTCAGTGCAGTGCCCTCTAACCTTTGTCTAGGTCAAACTAATAGAATGCATATGGTCTCAGTGCAGTGCCCTCTAACCTTTGTCTAGGTCAAACTAAAAGAATGCATATGGTTTTAGTGCAATGCCCTGTAGCTATTGTCTAGGTCAAACATGATAGAGGGCGTTTGGTCTCAGTTCAGTACAATTTAGATGTTGTCTAGGTCAGATGTGATGTGATGTGCATTTGATCTCAGTTCAGTGCAATGTAGATGTTATCTAGTTCAAATATTAACTTGCAACTTTGTATTTATCCAGTGAGGTATCTTCTGTCAGAACTAATTAACTTCTAATTTAACTAACTTTGTTTTATCTCTGCTTTTCATGTTCTGCTCCCCCCCCCCCCCTCCAATCCATCATATTGTATCATTAGCAATTTTGATCCATATTCAAAATCAAGTCTGTCTCAGTGCAGCCAGTAGTATTTACCTGAACTTATCTGAAATAGATGGTAATGAAAAATATGTGTTAAAGTAGTGTAAATCATAATGTCTGAAGTTTTTAAAATAATGTTTCATGAATTTTAATAACTTCTTCATGCTTGTGATACCATTATCAGTTGTTATTTTGTGCTATTTTAGCAAAATGTTGTTTTGTTATATACTTTACTTTATTTGTACATTATATATTTGTAATAATTTGATTCTCTTTAGAATGCTGTGATGTACATTATGTAACCTTTATTTTCTAGGTTTATGGTTTAGACTTGAAAACTTTGTTTTAAAATGATATGTGAGAAGGAAATAGAGCTGTACCGATTAATCGCCTGTACTCATAATCTGGCCGATTATTAGAACAATTGGTATTGGCAGAAATAATCGGTGCTGATGCAAATAAATTTCCAAATTATAATTTCAATTATAAGATTCATCTTGACATGGCTTTAATTTTAAAACAGAATTAAATAGTGGAAACTAAGGAATAAACATTTGATTTGGGGATTAATTGAAATACAATATATTCCTAAAAGTAACTACTGTTTTAACACACTTGCTGTAAACTACCGCTGATTTTTGCTGAGAACTCCCAATTATTACATTATGTCCTCGATTTTCATTTTCTTCTAAACAAGAAAAGTCCTACATGTTCTGTTGCATCACTGATGAATTATTGTTGTCACGAAATAATTACTTATCTATAAAGAATTCGCATCTTCACTAAATAGAATGTTAAGTTTAAACATTATTCATGTAATATAATGATTTTTTCTTACCTATGCAACAATACAAAAATAAAAAATAAACCAGAACAAAAACATAAGCCATAACAATAAAATCATCCACAATTAATTTAAATCCCAAGAATGATCACTACGAATGCTTAACTCTAATGCTACAGCACTATTCCCACGAAAGAAACTTACACGAGATAACATCTGGCAGTTTTAGACTGTATATATCAATGTTAATTACCATTGTTAAATGTTGTTGTTGTAGCTGTTATTGTAGAGTTTAACACCATTTTCAGCACACGATAGGTATACATGGCGGCCAGTATTATTGGTGGAGAAAGAACCCGGGAACGTAAAAATGAATCATGTCCCCGGGCTCCAAACACTCTAGCTACGCCTCTGCATCAATGTAGTGGTACAGTTAGCATTAAAAATTCCTCACAAGCCAGTTTTAGGCATTTTAATGATTTTATTAACTGGCCTGTACTGCTGTCGCAAAACTACTATAGAGAAATTCGCCGACTATCATCAAAGAAGACGCCGAAACATCAAGCTTTCCATTGTGTGGAAAGTTATGATGTTTGTTCAGCCCAAAGACAAAACTAAAATTGATTGATCTTTATCTTAGTCGATCTATATGAGAATTTTAGCTTTTAATATTACCCCTCTTCATGAGCATGTAAATTATGATGTTTATGTGCCTTGTACAATCAAACGTGCATACCTTTTTAAACATATTGCCTCAATTTGCAGGATCGCTTTTATCATTGAAAATGAGTAACTCGTGAGAGGTGATTCATTGTAAATGAAACAGCTATTAAGGACTATCTGAAATGTTATCTTGAAGAATGCAATTTGGTCAAAACAATGAATAAAGCAAAATCTGCATCCAGTATGTTTGGGAATAAATATGGATTTAAGTGACGCTATGCACGCTTTGAACTGTGTAAGTACTGTACATTATAGTACATGGTCTCCCCGGCCCACAAATTATGAAGTCTGTATTTACTTTTATTTAATTTCGTGTTGGAGAAATCAGAAAATATGCACATGCAAAATAATAACAAAATCAATCATAGTATTTTATAACAGGTTAATAATTGACGGGTCACCGAAAGTTACTTTTTTAACATGCCTATGTTTTAAGACAAGGAAAAATTTAATGTTTCATGTTCGACAGTAGTCAACAAAAAGACCTAAAAACGGTTTAGACATTGGCCCGTGGATAAGCCGACCCCCCCCCCCCCCCCTCCTTCTTCCAGGCCTTTATTTTTTCCAAAATTATTAAGCTTATACGCGAGTATATATACTGTGATAATGAAATAATCGGTCTCATAATTGGTATCGGCAATACGCGGTATCAGCATAATTGGCAAAAAGTGACATCAGTACAGCTCTAGAGGGAACCTTGTGAAACTTATCATGAAGCAATCATTATCAATCACTACGACTCATTCATTTTACATTTTGCACTTAGTAAAATGTTACCATGGATATAATTAGGACAGTCACATAAAAAAATTAGAAATACATTAATATAGTTAAATAGAAAGACAGTCACATAGATAAATAGAATGATAGTCACATAAATAGAATGACAGTCACACAGAAAAATAGAATGACAGTCACAAAAATAGAATGAGTCACATAGAATATAAAGACAGTCACATAGAAAAATATAATGGCAGTCACATGACAGTATCATGAAAATACAATTTTTATAAATTTGTTTCACAAAAATATTTGTGTTAATATGAACCAACTCATTAACTCTGTTAGACACATATATCCTTATTAAATACATGCCAAAATGGAGATTGGCATATCATCAATTGATCTTCCAACCCATGCACAGTAACCCTTACAGCATGGACTTCAACCCATACACAGTAACCGTTACAGTATGGACTTCAACCCATGCACAGTAACCCTTACAGTATGGACTTCAACCCATACACAGTAACCCTTACTGCATGGACTTCAACCCATACACACTAACCCTTACAGCATGGACTTCAACCCATACACAGTAACCGTTACAGTATGGACTTCAACCCATGCACAGTAACCCTTACAGTATGGACTTAAACCCATACACAGTAACCCTTACTGCATGGACTTCAACCCATGCACAGTAACCCTTACAGCATGGATTTCAAACCATACACAGTAACCGTTACAGTATGGACTTCAGCCCATGCACAGTAACCCTTACAGCATTGACTTCCACCCATACACAGTAACCCTTACAGCATGGACTTCAGCCCATGCACAGTAACCCTTACAGCATTGACTTCCACCCATCCATACACAGTAACTCTTACAGTATGGACTTCAACCCATACACAGTAACCCTTACAGCATGGACTTCAACCCATCCATACACAGTAACACTTACAGCATGGACTTCAACCCATCCATACACAGTAACTCTTACAGTATGGACTTCAACCCATGCACAGTAACTCTTACAGCATGGACTTCAACCCATGCACAGTAACCCTTACACCATGGACTTCAACCCATGCACAGTAACCCTTACAGCATGGACTTCAACCCATGCACAGTAACCCTTACAGCATGGACATCAACCCACCTATACACAATAACCCTTACAGCATGGACTTCAACACATATACAGGAACCCTTACAGCATGGACTTCAACCCATACACAGTAACCCTTATTACTGCATAGAATTCAACACATGCACAGTAATCCTTACAGCATGGACTTCAACCCATACACAGTAACCCTTACAGCATGGGCTTCAACCCATGCACAGTAACCCTTACAGCATGGACTTCAACCCATACACAGTAACCCTTACAGCATGGACTTCAACCCATCCATACACAGTAACTCTTACAGTATGGACTTCAACCCATCCATACACAGTAACCCTTACAGCATGGACTTCAACCCATACACAGTAACCCTTACAGCATAGACTTCAACCCATACAGAATAACCGTTACAGTATGGACTTCAACCCATGCACATTAACCCTTACAGCATGGACTTCAACCCATACACAGTAACCCTTACTGCATAGACTTCAACCCATGCACAGTAACCCTTACAGCATGGATTTCAACCCATACACAGTAACCCTTACAGCATTGACTTCCACCCATCCATACACAGTAACTCTTACAGTATGGACTTCAACCCATACACAGTAACCCTTACAGCATGGACTTCAACCCATACACAGTAACCCTTACAGCATGGACTTCCACCCATTCACAGTAACCCTTACAGCATGGACTTCAGCCCATGCACAGTAACCCTTACAGCATGGACTTCAACCCATCCATACACAGTAACTCTTACAGTATGGACTTCAAACCACACACAGTAACCCTTACAGCATGGACTTCCACCCATACACAGTAACCCTTACAGCATGGACTTCAACCCATCCATACACAGTAACCCTTACAGCATGGACTTCAACCCATCCATACACAGTAACTCTTACAGTATAGACTTCAACCCATGCACAGTAACTCTTACAGCATGGACTTCAACCCATGCACAGTAACCCTTACAGCATGGACTTCAACCCACCTATACACAATAACCCTTACAGCATGGACTTCAACACATATACAGTAACCCTTACAGCATGGACTTCAACCCATACACAGTAACCCTTACTGCATAGACTTCAACACATGCACAGTAATCCTTACTGCATGGACTTCAACCCATACACAGTAACCCTTACAGCATGAACTTCAACCCATACACAGTAAACCTTACAGCATGGGCTTCAACCCATGCACAGTAACCCTTACAGCATGGGCTTCAACCCACCTATACACAATAACCCTTACAGCATGGACTTCAACCCATACACAGTAACCCTTACAGCATGAACTTCAACCCATACACAGTAAACTTTACAGCATGGGCTTCAACCCATGCACAGTAACCCTTACAGCATGGACTTCAACCCACCTATACACAATAACCCTTACAGCATGGACTTCAACACATATACAGTAACCCTTACAGCATGGACTTCAACCCATACACAGTAACCCTTACAGCATGGACTTCAACCTATACACAATAACCCTTACAGCATGGAATTCAACCCATGCACAGTAACCCTTACAACATGGACTTCAACCCATACACAGTAACCCTTGCGTCGGATGACTTAGTCTGTCCGTGCTTGTACTACAATGTGCCTGCATGATTGAGATTGTTAATAACATGAAATATCAAAATACTATAATGGAAAATATGATAGTGAAAAGGATGACCAGCCACTTACAATGTTCAAAAAATCATCACAGAAGTATTTTAAAAAAAGGCAGCAATTCTGTTTATTGGACATTATTTCATGTTGATTTGAGTGCTACCCACAGCAGTTCTGCTTATTAGACATCATTTCATGTTGATTTGAGTGCTTCCCACAGCAATTCTGTTTATTGGACATCATTACATGTTGATTTGAGTGATTCCCACAGCAGTTCTGTTTATTGGACATTATTTCATGTTGATTTGAGTGCTACCCACAGCAGTTCTGTTTATCGGACATCGTTTCATGTTGATTTGAGTGCTGATCACAGCAAGAGAGATGATTACCATTGCATCATGAAATTAATAAACGACAAGGATGACCTGAGTTCCAAACAGATCTATTTGGGGTTTGGAACTAAGTTTCTAAAACTGTGCCAGAGACCATGAAGGCCTCAGTTCAACATAACTTGGCCATTGCAAATCAGCATACTAACTTTTCAAATATGTTTTCTATTTTGACAAACACAATACATGATATCTTGTTACACATTACTAAAATTGGGCTGACCTATAAAAAAAAATATTTTAAAAAGTTGCAAGGTTTTTGTAGGAATGACAGGTCTTAGTCTTACTGAGAAGATCTTGTTAGGGTTAGCAGGTCTGTATCAAACTTTATTTTATGTTACTGAGAAGATCTTGTTAGGGTTAGCAGGTCTGTATCAAACCTTTTTTTATGTTACCGAGAAGATCTTGTTAGGGTTAGCAGGTCTGTATCAAACCTTATTTTATGTTACTGAGAAGATCTTGTTAGGGTTAGCAGGTCTGTATCAAACTTTATTTTATGTTACTGAGAAGATCTTGTTAGGGTTAGCAGGTCTGTATCAAACCTTTTTTTATGTTACCGAGAAGATCTTGTTAGGGTTAGCAGGTCTGTATCAAACCTTATTTTATGTTACTGAGAAGATCTTGTTAGGGTTAGCAGGTCTGTATCAAACCTTATTTTATGTTACTGAGAAGATCTTGTTAGGGTTAGCAGGTCTGTATCAAACCTTATTTTATGTTACTGAGAAGATCTTGTTAGGGTTAGCATGTCTGTATCAAACCTTATTTTACAGGCCATATAAGGGTTATCAGGTCTTTATCAAGCCTTTTGGGGATAGTTTTGGTAGGTTGGCAGATGTGCTTCAAGCCTTATTGTGAAGGTCTTGTTAGAGTTGGAAGGTCTGTATGAATCTTATTGTTAAGGTCTTGATGGGGTTAGATGGTCTCTTGTCTGGTCTTATTGTCAATGTCTTCTAAGGTTAGCAGGTCTTATTGTGAGGGTCTTCTTAGAGTTGCCAGGTCTGTATCAGGTCTTATTGTGAAGGTTTTGTTAGAGTTGATATGTCTGTATCAGGTCTTATTGTGAAGGTCTCTGATATTACAGGTTTTTAAATAAATTATTTTCTTTGTAAGACCAGAACAAGGATTTCCTCGAAAATGATTGTTGCAATTAAATGTAAGATAATAATGATGTTACTAATTTAACAGTGCTTGTGTAAAACGTTTCATAACAAATAATGTATTGTATTCCTAATGCTTTTCTTCATATGCATGGTAACATTTTTGTAACAAATAATTTATTGCATTCCTGATTTCGTTCTTCACATGCATGGTACAATAATATGCATGAAAAAGGCAAGGCTTCCAGTAGAATTTGATGGATTTTATCATAGCTGTAGGTAGCAAATTGATAAGTTATATTTAGCTTCTTTTTTGTGAAACTGTTTCATGCACAGTTATGAAGTTTGACAGGTCATCATCTTGACCACTTACTTTACACAGTTTTTTTTTCTTTATTTATTACACTTGCATGTGTTGCGGTTTCATTTGATTTTACACCTGTCAATCTATACATGTCTTTCCATAGCTAGCTCATAACCACAATTACAGAAAAAATACTGGACATAAATAAAATGTGGTACACATTTCTGTACATGTGGCAATCAGATTAGGGAGATTGTTTACTAGCACATAAGTACATTACAGACTGGTGCCAATTAAAAGTTGACAGTTAAAGAAAAAGAATTGTTAAACGAACTTTAATAATAAAATGTAAGTCATAATTAATTAGCAATAGATCACTATCAGATCTGAGAGATGGCAAACCAAATCATTATTTCTAGTTAATATGAAAGAGTAACAGTTATTTTTTGTTGTTGTGATAGTCTGTCAATTTCCTGGATAAAACATGTCAATATTATTGTTTTTAATATTGATGCATGACTGCATTGCATGTTCTTGTTATGTTTATTTAATACATTACTAATCCAGTCCACTTCCAGCATATAGTTTTTATGATAATGCTTTGCATACAAATTCCCAGAACTTCATCTAAACCAAATACTTGTGGATTACGTGTAGTTTGTCAATGGGAAGTCTGGATTCTCCACAGCAGAATGCAACACACATCAGGTGGTCTAGATGAAGCAGTGCAAGTTCCTCAAAGTGGAATTTTTTCACATTTACAAATTTTATGAATTTGTCAAAATGTGCAGGTTTTTAATCAGTTATATTTTATGACTTTAAGAACTTGGGAGATTGTAATAGAATAAATAAATAAAAATTGACAGGGTATATTTGTGATCTAAGTGTTAGATAGCTAGACTGCAAAGATTTTCTACCACTGAAATTATCCACTTTGTGTACCTATTAGAATCTGTTTATTTTTTTTTTTTAATCAATGTACATTGTTCAATTTCAGATTATAATACTACTATTCAAATTCTTATGACATAGCAGCAAATGTTTCTTATTAAAAATGCCCATTTTAGGAAATGTGTACTTTTAGCTTTTGTGATCAGGTGAATGCTAACAGCTACATTTAAAAATCTAAAACATTAATCTTGAGCTTTAAATACCCAGTCATTAAAAAATCATTCCATCTGATCTATCCAAACCATTGAACTTTAAATACCCAATCATTAAAAAATCATTCCATCTGATCTATCCAAACCATTGAACTTTAAATACCCAGTCATTAAAAAATCATTCCATCTGATCTATCCCAACCATTGAACTTTAAATACCCAATCATTAAAAAATCATTCCATATGATCTATCCAAACCATTGAACTTTAAATACCCAATCATTAAAAAATCATTCCATATGATTTATTCCAACCATTGAATTTTAAATACCCAGTTATTAAAAAAATCATTCCATCTGATCTATCCCAACCATTGAACTTTAAATACCCAATCATTAAAAAATCATTCCATCTGATCTATCCAAACCATTGAACTTTAAATATCCAATCATTAAAAAATCATTCCATCTGATCTAACCAAACCATTGAACTTTAAATACCCAATCATTAAAAAATCATTCCATCTGATCTATCCCAACCATTGAACTTTAAATACCCAGTTATTAAAAAATTATTCCATCTGATCTATCCAAACCATTGAACTTTAAATACCCAGTTATTAAAAAATCATTCCATCTGATCTATCCAAACCATTGAACTTGAAATACCCAGTTATTAAAAAATCATTCCATCCGATCTATCCCAACCATTGAACTTTAAATACCCAATCATTAAAAAATCATTCCATCTGATCTATCCAAACCATTGAACTTTAAATACCCAGTTATTAAAAAAAATCATTCCATCTGATCTATCCCAACCATTAAACTTTAAATACCCAATCATTAAAAAATCATTCCATCTGATCTATCCCAACCATTGAACTTTAAATACCCAGTTATTAAAAAATCATTCCATCTGATCTATCCCAACCATTGAACTTTAAATACCCAATCATTAAAAAATCATTCTATCTGATCTATCCCAACCATTGAACTTTAAATACCCAATCATTAAAAAATTATTCCATCTGATTTATCCCAACCATTGAGCTTTAAATACCCAGTTATTAAAAAAATCATTCCATCTGATCTATCCCAACCATTGAACTTTAAATACCCAATCATTAAAAAATTATTCCATCTGATTTATCCCAACCATTGAGCTTTAAATACCCAGTTATTAAAAAAATCATTCCATCTGACCTATCCAAGCCATTGAACTTTAAATACCCAGTTATTAAAAAATCATTCCATCTGATCTATCCCAACCATTCAACTTTAAATACCCAATCATTAAAAAATCATTCCATCTGATCTATCCCAACCATTGAACTTTAAATACCCAGTTATTAAAAAATCATTCCATCTGATCTATCCAAACCATTTAACTTTAAATACCCAATCATTAAAAAATCATTCCATCTGATCTATCCAAACCATTGAACTTTCAATACCCAGTTATTAAAAAAATCATTCCATCTGATCTATCCAAACCATTCAACTTTAAATACCCAGTTATTAAAAAAATCATTCCATCTGATCTATCCAAACCATTGAACTTTAAATACCCAATCATTAAAAAATCATTCCATCTGATCTATCCCAACCATTGAACTTTCAATACCCAGTTATTAAAAAAATCATTCCATCTGATCTATCCCAACCATTGAACTTTAAATACCCAGTTATTAAAAAATCATTCCATCTGATCTATCCAAACCATTGAACTTTAAATACCCAGTTATTAAAAAAATCATTCCATCTGATCTATCCCAACCATTGAACTTTAAATACCCAATCATTAAAAAATCATTCCATCTGATCTATCCAAACCATTGAACTTTAAATACCCAATCATTAAAAAATCATTCCATCTGATCTATCCCAACCATTGAACTTTAAATACCCAGTTATTAAAAAATCATTCCATCTGATCTATCCAAACCATTTAACTTTAAATACCCAATCATTAAAAAATCATTCCATCTGATCTATCCAAACCATTGAACTTTCAATACCCAGTTATTAAAAAAATCATTCCATCTGATCTATCCCAACCATTGATCTTTAAATACCCAGTTATTAAAAAATCATTCCATCTGATCTATCCAAGCCATTGAACTTTAAATACCCAGTTATTAAAAAATCATTCCATCTGATCTATCCCAACCATTGATCTTTAAATACCCAGTTATTAAAAAAATCTTTCCATCTGATCTATGCAAACCATTGAACTTTAAATACCCAGTTATTAAAAAATCATTCCATCTGATCTATCCCAACCATTGAACTTTAAATACCCAGTTATTAAAAAATCATTCCATCTGATCTATCCAAACCATTGAACTTTAAATACCCAATCATTAAAAAATCATTCCATCTGATCTATCCAAACCATTGAACTTTAAATACCCAATCATTAAAAAATCATTCCATCTGATCTATCCCAACCATTGAACTTGAAATACCAAGTCATTAAAAAATCATTCCATCTGATCTATCCCACCATTGAACTTGAAATACCCAGTTATTAAAAAATCATTCCATCTGATCTATCCAAACCATTGAACTTTAAATACCCAGTCATTAAAAAATCATTCCATCTGATCTATCCAAACCATTGAACTTTTAAATACCCAATCATTAAAAAATCATTCCATCTGATCTATCCAAACCATTGAACTTTAAATACCAAATCTTTAAAAAAAATCATTCCGTCTGATTTATCCAAACCATTGAACTTTAAATACCTAGTCATTAAAAAATCATTCCATTTGATCTATCCAAACCATTGAACTTTAAATACCCAATCATTAAAAAATCATTCCATCTGATCTATCCAAACCATTGAACTTTAAATACCCAGTTATTAAAAAATCATTCCATCTGATCTATCCCAACCATTGAACTTTCAATACCCAATCATTAAAAAATCATTCCATCTGATCTATCCAAACCATTTAACTTTAAATACCCAATCATTAAAAAATCATTCCATCTGATCTATCCCAACCATTAAACTTTAAATACCCAGTTATTAAAAAATCATTCCATCTGATCTATCCAAACCATTTAACTTTAAATACCCAATCATTAAAAAATCATTCCATCTGATCTATCCAAACCATTGAACTTTAAATACCCAATCATTAAAAAATCATTCCATCTGATCTATCCAAACCATTGAACTTTAAATACCCAGTCATTAAAAAATCATTCCATCTGATCTATCCAAACCATTGAACTTTAAATACCTAGTCATTAAAAAATCATTCCAGTGTTATACAAGACTTTTCAGTGTTTCAGATTTTTCTAGTATTCATTCGGGGGGTTGGGGATGGGGTCAAATTCAGGTATCTTTTCTGAAAGTGAAAATTGGAGGATGAAATTCAAAAAGTCAAGCATTTTCTTGAGTGAAAAAGGGATGTATGAATAAATAAAGGCAGGGCTTTAAAATTGAATCATATTGACTCGATTCTTTTGTTTTAGAAATTATTGGGAATCCTGCAGTTACATATTAAATTAAAGACAATGCAGTCCCATTGAAAATATGCTTCTCTATAAAATATTTCACAATCATCCCTGGTTTAAGCAATTTGTTCCTGGCAAGATTTATTCCAAATTGTTTTACTTGTTTACCCAGAGTGTGGATTCTGGCCAGGCTTCCAATGTCACTTCTAGATGTGAGAAAATATTTGATTCCTGTTGTAATTAATGTTAGTCAGAATAGATACTTTCGAAAAATTTCATTATTTTATGAAAATTTCAGTAATTTTAAGTAAAATCTTTTAAGAATAATAACAGTTTTGAATGATAGGTTACTGGCCACTCATCTGTATAGAACCAATAGTTTATTTAACAGAAATTTTAATTATTCTTATAACAAATCTAAAAGTAGTGAGCAATACCAGTCAACAATTATCTTTATATATTTTTTAATTCTTTCATCTATTCCAGTCTCCAAAACTTCCATCTGAGGCAGAGGTAGAGAGTCTGCTACTTCCTCCTAAGCCCCCAAGTGACCCTAACAAGCCAACTCGCAAATCAGCCAGTCGAACCAGACTTCACCAGGCAAATAGTGTGGAGGCAAGCCTCATCAGTGACCCAAGTCTGAAAACTAGGAGCAATTCACTCACAGATGGTACAAAGACTTGGCATATCAAAGTTCCGAGTTTAAACTTTATCAGTTTTTAAATGCTGAAAGTGTTCTTCCAGGTCAAGGATATCAACAAACTTGAACTTGAAGAGAGAGTTCAAAAGGCATATTGCCTGCCATTTGGATTTGGATTTAATATGTATGGCTTTATATTGATGAAACTTTAAATAGATTTAATTCAAGTCTTACACAACATCATTTACAGGAGTTATTCCCCATGATTATCTGTCCTCCTTACATTGGTTTCCACAGAATAACTTTACCAGAGTTTGCTGGGTTTTAGACAAATTTGGCATTTCACTTTATAAATATTGATGAACCTTGAATGTGTTTTTTTCTCTCCAGAATTCTTCAACTTTGTTTACAAGATTTATATTCCTAATTGTGTATTCTCCTGACTTTAGATAAAGATTTGTTTACAAAGAGTTATGGACCCTAATTGTCTATCTATTTTGTTTTCTCCAGCACAACTTTACTTAGGAATGTTAGTTTTCAACCAAATTTATCAAGCACTTTTATAATAATGAGACATTGAATGAGTTAAGGCAATGAGTTCACATCATCATTTATAAAAATCACAGTCCCTAATTGCCCATTCTTTTAATATTGATTTCCCAACACAAGTTCCTCTGTTTAGGGCTGTAGAAGCAACTTGTGGTAACCAGAGTATTGTGTGATGCATTCTTTGTTAATAGCTTTAGTTGTGAGAGAGCCCTTTGTGATGCACACATTGCTATTAGCTCTTGTTGTGAGAAGACACCTTATGATGCACACATCACTAATAGCTCTTGTTGTGAGAAGACCCCTTATGATGCACACATCGTGTGAGAAAACCCCTTTGTGATGCACACATTTGTAATAGCTATACTTCTCACCAGAGCCCTTTACGATGCACTCATTGCTGATAGCTCTAGTTGTGAGAAGGACCTTTTGTGATTCAAACATTGCTGATATCTCTAGTTGTGAGAAGGACCTTTTGTGATTCAAACATTGCTGATATCTCTAGTTGTGAGAAGGACCTTTGTGATTCAAACATTGCTGATATCTCTAGTTGTGAGAAGGACCTTTTGTGATTCAAACATTGCTGATATCTCTAGTTGTGAGAAGGACCTTATGTGATTCAAACATTGCTGATATCTCTTGTTGTGAGAAGGACCTTTTGTGATTCAAACATTGCTGATATCTCTTGTTGTGAGAAGGACCTTTTGTGATTCAAACATTGCTGATATCTCTTGTTGTAAGCAGAACCCTTTGTGATGCACACATTGCTAATAGCACTGGTTGTTAGCAAGACCCTTTGTGATGCATAAATTGCTAAATGACTAGTTTGTGATATGAGCCCTTTGTGGTGTGTACATTCTACTAACTCTGGTTTAGATTTAATCAGCTACCTGTTGGGTTTATATTGCAAATTGTTCCAGGCTGCTTGTAGTCAATAACAAGTTTTATTATATTGAAAAAGGACTAATGTTTGTTTCTACTCTTGGGGATTGAAATTTGATAATATGGAATATAAGTTGAATTAAGAGTTTAAATTTGCTTAAAACAGGATATTGCTTTATTTTATTGCAAGCCAACTGTCATTGATGTTTTATCTTTGTGCTTGAATTCACCAAATAGATTACATCTTTTGATTCAATCAAGAGAATATCTTTGTGCTTAGGACTTTTAAATCTGATCTTCCTGTACTGATATAGTTCTGGTATTTGAAGAACTATCTTTAAAAATGTCAAGACTTAGTCTTCTGAACACCTCTTACTTGTATGTGCAGATAAGAGTAATGGTTTTGAAGAAGATTGCTAAGAAAATCTGGAAATGCATAGTTTATATACATGTGAAAAAATGACCAAGTCGGCTAGCAAAACTGTACATTTTTCAGATCTTTTATTTGATCATTGTTTTTATCTATGACATTGTTTTATGTACTTTATGATTTATCTTTATCAAAACCTCCCCATTTTGATATCCATGTGTAATCATTCCAGTGTCATCACCATCCAAAGGTGCTCCCCAGGATACCCCCAGAAGGATTCATAGTGGGCCAAAGGAGAGGAGCCCAATTTCAGTGGAGGAGAGGGGAGAGGGAGATGGCAGAGAAGCTACTCCACATAGGGCACCTAGTTCAACATCTGTCCGATATCCACCAAGAAGGTAAGGGTTTAAGTGGTTTTTATATATTTATTATCCGGTAAAAAGTCAAAGTCTTTCAATATTGACAGTATCTTCTCCATCGGTGTGGGTATGATACATAAATCAAATGCAAGGGAATATGATTTGTGCCAGGGATGAAGCTTTCTGAGTCCTTAATACAAATCATATTCCTAGAGGGTTAGATTTCCTTAACCAATCCACATACATGGAGAAGTTCATCTCATTCATCAAACTGCTGCCTCACTAGGCACTAAGCATTAAGAGGTTAGTGGTCGGTCTGGTGTCAGGATACTGTGACTGAGTGGGATATCATGCTACATGTCTGCGGCATGATGCCCATTGCTAGACATTACTTTAAACTGTGCACTGAAGACATTGTAGCAATATGACTGAAAAAAATGTTAAAGCTATGTTAAAAAAAAACTAAATCACACACGCTCAAATAATTTGCTTTAGGGTAAATAAATGGGGAGTGCCAAGAAAAACTCCCAGTAGCTTGAGACAGTTGGCAAGAAATAATTATTGTCACATTAAATAAAGAGAACTTTCTAATCAGCATTTGTATGTGAGCTACCAAAATAATTTATATACAGTGCACTGAACAGTATCTGGTTGAATCAGATTAAATGTATTAAATGGCAAAACCAGTTGGAACTCTAGACTCCTTTCATTATTTTAGCTGTAATACTTATAATAACAGCCCAAGTCAGTTGGTGCAGTGACAGTAAGTTCTCAGTCTAATCGCCTATCAGACTAAGTTAGTGATGATGTGCCTAACAATTGCTGTGCTCATTATTAAGAGAAGAAAAAAAACAGTACTCCTTGAGTTCAATAGGAAAAAAATTAACCAGGCAGGAAATGAAGGAAATTAATGAGATACCATGTAGTATTTAAAAAACTGTCAAATCAATATCATTCACACTTGGAAATTTCAGGATATGAAGCCTTGACAGACATGTCAATTTATCAGCTTACAGACAGGCTGTTCATGGTTCTAAACTAAGTTAAAATGTTGAAACTACATGCATGACAGCTATGATGTGATATACAGGAAATATTTGACAGTTTTATATGATAAAAGAATGGACAGTGGGGGTAACACGATTTGCACAGTTTCTGTAAATTACTTCAACAAGCTAATGATTCTTATCATGTAATGCAATTTGAACTCAAAATAAAATTTATCTATATATATATATGCAGCCTTAGGTTTGATTCTTTAATGACACCTTTTATTTTAAAAAAACTGCTATTAGAAAGCACAAGACTTGGATTTTGGTTCTAAGTGCAATATTGTATTATACAGAACATGTGTTTAGTGTTATTCTGAAATATAGGGAATTTATGGTATGTAGTTAATGTTATAGTAAAGCCTGTCTTGAATACTGTTATGTGAGACCACCTGCCTTGAGAGACCACACTATCAAAGGACAAATTTATTGATTATATAGCATCATTAACTGTTATGAGAGACCACCTGTCTTGAGAGACCATAATTGTTTGGGGGAAAAGAGGTGGTCTTTCAAGTCATGTTTTACTGCATTGTAGTATTAAGAATATATGATACACATTACGTGTTGTACTGTAATGTACAGAACACATGATTTACAGTATGTGTTCTATAATACTGTAATATATAGAATACATGATTTACAGTATGTGTTATATAATACTGTTATATACAGAACACATGATTTACAGTATGTGTTATATAATACTGAAATATACAGAATACATGATTTACAGTATGTGTTATATAATACTGAAATATACAGAATACATGATTTACAGTATGTGTTATATAATACTGTAATATACAGAATACATGATTTACAGTATGTGTTATATAATACTGTTATATACAGAACACATGATTTACAGTATGTGTTATATAATACTGAAATATACAGAATACATGATTTACAGTATGTGTTATATAATAGGGCATAACCGATTAGCATTTTTCTACTGATTTCCGATTCTGGATTTTGGGCATGAAATTTTTCCGATTCCGGATACAATTTGATTAATCGGAAATGCTAAATCCGTATTTTTTTTCTAAAAAAAATTCATTTCCGTTTCCGGGTTTCTGGTATCTGGTTTTGCCGTGTCTAGCATGTTACTTAGTACTTTACCATATCCGGCTTCGTTCCGGGTTTTCACCCGCTAGTTCAAATAGATTGTCTCACAGCGTGGTTGTGTTGACCATATTGGACTTTTATGATTTCTTATTTAACTTTATTAACACGCTATCGAATGACACGCAGTGTTAGACACGGTGCTATAGAAATTCAACTTTATTATTTTTATTATCCGAATCGGTCGTTCCTGCCTTGTCCGAATCCGATTAATCAGAAGTTCATACTATCCGGTGGATTCCGATTTCCGGATCAAAAGTCGGTTATGCCCTATTATATAATACTGTAATGTACAGAACACAAGATTTACAGTATGTGTTTTATAATACTGTAATATACAGAACACATGATTTACAGTATGTGTTATATAATACTGTAATGTACAGAACACATGATTTACATTATGTGTTATTTAATAATGTAATGTACAGAATACATGATTTACAGTATGTGTTATATAATACTGTAATATACAGTATACATGATTTACAGTATGTGCTATATAATACTGTAATATACAGTATACATGATTTGTATTTATTGCACTTATATTACATGCTATTGCACTTTGGACATCTTTCTCCTTTTTCTTTGCACCATACTGGTAGGCCCTCCCTGATCACTACATTAGTCCACCTTTTTTTGAAATTTAGTTGGGGAAAGAACCCACATTTACCAATTCCCACATCTTTCCGTGCAGTAACTCTAATCTTTTTATCCTGATTGGCAATGATTCCACATGTCTCAATGTATTATCCTGATATGTTATCACATGAGATAGAAAATTATCAGTAATGATTTTATGTTGAGAATAACATCATTGATAGACCTTTGGAAATTTTAGCCAGGTCTGCTATAGTGTATTTTTTAGATTACTGAAATTCTTCTTGATTTCAAAACTTTAAACATCTACTATGCAAGCACTAGAAAATTATGAGGTGGTCATTCAAATGTAGGTAACTAGAGAACTAGAAATGCAACTATGTTAACTGGACAACACAAATTATTATTACTACTAGTACAGGAGATCAGACAGGATTGCAGATGCATTAAAACATACTGTAGTATCGGTTTTTTTTTCTTCATAAGGCTCAATTTTCATGGTTTTGATGGAAAGGACATCTGCATGGATACTTAAATTTGTGGTGTTACCACGCATAGTTTGCATATTAATTGATATTTCATTTCAGAATTTAACCACTAAAAATACCCAAAATAAAGAAGAAAAAAAAAAGAATGGCGAATGGCCGTAACTTGGATGTTGGAAACATTACTAACATATGTATGAACACAAATTAAAAACCTGATGAGTTCAATACAAACACCATGTTTTTGTCAGAGCAAATAACATCGATGGAAGCTGATGCAGCTAGCAACACTAAAACAATATTACTAGCTGTATGAGCACAAAAAATACCAATCAAGATCAATTACTTGTACTATGTTTTTTTGTCTGAGTGCTCAACATCAAAGGAATCTGATGCCACCAAATTACAAAGATGGTAAGTAAAGTTAAAACAGTGGAATCAGTCCATTGCTTGTGCCTGCCTCATGTACAGATGAACGTCAACTACTAAACCTGACAGCAAAGAAGAATACAAAGAAAAATTATGATCACACTTTCACAACTGGTATACTAAACAGTTCATAGAGGAAAAAGAAATTACTGGTAATAATCACTGTACTGTATTAGTGAAACCATGTGAATTTATTATCATGAGAGTTCACACTGAATGGATTATTGCAGCTCAAATGACATTGAGTGAAAGATTTGACTTAATTATCGCTTGTTCTGAGAAAGCTGGATTTTTTAAGTTTGCATTTATTTTGTGGTCAATAAGACTTGATTGACATGACGTTGATACCAGGATTCTGTCTGAAAAATCACTGAAGTGTACGTATACAAACTCAATTTTCATTACCAGATTACAGTATTGATGTTCATTTATCAAATACTATTAGATTTGTTAATCCCAACGAATGAGACACAAAGAAAAATGGAAGTGGGGTAGGGGGTTGATACATGGCTAATTCTTTGTTGGTCTTTTAAATTCATGCCTCGGTACAATAATGAAGACCATGAAAAATGGTCCCCTCAAAAATGTTTGATACCATATCATGTTGCAATCTGTTGTGATTTTTTGAGGTCCATTTACTACACATTCCTCATTAGTTTTTTTTGTGTAATTTCAGTGCTTCTACAGACAGCAGGTTGGATGGTACAGCAGATGATGTGAGTAATACTTCAAGCTCCAGACGAACCTCTAGTGCTGGCACTAGATCTGAGACAGAGGAGAATGTAGGTAGTGATGGGACCAAGAGAACATCAAGTGCAGGCAGCACTGGCAGGGGAGGTACTGGAAAGTCAGTAATTATAAATTCCAGCATGTATGAATTTTGTGAGCTAGGAATCAGCATTAAGAAAATATTATCGTTTACTCCCTTTCTTGGTGGGGGGGAAGGGGACCAGGTATTATACGATTCTGCTCTTCAATGCATGCTTACAAGTGCTCATGCATGTGTGTTTGAAATGTTGCACAACTTCTTACCATGGTTCAAGATAGATACATAACACTTTGTATATGATCAGGGGTTGTTTTTCAGTGTGCACTGGTTTCAGAATTTGTATACATTCCCTGATCACATTGAGAAGAAACTTCTACCTCTTTAATCAGTAATCACAGAAAGATGAATAAATTCATTTTACCCATCTTGATTCCATTTAGATGAAGGGAAGCAACTCTCCAAGTCCTTTCTCATACCTCCCCTTCAATTCTTGGTGGCTGTGGATGGTCATAGTTTTGTTGTTGTTGCTGATATGAGATACATTTGCCAGTATGAGATATACCTATCATGGAATCTAAGTCAGTGCAATGGATTATGGCACCATCTATGAATATTTTTGGTAAAATACAGAGTATATGTTAAATAATTGAATTGATATGAATTTAATGTAGCTATGGACTTTTTTTTCTGGATGTGTGATCCAACATGGTAGCAGCATCAACAGCCTCATCCTTTTCAGTATGTAAATCCCAGAATTTGATCATCTTTTTTTCTGGTGCTTTGGGAATAAAACATTTGTGCCCATTAAAATCAAATACTACCACTTTATGATATCAGACATCATAGCAAATTGATATAGGTCATTATTAGGATTTTTATCAGACCTAACAGTCAGTTTTGCATTTAATGGACCAAAGTTGCTCACACCATTTCCCAAGTGGAATTTATCAAAGTACTGACATGACTCAATTCAAATAAGATCAAGCCCTTCACCAGCACCTTCATAAACATGCTCTTGTATAAATCATATAGCATGCAGGGTCATTGAGTTGCATGCCCTTTTAGTAGACCTGATCTATCTACTGTTCAGATTAGATAGTTCAATGTCCTAATCATGCTTCATGGCAAAAAGCAGGCTGCCATCAATGGGCGTTCAAAAAATTGTCATCCATCCTCACTCCTCCATTGATACTGTAAAAAGGGACCTGATCTGTGTGCTAAAGCATTAAGTAAAGTGCATGGAAAAGTACTGGGGGTCATTAGCATTGACCCTTTCTTCCTGTCAAGATGGGGAAAGAGGATATAAGTATTAAAGCCCTAGCATCATGTCTAAAACAAATTGACTTGCCATACTCAGATCTCAGGGCATCGAGTATGCTCATGAAATTAAAGCTATTTGGTAGACCATACCTTCAGATGGAATTTGGCACTCTGAGACATAATAGTTCAGTTGTCTGGCACACAGAGTCAACCTTTTCAAGTTTCTGTTCATTGTGATCTAGGTTTGGAAAGTTTAGAACTGAGTCTGGGAGGTTTGTTGGTTGCAGCTCAGATCATCACCTCTTTAAAAAGTGGGTACAATTTAAGTGAGCATCAGTTGTTCCAGTTTGTTATCGGGAGCTTGGTTTACTCTCATACTGGGAACAGTCCTTATTCCCATGAGGGTGACTGTGGTCGAGGTATGATGCTCAGCATTGCCTCTTTATGTTACCTTGGAAAAAAATTTATTCAAAGGAAAAAGCAATATTAAGTAAATTTTAAGTAAATTTTATTTCTCTGAGAATACTTACCTGGTTACATTACTATTAAACCTCCCACACCTTATCCCAAATGTGAGCATCATGAAGTTTTTGTTCAATCAAAATTAATGAACTATAATGTCTGCCAACTCTTACGATTTTGCTGTAAGTCTTATGAAAAAAACACTAAGATTACAGACTTACAGAATGATAGAAAAAAGTACGGACATTGAACGTTTTTTCTGTTCCGGATATTTTTTGTACTGGTTTGTTCCGGATCTGGATTTTTGTATTGGACTATGTGTTCAGATTTGGAGTTTTATTTTAGACTGAGTGGAATTTGGTTGGGAACCGGACTAACTATACAGTGGTACCTCGTATGCTTTAAACCAGCCTATTTTGTTCGTGAGAAGCACGTATCTGATCTAGACTTCATTTTTGCTTTTGTCATCCGGTCGTCTGAAAATGTTTTCCAAATGAAAATGCACCAAAGGTGGAGAGGACAACCAGCCTTGTAAAAAGCTGAAAAAGTGGTTGCAAAAGTATAAAACAGATTACTCGAATACCTGGTCATGGTTAGAAAAAAGTGGAAAAGGTGTCCATTACATTTATTGCACGTTATGTCGTATTGACTTAAACATTTCCCACAGTGGGTGAGATGAATGTTGCCGCCACGTGAATTCCAAAAAACACACAGAATACGTTGCAAGGAAATCAAGTTGTAAGTCGCTGACTTTTATTGGATTTGGATCTGCAGTGTCAGAAACTGAATTGGAGGTCATTAAGGCTGAAGTATATTTTACAAACTTTTTGGTTGAGCATAATGTTGCAGTTGCTGCATCTGACCATGCTTCTAAACTATTCAAGTGCATGTATCCCAAATCGTCAGTAGCAAATAGTTATCAGTGTGGCAGACTGAAAACTACTGCTATTGTATTACAACAATGCAAGTCAATACAGGAAGACATTGTTAACAATATTTCATCCTAACCTTTAAGTATAGCAACTGATGGTAGCAATGATTCTGAGAAGCTGTACCCAATGTTATTAGGTATTTTGATAACTTAGACGGGGTTGTAACTGAAGCACTTTTGTCAGTTACAACATGTGATGGAGCCTCTACTGGGGAAAATATTTTCACATTATTGGATGATGATTTGAAAAAGAGAAAGATAAGTTGGAATGACTGTATTGGCTTTGAATCAGATAATGTTTCAGTGATGACAGGTTGCAATAAAGGTGTATTTGGACATATAACTAAGGTGAATCCCTCAGTGTATCTGAGTGGATGTTCATGCCATTTTGTACATTTAGCAACTAAAAAGGGGGCTGATGTGCTGCCTATTAGTTTTGAACGATTTATTAGTGGACATATATTATTTGGATAAAAGTGTGAATAGATAAATGGAACTGAAAGATCTTCAGACTCTTTGTGGGAAAGAACAGAAAAATATTGATGCATTGTGTAACAAGATGGTTGTCTCTTGGTGAAGGTATAAAGAGACTGTTGGAACAGTGGGAACCCTTACAAATATATTTTGATAAAGAAACCAAGAAGCAAGAGGTTAAAGGCAAAAGAGCTAAAGCCAAAATTAGTCTTGTCAAAGAATGTATCTAGTTCCAAGGATAAAGTTCCACATGTTTCTAGCAATAAAGAGGAAATATCGACAGTGCAGGCACATGCAGTAAAGCTTTGAGCAGTGATAAATCTAGAAGTCGGGCTTGTACTACCTTGAAGTCTGCCTCAGCAGGAAAGACTGAGAAAATGAAACCCAAAATAGGTTCCTTAGAGAAAGTTAAATCAAAGAAATCGGATAAAAAGGCTCTGTCTAGAAGTCAGACATCAAAGGTTAGAAATGAGTGGAAAGAAAGTAAAAAAAATCATTTACAGAGAAGAAATGGCTATGAGTGTGTGTAAGGCTTTGCAGTCCTGGATGGCAAAGATTTATTGCTTATTTCTAGACCACATAATTCCATTATTTAACAAGTACAGCTCATTCATGCAACAGGAGAAGCCTATGATCCACAAACTTAGGGAAACCATGCTTGAATTATTAAAGCAATTGCTTATCAGATTTGTAAAGGCAACAGAAATTTCACAAGCTAAGGATCTTACTGATATTGATTATCATGACTGTAAGAAACAAAAGTCAAATTATAAGCTTATGGTAGGTTGAGAAACTAGAAAATACTAGGCTGAAAGTAATTTGTATGAAAGTAGCCTTTGTCAATTCTATAAAGATGTAAGGGACTAATACACAACTGTTTGTGATTACATTGTTAAGAGGTTTCCCTTGAATAATGAACTTCTGAAACACAGTGCAGTTGCTGATGTGTCAAAAAGGATGATGAGTGATTTTAGCAGTGTGATGTAGTTCCCATCAAGGTTTATGTGTATGGAATCCAGAGAAACCAACTGGCAAGATAACTTGGAAGCAGAGTTTTTGAATTATCAAGTAAATGAATTGAATCCTGAGATCTTAAACACTGAACTAGTTGACAAGCAATGTGATCTTATTAGTAAACTCAGGGATGCTAATGGCCAGTTCAAATACAAATTGTTGTCCAGCATCATGAAGAATGTACGTATTGTTCCTTATTCAAATGCAGGTTGTGAGAGGGTGTTCTCATTTGTTGCAAAAAAACACTCAAAATCCAGATCATCTATGTCAGTTGATACCTTGGAAGCACTACTAGTCATGAAAGTGAAGGGAGGAGAATGCTTCAAAATGAAGTTTGACCAGAAGTTTCTTAGAAAGTGCAAAAGTACCCTGTACCAGTCACATCAGTAGCTATTTATTGTAAGTTACAACATGGATATAAACTGTAATGGTTATTACAATTTTACTTGTTGCCAGAACACAAGTTTTCACACCTTATTGGTCTAACTTACTGAAAAATTTCGACTGACTTGCTGAAAATGTCTCTTTAGGGTTGGCAGCTCTGACATTAATTCAGTTGGGTAAGTATTTTATGTATATTTGAAGTAACTCCTAAATTTTGAAACCAATATGCCCTGCTAGGGTTTCCCTAGATTCATCAACCATGGGGATTTTAAAATACATCCTCTTATAATTATATATATAGTTTTTAGAGTAATTCTCCTTAGGTCAGTACTTGGATTAATTTGACATTACTGCCTTATATAAATAACACCTAGACAAGAAAGACAAATTTGTTCATCTATTTTTGTTGTTGCTGGATTCAAGAGGTTGCACTGTATCTTCCTGACATTAATGCAGTTGGGTAGGTCTTCTTGGATAAACATAATTTATGTTTCAATTTGCTTTTGCAAAAAAATTGGAAAGAACTCCTAACATTTTTAAACCACAATGCTGTGCTATTAGTGTGTGTAATCACTGATCCCAGTGTTTCAGATAAAGAGTTAAAATGAGACTCCTGGGTCATGTCCTGAGGTCATACAGTTGTGGTTTCTAGAATCACAACTTGGAAACCACAGAAATAACTCCATAGCACTGTGTATACAATGTATAGTTGTTAGAAGAAAAATTCAGACATGCAGGTAACATTTGCTCCTAAATCTATTCTTATACTATGGGGTTTACCTCTGGGTCTTAACACAGAAACTATTGAGATCCCCACCCTGTTTTCTTCACAAATTCTTCCTCCACCAAATGTACTGGTTGCCATGTATAGCCTATCATGTGCTGAAAAACCATGTTGAGCTGCACAAAACAAACAAGACACAGAATCATTTGGGCAAATCAGTCCTGGATTTCAGTGGATTGCCACAAAATGTGGGAATAGTTGTGGATAATTATTTGGATGGCAAAATGATTGGACAAAAGTAGTCTCACCAGATATCAGTAGATCACAATGAAACATTCTACTTTGTTATGGTCATTATTTGAAGATGTACATATGAAAAAAACAGCTCCCACAGTTTTTGTTAGTGTTGTCCTTTATGTCTTTTAGCTGACATAATCTTGTGAATGCAGCATGTCTTGCATTTTTTTTTATGAATTGCTGTGAACCTTGCAGGATATTAGTCATCCTTTAAAAATGCACATACTGACAAATCTCAGTTTCCATGATTTTTTTAAAGAGTAATAGAACTTTTTGACCAACAGCTGGATGCAGTGTACATTTTTGTGGATTGCACCTGCTCATTCAGTTTTTAGCTGATTGCTATTAAACATATTATATTCATCCTCAGAAGACATCTTTTGACTTGCACTGTTTTCAGAAGAGTTGTGCACTTTTGATTACAGACATCTCCATTATGAGGGTGGAATGGGATATAAGGGTATTCAAGGTATAATTACATTAGCAAATTACTGACCACTTTTCTAGATTGTATAAAGTTGTCAAAATTTGAATGTGTCAAGAAATGTGCATGTTGTACTATAAAATTAGTCTTTCATTGTAATTGATGATAGATTGTATAAATTCATATATATTGCAGGCAGTGCAGGAAGAAGAGAGGAGGAAAATGATGAAATGAACAAATCCTATCAGGAACATATATTACCATTATTAGAAGAAATGGCAGCACTTGGAAAGAGTATGTTTTTATCATATTATGCATCATCAGTTATCATCAGTTAATTAAAAATAGTTTGGATTCAAAAGTCATCCATCAGTTAATCTGTGGCTGTGATCATTTTCAGCATTATGTCTCATTTCTCCTATAGTCATTCCTTCGTTCCAACACATAATTCATTGCCATCTACAAAGATACCTTCTATGGATTTCAGAGTCAGACTTCTTATTATGGCACAGCTACAGTGCGGCATATTCGCTTGCCCTTAGTCCTCACCTGCTTCAACATAGTTGAGACATAGGCGTCACTCATTCCAGTTGTAGTAGTAGGTGGTAGTGTTGTCATTGTCAACATTGCTTAAGGTTTTCATGGTTATTAGAAAGTAAAATTATACCTTTTTATCAAGCAGGAAAAACATAATTTCTTTGAATTTCTTGTTTAATATCATTATTACTTTTCTCAATTACAGTGCTTACTTTTTGTGACAGAAATTATCATCTTTATAAGAAAAACTTGGGATGGAAAGTTCTTAAAAGTTCTTAATCAGGAAGAAAAAAAACCCCACATATCCAGTTTCTCGTGCATCATATACTCGTGGACAGTAGCTGCCCTCGTTTTTTATGAATGCCACATTCAGTCAGTGGAAAATATTGCCATTTATTCTGTCAAAAATACATTCTTGCATATTATTGTACAGTTTCTCTCATGACAATCAACCTTTCGTTGTTGAGAAAAGCCTTCCTCTCATGATAGTCAATCAGTATTGGAAGTACCATATTCTTCAGACACCTTGTCCCAAAGGCATCTGCAGACCCCACCACACAAAATAAAAACAAATAGGGTACTGAAGTAGTATTTGAAGTGGACTGAACTGAGCAAAAGAGGAGATTGTTCATACCACTTCAAGAAAGAATTTAGCATGTATCTGTTCAGGCTTTGTTCTCCATGATTCAATGGAATATCCATTTAGCCTTGAAGCTGAATCTGTTTCACATGGGTAACTCCAGGGTATAGGGATTTAACTCAGTTTGTCTCTTACCTATTCTCCTCACATATTATAATTAAGTAAAGTGTTGCAAGAAGAAACCAATTTTTGAAGGAAAATTCATTTTTTTTAAAAATACATGTTTATCTGTTTGTTTTGTGGTCAAGACCTTCCTACAATTACATCCCTAGAAGAGCTTGCACATATACTGCAGTAGCAACTGCAGGCCCTTTATTCATGTGGAGATCACTCTCGTTTGACTTAAATCTCTGCAATCAGAAGATTATTTTGTTTATGTTTTTGCTTCAAACTATGTCAGAAAATATTTTGGACATCCCTTTTACCTAGGAAAGGCTGAGTTTGTAAGGCGTTTGATGAACTCCTAATCATTTTCAGTTGGTTAAGTATTGCTGAAGAAATATTTTTGCTCACAAAATTGGTTTCTTATATTTAGTCTTTTTAGAATTTAAATTAAATTGAGAATTGAACATTAGGCCATGGGAATAAATTAACTTACTAGTCTTGATTGTATGATTTCATCAGTGTTTTATCTTTTTCATTTGAGAACATTCAGGTGCTATGTGCTGTTATATTTTTGCAGGGAAAGAGATTGACAAGATTTGTTATTTGTCTGATACTCTTTATGACACTTTGGAAAAGAAGGGCATGCTAGGAAAGAACTATAAGCAGAGATCAACAGTGCTGAAGGCTATATTCAAGATGCTAGACCTTGAAGAACCAAGATTACTGCTGAAGTTAGCCAGGCTTATTTTGTCAGTAAGTTTAGCATAATATATGTTAAGTCAGGCAGTCTGCCAGCATTTTTGCATTCCTGGAGGTTTACTGCTCCATTGACCTTGGGGTTAGAGCTCGAATGCGGGAGGTCATGTGTTTGAACCCCGACCAAATAATGCCAAAGACTTCTAAAAAAATATTGCTAAAAGCTGCATTAGTAGGCACACAGCAGTAAGAAGTTAGTGCTTGCTTGGACTGGTCAGCTTGGTTTCAGAATAAAGTTTGACTGGGTGGGACATCATGTAACATGCCTGTGGCATGATGTCCAAATGTTTGACATCACTATAAAATGCCACACTGCAGACATAGCGATATGACTGAATTTTTAAAACAGCTATGTTAAAACTTTTAAACATACACACATAGTACTTTTTTTTTTACATTGTTGTTGCCATTATTGGTCTTATTTCTCAACCCTGTCATAGTATATCCCAGAAGATTATTAATCCCATTTCATTTCCTGGTTTTATACTTAAGCTTATTTGTTCCAGGTCTTATTACATTAATTCAGCTTTAATAAAGTTGACCTCATTTAAGATAAAGGAAATATATAAAGATATAAAAGAAAATATATAAAGATATTTATTTAAGTATAAAAATGCCATAACTTGCTAGTATTTAGTGAATATAATTTTCTTATCGGATGATTTAAACCTTTGTTTTCTTCTTTTTTTTCAGTGCATTTTTTATCATGGTTTCTCCTAATGGTTTTTAAAAATATGTGAAAGGGCCCCTTGCCCAGCCTTCCACATTTTTAATTTTTCTGCCCATACTTGTATTATTTTTTTGGTGGGCATTTTCCAATGATTTCTAACAGTGTTTGAATATCTTGGGTTTTTGAGCTTGAGCATACTGTTAATTTCACTATATCTCTTGAGGTACCAATTTTCATGGATTCTGTGATTGTTTTAGCCTTACATTAATGACCCAATGAATGATATTCTTCATGTAGAAATGATTGCACCCATTTCCAAATCCACAACTATATATCTTGACAAAAAGCTGATTTTCACACAACATCATAATTAATACTCCCAAAAGTAAGTAAATTTACAAGATCATGTTCTTTTGTTGTTTTATTTTTACTGCTCAAGTGGCCTAGTGGTTAGAATGTCTGCCTTGGATGCAGTAAGTTGCAGATTTAAATCCTGGCCAACTCATACCAAAGACTTACAAAAATGTTACTAACCACCGAAACACTTGATGGTCAGCATTAAGAGGTTAATATAAGGGCTGGTTGGCCTGGTATAAGAATAATGTGACTGGGTGTGACATCATACTACATGTCTGTGGCATGATGACCGAGTGCTAGACATCACATGAAACTGTCACACTGCAGACATTGTAACAATATAACTGAAAAATTGTTATAGCTATGTTAAAAATCCAAATCATGCACACACACTGCTTCAGGGGCCTAGTGGTTAGAATGTCTGACTCAGATGCAGTAAGTCACAGGAATCAAACCCCCAGCCAACTCATACCAAAGACATATAAAAATGGTACTAACATAAAGAGGTAAGTGTTATAACTGGTTTGCCTGGTGTCAGGATAATGTGAGATAAAATGCTACAAGCCTGTAACATGGTGCCTGTGCTAGGCATCACTGAAAAAACTGCCACAGTGCAGACATTATAGTGATATGACTGAAAATATGTTAAAGCAATGTTAAAAATCAAAATCGCACCCAGATCTTTTATTTTGTTAAAAAATTGTTCAATTATTTGGGTACGTGCTTGAAAGGATTCCCAGCCAGCCTCATTAGAATCAAATGGCATATTATATTATTGAAATAGTTTTGTTTGTCTCTGTCTGATGAACATTAGTACAGTATCATAAAATGTAGTACAATTCAGTACTGGTTATATGTGATTGTGTTTAGCACTTTCTTGTAAATAACTTTTATATTTTGATACCATTATGGTAGTTTTGTGTACATTATATGATAAATGAGATTTGCTTTCATAAATAAACTAAACATAAATAAACTAAAAGTTTTAAGTAGAAACCATCTGGTAGCTTGTCAAGAAAGACTGTATTGAAAATGGAACTTTTGTTTTACTTCAAATGATGACTACACAAGAGTTCAGAAATATCTGCAGATTGGAAATTTGTGGTGATCGTACTTAAATCAATTCAACTTTTTAAAAATAATTTGTTTAAATTGATTTTGACATTTGTTATTTATTTTTCAATAATTAGATTGCATTGCGTTTTTTATGTCACAAGTGTCATTGAAGCTTATAGTGTAACTCTTTATGTAAATTTATAGTGTAACTCTTTATGTAAATATATTTGTCCACACATCCACATGTCCCATTAAGTTTTGTGTTTTCATCTGTATCTCGGTTGTTGACTTTTGAGATGATATATAAACACATCATAAAGATTGGAAAAAACAGGTAGTAATTAAGCATCCATAACAAAATAATATTTTCCATAAAAATCGGGCACCAACAACCTTATTTCTATTGTATTTACAGTGATCAGGAAATATTTTGACCTGCATATTAGTTTACAAATTTAGTCAGCCAATATACTATTTCTTTGGTCATTTACACTAGCCTGTGTGTGGGTTAAACCTTTTAGGTACATTAAAAATTAATATAAAGCAATAAAAAGTATTGTTTGTCATTTTTATTAACATCTCATTATTTCTACGTGTAAAAAATAGAGAATTTTCTTTAAAAAATCAGTGCTGCTTAAGAATAGCATAAAAGTGTTTTCCCGATTTACTATTTATAGTACATGACCCATTTCCAATGAAACAGATGGAATTCATTGTATTGATTAGCTAGTTACATAGTGGGATCAGTCTTTACTTTTAACCAAAATGGTGCCAGATTTTAAGCAAAATGCCTTACGGTGTTAGTTGTGGATATTATATGATGGAAAATATTAGAGCAGTAGGATCTTTTCAACCTTCAAAACATAAAATAAAGCATGTCATGCTTATTGCAGAATTCACAACTTCAGGTTCATGGTGATTCAGTGAAAGCTGTAAGCTAGTTTAAGTGAGTGCTGAATATATAATAATTTGCCATATTTTGTTTATATTCTGGTTTTAATCCACATGGAGTTTGCTGTTTGTTACAAGAATTTGGACCAGCAGTAGAGCTGGGTTAATAGCAAAAATATATCTATTTTTTCATCCAGTGTGCTATATTTATGGCATAAAATATACAGATTACATTTTTATGACCAAATTATACTCCTTTGCCACTTACTTTAGCATAAAATATACAGATTACATTTTTATGACCAAATTATACTCCTTTGCCACTTACTTTAGCATAAAATATACAGATTACATTTTTATGACCAAATTATACTCCTTTGCCACTTACTTTAGCATAAAATATACAGATTACATTTTTATGACCAAATTATATTCCTTTGCCACTTACTTTAGCAATAATTATGCTGATAGCTCTTGGATGGTTGGCTTGTATCCTTCTGTGGTCAGCATAGCCCCTTATGGATACACCATTTTCATGGTCAGCATAGCCCCTTATGGAAACACCATTTTCATGGTCAGCAGAGCTCCTTATGGAAACCCTCTTTCTAAGGTCTGTTGTCAACCAAACACAATACCAATAACTCATCTTTTCATTTTCTTATTAATTACTGTGTTTTGCTTACCTGCAGATTTCAGTTATAATTTTTTTTTCTCAACTTTACAGTTCAAAGTGAGTGGTAATAATCTGCTGAATGTATGTAAGCTGGTCTTCAAAGTCAGTAGAAATGAGAAAAATGATGCGGTTTTTTTGGAAGGAAACATGTTAGGTAAGAACTGTGTTCTTATACATATATGTGTTAAATAGGCATAATAAAGTTTCAGTCCTTTTTGTGAAATAGCATATTTGCTATCTTGTTATATGTCTTTCTCTAGTAGCTTTGATTGGTGAAATTGCTAGAAGTGGTCATTGATTAAACATTACCATACATACTCACTGTATACGTCAAGACATGTTTTATCAGCAAGTATTTTATGGTATATCATTCCTCATTTAAGTATGTGATGGTGACACAAGATTGCATAGGTTTTTCTGATGTTTTATTTGTTTCTCTCCACCAATGATGTCAGAAGTGGGGCTTGTACTTTTAGTGATACAAACATATGAAATTATGTGCAAAAGTATATTTTCAGAGTTGTTAATTTACAATATTATAAAGAAAAAAAGTTAGATAAGTGGCTAGAATAAAGTCATCCAATAGTCTTTGCCTTAACGTAGTGTCTGAAATGGTTTCCTTATTATTTTGCTAGTGCTGTATACTTATTACATTATAATGAAACCCTTAAGATTTTTCACTGCGGATATATATTCTCTAGAGTGAATTGGAAAAAAGTTCCACAATAGTTTTTGGGTAAAAATTTAGACATCTAAATTAATTTCTAAATTTTGTGTTTCAGAAGCAATATAATTTACCCCCCCAAAAACCACAGTCTTTAATTGGACCATATAGTATACACAATATTGTGTAAAACAGATGCATATGTATGAAACTTTAGAATAATCTCAAGTCATTGAAGTTTTGTCTTCCTTCATGAATCATAATTAATTCATTGAAGCAGGTGGATGAAATATTTAGCAAATTACCTAGGTTGGAGAATACATTCAGATTTTACTGTCTTCATTATCCTAGATTTTTTTTAAAGATTATTAACAGCATTGCCTACACATCTCACAGTTTGAGGAAAACTTTCTTATTATTTTGGACTATCAGACAGCCTTCTTGAGTTTCATTTCTCAGAAAATAATACTTTTCAAACTTTTTTCCAGTTGATACTTAAACCAAATGACCATACGTTGTAAGTGTCTCCATCAAATATATTCCCATATCACTTGAACATTAGGGAAATTACTCTCAGTTACTTCAGAATCCAGCCATTCCTGAAATATGCAAAAAATGTCTTTCCAGCTGTATATCCTACAGCAGAAGGAAAGTAACTCTTACATATTAAATCCCCAATCACACATTTTATCCAATTGTATTCCAGAACTTGGCAGTTAGTTCTACTTGGAGCTGTGAACAGTGCCTCCACTGCAATTCAGAATTATTATTAACTAACTAGCATTTTTTTAGTGGGACAGTAAGTCAAAAGGTTCATATGCCATAATAATCTACATTTCCATTTTCACACTGATGTATTTAGGCATCTTATTACAAGTTGTTGTCCATGTGATATTGATCAGAAACACTCAAGTTTACACTGGTGTAATTCTATTGCACTATTAAAATTGAGTCACACTTCGTAAGTCATCTTGATAATGTGAGTTTTGAACAGTTTATATATTTGATGTATGCACTTGGATTATTTTTCTCTTTCATTACACAGACATGATTTTTCTCCATTTTAAAGCAGGAATTCTGCTCTTCTCCTGACTCGAATCCGATTTTTCTTGATATAGTTCTTTTTTTTTTTTAATGTCTGATTCGGGTTTTTTTCTGGTTTTTAATTGTTCTTTTCGGTCCCATTCCGCAAAGACCCTTGTAACATATTCGCTCCATATATTAGTTAGTCCATGACTCTCATCAAGAGTATTCTGATTGGTCAATAGTTTAAATTCATCCAATGAATCTTCGTGTAAAGGAAACTAATGGCAATGGAAAGAAGAAGCATGCTTGCAAAAAATGTCTCTAGTTCTTTAGAGAGACGATGACAAAAAGTTTAGATAAAGGTTTTAAAAAATGTAAGGGAATTGCTGGAACGAATTGTCGACGGAAATTTAGTTGGTCAGTTCATAAGAAAACTGACTTTTCGGGGGACTGGCATTTTGTGACCTCAGCAATATATACATTACGGAAATCATGGTTGAAAGAGTCTGGAACTGCACCTAGAAAAGAAGCTGCATATGTAAAAAAATTAAGCCCTCTGTCAGAATATGTGCACAACATGATGCTAATACATGCTAGAGCTTGAAAGGAAAAAGGTTCACGTTGAGAAGGAAAAGAAGTGATTGCATATTGAGTCGGTGCAATCATTGATGACAAAAAGGAAGACTAAAGAAATTTTTCTTAAAGCCGCAAAAAGAGCTCAACTGGCATATCGACAGGCTGTGTTCAGTGGACAAAAAGACAAGTGAATATATGGGATTATTTGTATATAGATGATGTATTTGGGTGTTTATTGTACATATTTGTTATGAAAAGAGAGAAGTGTAATATGTTGGCAGCAAAAAATGCCTAATTATTGACTTAATTACGATGTGAACACTGACATGCACATGAAATAACTTAAGTACCAATAGTATAGGAGAACAAATTCATGTGACAATAAATATTGTGAAATTATTTAAGTTGAAATTTTTTGGTAAGTGTTAGTTTTTTTAATGATTATTGTGTTATATATTATGATCAAAAGTTGCACTAGGAGCAGCTTTTCATGCATGTAAAATGTATTTTTAGTTGGGGACCAAATCCCCTGATCAGGGGCGCTGCCCCTCGACACCCCATGGGGGAGTACCCCCAAACCCCATTTCACATTTTCAGCTCTTTTTTTTTTTACAAGACCAAAATCATGTCTGATTACAGAGGTGTCGGTAAATTGCAAAAAATAGCAGGTGAAGGAAAACCATGATGCCATCCTTTCCTGTATAAAATCTTTCATTCACCCATGTAATGTGTGTGCATGTCATTAGAAGACATTTGGTCCAATCTTTTGAAAAGGCAGTTGAAGGACTGAAGAAGAATAAAGCACACTTGGAATCTGATGCACATGAAATGTTAAGTATTTCTTCTAATTTGACTTTTTTATTCGTGACATGAGGGTGCTGCTCTCATCTAGGATGAAGATACTGAAAACAGTAACTGTAATGTGAATGTTTATGAGTGAGTTGGATTGAACTTTGAAAGTGGTGTGTGGGATTACCTTCTGACTTTAACAGCTGGATGGGGCAGTATGTTTTATATTATTTCCTGTATTCCATCCCTGCTACAAACCAATCAGACCAGCCATCAGGACAATATTGGATAGATTTCATTTCCTAAAGCATCAACATCCAACATCCAGCAGAATGTCCTGGTTAGCTGGCCCACAAACCAATCTAAATATACTCATGATACCAATACATTGGGACCTTGCATAATAGTTGGAGCCATCTGTTATGGTACTACCCACCACCCCAGACAGGCATTCTTCAGTTGGACCATGCTTCATGCTGGACATGACTCAACTAGCCCAACTAGTACATCTGACAGGTAGAGTCTTTTTTTTTTTTAACATGCTGTACAGAATACTATACTCCTGAACCCAGAGCATGCAATAGGACATCAACTCTCTACCCTCCAATCTGGGAGGGAGGGTCACTGATTTGCCTGAATATTCAGATCCAGCCATGGAATTCAATTTTAAGGTAGCAATGAAAGAGATATAAAAAAAAAACAATTCATCTGTAAGAATGCCATTCTTCATGTGGACATTGTTGAAGATAATTAACATCTTTCCCTCAAAATTTTACCAGACATCAAAGATTGCTGAAATTACCAGTCATCTCTAAAAAAATTTGTGACAGGTAATTCAGAGGTCTTCTTTTTGCTGAGTCATTTGCCTCACAACATTGGTACAATTCACATAACCAATTTTATCATTCAGATGTACCTTATCCAGACAATGAAATTACAGCCATCAGCATGTCTGCTGTAGTCTTTTATGAAGTGGACACACAAATGTTTAACATCACATCTGAGTTGGTCAAGAACTTTATGTTTACTTCCTCCCAACTCAACCTGGTATCTTGTGAGATCTAGCTGAGAATGTTAGAAGTGACCATGCCTGGAAACTGGTATGTCTTATTACCAAGGTAATTAATAGGATTGCTCACCACCTTGTCTGTGTGGTTCAAGTATAGGATTTGGCCAATGTGGGTATGTGATAAAGCTTGCCAGTAGCTTCTTGTGGGTTGGTGGTTCTTTCCGAGGGTTTCCCTGGTTCTTCTTCCACCGTTTATACTGGCCACCATGTATAGGCTATTTTGTGCTGAAAAATGGTGTTAAACCCGACTACAACTACAAGATGACATGGGTAGAAGTTGGATGTCCAAGCATTTCATCCTCCTATTACAAGTTTCTCTGTTGTTTACACAATAAACCCCCATGCCAAGTTTATGCATAATGAGGTTGTACCTTGTTTCAGAACTCTATCGTCAACATCATTTATGATAAACCAATGTGGGTGGTGAATCAGACAATGCATTTCTATAAGATACCAAATAATGTAGACTTTCTACTTGCATTGCAAATACATTGTGATAATGCAATATTTGAGACCCAGTTACAAAAGATTACCAGTTTAGGAACTGGAGTTCTAGATGTTAGACTCATTTGCCTGAGATCCAAATTAGGCTGGTCCACATGAAGACCTGAAACTGTGCAAAAAGTAAGACAAGTTTGGAATTTGGATAGAAAGTGGCCAGGACACAAAAGACAGGGTTCCAGTACTCTCCTCCCTCCATTCTCTCAGAAGCAAGTATATTTTGGACTCGTTCAGAAGTAACTCCAAAAATGCATTTCCTACCTCCATTTCAGGCAAAAATGAAACGAATCTCCAAAACTTAATGGTTAATGTGATTGGGTAATGTATTTGACAGAGAAAATAATTATTTACTAAATAATTCTTTAAAAATACCATATCACATTTCTTTTAATTCTTCCTATCCTTCCCAGCAATTGCAAGTCACCTGCTCATGCTTAAATTGGTTACTGAAAGTTCATGTGCTAGAGTTACTTTCCTTGGTTTTTAAAACATATAGACAGAAAGACATTTTTATCACCTTTTATTCAGGGCTAGATTAAGAGAGCACAGAGAAAATGAATGCCTGTTATCACAAGGTTTAATTAATGTGTAATTTTGGTCATGATTGTATAATATTCCACACAATCTTTAACTTACTAGTATCTACAATAATAAGCTAAAAGAACTGTGTGACTGGAATTTAAATTAGCCTGCATTGGTTGACCTTGAAACCAAAAAACTTTCAAACCCCAGGGAATTTATTAAAAACTTAAAACATAATTTGTGAAATCTCAGTCTTGTGCTTTGAAGTTTCACAGGTATGCAATAGAGCATCACCGATTATCATTTTTCTACCGATTCCGGAATTTGGGCATGAAGTTTTTCCGATTCCGGATACGATTCAATTAATCGGAAATGCTAAATCCGTATTTTTTTTTTCAAAAAAAATTTTTATCTTCCGTTTCTGGGTTTCTGGTATCTGGTTTTGCAGTGTCTAGCATGTTACTTAGTACTTTACCATATCCGGCATCATTTCCGGTTTTCACTCGCCAGTTTAAATAGATTGTCTCACAGCGTGGTTGTGTTGACCATATTGGACTTTTCTGACTTCTTATTTAACTTTATTAACGCACTATCGAATGACTATCGAACGCACTATCGAATGACAGTGTTAGACACGGTGCTATAGAAATTCAACTTTATTATTTTTATTATCCGAATCGGTCGTTCCTGCCTTGTCCGACTCCGATTAATCGGAAGTTCATACTTTCCGGTGGAATCCGATTTCTGGATCAAAAGTCGGTTATGCCCTAGTATGTAACCTCAGAAATAGGTGATGCTCAAAAACATCTTACTTGATGAAGGTCAGTGTACAGGGCAGATAAGCCATTTTTAGCTTACCTGGCTACCAACATATGATTTTTATGAGTTTTAAAATAAAAAGGTTAATCATTTTTTTTAATACAAAGCTGCCATCTTCCGAAAGGCCAACAAATTAAAACTAACATTGAGTCACCTGTTTTTTTACATGCAGTGTGTCATACCTTAAAAAGTGGTCATACCTGTCATACCTGTACAGTGAAGTATTATGACAGAAGTTTTGATTTCTTTGTTACTTATCAGTTTAGGATATTATATTTGACAGGATATGGGAACAAGACTGCAAGAAAAAACATACATACCGATATTTCTATATGTTACTCAACTGATAAGTTCCATGGTTGTAAAAACAAAGTCTATTAGGAATCAGTTTAAATTGGAATTTTCATGGCATAGGAAAATACTAGACTTGAAATATGTGAACATAGTTTCATTTAATAATGAAAAGCAGTATCATCTTGAGTTTGCTTCTTCATATAGCACAATTTCAAATAGTAAACATGAAGTAGATGTTTCCAATACCACATCAATTTGCTCAAAATGATTTTTGCACAAGGACCACAAAGTCACTAACCTGGACCCACCCTCATGACCAGTTGCCTTTTCAGTTTTTTCTTCATGAACATTCTAAACTCTGCAAAAAACTCTAACCAACAGAATATGAAAAATTTTGACAGAAGCACCTTTGCATGAAGGACTTATTATTTTTTAAAATTATGCCCATCATAATTAGATAAGGTTACTGTTGCTAAAACAACGATTGAAAGACATTTAAAATTTTATCACACACACAAAAAATGCTTGACATGATTTAACCAAAATCATCATGAAATAATAATTTTCAGGTTTGGAAAACTAATGCTGATTTGCCTTCAAATGTGGATGAAGGTACACACAAAAAACAATGATCTAGAAACAGCTGATTCTACGTATAGACAGTCAATGCTATAGGAAGAAATCTTTTGGTAAACATCCTACTGACAGAATTATACAGAATTGTTGAATTTTAACTGAATTTTGCATACTGTTTTATCTTGATAAGACCTTGAATGATTTAAATTTCTAACATTCCATGACATCATTTAGAGAAGTTATTGTCCAAGAATGCCTGTCATGTTAACTTTTATTTCTGCATTATGGCTGTACTAAAGATTGCTTGATTTCAATGAAATTTTGAATGTGGCTTATTATTAATGAGATATTGCCAGAGTTTGATTTCCCGTATTACATGTAGTCATCATTGACAGAATTTATTGCCCTTGATTTCCCGTATTACATGTAGTCATCATTGACAGAATTTATTGCCCTTGATTTCCCATTTTCCTACCTTTGTTTTCTGCAGCATAATGTTAACAGGCTTGTATGATTTCTACTAAATTCAGCATGCATCCCTGTATTGATGAGGCCTTTGATGAGTTTGCTTTCACTGTTCCGTTAATGACTTGTTAATCATCCTCCTAACTTGGGAATTGGTGGCACAACTTTAGGAAGGATTATTGCATTTAGTGATGAGTACTGTATAAATTGCATGATTTATCCATACACCTTTTTTGATATAATCAATGATAAATTTGTAATCTAATTTATCTACATGGTGCTTTGCCAAAACAATGTTAGTTTTAAAAGCTCAAGTAGTTCCAATCAGAAACAAAAATGAATGATGCACCGTAATCAATCATAGAAGTCATAATCATTTGTATATTTACAGGAAGTGATCAATGCTCAATTATCAAGTAGTTAGAGCAACGTTATTATTGTACTTAGATTGTGGTGGTTTAGTTTTGAAAAGTGTTTGATCATGTAGATCATGAACTACTCCAAAGAAAAATGAAAATTTATCATTGTTGTGTTAATTTGCTTCATGTTTTTGAATGACAGATTTTAAAAAGTCAGTTGAATGGAAATGCATATGAAAAGAAAAGAATTGTTTTATACCACTAAACTAGTAAACTAAACTATTAGTATCACCTTACTTTTGTTTTAATTTAATTTATAATTTTTAATTTATAAAATGAATAAATTATAAAATAATCTTCAAATGAGTTTTTAACAAAAAATAGGTTTCATTAATAGCAAGACATAAAGAGCAAATTAAATATACATGACTTGATAATAAAATAATGAAAAACTGAATGTGGTTTCCAAGGACAAAATTTGTGATATTCTTTTTAACAATAATTAATTTTGGTCTGATACATATATTTCTCATTATATAGAAAATAAACCCCTATTTTTGGCTTGTATGAAAAATAAAGTAATTCATTCTGTCATTTTTTTTTAACAAGAGCTAAGTTCTACCTCACTGACTATTGTAATATAATGTTGGGGAAATACATCTGATGTTAATGTTAAGTAGATATTTAATTTTTGAAAATAAAGTAATACTAGATTGTTTGACTGGAAATATTATTACAGAGACATTTGATAATTTAAAAATCCTACCTTTTCAAGAACAACATACCTTCAGAAAGTCAAAATAATGTATACAGTATCTATTAAGGCTGCCCCAGTTTCTTGGATAATTAACTTTTTGATGCAGAGAAATTATTAACACCACAAACCTTATTTCAGTGACAGCCAATAACTTCATTTTTCCAAAGGTAAATTTAAAAATAATATATTTAATTATATCCCAAATGATATCAAAGAATCTTTGAGCATATCAGATTTTTGCTAAAAATTATATATTTAATTATATCCCAAATGATATCAAAGAATCTTTGAGCATATCAGATTTTTGCTGATGAAATCTAGATCTTAATTATTACCATGTGGCCTATTTACCTCCTTCAGCTACATATATATATTGTATATAAATATATTTTAATATTTGTTATGCACAAGTAACTTTGACTAGTGAATACTGAGTATAGTTTCATCTGTCAGTATGTATACAATTTGCACTAAGCTGGGTCTTAAATTTCTATGTACTTGACAGTATGAATAGATACATGTAAGTGAGCATGTATATGTGAGATTGTAGTGATTCATTGCACATTTTACTTATCTATACATATATTTTGGAAGGCCTCAAGGTATATTATTTATGTTATGTAAATAATGGTTTAAACTCTTTAAATAAAGTTATTATTGTTGCTATTATTATTAGTATTTATTATTGTAGTTGTTATTATTGGTGTTGTTGTTGTTATTATTATTGTTATTATTATTATTATTATTATTATTATTATTATTATTATTATTATTATTAGCACTACTACTGTTAATGATTTTATCCAGAATGTCATACAAATTTATATTACAAGTTCTTGAAAGAATATTATTTCCACCATTAAGACATCTTTCCAGGAGTTAAGGCCACTTATTGCCTGTCCTACTTACTTCATTTCCCAGCACAACTTGACTAAAAATTGTTTAGATTGCAGCCAGGTTTTACATACATTTCTTCAGTGAGACCTTGAATTAGTTTGTATTTCCAGGGTTCCATTACTTCATGTTCAGGAGTTGTGACCCCATTTGTCTGTCCTACAGCCTTGAATAAATTAGATTTCCAGTATTCCATGCCATTTATAGGTATTATTGTCCTTGATTCTCAGCATTTTGTTATAAAGGATTTCAATGAAATTTGGTGTGAATTAACATCAGTTTTCAGCAACCACTTTTTGACGGAATGCAGTCATTAACAAATGTTGACCCAACACTTGTATGATTTCTTATTTTTTTACCTTTATCGTTTATTCTATATACACCGTTCCCTCAATAACTCGTGCCCTGATAACTTGCGAAACTGCTTATAACACAGTGTCTGGTGTGGATCCCGATTTTTCCCCCAAAGAAAAAGTATATTTTCAAAATCTTTCAAAATATGCTGAACATGAAAAAATTACGATAAGAATTATTAAATTAAACCTTTATACATTTCTTTTTTTATCATCAAAATTGGTGATTAATGCCTATGAAGATTAATTCCATATTGTGAAATTTGCAAATTCTAAATAAGATATCCCATATTATGTTAGGGAGTATTTGTTGATATTAAGTCATCAATACACCGTAAATAAACAGTCTGGTGAAATAGCGTTCAATGAAAACATCTTGTAAATAATAACAGCTGGCAACAGATAATGAAATAAACAGCAGTAAAATATATTGCTGTGTGAAAACCACATTCTAATCCTTTATTTCCATTTCAATGTAAACATTGTAATTGCAACATATTCTTTTCAATGAAAACATAAAAAGAGTCAATCAATCGTCATATTGAAACCTGTGAGTACTTCCGTGAGAACCTACTTACCTGCCAGATTTGTTTTGATCAACAACATGGCGAAGTGTTTGCTGCACTAGAATAATCCATTAAAAGAGTCCTGTGTTGCTTTATCACTTAAGTCTTATGCATTGAATCAAGCAAAGGACGATTTTGCTCGGCAGCAGCGAAATCAGAGAGAAACACAAAAAATTAACTAATATTTTCAAAAAGTCATTTATCAAGCGTATCACAACTGGCATTTTTATTATCGTGCTCTAATTTAAATTGTTTTAAATTTGTAGACCCACTAAATTAATGTTGATAATGATTAACCCTTGTCTTTTGTGTTTCATTTTACTTCTACCGCAATCAAATATATCTATCAATCGATCAATCAACATTGTTTCTCAGAAAGAGAGTCGATTTTTTTATATTAAACAAATACATTTAATTTGGATCATACAATAAAACTAGAATGTATCCAATGCAGCACAAAACTTAGTGACGTAATACACAGTGTGTGTAGTGATACGCGTGTTAAGTGAACGGAAACCACGTGGAATTTTAATGTTTTCGATTAACTCCTCAATATACAGTAATTTATCCTGAAATTAATGTTACTCTATGAGGAAAAAATAAACCACAGTTATGAAGAGATATTTATTCACAGTTAATCACAGCACGATTACAAAGTGAGTTTTCAACACTATAAAATCCTTTTGCCTTTGTATCAATCCTGTTATTATTATAGGTCCCTCGATAACTCGCGCCTCACATATAGTGTGGTCGATGTTTTAGACCCTGATGTGCGCAAGTTTTCAAAGGAGTGGTGTATATTTTAATGAATTTCAGCATCTGTACCTTTTAGCTTTTATTTTGTGATCCTGCATGTTCACATGTCTCATACGATTTTACATTTGGCTTTTGAACATTTTTTTTTATACAAAATATCAATGCTTAACACCTCCCTTCTTTCTTTTACTTTAATAGATACATCAGTTTCACATATAATTTGATTTTAAAAATGGGAGATGGGGTTTAACTACTATCATTATCTTGTGTCTGATAAATTTGGTATGTTAGTATTCTTTTGATTTTTCAGATTTGCTGTTGGACACATTACAGTCCATTGACCATATCACTTCACATGAAGCTCTTATCTACTGTATAGGCGCTTTCAAGTTCTTGAGTGGGAACTCATCCATTGTCAAGCAGCTTGTCAAGAAAGATTGTGTGGAGAGACTAGCTTCATTACTTGCCAGTATTAACAAATCTGTAAGTAAAGTTTCATAATATTTTACAGTATTATCTTTTCTGTGTGTTTGAAAAGTTATTATTTATTTATTACATTTAGAAGAAATGATAAATGTACACAGTTGGATCCATAAAAAAGAATGATTATTAATTTGCAATATTCATTGGGTAGATCACACTTTACACATATAACATAGATGGTAATAGTTTATAGTTCACCTGACCAAGATTGTATAATTGCTGTATCACATTTGAATTAGATGGTAACAGTTGCACCCAAACCAAAAGGTATAATAACCAGTTATGTATTATGCTAGATTCAGCTGAGTGGCATGTATTACTGGATCAACTTCAATGCCACTTGGTTGAGTGTATTATAGCAACTATTATTGTTACTTGGATGTGATATGATGCATAGTGTCTCAGTCTGGTAAGATAATTCTCTTTTCCTGTCTTGATCAAATGGAAATATTCTAATTGATATTTGTCCCATGGTTCTATTGTCACTAGACATTGATACACAGATATTTTGACCTTTATAAAAAGTATCTAAATAAACACGTGATATTAATTACTAAACTGAAGGAAACTTGGAGCCAGAACATGTGATGTACTCTTTTCTCTGACACACCAGTTGTACAATACATCGCAGTGATGTAGGTGAGATCAGTTTGTACGATATTGTTGTTCAATTCACCAGAGACATTAACCCTGTCAACTGGTATTAACTAAATTCCTTTGATATCTAACCCTCAAGAGTGTCCATTATTTGAACTCTTTATAAAGAAATGTTGCTATCGTTTAGTGCATTTAAAATAAATGATATGGCCTCGACAAATATTGTGTCAGTAGTGGCAAATATTTCAGTGGAAAAGCTAGTACCTCAACATAATTTTAGGGTTAATATCTTCAATCATTTTACTGGAAACTTGTTTAATTAATAATGAGCTTAAAAAATCTTGTATTCACTGGAGGTTCAGCACAAAAGTGCATTCCATATGCTTGAAATCCCGTTTAAATCTGGCCTGTATATTTGCCCAACTTTGTCCTTCCATCCTTCTATTCCACTTTCATTTCATTTCTGCATAATAATTTATATAATTATTATTGAATCTCAACCAGACATGGTATGCAGTTTAATGAAACTTAATTTGAGTTTGATTGTCATTATTCTGTTTCATTGTTTGGCAGAGCAGTAAAATAGTCCCCCACATTTTTTTTTTGCCATACAGTAACTCATAATATTATTGAATTTCAGTCAAAACTTTTATTGGAAGCTTTCTTTTGGTGAGACCTTACCTGTCAGCCATTAACATCATTCTAAAGCAGTTCAAAGTTTTCGATTTTCAGACTCACCCACTTTACTTACTGCATAATGATTCCCTTAATTATTATTCAGCCTTCTTCCTCACCATATAATTGCGTTATAGCCCTTATTATCAAATCCACCTACTTTCTTTCCTGCATTATAAATAAAATAAGAAAGATAAGAATTCTTCGTTTCAGACTATATAGTCCATACATCTGATTTGAAATATAGATATAAAGTAAAAATAATGTAAACATAAAATATCATATATATCTTATTTACAAGTATACAGACACTACTACAACAATGTACTTTGCCCTGTATCATTAAGAATGAAATTAAGTAGCACATTTAAAGAGAAATTTGTTCCATGTACTAATTATATGAGAATTTAAATGAATGTAAATCCCTTGATTATTACTCGATTTCAATTATGTGTATTATGCTACTTGAGTTTGATGGGTCCATGGCTGAATTCTGTTGTCATCATTCTGCATCATAATTGAATGGAGTTACAGGCCCTTAATGTCAGACCAGTATGTTTGTTTCCACACAGTAATTTGTATAATTATACATGGATTTCAACTAAGTTTGGTGTTCAGTTTAATTTTCATGACACCTTGGGTGAATTTGATTGTCAGTGTTCTTCATCATTGTATAGCAGAGTTATAACCCCTGATTGTCATACTGTCACTTTTTCTTCATATTATAACTACCCTTAATTATTGGATTTCAGCTAAATTTGGCATGCAACCTAATTTCCTTGAGACCTTGGCAGAGTTTTACTGTCAGCAATCTTTATCACATAGTGGAGTTATCGAGATTTGATTGTCAGAATTCTAGATCAGAGCTTTGATATTGATTGGCCTTGATTAAGATCAGCTAACGTCATTTTAGATCGAAGCATGATATTGATGAGATCTTGACTGAGATCAGTTAACAGCATTTTAGATCAGAGCTCTATATTGATTGGCCTTGATTAAGATCAGTTGACAGCATTTTAGATCAGAATTTTATAATGATTGGTCTTGACTGAGATAAGTTGACAGCATTTTATATCAGAATTTTATAATGATTGGTCTTGACTGAGATAAGTTAACAGCATTTTAGATCAGAAATTTATAATGATTGGTCTTGACTGAGATAAGTTAACAGCATTTTAGATCAGAATTTTATAACGTTTGGTCTTGACTGAGATAAGTTGACAGCATTTTAGATCAGAATTTTATAACGGTTGGAATTGACTGAGATAAGTTGACAGCATTTTAGATCAGAGCTTTATAGTGATGAGGCCATGACTAAGATCAGTTGACAGTATTCTAGATTGGAGTTTGATGATATTGATGAGGCCTTGACTGAGATTGATCGTCAGTATTCTTCATTAATGCATGATATTGATTGGAATAATTTGCATGCAGTGTCAAAAAATTGTTATCGTCAGTATTCTTCATTAAAAAATGATATTGATTGGAATAATTAGCAGGTAGTGTCAAAAACTTGTTATCGTCAGTATTCTTTAATGCATATTGATTGGAATAATTAGCATGCAGTGTCAAAAACTTGTTATCGTCAGTATTCTTCATTAAGACATGATATTGATTGGAATAATTAGCATGCAGTGTCAAAAACTTGTTATAGATGTGGTCTTGACTGAGATTGATTGTCAGTGTTCTACATCAAAGCATGATCTTTATCGGACCATGGCTGAGATAATTTATTGTCAGTATTTTGTATCAAAGCTTATAGTTGTTATGACAATGCTGAGATTGAGTGTCAAAGAATGATATTGATTAGACCTTGGCATAGATTGATTGTCAGCATTTGGCATCAGGACTTGATACAGATGATACAGACCTTGCCCGAAGTTCATTACCAAAGCATTTTGATTCACACTCAGTAGCATTCACACAAAGTCCACTGTTCTCGTACAATCAAAGGGACATTTTATTTAGAATAAAGATAAAAGATTTTGTGAATGCTTGGATGGAGTTCACTCCTGATGTGTAAGCAAATTTGTGTTCATTTTCAGCCAGCTTGCATCTGATTTGCTTTTTTGTAGTTCTAGATAATCTGATGTGAATTTAACAGAAACTTCCATTGGTTGTTGAGTATATATTATCCAGTCATATTGCACATTTGTTAACATGTTGCCTATTGTGATGATGTTATGCATGTAAGATAATAGACTACTGAGAAACTGGAGTATACATAGTGTTTCTTCAGGTTATTTTAATGAGATCATGACTAAAATAAAATTTAAAGACTAATACTTTCCCATCCCCTCCCCAAAGATAACATATGACTTGATTTTGGCATACGTTTGAATGGAAATGTTTGAAGGTATTAGATGAATGTTACATTTTACATAGCATAATTTGGTCATGGCCAGCAATGGAAAATAAAGGCAAATACATCTATGTCACTTTTCTCTGTCGTGAATTAAATGTCACATAATGATTGACACATATTACACCAAGGTCACCACATATTTGATTTCCAAGCCATTGTACCAGATAATATGTCTATGTACAATTAGTAATGACCATTTGAGAATGCATTTAACTGCATAAGTGAATGGGAATGCCATATAAGCTTTCTTTCTTATTATTTATTAAGGGTTATTGCCCCTGGGTTGTGAACCCAGACACTTTCATTTCCGCACATAATCATGATTAATTTTTAATGGATTTTAAAGAGATTTATGGAGTTTTTTATTGATGATACCTTGTTCAAAAAGAGTTAAGATTGTTTGTTTCTGTATTGTGACTTCTTTATTGGATTTATAAGATTTAGCAGATAGATTTATATTAATGGGACCGCATCTGAGTTTGTGTTGCTTTGATACATGGTTAGGATGCAACATCATCCTTGAGGCAAGTTATTGTCCCTGATATTTGTCTACTTTCCTTTCTTACTATTTTATTCCACTTCTGTAGTCATCATTATTTAATTTAAATTTGATTGGGTTTTACGTGAGTTAGGTGAACTCTAGAATATGTTACATGGTTTTATCATAATAGATCAAGGTCATATGTTAATTGTACTTTATTTTCTTTTGATGTCATGGCATTAAACCTAAAGATAATTTTCAATATACTTAATTCTTGTGGTTGTGTCAGATACCACTTTAGTCCAATTTTCAAGGTCAAAATCACTTTTCTTTTCATGCTTAGACTCTCTCAGAAGCTATTAAAGATGCTGCAATAAAACTTGTTGTGGGATTGTTACTAGAGGGCATATTACAGTCCTATCTAAACAGTCAGGGTCTTGGGTTATTTTTATTCTTTTGTCTAAGGTTTAATGCTGTGGCATCTTATACTTTGTGATTTTTATTGGTTGTGGCATACCACTTTCATTATTTTATGTCAATGCATTAGGTCAACTTGCAGTTTATTTTGTTGAGGCTGTCACTCATGAATTCTTACTCATAATGGGATTAACTCAAACCACTTACACAAAGGGAATAAAAGCAAAACCCCTTACTCATAATGGGGTGAAAAATTATAAATGTTTGCTTTATATTACTAATTCATCTAGTGTTATTTTGATTTCATTTTACAGAACAGAGAAAATGGGAAACCCAGTGAGCAGTTAGGCCATGTTCTTGTCCAGGTATATAAACTCGCACTCTCATGCTTGGGTAAATAGTGATACAGTTACTTTGAAAAGATTTTTTTTTAATTAGGAATTTTAACTTAGCCTTTTTTAAAAAATCAGTATATCACTACGATGTCGGCAGTGAGGCAGTTTATAGTGATGTCTAGCACTGGGGCATCATGCCACAGACATGTAGCATGATGTCCTACCCAGTCACATTATCCTGATACCAGGCCAACCAGTCCTGACACTAACCTCCTAATGCTGAGCACCAAGTGAGGCTTCTGTTTTTGTAAGTCTTTGGTATGACTCTGCCGGGGATCGAACCCACGACCTACTGCTCCCATGGCGGACGCTCTAACCACTAGGTCACCGGAGTGGTTGAAATGATATTTTTACAGTAACGTAAAGTAAACTAAAACATTTTAACACCCATGTACTTAATTCCAACAGTGTATGATTTATTTTAAAATGATCATAAGACAGACTATTTATGCAGAATTTGGACCAAAATAGAAACTGTCAAATGGCAATGTACATATGGGATTAAAATCACTTATAATTTTAGTAGTAGTGTTAGAAAAAGATTGCAAAATTTGAGGAGATTGTATTAAATGACTGGTAAATCTCTTTGTGTTGTCAGATTTTGTTTAGAATAGATTATATTGAAGTGACAAGTAAACTTTGATGTGTTACAGAAACAAATTGAAATAAGAGTAGATGGTATTAAAATGACCGCTAAATCCAATTATCTTGTCATTAAATAATATAATTAATTTTAAGTGATTGTATTAAAATGGTAAATGCAGTAATTTTATAAAATGTTTGTGTTAAATTTGGAACAATTGTAATAAAATGGTAAGTCCAGTCATTTCATTAAAAGATTGTGTTAAATTTGAAGTGATTGTATTAAAATGGTAAATCCAGTAATTTCATAAAAAGATTGTTAAATATGAAGCGATTGTATTAAAATGATAAATCCAGTAATTTCATAAAAAAAATTGTTAAATATGAAGCGATTGTATTAAAATGATAAATCCAGTAATTTCATTAAATGATTGTGTTTAATTTGAATCAGTTTTATACTGCTCCAATGGCCTAGTGGTTAGAGTATCTGCCGCAGATGCGGGAGGTCATGGGTTTGATCCACGGCCGAGTCATACCAAAGACTTAGAAAAATGCTACTAACAGCTGCCTCACTTGATGCTCAACATTAAGAGATTAGTGTTAGAACTGGTTGGCCTGGTGTCAGGATAATGTGACTGGGTGGGACATCATGCTACATGTCTGTGGCATGATGCCCCAGTGCTAGGCATCACTATAAACTGCCTCACTGCAGACATTGTAGCGATATAACTAAAAAATTGTTAAAGCTATGTTAAAAATCCTAATCAAACAACCAAACAAACAAAAAAACAAAATTAAAATGATAAATCCGGTAATTTCATAACAAAATTAAAATGATAAATTCAGTAATTTCATAACAAAATTGTGTTAAATTTGAATTAAAATTATTCATAATACTCTTTGTGTTGTCAGAGTAAGATTTATATTTATTTGAGGAGATTACATTAAAATGATTTGTAAATTCCTTTCTGTTGTCAGAAAATATTGAAATAAATTTTATATTGAATTGAAATTAATGGTACCTTCAGTTTTGTTTTCAGAAAAGAATATTTAAAAAAAGTAAAATTAACCATGATGTTTTGGGTAGAAAGAATGTCTTTTTTTATGTGTATACTCCTGTTGAGCTGGGGCCCCAAGTAGTTGGGTGGTCTAAAGTGCTCACTGCTACAGATCACTGCTATCTCACCTCTGTTTGCCTGGGTTCGAGTCTCAGATTTGGCCAGTGTGGGTATGTGACAAAACTTGCCAGTAGCTTCTCATGGGTCATATGATTATTTCATGGGTTCATCCTCCACCATTAATACTGACTGCCATGTATAGCCTGTCATGTGCTGAAAAATGGCATTTAACCCTAAAACAGCAGCAGCAACCTACTGAGCCAGGAACATTCCAGATTTAAAAACAGTTCCGTATTATGATGTACCATTTTGCCACAAAAATTCCATGTTAGGTATTTCCAATTTGTTTTTATTTTGAACAACACTTTTTAAAATGGGCCTCTTTACCTCAAATTAAGATGTATCTTTGAAATAATCAGCTGCTGTAGAATTATAAAACCTGTTTGAATTAAAGTGATAAAACTGGCATGTTGGTTTGACTTCATGATCTAGCCACATATTCACCAACATATACGAGTTATAATGAAACACTTCAGACTAGAATTTAAGATAATTCAAGCTTGAAACATTTCAAGCTTGACTGATGTTTCACATTCCAAAAAAATTTAAGACTTTCAGATTACATTGGAGTCAAATGAAGTTTATTAGATAAATTAAATAATTAATGTACTTTGCAAATGTATCTCATATTTTGGATTGCACATATGTACACATAATACCAATGATGTTTTGTAGTAAATGTGTTTATTACATACGCATTTTTACTTTTACATGGTTCTCAAGGTAACAGATGTTAAACCCATATTTCCATATCAGACACCCAAACTGGAACTATTTAGCTGTTTAGATGTCAGTACATCTACTTTTTGATACAAACTTATTTTGTTGTTGTTGTTGTTGTTGTATGGTTTAACGCCATTTTTCAGTACACGATAGGCTATACATGGCAACCAGTATTATTGGTGGAGGAAGAACCCGGGAAAACCCCTGGAAAGAACCACTGACCCACGAGAAGCTACTGGCAAGCTTTCTCACATACCTACATTCGCTGAATCTTAGACTCAAACCCACGCAGACAGGTGAGATGGCAGTGATCTGTAACAGAGAGCGCTTTAGACCACTTGGGGCCCCAAACTAATGTAAATTCCAATTTCTTTGAAATTTATTTATACTGTACAGCCAAGTATAAAAAGCATAAAACATCTGGCAGTGTAATAAGTACTAGGTTGTTTACATGTTTAACTTTAAATCATGGTAGTGTACTAATTGATATGCCATATGAATGCCTGAGGGCATCTTCATTTTCCTACTCCATATCAAACTCTGTCTTTCTGCGACTTGGAACTATATATATATATATATATATATATATACTCTTTTTTTTCTTTTTTTTTGTATTCAGCTAACAGCAACTCTCCGTAACCTAGCCGATGCCAATACAAGTCGAGAGAGGATATTGGCATGCAAGGTTATAGATGGGCTGTGTACTGCTACAGACACGTACTCAGCAGACAGTGATTTGATTTTAAACATTTCTAGAATATTCAGGTCAGTTTATTACATCAATTAAAAAGCCTTCCAATGAAGGAATTTCCTGTGAGGAGTTTTCCTTATTCCGTTTTTACTTTCTCTCATGTACATCTTTTACATCTTAAGTCCAGCTCATCTGTCCATTGTATACCTGTTTAGGTATAGGTTCAGAATCCATACATCTGTTGGTCCAGTCCTTCATATATCACATCCATATATATGTACAGTCCCTTCAGACAGCACATACATCAGTAGGTAAGCCCCTTCAGACATCCCATATATCTCAAGATCCATCCGCTTGGTCCTTCACATGAATCTGTAAGTCCAACATAACATACATCTATACGTACAGTCCATCCATCTATGACATACAATGGTATGTACAGTCATTCTGTACTTGACATATATCTATCTGTAGGTCTATAGTCTGAGTCTATATCCCCGTTTGTTTGTACCCCTTTGCCGATTTCAGTAACGAAAAATATAAACAAGATAAAAGGTCAGTAAATATTACTCAGTTCATTCATTGATTTATAATTTCTAACTTGATTGCGACCAGGGTGTCCATAACATCTTTATCGTCTGCGCGTCTGATGCTTAACGGAAGTTTTAATTACAACCATGTCCATCCTCGAGATCAATTTAGAGTTCCTGGACAAGTTCATTTTCAGCGAAGGGGCAGATGCATAAATATGCATTTATGTACATAGAAGGTAGAGTTTATAGGTGGCAAAGGGATATAACTCTTAACCTTACCGTAATTGACAGTAGTATCTGGGAGTAACCAAATAGAAGAAGTGATGTTACTCTATTTGCGGAAAATAGACTTGCCAAAATTGTATGTAATATGGTGTCGTGTTAGTATGAAAACTTTCGTTAAGCATCAGACGCGCAGACGATAAAGGTGCTATGGACACCCTGGTTGCAATGGGGTTAGAAATTATATATCAATGAATGAACTGAGTAAGATTTATTGATTTTTTATCTTGTTTATGCTTTTCATTTCTGAAATCGGCAGGGGAGTACAAACAAACGCGAATACAGACTCAAACTATAGTCCCTCTCTACATCATATGCATATGTAGGTCCAGCCCTGGCATCCATCACATACATATGTTGGTCCATCCTTATCATGCATCAGATAATCTGTCTGTAGGTCTATCCTCTCCACACATCACATACATCTGTAGGTCCAACCCCTCCACACATCACATACATTTGATGGTCCATCCCCTCCACACATCACATACATCTGTAGGTCTATCCCCTCCACACATCACATACATCAGATGGTCCATCCCCTCCACACATCACATACATATGTAGGTCTATCCTCTCCACATATCACATACATCTGTAGGTCTATCCTCTCCACACATCACATACATCTGTAGGTCAATCCCCTCCACACATCACATACATCTGATGGTCCTTCCCCTCCACACATCGCATACATCTGATGGTCCATCCCCTCCACACATCACATACATCTGTAGGTCTATCCCCTCCACACATCACATACATCTGATGGTCCATCCCCTCCACACATCACATACATATGTAGGTCTATCCTCTCCACACATCAAGTACATCTGTAGGTCTATCCTCTCCACACATCACATACATCTGTAGGTCAATCCCCTCCACACATCACATAAACTGATGGTCCATCCCCTCCACACATCGCATACATCTGATGGTCCATCCCCTCCACACATCACATACATCTGTAGGTCTATCCCCTCCACACATCACATACATCTGATGGTCCATCCCCTCCACACATCACATACATATGTAGGTCTGTCCTCTCCACACATCACATACATATGTAGGTCTATCCTCTCCACACATCACATCCATATGTAGGTCTATCCTCTCCACACATCACATACATCTGTAGGTCAATCCCCTCCACACATCACATACATCTGTAGGTCCATCCCCTCCACACATCACATACATCTGTAGGTCCATCCCCTCCACACATTATATACATATGTAGGTCTATCCCCTCCACACATCACATACATCTGTAGGTCTATCCCCTCCACACATCACATACATATGTAGGTCTATCCCCTCCACACATCACATACATCTGATGGTCCATCCCCTCCACACATCACATATATTGGTAGGTCTATCCCTTCCACACATCACATACATCTGTAGGTCTATCCCCTCCACACATCACATACATTTGTAGGTCTATCCCCTCCACACATCACATACATCTGTAGGTTTATCCTCTCCACACATCACATACATCTGATGGTCCATCCCCTCCACACATCACATACATATGTAGGTCTATCCCCTCCACACATCCCATACATATGTTAGTCTATCCCCTCTGTCTCATATATTGGCAGGTCCAGCCCCACTATATATCACAAGTTTTGTTTGTACTCCAAATTTTCAAAGACTTCTTAGATTAATATCAAGTTAGTAGGCTTCATCAAAAAAATAAAGCTCAGTTTTCACTGTTTTTCTATCAAAACTTTATTCAGTTCTGGTTTCATCTAGGCATAATAATTTTCTAATTCATCATGAACTTTGCATTTGCTAAACTATGGATTCAAATAAAATATTTTTTTTACTTATACAATATACATTTTCCTTCACAGTTTGACTTGGTTATGCGACCTGTTTAGCTGAGAACTTGGCTTTTGCATTCTGAACTGAGGGTTCTTTAGTTTCATCTTATTACTGAGGGTAGTCATGACATAGGCACACTTGTAGTTTTCTGTATGCTTCTGTATTTAACTGGAGATGTTCCAACCATAATTCTATAGCAGTTGATGTTTCACTTTTGGCTCTGAAGTTCTGTTTTGTATGTCAGTTTGTTTGATTTGAGTTTACAGAGCTTGTTAATTTATATATATACATTAATTATTTCTTTACTAAATCTCAAATTACTATGAAATTAATAATATATTTGCTTTAAAAGAAAGTACCACTGTTGCATTTATCTCCTTTACAAATATACAGTTCTGATTTGTGATAGGTTGCCACAGTGATTTATAAGTCCAGAAAATAATATTTAGAAAGATCTCATGACAAGATAATAATATATTTCTGGGAATGATAAACCATTGTAGAAAATGAAACCAAACAGGTAGTAATTATTTTATGATAAGACTTGAAGAAAATATATTTTGATAGACTTCATCCTTGATAATGGTAATGAGACAGCACATGGTACAGTGGAACCCCAGTTTAACGCAATAAATGGGGTCCAAGAAATTGGATCGCATTAATACCGGGGTAAGAATTAATGTGGGTTTTTTAAGCAAACACTGCATTGGCATATATATGTGTAGTCGTGTCGAATGTAAAATATCGGAGTATTATCGGACGAATATTAAATGGAATGCAGTTTATAATACTCATTCATAATAATGGACGGATAATATATTTATAGGTTATTACTTTGCGTTAAATAGTTTTACTAATTTTTGGGGGTTTTTTTTCTCCGAAAATACACGTTGATAGATAATACCCTGACTGACGTTATATAATGAATAGGGTATAAACATTGTTTACTATCGTGCCCTCATGGCATGCAGTTCATCCATAATACATGCAATTCTTTTGGAAAATTACACAGATGTAAAATATTCAATAATTTTGTCCAAGATCGTTGTGTCTGAATTTAATGTCCAATATATAGCATGAACAGAGTATTAACACCGTTTACTTACCGTCTGATATAGTACCATCATGGCATGCAGCTAATCAGTAATACCTGTAATTCCATTGCAAAAATTGCAAACGTATTTAAACTATTCAGTATTTTTGTCACAAATCATTATGTGTCTGAATTCAATGGGAGAATAAAACAGAAAATAAGGTTAAGAAAGACGAAGCAAGTTTACGTTTCATTATGTTCCAGGATGAACGGTGTCTATACAAATTGTAAACTTGATTTTCCATAACGGTAAAATGATGAGTTCATAAACAAACACTAGATAATTAAATGAAGTGAGTCTGTAATGGTCATGCGTCACTGATGTTTTTTGGTTTTTTTTTTTAATTTTTTTTATTTGACTAAGCAGATTTATTTAACTAAGCAGATTTATTTGACTAAATAGATTTGACTAAGTAGATTTTTTAGTAGATTTATTTGACTAAGGTGTTACTTTGACTAAGCAGATTTCTTTGATGCATATTTCTTTGACTAAGCTGATTAAGCTGATTTATTTGGGTAATCTGATATCTTTGACTAAGCTGATTTCTTTGGGTAATCTGATATCTTTGACTAAGCTGATTTCTTTGGGTAATCTGATATCTTTGACTAAGCTGATTTCTTTGGGTAATCTGATATCTTTGACTAAGCTGATTTCTTTGGGTAATCTGATATCTTTGACTAAGCTGATTTTTAGATTAAGCTGATTTCTTTGGGTAATCTGATATCTTTGACTAAGCTGATTTCTTTGGGTAATCTGATATCTTTGACTAAGCTGATTTCTTTGGGTAATCTGATATCTTTGACTAAGCTGATTTTTTGATTAAGCTGATTTATTTGACTAAGCAGAATGCCGATTTCTTTGATTAAGCAGAATGCTGATTTCTTTGATTAAGCAGAATGCTGATTTCTTTGACAAAACTGATATTTCTTTGACTAAGCAGAATGCTGATTTATTTGACTAAGCTGATTTCTTTGGGTAATCTGATATCTTTGACTAAGCTGATTTCTTTGGGTAATCTGATATCTTTGACTAAGCTGATTTCTTTGGGTAATCTGATATCTTTTACTAAGCTGATTTTTTGATTAAGCTGATTTATTTGACTAAGCAGAATGCCGATTTCTTTGATTAAGCAGAATGCTGATTTCTTTGATTAGGCAGAATGCAGATTTCTTTGACTAAGTTGATTTATTTAACTAAGCAAGCTGATTTCTTTGACAGAGTAGAATGCTGATTTCTTTGAATAAGCTGATTTATTTAACTAAGCTGATTTCTTTGACTAAGTAGAATTCTGATTTCTTTGACTAAGCTGATTTCTTTGACTAAGCAAATTTATTTGACTAAGCTGATTTATTTAACTAATCTGATTTCTTTGACTAAGTAGAATTCTGATTTCTTTGATCAAGCAGAATGCTGATTTCTTTGACAAAACTGATATTTCTTTGACTAAGCAGAATGCTGATTTATTTGACTAAGCTGATTTCTTCGACTAAGCAAATTTATTTGACTAAGCTGATTTCTTTGACTAAGCAGAATGCTGATAAGATGCAGTTAAGTTGTTGGATTCTTTTTGCACTTATTCATGCACATCAGGGTTCTCAAATGTGTCAGCAAAGGCAGTGCATATCAGTGTTCTCAAATGTGTCAGCAAAGGCAGTGCACATCAATGTTCTCAAATGCATCAGCAAAGGCAGTGCACACCAGTGATCTCAAATGTGTCAGCAAAAGAGTGCACATAAGGGTTCTAAAATGTGTCAGCAAAGACTGCATATCATTGTTCTCAAATGTGTCAGCGAAGACAGTGCATTAGTGTTCTCAATTGTGTCAGCATAGGCAGTGGAAATCTTGGGTTCTCAAATGTATTAGCACGGGCAGTGCACAACAAGGTTCTCTAATGTTTCAGCAAAGGCAGTGCACATCATTGTTCTCAAATGTGTCAGCAAAGGCAGTGCACATCAATGTTCTCAAATGTATCAGCAAAGGCAATGCACATCAGTGTTTTCAAATGTGTCAGCAAAGGCAGTGCACATCATTGTTCTCTAAAGTTTTAGTTAAGGCAGTGCACATCAGTGTTCTCAAATGTATCAGCAAAGGCAGTGCACTTCAGTGTTCTCAAATGTGTCAGCAAAGGCAGTGCACATCAGTGTTCTCTAATGTTTTAGCAAAGGCAGTGCACATCAGTGTTATCAAATGTGTCAGCAAAGGCAGTGCATATCAGTGTTCTCAAATGTTTTAGCAAAGGCAGTGCACATCAGTGTTCTCAAATGTGTCAGCATAGGCGGTGCACATCAGTGTTCTCAAATGTGTCAGCAAAGGCAGTGCACATCAGTGTTCTCTAATGTTTTAGCAAAGGCAGTGCACATCAGTGTTATCAAATGTGTCAGCAAAGGCAGTGCACATCAATTTTCTCAAATGCATCCGCAAAGGCAGTGCACATCAGTGTTCTCAAATGTATCAGCAAAGGCATAGCACATCAATGTTCTCAAATGTGTCAGCAAAGGCAGTGCACATCAGTGTTCTCAAATGTGTCAGCAAAGGCAGTGCACATCAGTGATCTCAAATGTTTCAGCAAAAGAGTGCACATCAGGGTTCTAAAATGTGTCTGCAAAGACTGCATATCATTGTTCTCAAATGTGTCAGCGAAGACAGTGCATTAGCATTCTCAATTGTGTCAGCATAGGCAGTGGAAATCTTGGGTTCTCAAATGTTTTAGCACAGGCAGTGCACAACAAGGTTCTTTAATGTTTCAGCAAAGGCAGTCGACATCAGGGTTCTCAAATGTTATAGCAAAGGCAGTGCACATCAGGGTTCTCTAATGTTTTAGGAAATACCGTGCATATCAGGTTCTCTGATGTTTTAGCAAAGGCAGTGTGCATCTTGTGTTCTCAAATGTTTTTGCAGATGCTGTGCACCCTGATTGTCCTCTGATGTTTTAGCAAAGACAGTGCATATCAGGGTTCTCTAATGTTTTAGGAATGGGAGTACATATCAGGTTCTTGTATTTTAGTAATGGCAGTGGGCATCTTGGGTTTGCAAATGTTTTAGCAAAGGCAGTACATATCAGGGTTCTCTAATGTGTTAGTAACGACCGTGCACACCAGGGTTCTCTGATGTTTTAGCAAAATCAGGGCATTCCTCTGTGGTCTTTTCTGGATGGACTTATCATTTCACATGACAGGAAGGAAAACTAGAAAGTATATTTCAATCAAAGCTCACGTTGTATCACAGTAGAGTACTTTTTTAAGAATAGTCAACATTTGAGTATTCCTATTGTTATATTCAGATTTTGATTTTGTAACTCTCACTTTCCTATTTTATATTGATACAGATTGATGTCTCATCTATATTCATCTTAAAGATTTATGTTAATTGACAATTCATGATTTGGCTATCTATAGTAACCAAATTGACTATTTTAATTGGCTATTTATAGTAACAAAATTGACTATTTGAGTATTCTATTTATAATAACCAAAATATCCATGATAATTGGTACACACACATACACATTTTCCTCCCAACCCTCATCCCACATAATTTAATTCAACATATTCAGTGACAAGATTTATCACTTTTGTAAGAAAAATTAATTTATAATAACAAACTAGATTTTTAGGTCTATACTCCACATGAGGAGCTTTGTAAGCACAGGCTTAGTTTTAAAATATTTTAGTAATTTCATTCATTTACAGTAAGAATATTTTTTGTTTATCAATCATAGTTCTAGAATTTATAATTAACAACACTTAAACAAAAAAAATCAGTTTCTGCATTGTAATCATTAATCTTCCCTTGCAGAAAATCAAGGGATTTCTTAAAAATCAAGTTTGACTAAAGTTTTCTTTTTTGAGAAGTTTTGGTAGAAAAAAGTCAATTCTCCCTGAAATTACCAACATTATTAGTTAGATCAAAAGAAACTTTTGGAAGTATTCTGTAAGGCTTTTAAGAGGTAAGAATAATTTCTCTATATTATTACCTGTATATGTTGATTGCTAAATGTAAAATTTTTTCCTAACTTTATGTATTATTTTTCTTTTTTAACAGCAAAGTCACATTGCATACAGATTGCTGTGTTTCATTAGGAAATAATCTCACTTCTTATCGAAGTTTTCTTCTTTTGCTCAAAAAGCATTTACAAAAGGAGGTAAGTGTATTCTTCTTGTTTCAGACAAGTAGTTAGTAATAAAGATACAGATGGTTAACTTGGCATCTCAGAACCTTTATTAGTTACATTATTCATCTTCCATTTTTCTGTCCATCTTTAATATGCTAGCATTAATGATACATATGATTTTTACCTATGAGATCAATTTACAGATGCCAATAATTATATCCAGTACGCAGCTTCTTACATTGTCAAAAATGCATGCAATCCTAATGCAGCAGGTAATCTGTGGTATAGTCATTATAAATTTTGACATCAACAGAATGTCAAAGACATAGCATACATTGGAAATCTGTTTTTACTCAGTATCAAGTTTACTCTTGGTACTGTATACTTTTTTGGAATTAACATACACTGCATTGTTGACATTTTAATCTGGTACTGTAGTTTTCATATAGAATTAATATACCCTGCATTGTTGACATTTTAATCTGGTACTGTAGTTTTGATATAGAATTAACATACCCTGCATTGTTGACATTTTAATCTGGTACTGTAGTTTTCATATAAAATTAACATACCCTGAATTGTAGACATTTTAATCTGGTACTGTAGTTTTCATATAGAATTAAGATACCTTGCATTGTTGACATTTTAATCTGGTACTGTAGTTTTCATATAGAATTAATATACCCTGCATTGTTGACGTTTTAATCTGGTACTGTAGTTTTCATATGGAATTAATATACCTTGTATTGTTGACATTTTAATCTGGTACTGTAGTTTTCATATAGAATTAATATACCTTGCATTGTTGACATTTTAATCTGGTACTGTAGTTTTCATATAGAATTAATATACCTTGCATTGTTGACATTTTAATCTGGTACTGTAGTTTTCATATAGAATTAATATACCCTGCATTGTTGACATTTTAATCTGGTACTGTAGTTTTCATATAGAATTAATATACCTTGCATTGTGGACATTTTAATCTGGTACTGTAGTTTTCATATAGAATTAATATACCTTGCATTGTGGACATTTTAATGTGGTACTGTAGTTTTCATATAGAATTAATATACCTTGCATTGTGGACATTTTAATCTGGTACTGTAGTTTTCATATGGAATTAATATACCTTGCATTGTGGACATTTTAATCTGGTACTGTAATTTTCATATAGAATTAACATACCCTGCATTGTTGAGATTTTAAACTGGTACTGTAGTTTTCCTATGGAATTAATATATCATGCAGTGTTGACATTATACATTTTGGTATGGTAGACTTCCTATGAAATTAATATACCCTGCAGTGTTGACAATTTAGTTTTGGTACTGTAGACTTCCTATGGAAATAATATACCCTGCATTGTTCAGATTTTACTCTTGGTATGTGACTTCCTATGGAAATAATATACCCTGCATTGTTGAGATTTTAATCCTGGTCCTGTAAACTCATGGCTTTGTTATGTTTATTGTAATTCATTGAATTGAGGTCTGTTTCATTGTTTTTAGCTGACTCAATCATATGAATAAGAGTTGACATTTGTATCATTATGCAAGCTGTACATATTAATATGCTGTGTATTGTCATTACTGTAATAATTTCATCTACTTCTTTGCAAACTAAATATTTTCAGGTGGCATTTAGTTTACACTAAATTTGTCTGTGTAAATATAACTATCTATGCTCAATCTTAAAGCAAGGAAAGTTTTAATTGATGTGTTGCTGGAAATTTGCATCGCTATTCACAATATACCAGTTTTACTTCAACCCTCATTTTTCATTCAGAAATGTGAGAAAAATAATCCTTCATTACGTTTTAGTGTAGGATAGGACAGTTCCATCTCTGGATCAAATTGTCCGAGTCTCTTAACACAAAATTCCGACCCTTGAGTAAAATATTCCAACACTATGCTGATGCATATGAAAAATTCCATTAGTCTGTACATTAACTGATTTGGTATCACTTTAGGTAAAGAAACTGAGGATCTTACATGAGTAGTGATTTGAATGAAATTTATTAAATAGAATCAATAATTGCATTTTTTGACAAGCAGATTTTGATTATGTTATGATTTTTATACATTTATTTGGAATGAAACACAAGTTAAAGATTGCCATTTACCACATAAAAAATTGATTTTATTGAACATAAATTGAAGAGTATCTTATTAAAATGATTTTTAAATGTATTTGGATGACTTATGTCTTTATTGTTTTGCATGAGATTTCATCCTATCATTTATGCTGTCATGAGATGTTTTGAAAAATTATGAAAAAGTATAATTTGGATATATTGACCTTAAAAAACATGTGATAAATGTGCAGAATTAAATGGATAAAATAATTCATTCTCAGGCATTGCTTTCAGACAACATGTCTCAGAACTGTTATCATTGATGAGATCTGAAGGTCATGAATCTGTATTTTCTCTTAACTTTTATACATTTGTTTATTATAATAAGTTCAAATATTACTGTGGATTAATTATTTTTTTTAAATATTCAGTCCCAAAAAAAATATTGCATCAAATATTCAATCATAAATAAGGTAGTATTGCATTACTTTAGAACATCAATTATTATTATTAAATACTCAGTCACAAAAAAACAATATTGCATTAAATATTCAGTCACAAAAAACAATATTGCATTAAATATTCAGTCACAAAAACAATATTGCATTAAATATTCAGTCACAAAAAACTATTGCAAAAAATATTCAGTCACAAAAAATAATATTGCATTAAATATTCAGTTACAAAAAACAATATTACATTAAATATTCAGTCACAAAAAACTTGCATAAAATATTCAGTCACAAAAAATAATATTGCATTAATTATTCAGTCACAAAAACAATATTGCATTAAATATTCAATGATAAATAAAGCTACTACAGATCATCAATTATTGTTATTAAATAATCAGTCATGTATAAAGCATAAGTGCATTAAGAGTATTATTTATATGGTTGAAAAAGCATTCATAGTCTTGTATACATTACATGTGTGAGTATCCAATTAAAACAATACTCATTTAGAAACCTCAAAATATTACTTATCTTTACTATATTTTTAAATATTGCTGTTCAGTCACTTTATTTAGAAGTGTTTGATTGATCTAGCAAGCTAGAATTGGAGTAATGACTTTGTTTATTTTTAATTGCAGGATATTGTTGTGAGGGTGTGTTTTATTCTTGGAAACATGACAGCCAAGAATGATGATGCCAGGATACACCTGTTCCAGGAATCTAATTCCATGGAAATCATAATCTCAGTATTAAAAACTTATTTAGAGTTAGATATCAAGGTAAAATATCACTCATATCAGCATGAAAAGTAATCAAAGGCTAGCATCATCAAATTATATCTAGTCTGTTTTTTTTTTTTTATAGAAACAGCAGTCAAAATCAGTAGTGCAAGTTTTTCATTGTAGGCTGAAATGTCATCACAAATTAGTATGTGAAACCATATTTGTGGAATGGTCATGTATTATCTGGCATGTCATTTTCTTCACAAAGTTTACTTTTCATCATAACTGCAAGGCTGAAGGATTGAAAACAATTTTAGTATGAAACTTGACATTTAGAATATTTTGTCAAGTTTTGTTTTCACAATCTTGTGAAAATATTGAACACAGTTATGTCCCTTGTTGGATATAAAAATGTGCCCATTAGTTGCATCATACTGGTGGGGACATCCATAGTATATGGACAAATATTTACTTTTCATATTCTTCTTTTCATATTCCATTATATTCTTTGCATCAATAGCTGGATGTTCATATTTTATACTTCTCAATTTAAGAGTTTTCACAACATCATTAGCTGGATGTTCATCTCTCATACTTCTCAGTTAAGGAGTTTTCACAACATCAATAGCTGGATGTCTGTCTCCCATACTTTTCAGTTAAAGAGTTTTCACTACATCAATAGCTGGATGTCTGTCTCCCATACTTCTCAGTTAAGGAGTTTTCACTACATCAATAGCTGGATGTCTGTCTCCCATACTTCTCAGTTAAGGAGTTTTCACAACATCAATAGCTGGATGTCTGTCTCCTATACTTTTCAGTTAAAGAGTTTTCACTACATCAATAGCTGGATGTCTGTCTCCCATACTTCTCAGTTAAGAAGTTTTCACTACATCAATGCTAGATGTCTGTCTCTCGTACTTCTCAGTTAAGGAAGTATAACTACACTTATATCAGAGTTGCATAGAGAAAGGGATATTGATATGCAAAGTCGAGAAAACATTACTGACAGATAGTGCACATAACATATGTGATCTTTTGCAAATGGAATAGCTTGGCAACCTTTCTTCAAGTCAGCATTCAGTTACCTTCAGTGAACATTCATAGTTGTGTATTTTAAGTATGTTTCAGCTCTACAGGTGTGAGTTGTACAAAACCTGATTTGAAGGAGAGTAGCTGTAAGAATAATGCACAGATTAAAAAGAAGCATCACAAAACCTTGGTCAAATGTACAGCTTAAAAGCCTTTCTGGCCACATTACAAAACAATTCCTGTTTATGGATTGGTATTCATCCATTCAGCCAGCCATATCTTAGATGCTGATGCTTGTAGAGTCACATGATTTGTCTGTAATGTTTCTCTCCTGATTACACTTTCCAATTATATTAATGTTATAAAGAATTTGAATGTAGCATCCCTATTTTCTGTATAGATGAAGTTAAGAAACTCTTCCAAACCTTCCCCCTTACCTCTCACCATTGCTAGGTGGCTACAGTTATATACAAATGTTTAGCTTTTACTTGATACAGTATACATCATATCGCTTATCTCTCATAGTTAATCTGTGAATTATTGACCATCAATCATGCAAGTTGGTATAATATTGAGACTAAATATATTTACGACATGTTGCAAGCATTAGTGTGTAAAATATGTTGATATACATGTGATTTTCTTGTATATGAGGACTTCATTTGTTTTTTATGACCTTGTGTTCCAACATGGTATCATGGGTGCTTATTGTTGGTCATTTTTGCACACACTGCTGATATTTTGTTCACTTGTTTATTAACAGGCAATAATTATATGGGCAAGTGAACACTTTCAGAATGTTATTTCCAGAAATTGTGTTGCCTCGCTTGTATTTTAGAAAATTAGTATATCATGTCAATGAACTATGTAACACTGTTTGTGTTCAAATTATGCTTTTTTCCCCCTTACTTGAGCACAAATTAAACTTGTACCTTTCTTGGGGTTGGCATATGTGAATTGTGAATGCCCCAACAATTATAGCAAAATCAATCTTATGAACCAGTGTGTCTGCCTGCATTCTTGTCCACCCTAAATTTTGCATCCTGCCTTGGTCCCTCCATTCTGACACACCATTTCTGTTGGGCATAATTGTTGGATTCAAGAGGTAGCTTCTTCCTAATGTTAACGTGATCAGGTAAGTATTCTCAGAGAAACATAATTAACTTAAACACTTGTTTTATGAGGAATACTATGATTGTCAGTAAAAACATGGTCACTGACCTATATTTCCATAGGTTTTATTTAGGCTTTTGTGTTAAGCCCAGTTTCTCTATGTTTAGCTTTTTATCACATTAGTTTCTCCTGCTATTGCTTGCAGAGTCAGGTAACTGACAATCAAGGTGTATTGTGAGGTATGATTTCAAAACTATGTCCATGTGTGATATACTTATCACCACATTGACCCGCATTAGCCTTTGCTTTTAACTTCAATTTCTCAGACACTGTTGCCGGCATATCATTTAATATGGTATGTAGCTACTTCATGGAAATTACTAAATTACAAAACTGTCACTTTAGCCTATAATTTAAAGTCCATTGATCTAAATGAACCTTTGTGATATTAGTTTCTCTGATGCTGTATCCTGCAAAGCCCTATCACTCGGTATATAGATGCTTCATGTGAAATACTTTTTAATCAAAGCAAACTCACTGTGACCTATATTTATTGTTGCAGTGGTCTACATTAATTTTTGCCTTTATCTCAATTTCTTTTACACATTTATGCAGAGTGATGTAATTTGATGCAAAGAATGCATCATGTGAAATACTGCACATCAGGAAATAAGACTCGCTCTAGGAGCATTTAAGACATCTCCATATGAAAGCCTTCTCGCGGAAGCGAATGAACCACCTTTATTGCATCGCAGAGAAATGCTTTTCGCACATTACGCTCTGAAATTAAGATCAAACCCTCTGAACCCTGCTTTTTCTACTGTTTTTCAACCAAAATACAAAACTTTATATATATAAATAAACCAAATGTCATACCTTCATTTGGCATAAGAACAATATCCAGCCTTGACTATATCAAAATTAATCTCTCTACAGTTCAGAAAACGTTTGTCTCGAAAACACCACCTTGGCTCCTTAAGCAACTGAAAGTGATTTTTATGTTACATGAACTTCTCAACAATTTTACAAATTACACTAAATTTTATACATACGGATCAAAGGTTGATGAAAAGGCTGCTGCAGCCTTCGTTAGTGGCAAACACATAACCAAAGTGCGCTTGCCAAACGATGCATCCATATTTTCAGCGGAAATCAGAGCAATAGACCTTGCTCTGAAATTTATAGAACAAAAATGCATTTTAAATAGCATTATCTTCTGTGACTCATTATCAGTGCTTCAGTCACTACACAATAGAAAACTGGATAATCCATTATTAGTCTATATTCTCATAAAAAACTCAGAGCTTAGTACCTCCTACAATATAGTATACTGTTGGTTACCTAGCCATATTGGTATTAGAGGTAATGAAGAAGCAGACCGGGCTGCTAAGATGGCTCTATCCCAAGAACCATCTGATTTTAAATTAGCGTTTACTGATTTTAAACCTTGTATAAAAAAGTACCTACGCCAGAATTGGCAGGTGTCATGGGATGATGCAGTCGATATTAAATCTTTTGTATTTTTAAACATATAACCTATTGTATGACGCTAAATAGCCTAAAAGTGCTGGTGCACCATTAAAATTCAATTAATCAATCAATCAGGCACAACTTAAAGGAAAACTTTGCAGAATGGCTATATTTCTCATGGCATGGCAGTATTTTTTATTGTTACCACAAATTTGTGAACAACTCTGCTGACGTACAAGGAAACTTAGCAAGATAAATTTGAATACTGCTTCACTTTAAAGCTAAGGTTTGTAATACATCACTTTATAAAAGGGATATTGTGATATCCTCCACATTTCCATCAATCTGTCAAGTTGTTACTACATCTAATTCTGAATGAAAGTTCACCAAACATCTTAGGTTGCTCATGTGGTGACCATTTGCAATAGGTTTACAATTTTGAGGCCTCATCATTGTTTTTTTTTTTAGAGGGAGTCAAAGGTCCAGAGTACAAATGTTGCCATTGCTTTGACATTTTTGAATATTCTTTTTTTTTAACCAAAGTTTGTAACAGCATTTATGGATGAATAACAGAAAAGGCTTTGAGGTTACAGTCCTCCTTTAGTCATGAAATGACAAAGGCTTTGGGGTTACAGTCCTCCTTGAGTCATAGAATGACAAAATGATTTGGGGTTACAGCCCTATTTGAATAATGAAATGACAGAAAGGATTTCTGGTTACAGCCCTACTTGAGTCATGGAATGACATGATTTGGGATTACATTGAGTCATGGATAAATGACAGATAAGGATTTGGGGTTACAGTCCTCCTTTAGTCATGGAATGACAGATAATGATTTGGGGTTATATTGAGTCATGGATGAATGACAGATAAGGATTTGGGGTTACAGTCCTCCTAGAGTCATGGAATGACAGATAAAGATTTGGGGTTACATTGAGTTCTGGACAAATGACATATAAGGATTTCAGGGTTACAGTACTCCTTTATTCATGGTCGAAAGGGTCACTGAAAGATGATGTTTTTGGAAGAAGTATCCTAAACTCAAAAACAAACCAAACTGTGTCATATTTTCTTGTTTGATAAAATTCCAAAATTCATTTAAAGAGTGGTACTTTTAGTATTTTTTTTGGTGAAAAGAAATTTTGAGTTGTCTCCCTTTCATATTTCACTGTCAACTGGGTATCTTCTATACATTGTATCACACATATACAATGTGGTGGTGGATTTTTAATTTTTTATTTTAATGGTATACTTTTTAACTGAAGAATTAAATCATTTTCAGCTGTAAAAAATGTTTTAATTTCAAGATCATCTTATTATCAAGACTGTCTTAGTTTAAAAAACAATATTAAAACAATAGAGATTGCTGTGGTGACAATCCATGAAAGTATTTTTATGGTCAGAATTCTGATCCAATAGTTACAAGGTTTTAAAAAATTCTGATTTAAGTATGTATCCACATTTTTATTCTGAGTTAGAGATTGAAGTTGTTTCGTTCTGCCAATTGTTTGGCATCATATTTCATTATATATTATGCAAAGTACATTTGTTAAACAACATATTTCTTTAAATAACTGTTGTTTAACAAAATGTTTCACTATGTCTAGCAAATGAAACAGGATTATTAGATTTTAATATTAATCTTTTTATGCCACTCTGTAAATGTGAGGGGGTATAAACTGTTTCCTTTGTTTGTCCATACTTTGATCAGCTTTGCATTTAGGGGCATTTTTGTTCCATTAACACATTTCTAGTTTATTTACATTTAATTTGTAAGAAATAAAGATGATCTGTGTGAAGAAAGAATGTTTTATTAACCATTAGCCAAAGCAAGCTACTTCCAACATAATTTATTATGTTTTATTTTATATTTAGTCCCAGTCCACAAATGACCAAAAATCCAAGCATTCCAAAGACAAAAGTGATAATCCTAAAGTTAAAGGTAGCAAAAAGAAAGATGGTGGGGAGGACTCTAAAAGCCTCACTAAAACTGAAGATGTGTTAGTCAAGATTGTCAGAGTGGTTGCAAATATATCTATCAACGAAGATGTGGGCCCACAAGTGGCATCAAACGAACAGTGCCTGGAGTTATTGCTTGGAATATTAAGTAAGTATTTGGGTCTTCATTCTGTTTGGAATAATACCCATGTCTGGAACATCAGCAGTGTACATGTTCACCTTCTGAGCATGTACAATTACAGTCTTACCCATTTATGTCGACATCCTTGGGCCTGAGGAAATATTGTTGACATAGGCGAATGTTGAGATTGGGGGGGGGGGGGGGGGCTGAAGAAAGATAAAAGTTAAAATTTGTCAGCAAAGGGTGACTCGCTGTCATCAATGAGTAGCATTAACACTTTGAGAAAATAATGGAAATTTTTAGTACATGACAGAATCACTGTAAACTGCACTGGTATATTGGTTACCTTTGTGTAATAAAATCTGCAATACAATATTGCATCGATCACATCCTGATACGAAAAACATTACGATTATTCAATGTTGGCATTAACAAATGGTTGCATAGTTGTTATTTCAAGTACATGTACTTAAATTGGCCTAGATTTTGGTCAGTCTGTTCCCATCATAGTGAGGCTATCTAGGGGATGGGGATATTCACAGGGAAATGAAAACCTGTCAACAGTATATGTATTCTCAACCAATATTTTTGTATCCTATGTTATGATGAACATTAAAGCGACTGAACCAACCACTTGTTGCAGCGAAGTTCTCCACACTTAAGTTTTTTTCGCAAATGTTTCATTGAACCATTTTGTTGTGGCTTCTTCCTCGTCTTCAAATGTAGCAGTCTTTTGCCTCTTCCTGTGGGGAGCGCAGTTACTTTCAACGTAGTCTTTCTTTATATACTCAGCAGCTTTCATCCTTCCTGACAGGGTTTTATTTTTAAACGAAAAAAATTCTGACATCTTTGTGAGATGTTAAGCCCTCAAGTTCTTTAACAGCCAGATATTTTGTTTCCAGAGACTGTAAATTTAATTTGCATTTTACACTGCTGTTGGTAGCCATTGTAAATATAAATAAAGTTAAAAACTAAAATTTCACAGCACAATAAACTTGTTTTAATCACCGATCACTTTCAGAGGTCTTGGAAACACGTAATCACATATATTTGGACACTTGTCTGGGATGCAGAAAATCGCATATAAAAGAGGCCTCTGTGTGCATCAATTTGTTGGACAGCAAATTTAAGGGCATGCTAGTCCGGCTTCAGGCACCTTTTGAGTGGGAAATGTGTTAATCGATTGATCATTTTAGCTGTGCTGATATTTACAATCACAAAATTCAGTGGCTGAAAGACCCACAGATGTACATGTTATTATATGAGTACATCTGAAGAACATGACCCACAAGCTTGGAGGCAAGTTCAAAGATTTGACTAGCAGCAGAGTGTGAGAAAATGTGTTGATATTTACAATGACTGATTTCAGAGGTAGAATGACCCATTGATTTGTGTTGTTGTTGTTGTTATTTTTGCTGTGGGGTTTAATGCCATATTTCAGCACACGATAGGCTATATATGGCGGCCAGCATTAATGGTGGAGGAATAACCCGTGAAAAATCCCAGAAAGAACCACCGACCCACGAGAAGCTACTGGCAAGTTTTCTTATATACATATACCCACATTAGCCAAATCCAAGACTCAAACCCACACAGACAGAGGTGAGATGGCAGTGATCCGTAACAGAGAGCATTTAGACTACTTGGCCACTCTGGGCCCACTGATGTGCTTGTGTATAAGAGTACATGAAATGAACAACTTGAGCTTTCATTGTTGTTTTTGTTTCCAAGTGTAGCAAACTAAGTAGTGTATGTGACCTCAAAATCAAGACATGTTGAGAGTTAGACAAAATGCTGTTTTCAAATTTGGATTAGAAGGTTTAAATGGCAAATTGGCAAAGATTGTAATGAAATTCAACAGAATGCTATAAGTTGCTAGAACTGACTCTTCACATGGAACACTGTGATGCCTAACTTCACTTGCACATGGAATAAGACCTTTCCTTGGTCTAACATAATTCACTTTCACTCTAATGGACAAACAAGGGCTTCAGTTAGTGCTGTAAAAATGTTTGAAAATTAATTCTATGGCAACCACTGTTTCTACTTGTCTGGAAATATAGTCATTTCAGGTATGCCCTGCAACGTTTACTGGTGGGACTCCTGTTTTTGTCAAAGTAGGAGCCCTGAACTCCTAGTTTTAAAATCCTTGTGATACTTCTGTGCAGGCTTTGGAAAATGCAAGAAACAGTTAGATTTTATTGCTTTTAAGTCGCCACAAGAGGCCAACTTTATAGGCCCAAACAAAAGCCTGGTTTTTTTTTTTTTTTTTATCCGACCACGACATTAAAGCATGTTGGCAAGATCAACTAGATCTTGAACAAAGTATGGGTCGGAACTAGCAGCTTGTCAGCATAAATGATTAGAAAACAAAGGATTTGTTCAAGCTGGGACCAAGGGCTTCTGTCAACATCTATGTTTAAGTTTTATCTCTATGTCGACATGACATCGTTTTCCACATCATATATATTCAAAATGCGATTACATTGGCCTACCACTTTCACTATTTCTATAATTTTTTTTTTTTTAATCAAGTCTGTGTTCAGGATAGTTACACAGCAGAGCATATTATGTATATTAATTATGGATAATTTGATGGACTTTCTGTATCATTTTTTGTATATCTGTTATGGATAATTGGATGGACTTTTTGTATCACTTTCTGTATATCTGTTATGGAAAATTTGATGGACTTTCTGTATCACTTTCTGTTTATCTGTTATGGAGAATTTGATGGACTTTCTGTATAACTTTTCTGGTACAGACAATGTCATCATTAAAATAGTGAATTATTAGTGAGATTTTTTTTTTTGTAGATTTCAACATAATTATGGAGGATTATATAATGTCCATGTCCAATCAGCCCATTCCACAGTTGTCATATCACATACAATTTGATAAAGGTTTAGCAAGTCACATTCAGTGACTTGTAACATGATTTTACAGGCAAGACATTGCAATCAAGAAACTCTTGTTGTTGTTTTAGTGTTTAACACCATTTTTCAGCACACAATAGGTTATACATGGCAGCCAGTATTAATGGTGGAGGAAGAACCTGGGAAAACCCCAGGAAAGAACCACCGACCCATGAGAAGCTATTGTCCAGCTTTCTCACATACCCACATTGGCCGAATCTGAGATTTTGAACCCACGCAGACAGAGATGAGATGGCAGTGATCTGTAATGGAGAGCAGTTTAGACCACTCGACCACTCGGGGCCCCCAAGAAACTCTTGCTTTATGTAGCTGAAATTGGTATTATAAATAATGGAATATGCAGTAACAATGATAAATAGGAGTAATGCTGTTGACATTGTTGCTTTAACATTTTGAGCTGGGCTGTTTTTCTTTAGGCTCATGAGCTATGCTACAAAAGGTCTTGCTCTAGTTTATGCATATTTTGAAGAAGTGTCATTTTTGGAGTACTTGGTTTTCATTGCCATTATAGGAACGTGATGTTTAAAAATATGTGTTGAGAAGTTTGATTCGTCCCTTGCTACCATTGGAACACCTTCAGGCACAAAGTAGGTCATTATGGAGACTTCCTCACCACTGTCAAAAAGAGTAAGCTGAAATGGTATGGCCATGTCACAAGAGCCAACATTCTATCCACAACAGTAATGCAGGAGAGTGTCCAGGGTGGCAGAAAAAGTGGACTGACAACATCACAGAATGGACCAGGAAAAGTTTTGCAGAGACACAGGCATTGTCACATGATTGAGACAAGTGGAGGGAACTGGTCAGATGTTCAGCAGCATAGTGTTTCAACGACCACACTAGGTCAAAAGACTGATGATGATGATGATGACCATTGGAACTTGTTATTCTTAAAATTATAAACCTAATTATGTATCCATGGTGATGCAGTAGAAAGCTCAAAATTTATTATAAAAATTTTGAATATTTACGATAAAAGATTCTTTCAAAGGAAAATATCAGATTATACAAGTGTTTGTAAAATTTTGTTGTTGTAGGATTTAACACCATTTTTCAGCACTAGATAGGGTAATATGATGGCCAGTATTAATGGTGAGGAAGAACCCAGGAAAACCCCTGGAAAGAACCACCAACCCATGAGAATCTACTGGCAAGCTTTCTCATATACCCACATTAGCCAAATCTGAGACTCAAACTCACACAGACAGGTGAGATGGCAGTGATCTGTAACGGAGAGCACTTTAGACCTCTTGGCCACTCAAGGCCCCATTTGTAAAATGTAAAAATAATTTGCAACTGAGACAAAATTTGTCAATTCACAATTTCTATACAAGTTACCAATTTGTATTGATTTGTAGGGTACCAATTTCTGTGGATTTCATAGGGTACCAATTTCTGTGCATTTCATAGGGTACCAATTTCTGTGCATTTCATAGGGTACTAATTTCTGTGGATTTGTAGGGTACCAATTTCTGTGCATTTCATAGGGTACCAATTTCGGTGCATTTCATAGGGTACCAATTTCTGTGCATTTCATAGGGTACCAATTTCTGTGCATTTTATAGGGTACCAATTTCTGTGCATTTCATAGGGTACCAATTTCTGTGCATTTCATAGGGTACCAATTTCTGTGCATTTCATAGGGTACCAATTTCTGTGCATTTTATAGGGTACCAATTTTGGTGCATTTCATAAGGTACCAATTTCTGTGCATTTCATAGGGTACCAATTTCTGTGGATTTGTAGGGTACCAATTTCTGTGCATTTCATAGGGTACCAATTTCGGTGCATTTCATAGGGTACCAATTTCGGTGCATTTCATAGGGTACCAATTTCTGTGCATTTCATAGGGTACCAATTTCTGTGGATTTGTAGGGTACCAATTTCTGTGGATTTGTAGGGTACCAATTTCTGTGCATTTCATAGGATACCAATTTCTGTGCATTTCATAGGATACCAATTTCTGTGCATTTCATAGGGTACCAATTTCTGTGCATTTCATAGGATACTAACTAGTGTGCTTCATGGTGCATTGTACCACAAATTTTAAATATTTAGTGAACAAGTATCCTTCTGATGAAAAAATAACACCTACATTGACAATCCAGAAAAGAGAGTACCAAAACAACATTTTATTTTTATTATTTAAAATTATAGTATAGAAATTAATGCCCATTAAATTAAATACATTTGCAGTGAATTTTGTTCCGAGTAAAATTTTAAGATGAGTCAGTGAAAATAATTCATGAAGGTCAACCCTAAAAGAAAATGTGCACTTTCATAAAACAATATTTGTATCCCATTTTAAAAATTATTTTTTGCAGATTGCAAAGATGTGGCAACAAGTGAAGAGCTGGTCCTGAATACAGTAGCAACCATAAACAACCTGTCATACTACAACTGCAAGACCAGTGCTGTGGTGAAGGAACAAATCAAAGTAATTAAAAGTAAGTACAACTGTAAGACAAGTGCAGTGGTCAACAAGCACATCAAAGTAATTAAGAGTAAGTTCAAGTGTAAGACAAGTGCTGTGGTCAACAAACACATCAAAGTAATTAAGAGTAAGTATAGCTGTAAGACAATTGGTGTGGTCAACAAACACATCAAAGTAATTAATAGTAGTACATTTAATTTAAAAATGAGAACCATTTTGACTTTCATCCATGTCTTTGCATCTGTTCTAATGGTAGCACCAACAACAAAGCTAGTTCATATTTGCACATTAAGGTCTGACTTGTGTAATAGTTTGTTTCTAATCCTCTGACTGATGACCAAAAATAGTCCTGACTCTTAGACTTTATAAATTTCTGTGGGATTTATTTTTCCCCTGCTGATAGAGATCATATTCTGCATCCATGCCTTGAAACTAGCCTTAATGCTTGTCTAGTAATATTAATATGACCCAATTAGTATCATCCAACACTTGCATTCATACACAGATTGGTCCATATGAAATGTTTTTTTATCATTTTGACACTGTGAGTAAATTGGCATTGTATGCTGTAATATGTATGTCATGAAAAAATGAGCTGGAAATTTTAATGACTTTTAAAACAAATAGACTTCAGAAGACATTTATAATATGGAAATTGACAATCCAGCTAACCTGGCCCATTATCATCACAGCACGGAGGTGTGCATGTAAATGGCTAGAAGGGTATCGAGCTTGTGCAAGTTGAACTATTTAGACTAGTTGTCTGTCCTCTTACTATTTTAACAGTATCCTGAAATTACAGTCTTCTAAAGAAAGATCGATGGATGAAATCTGTTTTCAGGGTCTTAAAATTCAAATTGGAACAGCATGTTGTCATTGTTTGACCTTGTATGCATCAAATCAGTATGATATACACTTTTGGAGATTGTATAGATTGTATTCTTACAATACAGAATAAACCTATTTAGGGAAATGGTCAACTTTCGGGTTACACAATCCAGATGAATCATATCAGGTCCACTTGGTCCTCCTATGTAACCTTGGCCTTGGCTGGATTTTTTTCCTGTTGCTGTTATAAAGTTTGAATTTAATAGTAATGTACTGTATTTGAAGATTTTCTTTCTGACACACAGTAATGGGGGTGGGGGCAAGGGCACTGGCATGTAAGCAGGCTAAGTTTGGCATTAACTTTTTATAACTGTTTTTACTAGTGTAGGAAATTTCTAGGACATGCTTTCACATAAGAAATACTGACAGCACTTACTACATAGTTAGCTATTGAGTTGAATTATTTTAAACATAGCTGCTAAAATTATTTTAAAATATTTTAAAAAAATGCAAAATCAAGTTTCAACTTCAAAAGTGACAGAGCCATTGTCTTTCTAAAAATAGGTCACTTCTGCTTGCAAAATGTCAGTATACTGCATGTTTTTTAAATTCCTTGAACTACTGTATTTTCAGGCATATATCCAGCAAGGTTAAAACGGATTTTACATACCCATAACAACCCCTAACCCCCTGCATGTAGGGAATCTCAGTAGGTGGGTTATATTAGTTCTTTTTCCAACAACCAGTGATCATCATTCCCACCCCCCACCCCCATGTGATGAATCACAATAGGTTTTCTATATCAGTTCTATTTCACACAACCATTGATTATCAGCCTCCCACCACCACTACCATGTGGGGAATCTCATTTGGCTTTCAATATCAGTTCTATTTCACACAACCAGTGATTATCAGCCACCCACCACCACCACTACCATGTGGGGAATCTCAATAGGTTTTCTATATCAGTTCTATTTCACACAATCTTTGGTCATCAGCACCATCACCATATGTGGAGAATCACAATAGGTGGGATACATGTTTTTTTCACAATGTCACTAGTCATCATTTTATTGTTAAATTTATATAATTTTTAATAATTTTGTAATAATGATTTTTAAAGATTAATTACTAGCATGAAAAAAATTAATGCTAGGAAGTTAATTCTAGCAGCAGTATTGTATTAATAGACATATGGAGAACGTTCTTTTCACACTAGGGCCCAGCAACGTGGAACAAATTGCCCATTGAAATTTTGAATGTTTTCTAATTTCATGGTGTTTATTTTGTATTTCTGTAGTTTTGTCATTATAGATGTTGTAAAGCGTAGGCGCTATACAAAGTCCTCATTAATATAATTATTATACCTAATATTCTTCATTACTTTAAGCTTTATGTCCAATCCATCACTATTTTAATAGAAATATTGACAGAAACCTAACTAATGTTTATGCCAAAAGTTCACCATCACTGCTGAAATTGCTTTGAAATCCATTTAAGCTCTCATTTTACTAGTTATTGTTGAATGTGTCTATGTATTTCTTTAACCTCCATAATTCTCCTTCAAATACGTTCCCCAATCACATTAACATTAGGGATATAAGCCTGCTACTTCTCGAATCCAGCCCTACTAAAAGATGAAAATTAGTCTTTTCTGTCTATCTCCTATAGACAAAGATCAATAACTCTTGCCCCTTACCTCCCCTTGCCACCACCAGGTGTCGCTAGTTTTTAAGCTTCGCTTGTACTGTTCACAACGTACAATCACACCTCCATATAATCCAAGCCATCTTAGTGTAAAATTGGACCATCTGAAGTTAAATTTGGAATTATTGTGTTGGACAATCATTCTTCTACAAGTTGTATACATTATTTTACAATTTTTTTATATTTTGAGTGACTTTGTCACCTTTTACGGACTTTGTCTATTGACAACCACGTGGCAACACGCTAATGCGGTACACGTGTTGTCTTTTACAAGTTAACGCTGCACTGAATAATTTCGCTTACTCCATTAGTAACGGTTGTGGTATTAGCGAATTAATAACATGCTGAATTGCTAATTTGTGCTTTGTTTTATCTTGTTGTTTCATTAGAGATGTCAACCAAATGCATGAAATGCAAAAAGTTCAAATGAAAGAAGACAACCATGACACTTGTATTGTATGTACCAAGTGTACATCTATACCATGCAGCAAGTGTAATACGTAGACAGAGCCAATGTGGGCTGATGTAGTCCAAAAGGCAGCAAAAGAGAGAATAAAATAATGTTGACATGGTACAACTGTCCGCCTTTGAACAGATGCGTCGCTTGGTCTAGGACACTATGACGCAGCTGTTCACATCAGGCCAGATATTACCTCTTGGGGAGTGTTCCCCCAATTTTCAGCTGCCCAGTGGGTGTAAGTCCCCCCCCCCCAGCATGTCCGAGCATGGCCTTTAGGCCTGTAAGTCAGGATGCATGGGGATTTTACCGGATCCATTGGATCTATTTCATTATACAACCTCGACGTCACTGGCCGTCCAGCCGTCCCAACATGCTAAAATGGTCCGACCAACTATGATTTACGGGGATTTTAGTGACAAATCCATCCATCAAGCTGTACCGCCAACAACATGCCAATACTATGACGGAGGTTTTAGTGAGAAATCTGTCCATCCAGCCAGGCCATTGGAGCAGCCGGTACCAGTGATAGCCAGACCGTCGCCGACATTCAGGCGGACCACACGCCAGACAAACCAGTCGGCAGTGCCATCCCAGTATGGGGACCTTATTGCTAAAACGGGCTGGCCAACTATGATTTACGGGGATTTTGGTGACAAATCCGTCCGTCAAGCTGTACCGCCGGCAACATACCAATGCTATGATGGAGATTTTAGTGAGAAATCTGTCCGTCCAGTCAGGCCATTGGAGCGGCCGGTACCAGTGATAGCTGGACAGTCGCCGACATTCAGGCCGACCATTTGCCAGACAAACCAGCCGGCAGTGCCGGCCGTCCATATGTTCATGGCTTCTCCACAAGGGAGAATTAGTGAAATTGTCAAGGATGACTGAATTGCATCATCTATGTCACCTGGTAGGCTCTATCCAGAGATGCAAGCTATACCAGAACCAACGTTCCCTCTTAGCGAATGGTAGATGTGCACGCAGTGCTCACTGCACTGCGCAAGCATTAGGGAGATGAGTCAAATTTAACGTTGGATTGAACAAATAAACAAAAAAATTGACTATTCAGCTACGCAGGGATGCCTAAGCAGCTGCATGCACTGCTTAGAGGGAACGTTGACCAGAACACGACTCAGCAAACAGTGAGTGTGACGAAACTTGCAAATCAGCCGTACACAGATCCAATCATGGAACAGACTGAGCTTAGCTTCAAGGCTGCAGTGGAAGAAATTTATAGAGTGTTGGCAAGTTCCGAATGCCCACCACCTCCTACTGCCATTCAAGACTACAAAGTTAAGGTGTCTGTAGATCTTGAATGGGCAGAAGAGACGATGTCTTTCCTGCTCCTTCCCCAGTCGGCAAAATTCAGAAGCCATGTACCAGTGACGTTCTAATGTAGCTGGTACAAAACTCAATCAGACACCTTCAGTACTGATCTCCAATGCCACGTCAAAGCTAGTCTGAAACGTAGTCGCTACGTCTTCAATGTTAGACTTGTCTTCACTATCCATTTTCCAACTTCCAGGAAAATCCGGCAATGACCACGCTTGGGAAGCAACGGCCCGGATTGCTAGAGTTATTAATAGGACAGCTCACCATTCCATGGCCAATGCGTTGACTTCTTCTGCCAACTTAGGCCTGATACAACATGGCGCATGTCTGCGGTCCACATCGCTCAAGCCCCATCCTACTCTGGCTTTATGGATGTCTCTGTTTGGGTCACCTTTACTCTTTGGGGGGAAAAATTGAAGAAGTTCCGAGGCAGGCAGCTCAGAAACTGCCCCTACAGCTCGCCGCCCAACTTTCATAGGCATTTCGAAACAATCATCCCCTGCCACAGCAGAGGGATGATAGGCGGACCAGGGAAAAGGGATCCTTACAATCAAATGTGCAGTATAGATCCCAACCCAATGCTGGGAGACAACAGTCTAATCAAGCTAGGAGGCAACCATACAGAGGCGGCAAGAACCCAAGTTTCTCCGCCTTCAAGCCTCCTAACTCTAGATGTTGACATACCCTCCCCACAACCCGCGGACAGCCTACCTGTGGGCAGCTGCCTCCTGCAATTTCAGGACCACTGGACCACTTTATTACCTCAGAACAATTGGGTGATTCAGGTCATTTCAGAGGGACTTTGGATTTCATTTATCCATCCCCCTCCCCTGTCCTCCTCTCCCCTCTTCACAGATCGGGAAAAGGATGCCTTTTTGAAGAAGAAAAAAAAACAACATAAACCCTGCAATAGCTGGGGTTTTATTCCTGGCTGTTTCTTATCCAGAGGCCGTTCATCGACCTGAGTCGCCTCAACCAATACATTTTACCACTGAAATTCAATGTGGCGTTGGCGAGATCAATCCATCTTTCCATCCGACTGGACAGGTATGCCGTCAGTCTAGATTTGACCGACGCATATTTTCACGTCCCTATCGACCGAGTCACGGAACTTTCTCAAGTTTGCTTATCGCGACTAGGTTTATCAGTTCCAGGTCATACCTTTTGGCCTCATCATCAGCCGTTGGGGCTTTTACCAAGGTTATGGATTGCGTTGTCACCCTGTTCCGCTCGACTTCATCTATAGTGATGGCAGTGTACTTGGACGACATCCTCCAGAAACATGTGTTAAGTTCTACTTTGCTCAAAGACAGAAATGATCTTCTATCACTTTTAGATCATCTAGGCTTTCTCGTGAACTGGGAAAAAGTCCAATCTCTGTCCATCCCAGAGTTTGGTCCATCTGGATATGAAGTTTCTCACCGATCTGAATCTGGTAAGGCTTCCTCGCGTTCGAGCTCATCCAGAGAGTCGAACTCCTCAAGTCCATTTCCAACAGGATGTGCATTTCAGTGAGAGAGTTCTTGCAACTCCTCGGATTATTCAATGCGGTGGCGGATTTGATCCCGCTCAACCGTCATTTTATGCGCACCTTGCAAATGACGTTGCTAGCACAATGGCGCCCTTTTTTCAACTCCCCTCAAAACCACAATAATGATCACGCCCGAGATACGATCATTCTTGCATCAGTGTGACATAACCCCGGTTGACTGTCCACAGGTATTCCTCTGGAGATACCCCAAGCGAAGATAACGGTATGTACTGCCGCCAGTACCTACGGTTGGAGTGCCTACCTGTTGCCGGACTTCAATACTGTCAGCAGCATGTGGGGGCCATTGGAGATCCCTCTCCACATCAACCTTTCAGAAATAAAGTTTGTCATCAATGCCTTTCATTTCTGGTAGGATCAGCTCCTAGGCAAAATTGTCCTCATAATGTCAGACAATTCTGTGGTGGTGACTTGCCTCCTCAAACAAGGAACCAAATCACCAGACCTGTGCAATCTGATCCAGCAGTTTCTACATTGGTGCGACAATCTCCATATCAATGTTCAAATCAATCACATTCCTGGCAGACTCTGTCTTGGCTGACACTCTATCCAGGAAAGGTCAAGTCCTTCACATGGAATGGTCACTTCATCAATCGGTCTTTCTTCCAATCTGCATACTTTGGGGGCGTCCAATGATCGATCTTTTTGCAACAAGGTGGAATCGCAAGTTGCCCACCTTCGTCTCTCCAGTTCCAGACCCAGAAGCTTGGACCGTGGATGCTCTGTCAATCAGCTGGGAGGGGTTGTGGGCATTCTCCTGCCCTCCCACAGTCTTGGTACTGAAAATAATCCAGAGGTTAAGGGGTCATAACTGTCAGATGATTCTGATTGCCCCTCTCAGAAGGAACAACTCTTGGGTCACCGATGTACTCGATCTGGCGATAGATCTACCCAGGAAGATTACAGCCCCAAATCTTCTCAAGCAACCGCGGTCACGGGTGTTCCACCCCAGTCCGAACCGTCTTTATCTTCATGCTTGGCTCTTGTCTGGACGGCCTTATGAGACAAACAATTTAAACCTTAGATTTTGGAGAGAATCTCGAGTGCAAGAAGGCCCTCGACTCTGAAGGCTTATGAGGGACAGTGGCATGTTTTCAGGGACTGGTATCATATCAATAACATCGTCGTTTTGAGTGTCTCAATCCCTCAACTGGCCGACTTTTTTCTCTGGCTTTTCGAGGAGAAACAGTTGGCTCCAATTACTATCAAATGCTACCGCTCCATGATATCAGACACATTCCATCATCATGGTAGATGTGATATCAGGCATGACAAAGATCTGTCAGATCTTTTAGCCAATTTAGAGTTCAATCGACCAAAATCCCTCTCCTTGTTTCCAAATGGAATCTGTCCTGGGTTTTAACATGGCAGAATTCAGACAATATTGAGTCTTTAGCCCACAATTCGTTAAAGCTACTATCATACACAACAGGTTTCTTGATAGCCTTCGCTTCAGCATGCAGGGTGAGTGAGCTACATGCCCTTTCCAGTGACCCGAACTATCTTCAGTTCAGATCAGATGGTTAGGTGGTACTCTTGACGCGGCCAGTCTTCATAGCCAAAAATAGGTTACGATCCATTGGTAATCAAAGAGTCATCATTGGCTTGCTTTCTTCCATAGATATGTCAGGAGCAGCAGCCATGCAAGATCCTGTTTGTGCACTCAAGCACCATTTTAAATGCACAGAGGTGAGTTGGGTCACATGCAAGCACCTCTTTCTTCTGGTGACAGCTGGGAAATGGGATATTACCCCTCAAGCCCTTGCATCATGGCTGAAGTGGGTTATACGCTCAGCATACTCTGAGGTCTCACAAGATCAGAGTCGCCTCATGAAGATTACCGCTCATGAGATTAGAGCAATCTCAGCGAGCCTTGCATTCGAATGCAATGTTTCGATCTGAATCCAGTTTTATCTCAAAGATTTGACCTCGCAGAGGCAAACCTTGAATCTAGTAGGTCCGGTGTTGGCAGCCCAGATGACCACCAGACCCATTTAAAACAATTAGCACATCCTATCAGCTTCACTGGATTCACCAGAAAAAATTTTTGTAGGTAAGAAGATTTCAATAACTATCTTCTTAACCGTATAAAGGGGTCACATATCACGTGACCCTGGGCTGTTGGGCTGTGTTGCTGATGAAATTAGGAGAACGGGTTATCGTTCAAATGGGGAATCCAGCCATCATTCCCAAGAGGATACCCGGGTTGAGGTAGGATGCTCAGCATTCCCTCCTCCTATTACATATTTTCCTAACGTTAATGTGATTGGGGAATGTATTTGAAGGAGAAAGCAAACTTTTTAAGTAAATTATGTTTCTCAGAGATTACTTACCCAATCACATTACTTAAAAACCCTCCCAACCACCCCGCCATGTGAGCATCCTCGTATAGTATATATCACTCATCTTAAAAACTAGCGACACTTGGCGGTGGCAAAGGGAGGTAATGGGGCAATAGTTATTGCCCTTTGTCTATAGGAGCTGGACAGAAAAGACGAATTTTCGTCTTTTAGTAGGGCTGGATTCGAGAGGTAGCAGGTTTATATCCCTAACGTTAATGTGATTGGGTAAGTATTCTCGGAGAAACATAATTTACTTTAAAAATTTGCATTCCTATGTGAGAAAGCTTGCCAGTAGCTTCTCGTGGGTCGGTGGTTCTTTCAGGGGCTTTCCCGGTTTCTTCCTCCACCATTAATACTGGCCGCCGTGTATAACCTATCTTGTGCTGAGAAATGACATTAAACACTACAACAACAACAGCCATATTTCCTGCATTGCTGTCATCTTTGTCACTGTCATCATTGTTTCTGAAGATGTCCATTTTGCTGAAGTATTCTAGGCTTAATAAATCAATTGTGAATGGTTGCTGTTGTCTATTGTTGCATGTGATTGGTTCATGTGAGATTATGTTAGTATATTAAATATTGTTTTACATGATTAGTGATTTCTGTGGGGTATATGTGTGAAAATACAGTAGGTTATTGGTACATACAAAATGTCGGCATACTGCAGATTTTTAACTCTACTTACTTAACATTCTTTTAACTAGGTTACTGCTTTTTACAAAATGTCAGCATAAAGCAGGTTGTTCACCTCCTCTTAATTCATTTTTTGAACTGTCATTGCTACTTAAATAATATCAGCTTACACAACAGGTCATTCAACACAAGTTTATTCATTCCTTGAACTAGGTCACTGCTACTTAGAAAATGTCAGCATACAGCAGGTTGTTCAACTGATCTTAATTCAATTTTTTAAATAGGTCACTGCTACTTATAAAATCTCAGAATACAGCAGGTTGTTCAACACATTTTTAATTCATTTTTTTTTTACCTATATCACTACTGCTTACAAAAGGTAAGTAAACAATATCTGAAGTACCTGTTCACAAAAAAATGACTACTTGACAACCAAGGTGGATGTCAATGGTATGATTTCAGAAACAGTAGGCAAGAACTAAATACATAGAACAAAGCCATTATTTTCCATGCACTAGAGGAGGCTATATATTATAATACCTATATTATAATACCACCATTTATTTGTCTATCCATAATTCAGTTTCCACCTTAGCTGCTGGGTGGAAACTTACCCGACTTTGTTATATAGATTTGCAGGCTATGGAAGTAGATCTAATTTTTGTGTAATATAGTTAGTAATAAGAAACACACCTTTGACAATTAGGAGGAAGAAAACTATGGTCTGATGTCTTTTATTGATTTTTTTGTTGTATTTTAGCTCTGATGGGTTTGGTACTGTCTGGTAACATGGACGCAATGGTGGAGGTGTCTCGAGTGTTTGGAAACTTGACACGGCATAAACAAGTACGAGACTTTCTGACTGAGAAGAAAGGTAGATGTTTACTTCCATGTTATGCATCTAAAACTGAAGTTCTGTTGTAAATTGTTTTTTCTAAACGTGCCTCATATAGTTACTTTAGATCAAGGAGACATTATGTATTTACCGTTAGATTGGAGCTAAATATGTCTTTTATTTTCCCAAGAAGTAATTTCATTTGTAAAGGAAGAAGAGTCATTAGTTTGTTGGTCATCAGATGGTAGTACCACTTGGTAATGCATTCACAATATTTGCTCTTGTAATCATTACTTTGGAAATAACAGATAATACTAGTTTTTTTCTAGATGAATTTTCATTAACCATGACAGATTATCATATTACTAAAAACAGGCATCAAACCACCATTATCCTCACTCAGCCATTATTTTCCTCCATTCGTGAATTAATGTATACATAAGTATTCCTAATCCCTCCGGGCTTTGCTACCAATGTGTGGAAGTAAAATTTCCAGACTGTTTTCAACTACAGACTGCCCTCAATCATATCTCAAAGTTTCAAGTCTTTTGCTTAAATTACAGTATGGGAGAAGTTCATGGACATTGCAAAACTTCTGAAATCACAAAAAATATCAAATATAAATTGCAAACTGAATGTATATAAAAGAATGCAACTGCAAACTACATAGACCCAGATAGGTCATATCATAATGCACTGACATATTATAGTCTCTGCTGCTTGTTTTACTAATTATTTCTAACAAAATGCATAGACCAAGATTTGCTGGTACATCATGTGACACCAGATTTGACTATTCAGTTTTCAGTAGTATTCAGTGTATGTGGTATGCATAAACATAGGAATGATTGAAATGTTTGAAATTATTTTGTACATTTATGTACCTGCCCCAATTATGCCCTAAAATTTGAAGTCTCCATCTGAAATGGTGTAGGAACACTTGTGCACAAATGCTTGCATTGATAGGCAGAATTGCAGCATCTTCACCTTTTCTCCAAAAAGTGGATGAAATATATTTGCATCCATGTTCTGCACTAACCCATAAAATCAAAGCTTGTACAATATTGAATTTTTTCTTCCTAAGAACTATATCAACAAAATTTGAAAAATATGTAAACCAATTATTTTATATTTCAGTTGATGTGATGCTGATTACACTTTTAGACTCTGGGAACCGTGAGGTGGTCTACATTGCTTGTGGTGTACTTATCAACTTTATGGTAGATGAAGAGAAGAGACAGATCCTGAAGAAAGAAGGTGGTATTACAAAGTAAGTTTTAAGGTCTACATTTTTGAGAGCATACCATATTTCCAAATTTAATTTTGTACTCTGTGTATTTTAAGTAAGTAATAAGGCATCGGTTGTATGATGTATCCAATTTTTTTATACCTACAAGTCTTTTTCAAAACTAAAGGTATAGAAAGCAGGTTCTGGCTTATTTCAAATTTCCAGATTTATAATACTTGTCTTGGTTTTAAAGTTGACCACTTGATTCGTATTAGTCCAAAAGCATTGAGAACTAATGATACATTTTATATTTAGAGCATGGTTTTTAAGTTGACCACTCAATCTCTATTAATCCAAAAGCATTGAGAACTAATGATATGTTTTATATTTAGAGCATGGTTTTAAAGTTGACCACTCAATCTCTATTAATCCAAAAGTATTGAGAACTAATGATATGTTTTATATTTAGAGCATGTTTTGATTTGGTGGTTTAAAGGAACATTCCATCTGTAGGATTATTGGTTAAGTTTAAGACTGCCTAGCTGCCAGTAATTATCATATGATACACATTTGTTTTGGCATTTTTTGTGTCTGCTTTATGAGAAAACATATTATGTTATAACCCTGTATGTGTATTATTATTTCATTTTCTGCATTACTTTAGTTGTTGATACATAACCTCAACCAAAGTCTGTAGAATGCTTGCACTTAAGAAATGGAAGAGGTCTATTGATTTTATTATCAAAAGGTTTAAAGGTAAGGGTCATTGTTGCTCAAGGGAAAATAGGTTTTTCAGAACAACTTTAGTCCAACAATAAGTTCATTGACTGAATTTTGTGGTTGGCTTGCACTTTGGACAATAAAGAAAGAAAACTTTTGATTCTTGGGTCTAGAGATCAGATTCATGGTAAATCTAATAATGGTTTGTGTACTGTAATTTTGGTTCAAGATTGACCAAAGGTCCAGACCATTGCAACCCATTGGTCAGAATCCTCAGATTCAACCATGCCCTACTGGTATCTATTTAGATACATTTTAAATATTGATTTTCTTAACCTTGGACCCTCAAACATTTTAGCATTCATTATAGTTACCTATTATTACAATGCTTAAAATGTCTGTACTATTTCTGACTTTTGTCCCTCTTTATCAAATACATTACTTCATTCATGCTCAGTTTAAAGCTTTACAAAACCTATTCCAATTTGTTTTTTGTTTGGCCTGAATTTAAGTTTGTGCAATCATTTGCTTGAATGTCTTGTTTAAGGAGTGTTTTTGGTTTGATATAATGGAGATAACAAGACACAAGATATATATTTCTAGACAAAACATGTCTTTTTTATGTCAGTCCAATAGCTGACTTGTTTAAGATCTGCAGATCAGCGTGCCTATGATAATTTTAGAATGGTCCCAGTCCCAGAGCTGGGAAAGAGATAATGGGAATATCAAGAGTGTTTTTTAACTCAAAAATGATGTTGAATATGAATATGATATGCATGCTGGATGGACAAAATAGATGCTATCTTAAGTCTTAATTTCAAAATTAATTGTAGGAAAGACAGAATGCCAAGCCTAATTAAACATGGAGTGCAATTTGCATTTATTTTCTCAAACTTTTTGTCCTGTGGAATCTTGTGCCAAAAAATATATAGCCCTATAAAGAGATAAGATAATTAAGGTATTGATGGACTTAAAACCCCTATACAGCATTATGGATTCTATAAGAACTATGGCAGTGACGTACTGATTCACAAAAGTGAAACTTTGTCAGAGTACATGTTTGTGAAAATCTTACTTTGGGGCTGAAGTAGCCAAAGGACAATAGCACTTAACTTTGGAAAATTGTACATAACAACCATAAAGAAGTTGGCTAAGCTAGCTACGTATAAGCCTCACAAGACAATAAACTGAGAGGGATTTCTCAGAACAGTCTTCATAAGGAACATGTTAGGCTCAGAAGTATAAGATTCAGGCGTGTACAACTAGAGGCAACATCCTGTAAAGGTTCTGTTTTCAGTAGAGCTCAAACACAGTGGAGCAGGAAGAAAGATGGCTATTGATGTGTTAGGCAAATATTGAACTTTAGTTGTTTCTCCTCCCCTTTTCTTGGTGATAGTTGATTCTCCTCCCCTTTTCTTGGTGACAAGGAGGAAGCTCCCTTATTTAGATGAGTCCTGTCAGCATCTCTATTAATGGATATTTTTCATGCTTGGAATTATTCATCAAGATGCGCTATGTGGCTATGGCATGGAATGTTTGGTAGAGTCACTAAAAATGCTAATAAATGCTTCTTTCTTGAGTTTAAACCCTAAATATGACCAGAGTCATGCTCCCAAAGCACTTTAATTTCATTTGAAAGTTAGCTTAATATATTACCCTAAAAAAAAAAAAAAATGGTTGGTGGACATTTATGTTGGGGTGTAGGGTCAGTGCATTCCCTATCGAAAAGTTGGAATTCACCGACACCATTTGGTGTTGGCATGAGATAGCCGCTTACATGCCGGCCCAGCAAACTTGAACAATCTTTCATCGATATATACCTGCATGAAATCGAGAGGAATATGATTTATTTTCTCAATAATCGTGAGAATAGCATTCACTACGTCTTTAATCCTCTGATAGATGAGACAAAAGTACATCGTTGCTGAAATTTAACCTGATCTAGCCATTTGCATTCTTAGTCATGTGACTACACAAATCTCGCAACTTAGATGTTAATAGCATCAGAGGTCAGACAGTCACGTGATATGAACAATACGCCATTTCTAGTGTTCTGTAGGAAAACAAATCTAACATAAAAATGAATGTCAGATAATTTTGATTAGAAAAATGAAGAAAACATAAATTTCCAAAACTATTTGTTGTGAAAACGACGACTGAAATATGTAAATTAAATGTAAATGTTGCCAAAATTTGAAGAAAACCAGATTCACTACGCAGAAGCACAGCAATGTGGTAGTCATGTGATACTGTACAAACACAAACAGCTGACACGTTCTCTGTACTTTTTGAAAATGACACCCCAACATAAATGTCCAAATATGAAAAATGGGATGGCAAAGTTCAGAGGAAACTTTTACTAAATGGGTGTTTGCCACGCTAGCACATTTATAGTAGGTATACTGATATTACCCCTATATTAATTCATTGACTGCCGTTTTCTTTTGCACTCACAGTAAGGTAAAACCAAGTAACGAATGGGAAATATTTCGTAGATCTGTGAAAAAATCGTGGATGCAAATTAGTTAGGTTCCAATGAAAATTTTATGAATCCATGAATTTGTGGATCCAGAAATGCGAATGTTTGAGGTATTACTGTACAGTCTCAGGAAATTAGTGTTAAGATTTTGGTTAAAGCTATCCTAAATCCCTTAATGTTTTATTGTGTACATAGAATGAGTTGTTGTGAAGCTAAGACAATTCATTCTGTTGTATGCTTGCTTGCTATGCTACCTTGATGTCAAGGTCACAACCAAAGAAGTTTTGCGTTATTTTTCATAAAATGTTTTTACATCTGCCTATATTTCCCAAAATCTTGATGGATTTTCAAATATATAAATCTAAGTCATGCTCAATCAACCTTTTAACCTGTGGGTCAAGGTCATGCACTTTGAAGCAATTAAATAGTTGTCATGACCTGTAGGTCCTGCCTTTTTTATTAAGAACTTTGGATAGTAACCTCTTTAAAATCATTTGTCTTGAATTCATTGAGATTGAAATGTTTTTACCTAATGGCCTGAAAAGACGCTTTCAAGGACATACAAACAGATTACTAGACATTATTACTGTAATGATGATGATATGCATATTTATGTCTTGGCATTATTATTGCTGGAGAAACCAACCATATGCTACTCTTTTCTAATAATTTCTCTTATTTAGTTCAAGTTATATTTGATTGCAAAGTTGATCACCATGCAAGTATTACTGGGAAAGCTGGTTGCTTTAGCCCTTCTGGCTATATTATTAAAATATTTTAGTAATGTGATCGGGGAAAATCTGTATCTTGCAGACTTGTGGAAGTTTTGCGTGACTTTGGTCGGACAGACTGGGAGCTGGCCAGTATGGTGTGTCAGATTCTTTGGAACTACAGTGGGAAGATCACAAGTTCTAATGCATTTTTTGGAGAACATGAATCTCAGGAGCTTACAGAACTTTTGATTGAATATCTTGGTAAGCAAGTGAAATGTTTATATAATATATAAAATTATATATTATAAAATCAATTTCAGATGTACAAATTAGGATTTACCAATGTGCATGACCGCATGTCTTATAATGTACATCAGAGTATTATGTTTGAGATGGAATAGCTGATATTGGGTCCGTTTGGGATAAAAATGACCTGATTTGTGATAGATAGTGCCAGACTTGGACCAGTTGCAGATAGAAACATACATGCCAATCATTACACTTTTTTCCACTAATTTATGCATTACGCGTAAACGTATATGGATTACGCTTATTCGGTATATCCACCTTCCCCCTCCAAAACATATAATTTGTTTTCGCGTTTTTATTAACATTCCATTAATCCTACAGACTATTTTAGAAAAGACAGGTTCTACATAACTATGATATACGAATACATACATGTACTTTCCTAACAGTATCATGTTCTGTTTATCCTGTTACCAAGATACTTTCAAACTTTTGACCTTGTATTCTATATATAGCAGCTGTATGACTTAGTGAGGAGAGAACAGACTGGTTTCTAATTTTTAAAAAATCATTATGCACATATTCTTTGTTCTAATTTATATTTAGTGCAGAATCAGTCTAAATGTTTTTTGGTGCTAAAAAGTGTAATTTATTTTTGTCAAAGCTTATATGAGAGCAAAAATATCTCCTTTTAAATAATTTCACAGATGGGTTAGAAAAAACAGTATCAAATGAAACAAAAAACAATCCTCCAAACATGAAGACATGATGACGAGTGCAGCATCACGTGACGTCTAATATTTGTCACTAAATGGCTTCAAATGTTAAGATGGATTTTGGTTGATGTGTATGTTAGAGCACATTTATTTTTCCAAGAATTTCGCAGATGGATCAGAAAAAGACAACAAATCCTCCAAAAATTCAGAGATGAATACATGAATGGCATAATAGAGCATTCCATTCTAGGACAGCATCATGTTCATTGCAGACTGTGCGGAAACGATTTTAGCATTGGTCATGGTGGTAAATTTGATGTGGAAAACACATGAAAACAAGGAAACACATCGAATTATGAACTCCAATACTAAGGTAGCTTCTTATTTACAGCAGAGCTCTAGTGCAGACATGTACATACTATAAATGCTGAGGTGTTATTTACCGAGTTCTTAATAGAACACAGACTACCCTTAGCGGTAGTTTAGTATTGCCACAGACAGGACTTGTGAATAAGTTGTACACAGTCTGTGTTAGATACTTGACAGTGAAAAAGGCAAAGTCATTAGTGTTCTTCTTTCGTTACCAGAATTAACAGTAGATTCCACTGGACAAAACATTTTTGATTTGCTTGACAATGTTTTGAAGAAACATGACATAAGTTGGCAGAACTGTATGGGGTTTGCAGCTAATAATGCAAGCAGTGATGACTGGAATTCATAAAGGAGTTGCATCCTATATTTTGAAAATGTCTCTATCAGTGTTCATAACAGGTTGTCCCTGTTATTTGATTCACCTTGCTGCTGGCAAGGCTACTGATAAATTTGAAGTAGATATTGGCCATTTGTTAATAATTACTTACTATTATTTTGGAGAAAAGTAGTAAAAGGAAACAGGCTCTAAATGTTTTACAAGATCAGTTTGATCTTGAAGACTATGAAGTTATAAAGCATGTGTGTACAAGATGGTTATCCCTTGGCAAATGTATTAGCCGTTTACTTGAGTTTTGGAATGCACTACAAGCATTCTTTCGAACTGAAAGTGAATCTGCACAGAGAAAACGGGGGAAAAAGTGAAGAAAAGTGGTACAAAAGCAGAATCTGTTATTGCAATTCAGAAGAGAACAAGAGATGAAAGTAAAGATATGCATATTAACAATAACAGCTAGAGGGCCTCCAGGCTCAGACCAAGATTGTGAAAGATAAATCTTGTGACAGAAAACTTCATCAGCCATCTGGATCTAATTCTTCAGAGGATAAATTGAGTACAAAACATACTGGATCTTCTCATTCTTCCAAGGGCAAAACTAGCAAAGTGGATACTAAGATGTCACAGAAAGAAAAAGAATCTGTTCACTGCTTTGAAGACTCAAAATGTTAGATGGTTTTCAGAAAGCTTAATAATTCAGTTACAAACTGTATTGCTTGTTTATAGAAAGTGCCATTCCATTCTTTGATGCAGCAAATGTTGTCTTGCAGAGAGAAGAACTATGCAGTCATATTATGCACATTCAAGATTCTGTCAAACCAGTTGTCAGATTTGCTAATAAGGTTTATTAAGACAGAAATCATCGCATCAGCCAAGCTTTTAACTGATATAGACTTTCATGACCATGCAAACCAGAAAGATAATGAAGATCTTGCTATTGGTGCAGAATTCTACTCTTGCTGCAAAGGTGTTCATGATAATGTTAGAGATTATTATGCTACAGCCTGTGATTACATGCTCCATAAATTCCCATATGGAGATGAACTGCTTTTAAATGCTTCAGTTGCTGATGTAAATGAGACAGTCAAAAAGCTTCAAAAGTATTTGATTCTTTGTCAAGAGATATCCGTTTCTATTGCCATCCTTGTCTAACTTGGATCATCTGGAAGGAGAATTCCTGAACTATCAAGATGGGATTCTACCTGACAATATACTATATACAGATAGAGTTGATGTGCAATGGCACCTTATTTCCCAGCTAAAATACTCAATCAATAGAAGATATAAATTTCCTCCTCTTTGTCAGTTTATGAAATGAATATTGATTGGTTCTTTACCATTCTAATGTTGACTGTGAGAGATTGTTCAGTGTTGTTAACACAAAAAAAAAAACTGAATTCAGATCCAGGCTAAGTAACTCGGTACTGAGTGCTCTACATGTGTGCAAAACATTCATGACCTCAGCTGGTACAAAGTGTTTTGAAATGGAACATGACAATCTCTTGCTTTCTAAAGCTAAAAGTGCTACATATGAAAACTTGAAACAGTAATGAATGTTAAAAGATGAGAGGGGCAAATAAATCATTGTTAATTGAAATTGTAGCATGTTTTATGTGGATTACTATTTTTCTGCTTGGATTCTTCTTTTTTGACCACTTGGATTGCACTTTTTCCACGTCAGGGGTTGGCATGTATGTAGAAAGGCTAGATTAGGGTCAGTTTGGGATAGAAAGGGCCAGATCTTGAGCAGTTTCAGATAGAAAGGTTAGATTAGGGTCAGTTTGGGATAGAAAGGGCCAGACTTTGACCAGTTTGGTAATGAAAGGCTAGATTTAGGTTAGTTTGGGATAGAAATGGCCAGACTTTGACCAGTTTGGTAAAGAAAGGCTAGATTTAGGTTAGTTTGGGATAGAAATGGCCAGACTTTGACCAGTTTGGTAAAGAAAGGCTAGATTTAGGTTAGTTTGGGATAGAAATGGCCAGACTTTGACCAGTTTGGTAAAGAAAGGCTAGATTTAGGTTAGTTTGGGATAGAAATGGCCAGACTTTGACCAGTTTGGTAAAGAAAGGCTAGATTTAGGTTAGTTTGGGATAGAAAGTGCCAGATTTGAGTAAGACATTGAGATTATCAGATTTGGGACTTGAGGAAGACATTAGGATTATCAGACTGCAATGGATTTGGGATTGGAGTTAAACAGATTGCCAGATTACTACATTTTCTTATTAATTATTAGTGAATAAAATCAGTATTTATTCATCAAAACTTAATCTTTGCACATCTATTGAAATTAACTGATTAATGCATATAAAAATTAATTTTGTTCTTTATGCTTGAATTCAATTAATGTGCGATCAATATTTATTTACTGATTACCTGAAACTTACCTGTGACAAGATAGTGCTTGTTTCATTTTGGAATATATATTTTCATCAACTTGTAAACTCCATCCTATTTATATATGAGTGGTTTAACAGTCTGAAGGTATATTTTTGGTAAAATGTGTAAAACACACATACTTTTATACAATTCCAAACTGATACTTTCTGGAACTAAAAAAGTCTTGTAGAAGAGAACACATGCATATCCTTTACAAGGTTTTTCACCACCATATGTGAGATGTGATGATATAATATGTAACCATAATGTTAAAGAATGTTCAGTTTATTTTCATCCTTATTTTATTGCTTACCATGTGTAACCATTTATGATAATGAAAATAGCAGAGATTCATTTTTGTTGCTGATTTGTAGATAAGGAGAATGCCATAGAAATGTTAGAGATGTCGGACGATAACAATGATGAAGACGAGTATCAGCAATGGATAATGGAGTCCTGGGAGTCCCAGTTCTGTCCAGTGGCTGAACAGCTCCTGCAGAGAATAGATTCCAACCAGTCGAAGTTTGAACCCCTTGATCAACCATCCCAGTCATAGCCATGAGCTTATGAATTAATTTTGTTAACATTGCATGAATTGCATATTATTTCATCTTCAATGTGTTTAGATTTGTGCTGTATTGACAGACTGGCTTTATATTAGACTAGGCATCACATGGAGACATTTTAAAACACTTTTGGTTTTGAGGGTGTTATGCTTTTTACAGTGTGCACACAAATTTGATCACTTAAAAGTAGTTATGCTCTTCCAAATCTAATTATTGGCTAAAACATAATTGAAATCTTTCATTGGAATGTTCAGTTTCTTTCATTCATTTCACTCTGTCATAATTGTGGTGAAAACATCTTGTAGGGTAAGTAGTTATAATTCAGAAAGCTAATTGAAATCTAAGCTTTTTGTTTTTTAAAAGTGTCTACTTTCACATCCAAATTGTCTCCACCACCACCACCAGTCACAATAAAACCAATCTGTAAAAAATATATAATGTTGCCTGTTTTGGAATGGTGGCTGTTGAAGGGAAATAAAATATTTGTATGAAACGGTAGGAGTAAAATCAATCATCTAGCTGAAGGTGAGATCTGATTTCTTAAGATAGCTCACCATGATGTGAGGTTGGACTGTACAAGAGATTCAAGTCTATTCATTGTCAGAAATGTGTTCCATGTTAGCAAGTCTCTTTGTAAATACACAAGCTAAAGATGATGTTTAGAGTGCTTCATTAAATGACGGCAAAGCCAAACACCATTGATTTTTCTTTACTAACAGATGAGTTACCTGACGAGTATAGTGAAAGAGTAATTGTGAGCTTAAATATTCATTTGATGAGTCGTGTTCAGTTTGAAAGCCAGATTTATAGATTATTTATTTTTGTCAATGAAAATGATGTTTGATCTGCAAATTATTCATAATTGGAGAAGTTACATCGCTATAATTGTGTCTGAAAATTATTTAAGAAATAAAAATGCCAAATATCTAATATAAACATAATATTTTGGTGAATATTCAACCGTTTTATTGCTATATTCATGCTACCATTTGTGATATATTGACCATGTAAACTATAAATACAAAAACTTTGTTTTCTCAAAATTCTGTCTTTATTATAATACTAATTAAATGAATGATGGATTGATGATCAATCCTTGGTTGGTTTTTAGAACCAGTGATTTCTTATCAAATAATAACCAATTTCCATCTTTGTTGGAAGCATTGGCTGAAATCCATGTACACGTTTTAAAAATGGTAAGAAGTATTGGGCACTAATAAACAGAACTGAAGTTGTTTATAACAGCTTTTGAATACATAGTTCAAAATAGTTCTGTTCATTTCTGTACAAGTTTTGAAACAGAATTTGAGGATGTTAAAGACTTTGATTTGCTGTCAGTGAGCTGTAAAAGTGTTTTATGCAATAAGTATTTGGTTTTCTTCTTTTCATTGAACTTATCTTGGCTAGAATAAAATTTATTATAATTTCAAGTTTAATTATACTAGAGTTTTGAAGAAATGTGCATGGTGATAAAGTTCATCCAGTCAATGGAAAATGGAGAATCCTTGAGGTAGCCCAATTGTCCAGACATGTATTTGTTTGCAGATGGCTGATTTCATTTTATTTTGACACATCAGCTGTGAAATCAGAGAACAGAATGGTAGGGATACTGAACTTTTCTTTAGCTCACTGCATAAAGTGCTGGAGAACTTGTGATATATTCCAGGTGTTGGTTGAGGTGTTGAAGTTAGCAAATGTGCAGGTGAGCTTCTGACAGTGCCTTTGTTTATTGATTGATGGGCATTAGTTCCAGAAGCAAGGGGTGGGAAATTAAGCGAGATAAAAACACAGAAGATGTCGCTTGAGTGTTCATTTTATATAAAATTCAATGTGGTTGAATAAAACTTTAATATAATTTTTGGAAATGCAAAAAAGTCATGCAGTTTTAAAGACTGCATCAATCAGTATGCTCTTTTGTGACATGATAACTTGCATGTTTTCACTAAAAATGGTAGTTTTATGTATTGAATAATCCTCTTGTTTGTCAGAAGCCCTTGAATTGGTGGTTTAACCATAGACAAGTCAACAAATTTCAGAGAAGCTGACAAAAGCATTGTTCTAAATAAATTGATTTTTTTTCATGATTCAAAACTTTACCTTTTCATTTCTTATTCAGTAAAGATGAAATGAACATTTTATGTGGAAGGGATAAAACTTGAATTTAACCTTTTCCTATTACTTTAATCCTGAAGTGGGCATCATACTGTGCTAAGGGTTAACTTGGCATTTTTCCATACAGTATATCACTATATTCCTACAGTTGATTGTTGTTGTTGTAGAGTTTAACGCCATTTTTCAGCACATGATAGGCTATAATCGCAGCCAGTATTATTGGTGGAGAAAGAACCTGGGAAAACAGAGATGGCAGTGATCTGTAACAGAAAGCACTTTAGACCACTTGGGGGCCCCTTCCTACAGTTGATATCCTAGGGTTTAACTTTGCATTTCTCTTAAAATCAGTTATTGTATGCCTGAAGTTTGTATCGTAATATACATGGGTTTCTTGACTCACTTCTGAAGGCAAGAATGACAGTCTACATCTAGATAGGAGTTCAAGTATTTTGAAAGTTCTGTATCTTCAGCATCATTTGATATATTTTATTGAAACTGGTTTATATTATATACATAACATTTATACCCAAGTATGCTAGGATTTCCTTTCACAAATGCTTTTAGCAGAAAGCAGCATCATTGTAACAGAATTCATTTTTGTGACATCTTATTTAGAAACCCATGTTATCAAAAAAGCATAACGTTAGAAATGGTTCATATATAGTCTTCATTGTTCATTATAGCAAGGGATCTCAAAGTTAAGGCCCTTTATTCTGTTAACTTTTTAGCATAAACCTCAAGCTCATCCTCAAAACCCCAAAATCATTAATGTTATTTATGTTGTTCCAGTGTCATCCAAAATTTGTCAGTCATATAGAGGAACCATAGTTATGAAAAAGCTGAACATTCTGTGGTTCTAGCTTTATTCTAATTCAGGCTATAACCTGTCAAAGTTCTGTGATTCTAGCATTATTCCATTTGAAGTTATAGACTGTCACAGTTCTGTAATTAAGCCTATGTTTCAATTAATGTTACAGGCTAGCTTTATCCCAGTTAAAGTTATAGTCTGTTAAATTATGTAATTCTATGGTTTATTTTTTTTAAAGGTATTGACTGTCAGTGTTGGGACCTTGCACTTTATTCAAATTAAAAGTATAGATTTAGCTTGATATTTAGTTTCTTGCTCAAAAACAATATCAGGCATGTGTTTGATATATTATGTACTGACACAGTAATTGTATCTCTTGCCTTGTCTGGTATTCAGTAAATAACACAGTGAATAATTCATTACACTATGAATATTTATTTTTATTCATTCATGTCAAGGTTTCCAGGTGGTAATAAAATTAAAAAATTGGGCAAGTATTGTAAATATACAGTCCTAATTCACTAAAATAAGTTTAAGTCTAAATATCTCTCAGGGAACATAATGTAAGCTATTTCATATGAAGGTTTTTGTTTCTTTCAGATTTGACCAGTGGAAATAGCAAAAGTGATTTTACTTATTTAGATGTATTAATTTTTAATTTGCAAAATGATAGTACATACAGATCCGTGCCTATCACATCATCAAGGTACAGATATTTCATATCAAAGCACAGACAGCTATACATGATGCAAGGTAATGTAGAATTTCATAGGGTACAGAAAAAGAAAATTTTGAGACTTGGTTCTGCAGAGTCAAAAAACTGCCTATTTGGGTCTGGATTTTAGAATCTACTTTTGAGACTAAAATCAGTCCATCCAAAATATGATACACGCACAGACATAGATTTAAGAATTTGCAAAAATGTGGGTCTTGAAGTTGATTAATTGAAAGTCAATTTGTAATCCAAATGAAAACCTAGCACTCATTTATGAGGTATAGCTATTTTTTTTAGGATGTATTGATTGACCATTTCTATCTCATAACTTTGACACCCATCAGATCAATGCTTCATTATCTGCGTTGTTAACAATTTCAGATTTTTAACCAGGCTACCAACATATTTTTATTGTGAAAGAAAGAAATGCACGATAACTATGCGAACTTGTTGAAGATTATAAACAAATGAAACTTAAATTTTAACTTGTATAGTTGACAAATTAACATGTTTATAACATGATAAACTGTGTAATACTTTGCATTTGTAAATAATTCTTAATTATTTCCTTGTATAAAAACAAGTTCTTCAAAAGTAAAAAAAAGGATCATACAAGACTATTATATGATGCAATCTGTGATGAGTTTTTACTTGTGTTCTTACTGCTGATGGATTATTCATTTGTAAATAGCTACATAACTGACATTGTCAAATTACAATCTGTCAAGAATCTCTATTTTCATCGGTCATGTAATACAACTTATGATAAATGAAAATGCCCAGAAGCATATCTCAATATGTAGAGACTACTGTTAATTCATTTAAGTTTGAAGTGTTGCATTTTATGCAATTTTTCTATCAGAAGTTACACATTGACATGGGGTGTTACTGTCTCAGAGTTTTTAATTTACTCGGCACTGGTTTAAAAGTGTAATTGCATTGAAAATGTATATTTTAAACTCTGAGACAGTGACTTACCACTTAAGTCCATTATCTGTTGTTACATGTCATTGATAATTTGCAAGAACTAAAACGTTTTATTTCTACAATCGGATCAAGCATGTATCAAGATTCAGAAATGTTTTGTATATAATTTAAGATATTTATAAGTACATGTTATCCCGTCCAGTTATTGTATTCCTAATGAGTATTTATGCAGGAAGAACATTTCCGTCCATATGTCCAGTTGACCTTCATTTAATGTTGAAAAGTTCCTTTTTTAAATTTATATTTTTATAGATTTCATTTGTAGCAACAAATTATACAGAACAAAACTAAAGCAAAACCAGTTTTAAAGAACAAAGGCATCCTTTGATAAAATATTTATTATAATTTGTTTATTATGAAAGTAGGAATAAAAATATCTGTTGCATACATGCCAGCTCTTACGCTTTTAGCGTATCATGACGCTTTTTTCACTAAATTGTGCTGTATGTGTAACCGTATGTGTTTACGCTTTTCGGTATATCCACCTTCCCAAAAAACTATTCTTTATTTCTCGTTTTTATTAACATTCAATTAATCCAACATACCCTATTTTAGAAAAGACTGCTTCGATGTAACTACATTATAAGAGTATGCGTGTCTGTGGACTTTCGTAACAGTATTGTGTTCTATTTATAGCATCTTGTGACCTTGTATTCTATTTTTAGCAGCTGTATGGCTTAGTTGAAAACTGACTGGTTTTCTAATTTATCTTTACGTGCAGATTCTGTTCTAATTCATATTTGATGGAGAACCAGTCTAAGGTATTTAGCTCTAAAAAGTATAATTTATTTTAGTAAATGCGTATAAGAAAGCAAAAATATCTCCTTTTAAATAATTTCACAGATGGATTAGAAAAAGGCAAAAAACAAACAAAACAACAACAAAAATAGCAGAATCCTCTAAATATGAAGACATGAGGGCAGCATCACATGATGTCTTGTTACATGCTGTGTGGAAAGAATTTTAATAGCTGTTGCAAAAAGTCATCAGATGGATTATTGTCGATGTGTGTGTGTAAAGCTAAAAGTGCTACATATGAAAATTTGAAGCAGTAAAGGATGTTAAAAGACTAGAAGGGCAAATAAATCATTGTTCATTAAAATGTTTGCATGTTATATGTGGATTACACTTTTTCTGCCTGGATACGCTTTTTCTTCGTCAAGGGTTGGCATGTTTGCAGTTGTATTTTAATTGGGACTGTACCATCATAATAGATCTGAGTTCCATACAAGTGACTTCTTTGGTTTTTTATTTTTTTAAAAATGAATTTCAGAGTACAATTTTGACATATAAATGACTGTCACGTTACAGTATTAAAAACACTGACATGATTTGACCCTGTAATTCTGCCAGACAGATTTGAGAGGTTTGATTTAAATGATGGATTTGTCTGTCATGTGTTCTGTTTATGAGATGGATCATTTATACATGTAGAGTTTTCACGGTGGGGGGGGGAGTTTCATGCACATGTTGAACCATATCATGCAGTAAAGGTGATTCAGAGAAAATTCCTGAGCTATTAAAAAACTTAAAAGGCTATGCTTTATCAATATTATTAGCAGAAATCACATTAATGTTAAAGGAAAGAGAAAGTTAATAATGTAGAATGGCAAAAAGTGTATTGGAAAGCTCTGAAGGTGTTTGACAATTTCAAGCAGTTAGAATTATTATTTGTTGCTGAATACTACCATAAGCTGTATTGAAAACTGATGGGTTTACCATTTGATAACTAATAGAAATACATGCAAATGTGCTGTTGTTCTATATTTTTTGCATCAGAATTGGTTTGACACTCCAGTAATGGAGGCATCTTGATAGTATTCCAGGAGTTTGGTTTGCTTCAACGTTTTTACATGTAAATTTTCATTACATTTTTCAAACATTTGGATCTTTTTTTCTTTTTTTATGAGGCTAACTAGATTTTTGTTGTTCTCGTTTTAGTTAATTTTGCTTTTTTTTTTTTTTTTTACAAATTTGTCAATCAACTTGAGCTATTTTATTTATTGATGAAAGCTTTTTAAAAAAAATAGGCTTGACACAAGTCTAATTTTTGACTACTTTAACAGATTTATTTTATATTCACAAGCAGTGAACACTTAAAGTTATGAATATCTCTATTAGTTGTGTAGGATTTAAGTGTTATGGTTTGCGTCTTTAGTTTATGTTGTAAGCAAAATTAATAAAATTGTTTATAGCTTGACCAAACTTTAGTCCCTTAAAGTTGTACTTGTCATCAAAACAACACTGAGCTTAGTGTTTTAATAAACGTTTCCAGTTTCTCTGTGATTCATTCTTTCTTTCTTTTTTTTTATTAATTTAATTTAAATCAAACATTGTACCTTCCTTTCATTATCAGGTGTCTCTAAAACACAACTAAATTCTGACATTTCTTTACAAAAATTGGTTTATAATTCGATTGAAAAAGTCCTAATGTATGCATTTTGTTTGTAAAATATTTATGCCAGAGTAGACAAATTTACTGGTTGTTGTGATATATATCATTTTTGGGTGAATGAGCTTCAATGATCTTGCAGGTTTTTTATATATATATATATATATATATATATAAGAATAACTTTGAGTTTCACTCCATGTATATTGAACTCCAAGATGGGAAATGTTCCTTATCAATATAAATATGAAGTATATAAATATGAAAAATCAACATTTTCATTCCCATTGTACAAAAGTCCTTATATAAATTAAATGTACATTCTGAAAAAAATAAAATTTAAAGTACACAGAATGAAGTGTTCTTTTGTTCAAAATGTGTATAATTATTTAAAAGTGTGGCTTGGTCATATTGTAGACAATAAGTCAAAGGTGACATGATTTACTGAACACATTCCCTAAATTTTCACCATGTTGATGTTACTGCACTGAAATGTTTGAGAACCCATGATAAAATTGATTTCTCTGAAAAGATACAAATTAATGGAAGGAACAGACTGAAAATATATTGACAATATTTATTGTCAACCAAATTTCTCTTGTATAGGAGGAGACTGCATGGCTTCAGCAAAGAATTTATTTTCACATTATCACTCCATACATTAGACAGTCTATTCATTTATGTCATCAGTACAACATTTCTTTAAGAGTCTTAATATACAAAATCGATTCATTTGACATGAATTTGGTTTGTAGTATCTTGAAATTAAGTGTTTATGTGAGGCCAGTGTAGTTAAATACAGATGACTTTTAAAGCAGGTTTGACTGTATTTCAGGTTTTGGGATGACTTATGTTTCTATATGTTAGTGTGAGCTGTCATTTCTGGTTGAAATGATAACACTTGCTTGTCAATTATTGAGTTTATTATGGGATGAAATTGTAAGAAACAAACGTAAAACAATACAAAGCGCATACTTTGAATACAAGACATACAATACAGAATATTACCAACACACACACATCGACATTTATAATTTTATCACAAAAATACAAATGATACCTCACCAGATTCGATTGGTATCCGCTGCAGTAAAAACAGGTCTGAAATCTATAGATATATCACAGTAATTCACACCTAGTAATCAGTTTGTTAATGCGCCCACTGGCGTAGCCGGTCGGGTGGTTTTCGCCTCAGCGGTTGCTGGCCGAGTCATTCTGTGGCGCTGATGGGCTTAGGATCAACCTGAGACAGGCGTTCCGCGTCTCCCTGTAATATGCTTGGGCTTCGAACTGATCTCTCGGTCGATATATATGGGGGACCGAACCGAGTACTCGTATACGATGTGAGAGGGAGCATAAACAAGAGTCGTGGATTCACTTAAACTACTGATATATTTCATAGACCTACTGGTTTGAAAGTTTATGCTTTCAAGAGGCTGGCTAATATGAGGATCGATAATAGATTATGTCTGCTATCAAGGGCAGTTCGTGTAGAGTTCACGGAATTGAACACTATCCTTCCTGGCCCAACCGGGCTGTCCTTGTGGTATAACATCGGTCGGAGTCCGAGTCAGAATTCGAAGATTCAGAGCTCTACTCCCAATGGTAGAATTTGGTACACCCGGTTTCTCCCGAACCCGTTTCATGGGGACTGGATCACAAGGAAGTTAGGCAAGTCTTTCCGAGAAACTAATATCGAAACAAGTGTTCATAAAGGGCTTGTGAGGTAGTCTGAGCCGCCTGATTGCGACTAGGAACGGCTTGAGCATACCTGGTGAAATAATCATTAACACCAATATATTCTCAAACCCTCCCTGATATTGCTCAAGAGAAGAAGTATATGCATACGAGCACCATTGGGCGGGTGATGTGAATTGGGGTTAACTTGGCCATTACCCTAAACGAATTCTTTATGTGTATGCACCGTTTGCACGACTCCACTTTATGGTTCACGTCCTTCTCCAGAACCAGCCAATTTAACATTTGCCTAGCTAACCAGTGTCTTCTTTCCATTATGGCCCATATCGTTGTGGATACCTTTCAAGGCTAGGTTCCGGTATGACTGGGGTCACGAGCTGTCTGATCGATTGACCACAAAGAAATGGTTCTGTAAAAAAAAAAAAAAAAAAAAAAAAAAAACACTTTTAAACTACAAGGCGAATGCATTCATCCGAGGTCTATTAAACGCTTAATTACGCGTATTTGGACGCAAATATTTGATCTGGTACGCAGAAAATCACCCATGCAGGAGTCCTCCGTACCGCCACGGAGAAATTTCCTCAGACGAATTTTTTCTCCGGAGATCCTCCTCACTGGGCCGAAAACTCTTACTCTTGAGGTCATTAATCTTTGCTACAGTCTTATCAGTCAGCTGTTCCCTGTCCGACTTGATATTACAACGTTCATATAACACCCCGTCGGCCGAATTAGGCACCGAATAATCCGAACAAATCAAGGGAACAGACTGTTACTCGTTTTAAATGAAGCTCTCCTCTACCATAGCCACACTCTCGGTTGCAGTCATCTCTGTTACCGTTCTCCCGCTTTATTCTGTAGTTGTGTTATCTCTATTGATATAGTGTCATCGGTTGTTATCGCCGTCGTTCTGAGCCTGTGTTAATGTTATTCCACCCTTTATTAATTTTAATCGGTTCTATATGGAGTAGCGACTGTAAATGCAGCTGTTTAGGAAGAACGTTGATTTATGCTTATAATATCTGGTTCTTTGTTCGGTTCTTAAGTCGAAATCTCTCTCCACCTTGCACCTTTCGTGGCCGCTTTCTACAGTGGGCTGGTGGTTTTACATCCTTTGGAGGAGCCAGCGTCCTTTGGTAAGTTCAGCTGCTTGTCGACCATAATTTCTCGCATTAGCTCGTCATAGTGATTGAGTCGAACTTGTGATGAGTGTAGCCATTTAGTTCACTCCTCAATGAAGACCTAAACTCTGTCTTAGGAGGCCATCCTCATTCTCTTTTGATGTGGTCCGCTCTTATACTGCAGTCTGGAGAAGTGTCGAGTCTGCAACCAAAGATAGTCACCGATTCCCCTTCTCTGGAAAGAGTTGAAGAATCATGCCTTGAGTTGACATATCTCCAAGGACAGCATCTATTGGCATTAATGGATGCTTTCTCGCCTAATGCCATTCACAGTACGTCTCGCCCTGCCCCGTAGAGACCATCCCATAGCCTGAATCATGATCGTTGGGGGGTATTATCTCGAATCTCCATTCGTAGTACGTAACGTAACCATCGAGTGCTTGGTTATCCCCCTAATATAAAGGAATCTTAGGTATTTCGACGGAAATAATTGGGGTAGGGGTAGTGTTGGCTGCGAGCTTAGTACCCTGGGAACCGCCAAATAGTGCAGAAGCAGCCACTTCAGTCTTGTGATATATGTTAACATTCGGTATACCAAACCGCACGAGTGAGCCTCTCCCAATCACTGCAGTAGGAGTGATTTGTGACAATGGGGTAGACGTGGGTATATCAGATTTGGCTGGGGTTACAATGGGTTTAAGTGGGTCCCCATGGGCATTACCACCTACCCATAGGCAGTCAATGCCTGTATCATTTAATTATCTGTCTTGGAGCCAGCTTGAAGGGAGCTCTAAAAACTTGCACTCATGTCCCATCACTGCAAACAAATCGTACGACAGTGATCAGTTCTATAACCACATTTCAGGAAAGAAAATCAAACTATTTATCAACTTAATAAAGGCATATATCTTCAAAGTAAATATCAATATCACTGCAAAATTGCATTATGTATCGAAACATGCTGGCAGTTCTAAATAGCTCCCTTGAAACCGTATGGCACGCTTGAAAATATGATAACGCATGCTTACATATAATCTAAAGCGGGTAGGTAGATTGGTTATTCCGAATGTTCCTCACCTGCTGAGATACAAAAAGATTTTACAGAGCTATCGCACCTGGTCAGAGACTGTGATTTCACAAAAATTGTGTTTTTCGCGCGCATTTGACCTGTACAAGATGTGCTGCTTGAGATGATTTTGTTGACTAGGACGAATCTACCGAAGAGAATTATCATTATTCCCGAAGACATTTCCGATAAAGAATACGACTGTATTATCACAAGCGACCAAGATCAGCCTGGTTGTATTTCAACCGCGATACATATCATCAATAAATATCCTTTTAAAAAAAAGCTATTTGCTGTCTTGCCTTGCAAAAATGTCACACCTACCTACAATCATTGCTCACGTGCCAGTTTATCATAAAACAATCAATCCCACGGCCCCAAATTTGCTACAAATTGTATATGAATTATAGTCGAGAAAACCATAGTAATATAATGTACAATTTCGACACTAGAACGAAATATGAAAGCGTACGATCGTACACATATCGCTAAAGTACTATGTTCATGTGCTGGAATGCAGAATATGCCAGTTGACTGGTATGAGATCGTTAAATGGTCATACAAGTTTGTCAAGAACGCTCTCAAGATAAATTATCAGAAGTGAAAGGAACATCTGGATCTTTATTTATTTTTACGCTGGAATAGAGCTAGAAAGAGTTAGGCGCACACTAGGATAATAATACAATAAGGTTTGATGGTAAACAATCTTTGTATGATTTTCTCAAGACCAGTATAGCTTTACCAATTTTCAATTGGGGAAGGTTTTATTTTCAGACATCAGTTTTAGTGCCAAAACGTTCGCTTGCAATGCTGGGTGCTGATACTTTTCTTGCATAATTTTCACATACGTACTAACACACATAGAACTAAGTTCCACAACGATGTCGTCTACTATTCTGAATTCCTAAACCAAATCGGCCATGTTGAATGCAGCGTCACGCAAGCAGGTCCTGATCTGATTCAGAATTTTTATTTACATGGTGTAAGCGTACGTACACATAATTTCTTTGTTCTGTAGTTGGAAAACGGTCTGCGCTACAATCCAAACGCCAGAAATAATCAAATGAAAAGGGTTTATAAAAGAGGGGGAGTTCTAACAACACCTGCATCTCCTGCCAGCTGAACATTTTTGTCAGGAAAAAGACGACAGACGTTTGTAATATCAAAACGATTTCAATAAAACAGTGTTTTTTTTTATTTATAACAAATTATATTAGTGTCGTGAGCTCCAAACCTTGTTTTCATTTTTTCTGTTGGTTCCATAGGGTCTGACGTCATACGTGAAAACTTTATTTCTGTGTCATAAGAGCTAATCATTCCAATCCCACCTTTTGGTTTTGAGAGCAGATGTGCAATTGTACCTGAGTGATGTGTTCTTTGAAAAGCATCCTGCGTGATATTTGATGATCTGATTATGTTAGCTAAATATTCTTCTATTTGCACTGCAAACATCTCAGAAAATTGTTATATTTGATCATAATAGTTTATGCTGGGGGTTTTCCCCAAGGTTTACCTTGTGAGCCGTCATATCAAATAAGCGGTTGATACAATGCTTTTTATTTCTTCACTTAAATAATGAGAGCTTGCAAAATATTTATATCCGAGCATATCAGTCAGTATGATATTGCCTCTAGACACAGCAAGAGCTACTTTCCAACATATTCAGAAAAAGTTTTGCTAACGATATTCTGTCATATACATTATAAACCAACGAGACAACAAATAAAGGCAACATCCCTGAAAATAATTGCTGGATCAGTGATTTGTCAAACTAAGTATTTTCAGGTGAGGACTAATATTTACCAAATTTCATAGCAATACTCAAACAACTGCACAAACAGTTGCGCTAATGTGGTTATGTCAGACACTACATTAAGATACGAAACAAAGGGGAAAACACACAATACTGCGTTTTGGGGTGCCGGATGTAAGAAAAGCAAGCCGGACAAGCGTAAAGAACGGACGCAATAATTACTATATACCCGCTTCTGGAGATATAACAAATTATGTTTTTATTATCTTAGGAGACAAAATTATTATAGAAATAATGCTTGATATATATATATATATATATATATATATATATATATCAAGCATTATATATATATCAAGCATTATATATATATATATATATATATATATATATATATATATATATATATATATATATATATATATATATATATATATATATATGTATGTATGTGTGTGTGTGTGTGTGTGTGTGTGTGTGGTGTCAACAGTCACACTTGTAAGTTTCCATTACCCAATGTCCCTTTGGGGACATTTATTCTGAGTAAATCTCTTCATGTACAAGCAAACTGAATAATATTCAATTGGAGGAATTTATTTTATGTCATATTCCTTGATCACTAGATACTTGCAAGATTCTACAACTGGACTTGTTCTCTGATCCGATTCTCTCAATATAAAAAAAAATAAGTATTGACTTCCAATGAGTCTTATATGAGCCTGTGGCAAACATCTATATTCCCTCATCACCAGAAATGCGAGTTTCTGTATCAAATGTTGTTCCACAGGAGATTGTCCTCTGCTATTAATTTTGCTATATAATGCACATGGACCGTACATGTCAAGCAACTATGTTCTTTCAACCCTAGATACACTTGCATGCTGTTGTATCGACAGCTGTTCCATTTGGACACTGTTCTCTGATATAACCAAGTCCTGGGATATGTCTCCTATACGTATTAGCGTTCACTTGCTCGCAGATAGCTGAAAAATTACAGAACAAATCTAAGGCTGAATAGGAGTGTAAAATGCTGAAAGCAAAGTTGCATTGTAAGAAAACAAAATTTTGATGTTTTCACTAAATACAGGGGTATAACCAGGCCTGCCCCGTGGGAAAACATGAAGTCATCAGATTTGGTTGTATCAATCGTATATTATTTTTGTCTGCCTGCCTTTACTGCTCTAATTGCTTAACGATATTAATCTAGCCCCGAAACACGCCACCTTTATTTAAATTAAATGTGTTTCACAAAATCTGTTGTTTCTCGAGATATATGTCAAATCTACTTCAAATCGTTTGTTGCATATTAAACAATTAAGTGTTAAGATTGTCATTCATTTCGCAGCTAGCATGGATGGTTTAAAGCTACATATTTGACAGACAAACGAGTTGCTATCGGCCTATTACTAATAGCGTAATGTAGAACATAAGGTAAAAAAACAATATGTTGGTCTAAGCATTTGCCTGCTCTAACATCAATTAGACAATTTACATATGCCAGTTATTCCCATGAGTGTTGACGAATCTTGACCGTTATCCCTAATGTGTTTTGGAAAGAAAGATATCCATATTTAATGAGTAGAATTTTGAAAGATATCCTTATCTACTGTTCAAAGCGTTTTAATCTAATTTCGAAGGCATAAGGTAGGTCAAAATAGTTTGTCCAAACATGATAGCAATGCTTCTCTGTGCCAATTAAGGTACCACCATATCAGTTTTTGTTCTTCATGAAATACTGTTATCAAACGAAAACAAATTGTTAGATATTACTAATGTATTGCATGACATCTTACGTTTAGGAGCAGCTGTTGTAGGCTCTACCGTAAATCGTTCATGCTTCGAAGTCAGCTCAGTTGATATAGCTGCAAGAAAAAGTATATCGTAAAGAGTTCTATAAAGTGTGTGTATATAAATAAATGTTACAATTCAATATTTTTATACCTTTTTTAAAGGAGGTAATGTTTTTTTCCAGTTGTGGCTTATTTGGAATTTGCCAGATAAACTGAATATTAATTGTATATTCATAAACCAGTATGCGTATTGTACCCTGACCTAAAGATAATATTAACCAAAAAAAATCATGAACTTCACAGAACGATGGATATGAATAATTTAAACATTATTCAAGCTTCACGTGCAAGAACTTTCCCTAAATGTAAGTAACCGTGTAAATAAATTAAGTAGCAAAACTTTTATAAATGTACTTCGTATATGTATAATCCCAATAATGATACACACAACTTACTAAATAGAAAACTGTCTGAGAAACTTTGGCGAAATTAAATGCTATCGATTTACTCGTGGAAACAGCAGAAAGCAACTAAAATGCCCATTCATGCATGGATTATACGGCACATGACTCGCTCAATCTAAAACGTGATGAAGTTTAAAATAAATAATAAATACTGAAATGGAATATTCAAATAAAAGATCGTACGTTGACATGGGCCTTTTGAGAGATTTTGTGCCAGATTCTTGAGATCTTTGTAATTAGAAACAACGAAGAATGTTCCTGCATCAGATGCCAGACTCTGAAGTGCGTAAAGGCTTGCATAGTCTTTAATACCAATTGCAATAACTATACGAGAAACTCCATTTTTCTTTGCTTGTATGGCTTGCTTTAGAGTATATATGTCATTCCACTTGTCGCCTGCTCGCAGTATCACTGCAATTTTCGGAACATCTTGTCTAGACTTTGTCTCGAAGGTGTAATTTATACTCTCAAGACAATGCGTTTTCTGGCTTTCCTGGTCGGACGAAGATCGTATTTTATCAAGTTTTTCAAAAAATGACGTTGATGTGTTTTCAAACGGAAACGTTGTTACGTTCTGTTCAGAGCAAATCATAGCGCCAAATCTGACGGCGCCGGAGGGAGCTTGATGTCTTCTCAGGATATTTCCGATAAACTCCTTCTGCATCTGGAATTCCGATCGATTGACGTACGCTGCGCCATCGAGAACAAAAAGCATATCCACAACAGGATTACACCCGGCTGAAACAAATAGTAATATATTAACTTAATGCGAAAGACACAAACGGCACCACATGTAAATATTACAGTTATATATAATCTTGTATGATCTTGATTCACCAGCAAGCTAATATTTCCTAGAATGACTGGGCACGAACTTTGATGGTGGATCGAGGTACTAAAAATTCCCCGCTTACACACACACACACACACACACACACACACACACACACATATATATATATATATATATATATATATATATATATATATATATATATATATATATATATATATATATATATATATATATAGAGAGAGAGAGAGAGAGAGAGAGAGAGAGAGAGAGCACATGTTTGGATTTATGCTTAGACAGGGATAACCAGTTCGTTGTACTTTTAATTAATTATATACTAGACGAGTCGTCCACTTGAAAAATATTTTTTTAAATTATTTTTTTTTGTGAGCATAAGTTGTCAGGATTTTACATCCACATTACATGATTACCTGACTTGTTGTGTGGGTCATTACCTAAACTCAGTTTGCATTCCTGAACTTTACATATGTTCTCCTGCGTAGACACAACACACAAAACACACACATACACTCACAAATACTGTGCACAAAGATTCGCCATCGTACGAACTTGAATGTGTGTGTTTTTTTAAGTTGCATATTGTTTGGTGAGGTGAGAGTAACAAATATGAATTTTAAAAAAAATCATGCATCAAGAATTTATATGCTCTACTTATTCTTAAACTCACCCTCACCATCATTAACTTAACAAAATATTTGTCCAGCCTTTCAATGAGAAAACTCTATTTTTTTTTAGTTGAGATTTGGGATTTTTGATACACAAAGCGATCAGTATATAATATAATTTGCAAGCAAATGAGGAAGTTAATAAAATCATCAACGTTGCTGTTTACTATAATGACATATTTTCGTGTAATTCTAAAATTTTGATCTTTTTTTTTGGGATCCATTCCACATATACTACCCAACGTATTCAGTAGCTGAACAAACATAGAATAAGTGTTAAATTTGTCAAATTATTTCCATGCCGAATGTGCAATTATTATCACTTTAATTAATCATTTTTTCAAAAACTGGTTTGTGGCGAAATTATCTTGAGAAAAGTATTCCTGAACAGACAATGGCTCATTTATTTATTTGTAATAAATATTCAATAAAAACAAGCATACCTGTGATGAACTGAGAAATTTGTTTCCTAATTTTGATAATCGCACATCCAAATTCTCCAAATATTTATTCACAAATCAGTTTTTGCCCTAAATCATCTTCAATTAGTAAAAGGAAAGTTTTATATAAAACACAAATCAGTGCAACTGAATAATATTTAATTCCTATCCTTAAAGGAATCTATAAGAACAACTAGTGTTACCATCTCGGTTTTTCCACCCAAATGAACTTGAAAATTAATTAAGTTGATTTTATTTTTGGGATGGAGGACATGTTATAGCTGCAAAATTATGAAAATATTTTGTCAAAATCGGGGATAAAGTATTTTTACAATAAGGGACAAATATTTTTGGCACCATCAGCCAAGCAACTTGTTTACTTCCTTCAGCTTCAGCGAATAATTAAGCTCTACCATAAGCTAAAACGTCAAAGAAAAATCTACCCCCAGTAATTTAAAACTGGACATTAGCAAGTTATTATCAATTACTATACATTTTTACCATAAATATTTTTTATTTTAATCCAAATAACTTTTCAAAACAGTACATTACAGACATGAACTCCATTTCGTTATAGTAAATTACTGTAATATTTGTGTGCGCTTTCAGTTATATTAGACAAAGTTCAATTCATGTTATACCTAAATAGGGTGATATAGGATTTCTCCAAATTAAAAATATGGAGATATACACATAATATAGATAGACCTAATAATGATATTTTGCAATAAATCACACACACACACACACACACACACACACACACACACATATATATATATATATATATATATATATATATATATATATATATATATATATATATATATAGTTATATATATATATATAGTTATATATATATATAGTTATATATATATATATATATATATATATATATATATATATATATATATATAGTTATATATATATATATATATATATATATATATATATATATATATATATATATATATATATAGTTATATATATGTGTGTGTATATTAATGACATAATGCTAGATATATTTTATTATGTTATTTATTTTCATGGTCATATTTTGGTGAGAGTCATTTACATTTTTTTAAATTTACTCAAAATACTAATTATCTCTATGATAGAAAGTTTGCACGTTAAAGGTTCACTCCTGTGTACATTTTAAAAAATTCTTTTGCTTTTTTTTTCTCTTAGAATCAAGCTGTCGAAAATGTTAAATTTTTTAATCTTGTGCTCGAAATAAAAAGGCTGAAAATCGCGTTTACAGACGATCATACTTCGATATACGTAGGACTGAAAATATAATCTACTACCTTCTCCCATGGGATTGAAGAGTTTAAAAAGTAACGTATTCTCTCAGAACTAAAGCAATTTGTATGCATTTTTAGAGCAGTGGACGAGCAAGTGAATGTTTCGTATAACCGGATCGTGGGGGTCATCTCAGAGTTGTACGGACTTAAAGTTTACGAATTCACGTCACATTTCTGTCTGTCTCTGTCTGTCTCTGTCTCTGTCTCTCTCTCTCTCTCTCTCTCTCTCTCTTATAAAAATATTATAATAAAATGAGGAGCCCTCTACCTGTCTATCTAAATAGTATGTCCCCAGTGAAGCTGTATACGAGTTTCATCATGGACATTAATCACATATTAACCTACACACATATATGGACAAAGTAAATCCCATATACCACCAGCTTACTTTCGTGAAAGAATACCAAGAAATATTTTAAACAGTTTTGAGACTAGTGACTTCGTTTCAAGAAATGAAGTTGATTTTATTAGGATTAATCAAAATGTCTTTGATAAAAATCAAGTATGGCCTTTAAAATAACAAAAGCTACCTTCAGATATTTACCTCTAAGACTTTAAATTTTACGATTTTTACAACTAAGAAGTATTTCCAGAAACGGGCCTCATTCCAAGAGTTATAGTTACATTTCTAAAAAAAACAATCATCTTTATCTCAAGGTCAATTTTGTGTCTTTTATAGTGTAAGAGATAACCTGCATTTATAATGGAGGAACAAACAGACAGACAGACATGAAGACATACTAGTAGTAATAAGAAGCACTATAGGGTCTATATTAGTTGTGCTTTTTTTCTTCTCCTTCTTCTCTCTGTGTGGATAGTATCTGTGGATCTGTGTTTTTTCTTTTCTTTTTCCCTCTGTGATATGTGTGTATATTTGTGTGTTTGTATGTGTTAACGTACGTTTGTGGATAGTATGTATTGGGGTTTGTATGTGTGTGCGTTCGTTTGTATGGATATTAAAATTGTGTTTGGTTTTTCTCCTTCCCTTTGTTGTGAGTGTATGCGTGTGCGTTTGCGTCCGTTATGTGAATAGTATATTTGATTTTTTTTTTCTTTTTCTTCTTCTTCCCGTGTATTTATAGTATATTTGATGCTTATGTTCTTTTGGGAAAGGTGTGTGTGTGTGGCTCCTTACCGTGTGTGGATAGTATGTTTGGGGTTTGTATGAAAATAGAAGAAACCCAAAGTACCTTTTTAAGACCACTCATATGCCTAGAAAAAGATCTGCTTTCTTGCCTATAAATGTTTTTGAGTCGATTTTATAGATTAGGTGTTGTATATGTTTTATATGTCTACGTCTGTATCCTACCTGTCCTGCTCGGCCAAGCGTTGTTTTAATGGTGTAATTTATGAACTAGCTGAACGTTCCTGCCCCATGCTACACGATGAACTTAGTCATCCGCTACCCTCTGACCTAGCTAAACATACCCGCTACTCAATACAACAACACAACTTTCACTGATGTAATACAGGTCCAGTATTACCTATGATCAATTCCTCTTTTACCCTATGCGTGCCCAGGGTGTGCTAAAACATATTGACCCTATGCAGCCCCGTAGGGGTCTGTAATGTATTTTTCTATAGACCCTATAAAGAAAATTATTACTTTTCATAATTACCACCGTTTTAAATGTTGCAGTGGATAACAGTCATGTTAATTTTGTTTAATTCATTTAAAAATTATCACGGTCAGAAGACAAAACAAAATTTGTATATCTCTGAATTTAAAGGCATAAAAAATAATTGCACAAATTAACTCTACTGACAAGAATTTAATTTTAATGTAACTAATATACATTTATTACAACAATAAAAAAACATAAACGCTTGCTGAAACATTATTTTTCATCTAACCTAGGCGGAATAATAAAAGAACAATTGTTCATGATATTTACATTTTCTGTTCTGTTGCCATGAAGGTAGACCGAAAGGTTGTGAGGTACAGACAAATAGTGAATGGATGAAGGAAAACTGCCCCCAAAAGCAACACATTAGTACATTGCAGCTGCTGCTGCTGCTGATTATTATTATTATTATTATTATTATTATTATTATTATTATTATTATTAACTTTGTTAAACTCTGGCTTTAGAGGTCCTTTATCCATTATATATAATGTTTATCCATTCATTTGTCACTAATTTATGGCAAACTGTCACTGTGATTTTAATTTGCTACAAACATCTATTCGAAATCAAGCTATCAACACGATCGTTAACAAATAAGCAGTGCAATTAATTATTTTGAGATACCCTTCTGTTTCTCGTATCAAATTCGGCTTTTTATTATTTCGCCTTCTCTTTCATCAAACTAATCTCACCTGTACGGATAAGTTTCTCACAAAGCACGTTTCTGCATCCGGGATGTGGAATCAGGTAACAATTAAAAATTCCAGTACGAATGTTGTCAAAGTCTATTTTTAGGACACTTTTTTATGTTTCAATTTTGATAGTGATACAAGAGTTAGATTTGATATGGATTTTAAAAATCATTGTTTATTCTTTAGATTAGAAGCTTTGGGTGTGGTTGTTTATGTGTGTTTCGGTGACAGTGAACTGTGAGTAATAAGGTCTTGGTGATGATCCAGAAGTGAAATCTGTGTTCATTGCACATTGCTTTGTATACAGTCGTTCCACTCGAAGAAATGCCGGTGAACCTATGAAAAGAACTTCGCCGTCAAGTCATCTTTGAACATATTTTAGATTAACATATGATTTGGGTTGATTGGAAAACAGTGGAAAGTTCAGTGCTGATAAATAATAAAGAGACTATAATGAAAAATTAATTGTGATCTGAGTCCATGTGGTTTTACGGTTTGCATCTAAATAGCATCTAACAGCGTCTACATATACTACTTTAGTAGATTTGAATAATAGTTTTAGTATTATTGCTGAAGGATCTGTTTTATAACCAGGAAAAATAGATGAGTCAGTTCTGCAAGTGGACTGGGCCTTGATTAATATTTTCATGAAAGGTTAAATGGGCAGGTCTTTCTGATAATTGAAGCTCTAATCTCCATACGCCAGTGCAGATTACGTTATATTTGTATGTTATTGCAAATTACCTTGAACACTGTACGACAGGGCACTGTTCTTGTTTTGTTTTTTTTAAAGATGTTGATCACATAAGTTAAAAATTTCAGTGACACCTGGCTTGATGCTGATTGTGCACAGTGGTCGAGGTTACGCACAATTCTAATATTCTGCATACCACAGATTTTTCCTTCATATTTCATGTAAATATTGCACCAAAGATCTTGACAATGTTTAGATGACGCCAAAGAAAATAGGCCGGGTATTTATTTATAAAAAAATATAAAAATATTTTCAAAATTAAGGAAAACAAGAAAAGAGAATGGTACTATCTGTTAAGTATATTTTCACTTGCCTTTAATTCTTGCATCATTACCATGCACAAGACGGGTACACAACAGGGTAATTAGTGTGCACATCAAAACCCCAAAGAGCGTGCCTGGCGATATCTTTATCAGATGTGTTTTTGCCATCCTCTTTTTACAACAGGACCTAAATATTTCGTTTCAGATATTGAAGTGAAAAGCCTGAAAGATAAAAATATGATAGTTGATTCACACACACATACACACACACACACACACACACACACACACACACACACGTATATATATATATATATATATATATATATATATATATATATATATATATATATATATATATATATGGAGTAATGTACCAAAAGGTACGACTTCAGACAAACGATGCATACTTTGTAAACGTAAGTAAAAAAACATTATGGAATTCAATTACTGGAGTATGTTTCAAAAATGTCAAAAATAATACATGTGTTTCAGCACACAACAAACTCATAAATAACAAAATTTGTGCATGACCACGAGCATACTATCATAAACTACGTTTCTGATTTCTTTTTATAGATGTTTAGTCCAAAACGATGGTTAACAAAACCTAACGAAATTGGACAGACGGACTATCTGCCACGATTAAACACATAACAGAGTAACATCACATGTTTTTGGATGAATATTCACTTCCGTTCCAACATAATTAAAGATATATGATTATTTGGGAGTCCCTCGGGTATCGTTTGGATCCAAGAATCCGTATTTACTAAAAGGACAATCCTTAATCAGCACATATGTGGTATGCGTTCCTAGTCAGACAAATGCAGAACGGTACACCAACATCATAACACCAGATGATGCTATTATACAATCTTACTTAATAGCTGTTATTACTTTACTCCAATGTACAGGTCCCAATAGAAAAAAGTTTACATATATTTTACTTACCATCGATCTTTTATGACTGTAATATCCACTCTAAGCTTCAGTCGTAGTAACTACGTGCTCACAATATTTTAACGTGTGTTATTAGACGTCCTTAATGACTTAAAACCTAATTGATTCAGTGTTAGGGTATATCACTCAATCATGTATAGCGTCGAAACGCTTTTAAACAAATATTTTAGTCGAAAGACATGTTGTAAGACTATCATTTTAAAATGAGTCTGAAAGGAAGCACATTACTCTCTTTTTATAGACTAAACACACCTTTAGCTTCTGATAATATATCATCTAGTTGAAAGAATGGAATTATTAATGTACATAAGTTCTGAGGTCTCATTCAGCCCCAGGCAATGACCTGTCATGTCATCATACAATGAATTCATTATCTTGTCATCTCTTACTTTTTAAAGTAATTAGTGAGTCTGTTATCGTGACACAGGGTGTAACATACATTTTACCCTGACAGTGTGTAACAGACATTTTATGTGAATAAGCACCACTTTGATTTGCTTTCTTTCACAGTCGAATTGTTTCCTCCAATTTATGGCGTGAACCACATTACTGTCTCCAAAATTATTTCTCAAGCATGTTATATATATATATATATATATATATATATATATATATATATATATATATATATATATATATATATATACACACACAATGAATAGCGGCATTATAATATGTACTAAACACTCAGATGGATTGGAATCAGTTCACTACGATAACAATGTTCACAAATTTGGTTTTATATACAGGTGATCGATATTATTACAAACTAAAACACATGTTCTCTCTCTCTCTCTCTCTCTCTCTCTCTCTCTCTCTCTCTCTCTCTCTCTCTCTCCACACATTCACACACAAACATTCACACATTATCTATCTATCTATCTATCTATCTATCTATCTATCTATCTATCTATCTATCTATCTATCTATCTATCTATCTATCTATCTATCTATGTGGATGGGTGAATGTTGTAAATGTCAACTGTTATATACTTATGATGCATACATTTATTTATGATGCCATTTGATATGCGAGTTTCGATTTTATTCGAGGATAAAAAATCATGTATATTATTTACGACAAAAAAGTATATATTATAAAAACACAGACACAAAATACCGACAAAGCAACGTGATTATGCGGTAAATTATGTACTTGCATTTTTTAACTGTTAAATGTCTGGAGATTATCGGCCGATGATTGTGACAAATGGGTGAGGCTAGTCAGTGAAACGTCGCACAGAGGAATAATTTAGTTTTTGATTCTGGATCGAATGGATATCTAGTAAAGGGTACAGAGCAGAATGGAGATGTGCTCTGAACGTAGTAATCTTGAACTTTTTCTTAAGTTTCTTGAGTAGATATTGAGACGAACCAGACAGAATTGAGTTACAATAATCCAATCTTGAAAGTACTCATAAACACACACGTGTTTTAGTGTCATCAGCTGAAAGATATTTGCGAATGAAGCTGATGCGTCTCACATTAAGATATGCAGCCTTGCATATGTTCATGACATGTTGGTGCAATGTGAGAGTACTGTCTAGAGTAACACCTAGGGTTCCTATTGTGTGAATTTAATGCTGGTGTTGCTGATATTTATTGTTTGAGATAAATGATGTGAATGAGAAAGTATTTGTGTTGTGATCAGAATGGCCTTAGATTTATCATCATTCATCTGCATATAGTTACATGTCATCCAGGATTTGACATCAGAAATGCACCTCTCTACTCCTTGGATGGTAACATCAACTTCAGTTGGGTGGCTAGACTTGTATAGTTGGGTGTCATCAGCGAACAATTGGTGAGAGACTGGATGACAATCTATGACACGTGAGAGCGGCTGAATGTATAGAATGAAGTGAACAGGTCCAAGACATAGATCAGCTGGGCTGGAGTTTATTCCATTTGCAGACATAATTGTTTTCTGTTGACTAAGTAGCACTTGAACCACAATAAGGCTGAATTGTGAATTACCAATGCATGCTGGAAACGATGAAGTAATGTATCATGGTCTACTGTATCAAATGCTGCACACAAATCAAAGAAGGTGAGGACTGTCTCAAAGCAGAGAGAATGTCATTAAAAACTTTCAGAAGAGTAGTGGCAGAGGCACTATACAGATTGTATATTGCTAAAAAGACTGTTTGGATTCAAATGAGATACACGTTGGGTTAAAACAACTTTTTCAAAGATATTTTATATGAATGGGAGATTAGAAACTGGGCAGTAGTTCTTTAAATAGTTATGGTCCAATGTTTGTTTCTTTGGCATATGCTTTACGACGGCATTTTTGAATAATGATGGGAATTCCCCCGATAAGAGAGAGATATGAATAACATCAGTTAGTGAAGACAATATTGGGTCTAAGCACTCATGCAGCAGTGATGTTGGAATTGGATCAAGTTCACATGACTTTGGCGCACTCTTTCTCATGATTGTCCATACTAAATCAATAGAAAAATATATCCTTATGTGAATATATAAAATTTCACATCATGTCACAAAATGCTTTGTTAGCCTAAAAAAGTTCTACATGCAGCAACAAAATCGAGCTCTTTGTGACTATAAAAAACATAGTGCCTTAAATCTCAGACATGGAAATTTATTTTTCATAAGGAAATTTGACCAGATGCAGATCACGTTTCTCTGAAGTTATTTCCATTTACTTCCTTGACAAACACGACAAAACTCGTTCGAGGGTGCGTGTATCATTGCTTACAATTAAACTATGTTATACATACAGTATCAAATAAAACAAGGGAGGACAATTCTCTTAATTTTTGCGCTTCCTATTTAAAAACTCAACACATATAATTCAAGCTCCATTTCTCATAGCGTAATAAATTTGTTACCGATGTTTAGCTCAGTTATTCGACTTTGTATGCCTATCCAAAGTTTGGCTTACTATCCTAACTTGAAAGAATGCAAGACCATTTTCCACCACACTACTGCTTGACATGACTCTGATTGCGCCCTCTTAATATGCATGTGAGTGGAACGCTGTCCTCTCACTGGACAATAAAATGACACCCTGCATTTATTTACCACTTATTTTCAGTTGGCCCGCTCCAAATGATTCAAGATCTGAATACACTTGAGTGGAAATCCAAATTAAATCCAACGCTGGAAGTATTGGTGTACCTGCGGTGGCTCGTATTGTGGTGATGTGCCAACAGTCTATTGTTCGATAACAATAATACAATCCAAGGATATTTCCTGAATTGAAATTTCAGTACAACTTAAGTCTGTACTTCCAAGAATGTTATTTTTCAAAAGCGTGTTTTCAGTGAATACGAAATTTCAATAAATATATTCCAGTCCAAATGAATTACAGGACATAACACATAACAATAACACAAATGGTTCTACTTAGGTCTTAAAGAACAAAAAAAAACAATTTCTAGAAAAAACAAAGATCATATAGTCCTCTACTTGACCTGTTGACTAAGTAGGACAGCTATAGAACTGAATTCGAAATGCAAATAGAGGAGGTGTGTAAAGAAATATTCTACAGAATCAAGGGGCCCAGAGATCTAATTCAAGCTACATAAGGAAAGAAAAAATTACTCACATCAATTATCCATAAAAATTGGGAATGAAAAACATAGAAACTTGGATGTTTATTTATTTGTGGCAATGAAAACAATTTATATCAGCGAACTCTGAGAGGAAACAACATTGCGTATTGCATTATTCAACACCCAATCAGTAGGACCACCGGAAAAGTGCACATAAATAGTTAAATTTATCAGTGATCAGAATATCAACGCCTTCTTCCTAATAGAAACAATGCTAAAAACACCAGGCGATGAGCCCAAGTGTACAGATCTAACACCCACAGGTTACTCCATCAAGTCGTTCCCCAGCCACTCTCGCGGAGGTGGAATTGCCATCATAGCAAATAATTCTATATCAAATGTCTTAAACACAGCACAACCTTCCATGTCTGCCACACATCACTTCAACTAGTTCAACAACACTCACACTGAAACAAAGGACTGTCCATATTTTGTGCCTCTACCGCCCTCCTCCTAGTATGGAAATTCGATATGTGGCAACCTGATTATTCCTGGAGATTTCAGCTTTCACTTTGACTATTCTGGAAACCCATACACATCAAAACTGCATGCGTTCATTGCTTGAAAAACATGCCCCAGTCAACAAATGCAGAGTATCAATTCAAAAGTGTTCTCTATCCATTAGGGACCAGTTTCGCACTGCTAAAAGAGACTGCCGTAAAGCAGATAGGCTTTGGCTGTAAAGTGGAGAGGCTTTGGCTTTCCACCAGACTCACTATTTATAAATAAATCTATGAAGCTGATAAGAAGAACATCACAAACATAGTCCATTTAGCAAAATTATCCCACTACACTACTAAGATCATGGAGAGTTCAAGCTGCAAAGAGCTATTTCAGAGTACTAATGTCAAGGAATAAATGTATACCACTTCAAACTACCTTCTCTCAAGTGGTCTTTCCGGACCTATTTGCAAATTTCTTCCATGACAAAGTACAAACCATTAGAGATAAGCTTGACAACACAATTTAAATTGATTCGTCGTCACCATAAAGATGTGATACATACTTGCAGCAACAACCGTTATCATCATTTTAACTCAATGGATTTAGTACAGACAATCATGATGAAGAGTGCACCAAATTCATCTTCTTGATCCAATTCCATCATCACTGCTGCTTGAGTGCTTAGATCCAATATTGCATTCACTAACTGATGTTATTAATACATCACTCTCATCTGGTAAATTCCTATCATTTATGAAAACTGTCATTGTAAAGCTGCTGGTTAAGAAAAGAAACCAACACTCGACAATAACGATTAAAAGAACTAACTCTCTCCCGTTCATATAAAAAATCTTAGAAAAAGTTGTTCTAACCCACCTTGTATCTCATCTGAATTCAAAGCCTATTTAACAAGTTACAGTCTGCATATCGCCCTTGCCACAGTACTCAAACTACTCTTCTAAAGTAGTTAATTCTCTCTGTTTTGGATAATGTGAAGATTACAGTCCTCACTCTCCTTGATTTGTCTGTCTGCAGCATTTGACACAGCATACCATGATATATTACTTCACCGTCTTCAGCATGTATTTGGCATTCACAATACAGCCTTACTGTGGTTCAAGTCCTACTTAGTCAGCAGGACAAAACATTGTATCTGAATACATTCCAGCCCATTCGATCTATGTTGTGGTGTTCCTTAAGGGTCTTATATTGGACCAGTTCTCTTCATTACATACCATCAGCTCCTCTTACATATCATAGATCATCATTCAGTCTCTCACCAATTGTATGCTGATGATACCAAATTTACAAAATCTAGCCAACTAACTGAAGTTGATGCTACCATCCAAGGTGCAGAGAAGTGCATTTCTGTTGTGAAATCATCAATGACAGGTAACAAGCTGCAGATGAATGATGATAAAACTGAGGCCATTCTGTCAAAGACTTTCTCATTCCCATCCTTTATCTCAAATAATCAATATTAGCAACACCAATTTAATTCACACAGTCAGTATGAAACCTAAATGTTACTCTAGACAGTACTTAGTCTCACATTGTACCAACATGTTATGAACATATGCAAGACTTCCTATCTTGAGCTGAGACGCATTATCTTCATTCACAAATATCTTTCAGTCGATGTCACTAAAACAATTGTGTGTTCATTATTAGTTTCAAGACTGGACTACTGTGACTCAATTATGTCTCGTTTGTCTCAATATCTATGCCAGAAACTTCAAAAAGTTCAAATCACAGCTGCTCTTATAATCCTTAAAATACCATGATCAGAATACACATCCTGCTGCTCTGTACCCTACACTGGCTATCCATTCAATTCATAATGAAAGAAAAATTGGTTCTCTGTGCTACATTTCACTGGTGGACTCCAGGCCAACATACCTCTCTGAGCTCACTCATGTGTACTCACCAGCAATATACTTATGCTCCTCTTCTGACAATCATATACTAATTATTCTCAATATGAAAAAGGAGTCATATGAACAACATTCTTTTACATACCAGGGTCCAGCAATGTGGAATGAATTGCCCACTGAACTTAGAAACAAAGATAGTGATCCCATTCAAGAATGCTCTTAAAACTCACTGCAAGAAGAAAATTAAAGACCTAATAATGTTATAATGTTTCCTGTCTTAATTATTTTCAGCATGTTTTATATTTTTTAATTTCATGGTGTTTTTTTTTTGTAATCATATAATTATATATGTTTTGTATGTATCATACAATGAAACCTATCAGTCATAAGGATAAAAACCAATGAATGATGACAAACCAAACAATGATGACAATCCAATGAATGATGACAAACCAGCAAACCAATGAATGATGACAAACCAATGAATGATGACAATCCAATGAATGATGACAATCCAATGAATGATGACAAATCAATGAATGATTGCAAACCAATGAATGATGACAAAGCAATGACTGATGACAATCCAATGAATGACTGCAATCCAATGAACGATTGCAAACCAATGAATGATGACAATCCAATGAATGATTACCGTTATGTGCTTAGGCTCAAATAAACAGTAACATAGAAAGAGTGAAAATAACAAGCTTGTAAAACTTAATAAACAATTTATTGAGTACAAATATTTTTTAGACAAGAAAAATAAACTTACGGTTTTAAGAATCAATTCCAAAATTAATCCAAAAATAATTCAAAATATTTATCCACTAGAGAAATTGCAAAAGTCCTGTTAATAAAATATCCAAATAATTCTAAGTTCGAATTCCAGCAAAGTATCCAATATGGAAGATGATGTCACTTGATGAAGTCAGTTCTTGTTAATAAAATTTCTATGAGCACAATTCTTTTCCAGATAAATAACAAAATAATTCTTCCTGATCCAAACGAATTGACACAATTTCCAGTACAAGGTAATTTAAAATCACTCAAAACGACACATACAACTTAGTATTCTAAAAAGCCCAACTTCTACTGAATAACTCGCTTCAAAACATACTTTATATACCTGTTTTTACGTAAACAAGAAAGGGGTCATGATCTTCTAGAATCTCTCAGAACAATTTTACGTTCAAAAAATCATGTAAACAGCGTATGAACCAATTAAAATAGAAAGATGTTTATACAAAACTCCATTTTGTCCTTGGAACCAACCACTCATTTTAAAAGCTTGTTTACAACTCTGAAACCAGGTCAGAAATGAGGTCAACACCTGGTGTTTACTCTGTAAAGTATAGGTCACCCCCCCCCCTTTTAATAAACGAATCTTAAAACTTAAAATGCCAAATTTAAATCTAACAAACAAACAATAAAAATAAATATAAATGAATTATATCAAATATACATAACATGACAAATCAGTGAATGATGAAAAACCATTGAATGATGGCAATCCAATGAATGATGACAAACCAATGAATGATTGTAAACCAATGAATGATGACAAACCAATGAATGATGACAATCCAATGAATGATGACAAACCAATGACTTATGGCAAACCAATGAATGATGACAGACCAATGACTGATGGCAAACCAATGAATGATGGCAATCCAATGAATGATGGCAATTTCTACTTCATACTCAGCCTTGTCCTCTTTTTTTACTTTCAGTCCAAAATAAAGCCAAGGTATTTTCCCCATCATATAGTTGCTGTATAAAGAGTGACCTAGAGTGCTGCTACATAACAGCAGGTTTTTTTCCACTCCTTTGCAGTTCATCAACCAACCTCTTAAGTTCTTAACTGTTAAATTCAGTTTCAGATATGTAACATATGATTGATACTTAAATGAAGTTTGAGGAGATTAAAACAAAAGTTTAATTGTGGAACAGTTAATTGTCTTTATTAGATGCCATCTTCCCACTCTCCTCTAATTTCCTTCCTTAGCGACTGTCCTTGAAAAGAATAAGGATATACCATTTTGCATGTGTTGATTAATGGTAGTCGGACTGTGTCAATGTATTCAAAGAAAGTTCTAGAATGGGATGATGGTGTATGAACAAGGTTTTTCCATTACAGAAAAATATAGTCAACAACAGTTACTGTAAAGTAATTCATAATTAAAATTATTTTTTACTCCTCCAAAAAATAACATATTGTCTCAGATAAACCAGGTAATTTTAATTGTTCTTCATTTCACATGTGATAAAAGTTCCTATTGGAAGACTTTCTGATGGATAAAGTGTCCTGATACCTATAAGAAATGTAAAATTTTAATTACTGAGTTAGCACACCTTGTTTTAAGACTGAAGATGGATAATCGCCCAACTCATAATCATTTCTCCCCCAGTAGCTGGAAGGGTCTTTTCATAGTTCATTGTGAGTTTAATACTGGGTGGAGCAAAGTTGCATATTTACAAAAGAATATCAATTTCATTACACCATGTTTAATGTAAACAAGGAAATAATGAAGACCATGGCATAATTATATTTATTATCTTTAATAATGTCATATCCAAACTTTCAACTAAATTGAGGGACTAAGTGTGATTAATAATGTTGGAGTTTGACTTTTGTGTTCATACAGTTTTGTGATAGAAGATTGAAAAAACATTATCACCTTATAGCAATGAAAATTTGTTAAATTGTCTGTCCCAAGAGTAACCAGAGAGCATAATTGCCAAGGTACTCACTTTGCACCCCTTAGGTTCTGGGTCCAATCTCTATCATGAACACTCAGGATAACTGGTGGTCACCAACCCAGGATCAGTCTTGTTTTCTGGGTAATCATGTCTCCTGCATAAAGACCAACACATTCCATAAAAACACTGTTGTCAAAGATTTCTTAGCATATATAGGCTTTTATGACTGACACACTGCCATTGCAGTCAATGGCAAAATACAGGCTTTCATGACTGACACACTGCCATTGCAGTCAATGGCAAAATACAGGCTTTCATGACTGACACAATGCCATTGCAGTCAATGGTAAAATACAGGCTTTCATGACTGACACACTGCCATTGCAGTCAATGGCAAAATACAGGCTTTCATGACTGACACACTACCATTGCAGTCAATGGTAAAATACAGGCTTTCATAACCGACACAATGCCATTGCAGTCAATGGCAAAATACAGGCTTTCATGACTGACACACTGCCATTGCAGTCAATGGCAAAATACAGGCTTTCATGACTGACACACTACCATTGCAGTCAATGGTAAAATACAGGCTTTCATAACCGACACAATGCCATTGCAGTCATTGGTAAAATATAGGCTTTCATGACTGACATGCTGCCATTGCAAAATGGTAAAATATAGGCTTTTGATGACTGACACAATGCCGTGGCAGTCAATGGTAAAATATAGGCTTTCATGACTGACACGCCGCCATTGCAAAATGATAAAATATAGGCTTTTGATGACTGACACACTGTCAATACAGTGGATATAAAATATAGATTTCATGATTGACATACTGCCACTACAGTCGATGGTAAAATATAGGCTTTCATGACTACACAATGCTGTTGCAGACAATGGTATATTATAGGCTTTCATGATTGACACACTGCCACTACAGTCGATGGTAAAATATAGGCTTTCTGGAGTGACACACCATGTTAGGGCTATGTCAGTCGATGGAAAATATAGGCTTTCATGACTGGATGTTAAAATAATGAAGAGCCATGAAGGGCAGATAAAAATTAAATGTTAAAAAAAAAAAATGATAAAACAGAGAAGATTTTTGCATATTTTATTATTTTGTTCAATTACAATGTTTAAGCATTATTTGAATCACTCAGAGAATACGAAAATTATATTATTTAGAAAAATTTAAGTAAATTTTTCTCTTCTTCACATTGATATTATTATGCCATCCAAGGATGGATCCAAATGATTGTCTATATGACCTTGTCACATAGTGTGAATGAGCTAACTATAATCCTGGCAAAGCAAAATGGCATTTAGATCAGAACTCTATATGCAATATGATATTTAGATCAGAACACTACTTGGTAAATTATATTTTTATCAGATTTCTACATTCAAACTGATATTTAGAACAGAACACTGCATACAAAATGATATGCATGTATATAGACTAAATAAGAGAAGTCCACCTGAAAGATAAACAAGAAGGTTAACCTGGACTTACCCACTGATTAAATTAAAGGTCAGTACCTAAAAAAGTAAGAATGACAATCAGAGACATGATAAATATGGTATAACAGGGTGATGGACAGATTGATTGATTGATAGATTAAGAGGGTAAAGGACAGATTGATGGGTTGACAGATGAAGAGGGTAAAGGACAGATTGATTGGTTGACAGATGAAGAGGGTAATGGTCAGTTTGATTGGTTGACAGATGAAGAGGGTAATGGACAGTTTGATTGACAGATGAAGAGGGTAATGGACAGTTTGATTGACAGATGAAGAGGGTAATGCACAGATTGATTGGTTGATAGATGAAGAGGGTAATGGACAGATTGATTGTTTGACAGATGAAGAAGATCTAAATGACCTTGATGCTACAGTGCGAGGGAAATAACATAATCACAGTGATCTTGATGCCACAATGTGGGGATAAATAACATAATCACAGTGATCTTGACACTACAATGTGGGGATAAATAACATAATCACAGTCATGATTGATGCTACAATGTGGGAATAAATAACATAATCACAGTGACCTTGATGCTCCAATATGGGAATAAGTACATATTTTTTAGGTAACATATATTTACATATAAATAAGGATTCAATTATCAAATGGTTGCTATTATATACACATAAAGACTAAGGATGTACATGGGCAGATAAACAGATAAGAAGGTGATTCTTAAACGGTTCCAAATGACACTGCAGGGCCATTACCATGTCACTTTATCCATATACATTCATGTCAATGCAAAAATGACATAAAATTATGTAAGAATCATTTTTTATTTAAATCAATCATGGAATCAATAAATCCAAGGAAAATTTATTGACTATACAAATTACAAAAGAACCCAAAAAAGATTTACAGATCAAACCAGTCATCTCTATACTGCAGCAATCTGCATTTAAATGAGAAATGTGTAAATAGATAACATGGCCAGTTTCACATAGGATACCAGTGTTAACTTATTCCAATCTTCCAAACTTTTGGGTCATTCAACATGTTAAAGGAAAGAAAAACAACTGACCACAGTCCTCCAAAGGGGGAGATAACATTTTAAATGGACAAAGAAAATGAAATGGTACATAGAAGATAATGCACTAACAGCAGTACAAGAAAACAAGGCAAATCCTATTTGCTTTGACAGTTATGCCACTCTAACCTGGAATTTTTCTTCTCTGGATCTTCATCTCATTTAACATTAAGTGTTCATTCATTATCTACCATAATTTTTTTTTTAATGGAGAGAAAGTATGCACTAATATGATGCTGTATCAACCAGCTGAATATAAAAATTCATTTTAAAAAAAAACAGAGCATACCAATGAAATCAAAGGGTCCATATATTTTAATAGCAAAATAAATTTATGCACATCCACCCCAAATTCACATATGTTTTTCACATCTTCAGGTCATATTTAATACACAATATGCATTTGTGTGTTTCAGGATTTTAATGTAGCTTTAACAATTTTTCAGTTATATCAATATGATATTCGTATTGTGGCAGTTTATAGTGATGTCTAGCACTGGAACATCATGCCGTACACATGTAGCATGATGTCCCACCCAGTCACATTATCCTGACATCAAGCCAACTAGTTCTAACACTAACCTCTTAATGCTGAGTGCCAAGCAAGGCAGCTGATATTAGCGTTTTCACACCCAGTAAATAAACAGTAAAATATATCAAGTTACATTATCATATCGGCTGTAGTTACAATGTATACTATGAAAATCACTACAAAATGAATCCAAATAAATTGCAAGTTACATTATCATATCGGCTGTAGTTACAATGCATATTATGAAAATCACTACAAAATGAATCCAAAGAACATTGCAAGTGACAGTACAAAGATTCATCCAGAGCTTAAAATATAGATTTTTCAGCATAGTTGCTTAAAGCAAACATCGATCAAAATGCCAAAATTAGAAAATAAACCAATAATTTTGGTTACTGTATTGTTTATTTTCCTTAAAATTTTTACCTTGGATTTATTACATTAATAGTTTTGAATAATATCCATTTTTAATTAACCTGTAAATTTATTGCAGAAATTTGTTGACGAATCTAACAATCTGAAAAAATAATTTCTGACAGGCAGACAAGAAACCATAAGTATAAACATAATTGAATGGTTCTCAGCACAATTTTACTTGTATACCATAATAGATAATTGCATGGTTCACAACACATCCTCACTAATATGGTGTTTTACTTGTACATCATATTAGATAATTGCATGGTTCACAACACATCCTCACTAATATGGTGATTTACTTGTACATCATATTAGATAATTGCATGGTTCACAACACACCCTCACTAATATGGTGTTTTACTTGTACATCATATTAGATAATTGCATGGTTCACAACACATCCTCACTAATATGGTGTTTTACTTGCATATCATATTAGATAATTGCATGGTTCACAACACCATCACTAATATGGTGTTTCCTAAATATTCCTTCTGATTATGACTGATATTGCAAGCAGATGGACACTGTTATGAGGTCATGTTCTTTTGATATTTGATTCCCTAATGATATTATGGCTTTCAAATTTATTTTCAAGGTCATGTTCTTTTGATATTTGATTCACTAATGAAATTATGGCTTTCAAATTTATTTTCAAGGTCATGTTCTATGGATATTTGATTCACCAATGAGATCATGTTAACTTTTGTATTTGAAAAGACTTTGATCTGGACTAGAATAAACAAATTCCTTGACAACATTAAATTGACATGTGGACCAACCTAATTACACTTTTAAAAAATGACATAATTTGCTCTAATTAGGTAATTTCATGGTAATAGTCATCAAAATTTGGATAATGAAAAAATTCAGCTGATTTCATTTACTTTACACTTAAAATAATAAAACCCTGTTAAACAAACTATGTCCTCCTTCATTAAAATGGACATGCTTTGTGGTTGACTGGGATAAAATAGAGATTACTGGTATTATTAATATATTCTGCAATTCAGAAAGGGATCAACATCTCCATTTAAATGGAAATCCAGGTGATTCAAACTAAATTTTATTATCATTCCTCCCATGAAATCTCAGCTCTTCAGTCCTCAATGTTTTCTACTTGAATTCTCCACTCTTGCTGAAGAAACAGATTCCTTCCATTACTGTCCTCACTTTGTAAGGTTTAAGTTGAATACCTTGATTTCCTCACTCAATGAGGCTTACATGGTATACCATTTTTTAAAGAAGCTTACATCATATAACATGATGTCTTCTTTTTTCAATAATAATCACTCCACATTAGAAATGAACACTAATGAGTCGTATTTGAAGCACAATACAAACACCGCTACTAATCAATGAAGTGACAAATATTGTACATACCGATTCAAAAATATGTTTTGTAGCTCAAAGATTTAGCTTTTCTTATTTACAGAACACTAGCATGATAATTCATTTTAATTATTTATTAAATAATTTGTGAGTTGTCAAACCACCTTCTTCTCTCTACATCCATATTTACATTATATTGTTTTTTTTTCTCTAGTTCAACCACCTGTTAAGTCAAATATTGGATGCAATAATGTCAAGTAATCCTAGCTGCATTAAAAAGTAACATCATTTGAATCCTGGCTGTAGTAAACACTTATGCCATCTGAATATATTGCACTGGCTCTAAACATGGGGTTATAATAAACATGGGGTTATAATAAACTGGGGTGCTAATGTCACATTAGCCTTCAAATAGCTGCACTGGCTATACTGGTAACATGGGGGTATATATGTCCCATACCAACAATACAGTGATTAGTAGAACCAATGCTTCATTTAAATTAAACAAAACCTGCAAAATAGCCTTTGATCTGCAGTAAAAAGTATACATCCACAATGTTGGAAAATAGTTTTTGGTACATAAAGACATTTTTAGCATTCATAAGAACAAGTCTATTTTATCTCTGCAAGCCAGGTAACAACTTCATAACTAATTAGTTTTAAAATGATTGTGCAAAAAAGGAAATGCAGCATTGCTATATGAATTGACTCACTCAAATGTAACTTAAAAGAACAATGGAAAGAAACAAATACACACACAAAACCTGTCACTGACATTGCATAAATTTGTATATACAATTAAATTCAGAGACAGAAAGCTGACTAGAAATGCATAAAAGCACAGGAAAAAAACATAATGATTCATTATATTTAAGTTGTGTATTGTTAAAGGGAAACAAAATCAACAAAGTTCTGATTTAAATAAGCACAACATTGCATGTAACTTGGAAATCTTGTAAATAACACTTGTGTAATCTTGCAGGTATAAATATGACATTCAAACAATATTTCCACCACTATCTCAGAAAATCTGCAATTCTGTCTTCAGGAATCTATCTCTTCTCAATGTTTCTTTTAAACATCACTTCCACCACTGTCTCAGAACCTCTGCTACTTTGTCTTCATGAGTCCATCTCTGTTGAATCTGAATTATAAACAAAGTGTAATGTATAGCTACATATTTCCACATAATAAGCACCCATTTGCAAACATCAATGACCCAGATCTGCAGTCACGCAATGCATCAGCAGACAAGGGTGTTCAATTTTGATTTACTTAAGATTCTAAGTTTAATATATAGTCCCTTGCATGCAGATCATAAAACTGAACTGGAGTTTGAGATTGTACTATTGTTAAATGTAATTTTTATCCAATTGCTTGTACTATGGTTAAATGTAATTTTTGTCCAATTTCTTGTACTATGGTTAAATGTAATTTTTGTCTAATTGCTTGTACTATAGTTAAATGTAATTTTTGTCCAATTGCTTGTACTATGGTTAAATGTGAGTTTTGTTTAATTGCTTGTACTATGGTTAAATGTAATTTTTGTCCAATTGCTTGTACTATGGTTAAATGTAATTTATGTCCAATTTCTTGTACTATGGTTAAATGTAATTTTTGTCCAATTGCTTGTACTATGGTTAAATGTAATTTATGTCCAATTTCTTGTACTATTGTTAAATGAAATTTTTGTCTAATTGCTTGTACTATGGTTAAATGTGAGTTTTGTCCAATTGCTTGTACTATGGTTAAATGTAATTTTTGTCCAATTTCTTGTACTATGGTTAAATGTAATTTTTGTCTAATTGCTTGTACTATGGTTAAATGTAATTTTTGTCCAATTGCTTGTACTATGGTTAAATGTGAGTTTTGTTTAATTGCTTGTACTATGGTTAAATGTAATTTTTGTCTAATTGCTTGTACTATGGTTAAATGTAATTTTTGTCCAATTGCTTGTACTATGGTTAAATGTAATTCATGTCCAATTTCTTGTACTATGGTGAAATGTAATTTTTGTCCAATTGCTTGTACTATGGTTAAATGTAATTTATGTCCAATTTCTTGTACTATGGTTAAATGTAATTTTTGTCCAATAGCTTGTACTATGGTTAAATGTAATTTATGTCCAATTTCTTGTACTATTGTTAAATGAAATTTTTGTCTAATTGCTTGTACTATGGTTAAATGTGAGTTTTGTCCAATTGCTTGTACTATGGTTAAATGTAATTTATGTCCAATTTCTTGTACTATTGTTAAATGAAATTTTTGTCCAATTGCTTGTACTATGGTTAAATGTAAGTTTTGTCTAATTGCTTGTACTATGGCTAAGTGAATGTGGTTGTCCAATTGCTTGAAGTATGGTTAAATGGTTAAATGCATGGGCTTTGTCCAATTCTTTGTTCTATGGATAAATATGTAGGGTTTGTTCAACTGCTTGCTATGGCTAAACTGACATGGATTAATCATGCACTATACATACTGGCAAGAATTAGGGATACACAATTAAAAAATGTAATGTCTAGTTATGATAATCATTCTAGAATTATATAATAACTTACATTGTAATAACTTTATATCAAACACAATCTTTTGGTAGTTTACATTATTTAGTCAGCAATTATGTTTGGGATTCCTTTCTATGTATAAATGGTAAAAATGGACCTGTTTTGCACTGTTATCAACATTTCATTCTTTCCAAACTCATGCTTGTGTCTTGTGTCCTATATTGAGCACTATTTGAGTCAGTGGCAGCAAGGTGCTTTGGCTGGAGGTCATGGTGCAACTACAACTTTATTTGTGGATTCCAAAGGATGTTCGTTTAGCAGAGACCTTTATCCATCTTACTTGGAAGCTCCTGCTGGTGCGCCTAGGTTATGATGAGCAAAATGTTTTTGGTCATTTGTTTTGTATTGGAACAGCCACAACTGTAGTTGGCATGAAGGATCATGTAATTATGACTTCAGCATGATGGTCTTTGTCATGTGATACTAAGAGTTCACCCTAACAGACTTCTTTCTGCTTAGGAACAGTTGTGTACATACATATAGTTTCATGTGCTTTGGGCACCATTCCTTCCAAATGGATTTTCACATTCAAACTGGCATCCTATTGTGGGCTCATTTGATTTATTTTAATATCAAATTTAATTTGACATCCCCCCTCCCCAATCGGATACTTATACACTATACTAATAACATGAAGTTCATACCTGCTTAATAAATTTCTTTTACAGTTTAAATAGAAAAAAACAACAAGAATACTTTCTTCATGCTGTGATCAGCCCAGCTATATTCAACTATTCTGGGATCAATCCAGAATACACTTTTATGCAGTCATGCTTAAGGAAAGATTAAATGTATATGACCAATTTTGTACTGCAGTCATACTTAAGGAAAGACTTGATGGACATGGCCAATTTTATATTGCAGTCACACTTAAGGAAAGATTAAATGTATATGACCAATTTTGTACTGCAGTCACACTTCAGGAAAGACTTGATGGACATGGCCAATTTTGTACTTCAATAATACTTAAGGAATATTTAATAGATATGACCAATTCTGGATTGAAAGACTTGATGGATAAGACTGACTTTGTAATGAAATGATACTTAAGTAAAGTCTTGATGGATATGACCAATTATGTACTATAGGGACACTTAAGTAAAGTCTTGATGGATATGACCAATTATGTACTATAGGGACACTTAAGTAAAGTCTTGATGGATATGACCAATTATGTACTATAGGGACACTTAAGTAAAGTCTTGATGGATATGACCAATTATGTACTATAGGGACACTTAAGGAAGGACTTGATGGATATGATGTATTTTTTACCAAGATAACAATTCTGATGTATTTTTTTCTTCTTCAGAATTTTGTAACAAGTAGAATATGCAGACTTAACATGATAACTTACATAATCCCATACATCTGAACTATGCCGACTGCATGCAGGGGCAGAATGAGGGCGTAGTTTATCCCGTCTAGTCACACCTTAAATAGATAATTATTATAACATCAATATTTATGAACATTGTATCTTTCTATAAAATGTTATGTCCACACAGTCACAAGATTAACCCAGTTAATACATGCTTTCAAAATTGGAAGATCAATGTTACAAATAAAATCTTGTCGACTAAATATGAAAAGCAGTTATTACATGTGTCAGGTAAGTTTAGAAGAAGTATAAACAAACAATGTCTCAGGTAAGTTTAGAAGTATAAAAAAACAATGTGTCAGGTAAGTTTAGAAGAAGTTTAAACAAACACTGTGTCAGGTAAGTTTAGAAGAAGTATAAACAAACAATGTGTCAGATAAGTTTAGATGAAGTTTAAACAAACAACGTGTCAGGTAAGTTTAGAAGAAGTTTAAACAAACAATGTCAGGTAAGTTTAGAATGTGATGCAAATGTTTGTTTGAATTTCAATGTACAAAGAAATCCTAATGGTGGTGAATTTCTCCATGGCTAAATGAGGTTGACACTAATGTAATTATAAAATTGTTTAATAACTCATAACCTTGAAAATAGCAAAACATGATGCTAACAGTTCAGTTTGTACAGTAAAAAAAATCACAGAAAGAAGAAAATGACCAGTAATATTTGGTATATAATATAAATTTCAACCCCAAAGTATGAAGAGATATATTTATTATCCAGGTAAACCTTAAACTAAAACAGCTAAACCTTAGAATGTATCTTCTTGACAGGTAAACCTTGATCTAAAATATCTAATCTCTTAGATTTTGTCTTCTAGACAGTTAAACCAAAAAGAGCTAATCTCTTTGATTTTGTCTTCTTGATGATCTCCACTAGATATTTCTCATCAACTCTTCTTACACTCTAGTAAAATTTAGAAAACTTGAAAGCCACATTTTCTATTCAAGCTGTTGTTGGAGTTAAATCCAAGCTTGAAGACAACAAAATGCAGTACAATGAGACCAAGCAAATCATATAAGTTATACCAAATATTTGATAGACTGATTCTGAGTTACTGAAGTTTTACTGTATCATTATTGACAGTGTGGAGTCACTGAAGCTTTACTTCGACTTTAGTAACAGTACAAAGTTAATAAAGTTTTTATTAATCTTTAGTGACACAGTATGGAGTTACTTAAGTTTTCTTTACCTTTAGTGATAGTGTGGACTTACTAAACTTCTACTGTATCTTTAATGACAGAGTGGAGATAGTAAATTTTTATTGAATCTTTAGTGACAGTGTAGATTTACTAAAGTTCTACTGTACAGTACTATCAGTGACAGAGTTTAGTTATTCAAATTCTAATGTACCTTTAGTGACAGACTGGAGTTACTAAACATCTACTGTACCTTTAATAACAGAGTGAAGTTATTAAACATCTACTGTACATTTAATGACAGAGTGGAGTTACTAAACATCTACTATACCTTTAGTGACAGAGTGGAGAGTTCGAGCAACCTCCTTCTTCAGAAGACCTGTTGTATACTGACTCATTGCCATCAATAATCCTGGGCCACCATATCGATTGAACAGCTGTTTTAGGCGTGGATCACTGCTTACCAGCATCTGCACAATTACTAGACCTAATAATAATAATAATAATAATAATAATAATAATAATAATAATAATAATAGTAGTATTCACCTGGTATTATTAATATTAAATATTTTTGGATGAAAATTCATTCTGACATGGATCACTACTCACCAGCATTTGGACGATTAGCAAATATGAATAATAATAATAATAATAATAATAATAATAATAATAATAATAATAATAATTATAATAATAATAATAATAATAATAATAATAATAATAATAATAATAACTTCCACTGGTACAATCAGTACTGAATATTTCAGGATGAAATTCATTGTCAAGGAAACCAGAAATGAGTGCACAAGTCACTGATGCCCCTGTGAATATGATGCGATTAAAGGGCAAAGTTCTAAGCTCAACAGGGGACATAACTCCAAAATTTTACTAGAAAATGGTTTAAATCAAACCTGGTCTAGATCTTTTTGATGTGAAGCCTCATATCAAATTGTGCTTCAATTGCTGAATGTTGCTATCAGATTCTACTTTTGTCATTGGTTCCAAAGCAGAAAAGGTACAATTACAAAGTCACTGAATGGATTCACTCTGAAAATGTTTCCTTTTTTAAAAGTTAAAGTAATTTTGGAGAATTTACTATTTGAAAAACTTACATTTTTGCATATCCATGGGTCCAAATAATCCAAAAGAACTTTACCCTGGTAGTGTTAATTGCTTTTGAACGACCTTGCCACATATGCTAAGTTGTTTCTAACTAAACTGCCTATCTGCGTATATTGATTTGTTTCCAACTGCCCTATCAGTGTATCCTTACTCGTTTTTAATTGTCCCAAAAGCATATGCTGACATGGTTTTTACTGCCAAATTTGTGTGTGCAAAATTGCATGAAAATGATACTGACTTCTAGAAGCCTAACTCATGTACCTGCTACAAACGGAGTGTTTACACTGGGAATTTGGTTTAAATCTATAAAAAGATGCATGGTTGCTGTAGTTATCCAACATAGCCTTAAAGGATTAAAAACATAATATATTGGCAAAATCTTTTGTAGAAATAAAACTAAATTATTCATTATAAATTCATAGAATAAAATGTAAATCAACATGTCCTAATTTTACCATGAAAGTAAAATACTAATTATTATACATGCAGAAAGATTATAATGAATATGTTTGTGTTCATAGTACATTTAGCCAAATTATCCCACTACAGTACTAAGATCACGGAGAGTTCCAGCTGCAAAGAGCTCTTCCAGATAACTATCAAACTAATGTCAAGGAACAAATTACACCACTTCCAGCAACCTTCTCTCCACTAGACCTTCTGGACCAATTTACAAATTTTTTCCACGACAAAGTAAAAACCGTTAGAGATTCACTCGACAGCACAATTTCAAATGACTCGTCACGATACAGTTATGATGCAGAATTTCAGCAACAACCATTAGGAGCATTTGAACCGGTTTCTATTGATTTAGTATGGACAATCGTAATAAAAAGTGCACCAAAGTCTTGTGAACTTGATCCAATTCCGACATCACTGCTGCTTGAGTGCTTAGACCCAATATTGCCTTCACTAACTGATGTTATTAATATCTCTCTCTCATCGGGGGAATTCCCATAATTTTTCAAAACTGCCATATAAAGCCACTGCTGAAGAAACCAACACTTAACCATAACGATTTAAAGAACTACCACCCAGTTTCTAATCTCCCATTCATATAAAAAATCTTAGAAAAGGTTGTTCTAACCCAACTTGGATCTCATTTGAATTCAAACAGTCTTTTTAGCAATGTACAGTCTGTATATCACCCTTGCCACAGTATGGAAACTACTCTTCTGAAAGTATTTAATGACATTCTCTATGCTTTGGATAGTGGAAAGATTACAGTCCTCACTCTCCTGAATTTATCTGCAGCATTTGACACAACAGACCATGATATATTACTTCACCATCTCCAGCATGTATTTGGCATTCAGAATATAGCCTTACAGTGGTTCAAGTCCTACTTAGTGAACAGGACACAAATTATATATGCAAATGGAATACAATCCAACCCAGTTGACGTATTTTGTGTTGTTCCAAAGGGATCCGTTATTGGACCTGTTCTCTTCATTCTGTACACTCAGCCACTCTCAAGTGTCATAGATCATCACCCAGTGTTGCACCAATTGTATGCTGATGACACCCAAATATACAAGTCTAGCCACCCAACTGAAGTTGATGCTACCATCCATGGAGTAGAGAGGTGCATTTCTGATGTGAAATCATTGATGACATGTAACAAGCTGCAGATGAATGATGATAAAACTAAGGCTATTCTGATCACAACACAAAGACTTTCTCATTCACATCCTTTACCTCAGACAATAAATATCAGAAACACCAACATTAAATTCTCACAGTCAGTACGAAACCTAGGTGTTACTCTATACAGTACTCTCACATTGCACCAACATGTCATGAACATATGCAAGGCTGCATATCTTGAATTCAGACGCATCAGTTCTATTCGTAAATATCTTTCAGCTGATGCCACTAAAACACTTGTGAGTTCATTAGTACTTTCAAGACAGGACTATTGTAACTCAATTCTGTCTGGTTCGTCACAATATTTACTCCAGAAACTTCAAAAAGTTCAAAACACTGCTGCACGGATCATCTTTAGAGTACCTCGATCAGAGCACACCTCACCATTGCTCTGTACCCTACACTGGTTATTGATTCGATACAGAATCAAACGCAAAATTTGTTCTCTGTGCTATGTTTCAATGACACACTCCAGTCCAACATACCTATCCAGCCTCACCCAGCCTCACCACATATTTTTTAATGTAAACACAACTATATTCAATTTCAACTACAAGCAGGAACTGCTTAACAAATATATGTAATTAAACATGTGACATGTGTAATGCCTAACACAAAACCCAACTACATTGATATCATCACTGACAATGAACATGTGTTAAAACAAAAGCCAATTATTTCTTTTAACATAAAAAAATACTTTAAAAGTTAGGATTTTATCTATGAATAAATGGCTTTCATGGTGGTTTCATATAAAAGAATATTTGTTTTTGCAATCTCCACTACTGAGAGTCCATGATGGTGACCTTGACCCTAAGGTAAAAGGACCAAGCAAACATGTCAGAGAATGAATTGTTGTAGCTTCAAATTAATTAACGCCAGATTTGAAGAAAATCTGTCATGCGGTTTATTATATATAGATAAATTATTTTTTTTTATACCACACCCTGATGCAAATCTGTTATGAATTTGACCTTGAACCTGATGACAAAGAAGCAAGCAAATGTTTCAAAGATTTAAGTTTCTTAAATCATAATGCCTCATAAAAACTATGAAGATAATCTAGCAATTAGTCTAGAACATATAAGCAACAAAAACATTTCAATCAATGCCTTAATAAAACTTTTCCATCTGAAGACTTTGACCCCAAGGTCAAAGGGACAAGTAATGATGTTGTAGAATGAATCATCTTAGGTTCAATATGAGTTATGCAATGCATGAGGAAAATCCATCGAGAGAGTTACAAAAAATATGTAAATGAAAAAACTGGAATCAAAATCTGAACACAAATTTTTTTTGACTCTGACCTCATTTAAAATTTGGTGGGTGAGGCTGGATAGGTATGTTGGACTGGAGTGTGTCATTGAAACATAGCACAGAGAACAAAAGGTCCAAGGGTCAAGAAACCATTTAATACAATGAACTTAGCTTCAGTATAATTCATGCCAATGAAAGGAAGAAAATCTATCAAGGGGAAATATAAGGAAACAAACAAACTTAAATTACACCCAAATGCAAAATGTTATACCTCTGACTCTGACCAAAAGTCAAAGAGGCAAGCAAGTATGCAATTCATGAATTGTTTTAGCTTCATAATGATTCAAGCCAAAGAATGAAGAAAATTAATAATGGGGTCTAGGATATATAAGCAAATGAAAAAAACTTCAACCAAACCTAAAACAAATTTTCTATGAAGGCCTGGTGTCGGTCACATATTTTATCCCCATGGGTTAAAAATTTCCCATCCAGCACAAAGAAGAGGATGATTCTATTTGATTTGAAGTTTCCCATCCAGCACAATGAAGAGGATAATTCTATATGATTTAAAATTTCAAATCCTGCACACAAAATGGAAAGATTCTATTTGATTTAAAATTTCAAATCCTGCACACAGAAGGGAAAGATTCTATTTGATTTAAAATTTTAAATCCTGCACACAGAAGGGAAAGATTCTATTTGATTAGAAATTTCAAATCCTGCACACAGATATATATATGAGCCTACTGACAGTAGAACAAAATACAATTTTAACGGCTGTCTACTTCCCATATCATTTTTAAGTTGAAATCTACCACTACCACTTCTTAAATTTAAATAAAATTTTTTTCCCGCAAACTAGAATTTTTACATGTTCTATCGACACATTACAAAAGCCATTGTAACATTGCATGCCAAGTATTCTTATTGTGAATTTTTACACAATGGCTAACATGTATATACAGCATGCTGTAAACTGATTACCTCATTGTTATAATCTGACGAGTTTAAGGCCAAAGACATGATATTTATTGAGATGTTATAGTAATAAAGTGATTAAGACATGATATTTATTGAGATGTTATAGTAATAAAGTGATTAAGACATGATATTTATTGAGATGTTATAGTAATAAAGTGATTAAGACGTGATATTTATTGAGATGTTATAGTAAAAAGTGATTAAGACATGATATTTATCGAGATGTTATAGTAATAAAGTAATTAAGGTGGGCTATGGTGGCTTATGAGTTTTTGATTTAAAATTGTCTGACTTTTGGCAGAGGAGAGATAAAACCAATGGACTGACCAAATAATGATTTTGGCTGAAACAATTGTGCAATATTTTTTGTCTTGTTTAACTGTTACTGTATTTTTCAAGATATTTTCAGAGAAATATTTAATGGCAGGTCTTATATTATTTGGTCAATTCATGTTAAAATGGTGAAATGTGGTCCTTCTCTCGATGCTTAAAAATACTACTAAGCAACAATATAGGAAGCTGAATAATGCATGGAAATCAAAATGTAAAAAGGCTCAGGCAAGTAGCAAAGGTCCAGAGTTTGAACGTAAAATGGATTTTATGATAGAATATGGAGAAACAATTATATCTAAAGGCACATGCAGACACCACTGCATAGGAAATATAATTCTTCTGTAACTTTAAACCAACTTTAAAGGCCTTATTTGAGACTGAATCAAAAGTGGAAAATGTGGCAATGCTGATACTTGTTTGCAAATTTTGTGGCAGAGCACAATTTACCATTCCTCACTGTAGATCATGTTACTAAACTGGTTAAAGTTGTTTCCAGACCCTGAGATGGCATAACAAGTTTCATGTCTATCTACAAAGTCAACACATATTGTCAATCATGTCAAAGCTCCCACTTGGACAGATGCATATTGTCACATAGGTGATGCCAAATACTTGGACAGATACATATTGTCACTTAGGTGATGCCACCCATTTGACAGATGCATATTGTCACTTAGCCAATGCCACCCATTTGACAGATGCATATTGTCACTTAGCCAATGCCACCCACTTGGACAGATGCATATTATCACTTATGCCCTGGCACTCACTTGGACAAATGATTATTGTCACACAGGCCTTAGCATCCACTTGGACAGATGCATATTTTCAGACACACCTTAGTAGCCACTTGGACAGATGCATATTGTCACGCCGGCCTTAGCACCCACTTGGACGGATGCATATTGTCATGCTGACCTTAGCACCCACTTGGATAGCACCAAACAAGGACAGGTGCATTTTGTCACACACCTTAGTACCCACTTGGACAGATGCATAATGTCACAAAAACACATGCATATTGTCACACAGGCTTTAACACCCACTTAGACACATGCATATTGTCACACAGGACTTAGCACTACACTTTAACAGATGCATTTAGTCACACAAACCTATGTAACCACTTTGACAAATGTATATTGTTACATAGATCTTAGCACCCACTTAGACAGATGCATATTATAACACTGGACCTATCACCCACTTGGACAGATGCATATTGTCACAAATGCCTTAGTAACCACTTAGATGAATATTGGCACACAGGTACTAGCACCTCACTATTGTCACTCAAGCCCTGGCACCCTCTTGGGTAGATGCATATTGACACACAGGCCCTAGCACCCCACTCATATGCATATTATCACTCAGGCCATAGCACTGACATGGACAGATGCATTGTCACACATGCCTTAGAACTCACTTGGACAGATAAATATTGTCACACATACCTTAGCACTCACTTGGACAGATTCATATTGTCACACATACCTTAGCACTCACATGGACAGATGCATATTGTCACACATACCTTAGCACTCACTTGGACAGATTCATATTGTCACACAATCCTTAGCACTCACTTGGACAGATGCATATTGTCACACATACCTTAGCACTCACTTGAACAGATTCATATTGTCACACATACCTTAGTACTCACTTGGACAGATGCATATTGTCACACATACCTTAGCACTCACTTGGACAGATGCATATTGTCACACATACCTTAGCACTCACTTGGACTGATGCATATTGTCACACATACCTTAGCACTCACTTGGACAGATGCATAGTGTCACACATACCTTAGCACTCACTTGGACAGATGCATAGTGTCACACATACCTTAGCACTCACTTGGACAGATGCATAGTGTCATACATACCTTAGCACTCACATGGACAGATGCATAGTGTCACACATACCTTAGCACTCACTTGGACAGATGCATAGTGTCACACATACCTTAGCAGTCACTTGGACAGATGCATAGTGTCACACATACCTTAGCAGTCACTTGGACAGATGCATAGTGTCACACAGGCCCTAGCACCCCATTTGAACAGATGCATATTAATTAATACATTCTTTAAAATTTACCATCTGATTCAAACTTGCTGTTTTGTAATATTATAAAGAGAAAATATATTATGGCACAAAATGCATTTGTGTTTTTTTTTGCATGATCTTGAAATAAGTAAAAGTTTATATTGCTAAAAATCCTACTGATTGTAAACCCAATATCTAATCACCAATGATTTAAAATTCACTGATTTAATGCCCAAGTTATGTTGCATGTATGTTCATGGTAGAAGGTCGCTGGTTTAATTTCATCCCAAAAGACCAGACAAGGTTTGTTGACATGATATCTTCTGTTTCAATTGCCCCAGCATGAAATATCTTTTCATGAGTTGATGTGCTGTTAAACACCAGTTTACACTTAATATTAATATAAATGGAGTTCTACAGACACACCTATGATCTCCATTAATTCATCCTCTTCATTTAGCATGAAATATCTTTTCATGAGTTGATGTGCTGTTAAACACCAGTGAATTAAAGAGTTCACACTTAATATTAATATAAATGGAGTTCTACAGACACACCTATGATCTCCATTAATTCATCCTCTTCATTTACCCTCAGGTAGTCTACCAGTTTTGGCATGCAGCCAAGTTCAGATAATTTCATGTGGACATCTGTCTGCAAGAAAAAGCAAACATCATACTAGACTATCATGAGATTCTTTACCTTTTTGTATCTTTATAAAATGGAAATTCAGGTCTTTATTAATGCTGCTGAAATGCTAATTACAACATTTAGACCTGACCAAAATAAATTTCAATTAACCTGCACACAAAAACTGCCATATCTCAACCATTTGTTGGATTTGGCTATGTTTGTGGCATATATTTTAATAACTGTTTAGCTTTTGTTTGCAATGTATACAACCTAGCAAATGCTTTTATAACAGCACAATATGCAACCTAACAAATGCTGTTATAACATCAAGGTATGCACTATAGCAAATCATGTTATAATATCAAGGTATGCACTATAGCAAATGATGCTATAATATCAAAGTATGCACTATAGCAAATGATGCTATAATATCAAGGCATGCACTATAGCAAATGATGTTATAATACCAAGGTATGCACTGTAACAAATGACGTTATAATACAAACGTATGCACTATAGGAAATGATGTTATAATACCAAGGTATGCACTGTAGCAAATGATGTTATAATACAAAGGTATGTACTGTAGCAAATGATGTTATAATACCAAGGTATGCACTGTAGCAAATGACGTTATAATATCAAGGTATGCACTGTAACAAATGATGTTATAATATCAAGGTATGCACTATAGCAAATGATGTTATAATACCAAGGTATGCACTGTAACAAATGACGTTATAATACAAACGTATGCACTATAGCAAATGATGTTATAATATCAAGGTATGCACTGTAGCAAATGACGTTATAATATCAAGGTATGCACTATAGCAAATGATGTTATAATATCAAGGTATGCACTATAGCAAATGACGTTATAATATCAAGGTATGCACTGTAGCAAATGATGTTATAATACCAAGGTATGCACTATAGCAAATGATGTTATAATACCAAGGTATGCACTATAGCAAATGACGTTATAATACAAACGTATGCACTATAGCAAATGACGTTATAATATCAAGGTATGCACTATAGCAAATGCTGTTATAATATCAAGGTATGCACTATAGCAAATGATGTTATAATATCAAGGTATGCACTATAGCAAATGACGTTATAATATCAAGGTATGCACTGTAGCAAATGCTGTTATAATATCAAGGTATGCACTATAGCAATTGCTGTTATAATATCAAGGTATGCACTATAGCAAATGATGTTATAATATCAAGGTATGCACTATAGCAATCGCTGTTATAATATCAAGGTATGCACTATAGCAAATGATGTTATAATATCAAGGTATGCACTATAGCAAATGACGTTATAATACCAAGGTATGCACTATAGCAAATGATGTTATAATATCAAGGTATGCACTATAGCAATCGCTGTTATAATATCAAGGTATGCACTATAGCAAATGCTGTTATAATATCAAGGTATGCACTATAGCAAATGACGTTATAATACCAAGGTATGCACTGTAACAAATGACGTTATAATACAAACGTATGCACTATAGCAAATGATGTTATAATATCAAGGTATGCACTGTAGCAAATGACGTTATAATATCAAGGTATGCACTATAGCAAATGCTGTTCTAATATCAAGGTATGCACTATAACAAATGATGTTATAATATCAAGGTATGCACTATAGCAAATGATGTTATAATATCAAGGTATGCACTATAGCAATCGCTGTTATAATATCAAGGTATGCACTATAGCAATTGCTGTTATAATATCAAGGAATGCACTATAGCAAATGATGTTATAATACCAAGGTATGCACTGTAGCAAATGACATTATAATACAAAGGTATGCACTATAGCAAATGATGTTATAATACTAAGGTATGCACTGTAGCAAATGATGTTATAATACAAAGGTATGCACTATAGCAAATGATGTTATAATACCAAGGTATGCACTGTAGCAAATGACGTTATAATACAAAGGTATGCACTATAGCAAATGATGTTATAATAACCCTGTATGCAACATAGCAAATGCTGTTATAATATCACTGTAGCATAGCAAATACTGTTATAATATCACTGTAGCATAGCAAATACTGTTATAATATCACTGTAGCATAGCAAATACTGTTATAATATCACTGTAGCATAGCAAATGCTGTTATAGTATCAAGGTATGTAATATTACAAATGATGTTATGACATGGGCCCGGTTTCACTAAACATCTTAAGTATGAGGACATTCTCAACCTCAGATCCGTGAGTTTTTTGCTGAGCCGAGATTTCTCTCAGGTACCATTTCACTATGCTTCCTCAAATCAACACTTGAGGATCCTCAACTAAGGACGAAGTTTGAGATAATTTATTACACTCTTAAGCGACCACACCGGAAGACTCTCTACCTTGGAAGTTAAGCATATGCTCATCTCTATGGATTCACGTGCGAACTCCCGCTAACTGTAAGTATTTTTGTCGTCTGGTTTAAGTTTTCCCTTCCTAGGTAAATTTCAAACATGGAGCAAAAAGAAAATATAAAGAGATCCGGTAATTGGAACGAAAAAGAAAAAATTATACTTGTTCAGAAAGTATTAGAAAAGGAAAAGATTATTTTTGGAAAACTGAAAGGATGTGGTGGGGTGGGTGGAGTTACACACTCGGACAAGGAAAGAGCGTGGGTTGAAGTGACAGAGGCTGTTAATGCGTAAGTATTATTCCAACATTTTAAAAACTCAGTATAATTTATCACTTATTGAAACTTACTATAATCGACTAATATATGATATATAACCTCGAAAATGGGTATCAGTTATATACGTCAAATACTTAAAAATACATGTACTAAAATTTCAAGTGTAATTTCTTCATACGATATCGCGGGTTTTACGGTATCGCCTTATTCATCTTTTTTTTTGTATTTGTCCTGGATAGGAACACATATCATGTAGTTAACTATTTTTAAAAAAACGGCATGACTTACAATGAATAGTACATGTAAAATTGATTTTATGGATAAACAGATTAAATGTGAGCACATGTGTATTGCCTTGATTTGAAATAGTGAAATTCATCTATTTTTAACATAGAATAACATATAATACTCATCGGCAGTTCTGACATTTTAAATATTTAAAACTAGTAATGCGAAATTAGTAACTGATGGCCATCCAGTGTATATATGATATACATTCCAAAGGTGACCATATTTCAATAAATTCGAATATTAATTTTTTAATACTTCTTCAGGTGATATAGTAGATTGTAAAGCATTTATAAGTATATATAATAATCATTTAAGTTATATCATAATGTCAAATCCCTAATAGATTGTTTCATATTGTAGCATTTCCTCAGAGCCAAGAACTGTGCTTCAGTGCAGAAAACAGTATGACAACATAAAGCAAAGAGGTAATAAAAGATAAATAATTAAGAACAAAACCAATATTATAGAATGAATTTATTGAACCAGAAATTTTTTATTCAAAATCATATTTTATGGATTTAATTGGTGCATACATTTTCAGTAATTGACTTTTATTACAGAACCTTCGGTTTGTATTGGGTAAATGCACATTATAATAATTCAGCCAGAATATAATATTTTGTTATCATCAATTAATATAAAACAATACCTGCCAAAACATATTAAAAAAATTGCCAATATACTAAACCTACAGGATATAAAGTACATGTTCTTTCATTATTTCCAATCATGAAATATAGTTTTATTGTAGTTTATAATAGAAAATTCATTATATAATTTTTAGCCAAAGAAAAGTTACACGAGATTAAAACGCCGCAAACTGGAGGAGGGCCAAAACCATGTGATCCACCGCTAAGTCAGCAGATCCTTTTGGAACAACTTGGTGGAAGGCCACAAATGTGTGGTCTCTATGCATGTCTTGATACTGAAGGTAAATTATATGTTCTGTGCATTTACATATAAATAATAATTGTATCATAATTACTATAAGATATTACATTTTTCAAATATATTCTTATACTTATTTCACTGATATATATAGTTTTAAAAAATTTAATTAATTGACATTCAATGATAACATCAATAATAGTTGCTACTTACTAAATGTGTTCATACCACTATTAACAAGTGTATTGAATTCATAGTCGTTTATCTATCTTTTTCTCTAGTGGAGAATCTAGATGAGGAGGTGGAGAAAATTAAATATTCTGGCATGCAGGGAACATATGAACCATTGCCTGGACCAAGCAATCAGTCATCTACAGGTAAAAGTTACAAATGTTTTTTGTTTAAACAATGATTGAAAACTCAAAAATGTTAACATACTACCGATAATAAAAGCAAATGAATGAGATTTCAATATGCAACAATGCATCACAGCAGGTAACTAATATGAAAACAACATTGGATCATTAATTGTAATGTAATTATAACATCACACACTAAGGGGCATTTGAGGTAAAATTTATTTGACAATATTTGTCTTCGGAGGGGTTTTCAGTGTGAAATTACACAAATACAACACCATTAATATTGGCCAATGAATAGATGTCTATAAATATTTTGATTTCAAGTCTTTTTTAAACTTCATATTTCAACTACCTAATTTGAAAAAGTGGAGGTTGGTAAATAATCTGCCAAAATTGTGTTATGGTGTATATTGAACCAATATACACAAACACAAAATAATATATATTTATTTTGTACCTATTCATATGTATTCATTTATTCACATCAACATTATTTTCTTTCCAGATTCAATGTCCAACATACAAATACCATCCAATACCTCTAGTCAACATTTAATACGTAAAAGTAACAAAAGAATGAAAACAACTTATACATATGCTGATGCTGAAGAGGAGAATTTAAAACTGGAAAACAAAAAAATTGAATTGGAGACCATCAAACTGGGAAAAGAGATTGCAAAACTTGATTTGGAAATTAATAAATTACAGAAGGAGAATGAAATGATTAAAAAATTGGATGAAAATTTAAGCATTAAAAAAGAAATTCTTTTGTTAAAAAAGGAAATTCTTCTTCAACAAGCAACTCAGATGTGTTTCATTGAACAATAAATAATCTGTAATTTATTAATTTCCAATAAATAATCTAATCTAGTTATCCATGACATTTTGTATGTGCATAATACTTTATAATTTAGACCCAATTGTTTTTGGTGCCAAAAGCAAAACTTCATTGTTACTAAACAATATTATACATTTCTTTAATGTTTATACTTAATCACAATTATTAATGAAATCAATCAATCTACACAGCAGAAACTATATACTCTAATTTGTGGCCAAAACTAAAGTTAAAATTAATTACTATATATAGTTTCTTTTGTTATTATTGAAAGTCATTTGCTCAAATATAGATGTTATACTGATCAATTAAGTCAAATAGATCTATAGAAGAAATTGTCACGATAATTGAATTAATGTACTGAGATACTTCCAACAGCTTCTGATTTCACATGAGCTTTTCCATTTACTCAAATCAGGCCTCTGCTGTGTGATAAAATCTCTTAACCCAAAGTAGAAAATGCATATAGTGATACTCTTGGAAGTCCTTTTGATCAATACTGTAGTATCATCAATATTCGTGGGGGATCAATTTTCCACAAAACACGAATTTAAATCCCCAACGAAAAATGAGCCACATAGGTTGATGATCTCCCCCCCCCCCCCAATTCCCGACCCGTTTTTGTTTTTTTTGGTAAGCGAGAGCCTGCGCCGGGTTCTCAGCTTCTGATGGGTTAGGAAGTCCAGGAACCGAGGGTGATCTAAGTTGAATTGTACCACTCTTAAGCCACTGTGTTAATGCCATGATAGTCATAAAGTACTGATATTGCAACTTTATGGACAGTGGTTTAAGTAAGAGATCATTCAAATGTACTTTAATAACTGACTGGTCTGGTTTTGTTGGCGGCGTCGGCTTCCTTTGATCTTGAACACTCAAACGAAAACATGGTGAAACTGATTAATCCTGACGGGTGTTTGATATGTGCTCACATAGGTGGAAGTATTGTTTTAGTGTTGTTGGCTGAGTCTGCTTTGACAGATGTTAATCACTTTTTCAAAAACACGTTGTAAGTATTGAACTTGCCGGGTCTTAGATATGTACTCAAAAAGGTGGTAGTATTGTTTTAAACATTAATGTGACCGCCGTTTGCGTCGACATCGTTTTATTCTTTTGTATTCTTTATTTGGAGTACGTGTAGAGGTTAAATCATGAAATTAACTACCTTATAATATGCAAAATTTGACAGGCGAAACCACGAATTTAAGTCCCCACGAAAATGCCTTTTTTTTACAAAACCACGAAAATTGAGCCCAACGAAAATAAATGATACTACAGTATATGGACTATCACTATTCAATAGCTTGAATATGTTGGAGGGACTAGGCAGGTTTTAAATTATCCCAAATTTGGCTAGTGTCTATTAGCATATGGCTGCAAAAGATCAAACTCTAGGTAACTATGATTAACCAAATTTGGCTAACTGCAATATTGTCCATTTCCATAATGTAATGTATGACCTTTAGACAGAAACCAAATTTTGGCTAATTTAAAACCTACCTAGCCCCATCCAATATAGTGAAGCTATTGAATAGTGATAGACCATATATTGATCAAGTGAAATCAGAAGCTTTTTTCCATAGAAATAAAAAAAATATTTCATGAAAAATATGTCCTGCATATATAATCACGCACAGCATTTCCATCGCCTGGTTCATAAATATTTAAATTTTCATCATTAACCGTAATTAATTCATCAACTGGAATGATGTCCCCCTTGTATATGCCTATGTTATGAAGGACAACACAAGACAATGTGTATAAGCTGGCTTTGTCAGGAGAAACTCATTCCAGTATGCAAACATGGGAACCTCCTCTTTAGAATACCAAAAGTTTGCTCTATAATAACTCTGGTTTTACAAAATGCATCATTGTACTTCTTCTGTTCAGTTGTGTTAGCTGCATTGTATGGTGTTAAGAGGAATTTCCGACAAGGATAGCCAGAGTCACCCAGTAGAAATCCATCATGTTCACCTGAAAAGATTTGTAATTATATATTAAACATAATGTATTGGTTACTTAAATTAGGATTAATGAAATGAAATTAATCAGCCAAAACTATCATCATATTAAACACATATTTGGTAAATTAATGTAATTTTTAATTACATTTTCTCAATAAGATTACATATTATACAACCACCATGCCTATGATCAATGATCAATATAAACCCAAATCATCTAGATATATTTTGTGTCCATGAGAAACATATCAAAATATTAGGTTAGATTCAACACGACATAACTAAATATTACTTTTGTTTGATGAATTGTGCTTTAGAAGTTCTATATACAGCCTAACCATCAGTAAGATATGGTATTAAAGTAAATTAAATTAAAATAATATTATGAAATTATTTGGGTGCATTTAAATATATATATATATATATATATATATATATATATATATATATATATATATATATATAATCCATTTCCCATTGATTATTTACCATTTTCAAATGCAGTACATAGTTGACTTTCACGGAACATCCTGGAGTCATGAACAGAGCCTGGCCACTTTGCTACACAGTTTGTTATTCGGAATTTATAGTCACAGGTCATCTGAAAAGAAATGTATTATTTTACAATTGCACATACAAGGTTATATAAATATTTACTTTTACTTGTCCTATATTTACACTTTAAATTCACAAATTTGACCTGTACATAATAACAAATACTTTAATGTACCTGTAATAAAAAATACTTTATGTTGCCAACCTCAGCACGCAATTCCACAAGGTTAAAAAAAAAATGGAATAAAAGAAATAATTAAAAATACTTAAGTTGATTAATTAATCTAACAGAGCCATTTTTGCCCTTGATTTGATTCACTTATCAAAATATAAATACTAATAATTTAATATATATGTTTAATAAAATTTGTTAATTATTTTTTTAAAAATTCCTTTAATTGGTAATTATAACTCATCTCAATATTTTAAAAGACACAAACTTTATTACAGTATATAGATTATCTTTCCATGCTTTATGTGTATCTCTAAATGACCCCTATTAGTTCAATAAAGTAACAATTGCAGTTTCAAATATAATGTTTGTATATTTTGGTGCAAAGTGTCTTGCACAATATATTTTCATCCTGTATTATATACCTGTACATAAGTGAATGAAATCCCTTTCTGTTCACATAATCCTGTTCATTAGAAATAGGGGCCTGAATCCTGATGAATGTGCCATCTATTGCCCCTATAACATTTGGAAATCCTGTAATTAAAAAAAAAAATTTATTTATAATTTATTTGTTATTTGCCCCAAATGTCTGCAACCTAATGTTTATATGTACAAAATGGTAGCTTAGTAATAGACATATGTTGGCATATGTCTTTTGAAAACTGAATAAGATAATCTGTATATTCTAAATAAAAAAGTATGAAACTCAGTAATGTTGTGTTTTGATTTAGTAAATGCAAAGTCATTTTTCCTTTTTAAATTGGTCATTGATATGACTGATTTTGAATCTAACCGTAGTTTCTTCATTAATGTGATCGCCATATTTGCATCCACGAATATTAGACCATCTAGCTGGTCTCTAAGCATAAATTTTGTATTTACATTTATTTAAACACGTTTACTAAATTTTTTGTTCAGTTTGTTGTTGAAATATTAAAAGTATACATACTGCAGGCTTCGTAATACAAATTAGAAAAAAAAAATTATGGCAAGTTTACTTGCGTGCAAACTCTATCGCAGTGCTGTCCAACCTTTTTTAACTCCATTGGCTATTGGATTTTATATTTCTTGAAGCCGGTGGCTACAGCAGCAAACTGAAAAGCAAGGGCTATACAGCTGTTAGAACTCTGGCGTGCCATTTAAAATCAGCCTGAGGGCCGCTAGTTTGACCGCACTGTTCTATCCGACATCAGCTGTTTTTATCAGGGGTCATGGCCGTATGACGTGTAAGAAGTGGACGCTGCTAATAATGAACACGAATATTTTTTAATAAAAAAAATAAATAAATACGTTGGGTAAAATAAAATAAATGGAAAATACCTTACCAGAAATCCTGTAAAATCCCTGCTTGACGGCTGATGTTGACTCTGCTCTGGGAAATTGTATGAACTTCTTTGCCTGTCTAACTAAGGCTCTCGCCACTTCAAATATGCATCTGCTTACAGTGGCTACACTCACACCCAAGGAATCTCCGATGAGCCTGAAGTGAGCGCCAGTAGCGAAAAAGCGTAAGGCCACAAGCACCTTGTGGAGGGGCGGTAACGCCATGCTCCGCTTCGTAAAAGCCGAATCAAGTTTTTCAGTAACAGTATTTACGATGAATAAAATGGTAAGTCTGGTAAATCTATCGCGAGCGAACAAAACAGTGTCATCAACGTCCATTGGGTTACCTCTGTTCCTTATAATTCTCCTTTCTAATCGAATCCTTTGATGACGTCTACGATAACGTCGTTCAAGCGCCATATTTGAGCGTCTCCACTTGAGGGAGCATAACCCTAACCTCAGATAATTGAGGAAAATTCTCAAATTTGAGTTAAGATTTTTCTCAATTGTTCTTTGTGAAACCGGATTTAAGAAAAATCTCAAATTTTGAGGAAAATATCAAATTCTGAGTGGAAACTCATACTTAAGATGTTTAGTGAAACCGGGCCATGGTAACATAGCAAATGCTGTTACAATAGCAGTGATTTATATATCTCATTACATTCTCATGATAGAGATTTAAAAAAAATAGATGGACAAATTTTCCAAAACATATTTTGGTACATATTTTTACTAAGATTAGTAGATTGGTCAGTTTGATATAGGGATTAACACTACGGATTTATTAGTATGCAACTGGTACATATTTATGTCATTTTGAAAGGTTGATTGTTGATGATGTTTGCTTTGGGAATTCTTTGCCAATTTGTCTGATCTCCAATAATTTAATCTTGACTTCAGGAAATGAATATAACGAATGAGCCAAATCTCACCTCTCCATGGTGGACCAAATCATGCAACAGAAGAGCAGATTGCTTCTTCAGTTCCTTGGCTTTGACAAAAAGGCCCTGGAGTAAAGCATTTCCTGCCTCCAGTAGTACTTCATCACGGCACTGGTCAGCAATTGTTCGTCTTCTGTCAAACTTGGGTTTAGGTTTTCTTCTAGGGCTTAATTTTCTGTTTGAGCTCAGGCTTGAATTATTACAATTCTCATTCTCTCCATCTGAATAGGTATTACAGAAATGGATAAGAATGTTCTATACATGAGATATATAATTTTAATTATCTATAATTTAATTTTAATTATCTATATGGCATATTATAATAATTATTAAGTCCATTTGTTGCCTTGTAATACTCAATTCTGCAAAAAGAACTGACACCCTAATGACTATTGGAATTCACAAGAAGTCAGTTTCTTAACTTTTTTCATCTTTTTACTTTCAGAATATTAAAATAATTTAAGACATTCTTGAAAGAAAAAAAACATACCAAATTTCATAAAAAAATACTTTCTTACATCTTAGCTAATATTAAGATAATAATAATAATAATATTGAGAACTTTGTATAGCACCTAATCTTTGGAAGCTCTAAGTGCTTCACAATATCAAAATGATACGACTACAAAAAAAACCACAAAAACCATGAAATTGGAAAACATAAAAATGGTGAAAATATTTAAGGTAGGGAACATAATTAGGTTTATAAGTTTGTTCTTGAAGTCAAAAAAGGTGAGTTTTAAGAGCATTCTTGAAAGGGATCACTGTGTCTTTCTGTCTAATTTCAATTGGCAATTCATTCCATGTTTCTGGACCCTGGTATCCAAAAGAATGTTGTCAATATCACTTCATTTTCATAGTGGGAATAATGAGTATACAATTGTCAGAAGAGTGGTGTAAGTATCTTGCTGGTGTGTACATATGGGTGAGGCCAGATAGGTTTGCTGGACTAGAGTCCATTAGTGAAATGTAACACAGAGAACAAATTTTGTGTTTGATTCTGGACTGAATGGATAGCCAGTGTAGGGTATAGAGCAGCGGGGAGGTGTGCTCTGATTGTGGTACTGTAAAGATATACTGATCAGCTGTGTTTTGAACTTTTTGAAGTTTCTGGAGTAGATATTGAGACAAACCAGACAGAACTGAGTTACAATAGTCTTGAAGATAAGTGAATTACAAAATATATGTCCTTTGATTTTGATCTTGAACATGATATCGTAGATAAGATCATTGAAGTTTGATCCATAATTATTATTGTTTTGATCTGATACCTTTCAAGGTATTCTTCAGATACATCAACTTAATGGGTCTGATAAAAAAAAGTCCATTTAAACATTTACACTTGCTTGTGTTATCATATTCGCATGTCATCAAAGGCAAAAACCCAATTCAACATCTTTGACCTTGAAATCTATGTCAATTAACTTTTTTTAATAAAGAAATGAAAGACAAATACACAACATGGTCAAAATGCATTTATCTGTGTACAAGTCACTTTTATCATAAGCTATATGAACTATAAATATGCAAGCAGTGACCACTGACTTGACCACAAGTTCAAGGACTGGTATGTCTGGTTTTCAAAACTGTTCACAATATGTTGGATGATCATGATTAGGTGTGCACCATTTTCACTCACAACTAATTACATAGTGCAGAAAAATATTTGACTGAAAACCCAACATCCTTTAAGAAGAGTAGTGATAAGAAAATCTCCGCAATGGTAACTATGGTTGCCATATTGAAGGTGACATTTTTTGTAATTCAAGGACCTGCAGCATATTGTATGAGTGTTTAAGTGAGAAGTCTGTGTCAATACAACCATCCATCTGGACAAAGTAGCCATAAGTATCCATATGATACTCATTAGCCATAAGATTTTTGACAGCCATAAGATGTTTGATAAGCATAAGATGTTTGACAGCCATAAGATGTTTGATAGCCATAAGATTTTTGAAAGCCAAAAGATGTTTCAGATGAAGGTTGTCATTTTGGAGATCAGATCAGTATCATCTTAAAACAACTACATACTGCAAACAGTCATTTAATGAAACCTGATGCTGATGCAACCATCCTTCTCAAGATAAGTAGACATGGCATGATTTTCATTTTAACTGCTGTTCATTCAGACCTAACCTGACATCAAAAGGAGTCTTTTAGTGGAAAACACAATGTTTTCATGGTATTTCCAGCTTCTGTTCAGGAGGAAAATTGATAAAAAATATTTTCAATATGGCCAAAAATGTACTGTGATACTAATATTGTGAGGGGCATCATTTCATTTAGGACCAATAAGAACTTGGGAATAATGTGTGTTCATGGCAATCATTGATGCAGCCAATAGGGAACAGCATCAACAAACTGGAGTGAGAGACAGATGATGGACAGAAATCAGACAAGGGCTCATCGCATATTTATTCTGGTCTATGGTAAATTGAGTTAATGAGACCAACACCATTTACAACCAGAACATATATTTTCTGCAATACCCTGACTTGATAATTTCCTCATCAGATTATATTTGGAACAGACAATTCATTTTTAGAGATAAATAGGCCTACGCTGACTTGATAATTTCCCTCTCAGATTATATTTGGAACAGACAGTAAGCCAGATCATCTGAAGTGACAGTTTTAATCCATGAATTGCTTGGACTAAAGTTTTTGTTTAGAAATGACAAATAACAGAGACTGGTGCTCTGGACCTAAAAACTTACATTGAATTATTCATCATAGAAACAATGTACTTTTGACTGGCAAGGAATTAAAAATAAATTATTGAATATGTATTATTATAATTATTAATACCATCACAATTCACAACTTTTCAAGAATCCAGTTTACTAACTATTTAAAAAAGTATATGCTCATAAAAAGTTTCAAATTCATGCGAATTTGTCTAATATTTTACAAACCTTCTGGCTCCTCTTTTATAGTGAAAGTGTCAAGGACTACAGGAACATCAGCAGAGGGTCTCAACTTAGCCACAGCTGTTTTAGGACGAGGCCCGAGGGCTTCTTTTATTAGCTCTGCTATCCCAGGGGACATCTTTTCCAGGGCCATATTCAGCCGTTTGTCAATATCCTGAATACACATTGCTGACTGAGGTCTGAATTAAGAAAAACTAGTTGCTATTAACATGGCCATTGTCCCCTACCCACTCTCCATCATAAGGCTATTGAACTAAGGACTGGGTGTAATTTTACCAAGTCAATCATGTGCAGTAACTCAGCTAAAATCTGCCTGACAATCAGATAATCCGATATATTTCTAATTATAAGCTTAATTGATTGCATAATTGAAATAAAAACTTGGAATGCTTGAGGTTTTACAATCTATTAAAACAGTCTAGACCATGGAAGCATCAGAACCAAAGAAAATATGACTGATAACTCAACTACAAGATCTTCAAGCTTAAGCTTTTCATAAAATGTGACTGAAATCAATCAAACTAGATCTGTGATTATAAAAGACACATGCCTGCATTGCAGACCATAACAGTTCCAGTCCAAAAATGTATTTTTTAAAAAATGAATAAAAACTGAAAAATGTTGCCATGGCATCAAGATTTAACCAGGTCATCTACAGATACATAAAATCATGCCTTAAGTAAGCAAATTTCATTTGTCACCCTCGGGTGGTTTTTGCTTAACTGTTCTAATAAGGTTTTGTTCAGAAAGATTTTAAAATTTCTCAAATTTTGAAAAACAGTTTGAATGAATGAAATTCTAATTAGGTAATTTACACATGGATATAAAATCTGCCAGAAAATGCCCATGATGAGTGGTTTTTGTATAATCTTGCTACTCTGTCTGGATGGATGGATGGATAGACAAACAGATGGATAGATGGATGGAAATATACTTGGCTTGACCATTTTAAGATGAAGCTTCTAAACAAAATGAGTTCAATGAGAAAACATGAGAATGCTGCCATGTGTTCTAATTCTTTCTTGAGCAATAAATCTGTAAAATACAGTATAGTGACAAAGACCCTATTCAGTCAAAGCTTTGGTCCAAATTTGGATGGAATAAAACAAACACAAATCCTAACGTGTTCACAAGCCATATGGATGCTTATTTGATCTAATTATTTTTAAACTCATCAGATAAATTGCTGAGGTGAAGCTTTATATCAGATCTGCTTGAAAACAATCAAAAGACATGACTGCTCCTGTTCAAAGAAAATGGATAGAATATTATTATAAATGCCTCATGGAAAATAACCCTTAAAATATTATTAAAATTGAGTCATTATCAAGTTCATTTAAATAACCCTTAAAATATTATTAAAACTGAGTCATTATCAAGTTCATTTAAATACCCCTTAAAATATTATTAAAACTGAGTCATTATCAAGTTCATTTAAATACCCCTTAAAATATTATTAAAACTGAGTCATTATCAAGTTCATTTAAATACCCCTTAAAATATTATTAAAACTGAGTCATTATCAAGTTCATTTAAATACCCCTTAAAATATTATTAAAAATGAGTCATTATCAAGTTCATTTAAATGCCCCTTAAAATATTATTAAAACTGAGTCATTATCAAGTTCATTTAAATACCCCTTAAAATATTATTAAAACTGAGTCATTATCAAGTTCATTTAAATACCCCTTAAAATATTATTAAAACTGAGTCATTATCATGTTCATTTAAATACCCCTTCAAATATTATTAAAACTGAGTCATTATCAAGTTCATTTAAATACCCCTTAAAATATTATTAAAACTGAGTCATTATCATGTTCATTTAAATACCCCTTAAAATATTATTAAAATTGAGTCATTATCAAGTTCATTTAAATACCCCTTAAAATATTATTAAAACTGAGTCATTATCATGTTCATTTAAATACCCCTTAAAATATTATTAAAATTGAGTCATTATCAAGTTCATTTAAATACCCCTTAAAATATTATTAAAACTGAGTCATTATCATGTTCATTTAAAATTGAATCACAAACATAGAAACTACAGTATTCACAAATTTGCACATGCAGTGTTATTCTAGTGATCAAGGGCCATAACTCTAAGAAATAGGAGCAGAACAACACGCTCATAATAGAATGTTTTTGAACTCTTAAGATGAAGCTTGACAGACACTATGGTGTTCAAATAACTGTGTATTTGCCACATCAATACTAAAATAAATCAAGGGCCATAACTCAAAGAAATATGTGTAAAACGTGCTCATCAATGACTCCTTCTGAGCTCCTGTTGAGATGAAGTGTCAAAATTTGGCTGAAATCTAATAATAATGGCTTAAAATAGTATCTTCAAGTTTGTGCATTAGCAATGAATATGCTAAGATGATCATGGACCATGTTATACAAAATTTGAGCAGAACAAGCTCAGCATCAAAACTTATCCAAGCTCTTGCTTAAACTCTTACAATACATGATGCAGCTATAGTCTTCACTGTGACACAATTAAGGGCAATAACTCTAAGAAACATGCAAAATGAGAAATAACTAGTAAATGGAACTTCTTCATTCTTCACTGTCATGAGATAGCATAAGTATACAACAGGATTTCCTGATTTGTTCTGTTTCAGAAAGTTTTCCTCATTAGCCATACTTCTAAAACTAACCCTAGTAAACATGTTATATGTACAAGTGATTTGCATTGTGAAAAATGAACCTACTACCTTGTTTTACCCAATTTTGGCTGATTAGATGTGGGTCTAGGTATATTTTCACCAAGAGGTTGGATCATACATCGTAATATCTGGTGAATCAGGACCTGTAAATAAAGATATATCAACACTTTTATACTTTTCAATCAATAACAATTATTTACATCTGTCTGAAAAAATCTGTTTTCAAACTTTCAAACTTTCATATTTTTAAATCTTTTTAAAGCTCTTCTATCCTTACTCATTCTGTATTATGACTTTGGATACAAAACTGTCATGCCATAAACCCCAATTGCTTTTATGCATCCTCCTTTGTGAAATTTCCATGAAACAAATATGAAAATATAATAACATAATTTGTCTTTAAAATACAAAGCATAATTATAACAAATATGGAAATAATGCAGATTTATATGTAACATTTATGTTGTTTATATTTAAACTAATCTCAGACATATGTCACAAATTTATTTTCTCAAACATTGTGATACAATAGAATATTTACTAAAATGAGAAAAGGGAGATAAATCTGAGTGGGAATTGGAACTACATGTAACTTCAGTATTTGGTTGTTCATTATACTCCACTTGGTGTGTATCTTTAGTTATTCATTTATCAAACCTTTGTTTATAAATATAATTCTGAGAAATAAAATTTAGTTTGGACAGCAATGAATTAAATTTTGCAAAGCATTGTAATAATATGTAGATTTTTGCTGAGAATATAATCCTCGGCTACCATCAAATGCAGATTTCATCATTTTAAAATATCTTTAGCGATATATTTGTATAAAAGATACTGTTTCAAGAATTTATCTTAAATTTTTAAAAATTTTGCAAGGAAACAAATATCATTTTTTAATGGAAAGAAAACACAATCTGCATGGATAAAATATATTTTACTTTTTCCATTACTGATACCTGAATCTCTTTGTCCTCTGCCGGCTGAAATGAACAGATGGCATACACAATGCCAGACTCAAAGAGACATTTCCTCAACAACCGTCTCTCTGTGTTTGCCTCTTTCTGCTGCAGATCTAAATGATGTTTAGCAATGATGTCCTGCTCCCCCGGACTTGCATTTTGTCTTCTAATACTGGCTGTCAGATGAGGATTCTCATTCACCCAAATTCGTTCCTCTGACCTGGGAACCCCTTCCAGATTTGTTCCAAATTCTGTTGAAGAAGAAGATGTAAGAACACTGGCCTTTGATTCAGAAGCATCCACTGACCACATAGTAGGAGTTGATGCAGATTTTAAATGATTTTGTTTGGACTTCTGAGTGGGAATTTTATCTGGCTGTGGTGGCACTTCTGGAAATTCTGTGCAAGTACATACAGCAAAACACAGGAGAACATCAAGCAGCTTAACAATCAGATCAATTTCAACTGGTTCAAATATGTGACTGACACAGATCTGTGTTGGAAAGGATTTATGCTCAATAACATCTAAAAACTTAGTGGAATATGCAAGCAGTAATTCCACAAATGCTTCTCCACATTTATCCCACATCACCTGGGCCAAGCCTCGATTCACTTTAGACAGCCTGGATCTTAAAAATGAAAGAAAAAAGTTCTTTTCAGGAAAAAGACTAGATGTGAAAATGTAATATTTGCTGTTTTCTCAAAGTAAAAACATTAATCAACCTCAGAAAACCAATAAAAAATACCAGTTCTTTCTTGGAAAAATAATACACTCCATTCTTATTGATATGACTTCTGTTTATCCATTGCAGAAATGGGAGCAATTTATTATATTCAAGCTGTTTATTCAAACTATGATCGATCCAGCAAATTTCATAGAAAAATCTGGAAGTGACTGAATCAAGCTGAAAAGACCAGTGTGTGTGTGTGTGTGTGTCTGTGTGTGTGTGTGTGTGTATGTGTGTGTATATATATAATTGTTAGATTGGTTTTGAAAAATCAGACAGTTCTTATTAAAAGTTCTAAAACATATTGATCACATTCATCTCCTCCATCTGACAAGTTAAGTTAATGGAAGTGTACATGTTTATCTTTGTCTGAACATGTATGTACTTTACCTCTGTTTCTGGTCATCTGTGAATGAAGCTATGTTGATTTTATTGGCACTGAATCCCAGTTTAGATCTATCTAGTGGCCAAAGACACACATTTTGTATAATCTGAATTGCATTACTCAGCTGACCTAGTTGACGGGGACACACATCTATGCATGGTGCTAGACAGACCTTCTCCACTCTACCTTTTTCATCCCTTTGGACCCTTCCTAAGGACAATGAAATGATTCAGCAAATAATTAATGAGATTTGTTTTGAAATTTATGGACATTTTTATATAATTTCCTTTTTCCACACACCTAAAAAGGCTACATTAATTTTGTACTGACGTATTATGTGTATCCATGGCTCCCAAAATGCGCCAGTGACCAGTGATATTGACACATTTTTCTCTCCAAACATTGTTAGCTTTTTGAGTGTAAAAAAGAAAAGATAAAAATAAGATAGAATATTGCAAATGGCACATAAGCTTGTCTTATGACCATCTCCCATCAATAACTTTGACCTATTAGCTTGGGAATTGCATTATAAATGTGTTACATATATCTGATTTAATATAAATTTATTTTCATTTTAATTGCTTGTTTGTCAGTTTTAAATTCTTTTTTTATTTTTCATTGCATGCTTTTGTAATGTAAATTTATTCAATAGAGATGTTTTTTTCAGAAAATCAGTTGACCTGAATTAATTTTTCGTAGATCCTGACCTTGATTAAGGGTTACATGCAGTGGATAACATGTCAACAGGTTTTACTTTTATTTTAAAATGATTGGTTGTTGTTGTCATGGTCAATATGGTACTAGTGAATTAAAAGTAAACAACTTTTATTCTTATAATAAAATGATTGGTTCTCATCAAGGTCATGTTAGTATTACATGATATAAATGATCATATGATTCCTTTCCCCATCCAGTTTTCTAAATTTTGTAATTTGGGGATTTGTTTCAAAACTGCATATTAAATATGATATAATCTTTGTTTTAGTGAAATATTCTCAGTTTTGGGCTTATACATATGATGTCATGTTCTTTTGTTGTAGCATTTTTTTAATTTTAAAAGATTAATTCATATCTATGGAAATATTTGAAGTGCTCATACTGAATTCTTGGACAAAGACAGTATACCACACTTTTATTCAGATTTCCAACACTGTTGTGTTAAATATTGTTGCTATAAGGAACTGTAGATAAGCACTATACAGACTTCATAATATGTCATCATCTTTCATGTTTGAGTTCCCATTAGGACTCGAACTTGAATTTAGTCAAACATTTCATTACTAGGACTTTAATTTAATTTGTGGATTATTCTTGGATTGTTTTGGGATTTGATTCTTAAAGCTGATATCTAGTTCTTTTTCATTTTACAATCCTTTCCCAAGGAAATACAATATTTGTTAAAATTTACAAAGATTGTTGTTTTCACTTTACTGTTTATTAGAGCCTAAACATGTAACAAATGATAATGTGTAGACCTGATTAATGTTTCATAAAAATGTCTGTAATGGTTAAAAATTTACAACTTGTATTTTGAAAAAGGTCACTGACTTACATTCTCATTGTTGTGACCTTGACTTTGATGGCAGGAGTTATGACTATGAAAGGCAATTTCAAGTGAAGATATATAACAGGCTAATATTTGATTAAGATTTGATCTTTATTGCTTCAAATGTTATACATGGAGTCTGGTGTGTAACATACTTTTTAGTCATGGTATTGTGTGATGTGTGATTAGGATTTTTAATGTAACTTTTAAAAAAATTCAGTCATATCACTACGATGTCTGCAGTGAGACAGTTTATAGTGATGTCTATCACTGGGGCATCATGCCACAGACATGTAGCATGATGTCCCACCCAGTCAAATTATCCTGACACCAGGCTGACCAGTCCTAATACTAACCTCTTAATGCTGAGCGCCAAGTGAGGTTAGTACCATTTTTGTAAGTCTTTGGTATGACTCGGCCGCTTATCAAACTCACGACCTCCCGCTTCCGTGGCAGATGCTCTAAACACTCAGCCACCGGAGCGGTGATGGTATTGTATAGTGACAGGTTCTGAAATAAATTCAAAAAGTAGATCTCCAAGTTACATGTTTATTTACAATTTACATTACACGTGTATACATTCCACTACCCTTTTTTAAATTACACAAGAAATTTCCCAAATTCTCCATTGAATTGGAACCTAACTAATTTTCAAAATACAGATTTTGAATAATCCAAGTAATCCTTTCACACCAAAAGCTAGAAACCTTTTTACCCCTTTAAGTCTGTGATACCAATTAAACTAAACTTTCCACATCCATAATCCTAACAGAAACATGATGCATGACACAAGTCTGCAAATAGTTTTTTTTTACACTCCCTAGGGTCACTGCCCTCAGCTAGCCAGTCTCATTGCATTTGACAATACATATGGTAAAGATGTTTATTGCATTCTCAGATAAAATGGTCTTTTATCTCTGTTAGAACAATCAAGTTTAATTTCCATGGCCAAAATCCTAATTATTATCTCTTTTCATCTCATTTGTTGCAAAATGTAAATTGGCTACAGTATTTAAATTGTGTGATTTATTTGAAATATTAGCAAAATGTATAACATTTTTATCAGCAGATGAAGTGATATCAGGTGAACAAGCTATCATTTAAATAATATAGGCTTGATGATCCATCTCATTCCTAATCAGTAAACATCAAAGGTTTAAGAAAGGTAAGATAATCACACCTGATCCATAATTTGGTTTAATAAGCAAATACATGTCATGACTAGTAATAGTGATGAAGATAATGATGTTCCCCAATTTATATGTCATGACTAGTAATAGTGATGAAGATAATGATGTTCCCCATTTTACATGTCATGACTAGTAATAGTGATGAAGATAATGATGTTCCCCAATTTATATGTCATGACTAGTAATAGTGATGAAGATAATGATGTTCCTTAATTTATATGTCATGACTAGTAATAGTGATGAAGATAATGATGTTCCCCATTTTACAGTGTCATGACTAGTAATAGTGATGAAGATAATGATGTTCCCCATTTTACAGTGCACTAGGTGCAATGCCTTCATGGCAACACAGTTGTCGACTTCTAAGATTATGTCAAGTCCAACATTGACACCATCACATCAAGTGGCTGATATTTCTGCTGCTGGAAGTGATAACAATGACAATGACCAAGTACCAGCCATTGTATAAGCAGCCAGTGTGGTTCAAGACTGAGTAACAGACACTAGACTGTATTACAAGCTACAGACACTAGACTCTACTACAAATTACAAACATTAGACTATTACAAGCTACAAACACTAGACTGTACTACAATATACACAACACTAGACTGTACTACAAGCTACAGACACTATACTGTACCACAAGCTACATACACTAGAATGTACTACAAGCTACAAATATCAGACTGTACTACAAGCTACAGACACTAGACTGTACTACAAGCCACAGACACTTGACAGTACTGTACTACAAAACATAAGACTGTACTATAAGCTACAGACAATAGACTGTACCACAATCTACAGCTACTATACTGTACCACAAGCTACAGACATCAGACTGCACTACAAGCTCAGAGTGACACACCAGATACTCTATATCTGATTCAGTATTTGAAAAACATCAACAACAAATTTTTGATTACTAAAGTAAACATCAACAAAAAATTCTGTGATTACTAGAATAAAAAAGAAAAATATTGTCAATTTTTTTCCATCAAAATGAAAAAGGAACTAGTCATTAAGCTACTGAGAAATGTTTTGACATAGAAGTGATTTTTATGATTCACTGGATGGTGCATGTACATATAAGTGACATGTATATTGATATGAACAAGTATATAAACATTCTGAAAAATAAATGATGAACTATGTTTGTTGGCTAAAACATTATAAATACAACAGTCTCGTGTTAACTGTTATAATCAATCTTTACTGAAAGTGGTTCAAGCTATATTACAATAGCTTTAAACATTCCACTCTGGCCAAGGATACAAGTCACACACAGACCTCCACTACTACAATGTAAAGATTTTGGGAAACAAGTCACACACAGACCTCCACTACTACAATGTAAAGATTTTGGGATACAAGTCACACAGACCTCCACTACTACAATGTAAAGATTTTGGGATACAAGTCACACACAGATCTCCACTACTACAATGTAAAGATTTTGGGATACAAGTCACACACAGATCTCCACTACTACAATGTAAAGATTTTGGGATACAAGTCACACACAGACCTCCACTACTACAATGTAAAGATTTTGGGATACAAGTCACACAGACCTCCACTACTACAATGTAAAGATTTTGGGATACAAGTCACACATAGACCTCCACTACTACAATGTAAAGATTTTGGGAAACAAGTCACACACAGAACTACAATGTAAAGATTTTGGGATACAAGTCACACACAGACCTCCACTACTACAATGTAAAGATTTTGGGATACAAGTCACACACAGAACTACAATGTAAAGATTTTGGCATACAAGTCACACATAGACCTCCACTATTACAATGTAAAGATTTTGGGATAAAAGTCACACACAGACCTCCACTACTACACTGTAAAGATTTTGGGATACAAGTCACACAGACCTCCACTACTACAACGTAAAGATTTTGGGATACAAGTCACACACAGACCTACACTACTACAATGTAAAGATTTTGGGATCTATAACTGCCAACCACATTATGTAATGAACTGTCACATAACACAATGAAAACTCACTGTTGTGTTAATGAATGTATGTGAAATTAAAAAAAAAGAGATGTGCATGAAACCTTATTACACAATCTTACAATAAGACTATGCAGTGGCTTACACACTTGAAATGGTGTTCATTAAAATAAAATGTTTCTAATCAATGTTCTGTTATCAGACATGTCCAAAAGGTTGCTGTAGTACTTTATGGAAAGTTTTATCAGCATTATCAGCCAAACAGCAATATGTGTAAGGCATTTTAGATAAATAGGTCAGTGTAAGACAAGTTGATCTAACAGACATTTTAGTGTAATACATGCTCATCTAATAGACATTTTACAGAAATAGATCAGTTTAAAAATAAGTCAGTGTAAAACACACAGATCTAATAGACATTTTAGAGAAATAGGTCAGTATAAGACAAGTTGATTTAATAGACATTTTAGAGAAATAGGTCACTGTAAGACAAATTGATCTAATAGACATTTTAGAGAAATAGGTCAGTGTATGACAAGTTGATCTAATAGACATTTCAGAGAAATAGGTCAGTGTAATACAAGTTGATCTAATATATATTTCTGAGAAATAGGTCAGTGTAAACCAAGCTGATCTAATAGACATTTTAGAGAAATAGGTCAGTGTAAAACAAGTTGATCTAATAGACATTTTATAGAAATAGGTCAATGTAAGACAAGTTGATCTAATATATATTTCTGAGAAATAGGTCAGTGTAAGACAAGTTGATCTAATAGACATTTTAGAGAAATAGGTCAGTATAAGACATGCTGATTTATCTTAAATTTATTCAAAATTATACCTACAACATAAGTCCCACCCCCACAGACAAGATCAATATTCTAAAGTAATGTATAGTCTCATATTACTAGTATTATCGATGTAGTATATTATTTCAAAAGCTTTAATAGTGTAGAAGGTGTTCAATGACATTACACATGTATATGTACACCTGTAGCTATGAAAATATATACAGGAATACTACCCTTATACTTATACGGATGTACACAGTTTGGAACCATGCAAGATAATAAACATGTGCATGACTTTACCATGCCTTGCAACCATCTTTGTAGACAAAATATGCTGTGCATATGAAATAGCCATCATAAAAAAAACATGTAAAACAACTTTCTTTTAACAAGACATAAATTCCAATATTTCTAAATCATAAGACAAAAAAAGCCAACTCAGTTAAGCTAGCAACAGCCTGATTATGTAACATTACAAGTAATTATTTGTCACACCAAACAGTCTTGGAATTTTAATCATTAGCATTAAAAAAACATATAGTGCAATAAAATAATTCTACACATTTTTCTCTTTAACAAAACTTTTATTCAAAACATGAGAACCATAACTGATATATTGTATACACACTGTTTAATACTAATGTATTTTAATATACTTTTATCATCAAATATGAATAACTGTAAACAGAATGCAATAAAAAAAGAAAAATAATCACACTTACTTTCATGTAATAAAATTTAAAATAAAATGTGGCAACTAACCTTCTTTATCTAAGATGTTGATCACAGAGTCAATAAAATGTTCAAATCCCCTCCACATTTTTTTTTCTTCCTCAAATCTGACCTTCATTGTACCTGAGCCATGGTATAGGATTGTTAATGAATCATGGTCCAGGGGTGCAATGAAGTAACTGCTGACTTGCAGCATGAGATCCTTACACAGTCCAAGTCGTCTGCTCTGGGTCAAAAGTCGCATCAAATCAAGGGCCTGGGCACGCACCTTTCTGGAAAATTAATCATCTTCAATACACACTGTCATGATGATGATCATGATGATAATGATGCACAAAAAAATATGATAATAAAAACCATAATGACAAAGGTAATTTTAAATAAAATGTATTTTAATGTTTTTTTGAAGATAATCATAAAAAATGATGATAATAAAAACAGCAAGAATTCAATAGTTGAAAAGTGAATGAAAATGTACATTTACTTTCTTCCACACATGCCGTTTGAATTAACATACAAGTTTTCTTTTTTCAATGCATGATGCTTGTAACTACAAAAATAAATTATGGGCATAAAATCATGCACATGTGTAAGCTTGAAAAAGTTGGAAGACTTGCACAAAACAGCACAAAATGCATATGTATATCACTGCATGCACACCAAAAAAAAATGCAGCAATGGACAGGGTTAAACAGCTTCTGATTTTTCTTAAAAAGAACAAGAGATCCATTCAAAGAGAAATGATTACAGTCTAAAGTTACTCTGATGGCCCTTTGACTTGTTATTCTGTGTACCTGCACTGTGACTCTTTTAAACAACAGAGAACTTTGGGAACTAGCTGCATACTTCCTATCACTGTGGCAACCCCTGGATCACTGGAAGCCAGTCTGGATAGAAGACGAAGTGCAGCACATTGGGGACCACTAAAAACATGTTATAAAATTAATATAAACCATATACTGTCAATGATAATATAGGTCTTACAAGACACAATGCAAATTTATAAAGAAAATCAAATGCCATAAAAGAACCACTGATTCCCTGGTCATACAATAGCAATTAAAAAATGTATAATCAACATAAATTTCCAATTCCATATCCAGTGACCTTGATCTCTGATCTATCAACAGCTAACTCAGTATAGAGCTGCCCTTCCTCTAATGTACTGCAACTATGAAGCTTTATAAACTAACTGGGCCTGTCAAACTTCTTCAAATGTATTACAACGATAAAGTTGTAAAAACAAAATGGGCCTGTCAAACTTCCTCTAATGTATTGCAACTATTAAGTTAAAATATTAACTGGGCCTGTCAAACTTCCTCAATTGTATTTGAACTATGAAGTTTTTAAAAACAACAGTCAAACTTCAAAAAAGTAGACATATTTAGCAGAACCCAAAGTAACAATTTTAGTTTCCTGTGACCTTGGCAGTTGGGAATCATCTAGAAGGTGCCATTGCCAAAGTGTAGACTAATTAAAAAGTCTGCTGAGAATTGGGTCCAAGGAAACAAGACTTAATAGAGGAGAAACAAAATATTAAAAAGTTAGCTCCAATGACCTTGGTATTTCACCTCTTGGTTTCAGATTCAATGGTAGACAACCAATAAAATTTATGAAACTTACTCGAAAAAAGCTTGATTTATCATGCAGAAATGAAACTCAGATTTTCAGCTCCAGTGATTTTGATCTTGGACTCAGCAATCTCATAACTGAAAGACTTCTACATCAATCCATGCATTAAGTCGTATACGAGTCTTTGAGAAAATTGACAAAAAACAAGGTTATTTTGTAGAAAACACACTATCTATGGATGGACAATGTTTTTGCAATATTATATGCACCTTTGGTTGGGGGGATAACAAAAGACCAATTATGCAATGGAAATTTGGTTGGGGGGATAACAAAAGACCAATTATGCAATGGAAATTTCATCACTTCTGGAATTACAAATGTGTACCATGTTAGCCATAAATATTCCTCAGTATTTGATTGTCTTAGTCATAAATATTCCTCAGTATTTGTATAACATGATTGTCTTTATCATGAATATTTCTCAATATTTGTATAACATGATTGTATTTATCATGAATATTCCTCAGTATTTGTATAACATGATTGTCTTAGTCATGAATATTTCTCAATATTTGTATAACATGATTGTATTTATCATGAATATTTCTCAGTATTTGTATAACATGATTGTCTTAGTCATGAATATTTCTCAGTATTTGTATAACATGATTGTCTTAGTCATGAATATTCCTCAGTATTTGTATAACATGATTGTCTTAGTCATGAATATTTTTCAGTATTTGTATAACATGATTGTCTTAGTCATGAATATTTCTCAGTATTTGTATAACATGATTGTCTTAGTCATGAATATTTCTCAGTATTTGTATAACATGATTGTCTTAGTCATGAATATTTCTCAGTATTTGTATAACATGATTGTCTTAGTCATGAATATTTCTCAGTATTTGTATAACATGATTGTCTTAGTCATGAATATTTCTCAGTATTTGTATAACATGATTGTCTTAGTCATGAATATTTATCAATATTAAAAGCATATGGATGTACTATGATGATAAGTAACACACATGCTGAAAAAGTTACGCTGATGAAAATATGTTAAAAAGGAGCACAAAGAAACAAAGACATGCATCATCATAAAATATCAATATTACAATACGTTACTATGGTTACAATGTAAGCAATTATTATATCCATTCCAATATCATGCCTCCATATCTACACAAAAAAATGATAAAATAGGCATTAACATGCATAATTAAAATACATCTCCCAAAACAGTCCCCTGGCCATTGTTTTAAATGTGATGGAAAAAGGGAATAAACTTACCACTAGACAAACTTTTCTTGAATAAAAATTGGCCTTAAGGTTGCTTAAGTGGTTTTCAAAAAGTATGTGTTTATCATTACAGAAAAATATTTTATATAACATAGAAAGTTTTCTGACAGTCATGAACACTTGGTGGATTCAATCTTTGGCTAAAACATTTTAATGTCTATCTATGCATTTCATTGACAAAATGGGACCCAAGAACTGAATAGAGAAATACAAATATTCAATCATTACCAGCAAAGGTATCATGAAAAACTGCATGTTCTCTGCTGTCACTAAAACATAGCCATCAAAAGAATGGTTGATTCCCCCCACATACTGACTGTTACTACAGTAAAACCTGTCTTGAGAGACCTCTGCTATGTGCAACCACCTGTTTTGGGAGACCAGAATCTCAATGCACAGATTTTTGATTATATAAATGTTATGACCCGTTATGAGAGACCACCTGTCTTAAGAGACTTATTATTTTTGGCAGAAAGGGTGGTCTTTCAAGACAGGTTCTACTGTATTACAAAATGTAAATTAACATAATTACAACTCAAATGACCTTGATCCAAAGCTCAAATTGACAGCACTCAGTTTATACATTACTTCTGCTGGTATCCATTTGTACAGCATGTTCAACTTCTGTGTTATTCTACATTTATTTATATGTACATTTTATTTATATATTTATTTTCTTTATTTTTATGTAATTGCTTCTTAGTTTGTCATGTATTTGGTTCTAGGTAACAGTGCTTACAGTCAAGACCAGTTAACACTGCTGTTTCTAATAAAAAAATAAAGTTGTCCAATTTTGAATGCCTTAAATGTTGACCTAAAGACAGTCTTACACACATTTGACCATTCCTTCAGCTATCTTAACACCTTGTCTTGGGAAAAGAATAAATATGGGGATGTTCATACATACATGTGTCCCAGCTATGAATGTGTTACATACCAAGGCCCTTGGGGATGTTCATTCATACATGCTTCCAAGCTATGTTATGTGTTTAAGCTCTTTTAGACAGTAACAAGAAAAAAAATAAAGACATCAAGCTTTGTAAAATTTTACAAATAATTTATTTCCCTAGAAAAACAAGGTAAAAAGGGAAAAAATGAACTTATGGTTATAAGAATCAAATCCAAAAATAAATCCTAGTAATAAAATATTCTAATATTGAGTTCTGACGGAATCCAAAATGAAAGGCGATGACTTATGCTGTGGTCAGTGTAGTATTTACATGTCTACAGTTCTTTGTTGAACCCCAGAAAATAAAATTCCGGTGTTTGAATTCTGTAAATTTCAATACAGTAGAACTTGTCTTGAAAGACCATCCCTTCTGCCAAAAGTAATGATCTCTCAAGACAGGTGGTCTCTCATAACGGTTCATAACATAATCAAAAATCTGTGCATTGAGATTCTGGTCTCCCAAAACAGGTGGTCTCATATAGCAGTGGTCTCTCAAGACAGGTTTTACTGTAACTGTCTTTGTCCAATAATTAATTCCATGCACATGTATATCCAGGGGGAAAAAAATCTCTCAGAATCCATATAATTTGAAGACAAATTAAAATTAAATTCCAACTGGTCACAACAACAACAAAAAAAACACTTTGATGTCCAAACACTTAAAAGCCCTATCTCTAAACATCATTATTAAAACTAGCTACTGCACAAAACAGATTCCCAGATAAGGGTCAAACTAACAGTAAACTAAGGTCAAACTAAGGTCAAACTAACAGTAAACTAAGGTCAAACTAAGGTCAAACTAACAGTAAACCAGAATTTCAAAGCTATTGACATAGAAGCTATTTAAATCTAAAGTCACATACTCCAGTACAGTCTTGGTTTCACTCTATATGAATCCCACGCTAAGAAAGAATGACAAAAACAATTTAAAATTTTGTTTATTTCATCTCCTAATTCAAGGTCTGGAATTAGGTCAGCTTTAGAAACAAAGTTCCAATATTAGGTTTTCAAATAACTGAAATGAATTTCTGAAAAATATCAAATATAATATATAAAATTAAATTACAATAATAAGTAATGGAAAACTAAAAAAATTTAAACATTTAAAACTAACAAACAAAAGAATTAAATCAAATCAAAAAAAAATAACATAAAATATACATAACATGTGGTACATACTTGGACCCTTACATGTGTCCCAACTATGAATGTGGTGCATATTAGGACCCTTGGGGATGTTCATTCATAAATGTGTCCAAGCTATGAATGTGGTACATACTAGGGCCCATACATGTGTTCCAGCTATGAATGTGGTACATACTAGGGCCCTTACATGTGTCCAAACTATGAATGTGGTGCACAGTAGGGCCTTTGTGAATCTTCATTCATATGTGTCCCAGCTATGAATGTGGTGCATACTAGGGCCCTTGGAGATGTTCATTCATTCATGTGTCCCAGCTATGAATGTGGTACATGCCAGGGTCATTGGGAATGTTCTTTTATTCAATAAGACATAAATAATGTGCATCATGAAACTGTAAATTAGTAAACTGATAAGAGCAAGCGTGTAACTAAAAGTCACGTTTCTTGGGGGTCATCTCCAAGTATGTGGCAGTCCACAAAATAGCTGATTTAGTTCACTGAGAAACAAATTTAATCAACAAAAACATAAAGTGTCTATTACATGAATGTACATGATTTGTTTACAAAATAGATCCCAATACATTATACTACTACTGGGCATGTGTGTTGTCCACACAAGTGCAATATGAAGGTGTTCAATATATAAAAACTATTGCACAATTTTAACAATGTAAAGTTAAAGGAGAAAAAAAAAATGAGCCTATAATAAACACTGATGATGGGTTAAAAAAAACACATCCAAAAGTTGGAATATATACAACATTTTTCACAAGGCTATGTCTATATGGAATCCCATCATTGCCAATGGCAATTCAAATTCTCCATGAAAACAAAATACTTAAGAAATGTAAATTTCTAGATTTGTTCTTCTAGCTGCCAGTCATCACTATTCACAATTAGCTTTTTCGACTGCTAAATTTTAATCTCAAATCCAAATTAATTACCATGGTCCCTCTCTGATGATGCTGATGGCAACTGGTACAGCACTACTGTCCAGTAGATCAGGAGGAATGCAGTCAGTGTGTGAAACAAGATTGGTCAGGATCTCCACATATACTTCCTGGAAAAGAAAGCCATTTGTTCCAAATGAATTACTTCCTGGAAGCGAAATCAGTATGTTCTGAATGAATCACTTCCTGGAAGAGAAAGTAATATGTTCAGAATGAATTAATAGGAAATGATCATCCTGACAACATATCAAAGAGTTTGCCTGAAATTAGCAAAAATTTTGCTTCTATTTAGTTTTTTTTTTTTTAAAAAAACACTTGAAAAATACTAAAGTACCATATCTGTGCCTGACAAAATTAAAGTTTCTTCATCTAAAATAAGCCAAATACTTTTCAGAAGCACATTTTTATTAAATTTCTCTTTGCTCTGAAAGTTCTAGCTCTTGTTTCGTATATATTTCTTTTTAGCATTTTAAAATGTGTGAAAAAACATTTTTCCCTACCCTAAACTTAGCGCTGGCACTTCTGAGTTGCAGAATGGCAGGAAGGACATCCCCCATTACTATAGGTATGAACTCATCATAGGAAGATAGGGTCCTCAAAACACAACATGCTGCATACTTCACATCCAGCTGCCCACCAGCATTGCGGATCATTCTCAGCAGAAGGGGAAAGACCCTTGCCAAACTTAATTCTATCCATAACGACTTCAAGTGTGGGATGGAAAATATCTACAACAGACAACTGGTATAAATCTGATCCCTTTCTAGAGAAAATTCTAGGTCATGGCTGTTAAGTATCATAATAGTAAAAATATATTGCAACAACTAAATCCACTGAGAATCTACTGTACAGATTTTTCTCTCATTTGTCTTTTAAATAGTATTAAGATAAATCTTTTAAAACATTTTTCTACAACTACAACTATGTACAGTTATTTGTAGACTGAGCTAAGGTTAAACAGCACCATTAATGTCCTTTTTATCTAAAGGAAAACAAAAAATATATTATGAACGATTTTAATATATGTCTTTTGCATATCTTTGTTCATATATAAAGTATCTAAGCATTGTTTGAATAATAACAATAAGTAATATGGCAACAGCTGCAACATTAGCCATTACAAATTAATATCAACTATGGCAATTCATAAGTATACCATTTCCAGCAATGAAAGCGAGGCTCTGTGAATCGGACTGCACGCTTCCACTGCCAATGTTTTGTACAGGAAGTCCAGAATATGATTCTGAACAAAAAAATCCACATGGCCTTGATGATTACAAATCTGTTTCATTAGTATCAGACAGGCCTCCTGGACTGGCAGAACACCGCTTGTCAAAACATTCATAATCTGTAACAAAATTAAATTGACTGTTTTGATATTGTGGTCAGTCCGATTTAGTTTTTATTAATCTTAATCCTCAATAGTGTCAGCAGCTGATGCTGGTCTCAAGGATTTATATTGTGACAGTCTAATGTCTAATCCAACCAGATATTTTCTTTATACAACTAAATATTATGAAATGGTTCTTTACTTACTTTAAACTACAAGTTCAACCCACAGTCTCAAATTTGGACTTCCATATTTGTATACTAACTTTTTTAAAATACACATCACCCATCTATTAATCTGATGCTTTTATCCCTTACTTAATTAATTAATATCATGCTTGGTGAACTTATGTGCTATATGTTATGATCAAGTGCATAAACAGAAGTATATATGTACTTTAGAAGTATTTTGAAAATCTTAACAATTTAATCCAGATTAGCAGCTTCTGTAAATCTCCCTAACTTATTTGTACAAATATGTAAATTGACCTATATAAAGAAAGTCTTTAGGTCATGTATTTATATGTCAGTAAAATTATCCAAATCAATTAAAATTCAATGGATTTCATCTACAAATAGAAGACTATATTTATAGTCTGTGTCTACATCCCCGTTTGTTTTTTCCCCCCTGCCGATTTCAGTAACGAAAAGCATAAACAAGATAAAAAGTCAATAAATCTTACTCAGTTCATTCATTGATTTATAATTTCTAACCCAATTGCAACCAGGGTGTTCATAACACCTTTATTGTCTGTGCGTCTCATGCTTAACGGAAGTTTTCACTATCAACCATTGTCATCCTCGAGATCAATTTCCAGTTCCTGGACAAGTCCATTTTCAGCAAAGGGGCAGATGCATAACCACACATGTATGTACATAGAAGGTAGATTTTACAGGTGTCAAAGGGATATAACTTTTAACCTTACCGTAATTGACAGAAGTATCCAGGAGTAACCAAATAGGAACAATGACGTCACTCTATTTGCAGAAAATAGTCTTGCCCAAATTGTATGTAATATGGTGTCGTGTTAGTATGGAAACTTCTGTTAAGCATGAGACACGCAGACGATGAAGGTGTTATGGACACCCTGGTCACAATTGGGTTAGAAATTATAAATCAGTGAATGAATTGAGTAACAACTTACATTACTGTAAGTTGTAAATAATATCTTGACACATATTTTCAAGCTCGGAATATTCTAGAAACAAATCTGTTTCCATTTAGATGAAATTGACCTATTAGAAATGACTCTCATCCAAGGAATTTAAGATTCAGTTGCACTTAAGGTCAAGTGAAATATGTACAAATAGAGGCTTCATAAACAAGTATTCATTCCAGTTTTATGATCAATTTTTATAATCTTCTGTGTTCTGATCTAATGTGAGAAGAATTACTTATCCAAATTATTCACTGAAATTACAAAATACTCATCAATCTTTTGGACCAAAACAATTCTTTGGGATATAAAAGCACTAATGAATATAAAATACCAAAATATACGTAAAGCACTATACTCTGTTAAGAATTTGCCAAAACTACAGCAATCTCCTTCTCCAATGTGTTTATTTCCGGGATGCAACAATTAAATACAAATCTGTCACGTTAAGACAATATACTATCTCCATTAAGACAAACTGATAACAATTTAAAAATAAAGCATTTCAAAATTTTACCATTTTGAGCTCTTCAGTTTCTAGGGACTTCTCACATCTGTAGCCCTTCACTAGTGTAAGCAAGGCTTTGTTTTGGGATGTAGTCATGTTAGATGACTCAAACTTTCTAAACATCTTGAAGAGCACTTCTAAGGAAATGCCTGAAAATAAAAGTTGAAATTCTCTCTCACGCTCTTTTCTTTCCTCTCTGGGAATGGATAAAATGACAGCCTCAAAATTTACCATTTTGAGCTGTTCAGTTTCTAGGGATTGCTCACACTAGTGAAGGGCTACTGATGTAAGGTGAGCAGTCCCTATATATATATATATATATATATATATATATATATATATATATATATATATATATATTAGGGTTGTTAAACGAAAATCGGAAATCCGATTATCGGTTTTGAAAATGATTATCGGTTTTTGTTTTTACAAAACGATAATCAAATTCAATATTTTTTACCATTTTTGTAGTGAAAATTTTTAAAAAATGTCAGAAAAAAATCATTCATGCATTTGTTTAGTGTTTACATTTTAATACAAAATGGCCAGCAAATAAGAAGGTGTGTTTAAAATTTGTGAGCGCTCCATGCAGCGTCTTTGTAAATGAATACATTTATTGTTGAAGGATGTCAATAGTTAGTCGACCGACCGGTCGCTAAGTTCTTTGATGTCCGAAATTGACAACAATAGACTGTTAATAGCTACAGTCTCTGTTGTTGAGGACTGGTCTCTGCTGGTCGTATAAATAAATCTGATGTATGGGAAAACTTTGAAAAAATTTCATCAAGCAAGCATGGCTCGCTGTAAACTATGTTTACAACAAATAAGTCGGAGCGGTGGTACTACTACCGGATTGCATGCACATTTGCGTAGCAAACATCCCGGATTTGCGGTTCCTTCAAATGTTCAGCCGTGATTAACAACATTTATTGGAACACAAAGAAACTGTCCTGATAGTCATCAAGAAAAAGTTACTGCTGCTGTAGCTAAGTTTGTCGCTGAAAACATGCTACCAATTTCGATTGTTGAATCCAATTCTTTCCGTGATTTGATGGCTTTGGTGGAGCCACAATATCGTCCTCCATGCCGTCAGACGATGTCACAATTGACTACAATGAAGAAGACGCTAATTTCGAGCAACCACCCTAATAAACCAGTGACAATTAATTAAAGATTTCTTTCATACACCTACAGTATTAATGAGGTTTATTCAAATCTTTAAGTAGAAAATAAACAATTCGAAGTTGACACCGTGTTTCGCCGCTTGCGCGTCTGTACGTCATGGTATGTAATGAATATCTTGTATTCGCACGAGACATACACTAACTTGCATTATAAGAATATATTTCTGTAATTTCTATGTAGGACAAAAACCGATAATCGGTTTAAAATCGGATTTCTACAAACGATAATCAGTTTTGAAAAAAAAAACGATATTAACATCCCTAATATATATATATATATATATATATATATATATATATATATATATACACACACACACACTCTCTGAAATCAACAGAATATATGTAGATGCAGTCAGAATAGGTGCGCAAGTATCTGCTGGTGTGTACACATGGGTGAAGCTAGATAGGTACGTTGGACTGGAGTCCGTCAGTGAAATGTAACTCAGAGAACAAATTTTGTCTTTGATTCTTGAATGAATGGATAGCCAGTGTAGGGTACAGAGCAAAAGAGAGGTGTGCTCTAATCATGGTACTCTAAAGATGATCCGAGAAGCTGTGTTTTCAACTTTTTGAAGTTTCTGGAGTAGATATCGAGGTGAACCAGACAGAATTGAGCTAAAATAGTCCAGTCTTGAAAGTACTAATGAACACACGCGTGTTTTAGTAGCATCAACTAAAAGATATTTGTGAATGTAGCTGATGCGTCTCAGCTCAAGATTTTACAGTCTTGCATATGTTCATGACATGTTGGTGCAATATGAGAGAATTGTCCAGAGTAACACCTAGGTTATGTACTGACTGTATGAATTTAATGTTGGTATTGCTGATATTTATTGTTTGAGGTAAAGGATGTGAATAAGAAAGTATTTGTGTTGTGATCAAAAGGGCCTCAGTTTTAGCATCATTCATCTGCAACTTGTTACATGTCATCCATGATTTCACATCAGAAATGCACCCCTCTACTCCATGGATGGTGGCATCAACTTGAGTTTAGTGGATGGATTTGTATATTTGGGTGTCATCAGCGTACAATTGGTGAGAAACTCTATGACACTTGTGAGCAGCTGAGTGTATAGAATGAAGTGAACAAGTCCAAGAACAGACCCCTGTGTAACACCACAACATAGATCAACTGGGCTAAGTGTATTCCATTTGCAGATATAATTTGTATCCTGTTGACTAAGTAGGACTTGAAAAATGGTAAGGCTGTATGTCAAATACATGCTGGAGATGGTGACGTAATATATCATGGACTATTATGTCAGATGCTGCAGACAAATTAAGGATTGTGAGGACTGTAATCTTTCCGCTATCCAAAGCAGAGAGAATGTCATTAACTACTTTCAGAAGAGTAATTTCAGTACTGTGGCAAGGTCAATAAGCAGACTGTACATTACAAAAACACTGTTTGACTTTAGATGAGATATAAGTTGGGATAGAAAACTTTTCTAAGATGTTTTTTTTTTTTATGAATAGAAGATTAGAAAATGGGCAGTAGTTCTTTAAATCATTATGGTCAAGTGTTGGTTTCTACAGCAGAGCATTTATATATATATATATATATATATATTAATACTGACTTTATGAAACAAGTTGAAAAATCCAGCTTTTGAGAGCCTTACGGTACTTTATAAATTTAATATTAAATCATTACCTATTTGAGATTCTTTTTTTTATTTAGATAAAAAGAAGAATGAATAATCTCGTTCATTCTGACAGTTGATGCACCTTTCTTTGTTGTGCATAGACTAGTATTAATGTTTATAATCAGATTATACTTTTCTTACAATCTATAAGTCAAAGAACAAGCATCTTTCCGAATAAACAAAACATTTTACAGAGATAAAATCATTTTTCAATACAGAATGTCCAATGCTCATGTTGTTCCATTGTTTGATGTAGTACTTGTTAGAATGTAATAGAGTGGTTGATTCATGTTTACATAATCTAAAATGTCACTTACACAACTAAAAATTACATTATTGGAATATTCATTTGAAAGGTTTCCTGGATGCAGAAATTTTACAATTTAATGTAATGTATTTGTGACCAGATATTTTACTTGGAACAGCAGACTACAGAATACATAAACAAATTTCATTTTGAGTTGGAATTGCATCACAAATTTACTGCGTAATTATGCAGTGGTTAGATAAACTTCTGTCAGTTTGGAGACTGGTTTACGTCCACATTCTTCTATGAACAGAGATGAGTTTATTTACTTCTGTAAGTTAACATTTAAGCCATGTTTACATATCATGTGGAGTTGATGCTTCAGTTTTACCCACCCCAACCCAGCTTACACATTTGCTATGAACTGAGCAAATACCCTTAGGTTTAGTTGTTGTTGTTTTTGTTCTTTTCTTAGAATTTTAGCCATATGTTATATATCACATAAGAAGCCCCTGCAGTGGTAAATTGGCCATATTCAGACATTTAATACCATTTTTTCCCAATTCCTTTTGTGAATAGAATCAAAAAATGGCAGCCAAAATGTTCATTGACAACAAAACATTCTAGAAGGTGAGATTAAAAAGTTTTCCCATGATTACAGCCAGTCAGTTAAAGAGAATACTGCACAATAATTTCATGGGCTTATTTTGACCAATCAGAAGCACATAAAGTGATATATTCACATGTTATAATGTCAAAAATATGAAACTGCACATACTATAGGCAAAGTGTACCGACAATGTGATATATGGACGAATCTGAACTTAATTAAAATTGAAGTTGTGATTTAATGCAAAAAAGTTATTTTATTAGGGATTTTATAAACAAAAAGGTTTCAAGACCATAGCATCTTCCTAACTTTGATACAAGTACTATATATACTTGCTTACTACCTGCACAGACCCAGATTTACCATTGCATGATGCACTTGCAGATAGAGGTCTGTGAAGTCTGTTTGGAGTATTCAGTTAAACTAACAACATAGACCCTGTTCTTCAGGAGAATTATTCTACAGTAGATCAGGATCTTTGTTGTTTGCAATTCCACTTGACTTATAAGCAGCTATATAAAGTATACAAGATGTGATATACATATCAATTATCAACAGAATGGTCTGAAAATAAAAACAAGTGATTCAGCCTACAATTTGTGTTAAAGTGGAGGCACAATCTTCACTTCCCATAAAAATCGGTACATTTACACCATGATCATGCATCAGAACTCAAAATATACAAAGTATACTAATTTAGAACAAATTTAATGTAATGTAAAGAATATTTAACAGTTTTATTGGTTGGTTGGGGATGCACTAATATTTACCTGCCCAAGTATCATCATACAATGGATATAAGGCAATAAAATGTACTGTAATAATGTAAAATTTACTTGTGACTAGGTAGGAGGCTTAAGGTGCCAGACAGATGAGCTATCTATGTAGCTAGCAATTGGGATGCAACATTGCTGCACAGTTGAGGATTAGACAATTAATGATGCTGGCCAAACTCCTGGCCCTTACAAAACTTCAAGAAAGTTTATTAACCACAGCTTAGTTGGGGAGTAAATAAAGATCTTTGGAGACCTGAATGTCTCTCCAAATGAGAGAGAATTTTGTCCTCTGAACCCAAGGGCTTGGGAAATAAATCATAGGGAAGAAGGCAGCACCTTATCAGTGAACCGGATATCTTCATCCTCACTGCCTAAGTCAGTGGGTGGGAGGTGGTGGGGGACAAAATGGGAGAAGGCATCATTTTAGTTTGTTATTCAGTGAATCACTAATCAGCTATGGCTGACAGGATATCTTCATCCTGCTCTCACCCCTGGGATGCAACACTTTCTGGGCCTATGAGGAGGAGACCTTGGAAAAGGACTATCCATGTCCTGAAACACCTTGCACATCCACTAGTAGCATGCTTAGCAGGAGGACAAGAACACTTCTCAACCTGCCTCAAGCATTTACGGGAATAAGAATTTTCCATCTTTCCTGTCTGCCTCCACAAAAATAAGTAATTTGGATCTATGATTCACAACATTAGCACTCCAATGTTGCCAAAACCTGTGTCCATGGCTCCATAAATGGAAGGACAATTCATTTTCACAACAACCTGTAATGGCGGTGCTGATCAAATGACCTTTCCAAGCCTGGTTTGTGTACGCTGACTCAGTTTCCAACAGGGTTAATTGGCAACAAGCAAATAGGTTTGAAGGTCTCAACTTGATCACTATCCCTGTACTGAAAGGGGGTAGCAAACTGGTGACTGGTACCTGATTCCCAGTTGACAACAGGCCAACAAATAATGAATAGTCAGGTGACTGAACTGATGAAGAAGCCCTCCAGAAGAAAAGAGGATGGCAACTGTGCAATTCAACCGATTTACTAGAATACTAGATTCTTCACTCATGTGACTCAGGAGTCCCCTGACTATTTCTGACAGTCCCTGGCATAAACACAGGAGTCGCTCACTTTCACAAGGATAGAAAGGAATGGAAAAGTATGTTCTCAATTTTTTTAGTAACATCACTGAAAAGAAAATACAAAAAATGGAATGCTAGGTTTAAACATGAAACATGGAAATTAGTACATTTTTATCACTACAACAACTTTATATAAAAATAAACCAAACAACAGAAATAACAATTTGTTCAATCACAAAAATGATTACTTAGAATGCAGCATCTTTTTCTCTGCAAGTAGAATAGCATTTCCATTCCCACCAAAGAAACATACACAAGTCAACACCTCACATTATACTATACTTTATACAGAAATGTGAATTACCATCATTAAATAAAACAAAAATGAACCAAGCAGCATCTGTGCAAAGAAAAATAAATGCAGAAGTGTCAGTGCACTTTTCTGCACTCTTTGAAAAAGTCCCTACTATTACTGCAGTACTTTTTAGAAATCACATGTACTCAGCAAACAGTTCTTATTATAACAAATATTATCATTATTATTATTATTATTATTATTGTAAGAACATTTTTGTACTACATAAGGGCCCACAAATCAACTGCCAGTTTGCAGTAAAATCTTTTGTCAGCCTTACTCATAAGAACAAGAGCTCCATCTTGAAAGGTTTTAAACAATTTTTTTCTTTTATCAAAATTTTACTTCTAGCAGATCTGTGTATTTTTTTTAAATTTCTAATACACTTTGACCAAGAAACTCCCTGTGTTTGTTGATGTCTGAGAGAACATCTTGCAATGATTATCTCTGTTTTGGCTAGGTGTCGAAATGTTATCAGCCTTTGTATCATACATAATCTCAAAAGGGTGATGCTGGTACACTTGTCTTCATCATACTTTGAATATCATTCAGACATTTCCTTGATAAAAGAAAGGATTGGGATGAGGTTGTTCTTTTGTTGTTGTTTGCTATTAGGGAGTCAGTGCTGAGAAAAGGTGGAGCAAGTAAGAGAAAAATTTAAAGAGTAAGAGAAATTAAGAGAGAGGAAGACAGAAGGGAAGAGATATGGGAAGATCTTGATAGCTGCCAGATTTGCTGAGCAGGTGCCATCAGCCCATCACTAATTTACAATACAATGTCAATGTATGATTTGTGATCCATAATTTTGAGTCAAGAAGTAAGCATTAAGGAATTTAAGGATATTCAGTTATTTATATCAAGATGTATTGCCACTAGATGCTCTTATAAATGGGATTAAATAATAATTTCCTTCAGGGAATACCTGAAAATGTCCTGTGATAACTACTATGTACTCAATATATGACTATTATTTACAATACAAATTTAAAGTTTAATGTCTGTACTTGAATTTCAAATTACATCACCCTTGCTTGATCCTTTGAGCAACCAAATATTCACACCCATGACAATTTTCTTTAATGTTCATACAATAGGGATCACTTAGAATACTTGAGAAAAACGTGTTGAAAACTTCTCATTACATGTATTTTTTAGTCCATTACAAATTTCAATAAAATAACTTTACACATGATAATAAAAATTGTCAAACTGGAACAATCATATTTCTTCCAAGTAAGAACTAACACAAAGTAATAAAACCACATCAATGCCATTAATGAAAAAGGACATTAAAATATTTCTTGTTAATATGGAAGGTTCAAACATAAATATTTAGTTAAATATGGTTTGTTTTAAAAATAAAAATATTCATTTTCCATGTTCTGTTTTATAAATTTAATTTTGCTAATTAATTCTTCTAATGGTGAACTTGGAGAAGGGGAGAATCACCTAGCTTATTTTTTTACCAAGGGAGAAACTTTCAGCTGGATGGGAAAAGAATTGGCTAGCCAGTTGTTTCCCTTAAGGAAATATATGGCTAGATTATCTTTCACTGTGAAAAAAAAAAAATCAACAAGCTGATTCTTTGCCCTTGTAATTTTTCAAACAGAGAAATTTGACTATCACACTGGAGGTGTATTAGAGGTAGAAATGGACTGTCTTTGTTAATTTCATGCATTTTTAACCTGGAAGCTTGGGTAACTGAGACCACTATATGCATGGGTCAACAACATGGAGGACAGACTGGGTCTGTGTTCTTTTAAGTTCTGGATTTCTAGAATATTCTATCTAATGAGAAGATGTATGGAATTTCTTCCTAGAAAGGCAAGCAATGCATTTGCGAAAGGTGATATATTACGGATATTACTGGCAGATGTTTTGCAACATTCCTTAGCAACTGGCATACTCTAGATTAGAAAAGGTTAAAGGGGTTGAGGAAATAAAGCAGGCCTTTTCAAGGAAGGTAAGGGTGTCTCTCTTTATCTGTATTTATGAAACATTGAGAATTAAACTAAAATATGATGCATGTGGGGGAGTAGTTATTTTGGAGTAAGACACAAATGGTTATGCTGAATTTTTTGCTTCAACATCTCCAAAACTTTTCCATATATTACCTTCATCATCTGAACTGTCCTCTTCCTCTTCACTACCATGTGCCCTACTCACTGTTCTACTCATGACTTCTGACTGGTCTTCATGTTGGCATTCACAGGAAATGCAAGCAAGGGGACCCTCTGATGGCCAGTTCTGGGTGTAGCTGTCCAGTCGGGATAGCACATCCTGGATACTCTCTTGATCTGGGTCAAACTCACTACAAAATCACAGTAAACTATCAAGATGTTACAACCCTTGTCTTCCACATTAGTACCTAATGCCAAAAAGTATAGCACCTGAACTAACCAATGGTTTGACTATATTACATGAAAATTTAATTTTCCTTTCCATTATACATGTACTTTTCAGGAATTAATCAAGTATAAAAATTGATTTATAAATCAAATTAGTGCACATTCAAAATTTTAGGGAAAGACTAAATTTTCAAACAACTCAAAATAACAACCACTAAATTGAAAAAAACATTAATACATGTAATAACCTCAGTGACAAAGTGCAAAAGCAGTTGTGAAAATGCTGGAGACAGCCCAAGATAACAACACTAGAACGTTTCTTACAAGAAATGTTACTAAATTTATCTCATTTAAATAAGGCATCTATATACTTCCATTTCATTTCAAGATGAAAAAATCTCACAGAATATGCTTTTTTGTATAAAAGGTAAAATCACAAACCATTAAATAAATTCTGAATTGACTCTTGAACATTAAGCTTACATTTTTATTATAAAGGTAGCAAACAGATTCATTAACAAAATGCATTCTTTTTTGTTCCACTTCTTAAAATTGCTAGAGATCTAGTATGTGGCAATGGTGTGCTGGAGATTCTAATACTGACAAATATGTTGACTCTAGAAAATGCTGTCAATATAGTGTTTGCATATGTTAAATTAATATATGTACATCCCTTCATACCTGCTGCTTGGTCTTGTATTGGCAGTAGGAGCTACATATTCTCCAATGATGGCTAATTTTGTCTCTTTAGAATCCCCGTATGTGTTCTTGTCTCTCTCAGTCTGAGCATGATGGGCCATTGCTAAACATATTTAACTACAAAAAAAAATGCTTTTACTTCATCTGAAAGTGCAAATCACAAAAATCACATCACTAACATGAAACAAACAGGAGTTCCTTGAGGGGGATGATTCTCAACTGTCAAAAAGAATTTCCATGAATTCAAAATAAGACCATTTCTTCTCTTTAACTAATGAGTGTTGAAACCATCTCTGCAATTCTTAAGAGAAATTGTGGCCATATTAGATGTAAGATCAGCAGCAGTTTCAAACTAGATACTATTAGAAGACTTTAGTGAAAACCACATACAAATATGACCATCCCTTCAGGAGAAGTAGTGACAACAAGATTTTCATTATGATAACTTATGAGATTTGGTGTAACAATAAGATTTTTTTTCTTCAACCTGGACAACGAAACAAAATATTAATAAATGCACTGTGGCAATTATTGCTAAAATATCCAAACCTGAACTTTGAAATATACTTTACACAAGATTTTGTTCAAAATGTATCATAATACAGACTGTTATGTAAGTAAGTGTGCTACAATGTTTGAATCAGGCATTTTGCGGTTTTTGGTTAGGTTTATTTGAATACATCAAACAGATACACCATGAATCAACTGTTGGATTATGGTAATGTGTTAATTAAACCTATTTCTTGTCACAGGATAATTTCTGTGATGAAAGGTGAAAACATGTATATACTAGTAATCTGTCCAACAGAATACATGAATTACATTACACAAACCCAGCATTCAATTATGGTAATATGTTAATTAAAAGTTATGTTCTAATTGGTTCAATTATAGTCATATGTTAATTAAATGTTATGTTTAAATTGGTTCAATTAAGGTCATATGTTATGTTCTAATGAATAGAAGACACATGTTATGGAAATATTTACTATTTATGCTAAATGTTTCTTTTCCTTTGCATAAACCAGTAAATATTTATATAATATAAGTATGCTCTATTTATTGAAATGCATGTACCAGTATAACAATTAACCGAATCCACTGCAGAATATAGTAATGTAATAATATATCAGTATCTTTCAATGAACACTTCTTAAAGCATTTCTTGTTTCTCACAGAGTTTTTAATGATAAATACATAGTTCAGGTAAATTTGTCACTATTTTTAGAATCAATTGGTTTGATATAATTATTCTGACACTTTTGTCTGTCCTGTTGTATTGATTTCTGTCACAAATATATAGTCCAGATAAGTTTGTCTTTATTATGTACTATGTACATAAAGTAATTAATGCAGTTAACTAAATAGATTATGTTAGAAAATCCTGAGCTTGTAGATGTAAATTGGAATTTGCTGTCTTATCAACAAATTAAAGCAGTGTATAAATACACATTTCACTACTGTCAAATGTTTGGAAAGCTTTTAAACATAAATGTATACATTTTAAAAATCAGAACAGTTAATTATTCAATCGTCTTAATAATAATTAAATTAAATTATATGAATGCCCAAAACTATATCATTAAAAGTTAATGACTATGTAATAGTATAGTGTACTTTAATAATAGTTTTCACTTGCTTCCAGTGCAATAAGAATTACAATTTCTCACGCCTATCCAATCAAGTATGACAGAGTGATATTATTACATAAAGTAGGTTAAATAGTAATCCATATCACTTAAATCAAAGTTTATTCTGATGAGCATCATTATTCAAACAAACAAAAATCATAACTTTTGTGTGTATACCATTATATATACACACAATAAACATAAAACCTTATGTATTTCAGTTTTTGGAACCTTTTCTTTTTAAGAAACTTCCAGAAAAACATAACTGACCACTATTGACTTGTACAATGGTGCCCTGGGACTTAAATGGATCAAGAAAAGAACACATTGAGTCTAAAATTCACAATATAGGGTAGTGTTAACTTACATTGAGTCTAAAATTCACAATATATGGTAGTGTTAACTTACAATGAGTCTAAAATTCACAATACAGGGTAGTGTTAACTTACAAGGAGTCTAAAATTCACAATATTGGGTAGTGTTAACTTACATTGAGTCTAAAATTCACAATATAGGGTAGTGTTAACTTACAATGAGTCTAAAATTCACAATATAGGGTAGTGCAAATTTGTTAACTTACATGCATATCTTTCCTTGTGACATCACCTTGCACAACATTCTATAAAGATTGTACTGGATCATATCTATAGGTATAACGGTACCAATTGCGCATGGTGCTTAAGGTGTAGGGTCCATTGCAATCCGAAATAAACAACAACACAAGCTTTGATTGGTGGATTATGTAAGAGTTGTACTTTCTGTTAGGCTTAAAAAAAAGTTTAGCCTCTTGGCAACATGTGAATTTATGCTAATTCCTAAATAGATCAAATTTTGTATTTTTTATGATTTTTTGAAAATGTAATACATGTGACTGAAAATAGGTATGTTGTGACTAGATAACTCATACCTCTGTCTAGTTCCAGCAGAGTTATCTCTCTTAAATGCAATGGAGTACCTGGTTTTGTCATCGTCAAATTGACAATCTAACATTGTTCTCTATAACAGTGTGTGAGATGCACGCTAAATTAGGATAGAAAATATATTTATCTCTCCAAATATTAGCATTTAGGTCTATGGAAAATTTTTGGCTTTGTCATCGTCAAATTGACAATCTAACATTGTTCTCTATAACAGTGTGTGAGATGCACGCTAAATTAGGATAGAAAATATATTTATCTCTCCAAATATTAGCATTGAGGTCTATGGAAAAACAATTGGTACCGTGATACCTAAAAGATAATACCAGCTTCACAGTGTATCCATAGTAACAAGTATACATAACCACCACTTCTATACTGTCATTTGGTTAAACAATGGATATTGAGATGTTTTGGTCTAATATTGACAGACTTTTACAAAGAAAATGTAGAAAATAACACACATTAGCTTTGGAATGTGGCTTTTGTAACTATGTCTATAGCATATATAGACTGATGGCTTTGTGACTGTGTAGTCAGCTCCAATATTAGCATACAGGCAAAAAAAGGTTATGTAAAGTTAATATAGTTAATTTTAGCCAAAGTATTGACTATTTTATGCACAAAAGATGAAAAATCATGGATAAAAAACAACTCTCTTGTTCTTCTAAAGCATGTTATAGACCAGGATAGAGGACAATATTGGTCCTCTTGTAGATAGTTCACTTGTATCATAAAGAATATTCTGGTATGAGTATTTTAGGTAATTTATTAAAGATATGGTATTCCTTCCTATTTTGATTTGAATAGTCCTGCTCTAAATGTCTTTTTTTTGGTTGTAAACTTTTGTGCCTTGAAAAATGAACATGCGATTCCTTTGTTAGATAATCATTCTTGAGGTCTCTACTACGTATAGAAACCTGGATTTTAGGTTCTCACTTTATCAGTAATGCATTTTTGGATAATTTAATTGCATTGAAGTTAATACATGTGTCCTTGAACTCATCTATATATAACATGGATAATATCTTGGAGGAAATAAAAAGACCACACCTTATGTATATCATTAAGTTATCTCCCTTACACCAGACCTAAAATTTCAAAAGATAAAAACCCACAATTTAAGTTAATGTGTAAGAAAATCAATAGAAGATTTGTGAAGAATCATATTAGCCCTTGGTCTTGATGCAAATTGAACTAGAAGTACTTTAATAATTTTTCCCAGTAAAGTTTAAAAGTTTGAAAACTGATCAAACATGCTTTGTTTGGTTTAGGTATTTTTTCTGTCTAACAGAAGCCCATTATTGTTAATTTCTTATTTAGAAAAAATATAACTTATATGCACCTATATTATCTACATTATTCACCCTTTTATATTAACTAGGAATGAACACCATGTCACCTGATAGTTGGTGTCTGTAAGGGATGTTATAGCACAGGTGCCTTTTTTATTGTCCCTGTATCTATGGTCCACTGCCTCCAAATATTGTCCAAGGTAACATCATCAAGCTCTTGCTTCTCATTTTTCTCATTGCTGCTTGTGTCTCCTTTAATTCCAGTATCATTAGCTACATCTCCCATTTAGATACACACTTTTCTCCTGTTTTTAAATCCATTGGACTCACTATACTCATTGTTAAACTTTAGCCTTTTTCTGTATTTTAGTCCACATTTTCAACCCCAAATCCATGATAACCACTTAGAAAAGCTGTTATCTACTTTATTTGGTGTCAGATTGGCTTATTGCATCAATTGTATGCACTACAGAAAGGAGGGAAGCTTTCTGTTTGTATGACAAAGAGGCTGGGTTGCTTGACCTTTGTGTGAGGACTAGAGGTTAGTGACCTCTTGCATATGCAGACAGTGTAAAGTGTTCAAAGCTAATACTTTATAATTAGATTGGGCCATGTCCACCTGTCCTTGTTGTTACTTTCTGTGTTAATGAAACAATTATAAGTCCTTTATTTTAGATCAAAATGTCTCTTTAAGAGTAGAACTGGTACATGCTAACTAGTGTGTTGACCTTTGACCTTACTATTAAACAATATGACATAATGTGATTTATCCCATATCACCAAAGTGAAGTTTGATAAGTGCTAATATGAATAAAACACAACTCATAGTCAAAAGAATTCATTTTATTTCAAAACATGAGTTTGATAGTGAAGCAAAGTATGAAAACAAGAGTTCCAACAGCTCAATAACATTTCTATACACAATCATATAGAACATAGTTTAGTACTTCATAAAATTGTTTTTGACAAGTGAGACTAAGTACACTTGTTAGTTATATAGTCCCGAGCTATTTCACAGATTATTGGAAAAATCAAGGTTTGCTATAGGTATAACGGTACCAATTGCGCATGTCCATGTGGGAGGTGCTTAAGGTGTAGGGTCCATTGCAATCCGAAATAAACAACAACACAAGCTTTGATTGGTGGATTATGTAAGAGTTGTACTTTCTGTTAGGCTTAAAAAAAAAGTTTAGCCTCTTGGCAACATGTGAATTTATGCTAATTCCTAAATAGATCAAATTTTGTATTTTTTATGATTTTTTGAAAATGTAATACACATGACTGAAAATAGGTATGTTGTGACTAGATAACTCATACCCCTGTCTAGTTCCAGCAGAGTTATCTCTCTTAAATGCAATGGAGTACCTGGTTTTGTCATCGTCAAATTGACAATCTAACATTGTTCTCTATAAGTGTGTGAGATGCACGCTAAATTAGGATAGAAAATATATTTATCTCTCCAAATATTAGCATTGAGGTCTATGGAAAAACAATTGGTACCGTGATACCTTTAGGTTAATCTCGTCTAAAAATGTCCAAACACAGTAACATTGATTGCTATGTATTTCTTTGGGCATGTAAATAATGATCTTCCAAAGGAATATGGATGCATGAGGTTCCAAATGAAGTGACTAATTGCCATCTAAAAGTATCTAGAATAAAATTCTAACTAATGACGCCCATTATTGCAATAATCAGTACTGAAAACCATAATGACCCCTGTATGATCTTTACTGTAGAAACCGCGTTGCAACAAATTTCGACCTTAGCGATTTTCGTTTGTGAAGTTTTTTGTGACATTTATGTTGCAGAGCATTCAACACTTTAGACTGAACAGACTTTTAATTAAAATATTTTAATATTAAATTTTGTTGAATAATTAACAATTCATTTAATTTATGCAAATGCAGCTCTATGACTATGTGGACATAAACTTTAATTGCTGCCCTTAAACATAGACCGGTAGGATAATGAAAGAAGAAAAATATGTACCAAATTTATAACTGTACCGATGTCACTTTTTGCCGATTATGCCAAAACCGCGTAATGGCCGATTATTAAAATTGCCGATACCGATTATGTGACCGATTATTTCATTATCACAGTATATATACTCGCGTATAAGCTTAATAATTTAGGAAAAAATAAAAGACTGGAAGAAGGCGGGGGGGGGGGGGAAGTCGGCTTATCCGCGGGCCAATATCTAAACTTTACCATTTTTTGGTCTTTTGTTGACTACTGTAACGGCTATAAAATCTTGGGACATGAAACAATAATTTTTTTTCGTGTCTTAAGACATAGGCATGTTAAAAACGTAACTTTCGGTGACCCGACAATTATTAAATTGTTATAAAATACTATGACTGATTTTGTTATTATTTTGCATGGGCATATTTTCTGATTTCTCCAACAAGAAATTAAATAAAGGTAAATACTGACTTCATAATTCGTGGACCGGGGAGACCATATACTATAATGTACAGTACTTAGACAGTGCAAAGCGTGCATAGCGTCAGTTAAATCCATATTTATTCCCAAACATATTGGATGCAGATTTTGCTTTATTTGTTGTTTCGACCAAATTGCATTCTTCTAGATAACATTTCAGATAGTCCTTAATAGCTGTTTCATTTACAATGAATCACCTCTCACGAGTTACTCATTTTCAATGATAAAAGCGATCCTACAAATTGAGGCAATACGTTTAAAAAGGTACGCACGTTTGATTGTACAAGGCACATAACCATCATAATTTACATGCTCACGAAGAGGGGTAAGGGGTCGTCCATTTAGTACGTACGCATGGAGGGAGGAGGAGGAGGGGGTAACCCAAATGCGTACGCTTGCTTGCGTATGGGGGGGGGGGGTGTCTACTGACAATGTACTTGCACAGCGCCTAGCTTTTGGATCCAAATTTCCTTTTAATGCGTCATTTCATCTGCATTGTCCGTCACTTGCACACTCTGAAATTATCAAGCGCACATGTCCTGTGTGCGGCGTGTATCACTCGTCGCAGGTCAGTGTAAGACGATACCAAAGCGTTCACACTACTGAGTCTACCGACACTGAGAACTTGAATCAAAACCTGGATGATGACGTCAGCGAGGCTGTGGATATTGAGACAGCGTCCAAGCATAGTGCAGCTAATGCTGTTGTGATTCAGCCTGACGTTAAGCTTGTTGCTGAAATTCCTGTTATACGTAACCTGTTTGACTGGGTTCTGTCGGCGTTTGTCTGACCTTTAGCAGACACTGGCGAACTTTTTAAAGGTTTAATAACATGCAACTTATTTCTTTTATATATACAGCAGCTGAGGACTGTCTGTTTTACTCCGTTTCATTAAACATTTGAATATTATTAATCCTGTGTCATTTCTGCGTGGATGAAATATTGGAAGTTCTATACGAGTGGGTGGGGTGGGGGGTCATTCATACGTACGTACGCATGGGGGGTGTGTGTAAAAAGTATGCGTGCGTACAAGGGGGGAGGGGGTCAAGTTTTGTCTTATTTATGCGTACGTACTAAATGGACGACCCCTAATAATAAAAGCTAAAATTCTCATATAGATCGACTAAGATCAAGATCAATCAATTTTAGTTTTGTCTTTGGCTTAACAAACATCATTACATTCCACACAATGGAAAGCTTGATGTTTCGGCGTCTCCTTTGATGATTGTCGGTGAATTTCTTTATAGTTTTGTGACAGCAGTGCAGGCCTGAAACTGGCTTGTGACAAGAGGAATTTTGAACGCTAACTATACTAGTACATTGATGCAGAGGCGTAGCTAGAGTGTTAAGAGCACGGGAACAAGATTCATTTTTACGTTCTCGGGTTTTTCCTCCACCAATAATAATAATGACCGCCATGTATAGCATATCGTTTGCTGAAAAATGGAGTTAAACTCTACAATAACAGCTACATCAACAACAATTAACGATGGTAATTAACATTGGTATATACGGTCTAAAAATGCCAGATGTTATTACTCGTGTAAGTTTCTTTCGTGGGAATGGCGCTGTAGCATTGGAGTTAAGCATTCGTAGATCATTCTTGGGATTTAAATTAATTGTGGACGATTTTATTGATATGCCTTGTTTTTGTTCTGGTTTATTTTTTATTTTTGTATTGTCGCATAGGTAAAAAAAATCATTAAATTACGTGAATAATGTTTAAACTTAACATTCTATTTAGTGAAGATGCGAATTCTTTATGGAAAAGTAATTATTTCGTCACAACAATAATTCATCAGTGATGCAACAGAACAGGACTTTTCTTGTTTAGAAGAAAATGAAAATCTAGGACATAATGTAATAATTGGGAGTTCTCAGCAAAATTCAGCGGTAGTTTACAGCAAGTGTGTTAAAACAGTAGTTACTTTTAGGAATATATTGTATTTCCATTAATCCCCAAATCAAATGTTTATTCCTTAGTTTCCACTATTTAATTCTGTTTTAAAATTCAAGCCATGTCGAGATGAATCTTATAACTGAAATTATATTTTGGAAATTTATTTGCATCGGCACCAATTATTTCCGCCGATACCGATTATACCGATTGTTCTAATAATCGGCCCGATTATGAGTACGAGCGATTAATCGGTACTGCTCTAACCAAATTTGACCGATTCACGAAAATAATGTAATGCAATGCTTACCATTTGAAAAGAGGCAACTGTCAATTGAATATTCTATTCAAAATAATATTAATTTTGGACACACGGGATTCCACCACTCATGATATGTTGTCCTATTCTGCAAATAGCTTTGAAAAGATGTATTGTTTATCCATCAGGCTAGGGAAATAAAATTTATTACTTTGGACTGTTTCTGTCAGCATTTGAGTGTAGTAATTAGGTCAGATTTATGGCTGGTTTTACAAAATTCAAGGTAACAATGCCAATAAATGGCAAAAGATATCAAGAAAATTAAATCGATCTTGTAAAAATGTCTGTAAAGTTCAATATTGTATCAAATAAATAAGCTATTATGTTGACGAGAAACAACAATAAACAGGACATAATGTGTTTAAGTTTCATTTAAGTGGACAAAAATAATTAACTAAATATTTTATAAACAAACTATAAGCTGGGAATTTCTTCAAAATCCTGTTCTAATAGCATGTTGACATTTTGGATAGCAGATGATTTTGTATGTGTGGGACAACTTCTTGCAAAATTGGAAATTTGGATTCAAATGCAGTACATGTATTGTTTTAAGGTATAAATTTCCATCTTTTATATAATGTATTTATTTGTATGATTCTTGTTATGATTTGCTAAATAACACAAAATATGGCTACATTACAATGACTTAAACAGAGAAAACACAAGCACACTATTTTCTCAAGCTAATGTTAATTTAAGACATATAGGGTTACAATTGAGAGCCTGGAATTGACCTCAAGTGACCTGTAACTGTCAGACCATTTGGTAATAACAGAATGTTAATACTGTATATTATTACCACAACTCCCCCTAAAATTGAGTTTTGTGCTTTTCTGTTAAATTCACATATTCTATTCTCCTTTTCTTTTGAATAAATTTGTAAATATATTCAATCTTGACAAAGTTCTATTTTGCACATGAATATATATTTCAAATAGTTTCTGATGAGTTATATAAAAGTTTTACTAATTGTAGTGAAAATTAAGTTCTATTCCTATGACATTCACAATCAATCTTACACTCATGAAAACAAATGCATGGTCATATATTGGTATTTCCACAAAAATATATAGTCCTAATATTTTGTTCTTCAATCCAGTTGTTATCATTGCTTATAAACTGATGTGATATAACATGTATTATTATGCCCTTGACCACTTCCAGTTTCTAATATTCACAAGACACAATAACATTCAGTCAGATTATCAAGTTCATAAAACAATATCTCTGTATCTTGCAGGCTTATTTATTAGAGGTCCACTCAATATCTCTGTATCTTGCAGGCTTATTTATTAGAGGTCCACTCAATATCTCTGTATCTTGCAGACTTATTTATTAGCGGTCCACTCCTTGTTCAAATCTCTCATCTGGTTTGGCTCTCTCATGACTAATGGCATCTTGTCATTCAGTTCAGTGACCCAGTGTTTCCCTTTGCGCTTCAGAGACCCCCCGCATCTTTAATTTGACCCCCACTTTTGATACCAACATTTGTTTTTCTCAGTCTGACCCCCAGTTTTGACACCAAGGAGACTTTTGACTCTCAGTCTTGGACCCCTAGCAGATAGCAGATACACAGGTGACCTCTTTGTAAGCATCTTCCTATGTATCATATATCTCTGGTAATGTATCTTTTATTTGTATCAGATGTCTTTGGCTTCTCCTGTATATAGCACCATCCTGGATTTTCACATCATAATTGGAGTGCTATTTTTTCTGACAACTATAGCTGGTTCCCAAAGATCTTTGTCTTCTGATTCTTACTTTGTCTCAAGAATTCTGAGTTGGAAGCTCTTTAGCTGCTCTCTCATAATGTTTCTTTTGCTGATTTTTTCTTTTCACGCAATTTCCACTTTAGGTTTCTTTTTTTTTATAACTTGCGGATGTAGTTATATCTTGGTAGTAGATAAAGTTGATCGAAGTCTTTGACTCAAAAGTATTTGTGCTAGAGATTCTATATTATTAATTGGTGTATTTTCATACTCCAATATTGACAAATATGGATCTTCTCCATCTCTCTTTGCCTTATTAAGAATTCCTTTGACAGTCTGAATGGTTATTTCTGCTAAACCATTAGACTGTGGATACTTAAGACTTGACATAGTGTGTTTGAATCTCCAAGTTTTTTTAAACTGACCATATTCTTTTGCGGAAAAATGTGGTCCATTATCACTCCTTACTTTTCGTGGTATTCCATGTATTGCAAAATATCTGGAGCAATAGTCTACTATCAAGACATAGTTGTAATTATTCCACATAAGTAAATCTGTTCCAACCATTTTCCATGGTGCAGTAGGTTGTGTAGACAACAATGGTTCTTTCTGATTTGATTTCTATATTCCTGGCAAGTAGAACAACTTGATACTGAGTCTGCTAATTGTGCATTTATGCCAGGCCAATACATAATGTCTCTTGCTCTTTGCTTTGTCTTCTCAATGCCCATATGACTTTTGTGCAACTCTTTTAGCATTTCTTTCTAAATAACATCTGGTATTACAATCTTCTCTCATTGTGTTTTGTTACGTGCTTAGGCTTGAATAAGCAGCAACATAGAAAGAAGTGAAAATAACAAGCTTGTAAAATTTAACAAACAATTTATTAAGTACAAATATTTTCATAAAAGAAAATAAATAAACTTAGGTTTTTGAGAATCAAGTCCAAAAATTAATCCAAAAAGAATATTCACAATATAATCCACTAGTGGAATTGCAAGAGTCCTGATAATAAAATAATTCCTCTTGCTCCAAACGAATTGACACAATTTCCAGTACACGGTAATTAAAAATAACACAAAAAGAAGACACAACTTAATATTATAAAAGCCCAACTTCAACTGAATAGCTCTCTCCTAAAACATGGTTTATATGTTTTTTACGTAAACATGGGGTCACATGATATTCTAGAAACTATCAGAAAAAACCTACATTCAAGAAATCACATAAATACCATATGACCCAACTAAAATTAGAAAGATGTTTATACTTTACTCCACTTTGTCCTTGGAATCAACCAATCATTTTAAAAGTAAAGCTCTAATGTCCTTGGAATCAACCAATCATTTTAGAAGCTTGTTTACACTCTGAAGCAAGGTCAGAAAATGAGGTTAACACCTGGTGTTTACTATGTAACAGTACAGGTCACCCCACCCACCCCTTCAATGAACGAATCTTAAAACTTAAAATGCCAAATTTTAAGCTAACAAACAGACAATAAAAATAAATATAAATGACTTATATCAAATATATGTTTGTTTATCTACTTTCAGTATTATATTTTTCTATTCCATCTCTTCCAATGTTGATTTAAGTGGTTATCATAAAACTGTAGAAACTATTTGGTGGATTAATAACAAGTTTCACATTTTTGTAAATTGCAATATGATATTTTTGTTTCAGGCATCCTAGACCTTTTGAACACATTGGGGAATTCCTTTTGACAATATGATTGTCCTTATTCCTGTAAAGATTGCAAACTACTTGGATTAATTGCAAATCTTGGGACATTTTGAGCCCATGAATAGGCGGTTGGTTTGATTTTGTGATAAAAAATCAAGTTCTTGATTCATGCAATTTAATCAGCATTTGCCTATGACAATTAATTTGTCACAAGAGTAGCTTATGTGACAGGTCTTGGTTGGTTTTACTTCAATGTTATCAATGTTCATTGTTTAAAAAATGTGATTTGGAATGATGCTTACTTACAAACCAGTATCAGTTTTAAATTTGACATCAGTACCATGAAGAGTCAGAGTGATGTAGCATTCTGTCACTGATTTCAGTGTTTGTCTTTGTCACTGTTCTTACAAATGATGTTTCTTCCTCTTCACTTGAGTATTCTTGCCTTCCATGCACCCATTCTGTTTTGTGGCATTTCAGAAAATGATGCTGTTTTCTACACCTGTAGCAAGTTTTTCCATACGCTAGACATATTCCTTTCGAATGTAAATAGTCTGGAGTCAGATTTCATATGTGTCATTTCTGCTTTCATTAGTTGTGCCATTTTCTTCATTTTCACACCATGAACTTCTTATGTTGTTGCTTCATTTTGCATACTTAGAATCTGCTTTTTGGATTCTTCATCTCATCTGCAGATAACGTGTGCTTTTTGCAATGTAAGTTGATCATCTCATAAAAGTCTTTCTTTTACATTTTCAGAATTAAAAACCACAGACAATTCTATCTCTAGTCATTTCATCCTGTAGATTTTCAAATTCGCCATTCTTTGCAATCAATTTAAGTTCAATTATATTTTGGTCAGAAGTTTCATTCTTTTGTTGGATTCTTGTATTGAATATGTGCCTCTCTACTGTTCTGCTTCAAACTTCTTGATATGTGGAGTAATGTTTTCAGCTTCATTGGCCTCAAATGCATATCTGTTGTAAATGTCTCTACTATTCTGACCAATAATATATAGGAAAACACGGGTGGGGGGGGGTTGTCTTCTTTATCTGCATGTGTAACATCTTGGTAAAACTGCATAGTCTGCTTCCACCTCCTCCAAGTTTCTGCTAGACATGGGAAATAAAGTCCATTTTAGGTGGCTGATTGAGTTTTTCCATGATGTCACAATTAACACATAAACTTGTGCATCCAAATTACAGTATTCGTATGGAAATATACTTCTTAATGGTATAAAACCAACTTATTCCAAAATTTTCACTTCTAACACAATGTTAGCGTTTGCTAAATAACACAAAACATTATTTGGTCTAACTACTTTGAATGGTTAGATTACAACTGACTAAAACACAGAAAACCTAATGTAATCATAAGGCATACATGATTACAACTGAGTAAGAGCATGGAGCTGACATCAGGTGACCTGTAACTGTCAGATCTTTTGTAGCAACAGATTGTTAATACCGTATATTACTAAAATTGTAAAAGAAACAGTAAATTGGATTTTCTGGGTTGCAATTTCAAGAAGGGCATGGAATGCGTCTTCATGTTGACATTTCAAAATTATACTTTCATGTGCATTTAGTGTATAAATGGGAAATATGTAGGATGTGCTTGTACACTTTATGAACATCATCACTTCCTTAATTAAAGAACGATCGTTTTTTTATACACAAATTGGATAGTCAACAAAAATGCAACATGTGATCCAATGTTACAGGAATGTCATATCGTTATGCTGAATTCCTCGACGCGCAGAATTGGCCAACGTGCTGGTATGTCTCAGGGCCAGTATCAAATTTTAAAGTTAAGTGCACAAACACTTGATTCTGTGTAAATTCATGTATACACTCACCATATGTTATATGGTGAGTGTATACATAAATTTACCCAGAATTATGTGTCTGTGGTTAAGTGGCCTAAGCAAAGTTTGGACCACAGGTGCTCGACGCGAGCTTGATGTGAAATAAAAAACAATAATCTAAAGGGGAAAAATCATGCTGAGTGATAAAAATAAATTAGACTACATCAAAGACCCATTGTGACATATGACCTTCTCCATATACTATATAAAAATCGCACGTTTCGGAAGCCGAACTTCAGTTTGGTACAACGTAGAAAAGCCAATGATGGCTTGATGAATAGAAAAATATCTCATGAGTGAAACAAACTATATAGAATGGTTGTGTGCTTTTAAATACGGAAATAGCAGAATGAAATCGAGGGTCATGGGTGGAACCAAGTATTTGGAAGTTACGAACCTTCTCTTTTTATATAGTATTATAGAGAGGGTCATATGTCACAATGGGTCATTGGTGTAATCTAAGGTATTTTTATCATTCTGCATGATTTTTTCCCTTTTGATTATTTTTTTTATTTCACATCGAGTACGCGTCGAGCACCTGTGGTTTGGACTTCAAATGTTTTCGGCAGGTAATAAGGAGGACATTGTCTATTTTCAAAACGATTTCGAGCATATTCTGACAACTGAAGCATAAGGTTGTGTGTATTCTACTTCTTTTTATTAAATACCTACCTCCAAAAGGCTTAATATGGACCCAAACGAGTGTAGGTACCGTAGTCGTAGAGGCCCGTTATGTATCAACAAATCTCTAAGGGAAATAACTCCAAAATACAATCGCAGTAAGGGCGAGTCATTTCGGGTTCTGCTCTGATAAGAACATCGTTCGGCAATTTCCGTGAAATTGAAAAATAACCTCTAAATATTAGGAAATTACATTCTTTTAAATGTGTCTTCAATGCGTCTGGCGGAGCGCGACACAGAAGTTACGTGTTATTAAATAGAAATTATCTAAACTGACATCAATAATACTGTTTTCCAAAAAGTAACATCTCGTACACAACTTCACTCACCACAATGTGAATCAAAGAAATAATAAAAGATATTCATTTTATTGTTGAATATAATCTAAGTTTACCTAATGTAGGTATGATTATCAATAAATATTGGGATTTATTACAATTATCGTGCGTTTTAAGTGCTAATAAGCTACACAAAGGCAAACCCACACATGCTTATAAAAGGATTAAATTTCTTAAAATTTCCTAATTAATTCTAAACATTAATTTTTTTTAAAAGAGTTAATCAACTAAATCTAATTGATCTAGTTATAAATATATAATATGTTTGTACTGACAGTATTGGATCAACGCTTATTTTAATAGGGGTTTAACAAGTACTAAGTAATGTTGTTTTTTTTTTAATTGTAAAGTGTGGGACATTGATGATAGTTACAAACTAATATAGTTTTCTGGCTCAAGGTGGTTGAGGGAACAGAATATTCCAGCTAAACACAATTTGTCGCTAAATTAAACAAAAGTCTGTGAAAATCTATTGTTAGTCTATATTTTAATCTGGACATAAAAGTGGAGAAAGCAGTGTTGTTGTGACTTGTTCGTGGTCGTTGTAAGACCTGTAGAGTTGGGGTGTATGGCGCGTATTGAGAGGGGGAAACACTTCTGGCTGGCTAAACATTCGCACTCCTTCGGAGGTGACTCTCCCACCTTTGATCCCCATTTGGCACTGAGCTCTCACCTGTGACCCCAAGAAGCTGTGGCATGTTCAGCTGCCACATCCTAAGAAACGGCATCGACTGGCCGGCTAAACCAGGTTTAGTGTAGCCGATGGGTCTAAAACCCTCGGTGAGTTAGGCATTGTTTACTTTGCATGTGAAGACTGAATTCTGCAGCCTGCGCGGAGGAACCAGAAGCTGGTCAACGGGCAGATGGCGAGTCTCAGCAAAGCGCCCTGGAGCGCCAAGAACTCGACGAGACACGCAGGAAGTCCTCGTCATCTACTGCACTCAACTCCGTCTCCGGCCGTCTCGACGTTGTCGAACTGCTGGACTCGGGTGGTCTTGGGCGAGAGAGTGAGGTCGATGAACTGCGAAACTCTTTCTCACTTAAAACGAAGTAACCACGCAAGTCATTATTGGCATTCACCAAACCCATTTCATCACATATTAAAGTCATGTGTCGACGGGCAAGCGACGAAGTGGCAGGTGTGGACACACTGGCAGCCGTAGCAGCAAACATGAACACAACAGGTTCAGGCCATTAGGGTCGTTCACCAATGACATGGATCAGCAATTGAGCCCAGCATCCCCCTGAACGACTGAGCAGACCTCTTCATGAATGCACTGCTCACCTCCATAGTATGAATAAGGGGCTAAACAATGTGCCCTAAACATTGCCTTCTCTAACCTTCCAGAGCCAGCTTACCGCGGATGGTGGGGACCCTACTGCAGCAGTCAAAATACAAAAACGAAAATGGGGTTTGTTCCCCTCACACTTGGAGCCTGGAATGTGCGGACAGAGACAACAGGGAAAGACCCCAGAGGAGAACCGCCCTAATGGAAAAGGAACTCGCCAGATACAACGTGGACATTGCTGCTTTAAGTGGCCAAAAGAGTGAAGAGTGCGTGAGGCTGGCGTCCGCTTTTCAGTGAATCATCACTGATTTACGAATTGGCTCAAGCTCACAAGGGAGTAAACGACAGACTCATGACCATGAAACTCCCCTCTGGAAGAAAGCACCTTACCATCATCAGTTGCCATGATCCAACCTTAACCAATCGAGGTGAAATGAAGGTCATGTTCTATGAGGATCTTCACTACGTCGATGCTGACGTTCCAATGGCAAAAAAATGCTCGCCATTCTTGGCGATTTGAATGCAAGGGTAGGCTGTGATTACATTGCCTGAGATGGAGTGCTAGGAAAGTACGTAGTTGGTCACTGTAAGAGCAACGGTCTCCTTTTCCTCCAGATTTGCACTGAGCATGAACTGCTGATCAACAATACAGTCTTCCACATCCCTACCTGTAACTGGACGTCATGGATGCACCCTCTCTCTAAGCACTCGCAACTCATCAACTACGTCATTGTTAGGAAGAAGGACAGACAGGATGTGTGTGATCAAGTCCTTTTGCGACACTGACTGCTAGACAGACCACCGTTTCATCATCACCAAGCTTAACTGCCGCATTCAGCCCAAAATACACCCACAGGGAAAGAAGGATCATAAACGACTGCACATCACCAATCTGAAAAGTACCAATATCAAACAGTCTCTCGTGGATGCGCTGGAAGAACGTCTGAAGTCCACACTTCTCGACAATCCGAATGTGGAGACCGAAAGGGCAGCATTCAGAGAGCTGGTCTACAGCAAAGCATAAGAAATCCTAAGACCCTCAACCAGAAAGCATCAAGACTGGTTTGACGAGAACTGTGACGAGATCAATCAGTTGTTGGATGAAAAACACCGCCTCATTCAAACCTACCTCAACTACCCCAAGGTCTCCTCCAGGAAAGATGTGTACAACAACATAGGCAGAACTGTACAACAGAAGCTTCGTCAGATGTGAGACACATGGCTGAGCAACAAAGCTAATCTCCAGTGTTATGGAGACCAACATGATATGAAGAACTTCTCTACGACAACCTTAAAGACGTGTATGGACCTACATAATCTAGAGCATCCCCCTCCTCTGCGCAGACGGGAACACGCTAATTACTGACAAAGACAAGATTCTTCGATGATAGGCTGAACACTTTGACAGCGTTCTGAATCACCCTTTATCCATCAATGATGAAGCCATCAGTTGTCTCCCCCAATTGCCCATCAAAGAAGCACTGGATGACTCTTTAACCTCGCTGAAGACACAGAGAGCGTTCCGTATGCTCTCCAGTGGCAAAGCACCTGGTTCAGACTCCATCCAAGCTGAAGTCTACAAGGAAGGGGTCACATACCTGATAGAAAGGCTCCACCAACTGGTTTTACTGATGTGTCAGCAAGAGATTATTCCCCAGGAATTTAAAGACTCTTCCATTATATACCTGTATCAGCGCAAAGGGAACCAGGCCTGCGACAACCACTGGGGTATATCCTTACTCTCAATTGCAGAAAAGATACTCGCCTAAACCGCCTTACTCTGCACCTTGACCAGGGACTACTAGCAGAAAACCAGCGTGGATTCCAAAAAAGAATGTGGGACCATCGACATAGTGTTTGCTGCGAGGTAGTTATAAGAGAAATGTCAAGAGCAAAACACCAATATTTTCTCCATCTACGTCGACTTGACAAAGGCCTTTGATACTGTCAGCAGATAAGGCTTCTAGAAGGTAACGGCTAAGTACGGATGCCCGAGAATATGTATATCCATGGTGCATACTTTCCATGATAAAATGTAGGCACGAGTCCATGAAAATGGAGAGACATCTGAGTCATTCACAGTTACTAATGGCGTCAAGCAGGGTTGTATTCTAGCACCAACATTCTTCTGTCTTTTGTTCTCTGCCATACTGACTAATGCTATCAGAGACGGAAAGGTTAATGTCGCCATCAGTTAGCGTACAGATGGAAAGCTATTAAATCCCAAAAGGCTTCAAGCGAAAACCAAGGTTATGGCAGACACCATCAGGGATTTCTTGTTTGCTGATGACTGCGCCCTCAATGATGGCTCAGAAGCCGACCTGCTCAATGACAAGTTCTCCAGCACCTGTACCAGGTTTGGTCTCACCATCAGTACCAAGAAGACTGAAGTCATGCATCAGCCGGCCCCTGCAAATCCCTATGTTGAGCCCAACATCACCGTCAACGGCCAAAAACTCAACGTAGTGAACCACTTCACCTACATTTTCAGCACACTCTGACAGAGCGTCACTATTGACGACGAGGTGAACCTTTGCATTACTAGAGTCAGTGCAACTTTCGGCAGATTGTATGCCAACGTCTGGAATAGAAGAGGCATCAGCATCCAGACCAAACTAAAGGTCTACATGTCAGTTGTGATCTCCACACTACTTTACGCATGCGAAATGTGGACGATGTACCAGCGCCACGCCAGGAAGCAGAACCATTTTACACCACATGTCTCTGGAAAATCCTCAACATCAAGTGTCAGAACAATGTTCCAGACAATGAAGTACTCGCCTAAATAGGTCTCCCTAGCATCCACATCATCCTGATGCAGTGCCAGATACGCTGGACGGGACATATTGTACGCATGCTTAACCACTGGCTACCTATGAGACTCTTCTATGGCGAACGACAGCAAGGATCCCAAGGTTGTCAGAAGAAACGCTTCAAAGACAATCTAACATAAACCCTAATTCCTGGGAGCAAAAAGAAAGCGATCGAGTCATTTTTTGTTCATCTGTGCACAATAGCTCCACATTGTGCGAATCTAGCAGGACAACATCTGTAGAGTTTAAGAGGCAAGCCAGAAAAGCTCACGTCATCAACCTTCTTGGAGATGACCCACTCTTCCCTTATCTCTTGTGCAAACGAACATTCAGTGCAAGGGTTGGCCTCGTCAACCACCTACGCACACACAATAGATCCAGACCATTCAGCAACTAAAGTGGTCCTCGTCGAATCGATGGACGAAGAACACAGCGTTAAACCCAACTCATATACATGTACTTGTATAAAGATACAACAAATCTCCATATGTGTTAAGTAGTTCTTGTTTTAATGAGAATTATGTTTATTTTATTATAACCTAAACTACATGATTAAAATTATTTTCTGCATAATAATGACAGTAAAATAAATAAATATTCTTTATAATAAGTAATTATAGTATATTGTAAATTTATTTCATGACATTTTTAAAAAAATATATTATTAATAAATATTAGATTTATCACTTTTTCCTTTTCTAGGCTCATTTTATAAAATAGAATAATAATTAATTATTCTTCAATAACTGTACATGGGGACATAAATCAAATTTCACTCTTTTAATCGGGGTTTCAAACACTCGACCTGCGAGCTGTATCATGTGGTCCGCAAAAAATGATTAGCTTTACGAGGTGTCATGAGAGATAACAAAGGTGGTGCGGCTTTTGGGCCATCGAAAATGCCATCATGCGGCCCTCCGCGTGGTTTGAGCTTGAGACCCTTGCTTTAAATTAACATAGTCTAAAGAACATAACCCATTTTGCATATACTACTTAACTACTGATAGATAAATTGAAGGAAAAAATGTGAATTTAGAAATATAATGTTCAATCTTCAATATTTTATCAAGTCCATATATATATATACATATATATATATATATATATATATATATATATATATATATATATATATATATATATATATATATATATATATATATATATATATATAATAAAAATAAACTGTGTACATAAGGCTTCTATATGGTTATCAGTATAAATACTTGTATCTTTATGATCCAGTTTTATGTATTTTTATTATTTAAATGTCATTTATCTATACTGGATATGAATTTTTAAATGCAAATTACTATTTTCAGATTATAACAAGAACGTATAAGAACGATTTTAAGCCGTGTTATCATCTTGTTATGTTTATATAATGAATCGCTTATAAACAGGGTGTATTTAATGACGTAATGATAATATTGAATTCAGTTGGAATTAATTTTGAAGAAGCAATTAAGCGAAACTGGTCACACATTATACGTGTTGGTATTGCTTATTATATATTTTCCAGATGCGTTACGACATCAAGACCGAATTTATTTTGAATGTGACTTTGTTTTCTTCCGTCCCAAATTATTCCATGTAAACTAAAGTGGTTTAGAATATAGTTCTCAACGGCGCCAAATTATACCCTAAGGTTCCTAAACTTCACAAAGTTCAAGTGTTTTTAAAACCTATCAGTCACTTATTTAAAGGCTATGATGCAGACGCCGTCGCTAGCGAAGGTTTTGATGTGATAACCATATCACAATATTTACTCCAGAAACTTCAGAAAGTTCAAAACACAGCTGCACGTATCATCTTTAGAATACCTCGATCAGATCACACCTCACCACTGCTCTGTACCCTATATTGGCTATCAATTCAATACAGAATCAAACACAAATTTTGTTCTCTGTGCTATGTTTCAATGACAGACTCCAGTCCAACATACCTATCCAGCCTCACCCATGTGTATACACCAGCTAGATCCTTACGCTCTTCTTCTGAAAATCGTATACTCATTTTTCCCAAGGTGAAAACAAAGTCATATGGACAACGTTCGTTTGCACACCAGGGCCCGGCGACGTGGAACGAATTGCCCATTGAAATTAGACACAAAGACACAGTGGTCCCTTTTAAGAGTGCTCTTAAGACTCACCTGTTTCGACTGCAAGGACAAACTTAGCGACCTAATCATGTTTTGTATCTTGTATGTTTTCAGCACGTTTTTGTTTTCCAGTTTCATTGTTTTTGTCATTTGTTGTTCAGTAGTGTAGTCATATCATTATTGATGGTGTAAAACGTTTCGAGTTTCGAAAGATTAGGCGCTTTACAAAGTTCTCATTATTATTATTATTATTATTATTATTATTATTATTATTATTATTATTGTCTACAACTTAGCGTACCAAGCAGATATGTATGTGTTTCGGGTAAGTGAATTTCATTGGATGCGGCGGCATGTACTAAACTTGAGTCAAAATAAAATCGCGTTACGTGGAATCGCCACAATCGATGTTAAAATGGTTTGATTTTGTTTTATCAATATGCAAAGCTTTCATTTTGACATCACAGCCCGCGACATTCAATCCAGATTTTACTGGATCACGACTTAAGGTAGGTTCATTTCATCCAAATATGTATAGGTACTTTAACATTGATTTTGCCGTCTAAATAACGACCTTCCAATGGTTCTATAAAAATCCAAACGAAGTGAAAGCTTGCCACTTAAAGGTATGTAGACTCAAATTATTTTTTTAAAAATTACACCAATTACTGAAATAATTGGTGTTGAATGCCTATATGTCCCGTGTGACTTGTACTATGGCATCACATGCTAAGGGTGGCAACTCATGAAATCCAATAGATTTCGCGAGGACAAATCACCAATATATTTATCTGTTCGATCCGCCAAGGTAAAGATAGGGTTATCATAATGGAAATTTGGGTAGCGAGCATGTTATGCAGTGCTAGGTTTCTACATCGGAAAAGGCGGAGATGTTCCGATTAGTTCCACTCTGCGAAAATAAATAGTACATACTTCTGAGATATGGATTGGTCCAAGATGAAGCTGTTAACGTTGGGAACATGCAGAGTAGATAGAATGTTGCATACGTCTATATTGTTTTGGTTTAATATTACTGAAATTTTTGTATATGTAGTAATTATAGTCCAAAGAATACTAAATTTAGCAGTTATTAAAATGGATAAAATTCAATTTTGTTAGAGTAGACTGTACCATCAGCTGAAAGTGCAATTAATGAATCGTAAAGTATATAAAAATTAAATGTAAAGATAAACACACAAACGAAAGAAGTTATGTAATTTACCTTTTATGTTCAGGATGTCAAAATGGCAAAGATGATAGCGGTGTTTTGATCGACACTCATCTAGAGTAAGACCAAATTGCATACTGTATGACCGAAATAATACCCATAAATCATACACCAAAACGAATGCAAATAAAAGTTAACGATACCTAGTCGTTTCATTCCAATTATTTAAAAAACATGCCCTGAAACATGTGTTTAAAAAAATACAAATACAATATAGATATGCTAAATATGTGTCTGTACCTGACAAATGGTTGAACCCAGTACGACCGTTACATAACTGTATGACTCAAGCTGTGTTTGGATGTATGTAAAAACGTTATAATATGTGACGTCATAATGTTTACCCCTACGTCTCACACCGAGTGTGATACTTCTCTAGCTCCTTTTGTAGAATAGTTCCCTGCATACGCCATTCGCTTTGGTCAAGTTCCTGTTTTTATCGTACGTCATTTACGATACCTTAAACTTTTGGAGACATTGAAAATCAGGACAGGAGGCTTCGACTCGCTTGAATGAGTTCTGTCATGTGCAAAAAATGCAGCAGTTGCACCCAGATAGGATGCCATACATTAACCGTTTTTCCTCATATTGAAGAAGAAGAAATTGTATGACTTTCAATAAAGACATGGTAAAAAGCAAAAGCACGATACTCTCTTTTTTCAGCAGATGGTGTTGATATGGTAATGACTGAAACCGATGCCCGTCCCAAATCCAATCCACAGGTAAATTTTAGGATGCGAGGACAGGAAGTTCAACGTCTGGCCAATTAAAGTGTCAATATAATGTGTATATTAGAGGCCGACCGAAACTAAATTTCTGGGTTCGGCCGAAACCGAAATATTAACTACACCTTCGGCCGAAACCGAAAGATAAACCGAATTTGCCGAACACAAGATTTATTAAATAGGCCTGGGTCATGATGCAATGCTACACTAATTAAAAACGAATCTATATAGAAGTAATCATTCAGAGTCTGCAGTAAGAGGACTTCGCTAAATGTCAAATTGCCTAGCGCCGCCTGACCGGCCGACAAGCAGAGTAAAATCCGCAGCAAGCGTTGCATTCTGAAAGTTAAAGTAGATCTTCGGCTGATGACCGAAAGTCAATATCAGTTTCGGCGGAAACGGAAAGCAAACCGAAAGCTAACTTGTTGGCTTAGTTGAAACAGAAACTATGCCAAAAGAGGCCATTTGCCAAATTTCGGCGCCGAAACAGAAACCAATTTTCGGTCGGCCTCTAGTGTTTATTGCTGCTTATCTCAAGCGAATGGCAAAGATGGACCAGGCTTTAGTATTTGCCTCTTCGTGTGTACCTTCCCCAATTGAATGACTTTAACTTTGGAGATAACAGCTATAGCTGCTTACAACAAAGACCCAAAACCTTCATTCTCGTCATCAATTGTTTGTTTCATTTTTAGGATTTAACGCCATTTTTCAGCACACGATAGGCTATACATGGTGGCCAGTATTATTGGTGGAGGAAGAACCACCGACCCATGAGAAGCTACTAGCAAGCTTTCTCACTTAACTGCATTAGCCTAATCTTAGACTCGAACCCACGCAGACAGAGGTGAGGCGGCAGTGATCCATAACGGACAACGCTTTAGACCACTCGAGACCCCTTCTCGTCATCAAGATATCATTCCTGACATAATTGTCACATGATGTAAACAGTGTACACATGAAAATAGTTTGTTTAATGTCAGAAATACATATATTCTTTGCAAAGATTACAGCTATTGACCACGGATTTGTGTTAGTTTGATAAAACAATAAAACAAGAAAATTGCCAAAATCGACGGTTTGGTGGATTTGCTTGAATTGTTCATATGTGCTAATGTTACTACAGCAAGCTGAAGAAATAAAAATATAGCGGCTGAATGAAAATTGTTAATAGCTGATTCGGATTATTTGTATTTCTATGTTGAGCATTTCTATGTTGAAACAGAAAACGTATATAGTGATATCAAGGATGATATTAAGTTTTATGACACGTGTGACTATCCAAAGCATAACACATTTCGTATTCCACATTTAAAGAAAACAAAATTATTGATGTTTGTTAAGGATGTTCTAGTTAGAGAGTGGTGTGGATCAGGATTAACAAGAATAACAGATAGAGAAAAAATATTACTTTCAGGCAGTTACAGACAAAAAGACAGCTTGTAAAGTAATTTAAACAAATAATGGTCTTTTTTACAGAGGGATACAGATCATAGATTGAATATTAGCACGACAAATAAAGATAGAAACATAATAGATTTGTAAGGAATGCACGAACGGATGTTTTTAGCCTTTTACTGTTTTGGACCAATTGTAAACTATAATAACATGTACTATTTTAATATAAAGTCTTCATATGCTCATCATAAGTTGTGTTAATTTCCGTAGCATTTCAAGATTTGCTTTGCATATCGTTTGAGATCTTATCAGCTTGTGAAGTGGCAAATTTCAGTCGATCTATTAATTAAACATTAGTTGTGGCCAGCTAGCCATTAGTTAGATTTATGAAGACACGCTATGTCAAAGGGGGTGGGGTCTGTAGATTCGAGGGCGACCGTTGTACTAATTAAACCGTGTTTATTCAGCAGCCGACTGACTGCTGGCGACATATCAAAGTTACAATTCCTCACGAAAAGTGTCAGAATTGAGAAAATGCAGAGATTCTGTTACTTAAAACCATGCATGTCATATTGACCCTGACGTAAGCTACTTTTAGAGAATGCGGGAGAAAATACATTTGATTCTGATTGGTCACGGTTAGATATGGGGGGTGTTTTCACACGAAAATTCGTAGAACATAATAACGGCCTAGTGAAATTAAAAGTTAGTCTGATTTTTTCCTGTGAGAGGACAAGAGATAGAATTCGCTAAGACTCCTGATGTTATTTGAGAGAAATACATTCGTTAAGGAAGCGTGGTCGAAAACTGCCAAACCAACGGTTGAGTGACACACCAAAAACACAAAGGTACTGTTACAATTCCGTGTATATTGTTGATGCAATTTATATGATGTTTGCTTTGATTTACAGGTCTGCATGATTTCCTTTGATACATTGGTATAATTGATTTCATTTGATACATTTGTATAATAATGTGCTTTTGAATCATGAGTTGGAATTCTTACCTTAATTCTTAGTTAAGAATGACGTAGTGTTAATTTATGTCGTAAAAACACTATGCTAGTTATGAATAGGAAGTGCTACGTTAATTCTTGAATCATCTTGTTTAAATAATGATTAGGTTCTAAGAATTTAATGTATTATATTAGTTAATAATTTACAAGAATACATGTGAATTCACCGAATTTTTATTTCATAGATGATTTAGTGACAGTGTATACGATTTATGTGTTGCGGAAATTAAGGCAGAGCCATAATTCAACGCCTCGCTGTGTAGTACGTTAATGTATTAGGTCAAGGCAAAACGAATTAACAATTTGTTTACCTACATTCATTTGAGGACATGTGTAGTTAATTACTAGCCGTAAAGTTGCTATCACTGATAGAAATATCTGATTGCTCGAACCAGGAATAATGGAAAGTCTCAACAGTAACCATTGTAACGAGAGACTTAGGTTGTTTTAATTTTCTTTTGAAAGGAAGAAAATAGCTTTTTGGGAAGATCGTGAAGTTACGGGAATAACGACGTACACGTTGGAAAAAGAACTGAGAGATGGAAATTGCAGTGAACGCATGATACAGTGGACAAGTCCGGAATCAAATGGAAACATCCATGAGTGCAGAGTATCTAGAGATTGGACGAGACAGGGTCTTCTAGAACAACATCGAATCGAACAGCGACGGGATCGAAAATAGCAGGTTATGAAAATCGAACAAGTCATCGACTTCGATTGTACCACTCGATCCTATGATGATTTAAAACTATCAGTAACAGAACGGCTAATTTGTTTAAATCTATTTCAAATCTTATTGTAATTCGGTGAAAGTTGGATTTCTAAACCGCGTGTATTCCTTATGAAAGGAAGTTTCATAATTGTGTATGTAATTGATTAAATTGTTTATTTATCTTTATGGGGGCTTGTAGTTGTTTATTCAATATACCTTCTCAGTTTACTATATCAATTCTCATACTCGAGCCGGGCAATTATATCGAGGGCGGTCATCTCGTAGATAACGAGTATCAAAAGGGAGTGTGTTATAGTTATTATTATTATATGTTGTACAATACCCCTTGACAAAGTGGGTCTTCACACTTACCTTTTGACAGGTGGGGCTTATACAATACTATACGAATAACGCTCATAACCCGCAAGTAACCTGACACAGATCTAAAACCAAAATTTACATTTTGACGAAATAATCAGTATGTCCCAACAGGGCAAACCCAGCATATCAAATAAAAACAGACATTCTGTTTGAACTAGTGTGTTATTTCAGTACTTTTTGGTCTTTCATCAAACATTTAAGACTTTTATTTTTGAAAGTTCGTGTGAATGTTGCTCAATCAACTAGATATACTGGTTCAAAGCCGTTACCGATCTGGTGTCAATAGAGCAAAAGCAACGACGTTCCCAGGTGCTGATGTTGGGAGTGATCACGACCTCGTCATTATGAACTTCCGAGTGAGGCTGAAGGATATAAACAAGCCAAAGAACATCAGGCTCAAATTCCACCTTGAACAACTTAAGGACCCAAACATCAGCAAATCATTACAAGCCACAATTGGAGGAAAATTTGCTCCACTCCTTGTGATGGATGTTGATGTTCAAGTGATGACACAGACACTTTCAACACAGTCATGACAACAGCTGCCAAGGACATCATTGGCCTCCATCGCCCAAGAAAAAACCCTGGGTTACAGAAGAGATTCTGAATCTGTGTGGTGCCCAAAGAGACCTCAAAAACACCAGACACACAACAGAGGCAATTAAGTACCGAGAAATAAACAAGAATATCTGAAGAAAAAAACTTAAAGCAAAAGATTTGGTTGGACAAAAGTGCACAAAAATAGAGTGCAGTCTGATAGAGAATGACAGAAAAAAGGCATTCCAAATTGTGAAAGAACTTACCAGACAGAAGCAACCAATAGTAAGTACCATTCAAGATGAAAGTGTGGTATGAGGCATTGTGGAACACAATGAAGCAGCACAATGTGGATCAAAAGTTGACCAATACTATCAAACAGCTGTATGCCAAGGCTACCAGTGCAGTAATTACTCAAGGTTATGTGGGGGAATGGTTTCAGACAGCAGTTGGAGTATGGCAAGGTGGTCTCCTGTCACCCATGCTTTTCAACATCTACTTATAGCACATCGTGAGTGAAGTCATGGAAAACCATTGTGGGGCAGTCAGCGTTGGAGGGTGTAACATAACCAATCTCCGCTTGCTTTGCAGACGACATTGATGGGCTGGCAGGCAGTGAAGACGAGCTTTCCAGCTTAGTGAAGAACCTGAATGAAACATCTGCCAGATTTGATATGGAGATAAACGCTGAGAAGACAAAGCTGATGACACAGAGTGCAAACAAATCTCAGCCAAGATTAAAGTTAGAGGACAGGAACTGGAAACAGTGAGCCAATTCAAATATCTTGTTTCCATTATCACCAGTGTGGGATCAAGAGCAGATATTTTGTAAAGAACAAACACTGTCAGCTATGTCAAAGATAAGATACATCTGGAGAGATAAGAATATCTGTCTGGAAACTAAAATCAGATATCGAGAACTAGTCAGCGCAATCTTTTTTGTATCTAGGTGAGGCCTGGACCCTGACAGCAGAATTACAACGAAGAATCCAGGCACTTGAAATGAGATGCTACATAGCCATCCTTGGCATCTCTTACATGGACAACATCACAAATGAAGAAGTGTGTAACACTATCAAGCACAAGGCCAATATAAAGACCTCCTCACCACTGTCAAAAAGAGAAAGCAGAAATGGTATAGCCATGTCACTAGAGCCAACAGTCTATCCACAACAGTACTGCAGGGCAGCGAACATGGTAGCAGGAGAGGTAGCTAAAAAATGTGGACTGAAAACACGACAGAATGGACCAAGAAAAGGTTTGTGACAGGGAAATACAAATATTTTTGGATAAGGTGTGCACAGTTTGGCAGTCTCGTGGGTACACTGATACAGCTGTCCACATTACATGACATTGCTCTTCATATAGGTTTATTAAGAGCACTTTATATAGGTTCATTAAAAGTGTAACAATGTTACAATGCATCATTATTTCACTGTCGTTCAGTGGCATGGAATACATTTTCTGGTTAGTGTGTGCCATTTCGATACGTGTGCAGGACTGGTGGTGTTAACAGAAATCGGTGGATTGTGCAACTGCTGAAATTATTAACGAATGCCTATCCAAAATACCCCATGTCTTATAATGAAATTTGTTCAAAGACTAATATGATGTGCTGCCAATGGACAATTCATCATTCAGGCTCGCCATATATACCTAGTAGGTATAACCCTATAGATTTGAAAACGAGACGATGCCTATCATAACTTTATAAAATGTATTCTTAAGAACAGAAGGAGGTGCCCATTAAAAGTAAAATAATTTATAGATTGCAAACTTCATCACTGAAAATATCTGAGAAAACAAACACTGATTAATGTTTTTCTGTCAATTTTCAATGAAAGATTTTATTATATGCAAAGCAAGTAATCCTATAATATAAGCTTAAGTAACGATTGTGGTACATGTGGAAATGCTACAGCAACAAAGCAAACAGTACCAGTTTTATATATCAAGTGTGTTTTATAAAACTATTTTCTACTGCTTATTTTTAATGTCTATTTTAAATTAATATACCATCAAACTCCTTAAAACCGAAACGTACTAGAATCATCAAGACCAAATTTCTTTTGTCCCAAATTTTTCCTTCTTCTGAGTATACTTATATACAAAATAAAATGTTGATAACTGAATGAATGTGTGTTAAGATTTATGGAAATCCGTTTTTAGGAGGTGTAGTGACAATGCACTTTTGCTAATGGATGGATAATGAATGTGCTGATGATAGACAATGTTAATACTGCCCCCCGCCCCAGCCTTTTAAAAAAGCATAGGTAAAATAGAGCAATGAGGCAGTTAAATTTTAAGTAAAAAAAACATATTTAACCTGGAGAACTTCTTGATATTTAGCCAAATATCAAATTAAACTTCATTAAAATCATTCAAACATAAAAAAAACAAGAAATTAAGTTTTTAATGTATGCGATATATATATATAGTTGTATGGATGGTTGGACATGGGTAACAATATATTAACCTCCACAAAATATAATGGGAGTGATTGGGATGAGATAAATAAAATCAATAAATACAACTTTGTATAAAGAAATTTTATTAAAGAATAGTTGTGTTCAAATGGAAACAAAGAAAGTGAACAAGGTATGATATTGGCAACTGTAATATGATACATAAATAAAACTTTAGTTCATTAAATACATACTGAGAAAAAAATATATCTTTTAAACTTAATTTCAATACAACAATAAAAAAATCTTCATTTCAGAAGTGCAATAACAGAATAATGGATGGAATTTTCAGATACTTAGGACGGAAATGCAAGTATTAAAAGAATATACATATTTAAATTCAGACATATAATTATGAAGATAAGCTCTATTCAGATGCCAAAAATATTGACATTTTCAGTGAATTAGAACTAGTGCTGTTCTAATACACCACTCCCTTGTAACTCGCACACAATGGGACTAAAAATATAGACTGCACTATATGCGAGTGACAGATCCTCCCTAACTATATGAAATGAGGCCATCCTTGCTGGACATTGAGAAAACCATAAGGGAGGGACAAACAGGTATGTTTAATGTTGGAGTACTTGTTTTAAATTGCGTTGGGAACAATGGTCAATAAAGCCCTTTTGCTAAGTAAGTTATTCGTTTTTAAGTATTTTATTTTCAAGATGCCCAACCACTGAGAGATCGTTATCATAATGTTCAACTGGTTTCAACAACCACCCGTGTACACAAAAACACTGTGCAGTACATAAATGTTCAACGTTGTTGTTGAGTAGTCAGGTTCCCTCAACCAGAAATTCCTTGTTTTGCTCTCTACTATAGTGAAATGGAATGCAATTCTAAGAAGGGAACCAGACTAGTAGGGTCACATTTTTGTTACCTTATACTTATAAAAAAAGGGATCCAAAACTGACCCAGTGTTATATGCATGTTTGTGAATTATGGTTAAAGTTTTCAAGGGAGTGGTGTGTGTGTCATATATATATATATATATATATATATATATATATATATATATATATATATATATTGAATTTTCTATTTCAGATCAAGGTCTTGTTTAACATTAGTGTTTTCTCATTACTACCAACATTACTTATGATAAATAGCCAAATAATCTTAACTAAGTTTCTTTCAAATTAATAAGTCATTTGTCAAATGGTAAATAGTACAATTGTAAAAATTTAGCCTCTGCTGATATTTATTCAAGCTCAAAATAAATTAGGCGTGATGTTAACCTCAAAAATACATTACAATATCAGCCATCAAAGACTTTACTACTTTACCAATTACCACAAACCCTGAATTCTTCCACTGCGAGACACAATGTTTTAAAATGATTACTCATTGCTATCTTATACTTGAGTCACTCTATCCACCGCTAGCACCAACACAGACATGAATGGACATCCATTAAAGCTGTAGGAATATCTATCAATTTTTTTTCTTCTGATGAAAAAGCATGCACAGGGTAAAAGTTTGGAGGACATGGAGAAAAAAATTGCAGGAATCCCAAGATCCATACTTCAGGTGTAACCCGGAAGAGATACATAGGTTATTAGAGTCTTTGTATGCCTCATGTATAAGGACTATATAACAAAGAAAAGTAACACTCTTGTAAAAGTTTACTTTCTGATAATTTCCTTACATATATTGCCAGTGAAAAAATGGACAGGGTCATGCCAGAAGTAAACTAGGGCAAGGTCATCTAATGAACTAAACAATTATTACAGTTAATAGTAAAATAATTGATCCCTGAGGTTCATTGTACACAAGAATAATCCAATTATGTACCTACAACTATGTGAATAAAATCATGTCACACATAGTTTTAATTAAGTTTCACAACCAACATCAGAACACATAATGACTTCATCCAGAGTTTATTTATAATTTAATTTAAACTCATGTTTTAAAAGTTAATGATGTGATCAGCTGGTTTTACTATCTAATTTTAAAGCACTACAATACAGATAATTATTAAGGTGGGTAGCGGATTCTAGTCTCTAACTGCAATTTTAACATTATCAGCTGTTTCATACTTTAATTGTAAACTATTCACAAACTTTGGTCAAGGTGCAGAGTCAAGAGCTAAAGCTATTAAGCAAAATCCATTTATCTTATTTCTAAGTACAAGTTATCCATAAAGTTTGGTCTAGGTCTATGGTATTAAAGTAACATTACTATGTGGAAACCATGTTTCTTCTTTTAGTCACTGTGACCTTGACCTCTGACCCAAAAATCAATAAGTTTCTTCCTAACAAGCCACTTTTGTTACAATATATAATGCAGAAACTAATGTCACAGTGACTTTGACCTTTGACATTGTTAAACTGAAATCAATGGGCTTCACCCTTATCACAAGAGCAAACAATCCACACACAATTTGGTAACTTTAACTCAGGCTATCATGCAGAAATGAAATTGGTAAAATATAGGTAGATACACAGAGAGAAGGACATCACAATATGGTTCACCTTTATATAAAAAATACGTTACATTTTATATACAGCAGACACTCAATAGCCTCAGTATTCAGCTTGAAACAATGTAGCAGTTGGTGAAATGAATGGCAAAAAAGTTTAAGTTAACAAGGTTTAAAATATAATAACAGACATCCTGCCAGGTCATGAACACCAGCCAGACCAACTCAAAGTAAATAGTGTTCCAAAAAAATCTACTCTTTTAGACAATGAACATTCAAGTAAAATGAATGTAAACACTTCTAATACATTTTATATGGTTGTTTGTATGTTTGCTCATTAAGTTGGTTATATTTTTTATTTGACATGTACAGAGGTTTCTCTCTTGAATGCCTCCTGACTAGAAGCCACCTGCTTTATATGAAGATAAAAATTCAGTTGGCACCATTTATGTTAAAAATCTGCCAAATTTACCCCTCACAAGCAGACATAGAGTGGGGTTTACAGAAAGAAATCTCATAAATATTTCCTGATATTTAAAGATAACCCATTGATATTTGTTACAACATACCAATGAATAATGAAATTTTATTGTGTAAAAAGAGGTAAGTAGTCTCATTATCCTTGCTGCTGTGTTCCACAGATATTAGTTTTTGTCTCTTTGATAATTAATGATCAATATTACCAATAATAATTATGAAATTGACAAAGCTAATCACTGAGAAACACAATATTGTTCTGCTGAAGTCAGTTACAGATGATAACCATGAATGAAAAGGTTATGCTAGCTTTATTAGCTTCTCTCTTATAGATTATAAAATGTATTCCCTCTCTTATAATGCCACCCCTTCTGCAACAGGAAAATGGTCTGATGGATGTGTGTGAGGTGTGATGGAGATCAAATTGACATAAAAACCACATGCAAATTATGAAAGGCATCACAAATTTTTAAATATTTAATATTTTCATTTAAAAATCACAACAATGTTATAAGGTTACAAATTTAAAGTTATAAAACTAATATCAGTGTTATTTTTAAAAAATTTTGAAAGATCATGTTTTGTTTGTTTTGTTTTTTATGGTTTAACGCCATTTTTCAGCACAATATAGGCTATACATGGTGGCCAGTATTAATGGTGGAGGAAGAACCCGGAAAAAAACCCAGAAAGAATCACTGACCCACGAGAAGCTACTGGCAAGCTTTCTCACATAACTACATTAGCAGAATCTTTGACTCAAACCCATGCAGAGGTGAGATGGTAGTGATCCGTAACGGACAGCGCTTTAGACCACTCGAGACCCTTTGAATGATCATAAATGGTGATGAAAACCATCTCAGTAAAATCTTGACGCAAACATAATGACCCTCTATGTTCATTAATTCCATTTTCCTACTCACTGCAGTTGAATGTATATTGACAATGTTTATCTGCATCTTTCAGAATAAAATTTCTCAGAACAGATCAAAGGACTCTCCACAATATAGTTTAGTCTAATTTTTCACGTTCGTTCTAAGCTGAGAATGTCAACTGACATTTTGCACTTTTTTTGCTATAACTTATTCTTTCATATGTAATTTGTAGTTGTCACATATGATTATCTGTGTTTACAAAAGAAGTGAGCTTGTCACATGATTAATTTTCTTCCCATGTCTGGTATCCAGTTAAGTACATTTTGTAATCTATAAAAGGGAAACTGAAAAGGATAATATACCATTTTACAGTCTGGTTACTATATTTCATGCTGAATGAATTGAAATGAACAATACTGTGCTTCTTAGCTGCTAACTTTTATCATAATAATTACTGGTTGTGATAATAGCTACTAAAGTGACGAAACCTAATATCTAAAGAGCATGCAACAGTCACAATAAATGGGTTACTTTACTTTATCAGCATGTTGAAACAAATGTCAATGTGTCTCAATTTTAATGAGATATTCTACTGTAAACAACCATTATGTGAGTGCTTTCGAGCTTACATGTGACAATTGTTTTTTTATACATATTTTGCACTAATATGCCAGCCAGTGGCCACAATAGAGGGGAGGCCTTCCTTGAGGAATACTTTTGAATGCAAACTCATTTGTGTCATGGGAATAGGGCATTGTAAAGTAGGTGTCACTGGTCAGGAAAGCCATTCAAGATAGGAGATCACTATATTTTAAATAACATTAATATACATTTTATTGATTCCATAACTTGCCCATAATTTTTAAAAGACAATATTAAATATTTAAAAATTAGTTATGCCATTCATACATTGAAATTATTACTCACATCTGTGTGATCCCTCTCTAGAAGGCATAAGGCTATTATCTTGCAGTGACAGCTTTATGAGAAGGGGGCCACTGTGATGTCAGAACTAGTGCCTATATTGTAATTTTACTATTTTTTGTACTTGGCTCTTATGTGAAGATATTTGTCATCCAGATCATCTTCAAGGGCATTATAACTCTGACGACGTTTGTGTTCTGTCACTGTGACTGGGTTGTGATGTACAAGGTAATCCTCAAGAGTGTTCCACCCACCACCAACTCGTACCATCAAGTGTCTGTTCTTCAACAACTGAAAGAATTTACATACTACAAAATCTATAAGGGATAAAGGAGAAATAGTCTTTCTGCACAAAGAGTAATTTAAATTCATTTGGAAAAATGACTCATTAAAGTTTGTCTTCTGGCTATAGTGTACTACTAACTAGAAATGTGGTCATACCACACAGGTGCCACCACCAATAAGGATAATTTGCAGTCAGTGATTACAACATTCTCCCCCAGCGCATCTAGGATTAACTTGTAATCAGTGATTATCACATTTCAAACCAGTCATCTATGATTCATTTATAATCAGAGATTATCACATTCCAACACATCCATCTGGGATTATTGAGTAATTAGCGATTATCACATTCCAACAAACCCATCTAGAATTAATTTGTAATCAGTGATTATCACATTTCAATTCAGCCATCTAGAATTAATTTATAATCAGTGATTATCACATTCCATCCCACCCATTTAGGATTAATTAGTAATAAAAAAAATTATCACCTTCCAATGCAGCTGGCTGGGATTAATTTGTCACAGATTCTCTTTAACATGTTTAGGATAGAGCATCATTACAGCACATGGTGTAAAGAAGTTTTTAAACAAACTCCTACATGAACTTTACAAGGAATATTTGTACAGGAAATCTGATATGGATCATATTACAAATAGTATTTAATGAATCCAACCATGTTGAGTTTTCAGGATTTACTTTAAAAGATGTTCATGATACTGAGAACTCATCACACAGAAAGTTAATTCCTGACTTTACATTTATATATAGTAAGAACATAAAATCCAAAATGTTTGGGTCAGTTCTGTATTCCAAATGCAATAATAAAACTTTTCATGGTTAGCTTAATAAAATGATTTGATAAAGCTTTATAAAAACTGTGTTTTCATGGAATCAAAGAGTACAAAAGGTAGACAACCATGACCTACTTTACTACTAATATGCAGCATATCTCAAGTTGTTTCATTCGTGCATACAACTCTTTCAAATCAATGGAGATCAATGGACAAACTGAATTTTGATACCTCTACAACTACCACCTGATTTGTTTGATTAGGATTTTTAACGTAGCTTTAACAATTTTTCAGTCATATCGCTACGATGTCTGCAGTGAGGCAGTTTATAGTGATGCCTAGCACTGAGACATCATGCCGCAGACATGTAGTATGATGTCTCACCCAGTCACATTATCCTGACACCAGGCCGACCAGTCCTAACACTAACCTCTTTATGCTGAGCGTCAAGCGAGGCAGCTGTTAGTACCATTTTTGTAAGTCTTTGGTATGACTCGGCCGGGGATCGAACCGACGACCTCCCGCTTCCGGGGCGGACGCTCTAACCACTAGGCCACCGGAGCGGTTACAACTACCACCTGAAGCAAGAACACAATTAGCAGAAAAATGTGACAGATTGCAGAAATTCTCAGATTTCTAATCTTTGTATTTCTTGTCCAAGTCTGGTTGTTACTGTGTTGTTATCCCTACATGGTTAATGTTTCCAAATTAAAGTGTATTCATGTCATCATGGTGCACTGCAACTTCAAGACATCATAATGTCTGACAACTTTCATCTTTTTAATTAAATCAAGTCAACAATATAAATACTATACATGAGAATTGATGAGGTCAAAGTGGAAAAGTCTTTTTAATGCATTCAATGAATAAAGTTTACAACTCTATGTAATGTGAACTTCATGATAACAGACAAAACTCATCTACATCAAGCTCATTTATCTTCACTTCCCATCAACTGTATCTGAAAGTGGAAAAACTATAAATTCAAACAGAAACAAAAAATCTGTTTCAGTCAAGCAAACAGACCCTTCCGTTTGACATTTTGCCATTAAATTGTTGCCAAATGTAGCATGTTTCTTTTTCTCACTTTTCCCTTTTGAAGAAACAAATTAATGATAAAACACAATTAGCATCTGAAATTCAATCTGTCTGTTGGCTGAAAACCAGAAAATGTCAGAATGAACCAGTAGTATCTTTTAAGGAATTTTATAACTGTTTCAATACTTTCTGGTGCCATGTCCACCAGCATTTAAAGTTAATTTCAAGCACTGAAAACAATCAATGGAGCAGGAGTTGACATTGAGATGAGATCATATCTAGTTATATTCTTCATCATCTGCTTGCCCATATAAACAAAGAATTCAACCTTCAGCTGGAATTTCATGCAACCAATACCAACACAGATTATATTACTATATTTATCCAATGATAATCCCAGGTCAAACTGTATGCCTAAAAATCCGAGAAATATTTATAAAGAATATCTTTATCTGACATAAATCCAATCCCTACAGTTTTATAAATTTAACAGGCTGGCCCAAGTCTTATGACCGAATACTAAAGTATTGCCAACACCATGAAGGTGATAAATAGGATTGGATTTTTAATTTAATTTTAACAATTCTTCAGTCAGAACGCTACAATGTCTGCAGTGTGACAAATTTTATAGTGACATCTAGCACTGGGGCATCATGCCTCAGACATTAGCATGATGTCCCACCCAGTCACATTATCCTGACACCAGGCCAACCATTCCTAACACTAACCTCTTAAAGCTTAGCACTAAGCAAGGCAGCTTTTAGTACCACTTTTGTAAGTCTTTGGTATGAATCGGCCAGGGATCGAGCCCACAACCTCCCGCATCCGAGGTAGACACTGTAATCACTAGGCCACTGGTGCGATACCTGAAGGTGAGAACAAATAGGGCTAAAAAAAAAAACAGGGAGTTTTGTTAGATTGTCACTGAAATTTTTGGATACTTACCCTTATGAATACAACCTTTCCAAAAATAAGATAAGTTCCCTCCCTGAGTTTCTTCACATGTTCATGACACTTGCATTTGAAGGCCACTTTTCGCACCTGAAATTGAAGTGTACCGGTATATGTATATATATAATTTCAGATATAATTTCATACCTTATAGTTAGTTAGTACATAGATCATCCATTATAAATATTTGCTGAATCCCAAGGATTGGGTGGTTGTTTGAAAACTGAGCCCAGATGGTATTGGTTTCAACACATCTAAAGAATTCACCAACAAGAAAAACAACAAAAAAGTTAAAAACATTGTATGATTAAAACACTTGGAAATTTTCAGATACAATTTCAAGTTTCACAAGTGAAGGCAATAATCCAGTATACTGACATTACATAGTCATTTTGCAGGGTGGCACATGCAATTTTGATCAGCTAATGTAAAACAGCAGTGAATTTTGTAAGAGAGACAATTTCAATGATCTTGAGAAACAGCCACTTTAGCAAACTGTTCAGTAAAATGTCATTTGTGAGGAAACATTAAATGTAACAGTTTGCAAAATATGGAATGTATTCTATTAGTTTAATATTTTCCACTCTACCTATGAGAAGGCCTGTACCATCTGCATACAAGCAAACCTCTGCCAAGGAAATAGTGTAATCCAAGTCGACAAAAAGAGTAATCCGTGCAGAAAAAGAGTAATCCACATATAACATAATATAATTCAGTGAGCATAAGTATAAAATGATTTATTTATCCCTCTGGTCTTTTTACATCAATCACTGCTTCAAGTTTTCATATATAACACTTTGAGATTTAAAAAGCAACAGACTCTCATATTGCATTTCAAAACACTTTTAGTGGAAAATAAGATGAAGAAAAAAAATCAACTCTGTTCGCATGACGTACATTATCAGATAGAGTGCCAACTAGATAATTCAAGAGTTCTCCTTCTAATTTATCAGCAGCCTTTCCTGCAGCAGGGCGCATTATACGACATAAATAATCTGACTATGTACTATGGGGCAGACATTTTTCATAATATAGAATACAACTCCTTTATGAATTACAGTCATCACTGATGCAGTATCAGCTGAAAACCCCATACAGTTCTGCCAACTTAAATTTATTCAAAGCATAACCAAAAATAGTTTTCTCCAGTGGAATCTGTTGTTAATTCTGGTAATGAAAGTAGAGCACTCTGACATTGCCCTTTTCACTGTCAAAGTCTCCTACACAGACTGGGTACAACTTTTTGTCATCATAATCACTACTCCTGTCTGTTGCAATACTAAACGGCCCAAATTTCATGGCTTCTACAATTTTAAGTGAAGTATCTTATGCTAAGCACAATATTAGATGATTCTGTTCCTGCACATGCATATTTTCTGCAATTTTGGAATCAGGAATCATCCATTTGAACAAAGGACCAATGTAGTCCTCTACTGCTAGGGCAGTCCATGTTCTATTAAGAACTTGGTACATAACGCCTCCACATTTATAAAACTTGTGTCCATAATTTAGTTCTGCTGTAAAAAAGAAGTTACCTTAGTATTGGAGTTTGTAAAATGAACTAATTCACGGTATCTTTGTTTTACCACCATGACCAATATTAAGATACTTTCCACATAGCCTGCAGTGGGCATGAAGCTGCCCTAGAATAAAACTTATTGTGTAATTCATGTATTCATCTCTGAATTGGTTTTCTATCTTTTCCTAATCCATCTGTGAATTTATTTGAAAAACATTTTTGCTTTAACAAACACATCAACTACAACATGACTTGACTTTAAGCACCAAATACCTACAGACTGGTTCTGTACCAGATATGAATTAGAACAAAGAATCTGTAATGCCAAGATTAAAAGTTTGAAAATCAGTCAGTTCTCTCCTAACTAAGCCACACAGCTGCTATAAATATAAACCAAGGTCAAAAGTTTGAAAGCATAAACCGGCATGTTTCTTGGAAAAAGGGCAGCTGCTATTTAAATTATAATACTGTTAGGAAAGTGCATACAAGTCTACGGACAAGCGTGCCCTTATGTCATAGTTATATAGAAGCTGTCTTTTCAAAATTGATCAGCTAATATGAATTCTGCAGGATTAATGGGAAGTTAATAAAAATGAAAAAAAAAATTATTAATTTTTTTGGCGAGGGAGATATACCGAAAAAGGGAAATCCGAATACATTTACACAGAAGGCACAATTTAGTGAAAAAGTATAAAGATTATGCCAAAAGCATAATGGCTGGCATGTATGCATCTGCCACATGGAACTGGTGACCATACAATCTCAACGTATTTTCAACTCTGCATCTTTTAACAAGCACATTACACATAATTCTAAAGAATGTTTTACATCTGCAACCATGTGGCTGAGTGGTCTAAAGCCCTCTCTGTTACAGACCACTGTAATCTCACCTCAGTCTGTGTAGATTCGAGTCTCAGGTTCAGCCAATGTGGGTACGTGAGAAAGCTTGCCAGTAGCTAAAAGTGGGTCGATGGTTCTTTTTTTTTTGGGGGGGGGGTGTTCCAGGGTTCTTCCTCCACCATTATTACTGGCCGCCATGTAGAGCCTATTGTGTGCTGAAAAATGGCATTAAACCCTACAACAACAACAGCATCTGCAACTTACAAGAATTTTTTTTGCACATAAAAAAGAATAAGTAAGAATCATGCAGCAACTGGTGCAGATCCTTTAGTTATATGGCAGGCTGAAGATGATTCACAATAAAACTGCAAACAACCTTGTCATCTGATACTTACTGAAATGAAGGGCATCTTAACATTCACTGGTCATGAAATCTAGGGTGAATATTTGCTGACATCTTCGTCTATGATTTTGAACCTGAATTCGTCAAATGTACATAACTCATTCCCACATACTAAAAGGTGAAGGTCCACCAGAGTGCTTTACTTGCAATGTACCATTCACTGTTAAGCACTTTATGATCTGCAATTTATGCATGATAAGTACTGTAATGTGCATGACATGAAGGAACTGTTTGATACTATAAATATCACTCATATTATAGACTTCCTGAAGGAAGTTAACCTTTATTTTAAAATATTACTTTTATGCCATCACCTAGAGGACTTTAATGTACTGTAAATACCATCACTTATTTTCAACATCTTTTCATGTCTCCATTACCAAACCATTTTCATCCCCTGTTGAAGGGGCCCCGAGTGGCAGAGTTGTCTAAAGCACTCTCCATTACGGATCACTGCCATCTCACCGGTCTGCATGGAATTGAGTCTAAGATTTGGCTAATGTAGTTATGTGAGAAAGCTTGCCAGTAGCTTCTTGTGGGTCGGTGGTTCTTTCCGGGGGTTTTCACAGATTTGTCCTCCACCAATAATACTGGCTGCCATCTATAGCCTATCATGTGCTGAAAAATGGCGTTAAACCCTACAACACCATCCCCTGTTGATCAGGAAGCTTTATATATTACCGTTACCATCTTACCTTTTCATTTTCTACTGATTGGGTTTTTATATTGCTGGTCGATATAAAAACTGTTACCATTTTAAACGTTTTTATATTTGGTGCCATATAGCCTAAAAGTTTTGGTGCGCCGTTAATCAATCAAGTATGACTCTGTGTGAAAACTTTTCTCTCCAACAGTAAGATCATTGCAAATGTGCACACAACATTCAAATGTATCCTACTCACATAGTTTATACTGCTCAAACTCATTATTCATAAAACAATCAAGGTGTCTACTGGAGATGATCTACATAGAAAACAGTATGGCTAATGCTTGAAATGTGACAGTTTTCTGTTAAAGCATTTAAATTCTTCATGCTTTTGTTAAATTTCTCTGCGAAAAATACAGGCTTATCTTGACCTGTGACCTTTAATCTTGATAACATGAATTTCTCCATAACACCCTGTTGCTATGTTCATCTCCGGACATGCTGAAGAAGAAAAAATACCCACTTCCCATTAACAAACCTCTTCATCCAAATTAAGGGGTCGAGTCCTGGCTGATTGAACTGATCTCTTAATCTCGACAGGTTTTGGTGGAATTTCAGGCATTTCTTGGACTTCCTCTCTTTCAATCTCCTTCTCCATCTTGATCAGGCTGGGTGGTTCTAGGCCAAACATGTAACCGAGTCGGGCGAGTTCTAACAGACAGATGACCACCTGTCGCTCCGATTTGTGGGACACTAAATTGCAAAAAAAAAAAAAAATACTAATAAGTATGAAAATGTACACAATTTCTAATTTTATCAAAAGAGGCACTTAACCAAATATTTTTATGTTTCGATTTATCTTCTTTGAACTGTTCACATCATGTACTTACTGAGGATGTACATTTATTAAACTTTGAATTATGTAATAATTGCCTACTACTATAATTGCTAGCAGGTAAAGTTTTACTGCCATTTTAAAAAAAGGAATGCAGTCTACGATCAAGTTATCGGTATTACCAATGACAGTCTCAGAACTCATCAAAATATCTTCAAATTATTTAGTGTCCAAAAAAAGATTCTTCTGAAATATATGCAAACTGATTTAGAACTGAAGCTGTGAAATATGACAAAAACTGTACAATATTCAACAAATTTACATTTATCTTTGCAAGATTTTTTAATTTGTTGCACACATAATAATAATAATAATAATAATAATAATAATAATAATAATAATAATAATAATAATAATAATAATGATAATGAGGACTTTATATAGCACCTAACCTTTATAAGCTCTAAGCGCTTTACAAGTTTAGACAACCAACAAAAACATGAAGAAAAAAAAAACAAATAATGATATGATGACAAATAACTAACACCATGAATTTAGAAAACATAAAACATGCTGAAAATATTTAAAGTAGAAAGCATTATTAGGTCTTTAAGTTTGTTCCTGCAGTCAAGAACAGGTATGAGTTTTAAGAGCATGAATGAGATCAGTGTGTCTTTGTGTCTAAGTTCAGTGGGCAATTCATTCCACATTGCTGGGCCCTGGTATGCAAAAGAATGTTGTCCACATGACTTCGTCTTCATAGTGGGAACAATGAGTATACGATTGTCAGCAGAAGGGTGTAAGTATCTTGCTGGTGTGTACACATGGGTTAAGTTGGATTGGTATGTTGGACTGGTATCCATCAGTGTAACATAGCACAAAGAACAAATTTTGTGTTTGATTTTGGATCAATTGGATAGCCAGTGTAGGGTACAGAGAAGGGGGAAGGTGAGCTCTGATCGTGTTACTCTAATGATGATCTGAGCAACCGTGTTTTGAGCTTTTTGAAGTTTTTTGCGTAGATATTGAGATGAACCAGACAGAATGACTTAGACAACTAGTAAATTATAAAATAGAAACATAACTTAAGTTTTGTAGATAGCTAGAATAATCAAGTATTGTTGAACTTAATTTAGAATATTAAGTCAGAGATGAAAGCACTCACAATGACTTTAACATTCTATTTCCCAAAGAACTTTGTTGGACCTATAATTTAAGAAAATGAATCATATATTTGTAGACTTCTCTGTAAGTCTTTTATCTTCATAAACTAATGAAAAAATAAAATAAAGAAATAATAAAAATATTGGTCTGTGAGGACAACACTCATTTGAACATATAACTGAGTTTCAAATAACAAATGATATAACAATATCTAGTTTGCTTGTAAAACATAAATTAGATATTACTAGATTGCATATACATGTAATTTGGATGAGAGAAAGGAATTAAAAAATAAATTTCTGAACACATTAACCCCTGGTAATACGTTTACCAGGCAGGAGGTAGTAACCTACTGCCAAGCTCTATAGCGTCAAGGTCATGTATGATACACTAAAGTGGGTGGTATAATCGACAGGTAGACAGATTTGGCTCTACAATGATACCAAATAATATGGACACTTTAGTTGCACTACAAAATACTGAGGGAAAAACCTAATTTTTGGGACCCATATTTTATCACCCAAAATTTGCCAGTGTGAGTGGTCAGAAATTGATTTTGTATCCAGATTTGAGACTTTCTGGCCTCAGATCTTAGGCAGACCAGTCTGAACAACACACAGACGGGTGAACCTGTGCAAAAAGTAGGAATAGAGAGTGGTCTCCATAAGAAAATGAGTGTTTTACAGATAAAGAAACCAAGAAAAAAAAAAAGAAACATTTTTTTCCCTTTCTGCTTATGTGCAAGCAATATAACCAATGGAAAACAATGTTTTTAACACAACTAGGCATTAGGCTAATGGAAAATTGCTTGAAAGTCGATTAGTATGTATTCAAAAATAGCCCCCCAAAATGTGTTTCCTACTCACATTTCATGTGAAAACAGCAAAAACCTCCAAGGTAAATGTGTTAAATAAATACTGATTTGTACTTAAATACTCTTTAACAAAAATTTACTGTCCAAAATATTACCTAAAGTTACATAAATAAAATAAACTAAACAAAACAACAAAAAAAAAAACTATTTTAAAAAATAAAACTTACAATACCTAGTTTTACTGCTAGTAGCTGACCAAACCCCAACAAAGCCTTATATACTCCTGACCAAACACCCACAAGCAAATGAGCCCACAAAATCCACAGTTTTGACAAAACCCACACTTTTTTTTGGAATATTCGAAAAAGCATGATTGCTTTTGCATGTGCATATTAAGTCAAATTTCACACTGATTATTTATAGAAATTACCAGCTCAATATTTACACATTCCTACACTGTGATTATATTATTCAAGAAAAGAACGTAGATCAGTTTTGTATTTTGTGGCACATAAAGTATTATGCTATTGCTCATAGTAATGGTTTTTGGAAACTGTGTTATTCACTCTTACCATATTACCGAGGTAGACCGCATGACAGGGCAGTCAATATGTGTATGTACCAAAGAAGTAAAGAAGAGATAAACCAAACTTAAATATTATGTATACAAATGAAACATCAGGGGCTATAAACACATTGAGTATGTATAGTTCAGTCATAAACAGTTAACTAGAAATATTCATTAACTCATTAGGCCCCAATCCTCCCTGTATGTGTGTTTACGCATTCAATGGCTGATCCCACCTGTATTTGAGGTTTGTTGAATGAATTCAATGGTCAATCCCATCTCCAGCCATGGTGAATGTGTGTTAGATACAGCAAATGATTTTATTTTCCTTTGTGCGAATTTGAATTGTTTAGATGCCAAGGGTTACTAATTGAGAGCAGTTTCACAACCCATATTCTATTCATGAAAAATCGTAAATGATGGCAGATGTAAGAGTGATTTTTGATGATGATGAGATCAAAAATATTGAACAAGCAGAGAAAAGATATGTCTGACAGTTGAATATTTTGAGATTTGAACATAGAAGTTTCTGAGACTGAATCATCAGAAGATGAGGATGCTGATAGCACTGATGACATGATATTTCTAAAAAAATGTATAAATAAGTTGTAAAAGACTTGGACAAATAGGAAAAAATACATCACTGTGTAGACAAATTCATTTAGAATAATAAGTGAAGATTTTGTGGATTTTTATTGGAAATAAGATGAGAAATTAAAGTAAGAATGAATGCATGTGCATGATGTTTATAACATTTTCCAAACTGGTATAAACTCTCTGGGGCACAAGCAAATAGACACAGCTTAGTGCTGCTGGAGCATAATAGCAGTTATCACAGTGCTGGGGCTGAATGAGTCAATCAAATTATATCAAGGATGCCAGCTGCCAGCATGAAACTCCTTATTTTCACTAACTCAAAACATGTCTACATGGTAAACAAAACCAAGGATCCTAGAAACCATTAATGTCAACTCATTTGAGCAATTCACTGGTAATAAAAATCGAAACTAAACCAAGCGGCATGCATGAACAGAACCTGCTTCACCCCGCTCCCTAAATGCAGGTTATTACAATACAGAGGTTTCTCTTAGCAGCAAATAAAAGTGGAGGGTTTGGGACTGATATGTCAAGATGGCATATAATGCAGGGGTGATCTGATGCAAGTTTGTGGAATACCAGGGAGGACTGTAAAATATTATCATCAGGTCAATAAAGAATAGAGTCTAAAATGTGACCATGTTTATGGGTGGGTTGGTTAACTGACTGTTTGAGGCTGAAAAAAATGAATGGAATCTACGAGTTTTTATGTGTATGGGTTTCCACTACAGTCAAAGTGAAAGCTGAAATCTCCAAAGATAATCAGGTCGACACCTATCAAATTTCAATACTCTAGGGGATTCGTAAATTGCTCCAAAACAAGAGATTCAGTCAACTTGACTTATGGACTGACCTTTGTTCAAGTGCGAGTGTGGTTTAGACTAGTTCAAACATTTTGTGGTAGAAATTGAAGGTTGTGGTGTGGTTAAGACATATGATGATGGAGTTCTTTAGTGATGACAGCAATTCCACCTCTGCAAGAGTGGCAGTGGAATGACTTGATGGAATAACTGGTGGGCGTTAGTTCCAGACACTTGGGCTCATCGCTTGATGTTTATAATCATGTTTCTGTCAGGAAATGATGTCGATATTCTGATCATTGATACAATTAGGTAACTATTTCTGTGCGTTTTCCAATGGTCCTACTGATTTGGCATTGAATAAAGAGATATGCAGTCGTATCTCTTGAATAACTGACAAAAAGGTTGATGATCAAAAAAAGATCTGAATTAGGTTATTAAAATTATCAGGCAGTGGCAGATGCTCTATCTGCTCAGGAAATGGATGAACCTGCCCAAACACGAGTCTCCTGCTGCCTTGCAGGTCGACTTTGGTTGGCCAAAAGCTAAGAGAGTAAACCCTAAAAGAAAATCTGGAGTGGAGACCCTAAGGTAGTTGGACGATGTACTACATCCTCTTCTGGCAACTACATGGTCTAAAGAGAGATGGGCTCCGTCAGACGACTTTTGCCACACTGATAATGCTGGACAAATCTGAAGTTATCATACCAGATTGGTCATCGCCCGGGTCAACAAGGACCGCGCCTGCCGTTGTCCACCAGGACGGAGGTGACAAGTGTGCTACTTGTACTTTGCATAAAATCAGAGTGAGAGCAGCAGAGGGGGTGAATTGGACATCTAGGTTTACAAGGTGTCAATTCGGTAACCAAGGCTTCCTCGTAAAACTACATTTACAAGGCGTCAATTCGGTAACCAAGGCTTCCTCATAAATGCTTAATAGAAGCCTCCATTCTGCAAAGAGAATGACGCCAGGTATTGTCACCATGTGTTGCTGCAACTTTGTTATGATTTCACAGAGACCTTATTGGGTAACCAAGGCTTGTTCGTAAATGCTTCATCAGCACAGTATTGCTGCTGCGTTAACAAAATTAGCTATAGATACGATCTAATCCAATACGATATCGTGTCCGAGGATCATGTATACTTATCGTTACAAATCCATGTGGGGTGGCTCTGGCGCCGTTAAAGAAATTTTGAAATTTGTTAAAATCCATATCGGCGCACCAAGTCTGCCAGATATTTCGTAACGTATGAGTATCAACTCTGTTAAATACACATAATAGATTACAATTATCTCTGATCACCTTCGGGATCTGTGTGTAACGTTGAGTGACATATATCACGTCAGAGTTTCCCTCGGGAAAATATTCTAACTGGATTTTTTTGTTTGTCTAACATCACATCGTCGTACACAACAAGATTGTTAACGCATACATCTAAGTCTTCCACAGATGGTGCTTCGTCAATATCTGTGACAAACTCAATAACGTTTCCGCCGTAAGCTTCTGAAACAGTTTCATTATAATCTTTTAGCACTTGATAACAATGCTGATCATCCATGCTCGGGGCAACTAACTATAATTTGTCCCAGGTCATATACTTCATTATCATCATGAGTAGCAACCGAGTTTTACCACTTCCAGACGGTCCAATGATAATTATCCTGATAAGAGTTTGGTAACAACTCGTGATGTTTTACTTGTTTTTTCTTTAGCGCTGAGAAATCAATCACTTCCATTAGATATAACATAAATATATTATGGATCTATATTGTGTGAAATGTAAGAAGCGTACACCAACCATTGACCCAACGACTATTACCACAAAAAATAACAGAGAAGTGGTCACCGGCAGGTGTGAAATATGTGGTACAAAAAATATCGATTTGTGAAAATGAATCGTAAAACGATTACAAAAAGAAAAGCGGTGGTGATATCGCCGCCAAGCTAGCTAAACTCCCAGGGTTACCATGGAGGAAGTATCCAGGTGAAAAACACCTTCCAGGATATAGTTATTGTGGACTGGGAACATGATTAGATATCAGACTTGATAATCAGGATAATCCTAACCCGGGAGAAAATCCAATAAATGCTATCGATGAAGCATGTCAGATACATGATATAGCTTACCGGAGTGGTGATTTACAACATCATCTCGCAGATGTGAAATTGATTCATGCGTTGAATTCAATCAGTGAAAATTCCATGAATTTTTCATTCAAAGAAAAATTGGCTTCATGGTTGATAAAATCGGCGATGAAAGGTAAATTGATGTTAGGTGCTGGTAATTAATAACAACATGGAATCTATTTATTATTCTCCAAAAGGATACTGGAGGGGTAAAGCAGCAATTGGTAAAATCGCTAGTGCAGCATCGGTGAAATATACCACTGCAGCAGATTGGTTATCTAAACAGGCGATATGGCAAATTTATCTACCGCCGCCTAAACAAATTAACTACTCGCATTTTGATGTGACCGTTCCTAATGAGGTTCATCAGGCTGATATATTATTTCTGCCACATATGGTGGTTACAAATACGTGCTAACCATAGTCGATGTTGCGAGTCGATACAAACAGGCAGAACCATTAAAGACAAAATCATCAACTGAAGTTGCTTCTGCGTTTGAAAAGATTTATCGAAGGGGTCCTCTGCACTGGCCAAATCTATTACAAGTTGATCCTGGCAAGGAATTTCAGGGTGCGTTTTTATCAACAATGAAGCATCATAATACCACGATACGATGGCATATTGCACTACATCGCGATCAGGCAATTGTTGAATGGTTTAATCGGACGCTTGCTGAGCGGTTATTTGGATAACAATACGCGAAAGAATTCATTCAGGATAAACTGAATGGGTCAAGAGATTACCAGCTGTGATTACCGCTCTCAATAATGAGATTACTCGAACAATCAACATGAAACCTAACAACGCGATTAAGAAAAAGTCTATACCTAAAATGGAAATACAATTGCAACTCGCGCAGTGATTATTCTGTTGTTGCTTCAACGTAATTATTAATTCAGCATCAATGTAAAATTCTCGTTTATTTTTTTTATCATGTTGTTTATAACCAGAGAGTTTGTTTCTGATTATGTCCTTAGTGATGAAATCACTAGTGATGAAATCACCAGTTATAATATAACTTATTGTAGTGTCATTATCATCTCCTGACTCTGTCAGGACAACTCTTCGAAGTTGATTTATTCTCCTCACTCTAGACACTGCAAGATAAATTAAATTTGACCACTCGATTCAATTATCTACTATCCAAACAATTGTATCTGTGATAGTTAATCCTTGTGAAGAGTGTATTGTCACTGCATAACCTAACGTCCATGGGGATTTATCAGCACGCAATGCATCTTCGACAACGCTGATATCAACCAGCACAATATCATTTAATATGAGAATCTGCTTCTCACTCTGTCCAGGAATATCAACTTCGATATTTTGCTTTCGTGTATCCGAAGGTCTATAACAGAGTGGTACTGGAAGTGTTGCAAATTTACATTTATGCAATTCAAATAGTTTTATCTGAAGTGCGTCTCTGACTATTTTTCTACTTGCTACTATCAAATCGTTTGGTCTCCATGTTTCCCAAAAATCATTCATGGGAGTTTCTGAAATTATTTCACGAGCTATTTCACATTGGATTCTATCCGGTTGTAATCTGATTAGTTGTTTAAACTCGCGTAATTGTTCATCAAGTGATCTATGGTCGGTGTTAATCTCTTCATAATAGTCTACATGATTCTTCAACCAATCATGTGGGGATAAACCAACAAATGGTGGTGGTTGACCATGATCGCCGCACATAATAATTTTTGATGTTTTCGTTTATAACCACTCAAGAAATTTTTGTAATATTTCCAACGATACCGTGCATATTTCATCATGTATAATGACATCAGGGATAAATTTCTCACCCATTCGTTCACGAGTCCATTCATCACCTTTCCATCGAAAGAAGCTGTGATAAGTACATGCATTTACCCGATCCTGTATCATCTCTCTTGCAAGTCTATGAGTTGGTGTTAGCACAACCATGTTTGATTTACCACGAAATAATTCAATCACACGAGTTGTCTTTCCTGACCCACCACAACCGTTTAAGTAAATAGTTTTATATCTGCATACAAGATCAGATATCGGTGGTGCATTAGAAAATTCTGATAATTGGTTGCTTTTCAAATATATATCATCCATCGTAACATCAGCAGATTTACAATATTCGTGTAGCGTCTCCTTTTTAAATCTCCAACACCCCCATTTTTCCTTCCGATCTGTAAATGCAGCCACTGCTGATCTGTATTTGTTGTGTATATACATCGAATCAGTGGCTACTCTAACCGCAGTATTAGGAAATCGAAAATAGATTAATAGCAGAGAAACTAAGCAAAGATGATCTTAAATGTGCATATTGAGAACTGTATCCATCACAGTAGGTAACAATTGTACACAACTTAGTCCCATTGGATAGAAAAGCGTCTTTACGAGTTACAAGTTTTCCTTGTTTCATTAAATCTGCTATAATAAAATCGCATTCAGCGCTGTCTATGATCAACTGCAAAGAATATTTTGCATTGTCATATCTTCCACCTTGATTATTCTTCGTCCAAAATCTTTTGCTTGTCCGTTTTCACTTTCAAATAACTGTTTAGACCAATCCATGATTTGTTGTTCATTAAAATCAGGAAAATGTTTTCATTGTTCGCTAATTATACTATCTAGATCGGGCTGTGGTAGCCAAACTTCTTTCTGAGCTCGATAGCATATAATTGCTTCACTGACAATCAACGATATCAGCATACCACAATCAATCATGTACATGTATCTCAATAACACAACTGGCATCCAGTGTTTTTCAGACATATGTCTACCAATCCAAACATAACTAAACGGATGTAATCATGTAGCGAGTTCAAATGATACCACACGAGCGAATCCAGTTAAATCAAAATCAGGCAATGGACCATTAACCGAAACATGAGTCATTTCATGTGTGGGGTGTTCAAATTGTTTAAAATATTTAGCACATTCTACATACCCGAGAAAACTCCCAGGATAACATGCAGATATATCAATTGAAATCATACCTTCACGGGAATATTTTGTATTCCAGAATCCTCCATGGCCGAATTCAAGACAGCTTGATTTAACATCCGATAAAAAATCACTTCGTGTTGGACGCCATGAGTTCTTTTCTCGTGCAAAATGAGCTACCACTGATGGAATTGTGAAGCTGTTCGTGAGTAATTTTTCATTGTTGAAATCTTCGATTCGAAAATTCATAGAATTTTCACGAGATGAATATTCATCAGCGATATTTTTCATCCTCAAGTGTAATTCTTCAGTGCGATATAATTCTCCATTAGGTCTTACAAATTGATCAAATCCCAATTCTGAATATTCAGTGCTGTGAATTAACCACACTGACACAGGGTCATCTTTACACAATTCATGAATTGCATCGAATAACTTCTCTTCGTAGAAAATATCCTTACAAAACTCCTCAGAGATATATCTTACGGTTCGCTCCCATGGGAATATCGTTACTGCGGATGCCCATGCGTATTTGTTATGATCAATAATTTCAATTGGAGCTCCTTTTGATTTATATTTAGATTCATGTAATATTTCTCCGGTTATCGTCACTATCGATATTGGAAATCTTAATGATGTTTCTAATTTAGTTATATCCTGAATTGTTGCCCCGTGCTCCTTCACCCTTAATACCCATGAAGTTATTTTTTCACGTCTTTGTTCAGTTAATTTGTTTCCCCGGGATGCATTTGTAAAATGTTCCATTACTCGTTCTGCTACACAGTTTAACGTTGATAAAGCTTTCATAGGTGCTAGTTTTTCAATACTTGGTTTATCATTTAACGGATATATCCCATAAACAACTGCTGTTACAGGATAAGATCTCTCGTAGTATGGTTTGTCAATTCCAGTTAGAATTCCTGGTTTGGAATCTCGATTCACAATAACAGTTTTTTTTATCTTTCAAGATTGGTTCAAATTTATCTCTGATAATCCATTTTCCTTCATCTACGATAATGAATTTCATTCTGTAAAAAATATATTTTTCCCCCAAGATGTGAAATTATCTTACCCACTCTTTCATCGTTCATGGTAGCATCGATTGGGGGTACATTGGCATAATCATCAATAATTCGAAATGTTGACCACGTATGAGATGCTCCATCGTGTTTGAATTTATTATAACAATCACGAATTTTACTCAACACGGTTTTATCGTCTATTAGATTTTTTGGTATATCAGAGACTCTATCGAGATTAAATTTAGCATTTTTCCAGGGCTTAATTTCCGATAATCTCTCGAACTCTTTCATGCTATAATTAAAACAAGTATTTAAATAGAGAGTTTTTTATATAATGAATCATTGCAAATGGCTCATGATTGGATCAGTAACCCCATGTAACAAATCATGCAGAAATGAGTTCTGTGCGTATCATATGCAAAGCTTTCGACGTGGAAGTAATGGGCCCTTACCATGTATACAATGTGGGGTAGGGGTTTGAGGAATATCACAGTTGTGTCTCGGTTGTGGTGGCAAACGATACAGAGAGTTGAAGCGTTATTATGATAAATGAGTTAAAAACTCCATCAAAGATTCCACTAAAAACGGAAAATCCATAGGATTTTCAATCAAAGATTCCACTAAGAACTCCATCAATGAATCTGACTGTACCCCTGACAGCGTCCTTGACAAAGTCAGTGACAAGATTATAAGAACTCCACACGACTACATTCAGAGATTCTCAAGTAATATCATATTTCAACCAAATAATGAATTAGATAAACAAAGTATTATGTATATAAATGAACCAAGAATTTCAACCGCATCCAGTGATTGAAAATTATGAGGCATCCCGTGATGGTATTGTCAGAAATCATAGGCTGAAGATGTCTGTTGGTTTTGTAAATAATCAAGGGTATTTGATGTTTTGTGCTGGGAAGATGAAATATCTTAATCATCGTTTCGTATATGAAGTATATAATGGATTGATCAAGGATGGTTTTGTTATTGATCACATTCATTCCAATCCTAAGAACAATTCTTTATCGAATTTACAAGCTGTTACACAACGTGAAAACACAAAACGAGGTGGGACTGGGAAATACTCGAAAAATGCTAGACCGATAAAGTCATTTAATACTGAAAATAACGAGGAAAAAATATTTCAGTTAATAGCCGAAGCCGGTAGATATTTTGGTATTTGTCCGCCTTCTATTCAATGTGTTGCAGAGAATATAACCAAGACGGCCTTTTCAAATCGTTTTAAAAACTGCATTAAGTTTACTTATGCATTAAGTTTACTTATGTCTAACTATGTATATTTTATAGCAACAAGAGGAATAACTTGTTTAGGTATATTACGGCTTAACAAAGAGAGGTAATCTCAATGGTAGTTTCTGATTGGTAGTTATTGTCATAATCGCTTTTGAAAGAAAAAAAAATCAAACACGAATTGTTTACAAACAGTTGTATTCTTTTTTTTTGTAATCGGTCTTACTTCAGCGTTGTCAATGATCACAAAATTCAGTTTGAATTTATACACCAAGAGTAAGAGTTTAGTGTTAAAATCCAAAGGATATACTATAACTGTTACAACTTCCTGGTTGTAAATTTCACCGTTATTGTTGTATACCTGTATTTCCATTCATTGATAGCGCGCGTGGTGCCAGCTAATAGTCAATAAGAAAATTTGACTTACCTGTGTGTTCACAATCTATGGCTATTGTTATTGAGGTATGTGCACAGTCTCTTATAGTCCACGCAGAGTATAAAAATAGCCAATTGGGTTTTTTACATCAATGCACATACTACAATGATTCATAGTTTTCTTTTACATCAATGATTCATAGGGAGTTTTACATCAATGATTCATAGGCGAAAAATAGAAAATTCGTAGAATTTTCACCAAAGGATTTTCCATTTTTATACTCTGCGTGAACTATAAAAGACTGAATGTTACGTCCTATACACCATACATGAAGGGGTTCCAATGGAGAAACCTACCCTGATAACGGAGGTAAGGCTTAGTTAAGTAAATATGTAGTACTGTGTAAAAAAACGTTAAAATTGACCCACAATTTTTTTTATTTTTTATAATTAAAAATATATAGTTATATATAAAATGAATTATGAAAATATTAATTTGATTATATCTGAAATATCCAAATTGAAAAGTCAGGGACTTAAATTATCGGAGGGGCTAAACTCTGATAAGATTATTTCCGAGTATGAAGAAATAAAAGAAAATATGCAACGAAACAGATATATCTTGCCTAAGTCGTATTCAATTATAAAAAGCGTTAACAGGCGATTTATAATTCGTTCAAAGAAAACCACGTAGACAAGTTTGTCCCGTTATTTACTATTGTGGACAAAATTAGAAAAGATTTGGGTCTGCAATATGAGACCAAGCGTGAAATTAATTCAAAAATTCGAAATATTAAGGCGCTTGTTCGCCAATTTGAAAATGCCCCAATTGTTACCTCAGTGGAGTTATAAATACTTCAGCTTGAATCGCTAAAGGTAAAATTATCACTATGTATGACATGTATAATACCTGTTGGAACATACAGGTAGAGCGCGCGCGTTCAACTAGAGGAAAAAGTTGTAAAGACAGGTATACGACCAGGAAGTAATTGTAAATTCGGGCACGACTGAAAATATTTCAGTGAGTTATTTTTTTTATTATTGATTTTTCATTGAAATCCTTAGTATTCTCATTAACTCTTCAACGTGTAGGCATGAATGAACATACTGTATAATTTGATCTCGACTACAACTAATCACCACTATAATATCTCGATCTAACTGTTGTATTTGGTCGCTTGTCAGTAGGAATTTTTCATTACCGAGTCTGTCTAACAGCAGATCAACGAATTTTCCATCCAGAGATTCAGAATCAGAAAAACACTTTCTGATAGCATCTTCTAGTTTATCCTTGTCGTAAATAAATACTCGTTCGTGTTGATACATTATATATAAATCTATATGGGTTCAATATTTAATGGTGAATTGCAAAGCAATTCCAATCAAAGATTTCCCCAGCAAAGATATTTTTACACTAAAAATGTAAAATCTCAAAGAAATTTTCACCGTAACAGCTTTGAAAAGTTGTGAAACAGCTTTTCCTTATGGAAAATAACATAGAAAATCGACCATTTCACCCAACTGAACAAATCATAAATTTTCAGTGATTTTCAGTGATTTTTGTCTGTTTTTTGATGATTTTTGATTGATTCCCATGGAAAAAAACCAAAAATGTAAAATCTCTTTGAGATTTTCACTTTAACAGCTTTGAAATGTTGTGTAACAGCTTTTCCTTATGGAAAATCCCATACAAAATCGACCATTTGACCGTAAAATTTCTTTGAAATTTTCAACTGAATGCAGTAAAAATACATCAAAAATGCATCAAAATCAGTGAAAAATGCATAAAAAAATCATCAAAAATCAGCCAAAATCATAAAATTATTTTCCAATAAATTTATTTATTGAAATTGCTTGTTGAAATCCTGAAGGTGAAATTGCTTTGTTGAAAATCTTTCAGATTTTCCATTTCCATTCACAATTGAAATCCTTTTTGACAATCCTACGGATTTTTACGATTTCACATCTAACGTCATTTGTAATTTTTCCCCTCGGAGATCGATCAAGGAAAAATCCTGATCTGTTATTCTAAAATTCATCCTTGTTATAAGTCTGTTAGTGGTTTCCAGGTTGGTTAAATGAAATGGATTCATCACGATGAGACTTCCCGGGGAAACATTTGGGGAAAACGTATATAGGATATATCAAAGATCTGCATTATTTGATCTTGAAACATCTACAGCGTAACTTCCTAACACTACATCACAAATAATATGTAACAAAATCGTTGATGATATATCAACATTGCCAGGTGATCTGTGTTTGTTGTTTTTGCACACTGAATTCGTCGAGGTTAGAATTTCCATGGGAGGATTTATTTTAAACCATAATGCATGAATTTTTGTGGGAAAAATTCGTCAATGAGTTTCTTCAGTGACAATTTCATCGCTGGTATATCCCATCCTGTAAATTTCATAAAAACTAAATTGTCATTGGTGCGTGAAAATACTTTTTTGAACTTTTCTCTCATTGGAGATTTATCTTCGTACACGAGAGAGAGTAATCTATCATTGAGGTAGTTCATATCAGCAATAATTTGATTTAGTTGTTGTTGTTGTTGCTTGATTGTATCACGTTGAGTTGTTAAATCGAGTAACAGAGATCGTTGTAGATAATCTCGAAGTTGGTTTAGTTTTGTTTGAAATAATTGTTTCATCGAGTTGAAGATTCCAATCAAACTTTTCTCTGTGATCACAAATACACCTTGATCGCCAAGAGCAAATCGCCATATTATTCTACCATACTCGTTGTATTCGTAACGTCTAAGTGTATCAGTTTCTGTTCCGTCGTAGACATCATATGAATATTTTTGATAAATATCTTGAGGTCGTAGAAAACTAATGTCGAAATTGTAATTGAATTTTGGATCAACAGCGGGTAATTTATCGAAGAAATCAGATCGCTTAGGTTCCGGTAACGCGTGATGAACCGCAGGAAGATTATCCAACCACGCTTTGTGAACCGTGGGAAAGAATTCATCGATGGTATTGCTGAGTTTTCCTCGCATCCATGGTGCGTTATATCCTTGGAATTTAAATGCGGGAATGTCTTCTTCACGGATTTTATGTTTTGTTGCAAATTCTCTTTTTGTTCCAGGATGATCATCACCTAATACAATTTTAATAACTCGTAAATTATAACGTTCCATATCGGAGATAATTTGGTTACATACTTCCATATACTTGATGACATCATCTCGACGTGGTGGAATTTCACTGATTGCTGTTATCAAATAACTTTTTAATCGATTAAAATCGCTACTCATTTTTGTGAACTCTCTAGTAATATTTGCATCATTTATTTCATAATGATCAGCGCTGAATTTTGTATGTTCTTCAAATTTATCAAGAATACCATCAAACGGTATACTATATGATAAATTAGGTTCAGTATCATGACCATAACTGTGGTAATCTTTCTTCGTGGAAATAAAGTCGGATGCCAGCGAAGGATTGAATTCAACACTAAACTCTGGTACTGTCGTTACCAGCGATATCAACTTTGTCTTTGACGTAGTTGTATTTTCTGCTATTCGTTGAAGTAGTTCTTGTGACATTGTTATTGTAATTGTTATTGTTGAAATTGTTTTCCAATTTTGATATCGTTGAATCATACAACCGAACCATCTTCGAGAATTCCCCATCGGTTATTATTTCGTCGTCGATGGAGGTTGAAATCAGCATCGACAATTCCGAATACGCGTTTGACACAATAACAAGTTTAACTGTGTAATCGCATAATTTACGTTGTGAACATGATAATTTTTTTTTGTTATTCCGGTAAATACTCCCGCAATTGTTGCCGCCGCAGATATACAAATTGGAACGACAACCGGGGCAACCATTGTCACCGAAGATAGTATTATTCCAGCACCGGCAATAACACCAGACACCGAGTACATGGATACGTCAATAATGGAAATTCTTCGTTGATATTTTTTCTTTTTTACACTGTATTGTTCAATCAGCACTTGTAGTTTACTCTGAAACTCTTTGACGGTATCATAACGATATTGAGATGTGGTCATTTATCTTTTAAATCATTTTCAATTTCAATTTATTTACTTAAATTCACTTCAGTTGAAACAGTTAACGGTTTAATTGTTTACTTTAAATCCACTACGAATTCCACATACCACGTTGTTGAAACCCTAGCTAGATTATTATCAGTGGATGTTATTGTAAATTGTTCAATTGAATCCTTGTCGATGATCGTTGATATTGTATTGTTGACCCCAGATGAACTCGACGATGATATATTAAATTGAGTCGGTGATACTAGTGTTAATCGATAAATACCCTTGACGGTTGCAGTGATATTTAATATGTTATTTAGTGGAGTCCACACAAATGATCCGTGCTGAATCGTGTATACTACGTTGTTGGTTTTCGCATGAGGAATTTTTATTTTTTCAATGATTGATATCATCCTCGGCAAATCATCTTTGATGGCATCGGTGACCGTTTTAAGATCGATGGATTTTTTAATAACTGCGATTGAATCCGAAATTGATCTCTCTTCGCGAATAACACCCAACCGGGAATTAATCGCGGTTATTTCATCGAGTTTTGAAATAATATTTTCAAAGGTTATTTTAATTTCTTCTGGTTTCACATCCTTGCCGAAGAATTTGTTGATAGCGTCATTGGTTTTTCTAAAATTTTTACGCAAATTATTAAACTGACCGAGATGAGAATCAAAATCAGCTCGTAATTTTGGTAAATTGTTGACGGTGGCTTTTACTTGTGCGATATGTAAATCAGGGTATGTACGGGGGACACCAAAGAAATTATTTATGGGAGTTTCAATGGAATCAATTATATCCTGCTGGAGTTGAGTAAATTTAGTTTTGTGATCATTATATTTGTCGCGTAGTTTTTTCATATCAGTGACGTTGTCACCGACGGATTTTTGTAATAACATTAGATTGTGTAATTTTTTTAATTCATCTAAGTTTGCTATCGATGTGATAGCTTTATTGATTATTTTTTTTACTTGTCCGACAGTAACTGTTTCGGGAACACGTGATACTGATCTCCCAAAAATATCTGCCATGTTATATATACATGAATCTATTTAAGTGATTTTTGGAAATCTTTGATTGAAAAATCTTTTGATTGCTCATCGTGTACTCGTGGATGGCTTTGTGAGGTAATTTAGAACTCGTCGAGATAGCTGTCAACGCGTTAAGAACCTCTCGTCCAGAAATAGGAGGATTGGTTAATGTCTGCGTGGGCAGTGTTGAGTACCAAACTGGGATTTTTGACGAAACTTTAGTTTGAGTTGTAAACAACTTAGACACATAACTGACAAATTCCATCGGGGGTGGTAATCCATATGAATCAAAATAAATAATAGACGCTGGATATATTGTGTAACAAACCCAATGAGTTCCAGGTCCAGTGTTGTCATCTAGATTAATTATACCAGTTTCTGGGATATGTGGTTGTGCTGGTAATTGATCTTTCATGAATTACACCTCTGAAATGTTTTATTGGGATTTTTTTTACTGCGCTGAGTAAGTCAAAATTAGACATTGGAAAATCCATCAAAGATTGTTCAGCCACAGAATTTATCCCGGTTTGTAATACCTTGTGAACCGACTTCCCGGTAATCTGAATCCCTTTCCCTCTATATATTTATATATTTACCGGTTGCCTTCTTTACTGCAAGCCCTGCCGCGGTACCAATAGCTCTTAGCGCCGCTGCTTTAGCCACTGCTGGGGCCGCTGATGCAATCAACGCTGGAATTGCAGCTAACAACGGGAATATACCACCGGTTTTAATCATATCATTAACCGCAGCTTGTGAAAAGGTCAATTTGATTCCTTTACCATCTTTTAACGCTTTATTGAAATGATTAATTTGAGTTTTCGTCAACGATAGTTTATTTGATCCACCTGTTATTTGTTGTTTTTTAAGCGTTATCGTTGTACCACACGCAGTAGAATTTTTCGACTGAAGTTTTTTTTACCTGACCAGGTGTCAGGGTGACATTAACATGATTGTACAACATTTTATTTAGATAGTGATAATCTAATTATCGTTGAAATCCGAAGGTGAAAATACTTTGGTGAAAATTCGAAGAATTTTCCATTTCCATTACATGTTTTCAATAGGTGCATCAACAACTCGCATTTTTCCACCTCCACCTTCGAGGATCATCGACTTGTCATTAAGAAGAACAGCAACTGCTCTAAATCCACCGGCGGGAAGATTACGTATACGAGCATGAAACTTTACATCAACGGTCGAGTGTTTAGATAGATCAAGATGTTGCAGTGAAAAGTAATAAATCGGATACAATTGTTTAAAATCCCATTGTGATATTTGAAGACCGGTATCTACATTCTGATCACAACCCATAAAAGACCACAATCAATAATAAACTCTTCCTATTTGATTAGATGCATAATCAAGAGTAAGTTGCTCTGCTGGTTCCTGCCGATTACTTATTCACAGTGATACTTCAGTGACATCATACTGATCAAATGTCATGTGAGACCGCAATTGTTGACTATCATCTGCAACCCCACTTCCCCTTTTTAAATAGGTATTCTCATGGATCTCAGATCTATAAACTAATTACTACTCACCTGCCCTTAATAACTAGCTACTCTCAAGGATAAGAGACCTACATAGTAATTACCACCCACTTTCCCCATATAAATTTGTTGTTGTTGTAGGGTTTAATGCCATTATCAGCACAAGATAGGTTATACATGGCAGCTAGAAATAATGGTGGAGGAAAAACCCGGGAAAACCTCCCATACATAACTTTCGACACATAAGCTACTGGCAAATATTCCTCCATACCCACATTGGCCGAATCTGAGACTTGAACCTACAGAGAGAGGTGAGATGGCAGTGATCTGTAAGGGAAAGCACTTTAGACCACTCCCCTTATAAATAAGTACCCTTGTGGATCTTAAGACCTACAGAGAAACTACTACCCACTTTCTGTTTATAAACAAGTATACATCATTGACCTACAGAGTAAATACTACCCACTTTCCAGTTATAATATATACTCTCTTGGATCTTGGAGAGTAATGAAAATCAACTCCCCCCTTATAAATAAGTACCCTCATGGATTTTACACCTACCCACTTTTAAATAAGTACCTTCATGGATCTTAGACCTACCCACTTATAAATAAGTACCTTCATGGATCTTACACCTACCCACTTATAAATAAGTACCTTCATGGATATTACACCTACCCACTTATAAATAAGAACCCCTTTAGAAACATCTGCTCTGTACTTGAATTTTTGAAATATATTCCCAAAAAGAGGACTATGTTTTTGTATTTGTGCATAAAACCTTTTAACCTGTCACACAGACAATAAATCGTATTTTTACCATGCAAGAGAGTGAAATAATGTGTATATGTATGGCTATCTGCTAAAACAATAGGTCAATAGCTCTGTGTGTGTGTGTGTGTGTGTGTGTGTAGTTATCTCTGCTCTAGCAATATGTTTAAATAAGCCTTCTTTTGGAAGTACATGTATTACAGTGGTATGTGTGTTTGGTTATCTCTCCTCTGGCAATAGGTTAAAAACTGTATGTTAGTGTGTGGTTACTAAAGCTGATCACACAAATATTAGATGGACCATTCTAGTGATTCCACATACATGCACTGGTAGAATAGAATAAATGAAAGATAAAAAAATTACATTAAGAAATACCACAATACTAACCCAAATCTTCAGTTTCAAATATACAGTCATCCTGCATTCCAAAAGCCTTACACCAATTTAAAAAATTAGCCATGTTGTCCCTTGCAAACCAACTTCCTGAAGTAGCTCTCTCATTACAGCATAGCTTCATATTTGGAAGTTCCTGTTTAAACAAAACATAATGATATTCAGAATGTGAGCTTTTGATGGAAAATTATTGCACTTTTAGTAATAAAAAATGGAACTAAAACAAATTCTGTCACAAAATGATAGCATTACTGGTTAAAAAATTTCATGTACGTTTTATACATTCAATATTTTCAAATTAACAGTTAAAGAATTACAAGATAACCTAATATAAGGATATCCTATATTTATTAGGCATTAACTGCTGGGCATAATATGTGAACAATTCAGCATAGGATGTGACACTGTATGGAAATAGTAGCTGTATGTAAGGTAATGATCAGAACTGTTAGTGAAAGGAACGTTTCCACTGTCAGAATCGCAGTTGACAGGTTTTTTTTTCATCCAATGCAAAAGTGAAAAATATAATTTCAATAAACATTTTATTTTCTGCATAAACTTGAATACTGCTTTTGAATACATGTAACATCCTTCCAGATTAACTGGTCTCCAGTGAAACCATTCAAAACTATTTAATTTTCTTGAGGACTACAGAAGAATGCAATACAAGCAGTATTCAAAATTAAATACATTTAGTCCTTAAAGTGTAATTAAAACTTTCGATGTCATAAGCTCTATCAGGGAATATCAAACCACTAATTTTCAGCATACTTTCCTGATATCAACTGATCCAGTTTTGAACAATTTAATCTGTATTTATTGTTTTATATCTTTCACAAAGACTTTGCAAACATTTTGATTGTTTTATGAAAAAACATCCTGTAACCATCTTGTAAATATCTTTACTTGAGTTCAAAAAACCTATAAACTTAGAGAAATATATAATGGTTTTGGGGGGAGTAAAAATAATTTCAACTGTGTAATACATATCTGCTACTATTACATTGCTTTCCTTTATCAGGACTCTTAAGTTCCCACTCACACAAATTATTTCCTCCACTAATTGATTATGTAGAAGGAGAATTGAAAAGAACATCTCAAAGTTAGATTCCTTAATTACAACAACATACAGAACACCATCCTCTCCTGACTTTGACCTAGAGTACAAAGCACCAGAGTAAGGTGGGAGTGGGAATACTTGCAATAACAGCAGGCAAGTATTACATACTAAAAGTTTGTTTTACACACACACACACACACACACACACACACACACTGCATTTTAGCGGCACTAACAGATTATCGTTGACTGTTGCAATGCTTAATTACCATGAGGAATGCCTATGGCCTCAAAAGATCTGCTACTAAAACACTAAATCTTCCACCTAATGACAGAATTGATCACTAATACAAGCCAGTAAAAGGCTGGGTCACATGCTGTGCCTTACCTATGCCTTTGTTTTGATTCACCAAGGAGTGAACATAAAATGAAACCGAAGTGAGAGGCTGCCAGAAGATGGATCTTTTAACGCCATCCAAAGAGGAGTGATTCAAAGAGGAACAAGATGTATTAGCTGCCCCAACTTCATAGGCTTAAATTCTCATGAAAGAAAATGCCCCTCTGTCAGCAGCTGATAAGCTCTTGATAGTGCGAGCAATACACCTTTGGCCAGTGAAATATCAGAGGAACTTGAATGAGTTAGGATTAGATGCTTCTAATTTTTCCTTTTCCCATTAAAGGCAGCCAAAGAAAACCCTAACCGCTTATTCGAGAATATCTATCCAACATAAATGCAACTGAGATGGGATCGTAATAGGAAGTGGGTTTAGCAGAGAGAAACCAAATCAATATTATCACTGAATTATCAACAACCCCTTGCCACTGACAAAGCATCAAGCTCATGCCCTCTCCTCACTGAAGCTATGAAGAGCAGGAAAAGTTTTAAGTGTAAGGTTCTCAAAGAAACCTTCACCCAAAAGAAGTTTTGACAAAACTAAAAAAACACAAAACACTCCATGAAGGCAGAGACTTGTCTTTGAAGCTCAAGGTAATGGTGAAACTCCTGGAGAACTTGAGTGTTAAAAAAGACTATCTTATAACAGGGCTTGAAATTGTAACAAACAAAATACTAAATCAAGAAATCATTATCATTATATTCAAGCCCTGACTATAGTCCTTAATAATGGACAGAAAACATTCTCTTTCCTCAAAATGGAATTAGAAACTATATAACTGCCATTAAAGAGGGAGTGCTAAAATCTGCTTCTTAGTGGAACAATGCAACTGGCAACCATGCAAAAAATTGTTGTGCTGGAATAAAATAAGCCAAGCATGAATGTGGAAAATCTATGGGCTATTGTGGCAGAGAGACGCTCAATGCTGTGACACCAGGTCCCTACTATGTGTTAATATCCTGTGCTCGTCTACCAATAGACTGGTCAACGAACCACAACCATTGTGGCTACCATGATGACACTGCCTTTTCACACAAAATCATCTGAGAAGAGAAAGATGGGGTCTAATTGTTTAATACTGTTTTGATTGTGCCCTTCCACAGAAAGGTTATCTTTTCCATTGTGCTTGAGAACTTCTGAGGGTGGGTGAGCTAGCCTGTTCTGATATGCCATGAGCTCCTGTCAGGGATCTGTATTGCTGGCATCACAAAACCTGTGATGCTATGAAGGGCATGAGATATCTGATGAGTATTTATTCCTCAAAAGGTGCAAACCTTAAAAGGTTCTTGCTGTGGTTCAGCAAGACCGCTGATGTCTCTATGGTGAAATCTCTCTAGAGATAAAGAAGCTTGCATATAGCATCATACACATGGAAAGCACATAATGCAATGTCAGCAAGTATTGTAGCACGAATGGAGACAGTGATTCAATGATTCCTCCTTCTGGAACAAAACATGGACAGACAATACTTACCCTATCACCAAAACAATGAAATTATAGAGTTACAATTTACAAAAGCACCGCTTGCTAATCAAGGCACAAAATAACCAATACAATTTAAAAAAGGAACCCTTTTAATACTCAAAGCAAAGACTTATGGGATTAAGACTCAACTGATTCAAAAAAGTATGTGAATCACAAAAAGAACACTGAAAGACAAAAAAAAAATGCAAATTTTGATGAGATATAAAGTACATGTGTAATTGCATATGTTGTCATGGGGAAAAAGATGGTACTAAAAAGTCAGACTGGGATCATGTTCTTTTCAATTCAAGCCCTCCAATACTAATCAGGGGAACAAATAATTAGCTATGACTGGGGGATTTAAAAGTCGCAGAATAGGAAAGCAATGCAACTGTAGCAGGAATTGTATTAATGCTAATACATACATACATTATTTTACAGCGTTTAAAAGGTCTAAGATTATATATAATCATTAGGATCAGAGTAAACCAAGTATTTTCTCTGGAAAACAAGCATCTTCACAATTTTTAAAAGTCAGGCATTACTTGAAAAATAGATCCAATGAATAAATAGTACATAGAGGATTACTAAGAATTTAAACAACCATATCTGAATGTAACACATTTTAATCAAGTTCAACACTGCTATAATGAAGCCTGTCAAACCAGTAATCTGCACTGCGTGAATCTTTTTTCTTTTCTTGCTGCTAAAATCAAAGTCAAATATTCAAGTCACAGGCCCAAAAAAAACTACATACACAATGAGGTAGATTTTGACCAACAGCTCAGAACAATTAGAATGGTATAAATCTGTTAAATTATCCCAAAAGACCAACAACATTCCCACCAACTTAAAATAAAATGACGTCCAATTTTTTTTTTCCAACTCTTAATGTATGATTGGGGTGACATGTGAAACCAGATATAAACAAGGGTAACATTCTTCCATATGTACCTTTATGTTCTACTCTCTACCCACGTCACCGTACCTACATTCCCTTCATCTTCCTCTCTACCTAATGCTTATCAATTAAGAAACTCATTAACATTGACAATAGTAATTAATTCCATATATTTTTCACTTCTGATTCAATCAAGAAATCAAAAATGTGTATTTTTTTAAAAACCTAAAAAAAATATTAATAAATTATGACATCTCAGTAAAATGTTCCTATATCAAGAAAAATACCCCATATCATTGTATATCCCTTTTACAAGAAAAATAACCCCATGAAAGTACAAGTACCTGTGTGTGTACACATATTATTAAGATAAATACCCTTATCATATTCCTGAACATTTTCCCAGTATACATTTCAACCTCAATTGCCACATAACAGTTTGTCTCATTTCAGCTTGCCACTCAGCTTCAACAAGTAATAACCATGGATCTAATGAAAGGCATTAAAAGTACAAATAACATCACAAATCTTGTATGTTTCTTTTGAGTGGATTTTGTGAAGATCATGTGTGGTCAGGTTTGCAGTTAGATTATCAGCAACTAAAGGAAGCATGAATTCAAAATATTGCACAGTAACACAAAGTGTCAAAATTGTCATGAATACCTAAAAATCAAGCAGAAGTATACAATTTTTTAAAGACAACTGTCTCTTTCGCTATGGTTGTAATGTTCCATTCCACTCCACTATTTTGGTTGTTAATTTTCTAACGGAGATTTATTAAAGTTGATTTGTCCAAAGATGCACAAATTCAATCAGAATCATGTTTCAAGTTTTAACTTAAGGATTTTGAATTTTGGACACAGTAACAGCCACTGTAAAATATATGAAAGGATAAATTTTATGACATCCATAGCTATCCAGACAATAAAAACTCATTATATATTTTTATCTCTGTCTAGATGTACTAATGAAAATTAAAGTTTTCCGCAAATATCAAGTCAGGAAAATTATTATGTATATTCTAAATAAAGAATGTGTACTTATGTATAACAAGTTTAACACTATGCTGGACATTGTCTAAGTACATTATGTTGGACATTGTCTAGGTAAACTATGTCAGACATTATCTAGCCCACTATGCCATTGTTTAGGTACACTATGTCTGATATTGTCTAGGTACACTATGTCGGACATTATCTAGGTACACTATGCCAGACATTATCGGACATTATCTAGGTACACTATGCCAGACATTGTTCAGGTACACTATGTCTGATATTGTCTGGTACACTATGTCGGACATTATCTAGCTATGCCAGACATTGTTTAGGTACACTATGTCTGATATTGTCTAGGTACACCATGTCGGACATTATCTAGCTACACTATGCCAGACATTGTTCAGGTACACTATGTCTGATATTGTCTAGGTATACTATGTCTGATATTGTCTAGGTACATCATGTCAGACATTATCTAGCTACACTATGCCAGACATTGTTCAGGTACACTATGTCTGATATTGTCTGGTACACTATGTCGGACATTATTTAGCTATGCCAGACATTGTTTAGGTACACTATGTCTGATATTGTCTAGGTACACCATGTCGGACATTATCTAGCTACACTATGCCAGACATTGTTCAGGTACACTATGTCTGATATTGTCTGGTACACTATGTCGGACATTATCTAGCTATGCCAGACATTGTTCAGGTACACTATGTCTGATATTGTCTGGTACACTATGTCAGACATTATCTAGCTATGCCAGACATTGTTCAGGTACACTATGTCTGATATTGTCTAGGTGCACTACGTTATGTTGTAGTATATCCTTGCTTGCCAAGAGAAAACGTCTTTGAGCTAATAATTCAGTGTTTTCTTTCACAAATAAAATAATTCTGTTTGTTTTCTCTGGTGGGGGTTTAGTGTGTGTAAAACTATGTCAATCTGCTGATCATTTTATAATTCTGTTTGTTTTCTCTGGTGGGGGTTTAGTGTGTGTAAAACTATGTCAGTCTGCTGATCATTTGCATGTTCTAACTTTGGTGGAAGTGTGATAATGTGAAATAATCACCTAACTACCTAAGAAATGTTACAGTGCCACTATTACATATGCATGTTCCTCATTTATCGAACAATATCATGTGACATTGTGTTGCGTACTTTGACCAAAATAGTTGTTGATGGTCTTTGATGAATGGGATTTTACATGTATTTTTACTATATTATACAAGCCAGTCAATGAATTACAAGACATAAAATATTATAAATGTAATAAATCCAAATTAATATTTTTTTAAAAACTATATTATACAGTAATACATGTATATAATATCCATAATATTATGCCTTAATTCAAAATGTAAATTAATCACACTTTATGTTTATATTAATGTATGGAACCGGACATTACAAGCATAATTTGTGAAGTTTATTTCAACCAAAATGAAAATCCAAATATACTGAAAAATATTATTTCATATATGAAGCAAAAATAATCTGCAATGTTTTAATTTCCAATTATCATCTACCATGCATGAAAATCTGAATAAATATAATTCAGATTTGTCAGAGTTTGTCCTTACAAAATGAAATGAAACAGCACTCAAGACTAGGAATAAACTTGTTTATTTTGTGAAAATTTTACCAAAATTGCAAAATAAAACTTTAATTGTATTCATGTTATGGAAAAGAAATTCTATCAATATATTTGATTAATTGTGTTTACATTTTTTTTCTCTCACTAACTTGCGCTGCTAGCAGCTTTTAAATAAACTATCAAAACTTCATTATCTTTCCATTACTATAAGAGTGACTGATAGATAAAGACAACAAATATGAATATTTCTGAGTATCCATTTACAATTGGCTTGTAGAACATGTTCTTACAAGCAGTCTCTTTTTTAATCACACTGTTTGTAATTTTACATCCGGTCACGTGGATCAATATTGATTTAAAAGACGAACCAAAGTAATGAGACAGAATCTGGGAGATAATTAAATCTTATAAACTTACATACTTGATGCAAGGAAAGTTAAACTGAATTTAAACTTATTTTAAGAAGGCTGTTCTAGATGAATTTGCTCGTGACAATCAGAAATGTTGTAAAGACCCCAGCAAATTTGAATTATTACATGTCAGCATAAGCAAAGAACAATCATGCTGAACTTTATCGCATGAACCATCCAACAGTTGAAGTTTCAAAAGTCAAAAGAAAATTAAACCAAAAAAAATATCATTGGTCATGTTATTTAATCTGAATTATGTACAATATTTACACCCAAATATGAATAAATATTCCATCTGCATTAATTACACTCTTTTATCACTATGATAGCTATTGCTTTGCTAAGTTCCTCTGAATACATTAATATACTGTGTTCCTTCTTTTTTAAAAACAACTTTTCTGGTTTAAATTAATCAGCGTTACAGATCAGTTGATGTATTGAATTCATATCATAATTTTCTTATCGAACATGTGTTATAATTTTCTTAACACATGTTATAAAGAAACTATTAGCCTTTAGAAGGTAATTAAGAATAAAAGATATATTAACATATGAAAAATACAAATTGTTGAGATTATTCTTGTTAAAGTGCAATAAATGCTTAAAATCTGAGAGCAAAGTGAAATGTTCCTACAAACGTATCTAACAATGACTAACATTATGGATAATGAATCTATATTATCTAGTATAATATAAATATGAACAGTATATTTCATTTAATTATTTGATATAATTTAAGTATGGAAAGTAAATATTATTTAATTATCTGATATGATGCAAGTCTGGACACTGAATCTAATTATCTGATTTATTGTCTATAATTAATTATTCTCCTCATTTGAACAAAAGATGTTAGACATATATTATTTATTCATTAGTTTAACCATAATGATCTATCATACAGCTAAGATTCCTTCCTTTGTTGACTTTATGTTTTGCTAACCAAGCATAGAACGATGAACTATCCGGAACTGGAATAAAATGTGGGCATGCATATTGGATTAATTGAGGTAATTTTAGATGCTACAATCAGTAACTTTGTTAGTTTTGGGCTTGTTACACTTTATATCAAGTTCTTCTGTTCTGATCAGTTTTGAGTTAAATTTTCTTCATCTTATTCTAAGATTATAAAAGATCAGTTAATTTCCTGGAAATATTTGATTGCTCAACATGATTCTTTAACAAAGAGATTTATTTTAAAAATTTATTCAGATTTTCTAAACCTGAGTGTTATTTCTTATGTTTCTAAAAAGAACTGTACATACAGCACAATACAGACCACAGCAGATGTCAGTCTTCCATCTTGGATTTTTATCAAGACTCAAACCAGAGTTCGTTAGAACATTTCAACTTTTAAAATTTAATTTGTGGATTAATCCTGGATTATTTTTGGATTTGTTTCTTACAACTGTAACATCTTGTTTCCATTTTTCCATTATTTTTCCAAGGAAATAAATTATTTGTGTAATTTTACAAAGATTGTTGTTTTCACTTTTTGTGCTACTGTTTATAGTGCCTAAATATGTAACAATAATAGTATTGTTATCGAACCAGTGAAGCCTTCATCATCTCTAGACGAGGCATTGGTTACTCGTAAGATAAAATATAATTTTGTGCAGAAATGGTTGTAAACATACAGATGGTTATGTTTTAAAAAAGAAATCAAGTGACGAATGTGACAGTGAAGAAGCCTCTATGTTTTATAGAACACTGGCAATGCATGCTTGGTTGCCAGAACACAAACTGCTGATTGAAGGTCCACAACACCAGGCAAAATACTGAATGTTCAGATGCTTCTGGCAAGGGAATTGCCTTATTGGCTTTAGTCACATTATATAACTAATATTTTTGTTGTGTATTTAAACATTATATAATTATATTTTAAAAAATACTGAAGACTGATCATCGGCTTGAATAGGACTCATAGGTTTGGATTTTTACTGTTTTCTGCCTCGAAGAGTCAAATAACTTACTTGAAGCAATTTGAAGACTGTGATATTATCACACCTACAGCAAGTTGTTGTTGTAGAGTTTAATGCCATTTTTCAGCACACAATGGGCTATACATGGCTGCCAGTATTATTGGTGGAGGAAGAACCCTGGAAAAAACCTGAAATGAACCACAGATGCACAAGAGGCTTTCTCACATAACTACATTAGTCAAATCTTAGACTCGAACCCACACAGACTGAGGTGACATGACAGTGATCTGTAACGGAAAGCGCTTTAGACCACTCAGCCACTCGGGTCCCCCACCTACAGCAAGTATGATGTTGTATGATGGTGTTTTTTTATCAACATAATCAATACTACAGGTTCAAGTTCCAGATGTTCCATACATATTTATAATGTGGTGCTTGATCACAGGGAGAAGACCGGCTCAAAAAGAGACATATAATCAAACATGCACTGATATAGTCAACATCACCAAACTATATGATGCATTAAAAAGGTATGGGTAAAAATGTTCACAATTAAGGCTTCAGTGTTTGCAAAAATACTCCATTCAAATTTCAAAAGGCACAATTAGTATCAAGCCTGAGAGTAAATCAGCCAGATTATTAAATTTAATGAAAATAGATATGATCCGTATGGTAACTTTTGGGATAAGTAAAAGCAGTATTATTTCGATAGCGGATACAAGAAGTGAAGGATGGTCCTGAATAATAGTAACAGAATCCCCAAACTAATCAAAGCCCAGTACCAAACCTTATGTAAAACTAATAAACTAATTTACATTTTTAAAAATTCTAACACTTTATGAAACAAATGAAATAAAGTTCTGTTTATAGAGTTATTTAAATATACATTATTAACAAGTAAACCAAATCCCTACATATGTGACTAGTTACATCTTTTACAGTTAACTCAGCTGATGTGTTAAAAATAAAAAGTTGTTATTCTAAACTCTATGGTTTTAAACTAGGTAACATAACATGGTGAAAACCATTAAGTTTTGTAAAATTCAACAAATAATTTATTCCCATATAATACATGAAAATTTTAAAAGAACTGAATATTGGGAATAAAATACCAAATAGTCCAAAATTTTATGTCACCAGTCCTAATGAACAAAGTTCTAATTAAACTACAGTGGTGTTCAAAAATAAGATCATGTACTGAAGGTGCTTGATCTTATCTTGATGTGCCTATAGCCTTGAATGTACTGATGTGTCAGTAGCCTGAAATGTCATGATGGACTAACAATCTTCCAATTAATCACAATAATATAATCTAAAATATTATTGTCTAACTTCAGCATAATTATAATAAAGAAATGAGGTAAACATCCAGTACCACAGGTTATTCCATTGGGAATACCAATCTCCTGGACCCAGAGCAAAATAAATGTTTACCTCTACTGATAATGATCTCTAATATTTAACTCATAGTGAAATATTGACTATGTATTATTTGTTTTGCAAAATAAAATTTACTGGTCAGGTACAACATGGACTTGATTTTGGACGTCAAGTCCAAAATACAATTATGCATCACACAATCATGGAGAAGAAAAAAAACATATACATCTCATAATCATTGAAAAAAAAAATTAACAATACAAGTTAAATATACATAAAAGTTATAAGACTTTTAAGTTGTCTATTTTCAAAATGGCTGATGTATTATTAACATGTTTTTACAACTGAGATTTTTTTGCTATTGTTGAGCAAGATAATTTTAAACAATTGTTATTATTTATATCAGTCTCGGCAATCTAGCCAATAGTGAAACAGTGTTATTGCAATTTTTCATAATTTATATGATATATGCAACTGTTAAAGTCATGTGTGACAATAAGGATGTCATTTCTTGCCTTTCTGGAAGCAGTATTAGTCTACTCTTCTCTTATCTTGTCATGTACAACTGTAACTCTGTCCAAGAACATCTTTACATAGAAAAACTTTAACATAATGTCTGAAAATTGCAAAGGCATGAAAAGATTATTAGCTCAACAAGATTTTGGTGTGGGCAAACAAAAAGTGTCCAGAGACATAAAGAAAATATGGTATTTAATCTAGCATACCTCATCACACAAATGAGTTATCAGCGTTTAAGCTGGCATTTTTTTCTACAGCTGTATCACTCCATTTTAAGGATTTCCATGCTGATTTTTTTAAATAAAAAAGCCAAGGTGTTCTGAATGACACAGTAGAGTTCCTGCAAAAACTTAAATGCTGAGATTCACAAGATAAATTTCAGCTTAAGGACCAAACAAATACACTTCTCTTGCAATAATGACTAAATATTCTGGTCAAAAACAACAAACATAACTAGCACTACTTTTCAATGTATAAATTTTCCATATGAAACACAACACAGCCTAATTAAATATGTTGATAATTAATAAAATACATGCTAATCACATGTTGAAAAATTCATATAGAAAGGTAATGATGCACCAATCCAAGGTCTGAAAACACTGAACACTGGGGTGTGGTGTGATTTGAAGTGATACTAATTTACAAAAGATCAGATGGAAAAAGATTACTCCAAAGATAATGCTTATTCACTGTATTACTTCATATAATCATAATGTTATCCTGACATTTATTTTCTTTATATGTCACTTGAGAATTTATACGAACATTTGAAAACCTCATTGAGGAACTGTTGGTGATTGCCATGTAAATGCAATTAATCTTGTTAGCATCAAATACAATGCAAGGGAGATAATTACAATACAGTCTAAATATGTACCTAAATTTGAGCTGCCTCCCTGGACAGATACAACTGATTTTTGAAAAGCCAGTGCATATAACACTTGTTATTCATTTATGTAAGATCACAATTTGTTATTTGGGAGAAGAGAATAGATAAAATTCCAATGGACATGAAGGGGGGGGGGGGGAATGAAACCTCTCCAAGTTATAAAAAAAAGGATGTGTTGAGTTGTATAATAAGAACTGTTACATAACGCAAACAATATACTTCAAGTCAAACTAACTTTACCACTATTGTGTCTTTTCCACGCAATTTTACAAGTAATTTCTGAAATAAAAATAGATTTTAAAAAATTGAAAAGCTTGATACATAATATTTTCCTACAGTATACAGGGTTGCATCTAGGATTTGATAAATATGGCCATGGTCAAGTTGGTTTTTTTGCCACTGAATTGAAAGAGCACTTAATTCTGGATGCTGGATGGAGCTGTCTTAAGCATTATCTGATATGTGATATATGAATAAGTGGCCTAGTTTGAACTGTTTTTTTTTTTTTTTACAATTAATAGATTGTCCTGCAAAGCTATCCTCAGCATCAAGCATGTGCTATTCTGACCTTTCTTTGTAACCCATCAAAAATAAGCATGTGACACACAGAATATATATGACATTATTTACAACTACACAAGAACAACAAATCTACTTAGTTACAACTGGGACTTTTCGCAAACATTTTTGTTTAAAACTAATGAAGTCTTCATGAAAGCTGCATGCACAATTCCTCATTTTTGCACAACCTTTCTCCAGAGAATTGAAATTTTTGCTGGAAATCTCAAATGGAGAGGGTCAAGATTACACATCCTAGATGCAACCCTAATTTGTAATCTTAAGACATGGAATGATTTCAACAGAGCTATTTCTTGCAATAAGCTCCCAAATTGAAAGGCAACTAAAAATATGAAGTCTTCATAATCTAAAATACATTCATATAAAATGGATTACTATAGTTAAAATGAATGTGCAGAAAAAGAGACTTTGAATAAGAAGAAAAAGAGAAGGGAATAAACAATTAAGTTTTAAAAAAACAATTGTAAAATAGAAAAATCTGTAGAAAACATTGTTATTTACTTTATCTATTCTCTGAAAATAGCCAATGAAAACTTGCTTAAAACTGGCATGATGGATGCACTGGTCCAGTATGCTAAATATTGCACACCTTCAAGTGTATAGTGTAATATAATGAATCAGTTTTAAGTCTAATCAAATTTCTAAGTCTAATCTGGATATTTACCAACCAAACAAAATCATTTCAATTACAGTCTATCAGGCCCAGTATAGGATGAACTGTGCAACATCACACAGGCATCCACTTATGTTGTAGTTATATTAAGGTTTAAAGCCATTTTTCAGCACAAGATAGGCAGCCAGTATAACTGGTAGAGGAAGAACCTGAGAAAACACTGGGAAGAACCACTGACACACAGGAAGCTACTAGCTTGTTTTCTCATGTACCCATGTTAGTCAAGCCTGAGACTCGAACCAACACAGAGGTGAGATGGGAATTATCCAGAACAATGAGCGATTTGGACCACTCAACCACTTGGGGCTCCCATTCACTTGTATACACGGCAATGGACAATAATATATAGGAATCATGTTATCTTCAAAAGGATTTGGGATGTCATGAAATGCATTACATGTATTGTACTGATTAGAGTATCAAGTTTTGAGTAATATGTAACAAAAAAACAAAAAATATGGTGAATGAAAATCTAGCTTGATCAAGACATCTTTAATTAATCACTGATCCACTTAAACTTTTCAAGTCTCAATGAGTACAAACAACAGATTCAAACTGCTCTACTCAAAGGCAAGCATTATGATTCAGAGCTCATATGTCATACAATCATATTGTACTTCTGGTGCTCATAAATGTTCACATGAGTCATGAACTAAGGACAAATAAATTTTAAACAAGAATACCATGCAAGAACTGTTGCTCAACAGTAAGAACATAATATTCAGCAATTCAAGATGTGGCCACTATGTTTTTAAACTGTTGTGTGTTAAAACCATCTCTATGACAGTCACACAGATGCAAGCCTGACACCACTTTCATTTAGGACAAACTCTATACCATTTTAAAAAAAGGTGAAAACATCATGTCAATTCAACCATCCATTCAGGAGAATCAGAAAGATTTTAAATATGTTCCTTATGGAAGCGATATCTTAAATCAGATTGGCACTGTTATTTAGGACAAACTGGATATCCAAACTGGTCCTCTCTAGTGAACCACATGTCACATGACTTACCATTTAGGAGGAGTAGTAATAAAATAAGATTTTCAAAATCTCTGCCACTCACCATATTGGATGTCAAATTGGAACCATTTTCAATTAGTATCAACAAGACATCATAAGATGCCTTCTGATAAAAACTGATATGGCTTCCAGAGTAGGAGTGATAAGATTTTTAAAAAGGCCACTTGATGGTCACAATGGATATCCAATTAGTATCATCTGTTTTACAATTAACCAGACTCCTTAAGTCATCCAGTGAAAACTTCATGTTGATAGGACTTCCTTATTAAAAGGAACAACAATAACAAGATGACTGTTATGGTGACATTGGATGTCAGATTGGCACCATCTTCATTAAAGACCAATTGGACATCATAAAAAGTCTTAGGATAAAACCCCCATATCAATATAACTTTTGGTTCAGGAGTAGCAATAACAAAATGTTCAAGATGGCCATATTGAAAGTCAGATGAGCACAATTCATATAGTACCAAGTACACATCACAGGAAATACTTTTAGCAAACCCCATGATGATATGTACATAAACATAAACCAAGGAGGATTAGCAATATAAAAAAATTTGAAGATGTTCTATTGCAAACATTTTAATTTAGGATCAACCAGACATAAGAAGTCTTCTGGTACAAACACCTTAATGAAGAGTAGTGATACAAAGATTTCCCAGATTGTTGCCATTGTAGCCATATTGGATAAGTGACTAGTTATATTTTCATTTTATGACCAAACAGACTTCGGGATGAATGCATGTCTAAAGTTTCATGGCAATCCTCCAAGTAGTTAAGGAGAGGTAGTGATAATAAATTTGTACTATCAGATGATGCCAGATAACTCGCCAACCCACAAGCTCTTTTGGTCTATGACAAAAGTGAATTTTCAAGCTTAATTTTAAAAGAACAACAGAAAAGTAGCTTCAAAAAGAGAGAAGCCAGTACAAAATTCTGACAATTTTAGCTCTATGGCTATTAAATATTTGACAAACTTCTCTTGATGTGAATCACATCAATTGAAACCTTTTCAGGAACGTCAATTTATCATCTTAATGTAATAAATCCAGACAGGAAGGAAAAACAAGGCCCAGTGGGCAAGATATTTCTTGAAACATTTAAGTGTAAATTACCTCGTCCACAATGCCCTGTTGAACTGCCTCCTGAGCCTTCCTTTGCACAAGCTGTGCCAGTCTGCATAAGCATACTCCATTATCAAGGACATCCATGAAGTTGTCAACAGATATGTCAATACCTGTATAAAGATCAAACAATGCAATTCACTGCAAAATGCAAAAAATGTACTCAATAACAACATAGCTACATGAACTTTAAAATGTAAAGATGTTATTCAAAAAGTTTTTAAATATTGTTTTCTTCAAATATGCTTTTTACCAGATTTATACAATTTTGATGAAATCTGTTTTTTATATATACAAAAACCAAACAATCATGTAGCAAAATATATGAATCTACAATAATACAATGATTTTTTCCTCACCTGTCACAACATTATGATGGTTTCAGGGGAGAGAAGAGTAGAGATGCATCATTGTTGAAGTCATAGGTGTGATAATACAGTCCATAGAGCCCAGCATTATTTTTTTCAAAGGACTTGTGAATACATGAAAACTGGTTTTAATGACTAAGTCCCTCAAAAAGTGTGTGTGACTTGGATTTTAAAAGTAGCTTTAACAATTGTTCAGTCATCACTATAATGTTCTCAGTGTGGCAGTTTATAGTGATGTTTACCACTAGGCTTCATACCACAGACATCCTATCCAGTCACACTGGACACTGACACCAGACCGACCATTCCTAACACTAATCTCTTAATGCTGAGCACCAAGCGAGGCAGCTATTAGTACCATTTTTTTAAAAAAAGTGTTTGATTAAACTGCTGGGGATTGAACCCACAACCTCCCACATCCAACAAGGATGCTTTAACCACTAGGCTACTAAAGTGGTGTAGTCCCTCAAGAAACTGTTATTCTACTGACTCCCATAACATCATCTATTGAAGAGGGATTAAAATTGGACCAATATCCCTAACATCATGGGCTTTAATTCTCATGAAATAAAAGTCTCTTTGACACTGAGAGAAGATCACTTGATAGTGAGGATAATCACCTACTAATGGAAGTTACTGAAATTTCAGAGAATCCCATATGAGGAAGGAAAAAAATCCTTCCTTTGCCCTATAGATGAAGACAAAAAGAACTTTAAACCCCTAACTGGACAAAGTTTCTTATCTTGTTCATCCACAGCACAGAAAAGGTTGAAAATGGGGTTTTGACAATGCTTAAGGAACACAAATAAGATTCAAAGGATTATAGTCTATATTCCGTTTGTTTGTACCCCCCTGCCGATTCAGTAACGAAAAGCATAAACAAGATAAAAAGTCAATAAATCTTACTCAGTTCATTCATTGATTTATAATTTCTAACCCAACTGCGACCAGGGTGTCCATAACACCTTTATCATCTGCGGGTCTGATGCTTAACGGAAGTTTTTATTACAACCATGGCCATCGTCGAGATCAATTTCCAGTTTCTGGACAAGTCCATTTTCAGCGAAGGGGCAGATGTATGTATGTAAATAGAAGGTAGATTTTACAGGTGGCAAAGGGATATAACTTTTAACCTTACCATAATTGACGGAAGTATCCAGGAGTAACCAAATAGGAGCAATGACGTCACTCTATTTGCAGAAAATGTGGGCTAAAGTGTAGAGATTCCCCATGCTGCAGCAGCTAGTCCCTCCTCTGTTGTAATCTCATGGTCTTGACTACCAGTAGGTAGAGTAGGTCATTAAACTACAACAATTGGGACTACAGGTGTGACTACCAGGTTGAATACTGGCAGCCATGTATAGCCTATCTTGTGCTGAAAAATGGCATAAAACCCTACAACTACTACAAGGCAAAATGAGGATGGTATTACATATCTTGGCTCTGACTAAGGAGTCTTAATAAGGGGAGTAAATCAATAGTAGCTGGTAATGTATTACTGCTATTTCTTGCTGAAAAGTTATTTCTAGTTCTCTACAAATTTGCTATGATTACCCAATGTTTTGCACAGCCAATCTGCAAGGTCTTCTTTCAAAGGAAACAAACTTTGCTCCCTAAGTTCCAATGCTTTCTGGTGCAGTTTGTCTTCCTCCTCCTCCTTGCTGTTTTCATTTCTGGTCACTTCTGTAGATATTTGCCTCATTGGCTGCAGTGATTTATGATGGAGTTTATCTTCCTCTTCAATATCAATTTCTTGCATCATTACATCAGATGACATCTGTTGCTTTAGCTGGGACTGCCTGTGACTGGGCACATCACCTGCTTCATGTTCATTGTTTTCTTGTGTTTCTAATGGGATCTGCTCTTTTCCCTCTTGAAACTTTTGGGGAGGAATGTCACCAGCATCATGTGCAGCATTAATATCTGACATTGGCACATTTGCAGCCATCTGCCGCTTGAACACCTCTGTGGCCATCTGCTGTTGGCTGTCTTGGATCCTAGCTCTGCAACACAAAAAGTCAGATGAACAGAATTTTTCTCACATGTGTATGTATAAGATGATTGTCTAACCTGAAGGGGATGTCAGAAACGTAGGCCTGGAATGTGGCCTACTGAGACCTGGTATAAATCTTATTAAATACTGTCTGATTTCACAGGCATGATCTGATGTTTAATAAAATTATTCAATTTGTATTTGTATCACACACCCAGACTGGAACTATTTAAGAATTCTTTGATGTCCATGTGTCACTATTTTTAGGTAAATACACATTTGTGGGCTGGTTGCATTTACTGGGGAGACCAGGCTGTATAATACTTATACAGTGCAAAGTGTGCACAGCGTCACTTAAATCCTTATTCTCCAACATGTTGACAGATTTTGCTTTATTTATTGTTTTGACCAAATTACATTCTTCCAGATAACATTTCAGCTAGTCCTTAATAGCTGTTTAATTTATGTTGAATCATGCACTCACGAGTTACTCATTTTCAATCATATAAGTGATCCTACAAACTGAGGTAACATTTTTAAAAAGTATGCACGTTTTGTTATATAAGGCACATAACCAGCATAATTTACATGTTCACAAAGAGTGGAAATAATAAAGGTTAAAATTCTAATATAGATCAACTAACGTTTATCAAGCAATTTTAGTTTTGTTTTGGCTGACCAAACATCATAACTTTCCATACAATGGAAAGTGTGATAGTTTGTTGTCTCATATGTTGATAGTCTGCGAATTTGTCGATTTGTGACAGCAGTACTGGACAGTTCATTAAAACCCTGAAACTAGCGTTAAGAGGGAATTTTGACCAGCAACTACATGTATACTAGTGCATTGCCAAATTGCACAATAGCTAAAAGTTAGTCTTAAATAAACAAGCAAGAAAGTCAGCACAACTAATTTAAAGTTAATCCTTATCGATGCATGTATTTTGAGAAAATGACAGGCCGTCCTTTATAGTTCAAAGAAACCATGTTCTACAATAGTGTGTGTTATGCAAGCAACAGCAATTGATTGGCAAATAACGAATTCCCAGATTTGTTCTAAAGGTACATAAATAGGCAGTGTCGTGGTAGCATACATGTGGCAACTATTTTTTCCCCTCGTATATCCGTCCTTATTCTCTTATTGTGAACTCATAAAGCATTTAGTATTGTTTACTACTGTATAAAACATGTATTCTGAATTAGTTTTCGAGGACACATTTGCTGTGTGGTATGTATTTTCATTCCTTTTAATTTAACAGTGGCAATTAACATAGGTATATAATGGTATAAAAATGCCATGTGTTCATTCATGTAAGTATCTTTCATGGGAATGGCGCTATAGCATATGGAGTTACTGCATTCATAGTGATCACTTTTGGGATTGAAATTAAGCAGACGATTTTGTTGTTGTGGCTTAATTTTTGGTGTGGTTTAAATTTTTTTATTTTTGTGCTGTTCAAGAGGAAGAAAAATTATCCATTAATGTGAATATTCTTTAAACTTAACATTCTATTTAGTGAAGAAGCGAATTCTTTCTAGTAAAGTAATTATTTCATCTCAACAATATATCACAGGTGATACAACAGAACATATAGCACTAGACTTGTTTAGAAGAAATGAAAATCAAAGACAATGTAACACTCAGGAGTTCTCTGCAAAAGCAAAAGAAGTTATGAAATCGGGATGTAGACATGGAGTGACCCTAGTAATTGAGAGGTTTTTTTTCTCCCAACCTGGAAGTTTACAGGTATAATGTCAGGAAACTTACATGAAAGCAAACTACATGTACAATTCAGCTTTTATGGTTTTAGCAATATTTTTGAAAGTTGTTTATCTGAAACTCTATTATTGTATTTTGGAGATATTTAAGTTTAGTGCAATGGTGTCCATGATGCAACTCCAGTGGATGTACTTAATTCAGCACATAATTGGCTGTATTGTTGTTTCTTGTGTTCTTACACTGAGATTCCATTATAATTAGTTAGGTATTTACAATTTCAAAGCAAAGTAAAAATGTAGTTACCTGTACACTGATATAAAATGTCCAATGCAATAATGCATTAACAAAAAAAAATAATCAAGCCAAGGGGAGAGGCAGTGTTACAGCAACTTGCAATTTCTAAATTCTTGTCATCGCTCGATCAAATTATACACAAATCTAAATTAGGCAAAAACAATAAAACAGAAAAATTAAATAAATTTTCAAACAAGTTTATGCATTTTTAAAAAAAATAATTATGCATGCCAAACTCGAGATAAAAGTATATATGTATTTTTTAAAATATATGTTTGCCTAAATGAATACATTTGGGACTTAGCTTGTGCATCTCGAGATGTCTCGAAGTTGTGGGCCAGTCTGCTTATACGAGAGTCATGCACTTTTTATTGTTTGTACCTGTTCAGTTGAGGGGGGGGGGGGGTCTGCTTACATGCAAATGGGCTTATATGAGAGTGTATGTACCACGCATTTTAAAAAGCCTGTAATCCAAGGTTCCATCTGACATGGATGACTACGCAAAATTGATGGCACTCTACAGTTGCATATTTTGCATCGATTTAGGATTTTAAAGAGAAAGAATTTGGCTGGGTTAACTCAGTGGTTATACTATTTAAAAGAGACATTGTATATCTTAGGTACTGTTTAAATAACCTTTCATTCCCTTTAATTTGGTGTATGATTGATGGGTATAATATGGGTTATAGAGTATACAGCTTGGCCTTACTCCAGATGTGCATCTTTCAAAAAAAACTGTGAGCTCCACTTGGTCATATTCACTTCCTGGACTTCAGAGGTAAATTGTATTAAAAAAGAGAGCTGAAAAGTCTTTTAAAAACTTTTTGATGTGTAGTAATTCATCCATTGCACTTTCAGAAGCTAACAGTAGTACTATCTAGTTGGCAAAATTTATTTTCTCTATTTGAATAAGTGCTTTAAAAGTGTACTTTTAGACTAATTCAAGCTGAAATTTTTAGCATCAGGGAGCAGTAATTTGTGTTAATAATGTGCTTAGAACATGTACAATTTCCATAAATACAATATTAAAAGAAATGTCAGCCACATTACATCAAAGTAGCATAGAGGTATGCCAACATTTGTTTCAAATGCACACACATTCACCTTATATACATCACTCTCACAACAGGATATAATAACTGGTGAGTGCCCCTTTAAAGAGTCTGTGGGAAACACTACCCTTGGATCCAAGGTTCCCTCTGACATGGACGATGACCATGCATTTAAAAGAGACTGTGGAAAACACTACCTTGGATCCATTGTACAACGTTAGTGTTTTAGTTGACCAACATGAAGTCTGAGACAACTAGCCATGATGCTCAGTCAAATCAGTCTTCATGTTAATTATTATATCTGTTGCTAAAGCATGCAAATATTTTATTCTGGAACATAAAATGTACAAGTGTGCTATAGATTCATCACAAAGACACATCACTGTCCTGATTTTTAGTCAGTTGTCCAGCAGTTTATTAACTTCATTTTATGATACACTTTCATTTAATACGCAAATAGAAATCTATATATATGGTCCTATGCATTACTATGGCAATGAAAGTCTATTTACATAAAACTTCAACTAAGTTGAAGATCATCTTTAAAAACAAAACGTATAATTTAGGAATACATACTGATTTCATGAACCAGAAACCATAAAGTATTTTCTCTTAAATAAAAATAAGTTAACATCACAAACTGAATAATGTGCGTTTTGCCACTAATATACACACCTTTATATATATGTGCATAACTGCAACTAAGTGATTTCTTGATAATTATGATTAATGATTATATCTTTACATTAAGCTGTTATATCTCTCCTACACATTTAGTTATTACATATATACTACCACAGTTGAAGCTAACAAATTCTTACCTATCCCACCATCATGAATACAATGCAATTCCCTCAGGTTTTACAAATTTTATAAGTCAAGTTACCCATAGCAAGCTGACTGGAAAATTAATCTTGCCCTTGTATAATTTTGCCACAAAACAAAATATCCCAACTTGAGCAAAGAAATTTTATTAATACTAATGATGTTAAATAAAATGTATTGTATCCCTCTCAATTTTTTGGCAAGTGTCTTGAAAACTTGAGACAGAACCAAAATTAGGCATGTCCTGGAAGTTGACAAGTGGATTGTAATCCCCAGATTCTATAGCCAAGTACAGAGTGATTTCTATCAGTAACAATCAATACTAATCAACATGTGTGGCTACTCTTTATAAGTTAACCCTTAATTATAATTAGCTGGAAGAGAGGGCTGATTTACAGAACTACCAAACCATAACAAAAAGTAAAATGTATGGTTACTGTTTATGAACTGAACCTAACATCTCTTTCTGTCTCCATTTATTATACCTGCCTTTGGAAACGTAACCTGCAAACTTGAGCTTGCTTAGCCTGCCCTGATAATACAATGGATCGCAAGCTATAACTGATTTTCTGATGATACAATGGATCGCAAACTATAACTGATTTTCTGATGATACAATGGATCGCAAGCTATAACTGATTTTCTGAAGCATAAAGGAAGTCACTAACTACAATTTCGCATAGTGAGAGGGTAGACATACTTTTGTTTACCATGGTATATAAGCATAGATTTCAACAAGTGGTAAATAACATGCCTAATCATGTAATGCACATATATAAAATGCACCTGATAATAATAATAATAATAATAATAATAATAATAATAATAATGACTTTGTTTAAAGAGGGTAACACAATTAGCTAAGAACTAATCTACCTTGAGGCCCTCATACAAGGAATTTATTTAATTCAGCAGCATCTCAGAAGCCACTGGATATATTGGGTTTGGAAGATGGAAATAGAGTGGGCATTTCTAATTTCAACTGGAATACTATTCCAGAGCAAAGTTCCAGAGTATTGGAAACTTTTCTTGAATAATTCCTTATTTGGTTTGGGAATTTTATACTGTATTGCAGATATTGATCACAGGTGGGATGTATTAACAGGTAGCCAATACTGGAATAGGGATTGTAAATATTCAGGAGCACTATTATTGGATATCCTGTACATTAATTTGGCTTTTCTTAAACATATTCGGTCTTTAATAGGTAATATTTTTAACTTACCAGCTAAATTTTCCTTGCTTTCTTTCTGGTTTGATATTAGCCTTAATGCTCTTTTCTGAAGATTTTCCAACTTTGATATGTTTTTATCATTTGAATTACGCCATACTGTATTACAGTAGTCTAAATACGGTTGTATGTAACTGTTATAAAATAATTTTCTGTGCCTTTCAGGGAGAAAATGTCTTATCCTACTGAGAAGCCATAAACTTGAATTGACCTTTTTACTGATATGTTTGATATGATCAGTCCATGATAGATTATTATCTACCAAAACACCAAGTAGTCTGTTGTGACAGACCATTTGCAAATTTTTATCCTTCCATGTCAGACATAGTTCATTGCTATCAAGATTTTTCCTTTCTTTCCTTGTTGAGATAAGTAATATTTTAGTTTTACCAGTATTTACTACCATGCCGTTGCATGTGCACCAGTTTTCCAGCTTGTTTAATGCATTCTGTAAAGAAATTTCGAGTTCATGCTTTGTGTTTTGGATGTCTGATAATGTTGTGTCATCTGCATAGAGATCTGTAGATGATATCGAGTCTCTTAGTAAAAGTGGTAGGTCGTTAATAAATTTAATAAATAAAATAAATAGTAATGGACCTAGAATTGAGCCTTGTGGCACTCCATATCTAATTGTTTCAGGTTCGGACAGAATGTTATTTACATAAACATGTTGTGTTCTCTCACTTAAGTATGAAGTAAACCATCTAACTGTTTTTTCATCACACTGGTAGATTTTTAGTTTCTTCAAAAGGATTTCATGATCCACCATGTCTAATGCTTTCCTGAAATCTACAAATACAGATCCTATTATTTTACCTTGGTCAAGTGCTTGAAGCCATTTATCAGTTAGGGAGATCAAGGCAGTCTCACATGAATGTTTCTGTCTAAAGCCTGATTGATTAGGATGTAACAGCAAGCGTTTGGTTAAATATGACATGAATGAGTCATGGACATGTTTTTCAATCAATTTTGACAAGTTTGGTAGTACTGAGATTGGTCGGTAGTTATCAGCATCATTCTTAGATCCAGATTTGCAAATAGGAGTTACTTTTGCAGTTTTCCATATTTTGGGGACAGATGAGGTTGCAATACTTAAATTGATTATGAATGTTATGCTATCTAAAATAGCAGAGGCAGAAGATTTAATGAGTCTTGGACCAATCTGATCAAGTCCTGTAGCTTTCTTGGTATCAAGTTCACTGAGACATTTTTTAACAAAGTTTTCTGATACTGGTGGGATAGAGAAACATACTTCATTAGAGATTTTGCTGCTGCAGAACTTTTTCAGTTCACTAAAGTTGTTTTCTATCACTGGTTCTTTTAACTTTGTGGAGATACTGGTGAAAAAATCATTGAAAACATTTGCAATGTCAGTTTCATCAGTGACTATGGTGTCATTTAACAGAAGTGAGTTAATTTTACTTGTCTGATTGTTGTGTGTTCCTCCAGTGAGTTCATTGAAGACTTTCCAAATGGAGATTGTGTTGCTCTTTTTGTTTTCAAGCAATGACTGATAATACGACTTTTTAACTGTTTTAATCATACTTTTTATTTTATTTCTCCATACTTTATATTTTGCATGGTTTCCCCTAGCCTTGAATTGGTCTCGTGTTTTCATAGCATCTAGTATTTCAGTAGTAAGCCAATTAGGTTGGATTTCATTCTTTACTCGATGTACTTTCAGTGGTGCATGCTAAGAGACTACATCCATAAATAAGTCAGTCCACACTCTCAGAGCTTCATCTATGTCATCCAAATTTTGGATCATATTCCATGGAACTTTATATAGGTCATCAAGAAACTGTTCTTCACTAAAATGTTTGAACGATCTGTAAGTGATCGTTTTGTGTGTGTTTTTCTTATTTCTCTGGCAAAAAAGTAGGATAGTGGTCACTAAGACCAACATTTGGTACATTAACACAAGCCACATTGTCTGGCAGGTTGGTATAAATGTGATCAATAAGAGTGCTTGATTTTTCTGTTACCCTTTGTGGGCTCATTTACCATCTGGACTAGACCTAATGATTCAATAAATTCCATCCAGTTGTCCCTTATTTGAGTGTTGAGAAGGTCCTTTTTTATATCACCAAGTATATATGTTTCTTTCTCCTGTGCAAGAACATTTTCCATTTGTTTCAAAAAAATCATCATTCCAGATTGCTTTGGAGGAAGGTGGCCTATAAATGAAACCAATTAGGAATGATTTTGCATTATTTTGAGAAATTTCCACCCAGACACTCTCAATTTCATGTGACTCCAAGTCAAGTCACCATTCTGCATTTACATCTTCTCTAATGTATACAACAAGACCTCCCCCAGCTGTCTCTCTGTCCCTGTGTAATGGTTTATTGTAGCCTTGACCAGCGGCGTCGCTAGGGTTGGTGTCACCCAGTGCGGTAAACTCATGGTGTCACCCCTACAGACTTCCACCATGGATTTCTTCTTCTTAAAATAAGTCCACAGTATAAAAATGACAAGAACTAAAACAAATTAATTGAAGGTCAGAAGGAAAAATTATTTAAGAACTGTAACAACGTTAAGTTATAGTTAGTTTTACATTATACTTACTTTACAGAGCAGTGTGTGTTCTGTAAAATTTGCAATTTTTAATTTTGGTGTCACCCCTCTGAGATCGTGTCACCCGGTGCGGTCCGCACCCCCCTAGTGACGCCACTGGCCTTGACAGTGAAATAGATTATTATTGTGGTTAGCATTTAATTTAGTTTCAGTGAGTCCTAAAATATGTTTATTTTTTTCTTTAGAGAACAACATTAACTTAATCTGGTCTATTTTTCCCAACATACCTTGTACAATTAGGTGACCTATGTTAAAACCTTTTGAATTTAGTTTCATATCGATTATATGTATGTTATCATGCAGTGGGGTGGATAGGTTCATCTTTGAAAGATTTTTTAAAGTAATTCATAATAGTTGTATTTATCATATGTTTTCCGAGTTGGAAATCCATACTGGGAACACTAACTTATACGCTATAGGGCATCGAAACTAATGTATTTAGATATCTAATATCTCATGCAACGTGACAAGCGTATCTCAACGAACGTATTCTTTTGGCTTTCTGTTGCCACGTTAGAACTCGTTCGAATTCTAACCGGGTCAAGCATACACAATCTCCTTGCATATAATTTCGACGAAGAATAACTACGGATAAAAACAAAAAATGTAAGGCAAGCACGAGACAAATTTCCAGTTATGTCTACTACAGCCACAGTTGTCTGACGTATTATCAATATAGTACGGCAAAATTATAATTATTACCGATAAAGTGATTCCATGTTGTCAGAGATCTCACCTTATTTTATTGATAAACGTCATACTTCCGATACGGTGATTATTTGTTGCCCGAAATTTCGCCGTATGTTATTGATATTAATACGTCCGACTCCTGTGCTACAACCAACTGCGGTAAGAATAAAAGTTCGAACAATTCTTATTCAGCTTATTTAGAAAAGAAAAAAGAAACAACTAGTGAAAGGTATAAAGCTGTACACTAAGAAACAACTGGTGAAAGGTATAAAGCTGTACACTAAGTTCATACCGAACAGCCGTTTCTTTTCGTCATCTCAAATCACTTGCCACCCTTCCATGTACAGGTAAACAATTACACTTTGTTTACTTCCCTTAAGTCACTGTTTCATCAGATCACGTTTCAGTGGACCAATTAAAAAATTGCTTATAACTTGTACATTGGTGCAATCTGGCGGGAAATGTCAAGCGTCTGCATGGCATAAACTGATAAACGAAATAATGATGTCAACTTCAACTTAACGTTTCACATTATACCGGTAATCCAATAATAAAATCATTATAAATATTTGTCCATTTAAGATGACTATTATACAATTCGCAAACAAAATACGGGGTTCAATATGGGTTATTGAATTTGCGCACCGTAGCCTGACAACCATGCAGACACAGAACGCGTGTTTTATAAATGTGTAACCGTTGCTCTGATTGGGTGCCTAATAAAAGTTGTATTCGGTCATCTAACGCAATATAACGAACTTTAAATATTTTAGGAAAAGTCTAGCAGTGTCCAAGATTGACCGGGGATTAATTTTTATCAGAAGAAGAAAAAAATAATCACGTGGACAAGATATTAAGAGTCTACTGAAATGAAGGGGAAATCTTGTCAGTGCAATAAAAGTTTTTGGCGTCAATCACCTTGTTGACAAGAAAGTAACGTTATTTCGTTTTGATAAGTGCCCTGAGGCTGATGAGTAAATTTTGCTGAACTAATTTTATAAACAACTCCTTATAAAACAATGGTGGAAGGGCATAAATAGTCACATTCCATAAAATATAAATAGCTTATTCCGAGACAATTTATCATTTATTATTTTAACCTTCGGCACTACGGCTACTTTTACTGTGGGCTCAGTTTCATATAAGTTTGAAGATTTCTCCCTCCGAGATTTATGACTAATTTTATAACTTAACCAACATTTCTTAATAGTGAACAAAACAAGCAAACTGTATGCACTGAATCCCCAATATGTATTGCCAATATCTAAATGCTGTAAAGAGAAATAATGAATAAATATTACTAAAATTAAATCTCATCATGAGGATGATGTATTTATTTTCAGCAGGTGGCTAGAACAACTGAATGAAGTTTTCATTTGGGTGGAGTGATGTATTTTGGTTATAAATTTGCCACCTGGCATATATTAAAGGTTATGTACGTGCAAAAAGAAAATGTCAACACATGTCACATTGATTGAAAGAAACACAATAAAATGTTTTTTTTTCGGATTTTATCCATCAGGTATGTAATACAGGGCAATATGGCTATCGCTGTGTCCATATTCATTTCCAGGGGAATTATTCTCAAATCATTCAAGCCATCCCATGCATGTTGTCCTGATGGGACACTATGATGTTGTCTACTGCACCTGGTGAATGGGGCACCACATTAAATGGAAGTGAAATATATTGCAGGGGGGGGGGGCATCACATGATTCACCTGAGGTCCCAGTTGCTGCTGGCAGCTATTCTAGGACTGCTTATGCTAAATTTGGCTATCAATTCATATTTCACCAGAGTTTCAATATTATGTTGTCTCAATTTTTCCATTCATTAATTATCCACTTTCCATTTCTGTGTATCACAAGGTACGTCATTTGGGGAGGGCAGGTGAATTTAAAAGCCCACCAAGTTTTGACACCAACCCCCCCCCCCCCCCAAAAAAAATAATTGAAATGACGTCCCCAAAGTATAACTCCCAGATCCTTCAATATATCTCTCTAAAATTTGATACACATACTGGCATTGTGTTTTAGATATGCCATTTGACATTCAGTTTTTCAGTTTCAAACTTTGTTTGCTTTTATTGATTTTACCATCTATCCATCCACTACTCACACTTTTGTTTCCAGAGCACTAATCTCAAATGGTTCAAAATATGTACATAAAATCAGGCACATATATTTACTCCTTAAAATCTGGAACACATTTAATTAGTAGTACATGTACTCAATAATATTTGGTATTCATATTTAATTAGTAGTACATGTTCTCAATCAGGCCTTGAATTTAACACAAATTTCCTGGTAGCCAGACGGACTAGTGTACTGAGAAATTTACTAGCCCTGCCAAACATTTACTAGCCCTGTCCCCAAAACAATGTCACACATTCGTATTGAGATTAACAACAATTTTATTTCATAAATAGCATTATCATATAAAATGTACAAATTTCTGTCTTTCACTTTCAGCGATGTAGTGAGTAAATGTAACAACCTGTTTATCATTCCTGTAAGTCTCTCCAACATCAACTCCTTTCATCTCATCCAGCTGACACATCCATACATAATCAGTGAAGGGTCTTTTGTTATTTACGATAGCATTTGCATTTCTAAACAAATTAATGAGCCGGCCAAACACATTCCGATTTAAACTTTCCAAGATCTTTCCAGCGGTCGATTCTTCTGGTGATATCTGCATAGCTGCTTTTCTCTCTGAACATTTTTTGTGTTGCCCACAGCTTTCATGTGTGTTTATTGATTCCATTTTAATGTTCGAACAACCCACAACAAAACTGGCACTTTTCTCTGTGTTTGTTTTTGCGATTTATATACACCAGTTACACCGCATTATGTTCTTTTCCGCATCATAATTCAGCCATTCCATGTGTTTTGTCCATGTCTTCTGAAACATTCGATTACACGTTTCCTTTTCATAAGAATAATTCCTCTCTTTTATGTCATTTTCATTCAACTTTTGCTTTTTTTCCGGAGGCTGAACACCTTCTATAAAACGCCACATTTTGCCTGTCTTATAAGGCGGGAATTGTGCCTCGTTTTAAAATATGAGATGTTACAGTATAACTGACACGAATTATTTGAAATAAGAAAAGGAATGACACAGTGTCCTTTATATAAAAAAAAGTCCGAGCAAGAAACCCGTTTAAAAACATGTGCCTTTGCCCCCACCCCTTTCCATCAAATGGCTTCTCCTTAATAAAGACTTGACTTCAGTGGATGTTCTGCACAATCAAAGCAGTGGCTAAAGTAAACACTGTTATAAAATATTAACATCAAAAGATAATGTTAGTTTCAACTTGGAAAATGTGTGCTCCCATCAAACGAAGCCATCTGACTCGGCACGTATTTAACTCGGGTGCTAGACGCGAGCTTGATGTGAATGAAAACGAAAACAATAATCAAAAGGAACAAAATCATACATAGCGACAAAAATACCAAAAATATTCCTTAGATATTTTTCTAAGGTATTTTTGTCACTGATTTGTTTGTTTAGATTTTTTTCTCCCTTCACATGAAGTGCACATCGAACACCTGTGGTATTTAACAGCTCCAATTACGGTATCATCATTAATAACATATGTTTGGTAATTGTTCCTAATTAATCGAACGTCAGTGTATTGTTGAAATTAATAATAAGCGTGAATATTTTCAATCTTAGATGCCCATGTGAGATTTTAATTCCCATTAAAATGCTGGGTATCTCTGTAACAGAATTGTTACCGAGTGGATGGTGGATTAAATGAACAACACAAACACAATATGTGAAAGATAATGTAAATTTATGAAATGAATTATTAATGAAAAAATGATGTATCAACACAATAACTCATGCGTTCAACCCACGATTACACTCCACAACCAATGTTCCCTCTAATTTTTGACGATGCTGTGTGGAAAAATAAAGGCGTGCGCGGAAAAACATGATGCAAAATTTTAGTGAGCGGCATTTGTGAAAGTCGTACATTTATAAATGTTTAAAACTCTATTACACAGCAATGTTCTTTATGATAAATTAGACATTTCGCACAGGCATATGCATTGTTCAATTATGTTAATAAAAATATTGTTCTACTTTATATTAATGATGTCGGTAAAGTGCTACACATATGTCATATTTAATTATAAAAACTGCAAGTAAAATAAATGTAGTTCGAAATTTAGAGCAAAACAGTTACTTTATTCATTTATTGCCGAATATTCTGTCTCTGTGTGTGGTCCAATGCTTCTAAACCGCATTTAGATCAATAGTGCTTCCTGATGAAAGATATAATTTTATGCGCATCAAATTATCCAAATGATTTACTTGTAGCCTGTTTCTAGATTTTGTTTTAATTGGCTAAAACCGCGTTTGCAGTCTGCACTTGATGCTTGAAATGTACCACAAATGTCCAGCAGAATCGACAGCTCTTTCATGTCTTCATTCTTCATGACACAGCTTACGACGTCAGTGAAAGTATGAATTGATCCAGTCTTCACTTTTTCTGCAATCAAAAATTTGAAGTCATCATACTGTTCACCGATCTTTGAGATTACTCTCTCTTGACAGTTCGGTATAATTCTTGAAAACCTTCTTATCAGTTTGTTCAAACTGTCTTTGCCAAATTCAAAACTTGAATTCTTTGCAATGATGCAGTGGTCAAATGCTTGCCAATCCATTAATTCATCATCCGGAAATCTCTTCTCAAGGTGATTACATAATAGTTCAACAAATCTAAGAATTACAGCCTTGTCGACGTCACGGTCAAGTGAATTAAGAACTTCCTTCACTGCATCCCAAGATACTGCGATCTTATTTTACATATTTTGGCCTTTACAAACTGAAACGCTTCAATAGTTGTCAGAGTACTTCTTTGAAAATATTTGCTTATTGATGCCAGTTCTCCCAAAACATCGTTAAGTACTGTCAAAGCCAGTCGAAAATGCGGATTTAGAAGTCTACTCAGACAGAACGTATTGATTGGATCATTGCTCATGTTTACTTGTTCAGTGCAATCGTCAATCAAAACGTTGTAGCTTCGCACAAAAGTGGCAACTGCTAAATGCCTAGACAACCACCTTACCTCATGCAAAGGCCGAAATGCCACGGAATCACTTTCTGCGGCATTGGCCAATTCCTGGAATTTCTCATTTTTAACTGATGACCTGCTGAACATTGTATAAACTGTCCGAAGTAATGTTTCAATATCGTGCATTAATGAAACTTGCTTCCAAGCATCTTCAACAGCTAAGTCTTCGCAATGAGCAACACAATGTTGTTCACACAAATGATGTATCTCACGTCTCAGAATTGCAGCCACACCATTATTTTTCCCTAGCATGACAGATGCGCCGTCTGATGTAAACATCACCATCTTCTGCTGATCAAGTTGATTTTCACAATAGAATTGTTTTTTTTTGCTGTCACAATAGAGACGCTGTCGCATGAGGACAACTTCACGATGCCACCAAATATTGTTTTGCAAACAATTTCTGTTTCAGGCCGATACTTGAAATATACAATCAGCATTTTCTGAACTAAAATATCAGTACTTTCATCTATTATCAACGTGCGGAATGCCGACTTTCGCAATTCAGTCATAGGCTGAGTTTTTAAGACGAGGCTTATGCACTCAACAAATTCGAACGCATAATTTTTGCTGTTCCAACTTTGTGGAATTTGAACGTATTTTGCATCATGCTCATGGATATCTTGTACAGAAAACATGGATGCATTCAGTTTAATAGCAAGAATAACGTTATCAATCAGCACTTTTACCAAATCTGAAGTAGACCGCTTTCTCTCTTCCATCTCTACTCTGATGCTACGATCTGCCGTACTCTCCTGTAGCATACGCAAAGTTCCACCACCCTTCTGATTCCGTAGCTTTTTAACTGATTCAGTGTGCACTTTTTGACTGAGATGCCGCTTTAAGTAATCAAGTTTCCATTCATCCCATTCTTTTCCCGTGCTGAACTCTCCTGCAGCATTTGCAGTTGAGCAAATATTGCAAACAACAGCGCCATCATCATTGCATGTGAAAATATCTCCAAGTTTTACCTTTTGCTTGTTAGACGATAACAACACATCCGTTTCGATCAGTTCTGATAGCTACTCTTCCTTGAATCTTCAACAAGTTTTCTATTTCAACGAATATTGACATCCTTCTGTTTTTCTTTTGGACATTATGTGCATGGGTAATTTATTATTTAATATGAAAGCATACTACAACGTCTTGCTTTATCGCTCGCCCACATAACTTCCGCCGGCTGCAGCAGGTAATTTTGCCTCTCACATATTTGCTGCGCGGCAACTTAAAACTGCTGCGCGGCAACTGAGTAAGAGCTGCGCAGCCGCGCAGCTTAGAGGGAACATTGTCCACAACCATTCACAATACATGAATAAATTAAATATTAATACACAATAAACACAGATCCAAGGAATCTCCTGGACTAAACACAGATCCAAGGAATTTCCTGGACTACACAAATGTTTCACATAAAATGGAACCTTTACAAAAGTTGTATTAATGCAAGTATAAATTGCGATAACAAATACAAACATCAAACTATACTATCGCACGTATGGATTGCGACTACTAGCACAAACATCTACATGTATTTTATCAAGTTGCTAACTTTTATTGAGTTTCATATAATCCCTTGAAATACTACTGTGATTCGAAGTAACTATGTGTAAATATAACAATGTATTCAATTGTAATTACAATTGCAACACACACATGTCTCGACCTTGTACAACCGTACGATTCACCAACTGTTGAATCGCCGCCCAGCTTCTCCGAATACCTAGGGTTGACCCAATTCTTTTATCGGTCACTTGCCCTTCACGGATCCACTACAGTTATACGTACAGACAGCATACAGCATCTACTAGAACCAAAGGTCCCAAACACTTAGATACTACCCCGAACGTTTACACCTCTAGACAGCTCCGACACTCGGACATTTAGACTTCTAGATTTCCAGATATTTACACATCTCGACAGACGTAGACGGATAGACAATCTGACAGACAGACAGTCAGATACCTCAATTTGATCGCACAATTAAACAGCATAATCACGGCACAATCAATCACATTCAGCCCTTTTGCTGGAGCAATCAATCACATTCAACTACATTCAGCTACAATTCAGCTACTTTCAGCTACAATTCAGAGACATTCAGAGACGTTCAGCTACAATCAGATACGTTCAGAGACGTTCAGCTACAATCAGCTACAATAAAGAAACCAAACTAATAATAGTTGTTTCTAAAACAATCTAAAACTTAAATTACGCTATTGCATTTAAAGACAATAGTGACTAGTAATTCCAAATATTCAACGTTTTAAATCTGCATTGTATTAAAGGCATCATTACATGAAATGATAAACTGAATAGAATTCACAATAAAACGAAATATAAATTTAACACTCACCCCTTTGGCTGGAGAAAGAATGATGAGCTATCTCTCCTTTGATAAGATACTTTTGGACTCGTAATCTTATCAGAATTATTCTGCCTTATATATCCTTAAATAGGTGAGCAGAATTCACGGCAAAATTCCCGTGCACCCTGTGATTATAATGTTCCTGACTTCAAGTGATTCGTAGTCAGGCACATGCAAATCGTTACACGTCGCTTACCTTGCAAAACACTTATTCACCCCAGGTAACGCATGTACGACGAAACAAAAAAAATGGTGAGATTAGTTTGCAATTCAAGAAGAAATAAATTCAATTTTTGCCTAATTCTGTGACAATCTCCACGTGTATTCAATTATTTGTTCAATCATTTTATGGGGGAAAATATAAAACTATTCTTATTATCATAGAAAAAGTAGTTGCTTGGAAAATGATGTGTCAGTAATGTTATCATAATAAATTGATCTAATTCTTCTAAAATTATTTTGATGCAAACGTAAAATATTAGTTACCCGTTTGTGACTCGGAGCAAGCAAAAAAAATACCTTCAAGAAACAAACATGTAAACTAATTTCTTTGAATAGTTGATGCTATGTTCTTTTGTGTGGTGTAACGTTTCGTAATTTGTTACTGTGGTCGATTGAATAAAAGTGATACCATTTACTTCGCTATCAGATTAATACGGATCAATTTCCAAACTTCCGTTGTTAATGATGGGACCTAAATTGGCGCTGTTAAGTGAAACGCACATAATCAGATGGCTTCATGTAATAGAAACACATTTCCGAGGCAAAAATTGACTTCATCTTCACATGCTAATATTTTAGGACTGTGTTTACAATGGTCACTGCATTGATTCTAAAGAACATTGGTCGAAATCACGTCTTTATTAGGGTATTGAGTAAAACGTTGACTGTTGATAACCAGAAACTTACTAGCCCATTGGACTATTAACATTATGAAAGTTACTAGCCCGACGGGAAATCTACTAGCCTTGGGCTAGCGGACTACCGCTAATTTCGAGCCCTGTCAATAATATTTGGTATTCATATTTAATTAGTAGTACATGTACTCAATAATATTTGGTATTCATATTTAATTAGTAGTACATGTACTCAATAATATTTGGTATTCATATTTAATTAGTAGTGGAACGGGGTCAATTAGTCACCACATTTCAGCCCAGGTTCGTTTCTAATAAAAGGGTATTCGGTGATTTAATTTAGTTATTGGAGAGAAAGAGGGAGAGAGTAAGACAAAGTTTGAAAAGTTGAACGACAGAGAGAAGAGAAAGAAAGAATAAGATAGTTCATTTCATTAAAGTGAAATCATTATTTACTGAAAGGAAAAAGCAAAGATGAAATTCAAAAATAAAATAAGGTTTATTTAAAGTAAATAATTAATTAAATAAGCAGTTACAAATTAAGAATGTGTTTTAGGTGGATGGAGACTAAATTTAGGAAGAAAATTAGGAAGTAGAAATAATTTGATAAATCAGGTAATTAATGGGGCCAAGCTGAACTTCTTACCATCTTCAACACCAAAACAAACCAGATGATTGTATCGTCTTGATATAGGAAATCTGTGACCACACAGGACTGGTCTAACGCCAAGCAATGGTGACTGTAATACCTTCCACAACCGCAACACAGAGATTCCGCACGACCCGACACTGGACAGGTCGTAAGGATATATAAAAATAACTGTATACACGTGCCGCCACCAGACTATCGACATGCGCATAGAGTGGACCCGTGCTGACCAGTACAAATGGTCCAACATAAACAGAGCTCAAGTAAACACTTCATGTAGAAAATAAAGGGGGTGGGGGTAACTTTAAATTTCAGTGTGAATAAGTCCGATATTAGCCAAATTGTATATTAAAGAACTACTTCTTGTAAATAACACACGAAATTTCCATTCACCATCACAGTAGAATAGATGTTAAAAACATTAAAATTAAAATAAAAAAGTTTAAAAATGCATTTTTTTCTCAATAAAAAATGAAAAAAAAAACGTTGCAGTAGTTTTTAGGCAACACAAAAATCATTATTTTACTTAATTACACACTACATACCAGATTTAAAGTTTCAGTGATACCAATATGAAAAAATGTCAAAAGTTTTTAATTATAGTCCAGATATCATTGAAAAAAATTTCACTCCATGTCATTGTCACCATCTGATCCATCACTATCCATCTGACCACCCTATGTAAGTACCAAATATTAAAAAAAATGCAAAAAAATTAAAAAAAACATTTAAAAACGCATTCTTCGAGGTAAAATAAAATATATTAAAAAAAACATTTTTATCATCTATGATTAGTAGTGCTCCATAAAATTTGGTACACATTTAAATAATAGTGTTTGATAAAATGTGAGATATTTAATTAGTAGTCCTCCATAAATTTTGATACACATATTTAATTAGTAGTGCTCCATACAATTTTGATACACATTTAATTTGTAGTGCACCATAAAATTTGGTACACATTTAATTTGTAGTGCACCATAAAATTTGGTACACATATTTAATTAATAGTGCTCCATAACATTTTATACACATTATAACATTTGATACACATATTTAATTAGTAGTGCTCCATAAACTTTGATACACTTATTTAATTTGTAGTGCTGATTGCCTGCTCTTCACAATTCATCAGTTTCAATATTTTAGTGACGGGGCAAATTTCTGGCAATCTATCTGGAACCCTTTAGCTGAGACCAGAGAACCATTAATTAGATTTCTAGAGAATGGACGTGAATCAATCGTCACACTGCCATCTTTGGAATGTCTTTTCGAGGGGAGAACTCTGTTCTGAAATTAAACATTTGTTAGCATTTGTTTATGCAGGAGTCGAATAGACTATTAGGAACATGGTAAATTTAGATTTCATGGGGAAACTGTAACGAATTGAGAATTTACCGTGACCAGTAGTCAGCTTAGAAGGTAAGACTGACCCAAGGTTTGGCGTTTCTAGAAAGGTGGAAATTATGTGTATTTATGATTGGCCACACTAAATGAAGGGGTGTGTTTCCCCACACTGAAATTTCTAGTTTAATATTGAACATCGAAAATTCAAATCAGTCTAAGCTGCTCTACAAGGGAGGATACTAGTCTTTTGACTATAGTCTTTGACTCCGAGAACAGAATTTGCAAGAAATTCTCATTGTGATTATCATTGACCAAGGAGCTGGATGCCTGGGAAGAATCGGGGTATAGACGACACAACTTAAGGGGAAAATAGCTAATCACACGCAGTGAGAAGTCTGCAGAGATATATTTGGGACATCTTCAGATGCATTGAGAACTCTACATAACATCCTGTCCGCCCAAAGAAGGTAGGTGAAACAGCGAGGAAGTTGTAGAGAAAAGGAAAATGGGAGGAAAGAAGGAGTGAAAGGGTGAATTGGAGGGAACCATCGCTAAGCAGGTTATGTACTCACGGCAATGATTTTGACTGTTCACTCAATCGTATGATGAGAAAAAAATCCTAAATGTAAACAGATTGGCTATATTTTATATTTTTATATAAATCTAATTGTGTCTTAAAAGGTTTGAAGACAGCTTTATTGTAAAAGAAGAGTATCTTTCTAATGAATTGTACTGGTTTTCCATTGTAATTGATTAAATTTTGATTTATTTTTTTTTATACGGGGGCTCTGCTCAGATTCCTATTTATTCTACCTATAAGTTTACTCGAACCTGGCGAATTATATCGAGGGTGGTCATCTCCTAGATACAGAGTACTGAAAGAGGTGGGAAATATAATAACATTATATACACCACCCCATAATTTTTTTATTTTTGTCCATTTTACCATCAATTCATTATCCATATTTCCTTTTTGAGAGAATGACTCTCAGACTGTTCATTGTTCAAGCTATCTCTATGAAACCTGGTACACATATTGGACTAGTGGTCCAGATTGGTATACATATTGGAGTGGTAGTCTAGATTGGTATACATATTGGAGTTGTGGTCCAGATTACTACGCATACTGGAGTAGTGGTCCAGATTGGTACACATATTGGAGTGGTAGTCCAGATTGGTATACATATTGGAGTTGTGGTCCAGATTACTACGCATACTGGAGTAGTGGTCCAGATTGGTACACATATTGGAGTGGTAGTCCAGATTGGTATACATATTGGAGTTGTGGTCCAGATTACTACGCATACTGGAGTAGTGGTCCAGATTGGTACACATTGGAGTAGTGGTCCAGATTGGTACACATATTGGAGTAGTGGTCCATATTGATACACATAATGGAGTAGTGGTTTTGTTTATTTTTCCATCTATCCATCCTTTTTACAGACATTTTGTTTTAGAGTATAACTTTGAAACTGTTTAAGGTATCTGTTTTAAACTTGTCCACATATTGTATAACTAATACTCCAGGTTTGCTTGTTTGTTATAACACTTCTTCAGGTTCAGTATTTGTTATGGTTTGTACATTTTGTCATGCTACTGGACACATAATTTTGGGCGAGAGAGTGAGTGAAACTCTTTCTCACTTAAAACAAAGTCATTGCACAAGTCACTCTTGTCATCCACTCATCCTATTTTATCAACTATTATTGCCCTGTGGTGACAGGCAAGCAATGAAGTGGCAGGTGTGGGTACAATGGCAGCCATAGCTGCAAAAATGCATGCAGGCAGCTCAGACCACTAGGGTCGTTCACCACTGACATGAAGCAGGAGTGGAATCTGGCAACCCCTTGAGTGACTGAGCAGTCCTCTTCAGGAATACACTGCTCACCATCTTGGCATGAAGAAGGGGCTAGTAATGGTACCCTATACATTGCATACTCTAAACCTCCTTATCCAGCTTACAGTGGCTGGTGGGGACTCTACTCCAGCAGTCGAAATACAAAGAACAAAATCAGGATTGTTCCTCTCACACTTGGTGCATGGAATTTGCACACCATTTCAAACAGAGACAATGCGGAAAGACCTCAGAGGAGAAACGCTTTAATAAGAAAGGAACTTGCCAGATGCAAATTGAACATTACTGCCTTGATCAAGACCGGGCTTGCAGGAAAAGGAAAAACTCTGAAAGGGGCTCTGGATACACTTTAATTTGGAGTGGCAGAGAAAGTGAAGAGTGTAATGCAACTGGTGTCGGCTTTGCAATTAAGACAACACTGATTGGCAAATAGGCTTAAGATCCCAAGGAAGTAAATGATTCATGATCATGAAACTCCCACTCCTGTCTGGAAAATAGCACCATACCATCATCAGTTGCTCTGATCCAACCTAGACCAACCTGGATGAGGTGAAGGTCAAGTTCTATGAGGATCTTTACTCCGTTATTGCTGTTGTTTCAGTGACTGATAATCTTGTCATTCTTGGTGACTTCAATGCAAGAGTAGGCTGTGGTCATGTTGCCTGGGATGGAGTACTTAGTATGGAGTGGGTCATTGTAATAGCAACAGTCTACTTTTGCTTCAGACTTGTGCTGAACATGAACTGCTGATTACAGTCTTCTGCCTCTTGAACTAAAACCAGACATCATGGATGCACCCTCGCTCTAAGCACTGGCATTTCATCGACTACCTCATTGTCAGAGAGACGGACAGGGATGAAGTGCATGTGACCATGTCTTTTTGTGGCACTGACTGCTGGACATATTTAGCCCAAAATATGCCAGCATTGAAAGAAGGCTCCCAAACGACTAAACATCACCATGCTGACAGGTACCAGTACCAAACAGTTTCTCATTGATGCCCTGGAAGAACGTCTGAAATCCACCGCTCTGGGCAATCGGAATGTGGAGATCAACTGGGTGGCATTTGGAGAGTTGGTATACAGCACATTCTCAGAAATCCTTGGACTCTCAATCAGAAAGCACCAAGACCGGTTTGATGAGAATATGATGAGATCAAGCAGTTGCAGGATGAGAAACACTGCCTCCTTCAAACCTACCTCAACAACCCCAAGTCCTCCTCCAGGAAAGATGTGTACAACATTATACGCAGACTTTTACAGTAGAAACTCTTTTTTTTGTCAGATGTGAGACACATGGCTGACCAACAAAGCTGATGAGATCGATTGCTATGCAGACAGACATGACATGAAGAACTTCTACACTGCCCAGAAAGAAGTGTATGGGCATAAATCCTCTGGACCGTCCCCTCCCCCCTTCTCAGTCCACACAGGAACACACTACTGACAAAGATATGAGTCTTAAGTGTTGGGCTGAACACTTTGTCAGCGTCCTGAATCGCCCTTCATTCATTATCAATGAAGCCATCAGTTGTATCCCCCATTTACCCACCACTGAAGTACTGGATGACCCACCCCCAACCTTGCTTGAGACACAAAGCTATCTGTCTGCTCTCCAGTGGCAGAGCCCCTGGTTCAGACTCCATCCCCGCTGAAGTCTACAAGGAAGAGGGCACATCCCTGATAGAAAGGCTCCACCAGCTATTTTTACTGATGTGTCAGCAAGAGATGATCCCCCAGGGATTCAAAGACGCTTCCATAATACACCTGCATCAGCACAAAGAGAATCGCCAGGATTGTGATAATCACCAGTATATGCTGAGAAGGCTTGTGGATTGTAATGGTCAAGTACGGATACCAGAGAAAATTTATATCCATGGTACAGTATTTCTATGACATGATGCAGGAACAAGTCCAGGACAATGGAGTGATATCTGAACCATTCCCAGTAACTAATGGTGTCACACAGGGTTGTGCTCTGGCACCAACACTGTTTAGTCGATTGTATTCTGCCAAGTTGGCTAATGCTTTCAGAGATGGAGATGTTAGAGTCGGCATCGGGTGCCATACAGATGGAAAACTGTTCAACCCCAGCAGGCTTTAAGCAAAAACCATGGTTATGACAAACATATCAGAGAATTCTTATTTGCTGATCACTGCGCCTTTAATTCTGGTTCAGAAGCTGACCTGCAATGCAGTATTGACAAGTTGTCCAGGTCCTGCACAAGCTATAGTCTCACCCTCAGTACTAAGAAGACTGAATTATTGCATCAGCTGGCCCTGAAAAGCCCTTTGTTGAGCTCAACATCACCGTCAATGGCCAAAAACTTGATATAGTGAACAACTTCACCTACTTTGGCAGCACACTGTCACAGAGGATCACTATTGATGATGAACTGAACCTCCATATTGCCAGAGCCAGCTAAGCAAAATGTGGACAGTGTACCAATGTCACGCCAAGAAGCTGAACCACTTACACACCACAAGTCTCAGGAAAATCCTCAACATCAAGTGGCAGGACAAGGTTCCAGACACTGAGGTACTTGCCCAAGCTCCATCTGTGGAGAGCTACAGAAATGACAGCAATCCCATGGAGGTCAGGCTAAATGCTTCAAAAACAATCTGAAAGCTACATTAAAACACAAACCCTGATTCCTGGGAGCAAACAGCAAGTGATCAAGTCGATTGGCATTCCTCCAAGAACAATAGCTCCAAGTTGTGCGAATCTAGCAGGATAGAAGCTGCAGAGCTGAAGAGGCAAGCCAGAAAAGTGCGTACCATCAACCCTCCTGGAGATGTCCCACTCATCCCTTGTCCACTGCAAACAAATATTCTGTGCAAGGATTGGCCACATCAGCCACCAGTGCATGCACAGAACTAAATCTGCCCCACCAACCCTCGGATGACTGGAGTGGTCCTCGTCAACTTGACAGATGAACACTAATCCATTATCCACACATTCATTTTGAGAGCATAGCTGGCCTCAAACAGTTCATGTGAAACTTTGTGCATATATTGGAGTGACAGTAATGTGTCTTTTGCTATCCACATTTCTTCAGTTGTAATATTTTTTAATGTTTTTATCCATTTCATGTTTCAAATTAATAAAATCTGATGTGTGGTACATACTATATAATCTACACACATATATATATATATATATATATATATATATATATATATATATATATATATATATATCACATTGTGTGGTATGTACTTGGTAATATATTGTATGTTACATAATGTATATATTCTATATATCTATCACATTGTGTAATATATACTATATATATTGTGTGGTACATACTGTATATATTCTGCTTAACTGAAGGTATAGTAGTTCCTGCAGCTGAGTTTGTCCAAATAAAGTTATTATTATTATTATTATTATTATTATTATTATTATTATTATTATTATTATTGTTAAACCTTTCAAGCTGGTTTAAGCAGGCATAGTAGAAATATGTCAAACAACTTGGATAAATGCTTTTTATACTTTTAAATTTCCCCATTCAATTTTTTTTAAAGTTTTACCATAATTAGGGTATCGGTAGTTATAGTTGGAGTCATTACATAAGCAGTGGAGATATCATCTCTTGAGGACTTGTATGAAGAAAGAGAAGTGCCAACACAGACCTGTAATTTTGGGTTTACAGACTTCTCACCCTTTCAAAATGGGGCAAAGTGGTGGGAAAATAGGAAGATATGAGAGCGGAGTGGTAAAAAGTGAGAATATTTTCAATATTTACCTTGAACAGACATCTTAAAACTTGTAAGTCAAATGATAAAAAAGAAACAGAATACTAATTAGACTTTGATTGTTATGATTTATAAATGATTTTGTAAATGATAATAACCTCAAAAATTGCTTGCTATAAACATTTTTAAAAAATAGTGACATCAAGGTTCAGGTCCTTTCTGCATACTTTTACAGGATGAAATACACTGCTCTGGTGGCCTAGTGGTTAGAGCATCCACCACAGAAGCGGTAGGTAGTGAGTTTGATCCCTGGCCGAGTCATACCAAAGACTTATAAAAATGATACTTACAGCTGCCTCGCTTGGCGCTCAGTATTAGGAGGTTAGTGTTAGGACTGGTCAGCCTGATGTCAGGATAATGTGACATAATGCTACATGTCTGCGGCATGATGCCGCAGTGCTAGACATCACTATAAAGTGCCTCACTGCAGACATCGTAGCGATATGACTGAAAAATTGTTAAAGCTACGTTAAAAATCCTAATAAACTTGTTAATTTATGAGCAATCAGTCAAAAAACCACCAGTAATTTGCATAATTCAACTTTCACTCACTTCTTCAAGCTTCATTTTTAAATTTTGGCAGGAATCTCATTGAGTTTTGATAACTAGATATAAATAATCAGTCACTTGACAAAAGTTGATCAGTGAGCACAAACTCCTAAGTATGAATTGTTTTTCATTGAACAGAAAAAAAGACTAGAGAGTTGAGGTTATCAGAATGTGAATGGCCTAAAAAAATAAAGTAACAGATATTATACAAAATGCCTTGAAAGGTAGACAATACTATACTTGTGAAAACGTAAAAATGACAAACATTGCAGGTGTTTTAGTATGTCAGTACTAGCAAAATTTATTTAACCAAAAATATCAAACTTGGTTGCAACTATTCATCAATTTCAAATGTGGTCAAGTTCTTAGTAATACTTTTCAACAAAATAAATTGATAAACTTAGACATTGCTCTTACAAGACATGTGTTGTAAAGAAATTTTGATAGCTATGATCATTTAGTTGTGTGCATTGGAGAAATGTGCTGCTCTGTCTGCTAACTACCCTAGTCTTGTGTCATTGAACCACTCATTTATACCCTATTTTATATATCCATTAGGTTTGGAACATATTTTTAAAAAAAACATTCTGAATTTAAAATGTGATGTAATATATACATTTGTCATGTTTTGTATTCCCAAAAATCAAGGAATTTGTCAAGATTTTTCTTTTATTATTTAAAAATGTAACATTTCAAGGTTTTTCAAGGTAATGTCTAGTACAGATTATTTTATTATTTTTATCACTTTATTTTTATCACTTAGATTAAAAGACTTACCAAAATGGTAGTAACAGCTGCCTTGCTTGACACTCAGCATTAAGAGATTAGTGTTAAGACTGGTTGGCCTGGTGTCAGGATAATGTGACTGGGTGGGACATCATGCTACATGCCTGCGGCATGTTGCCCCAGTCCTTAACATCACTATAAACTGCCTCACTGCAGACATCATAGCAATATGACTGACAGATTGTTAAAGCTACATTAAAAATCCTAATCAAATAAACAAGCACTTAGGTTAATACCAATATTAACCAATAATATTTGGTTCTCCAATATTAAAATAAGACTTTCAGGAATATTTTTTTTTCAGAACACTTGGTGCTTATATTTTTTCATTGGATATTTATTACTTTTACTGAGAACAGTGAATATTGAATCTTTGTTACATGAACAAGACAAAACATGATTTTAATCTTTTTGGGCATCCTCAATGTTAGTTATATAAAGTTTCATGTTCAAGTCTTATACAGAGGAATACATGGTGTATATAAATTATTTTATAAGTTGTGAGTTAGCAATCTGGTCATTCTGAAAATTTAAAATGTTATATCTGTGAATGTTTTAGTTAGTGAAATGTCACATAACCAAGTTTGCCATTCGGGGATTTTTGTCCCTTCAGTGAGTTTTCATGCACCAGTTTCAGACATATTATTCTTATGTATATTTAATTTGCAATAATTGTTGACTTTTTTAAAATGATTATATATATATATATATATATATATATATATATATATATATATATATATATATATATATATATATATATATATATATATATATATATATATATAGATATATATATATATATATGTATGTATGTATTTTGTACTTGACCTTGTCTAAAATCCAGTTCACTAAATTTATTAAATATTCAGATCGTTATCAATGGAAGTAATCCTGTTTATTTGGGTCTGGGTCTAGGACATCAGAGTTTTACCTGGAAATTCCTAAGCTTGTTAACAACATTTAATGTTTTATAGAGGAAACTGGTCTACATCCTGGCTTTATTATTGTGTCTGAATATTTTCTGGAATTTCATTGTGCTCATTAATAATCTTTTAATGAAAATTTAATTTGAAAATATATTGAATTCAGGCAGGAACATATTTGGATTTTATTATTGTGATACACCAAAAGACTGTTGGCACATCTGATGATCATCACAATCCAGGCAACTGGCACATTAGTATATTCAAGGCTACAGAGACCTCAACAAATTTCACTATCGGAACTTCTTTGTAATACCACTTTAATTCAGTTAGAATTTCATTCATTTGGAATTGTGACAGAACTTTTAGGACTATTTTGGATTTGATTCACAATACTGCAAGTCCTTTTTAAATTTCATATTTTTTAATGGGAAATAAATTGTTTGTTGAATTTTAAAATATTTGTTAGTTTTCACTCTTTTCTGTTACTATTTTTAAGACCATGGTGTTGTAAAATTACCTTTTAATTGGAGATAAATGTAAGATTCTGTTGTTTTGGTTAATTTTAATGCCAAATTATCATGAAAAATATTCATGAATAATAATTATCAAATGTAATGTTTTGTTTGTTTTTTATGGTTTAACGCCATTTTTCAGCACAATATATAGGCTATACATGGCGGCCAGTATTAGTGGTGGAGGAAGAAACCGGAAAAACCCCGGAAAGAACCACCGACCCACGAGAAGCTACTGGCAAGCTTTCTCACTTAACTACATTAGCCGAATCTTAGACTCGAACCCACGCAGACAGAGGTGAGATGGCAGTGGTCCGTAACGGACAGCGCTTTAGACCACTCGGCCACTCGGGGCCCCAAAATGTAATGTACTGTGACTGGTTCCAAAGAAAGATTATAAAGTTTGACAAAGTTTTTTCATTGAGTCATCAGCTTTATGACAAGCAGTTTTTACCTGCATTCATCTTTACATGAAAAAATTTGTTTTAAAAAAGAATTTTACATAACAGTATGTGAAATAAAATCATTTAAACTAATGTCAAAGTATTTTACATATGTAACAAATGAAGAAAATGATATCATGGTTTGCCAAATATCTGAAATATTTTAAAATTTATTTCAGATAAAAGTATAATCCAATTCTGCATCAAATACTATCTTAAAGTATCCAACAGATATGTTACTACTTTTCACTCTCCATGGCCCACACTAGGCGTGGTTCAGGCAGAATAGTTGTCCCAGTGCCCGTCATTTTGCATAGATATGCAGAGGAAAGAACTTCTAAAGCTTCTTCAAAAGACCTTGAAAAACAACTCTTTGGAATGTATAAGCCATGACTTATAAAACTTCAGTATTGGGGGACAGCAGACTAAACAATTTTAAAGAATGATTTTATCTCTGACTTTCCTGCAATGGAGACACAATTTCCAGTAACAAGAGAGAAAATTAATTTCCAGAAAAGGGTTTTCACATATGCTAGAATTATGTTTGCCGCTTCAGAACCAAAACAAAATAAGTGTCTTATTTTAAAGGCCCATCTGAGTTCTTTGTATAAACTTCTGGATAATGGAACTCAGGTGGGTTATAGAAATTAGAGGATACTATGATTCAGGTGGGTTATAGAAATTAGAGGATAATATGATTCAGGTGGGTTATAGAAATTAGAGGAGAATATGATTCAGGTGGGTTATAGAAATTAGAGGATAATATGATTCAGGTGGGTTATAGAAATTAGAGGATAATATGATTCAGGTGGGTTATAGAAATTAGAGGATAATATGATTCAGGTGGGTTATAGAAATTAGAGGAGAATATGATTCAGGTGGGTTATAGAAATTAGAGGATAATATGATTCAGGTGGGTTATAGAAATTAGAGGAGAATATGATTCAGGTGGGTTATAGAAATTAGAGGATAATATGATTCAGGTGGGTTATAGAAATTAGAGGATAATATGATTCAGGTGGGTTATAGAAATTAGAGGAGAATATGATTCAGGTGGGTTATAGAAATCAGAGGATAATATGATTCAGGTGGGTTATAGAAATTAGAGGATAATATGATTCAGGTGGGTTATAGAAATTAGAGGAGAATGTGTTTCAGGTGGTTTGTAGAATTTGGGGGATAATTTTACTCTGGTGGTATGTAGAAATTATGTGATAATGTTATAAGGTGGTTTGTTCAGTGGTTATAGGATGACTAAAACTTTTGATAGTGTGATAATTACTATGACTATGTGATAATTACTATGACTATGTGATAATTACTATGAAACAAAAGTTTCCAGTATTAAAAACTAGTTATATCAGATTAATACAGACAATGCATCCACCAAAATAAGGTTTGTGTTAATTTTGGGTAGGGGGGAGTCATTCTAGAGCCAGTATGATTTGTATTTTCTTTTTATTTTGGGTCAACCGCTCCATGCAGTAGCCTAAGTGCTGAGAACATCCTTCTCAGATGCAAGAGGTCATGGGTTCAAACCCCGGCGATATCATACCAATAACTTTAAAAAATGGTACTAACAGCTGCCTCGCTAGGCCGTTAACACGATAAATAAAGCTCTTCACCATCATTGGTTGCTAAAATGTGTTGATATCTTACTGTTGGGTATAGTAAGCCTTACCAATTTCAGTCTTGTCATCAGAAATCAAGATCACTGACTGAAAAAAGAAAAATGGTTTCTACACAATAATTTGAGTTCTTCACAACCTACAGGTACCCAGTTTTGTTAATGGCTTGCACACAGAGTAAGGACAAATGCTATCAGTGTTGGGCTAAAATGTTCCAAGATCAAGGTCATTGTGTCTAAAATAAAAAAATTGGTTTCCACACAATAATGTGAGTTTTGGTCACATAATTTTCTGGATTGCTTGAAGTAGGAAGAACAATAATAGATTTTGAAGTTCAAAGGTCAAGATCACTGTGGCTGAAAGAATAAGAATAGTTTTCACATCACATACCTTACCCAAACTTTGTAAGATTGCACTTGGGTAAGGAAGAAGCCTATTGATTTTAGAGGTAAAAAGTATTTTCAACACACTAACTCTAATTCTGTGTCTCATATTTTAATATAAATTTTTTGTGGATGGCTTACACTTCAAACATTATAGGTCAGGGTCACTGAATGAAAGAAGAAATGTTTGTGCACAAAAATTTCAGTTATTGTGACAGAAATATTAAATAATGGACAGGTATATCATGTATCATGCATGGTATTCTTGTTCTATTAACAGCTACAAGAACCTTACTTGTTTAAGTGTGTTAATTGTATACACGTGTGGCAGCTACAAAAACCTTAATTGTTAAGATGTGTTAACTGTATACTCATGTATGGCAGCTGAGATCTTGGGACAGATAGAAGTTGATGTATCCAGATACCTGTTTGAACTAAAAATAGGAAATTGATTGCTTTGATATGACCCTTATAAATATACCACATTTAATGTCTTCCAGAACTGACAAACTAGACCCAAACTTGGCATCAACTACTTTGCTAGGGATATCTGCCAGTACGGTATTCACTGTGTGAGATGGAAACCTGTCTTGTGTTTTACATTAAAGAAGTACATGTATACTCAATTCAGATGCAGATGTTTATTTATAATGGTAAGATATTGGTAGTCATATAGAGATAAAATGGTATAGCTTTGCCACTGCAACCAATAAGATAATGATTTTCATATAGAGGTAAATATGGTATAGCTTTGCCATGGCAACCAATAAAAGATAACGGTATTCATATAGAGGTAAATATGGTATAGCTTTGCCATGGCAACCAATAAAAGATAATGGTATTCATATAGAGGTAAATATGGTATAGCTTAGCTACGGCAACCAATAAGATAATGGTATTCATATAGAGGTAAATATGGTACAGCTTTGTCATGGCAACCAACATATCTTTTTTTGTTTGTGTATTTTTATTGTATGCACATATATTGCAGGGGAGTGATGGAGATGGATAGAGGCTGGTATGTGTAAATATTTGTAAAGGAAGACTTGCCAGTACTTGGTACTGATGATATCTATCACTGTTCAAGCATAAGCTTGTGGATTTGCTCCATGTGTGTTCCCATTTTAATGTAATGCAGGTAATGCCATTATTTATTTGTACAAAAGATGCACTCATCTTCATACAATATAGACTTAGATTTTACATTGTATAATACCCTGTCAGATGTGGGACTACAGTGAATCTGGGTTAACGCTGTTGTTCCACTTTTTGATTTCATACAGATAACATAAAAATACACTTTGCATCATGATTTCACACAAATAACATACAAATACACTGTGTACCATGATTTTCTACAAAAAGCATACAAACACACCGTGCCATGATTTCATACAAATATGATACAAACACACTGTGCATCATGATTTCATACAAAATAACATACAAACCCACTGTGTACCATGATTTCATACAAATAACATACAAATAACATACAAACCCACTGTGTACCACGATTTCATACAAATAACATACAAACACACTGTGTACCATAAGCAGATGGCAAGTGATACATGGATAGATTTGGAACTGAAAAAAATCAGTTTTGTCATAAACTCATAAATGTATCTGGTGTTTTTGCTTTTATTCTCTTTCATGCATCTTGTTAGTGTTTTTTACATGACATTAAAATTTACAGGCTTCATAACATCATATCATGGGGCCATAGGTGGCTGAATGGCACTCACCTATACAGATTGCTGAGAGTACTACAGCCTGTGAATGTCAGTAGTTCATGAAATCTACAAATATCAGTAGCCCACAAAAAAACATAAATATTGGTTAGTCACAAAATCCTCGAATATCAGTATCCCATGAAATCTACAAATATCAGTAGCCCGCAAAATCCATATATGACGCCTCATTGTGCGCCTGCCAAACATTGTGTATTATGTTATTGCTTTTTTTCCATAAGTTCAGACATTTATTTCATGAAATAAATGTCGGAGTAGTTGAATGCCGAGTCTGGGGGTTAGTGCTTTACTGAGTTATGCAGTACAGTTATTTGACGATAAAAAAGTATTAATTTATTTCACTGGGTTTTTTTGCCAGTAAAACCCATGCCTTCATCAAGTTTTGATAAAACAAATTTTAATGTTATTGAATACATACCATGGTCAACTTTTTACAGCAGTTTCAGATGTAACAGAGTTTTTGTCAGGAGGATCAAATGTCATAAGCCTTTTTACTTTCTAAGAAAATGGGAATGTTCCATTGTCAAAGCAAGCCATGAGCTGCAACGACAGAGTTCATTTCCATTATAGTACATTGATAGTGCTATACTGTAATTTGAAATGGATATTGTTTTAAACCTGATAATTCACTCCACCATAATGTGGACCTAAGATTACATTTGTGGATGGTGCAAATGAACCAATAAAGAACAAACAGATGAAAACAGTATGGCCAGTAATGAAATAAGATTCATCAGTTGCATGCAGTTAAATGGAACTTGGTTTTAGGACTGCAATGAATGGATAGATAAATGGATGGCTAAATTAAAAAATTGATTTTCTACTAAGTATCTTTTTAATTAAAAGTGTGTTATGGTAGCAGATTTAATTACTCTTTTGCTATATCAACTTTTTTCAAAACTTCATCTTATCTTAAAGAATTTTTTGTATCGAATATAATGCAGTGATTTCACCTTCTTTAACCAACTGTTATTTATTACCACACCAGAGAAATGAATTTTCTGTTTAGAATAAACTGTCATGTCTTCTCACAGAATGTACACTCTTGGTCTTTAAACAGTTTCTACCCATTGTAGGTTTGTATTTTAGAATTGTCCAAATGCAAAATCTCCAGCTTGTTGTAACAAGCAACTAAGCAAGGCAGGAAAGGGTACAGATTCAGATCTTACAATCAAATCTGCCTGGATTGGTTACCATAATTTTAGTTTTCAGACAGATATTCTTGTCTCTCCAGATGGGTCTTAGCTTTGACATAGCTGCCGTTGTTGGTGCAGCTCATGACAAAATTTCTGCTCTTGATCCCACACTGGTGATAATGGAAACAAGATATTTGAATTGGCTCAGTTTCCAGTTCCAGTTGAGGGATGGGGGAACTATCTTTGTATAGGTTCATAGATTGTTTGAGGGAAGGGGGAATTAATTTGGTATATGTTCATTCTTTTTTGAGGGATTTGGGGGACCTATCTTGGTCTAGGTTTGCAACTCCGCTTCCTCTTAACAAGGCCCAGTAATACAAAACTGCAGAGCATAATATACATATTGAAAATTAAGGCAGTACAAATATCAAAATAAAAATGTCTATCTATATCTATTTGTTTATCTACATCTGTATCTGTCTGTCTGTTAGATCCAGCCAGTGAAATGTGAATTTCAAAAAGTAACTTTTTGATGATGCACCAAATAAAATTTTACAAAATTATATATATATATATATATATATATATATATTGGAAAGGTTTATCTTATACTTCACATTATAATTATTTGGGAGGGTTTATACCTCACATTTATTTATATTTATTTGGATGGGTTTATCATATACTTCACATTTATTTTATTTGAAAGGGTTTATCTTGTATTTCCTGTTTATATTTATTTGGAAGGTTTTTTATGCTTTACATTTATAATTATTTGGAAAGGTTTATCTTCCTAAAGTTTGTTTAATGGAATTTTCACAGCTTTAGACATTCACTACAGATTTCTGTGTGTTTGTCTTCTGTTCATCCAAACTAACTTCACAATTTGGCATTTACATTCGAATATGCACAGGCACACAGTCAAGTTAAAGACAGGGTTACTCAGTCATTGGTACAAATAGTTTTGGCATATTTATTCACTTCTTCAAATAGTATAGAAAGATATGTGACAGCTGGTCCCACATTTAACTTTTTTTAATTATACCACTTCCATAATTAATGTTAGACAAATTCACTTCAGAAGACTCACATTGGGCTTTTCAATTCATGCAGTTTTAACTGTATAAAATTAGTATCGTATATACTCACCTATAAGTACAGATCAACTACAAACAGATCTTGATCTGCCATAGCATAATGTTCTTGGAGATCATAGTGTATGTTTTTGTTCTAATGTTTACTCCTAACATACTGCAAACTGCACAGACCTAGACCTGCCTGCATATTATTTTGATCTGTGTAGCTTGCATTTGGACTCCTCGTTTAAGCATTGAGTAGAAATGCTAATCTCCTGGCCTACTCTTAGAGAATGATTTTGTAGGTAGTACAGGAGGTTAAGCTATATTGTGTTTGCTTGTGGAAACATCAGCGAGGAAAAAAAATCATCATTTTACCTAGATATGCAAAGCTATTGAACACTTGTAAACAAAGTTTGATAGGTCTGTTGTGATTTAATGAAAGTTCATGGATTTATGGCCTGATTGTAAATATAAATTTGATATGGTCTGTGTTACAATCTAGTATTGGTACATTATCAAAAGAGAATATTGTAAAGAATTATCTCCAACATCAAGTTGTAGTTTACTCTATCGTAACTAATGTTACAATAGTAAAAGTGAAAAAGCAGTTTAGGCCAGTCACATGTTTTGGTGCCATTTACAAGAATTTACTTTACCCTTTTATATTTGTTCAGGTGTGTAGGTTGTTATGGCAAGAAATGGATATTCATTTTAAGAATTATCATGAACCGAAGTAACCAAAAATTGAGAGTTGTGATATTTAGAGCTAGCCACATTTCAGATCACAGGCACCAAAACAAATCCCAGATTCAGAGGATTGTTCTTGTTTACTTATTTAATTAGTTAGTTAGTTGGTTTAATTAGTTTATTATTTGGTTTATTTATATAAAGAAATCATTATTACCATTCATAATTATACATATCACTAAAATTTCATGTGCAATTGAAATAATATATGCGAGTGACTAAAGTTGCATTTTGTACTCAAATATTGATTGGGTCCAATAACAGTCAACAAAGATTCTGATCTGCCATCACATTATACACTGGCAGATCAAGGAATATTTGTCATTTCTACTGATTAGCCCTATCAAATTGCATAGATCCTATACAATAGCAGATCTATGCAGCTAAATCAGACTTTCGTGCAGATATGTATGGTATACCATTTCTTTGCTGTGTATACATTTGCTTACACACTTGACCTCTTTTGATCTAAAAAACACCTACCGGTAATCTTTTTGTTATCCTAATAGTTTTAATGGAATACTAAAGCCAGCATACATCTTTGCATTGTTTTCTTAACAGAAGTCATCTTATTAAATTGCAGTAACACATTACCTGGAACAATTGCCTTGCTTATCCTCTGAGATGCTTATTCTCCTCATCCGAGCTCATCATTCCAACCTCCTCTGTGTGGACTATGCTAGAAATATAGAACAGAGAGAACCAAGAACCAGTTTAACTACAACATCAGGATACTCTTCCTTTTATTTTTTTATACACTTGTGAACTAAGTTGTATTCAGTTTACTTCGGTCTTGATTGTGCTATGTTCATCTAGCAGTGCTCTTTTTTATTTTTTTTTATTCATCTTTGCCGTACTTAGGATAAATAATTCTTTCTGTGTGGTACTTTAATTTTTATTTTAATTGTTGCTTCAACTAATTTTATTGCACTGTTTTGAAATCAGATATTTGCTTTAAAAAATTATTTAAAGAGATTAGTAGCTTTGAAAGTATATTTTTTTCTTTTTAGCAATATTGCAAAGTGTGGGAACATTTGGATACATGACGGCCCCTAGAAATTACATAGTTCATACTAGTAGATGTTGCACATTCAGTTATGTATTGTCAAATAACGTTTTAGACCTGGCAGGGAGTTGGAGCAACTATAAAGGGAGGAAGAAATGCACTTCTTCCACCAATATTCCTTAATTCCAGATGATTGAGATCCTTATCTCATTGATTCCATTTGTGTATGCGATTTTCCTCTTCCCTAGAAAAATGTCTTATGGTCCCATTTGAACAGTTTCGTTCTGAGCTGTATGGGACTTGGAATAAAACTCCTCATGCTCAAGAGAATAAGGGACCAATCACTAAAGTCAAGAGATGCAATGTTCATGACAAGTCACATAGCTCTGTCAAGGTGAACAACACTTCAATCCCAGGAACATATGGTATTTGTCTCTCATAAGGTCATAGCACTCTATCAGGGTTGGCAGCCCAGAGATAATATCACATGTCCCTGTTAAAGGAAAGCAGAAATAGCTCTGGATCATGCAGTGGATGCTCATCCATAATTGCCTGATCAGTCACTAGTCTTTGAGTACTAATCACCAGCCAGTGGAGTCTCATTAGCAGTACAGGGATGGGTGTCGGATCAAAACGCACTCACCCCACACCTCATCTCTATTCTCCCAATCGGTTGTGTTGGGGATAAGGAGTCTGCATATACTCATCCAACTAGGAAAGAGGATCAGATCAACACCCCCACCCCATTACCCTGTTTCCTTTTGATTCTGATGGAGTGTGAGGACATTCATTGCAATGAAGCAAAATATTCCCTCCCATTAACAGTACCATGGATGCTGTTCTCTTAACCACTGGGCAGTTCATATGTGATAGGTTGTGAACCTACATCTTCTGCTTATGCAGAGCCCAACAAATTGAGCCAGGAGCTGGTCCATGCTGACCAGACAATCAGGGATGGAGGAGAAACATTCCTATTCCCCCCAAAAATCTGCAAGTAAGGGCATTCCTGCTGTCCCCTCCCCCTCCCCCCCCCCCCCCCCCCGGAACTGGGATATGGATACCCCAATAGCAGGAATGAGAGGCTGCTGCTAGGGGCAATCCCACCACACTCCATGAGAAATTTGCAGAATGTAGATATCTTTACTCCCTAGTCTCCTTTTCATGAGAAAGACCTTGGTAAACAAAGTTTACCCCCACCACCACCACCAGATTTGTGTCCAAAACATTTAGATTTGGAGGACAAAAATTTGTGGGTGATGCACAACCAGAACTCCATTTACTCCATCATTTGACCATGGGTAAGGAAGCTTTCTATAAGGTTTTTGAGAAGTCAGAAATTTGCTGGGTGGTTCAATGGGGACCTGGTCCCACATTCCAGTCCAGGTGCCAATGGTTCTGGCACTTATAAAGCTGGTATACCAGAAACTTTACCTTGCATGCCATTTGTTTTATCAGCAGCCTCCTTAAGTCTTCAGATGGCAGAATCTTTGTCTCCAGCAATGCCTCAATGCATGCAGAAGGTGGTTGCCAAAACTTCAAGGCTTTGTTGATTGCTTTATTGGTGGAGCAGCTCTGCCTCAGCGAGGACATTGCTCAACACAGATTAAAAACCTTACTGGATCACAGCAAAAACTTTCTTAGGGCTGCTCTCATTGGAGGTGGAGACTGTCTTTGGAGGTCTCATTCCCTCTCTGGCATCTGTGGAACCAACATTACCAGTCACTCACAGCAATTCATGGCTTGTTGAAACTGACCAGCAAATGTCCTCATCTGACTGCCCATCAGGGTCATCCCCAAAGTTCTCTAAAAATGACGCATAATCAACAATCTAGGAAGCAACTGTTACATCAATTCAGGCCTCACTCTAACTTATTAACTTGATGCGGCAGCCAGGAGGGCCAAGAGAGGAAGCTGTGGACTTCTCCCCCTTTGGAATGTGGATTCAAGGGACTCTAACCCTCTCCTGCCATATAACCCCTTTTCCCAGATCCCCATAGGCACATGGCTAGTGCTCTTTTCAGAGGGTTGGTCATGTATACCAGAAAATAAAGGAATGATATTGGCCATTTACTGGGAATATCTTCCTCTCACCAAGACTCCCATTCTTTTTTGCCAGTTAAGCTGATTCAGTTAAGAGAGGAGGTGCACACCTTTCTCGATGGGTGAAGTAGAGAGTTTGGCAAATGACCAATCTCTGATTTTCTACCTGCAAATTTTTCTGGTCTCCAAAAAATGTAGAAATGTTTCGGCTTATCGTCCATCATCTTTTCCTCCCCATACATGTTCCTGCAGGAGGAACTAATATGGAGACTACTGCCTCAGTCAGAAATGCCATAAGGCCCAGTGACTGGGAAGTCTCCATCAACCATCAGGATGACCACCTTCACATCTCAATTTGACCTCATCCAATTGTTACCAGGTCTGGGAGGTGTTTTGATTATGAGTCCTGCCATTTGTCCTTGCCTCTGCTACCAGAGTTGTTACCAGCATGATGGGAGTAATTACCTCTCATCTGAGGATTCCCATACTCCAGTATTTAAATTACTGGTTGATACACGATGGCCTCAAAGAGTTCCTGATCTGTCCCACTGCTGGTACACAATGACATGACTAGGAGTAATTTCATACCAATATTTGATGAGTTGTGTTCCTCTGGACAGAATGGACAAAATCCTGGCACTTTGGACAGTGCTTTAGGCCATGATCTCGTTGTCAGATTACCTATATAGATCCCTTATGGAGACCATAACTCTGCAGGTGACCTGGTTCCCGTCGGAAGACTATATTTGTGCCCTCTCCAGTTTCTCCTTCTGAAAATCTGGAAACTGCACAAGGAGCTTGAGGTCTTGCTTGCTAATGGTAGGATTACAGATTCCAGGATCTAGTTTGCCCCCAGTTGTGAATGAGGACACCTCGAGTTACTTTATTGTGCATTGTATGCAGATGCTGCACCTGAACGTATCAGTATAGCCAGTATACGACATTCATACTTGCATCTTGGTGTCCACACACCATTAACTAACATTAGCTCTTTACTTAGACTACAGAAAATATTGAATTGTGCCAGAAAGGTGCAATGCGACTACAGACAGAAATGATCTAGTATGCATGATATCTGGTGTAATATGGCCTTGCTTGGAACACTATGGACGGAGCGAGTGCACTAAACTCTTACTACAAACTGCATGTGCACTTGCTTTTATACTCTAGTAGTGTGGATAATTTTCTATTCATAGAGCCCCCCCCCCCCCCAAAAAAAAAGAAAGAAAAAATATAAGTCATACCTAAAATTCCATACAGATAAGCACCTATTCATTTTGCATTTTAGGGCATCTAAGACTGATGGTTTCCATCAAGTGGTGGATATCAGTATTTATGCTACAAACTGTGATGTCCTTATACAGTCCTACCCGTTCATATCGACATCGCTTATCTCGACAAGCCGGCTATATCGACAAAAAGGCAAAGTCACGGTCCCTTGGTCTACCATTACTATCAAATTGTCATGCATATGTCGAAGTCGAGATAAAGAAAACCGCATATGTCCACAGAAGCCCTTGGTCCCAGCTTGAACAAATCCTTTGTTTACAAAACGTTTGTGTCGACAAGCTGCCAGTTAAGACCAATACTTTGTTCAACATTTACTTGATCTTGCCGCCAGACTACAATTTTCCCACCTAATCGTTCATGTCGACCAGCTGTCAGTTCCGACCCATACTTTGTTTCAACAATATTTTCATCTTGCCGCCAGCCTCAAATTTCACCAGTGTTACGAAACACCCAAATCCACAACCAAATCCACCAAAATCAGCTGAAATCCACACAAATCGCATTGTGTAAACCATCTCATCTATAAATTACAACGCTACCCTTCCCTCCTTTCAAATTTAAACAAGTTTTTTTTTCTCCGAAAACTGATTTTTTCTTAATAAAAAAACAACCTATATCTTGCTTACTAAATTCGGTAAAGGTTTAAGATTAATGTGAGTTAGTTGACTTTATGAATACGTTCTTGTATAAAGGTATTAGGTGTACGGACAGAGATAAATGAAGACGTACCTAATAATAATAATATATATATATATATTGTTACGTGCTTAGGCTCGAATAAGCAGCAACACAGAAAGAGTGAAAACTAACAAGCTTGTATAAATTGAACAATGAATTTATTAAGTACAATTATTTTCATAAAGTAAATAAACTTACAGTTTTAGAGAATCAAATCCAACATTCAGTTTTAGAGAATCAAATCCAACATTAATCCAATATGGAATTCACAAAAATAATCCACTAATGGAATTGCAATAGTCCTGATAAATAAATGTTCTAATAGTTCCAGGTTCGAATCTTGACGATGTAATCCAAAATGGCTGACAATGTCACGTGATGCAGTTCTTGTTTTTTTGTTCTTGTTTTGAAAATCATAAATACATGTTCTTTTCCAGATAATTCTTCTTTCTTCAATGAATTGACACAAAGTCCAGAATAAAATAATTAATATTAACACTCAAACATGAATTACACAACTGTTAATTTTAAAGCCCAAAATTCTACTGAATTGTTCTATCCCAAACAAGTCTAAGTAAACAAGTGATCACGTGATCTTTCTAGAAATTCATGGAAGGTCACTACCTTCAGCAAGTCACGTATTCTAGATATGTCCTACACCCCAAGAACTAAAAGAAAAGTTATCCTTGAAATTAACCAATAGTATTAAAGACCTGTTTATCAATCTAAAGCAAGGTCAGATAAAGAGGTAACCAAGCCAAGGTCAAAAACTTGTTTACAGTTAAAGTGGTCAACCTGAATTTTCTAGAAAAAATCTCCCAATTAATGAATATTAAACCCTAAATGACAAATTTGGATTTAACAATAAAAAATAAATAAATTAAATCCAATAGCCGTAACAATATATATATATATATATATATATATATATATATATATATATATATATATATATATATATATATATATATTCGTGAAGTTTTAATTTTGTACTTCAAATATATAGTGTTAGTTTCCAAAATATTGGCACCATCGCAAAAATGGAAGGGTAGAAGCACAAGGAAAGGATATAAATATTGGTAAAGTCGCAAGCAATAACGAGCAAAAATTACCGACTTTATATATTATATTCATCTAGGTAGTCGTTGTAGGCCAGCAAGTGATATTTCCATCATCTCATACTCTTCTTGTCTTTTGAATCTTTTTCTTCCCCTTCATTCCTTCTTTTTCTTTAAAAGTAAAATTTCTTTCTGCTGTCTGTGTTAGTTGTTTTGTTTTGCTTTTCTTCTTTCTGTTGTTGGATTTTTACCGGATTTAGTTGTTGTTGTTGCTTTTCTCTCTTCTCATGCATAACACGTACATTGTCGGCGATCGCATAAGATCAAACAAAACGAATTGACGAACAAATGCAGCGAAGTGGCAAGTGCTTCTTGTCGATGCTTACGAAAGAGAAACCAATGAAAGAACCTGCCGAATAAGATGATCAAGCTGCAAGTTTTCAGCTACACAATTTAAAATTCATATTTCTCACCATCAACCAGCTAAAACCAGCCTCGATTTGTTTTTCATTGCATAATGAGTACTGATAATTTCAGCATGTTTTCTTTGAAAATTGTGTGAGTTTCAGTTTTTGTATTATTCATCACTAATATACCTAATGACAATCTGAACAAAACATTACTGTTACTTACAAGCATCTAAATGCAAGGTAGATAATCTTAATTGCTCATAGGACAGCCACCAAAATTTGGATAGTTTCTATCCATGGTAATATGACAACCTAGCTGAAAGGACCTCTACTATCATCATCCAAAGCCCATGACTGTGAGCCTAATGAGTTCTCCCTGGCTGGTGCAAACTACTGTATGCACCCGGTTATTAGTCCACATAACAACCAAATATGCAATTGTTTCAGGTGTTTGTGACAATATAATGAGTGTCATTTTATATGCATTTCAGTCTTACTATACAGCTGTATTACGTCATTTTCCCCCAGCCATATATGAACATATTAAATGGTTTTATAAATAGTCCATATAATTGTTGTTACATCCCATATTGTAATTTGTCGGTCTCAAAGATTGATGCGCCTGCTTGTGAAATTTCAATAAATGTGCATTGCAAAAGCAACAATAACAAAATCACATAATAATTTTATAACTTCTAAGATGGTAAACACATGAGCTTATGAAAAAAATAATTTGCTATGCCACCATTTTTTACACGACTCTTGATTTTGCAACACTGTTGTACAGAACATGTTCAACATCTATTGCAGACTAAACTGAACCTTTAAAAAGTCCAATGAATGAACTTGATATTTATTTTCCTTATGATGATATGTAAATTAAAAGAATTGTCAAAGTATACATAAAGTTTGCATAAACTTATACAAGAATTAAAAATGAATTTTATGTTAGCCATAGAACGAGATCATATATTATATGTCTTGCATTATCACTTTCCAGTATATGTAATATTTATTGTATATAACTATTTGTAGGGCCACCCAAAGCTATCTCCCCCCACACACACACACACACACATATGTATTCACGTCACTTGAAATTTGGCCACCATTTTATTCTCATTTTGTATTATGCACACTTTTAGTCAATAGACACAGAGACTTTTGCTTTGGTGCCCTTTTACGGAAAGGCAAGGCCCTTTTGACATTTTGGAACCCACTCCACCCTCTCGACCCCTCACCTGATCTGGCCCTGATTTGTGTTACAATACACTTGAGACAAGACAAACATTTTGTGTTGAACCAGTGATAGGAGAAATGATATGTTCTGCAAAACTCACCAAGGAAAATGATTTTGGAATTTAAAAAAGTAAAGGTCTTTTCCACATCGATAATTATTCCTCCAAATTTAGAATATACTCAGCTCCTATTGACGTCTGATAAATGCCTAAAGTGACGTTTTCTATGTTTTATTTACAATAACCTGTGCTGAGTCAGACTTTACACATGTGCATATTCTTTCCATGATACCATGAATCAGCCGAGACAAAGACAGATAGAGAGGGGGGGGGGTGTCATAGGAGAGTACAAATGTGTTTCTTCAAGTTTTCTACCGAGACAAACGAGTACTGATGTTGACAAAATGTAAATAGAGCTGAAAGATCCTTGTAACAAGAATAAATTTTCCATTTGATATATGACGTTTGACCCAAACTGTCCAATACAAATTGTCCCCATATTTATCTGCTAAGTAGCAGCAAGAAGGGTGGACAGACCGAAACTATTTCAGGCAGACGCGACTAGATAGAGAGAGAATGGTGAATGGACAAGTTTTTAAATAAAAAAAAAAGTCTACGGAGAGAGAGAGAGTAAATAGACCAAGTTTTCAAACAAAAATAGGGCCTATACGGAGACCGAAACTGTTTCAGATAAAATAAAACAGTTTTGGTAAAAGTCTTAAGGTGAAAATCATTTACGATGAAAGTCTTTTAGAATTTCACATACAGACTAATTTGTAAAGTCTCATTCCTCAAGACAATCAAATTATTGGACTGGTCAGTGAGTTTAAAATTAATTCTCGTTAATGAATCATTATGACATCGCATATACACTGGATTTGTTGGCTCTTCAATTATTAAAAATCCGGGTGGAGCCGTTGGTGCAAAGGAATATAAAATATATCCCTGCTGGGCTTGATTTGATCTTTCGAGATTTATTTGGTAACTTCCACCGATAGCGTCACATATTAGATTTACTGCAACCACCGAGGATATATTCACATTTTGAGGAGCAATATGCCTACTTGCCCCATTTGGGTCATTATTATGTTTGAGGATGGTTGTTTGTGGTTGTGTTTTTTTTTTCCAAGCGGTGAGTATCAACGGAAAATACACATCGTTGACATCACTGACTGATTTTCATAATTGCATTGTATTATACCAAGGAAATTTGAATGTTAAAATATCTTCTACGCGTATACTTAATCGTTTTGCAAATTCTCTCTTGGAATCATCTTCGGCATTTAATACAACTTGAATAAGTGGTGATGCTTCATTGTTGATAACACTGCACCCTGAAATTCCTTGCCAGGATCAACTTGTAATAGATTTGGCCACTGCAGAGGACCTCGTCGATAAATCCTTACATACGCAGAAGCTACTTCAGTTGATGACTTTGTCTTTAATTGTTCAGCTTGTTTGTATCTACTCGCAACATCAACTACGGTTAGCGCATACTTGTATATTTGTTTCTTAACAGTGTCATGCGTCAGAAATAATATATCAGCCTGATGAACTTTGTTAGGGACGCTGACATTAAATGTGCAAAGTTAATTTGTTTAGGCGGTGGTAGATAAATTGCCATATTGCTTGTTTAGATAACCAATCCGCCACGGTGGCATTTTTCACTTTTGCGGCATTAGCGAGTTTATCGATTGCTGATTTACCTCTTCAGTATCCTCTTGGGGAATAATAAATAGATTCCATGCTGTTATTAATTACCAGCACCCAGCATTAATTTACTATTTTATCAACCATGAAGCTAATTTTGCTTTGAAGGATTTATCAGTGATAGAATTTAACGCATGAATCAATTTCACATCTGCGATATGTCCGTGTTGCAGATTTCTGCTTTTATAAGCAACATCATGAGCATGACACGCCTTATCAATAGCATTTTTTGGATATTCGCCGGGTCGGGGCTGGTCTTGATCATCGAGTCGGATATCGAGTCTGTTTCCAGATCCACAGTAACTATACCCTGGAAGATGTTTTTCTCCCGGATATTTTGCCTATGGAATCCCCGAAGTTTTGTTATTTTGGCTGGAATATCATCTCCTCGCTTTTTTCAAGCTGGTTGACGGATAACTGCTGATCACACAAATTGTTTTTCATGCATGTGAAGTTGGTAGCGAGTTGATGAACGTGACGATAACCGAGATATGCAAAGCTGCTGACAATCGTCAAACATTTCGCGTGGCTATCTCGGTGTTCTCGATAGTTACGAATTTACTGCAGTCTTTTTCAATATCATCATCTCTCATATAGTTCAGTATATGAATGAGGCCTGATGTTTCATATGCTGATATTAAATTCATGATTCTGGATTTTCTTAAGTGCAGTACTGGAAAATCTGAAAGAAATGTTGCATGCTTTTGTTCACACCTATAAGCTTAAAAAGATTTCTTGCTATCTTATAGTCAGGTGCAAACATAACTTTTTCATTTGTTTCACGCAGTTCACCCTTCTCCAAAAAATCATCGGGAACCACTTTTAATGTGACTATATCATCATCTCTACGACTGATAGGTACACGATTACGGCATAATAGTTGTGGTATTTCTTGTTATAGATCTTGATACTCTCGTATGCTTCTATCAGTACCGCAGACTAGTTTCATCTTTGTTCGACATAGATGGTATCTGTATTTCTTCAAGGAGTGCTTGAACATCTTGGAGATTATCTTGGTTGGCTTCAACTTTGACCTAATATTTTAATAATCTTCATCCTCATCTTCTTCCTTTTTTCTGTTTTCATTCATTTTATCTTCATTAATTGGTTGTACATCCTCCTCATCTATATCACTAACATCAATATATGGCAACAAATCACAAAATACATTTGGATCATCCTGTATGTTTTTCATATCCTCGACTGTTGCCCCATTACTGTTCATTGCTGTAATGGATGTAATGGCTCCATTAATGCTTTCGATATCTTCATTGGAGATGTTTAGTGGGAGGTTTTTCATTTCTGTCATTATTACTGACAGTACGTCTATCCATTTTCTCCATATCATGAATGGCCAAGGATGAATATATTTCAACTTGGGACCTTTCTGTGTCACAGTCTTTTCATACAAAAACCGATGTGTGATAAGTAGTAGAACTAACGATATTCCGGTTATGTTTGGACCATGCATGATAAAGCATTGGTTTGTTTGTTTGATTCTGATTTTTTAACGTTGCTTTAACAACTTTTCAGTCATATCACTACGATGTCTGCAGTGAGGCAGTTTATAGTGATGTCGAGCATTGAGACATCATGCCGCAGACATGTAGCATGATGTCTCACCCAGTCACATTATCCTGACACCAGGCCGACCAGTCCTAACACTAACCTCTTAATGCTGAGCGTCAAGCGAGGCAGCTGTTAGTACCATTTTTGTAAGTCTTTGGTATGACTCGGCCGGGGATCGAACAGACAACATCCAGCTTCCGAGGCGGACGCTCCAACCACTAGGCCTTTGGAGCGGTTGATAAAGCATTGGAAGTGAAGAAGCAAAAGAGCATGACGAACTCCCTGAAAGCCAAATTTCCGCATGCAATTTTTTTTTCTTCATATGTACCAAACTCCCTAATGACAATGTCGATCGACATCTTCAAGAAAATGGTGCATGTGTACTGGCCCGTAACCGAATACTCCAAAAAAAATTGAAAAAAAAAAGATGGAATAATATTTACCTCAAATGATACGGAATTTGATTCCAGATATCAGAATTTGGAACCCTATTTACAACAATTGCCAGTTTTCAAATCATATTGGCAAAGATTCGTGTAGGGCAAAACCAACACTTGACGTTTTCAGTGTTTTAACGTAAACAGCGAGTCCATAAAATATATATTAAAAGCGGCAGTTAATTGGGACAGAAACAAGTTTCCTGAACTTATTGAAATGATCAGAACTATTTTTAAAAACCAAATTCTGTTTATTAGATGTACTATTTATAGCAAAATAGACTGGCGTCTAGCATCTTCAATGGAACAACATGTTATTCCACAACTAGTATGGCATGATATGTCACAAATGAAGAAAGACAGGCATATACACAAATTTATCCTGGCAAAACCATCAACAGCAACAAAATCCAGATACATCAGTGCCAGCAGCATAGAATTTAAGTGTCTCAAGGCTTCGGAAAATGTTGGAAAAAAAGACAGGCCAGCGGAAAGGGCCAGCATTAGAACGGACTAAAAAGTATCATAAATGACCAATTGGAGAAAGTGATGTACTTTCAGATTATACCGAATAAATATAATAACGAATCGTTAATTATGTAGATGTGTGTGTGTGTGTGTGTGTGTGTGAGAGAGAGAGAGAGAGAGAGAGAGAGAGAGAGAGAGAGAGAGAGAGAGAGAGAGAGAGAGATCAGACAGAGAGCCAACTTTTGTATGACAATAAAATATTTCCCACATTTGTTTTTGGTCATTTATATATTTTATAGGTCATAATTTCAGGACTGTAATCTCCACTCAATAAATAAATGACATCTCTCCATCGCATCGCTCCATCTCACATCGTGTAGTATTTGGCGGGGCGATGAAACGATGAAGTGATGCGATGGAGAGATTTTTTAAAATTTATTTTATTTATTACTTGAGTGGAAATTACAGTCGAAAGATATAATACTAGTAAATTGCATTTGTATTTATTACTGATCAATCTGAGACAAGAACGCGAAGTTTTAAAGAAAAAAAATCGGGGGAGGGGATAACTTTTTTAATTTTTAGATGAGAAGGTAGACACAATACGATTCGGTGTAAATTTCGGTTGATTTGGGTATGAATTTGAGTGGATTTGGGGGTATTTGAGTGGATTTGGGTGTATCGTAACACCCAAATTTCACGGCCTAATCGTTCATATCGACCAGCTGCCAGTTCCGACACATACTTTGTTCAACAATTAGTTGATCTTGCCACCAGGCTTTTGATGTCGCGGTCGGATTAAAAAAAAACCATAGCAGCACATTTTCTCACCACTCTGCAGCTAGTTAAGTCTTTGATCTTGCCGCCTAGCTTGTGGGTCATGTTCTTCAGATGTACTCTTACAATGACAACATTATCTTTCAGCCACTGAATTTTCTGATTGTATATATCAGCACAGCTAAAAGGATCAATTGCTGAACACAATTTCCCAATCAACAGGTGGTAGAAGCAGGACTAGCAAGCCCTTAAATTTGCCGTCCAGGAAATTGATGCATACAGAGGACTTCTGTATACGTGATTTTCTGAATCCCATATATAAAAATTGCGTGAAAATACTGTTTTTTTTTTTTGCTGTGAAAGTTTCGTTTTTAACTTTATTTACAAATTACATTTACGATGGCTACCAACAGCAGGGTAAAACGCAAATTAAATTTACAGTCTCTGGAAACTAAATATCTGGCTGTTAAGCAAGTTAAGGGATGAACATCTCGCAAAGAGGTCTGTGAAATTTTTCACTTAAAAATAACACCCGTTCAGGAAGGATGAAAGCTGCTGAGTCTATAAAGAAAGACTACGTTGAAGGTAACTGCGCTCCCCAAAGGAAGAAGCAAGACTGCTACATTTGAAGACGTGGAGGAAGCATCAAAATGAAGCATTTGCGAAAAAACTTAGTGTGGAGAACTTCGCTGCAACAAGTGGATGGTCCAGTCGCTTTAATGTTCATCACAACGTCGGATACAAAAATATTTGTGGAGAATACATGTACTGTTGACAGTTTTTCACTTCCCTGTGAATAGCCCCATCCCCTTGGTAGACTCAATAAGATGGGAACAGGCTGATCAAAATAGAGGCCAATTAAAGTACATGTACATGAAGCATGTAAACGACAACTATCTAACCAAAAGTGCTAATGCCGACGTTGAATATCGTAACGTTTTTCGTATCAGGATATGATCAATGCAATATTTTAATTTGGATTTTACTACACAAAGGTAACCAAAATGTTATTTGTCAATATCAAATGTATTTCACACTGATTCTGTCTTCATGTACTCAAAATTTCCATTGTTTTCTCAGAGTGTAAATGCTATTCAATGACGATGGGTCACCCTTTGCTGACGAATTTTAACTTTTATCTTTTTTCAGCCCCTTCCCCCCCCCCCCCCCCCCCATCACTTATCTGGACATCCGCCTATGTCGACAATATTTCCTCGGGCCCGAGGATGTCGACATAAACGGGTAGGACTGTATGTCTATACTGTGTGATGAAGACATTCCATTGTATTCGGATAGTAGCTGGAGCTCACCCTTATGATCGTCTGTTTCTTATAGATAATGGTAGCACTTTAAGTAGAACTTTCTTTATCACTATGGTTGCTCTGCCAGACAAATCATTGCAGTCAATATATGTTCATAAGCTAGTAACTAAAGTTAGATATTCTGTCATGCTGAACCAATCAGATGACCGAGTTGAAACACGTGATTAAACATTATGTCAGTTGTGTGAGTCAGTAATACAGCAGCTGGAATGCCTGTAGAAATGCGTGCTTTTCAGTGTCAATGCTGCATTTAACTTAAAAACATATCTGTGGTAAGAACCACCTTTCTCCCCTTTATCTACCATGTCAGTTATTTGGGACATTTTATTGCAAAGCATTCTGTTCCAGTTCTCGAGAGCATAGCCCAGGTTTCTGCATTCACAGCTTTGCTTTAGAAACTAACTTTTGTCTGTACTTTAATATGTGCAACTATTAAGCCATATATACTTCATGCACGCTTCCCGTGGTCCATGTATGGAGTATCAGCTGATGTTCATTGTCATGGCAATCCTTAGGATCAGACTCATCAAGTTTTGGTTATCAGTGTCCCCATACACTTTGTATCAGGCCTTGCAGCTCCACATACTTGTGTCAGACACTCTTCACAACCCTACAAACTCCCCAGAGTCTCTCTTCCTGAAGTATTCCTATTGAACAAACATTCAGAGCTGGACTTTTGCAATGTGCTGTGACTGGACTTGCACTCTTTATGCCAAAGATTGTTTTATATATGCAATAAAGCATCTATTGTGTGTTATTTAATTTGTATATTATTAAAAATAGTATTTGATTCCTGAAAGCGCAATGTAGATTTGGACCAACTGGCTACTGTTGAGTTTTAACTTCCTTGAATAATTACAAATATTGTGCACAAAATGAATAGAAAATGAAATTAAAATTGTTAGATAATTCAAGAAAATTATAATTATCATGTTTAATTTTCTTGTATGTGATTTGGAATCAGTTTTATTAAGATCATGCAGATATGTTTGTTTCATAATAAGCTGAAAATTACTATTGATATATATTTACCTACAATTTTTCTTACATGCCAAAAATAATTGATAAAGAATGTACCAAAAAAATGTATGAATCATGAAACATGACACATTACACAAAGGCATATAAGTATGAATAATGTGGCATGCCACAAAATTACACATAGATATGAATTATGTGACATGTCACAACACCACACAATGGTATGAACACAAAGATATATACATATGAATTATGTGACATACCACAACAATACAAAATGGCATGCATGTATGAATTATGTGACATGCCAAAACATTACATAAAAGTTTATATGTATGAATTATGTGACATGCAACAATACAATTACATAAATGTATCGATTATGTGACATGCCAAAACATTACATAAAAATTTATATGTATGAATTATGTGACATGCAACAATACAATTACATAAATGTATCAATTATATGACATGCCAAAACATTACATAAAAGTTTATATGTATGAATTATTTAACATGTAACAATACTACACAAAGGTATATATGTATGAATTGTGTGACAAGTCACAATGTTACACAAAGGCATGATATACATCTAAAAGTTTTGTTGGGTTTGCACAAGGATATCAATATCAGCTTGAGAACATTTTATTGTTTGTTGCTGTAGGGTTTAACGCCATTTTTCAGCACACGATAGGTTATACATGGCGATCAGTATTATTGGTGGAGGAAGAACCCGTAAAAAAAACCAGAAAGAACCACCAACCCATGAGAAGCTACTGGCAAGCTTTCTCACATAACTACATAAGCCGAATCTTAGACTCGAATCACATACAGACAAAGGTGAGATGGCAGTGATCCGTAACGGAGAGCTCTTCAGACCACTCAGTCACTCGGGGCTCCTTTATTATTTGTACAAAGTCAGTAAAACATAGAATTTATATACTTGCTTGTAAGTTGAATCAAACTGCACAGATCCTAATCTGCCATCACTTAATACACCAGCAAATCTGGGTATAAACAGATAAGCCATCACATTTTGGGAAGTCAAATCTGGGTCTATATTATTTGCAGTTTTTCTTGACTTATAACCAGTAATAAATAGACAGTTACCCAGTAATATATGGCAGTGTATTGTGAGGGCTTATTAAGTGGGACTCTTGATGATATTAATGCATGTCAGATTGTTTATTTAGTAACCAAGTGCAAATAAATACTAAATAATGGTGAACATGTAAAATCCTGACATATTTAATAAAAAATATTGTTACAGAAACAATTCTTATGGACTTGCTAAGCTTTCCACAGCTGATACAGATTATAATTTACTTGACTAAGAGACTACAACCAGTCACGATTGACTGGTAGCATTAGATCTTTTTTGCCTTCTATTATCAGGGGATATATGGCTAATATATTTTGGAGATATTGCAAATTATTTACCCAATTGCTTTTGCATGGTTTATCTGACATTGAGCTCCTACTGATTCAGTCATATTGCACATGAGGGGGCTGGTAGATTTTTATGTGCTTTTACCTGCTGCAGTATGGTAAATATAATAGTCAGCAGTTATATACTTGCTTTTTAAGTTAAGTCAAATTGCAAACAACAGAGATCCTGATCTGTATCATAATGTGCCTGCCATTGAAGGTCTGTATCATTTGTTTTATTGATTACTCCATACTGCATAGAACCAGATATGTCACAGCATTATGTAACAGTAGATCTGGGTTTGTACAGTTTTCAGTAGGACTCGTTTTATAAGCGAGTGATACGGTAATTGGTGCTGCAAGTTGTCAGCCTTGCAACTACTATTCTACAACATTGGCTTATCAGATGATTTAGTCATGTATCACATGAATGCTCAACTTTCATCAACATGCATTACTACAGATATTACTGATTGCAATATCTCAGTAATAGTGTTAAAGGGTTAAAATTTTAAAAAAATCCAGCAGACATTAGTTGTGTGATAATGATGGTCTGTGCTTTTCTTTGAAAATGTTTATTTGTTCCATCAAAAAATGCTTTTTTTCCTCTACATGAAAACTATTAATGGCAGCTAAAGGGAAATAATTTGTAGGGGAAAGTAATATATCAGAAATATCATGCAGTAATTGACAGTCATGTTCTCTTATTGGCATTCTAAAAGTTTTGAAATTCTTTCTGTTAATTAATATTATCTATTATGAAATTTTGTAATGTCATTGGGGGGGGATGGGATATATGGGGGGGGGGATTTGAGATTCTTACTGAATTGGGAATGCAGCATAAACATACTGCCATCATCATCATTCATCATGATCATTATCAGGACTGGCTGAATGTATCATACATAATACAAACTATACAGTTTAAAATAGACTGTATCATATATAATACAAACTATGCAGTTTAAAATAGACTGTATCATATATAATACAAACTATACAGTTTAAAATAGACTGTATCATATATAATACAAACTATGCAGTTTAAAATAGACTGTATCATATATAATACAAACTATACAGTTTAAAATAGACTGTATCATACATAATACAAACTATACAGTTTAAAATAGACTGTATCATACATAATACAAACTATGCAGTTTAAAATAGACTGTATCATATATAATACAAACTATGCAGTTTAAAATAGACTGTATCATATATAATACAAACTATGCAGTTTAAAATATACTGTATCATATATAATACAAACTATACAGTTTAAAAAAGACTGTATCATATATAATACAAACTATACAGTTTAAAATAGACTGTATCATATATAATACAAACTATACAGTTTAAAATAGACTATCATATATAATACAAACTATACAGTTTTAAAATAGACTGTATCATATATAATACAAACTATGCAGTTTAAAATAGACTGTATCATACATAATACAAACTATACAGTTTAAAATAGACTGTATCATATATAATACAAACTATACAGTTTAAAATAGACTGTATCATATATAATACAAACTATACAGTTTAAAATAGAAGTTGTATTGCAGTTATGTACCATGTACATCCTTTGGAAGGGGTATTTAATTCTTTCAGTAATTAACTATTTTCTTTTATTGTTGTACCTTTACATCTAAAAATTAAATTAAAGAATACACATTATACAAGTATTCATATCATATTTTCATGACTGGTTGGCAGAGTGACTACAAGATCATTTTGCAATTTTGCAGTCTTGGTTTGATACCCATTTGCAGCACATGTCTGGGCTCCATAGTATTCTTTGGAAGTTCTTCATAGATAGAAGTCAGATTTTTAAAATTAAGAATACCTAGATTAAGTTAGATTTTCATCTTTTCAGCAGAGTTTTAGAAAAATAAGGGCCCCAGTTTGACTTAGAAATTTGCAGTTCAAATTTCATTTCCAGTTTATAATTTTTAAATGTTCATGAATGGAAAAAAAATGGTACAAGGTTTATCAGTTAGAAGACTTTGGCTAAGTTTGATTTTCACCATTTTTTAAATAAAATTTTATGGTGATATGACCTCTTTTTGAGTTAGAACTTTCCCCATCAATTGTCCTAAAACTCATTAATTCATTTTTGAAAAGACATTATACTTTTTGCATTTTTCATTTTTTTTTCTCCCTGCAAAATTACATGGAGTTATAGCCTCTGTTTATATTAGAACTTTGCCCTTTATAAAATTGTATCAATATGGCAGTGGTATTCGTGACATGTGGATACAGTTCTAGTCTTGCACAACTCGCTCATTCTTTGAAAGTTTCTTTTCAACCAGGCCTATACATTTTCATTTGCTAGATATGTTGTTTTTATCTAAATGAATCACCATCTGGGAGTTTGATTGCCTTTGGCAATTAAGGTGATCACTATCACCAGTGGTTTTCTTATTCTCAAGGCCACTTGATACCAAAGCCTGAGATGTCAGATTTATGTTTTGTACTGTAAGTACTTGCTTATTAGTCAAGCCCACCTGCAAACTACAAAGACCCTGCTCTGTTGTTTCATAATGCACCAGAAGATCTGGGTATGTGCAGTTTGTTAGGAGTAATCAACAGTTGTCTGCAGATGTGTTATGCTATGGCAGATAAGGATCTTTGTTCTTTGCAGTTAGATTTATATGCAAGTATATGTTGTTTTTTTTAGATGGTTGTATGATCACTGTAAAATTTAAAAACTTTTATTTTTGTCATCTCTAATGGATGGTGTCCAGTTTTACTTTTAGTTATAGTATTATGATTGGTAAAGTGTTCCATATTGTACAACATATCAGCTGGAATTCTAAATACTGCTGTACAAGATTATGATAATGGTTCGACATAGACTGGGATTCTGTGCCAGATCAGATGCAAGTCTGTTTAGTTCATATCAGATCCAAAAGTTTCCTCATTGCAGTCTGTTATTGTACCAATATTTGGACTGAATTTGATCTATGTCACCAATATTTGCACAGGTTAATGAAAACTAAATATAAAAGGTATATAGACATAACACCTGCTGGGAGTTTCAAAATTACTGTATATCCTTTCTTGTAAGTCCAATCCAACTGCATATTGCATAGAGCCATATCTGCCATCATATAGTGTGTCAGAAGATCTTAGTCTATGCAGTTGGCTAGAACTAAACAGTAGACCAAACAATATAGACTCTGATATGCCAGCACATTATGCATTGACATATCAGGATTTATGTTGCTTTAAGTGGGACCTGACATATATTCAAGTATATATGGTACTTGTTACCAGGTCTATGACTTGGTTGGCATTCCTGCACTGTATAACAGTCCCTGTTATGAGGTTACATAGAAAGAGAAACCAGCAGTAAGATAGTTTGGAATGCATAACCCTTCCATCATTGGCCCACTAAATTTCTGTCTATGGTTTCAGACCACCACTAATATTATTATATATATTACAGTTACAGTTACATACATTTCTCCAAGATGAACTCTGAGGAACAACATTCCAATCACACTTCCATTCCAAGAGGTTGTCACAATTAAGATAGGGTGGGTATGGGGTCAGGTAAGAGAAAACATATTGTATTTATTTTAGGATGTACATATATAAAAACCTACTCTGACATGTAATACTGTCTTCCAATGTTACACTAAATCCTGTTATTGAATTCACATTCTGAATTCTACCAAAGTTACTCTAAGTTCTGCTATTCAATTCACATGCTCAGTTCAAGAAATGGTACACATATGCATTAAGTCCTGCTCTGTTATTCAATTCACATGCTCAGTTCAAGAAATGGTACACATATGCATTAAGTCCTGCTCTGTTATTCAATTCACATGCTCAGTTCAAGAAATGGTACACATATGCATTAAGTCCTGCTCTGTTATTCAATTCACATGCTCAGTTTTAGAAATGGTACACATATGCATTATTAAGTCCTGCTATTCAATTCACATTCTTAATTCTAGAAATGGTACACATATGCATTATTAAGTCCTGCTATTCAATTCACATGCTTAGTTCTAGAAATAGTACACATTGTCAAGTGCCAAATTTTTTGCCAGTGAAATTCATTAATTAATTCTTAGTCTAGCCAACAATTAACTGTCTTGGAGTAGAGTTTGGATGAAGGAATGTTTACTTAACTGGGTCATGCTGTTAGAATATTGATAGTAGAACCGAACTTGGTGTATGACAGGCCTGAGAGATGGAAAATTCTCACGTATAGCTGTCAAAGTGATTGGAAACAAATGGTAGGGTGATATTTCGACCCCAGGTGGCATTTTTTGGCATCTTGATAGACAGTTTTCCAAATATCTGTAGGAATAGCATTTATTTTGATTGGTCAAATATGGAATCAGAGGGTTGTGTCGATCCCAGTATTGAAGGGAATATATACTCCAAACCACATGAATTCTAGCAGTCTGAAAATTTCTCTGCAAGAGAGAACCGAAGGTAGAAGTAATTACCAGGACTCTGAGCATTCTTTGCAAGAAAGTCGTTCGTAAAAAAATTGTGGTTACAGGTTAAACTGAATGTGGAACGATTGTAAGATGCCAAAAACACAAGGAAAATAGTTTGTTTGAAGAAAGAGTGAGAAATAGCGAGGAAGTCAAGATTCAAAAGGAGGGAAAAGAAGTCAGGAGTCAGAGTTGTAGAATCCCACGTTCAATTAAAGGGCAAGCTGAAGTCGTGACGCATGCAGAAGGAAAAAACCAGTCGACGAACAAGGTCATTGTGAATCACCCAACAGTCCAATGTTAATGAACACTCGATTTCATGATGAAATTTGCTATCAGTTATTAACGGCTAAATTCATCTATTTTATTAGTGTTTGAATTTTTAATTAACGTATCCATTATTTTAAAGCTTCGGTTTTGAATTGCTTGTAAATGAAAAATAGTCAGAAGGAAAGAAAATTGTAATTTACTGTGTCATTCTTCTCTTGATTGTATGTTCATTAAATTCTTATTTTATCTTTACGGGGGCTCGTGTGTTGTCTTTGTTCAAGATACCATCTCAGATTACCATATCCATTTTAACCGGGCAAATTACACAGTAGAGGTCATCCTTTAGATAACGAGAATTAGTGGGAGGTGGTTCCAAGTGTTGTTTTTCCAAGTTGCGCAATACCTCTGACCAGGGCTTGTGCGACATTGTACTAATAGCGCTTGACGACCGACATCGCCCATTACAAAGTGGATTGCTCGTCCTGGGATTTTAAAATTTTCATTGCAATTGAAGTAATCTGAGCATATTTTTTAACAAAGGCATAAATTTGTTATTATTATTAAGTAGGAATCGAGTGAATCAAACATTGTCTGCTATTTTTGTATACTTGAATATCGTGCATGCAAAGTATTGTAAGAATTTGAGATTTATACCTTCTGTGTGAAGTTATCATAAAGTGTTAGGATCGGTATTGCCTAAATATTCTCTTGAGACAAGAGCCCATTTGGGCTAGTACTATATTTTAGACAGCAATTAATCACGTCTTGTTAACAATATCCAGCTGCGCGGGAGCTTGTGTTACTGGAATTTTGCCTGGTAATTATTTGTGACTGACTTGATCTGTCCATCTCGCTGCCGATAAGGTATATTTCGGGTCAAACTATTTTCGTAGGGAGAATTCAGTTATTGTAGGTCAGTTAAGGACATAGTTCTAGAGAAAGGAAAGACAAAAAGAGACATAATGGCGACAGACAGACAGTTACTAAAGGAATTTAAATCCATTGGCAAGGACAAACTTGGGTACGACGGAGACAAGCTAACTGAATTTATGGAAAGAAGTTTGAAAGAACATAAGGAAGGGAAAGCTAGAGAGAAGGAGAGACAGAAAGAAATTGAACTCGCCCGACTTCAGGCGGAAAAGAAAGCTAGAGAAAGAGATCATATGCTAGCCATGGAGAGACTAAGTCTTGAAGCCGAGTTCAGGAGGGGTGAAGAATCGAATGTACGTCCGGACACCCCGAGTAGTCGCTTGGAAGACAGACGACCCATACAGTTAACCATGCCGATGTTTAATGACAAAGATGAAATAATTGACAACTTTTTGACGCAGTTTGAGAAGTTGGCCCTAGTCCACCAAATTCCTAAGGACCAGTGGGCCATCAATATTTCAGCCTTTTTGCAGGGGGTGGTGAAAGATGTATACCACAACATGATCCCAACCGAGATAGATGATTATGACATGCTGAAGAAAGCTCTACTTCGTCACTATGAGTTGTCAGCGGAAACGTTCCGGAAACTTTTTAGGGAATCATCGAAAAGGGCTACCGAAACACATGCGCAATTTCACAGTCGAGTGCGCGTGATTTTTGATAAATGGATGAAAATGTCTGGCACCGCATTAACGTACGAAGGTATACGCGAAGAGATTTTAAAGGAACACGTGTTAAGTACCTACAGAAAAGATTTAATTGTGTTTTTGGCGGAGCGTGAATTCTCAACTTTGGATGAGATAAGCGTAATGGCCGAGCGCTATGAGAGTACGCATGCGCGTCCAACTACTTGGAATGGTAGGGACCGACCTGGAATCGGTGAGCATAGAAAGACCACTGAGGTGGCACCCCAGAGACGAAATGGTCAGAATGGTGGGAGGCCAGGGGCCGGAAATCCCAGCCAAGTACATTTCCATGGGTCGGGAAAGACTCAAGGGGTAGATAGGGATACCTCGGGTAGAAGAGGTGAGCCAGTGTGTTATGGCTGTAATAAACCAGGCCATGTTGTCAAGGACAGTAGAAAGTATTGTCCGACAACGGTTAATTCGGTAACTCCGAATACTGTTAAGAAAGGGAAAACAGTGGAGTCTACGAATGTAGCGAAGGATACGGTAAATGGTGAGGAAGCCACGGTGCTGTATGACACCGGCTGTAGCTACCCGGCCTTGGTAGATCGTAGATACGTTAAACCTGGAGATTATACAGGTGAGACGGTGGAAGTACAGTTTGCTAACAGGACGAAGGATTTGCTTCCAATCGTTAGCATAGACCTTGATTCGCCATATGTAATAGGGCGAATTCAAGCAGCGTGTTTGTCGGGACTGTCTCATGACGTAATATTAGGGTGTAGGTATGTGTTGCCCCAACCTAACCCTATGACGTGTAACCCTATACATGTCGGGTCAGTGGAGATGAGGGCTATGAAGCGAAGGTCAGGGTCGAAGCCGCTAAGATCCGTGACTTCGCCCATAGACATTTTGGTACCTGGTGAGTGAGAGAAGCTTCAAAAGGAAGATGTGTCTCTTGACAAGTTACTTAGGTACACGACGGACGGGTCCGTACGGAAATTGCCAGATGGCGAGGTTAAGTTCGAAGACAAAACGCGGTATTTTGTATCGGTACGCCAAGAAAGGGGTCGATACATTTAAACAAGTTGTGGTACCCATAGGGAAGCACGACAAAATGCTTAGGTTAGCACATGAGGGTCTTCTCGGAAGCCACATGGGCGTGGCGAAGACCAGAGATAGGTTGGTGAGTGAGTTTTATTGGCCAGGTGTGTATGGGGATGTGAGGAGGTTTTGTTTGTCATGTGACAAGTGTCAGCGAGTGGCACCGAAGACCTCCCATCGCCCAGTGCCACTAGGAACCACCCCACTAATTGACAAACCTTTCTCGAGAGTGGCGATGGATTTAGTAGGTCCGATTAAGCTGGCGGCGGAAAGTGGAAATTGGTATATATTAACGGTCATAGATTACGCTACCCGGTACCCGGAAGCAGTGGCCTTGAAAAACATTGACTCAGTCACGGTGGCTGAGGCCTTGTTAGGGGTGTGGTCGAGAGTCAGAGTTCCAGACGAGATACTGACCGACCAAAGGACGCAGTTCATGAGCCAGGTGATGGAAGAGGTAAATAGATTACTCTCCATTAGACACCTGACGACTACCCCGTACCACCCGCAGTGTAATGGGTTGGTAGAACGTTTCAATGGGACATTGAAACAAGCTTTGAAGAAGTTATGTGTAGGTCGACCTAGGGATTGGGATCGATACCTTCCGGCGATACTGTTCGCGTATCGAGAAGTACCGCAGGCAAGTTTGGGTTTTTCACCTTTCGAGTTAGTTTATGTGCGGACGGTAAGGCTGTACTGAAACAGTTATGGACGGATGAGTAAGCATCCGAAGAAGTGCGTACAACATACCAATATGTTGTCGACTTGCGTAACAAACTGGAAGAAGTTTGTAAATTGGCTCAAGGGGACGTCAAGCCAAGTATTACAACAAAAGGGTGAAGGAACGTCACTTTGAGGTGGGTGACAAGGTGTTGCTGTTTTTGCCATTGGAGCACAACAAGCTGCAAGTCTCATGGAGGGGACCATTTGTTGTAACAGAGAAGAAAGGTGGACAAAACTACCATATCCGCGTAGGGGATAAAGACAAGTTGTTCCATGTGAATCTTCTGAAGTGTTACCATGTGCGAGAACCACCCACGGAGTTTATGGTGGCTACCGTCGTGACGGAAGAACCCGACGACAATGCAGGGCAGGCGGAAGTACTCCCTAGTTGTCCGTTGACGAGGGAGGAAACCTACGTCGATGTTGCACTTGACGTTACGTTAACGTCAGACCAACGTAAAGAGGTGGAGTCGGTACTTCAAGAATATTCGAGTGTCTTAACAGAGAAACCTGGGAAGACAGAGCTGGAGGAGCTCTCTTTGAAGCTGCTGGACGAGAACCCAGTGAAGTTAAGACCATATCCATTGCCGTACGCGAAGTTAGAAGTGGTCCGCAAGGAAGTTGAAACTATGTTAGACTTAGGTATTATCGAACCAAGCGAGTCAGCGTATAGCTCTCCTGTTGTACTGGTCCAGAAGAAGGATGGGACACACAGATTTTGTGTCAATTACCAAAAGTTAAACTGAATCACAGAATTCCAGGTAGAACTTTTACCTGACCCTGAGTCTATTTTCGCAGGAGTAACCCATGCAAAATATTTTTCTAAGATTGATCTGTCCAAAGGATACTGGCAAATTCCAGTCCATAGTGAAGACAGAGCAAAGCTCGCCTTTGCAACTCCAGATGGGACTTACCACTGGGTGGTCATGCCATTTGGGGTGCAGAATGCGCCCAGTGTCTTCACCCATATGATGCGGAAATTCCTTGAACCATTGCGGGGGATGGGAGTTTCCATCTTCATGGACGATCTTCTATTAGCTACAGCTACATGGGAAGAACACATACTTTTGCTGAAAAACGTCTTAGAACGACTATGACAAACCGGACTGACCGCACGACCATCGAAGTGCCATAAAGGGTTCAGACAATTAGACTACCTAGGACATACCCTCAGCGAGGACATGTTACTCCAGAGAGTTCAAAGGTCAAACAACTTAGGGATGCATTACGACCGACTACTAAGACTGAAGTTCAATCTTTTTTAGGTTTGGCAGGGTACTATAGGAGATATGTGGCAAATTTTAGTGCTATTGCAAGTCCATTGACTGACTTGACTCAGAAAAAAGCGCCGACCAAAGTAGTATGGATAGACGCATGTGAACGCGCATTTCAGATGCTAAAAGACAGACTGAAGTCAGACGCCATAGTTAAGTTGCCTGACGTGACAGGATTTTGTTTTGAGGACAGATGCTTGTGATAGAGGTTTAGGTGCAGTGTTATTGCAAGAACACGAGGGAAGCTTGTTTCCAGTTGCATATGGGAGTAGGAAACTGTCAAATGCGGAAATTAACTATTCAGTGTCTGAGAAAGAATGTTTGGCGATTATCTTTGGAATAACTAAGTTCCAACGTTATCTGTATGGTAGGAAGTTTACTTTGGAAACAGATCATCAACCGCTGGCGTATTTGGCCCAGGCGAAATTAACTAACGGACGATTAATGAGATGGTCACTGTTTCTACAACAGTATCAGATTCAAGTGCGGTGCATCAAAGGTAGGGATAATGTGGGAGCGGATTGTTTAAGTCGGTTAGGGACGTCTGAGGTGAATAGGTCACCTAAGGACATGTAACGGGAGCAGAGTAGTTCACCGAAAAATTTGGGAGAGTAAAAATACTGATTTTACTCTTAGCAAGGGGGTAATATCAAGTGCCAAATTTTTTGCCAGTGAAATTCATTAAAATATTCTTAGTCTAGCCGACAATTAACTGTCTTGGAGTAGAGTTTGGATGAAGGAATGTTTATTTAACTTGGTCATGCTGTTAGAATATTGATAGTAGAACCGATCTTGGTGTATGACAGGCCTGAGAGATGGAAAATTCTCACGTATAGCTGCCAAAGTGATTGGAAACAAATGGTAGGGTGATATTTCGACCCCAGGTGGCATTTTTTGGCATCTTGATAGACAGTTTTCCAAATGTCTGTAGGAATAGCATTTATTTTGATTGGTCAAATATGGAATCAGAGGGTTGGGTCGATCCCAGTATTGAAGGGAATATATACTCCAAACCACATGAATTCTAGCAGTCTGAAAATTTCTCTGCAAGAGAGAACCGAAGGTAGAAGTAATTACCAGGACTCCGAGCATTCTTTGCAAGAAAGTCGTTCGTAAAAAAATTGTGGTTACAGGTTAAACTGAATGTGGAACGATTGTAAGATGCCAAAAACACAAGGAAAATAGTTTGTTTGAAGAAAGAGTGAGAAATAGCGAGGAAGTCAAGATTCAAAAGGAGGGAAAAGAAGTCAGGAGTCAGAGTTGTAGAATCCCACGTTCAATCAAAGGGCAAGCTAAAGTCGTGACACATGCAGAAGGAAAAAACCAGTCGACGAACAAGGTCATTGTGAATCACCCAACAGTCCAATGTTAATGAACACTCGATTTCATGATGAAATTTACTATCAGTTATTAACGGCTAAATTCATCTATTTTATTAGTGTTTGAATTTTTAATTAACGTATCCATTATTTTAAAGCTTCGGTTTTGAATTGCTTTTAAATGAAAAATAGTCAGAAGGAAAGAAAATTGTAATTTACTGTGTCATTCTTCTCTTGATTGTATGTTCATTAAATTCTTATTTTATCTTTACGGGGGCTCGTGTGTTGTCTTTGTTCAAGATACCATCTCAGATTACCATATCCATTTTAACCGGGCAAATTACATCGTAGAGGTCATCCTTTAGATAATGAGAATTAGTGGGAGGCAGTTACAAGTGTTGTTTTTCCAAGTTGTGCAATACCTCTGACCAGGGCTTGTGCGATATTGTACTAATAGCGCTTGACGACCGACATCGCCCCTTACACACATATGCATTAAGCCCTGCTCTGCTATTCAATTCACATGCTCAGTTCTAGAAATGTTACACATATGCATTATTAAGTCCTGCTCTGCTATTCAATTCACATGCTCAGTTCTAGAAATGGTACACATATGCATTATTAAGTCCTACTATTCAGTTCACATGCTGAATACTACCAATGGTACAAACATGCTGAATACTACCAATGGTACAAACATGCTGAATACTACCAATGGTACAAACATGCTGAATACTACCAATGGTACAAACATGAAGAGCTAATGTTTTGGTATATCAGTGAACATATGAACTTTAAAAAATGAATTTTGACATGACTTTTTTGTACCATATTTTCCATTGTACAAGTCAGTATATTTTGTCTTTAAAAGTGTACCTTCATCTTATACATCAACGTTTTTAAAAAAAATAATGGTTCTAATAGCAGTTCTTTATTGTCTGCTGTTTTTATTTTACCATCTCTTTACTTGGCACTAATCTAAAGTCCAGTTTTTACTTCACTCATCAAATTAGTGATTAGTCATTGGTGGAACAAAAACAATAAATCCTTTGTCTGATAATTACCTTTTTAGGAATATTGAGCTTCTTTTTCCGTAGACATCATGTGATTACCACATAACAGGGTACACAATGATTTTCATCATTCACAGTGTCTTTTAGCATAATTGCCATCAGTCATTTTATGTGTTGATATTTTCTTCAGTCCTCACATACCCAATATAGACTCATTTATCAGTCGAGTCCAACTAAATGCTGTATACCGACTTGAGTATGATCTCAACAAGATCTTATTCATTAGACTTAAATTCAATGAATGGAGTATCTTTGAATAGTTTCCATCACTGACCAGTCATCAGTTACCATGAAACAGGTAAGGCAGTTAAGTACTGATTGCCAATTGCCAGACACCAGTCACTGGACACTGGGTAAAACAATTTTTACCTGTCACCAAAAATGGGTCACAAGGTAATGGATTTAAGCACTGGACACCAGTCATGTGATCAGGCACCAGGTTTTCATTGGCAGTAATGGGAAAGGAATAAGGTAAAAAAAATCCAGGTTTATGTTCTAGCAAATCCCTTATGGGGATTGTATAATAGTATTTCATCTGTTGTTTAGGGGATAGGGAATAAATCAACACCCAATTTGTACTATGTCACCATTCAATCCCTATGGGGTTTGGGAACTTCCACCACTCAATGGTGAGTCTGCAGTGTCTATATTTCCCACTACAAATAAGTTTGTCATGGCAGTTTTGGTCAATGGTCTTGGCTTCCCATTTTCTCTGTCCATCTATTACATTATTCTCAAAGAAAATCTTAATTGCGAGGAAGACAGTAAGATCAGATAGTCCTATTCTCCCTACCATGAACAGCAACAGGACAATGAATTAGTAATCATAAAGTCTCCCTTTACAAGAAGGGAGTTGGATGATCCTGACTTGTCATGCTTTCCACCATTCAGTTATAGCCTCCTTCTCTTGGGTCATCTCCTTTATTTCCTTTTAGCTCCAGGTGATGTAGTTCACAATCCAGGGAATTACCACTGAGGAGGAATCTCCTTTTACAGCACAGAGGGTCACTACTGTGAACAAAATCAATCAATTACCTAAACTTCCCTCAAGAAGACAAGTAATTTAAAATTAATGTAAGGTAGACACAATTCCATTAAAATACAAAATATGAAGTTTCAAAACATTTATTGAAAGAAATTAGTGGGAGGCAAAGTCATGCGAGTTCATCACCATTAAGCATGATTTGTGTGATCATATCTGAAATATTATCTTTCAAAACACAACTAGGAAATATATTGCTTATTGTAATTACTCTATAAATGGTAACTTGTATAAACTTGATATGCGTGATTGCATAGATATAAACCAGTGTGCAAAACACTCCACCAAACATAGTCAAATCTACACACTCAACACACTGCGTCCCCTATCCCCTTCTTGGCAACAGTTAATATGTCTGAATATGTGTTTAATATGGCACTGAAAGTCACTCTGGTTTGCGAAAGGTATTGATTTTGCTTGTCATCCACAAATATAACCATTTGATTGCATTTATAGTAAAGTTAACTGCACTTGCATATTGTGGAGTCGTTGAATTGCTGTAGCTGTCTATAGGGCTCACGATACTAATTCAGTTTCCATCGCAAACCTATGAAAACACCATGTTATTAAAAATTAAATAACTTAAAATTTCAGAATGCTCATAATCAAACATATATTTATCAGTATAGATGAAATCTGGATAACAGGTTCTGTGTAGAGGAAAGGATATGAGCCACAGCATTTTCCGGACCTGCATGTGTTTGAAACATTGTGTTTTTCAATTCTGCACCAAAGAGTCACATGTTAATTTCAGTAATGAGTGTTCTAAACTCATGACTGTCGACAAAGGACTGAAATTCCATCAATAAAATAATGTCTCTATTTGTTAAAGTTACAGCATGGATAAGCTATCAAAAATTCTTTTTCCTACAAAATAACTTTCATTATCAACCAATCCTGGCCATCCAAACCTATAATCTGTTTTATGTTCACCCATTTCCAGACTCGTTACCATTTTTTCATAAAGTTAAATAATGTGTGTCCTATATCCACCCAAGATTTTCTTGACAGACCTAAGAATAGTAGTAGTTCAATACATATATAAGCTATGTTCATAGTTCTGCTTGTCAAAGATTACATTAGTGAATCTTAAATTATATTACAAGTTCATGTTCACCTATATAGCTATGGTGCATTTAATGAAACATTTAAGTATTGAACTTTATTTAAGAAAATCAGAAAAAGATTAAAATTAGGCGGTCTTATAAGAGTAATTTTTTCCCCATTTATACATACAATTTAGTACAGTGTGCCCTGTAAGTAAGTAAGGGATAAAACTGGAATCCTGTTGTTTTCTGTTCAGTGACTTCCAATTACAAACTAGAAGAGGGACAGTTTGTTCTGAGGTCTAGCCAGGAAATGTTATAACAAAAATGTAGGCTCATTTAATTAATTAAATCTCTAATTTAATAAAGAGGTCATAAACCTTTGAGGAAAAATACCAAAGTAGGGAATAGGACTCAGTATATTCTGGTTTTTGATATATTAAAGGCTTTGAAATTGACACTACAGCAGCCTCCATGGCTACTCCACCTTACCACCCTTTTATTTCTCTGTAGCAAATTTGGAAAGCAAAATATTAATGGCAACTCCACATTTGTGCTTTGATTCCTAGTGATCTCAAAGCTTGATGTGTTGATTCACCAGTTTTAAACAGTCGCTGATTTTCTGGTAGAGTATGACTTAGATGAATGAGTAGACATAATTTGTGTAGCCAAATGAAGAATCAAATAGGTAGACATGAAATTGTGATAATTTTGCAAGTAAAATAATATTAGAAACAAGCATAAAAACAAAAGAATGACAATGTTGTGAACATTAAATTGAATTTTTAAAAGTAATTAAAAGTGTGTTTGCTCTTTGTTCGTTATACCAGATAATTTAATTTACTGACTGACTTGTAATGTTTTGTTGGCATTATCTATATGTCAGTCTGTAAACTCCTGCTTGTCAGGAACATAATTGTAAGTTTTCAAGGTAGTTTGAAAACTAGTCAGGCTTAATGTTGATCACGATAAGAGGGTGAGCATATTATTTGTCATTATGGTAAACTTTTCATTTACATATTGCTTCAGAAGCATATTGTAGGTGGTCCTATAGTCAGGTCTTATAAAAGGAGAAAACTTTTTATATCAACCATCCAGAGAAGTCTATGAATTGGAGTCACTATATACTGGACTCTTCGACAGAGAGGATACAGTTTCAGATCCTACCATCGGATCAAGCCCGAGGTAAGCTAACATGATGTGTTCTTTAGTATGTCATGTTACTCTGATTTACCTCAGTGCAAAATAACTTATATGTGTTGCTGTAACATTAAATAAAAAACAAAGTCAACTTTGAATCATTTGATAATGTGTATTAATACCGGTACCTTACTTATGAATCAGAATGCAAGCAAGACATATAATCAAACAATTTTGATTAATTTGCAGTGAACTATGAACTAGTCACACAAAAATTTCTTTATTTTGAAATTTTAGTTTTAAGTTTGGAAATTGGACCAATTTACATTCAGAAAACTTTAAAGTTACAATTCTGACATGGAAATAAGGGTCACAAAATTGGATATTTTTTGGGTCATAATCTTATGTCTTCTCATGTATAAGTTAGCATTTTTACCCAGGTGCTTCTTTGAAAGGCACTCTTCAAAGAGAAACAAAATCACATGACACAGGTCATATAAGCCAGAAATTACATTCCATGAGTCATCTTTTCACTTTATACAAACAAGAGCCAGGAATGGACTGAGACTTTAAACTGTTGTTGTTATTTTGTTTTTATTTCAAAAAAATAAAACTCTGTGTATTATTTTGTTGACAAGTTTAATAGAGCAGACAACCTAGAAATGTTATTCTGGGTCAAGTTATATGGTATCACAGTATCAATTGTTTTTCCATTGACCTCAATGCTAATGTTTTGTGAAATAAATATACTTTCTATCCTACACATGTCACAGAGAACAGTCGTTGATTTTCAAGTTGACAAGGATAAAACCAGGTACTACATTTCATTTCATTGCATTTAAGAGAGATAACTGCTGGAACTAGATAGGGGTAAGAGTTAGCTAGTCACAACAGACCCAGTTTCACCCATGTGTCCCACATTTTAAAAAAAATCATAAAAAAATACAATATATGATCTAGATATGAATTAACTTAATCTCACATGTTCCCATAAGGCTTAACCTGTTCTTTTAAAGCCTAACAGAAAGTACAACTCTTACATAATGCACCAATCACAGCTAGTGTTGTTTATTTCTTAATGCAATGTTCCCTACACCTTAAGCTCCACCCACCTGGGTTTGTACAATTGGTACCATTATATCATATGCGCTTGTGCAATTTTTTTAGGCTTATGACTGCCAGCAAAGATGATACATCACAGAACCCTTCTGACTTGGAGACATCTGACTTTGCAGAGTTCACTATTGATCATACTGGTGCTAACATAGAACTGTCTTCATTGAAAAAGAAAAGTATGCATACAATTTCAATGCAAGGTATTCACACATGACAAAGGTTTGTGTAAAGATAGATAACTCTATCAAGCATAATCTTGTGTACGAACCCTCAATTAGCAAAGTTGGCTTGGCAACCAGAAAAAGGTAGACCGAACATTGTTGAATGAAATAAATTGAATCTTGCTGATAATGCACTTGTATGTGCAGTATAAGGTGTTACAAGTCTAGACTTACAAAAAATAAGAAGAAAAAAGTGAAGACAACAAGTTTTGTAAAATTTAACAAATAATTTATTTCCTTAGAATATAAAGTGAAAATTGAGAAAAAGAACTTATTGTTTTGTGAATCAAATACAAAATAATCCATGAATTAAAAAAGAAGACTATCTAGTGATAAAAAGTCCTGGATGAAACTGAGTTCGTATCCCAATGTTGTAACCAGCAAAGTGCTACAGTATCAACAGTTTCTTGTTGAACAACATGAAGACAACAAGCTTTGTAATATTTAATAAAAAATTTATTTCCCAGGAATATGTAATGAAAAACAAGAATAAAGAACTTATTGTTTTATGAATAGAAAATAATGCAAAAATTAAAAAATAGAAGTACATAATAGTAATAAAAACTCCTGAATGAAACTAATTTTGAATCCCGATGAAATCCAAAATGGAAGATGATGATATCATTATAAATGAAGTGCTGTAGTGTCAAGAGTCTCTTGTTGAATCACAGAAAATATTCCAGTTTTTGAATTATGCATAAATTTTGGTAAATCTCTTTGTTTTGTTTATAAAGTTCAAAACACAGCTGCTCAGATCATCTTTAGAGTATCATGATCAGAGCACACACACTGCTAGTACCCCACACTGGCCATCCAATCAATCCAGAATCAAACACAAAATTTGTTCTCTGTGCTATGTTTCACTGATGGACTCCAGTCCAACATACCTATCTGGCCTCACCTATGTGTACACACCAGCAAGATATTTACACTCCTCTTCTGACAATGTCATTTTCATTGTTCCCACTATGAAAACGAAGTAATATGGACAACATTCTTTTGAATACCAGGGCCCAGCCATGTGGAATGAATTACCCATTGAAATTAGACACAAAGACACACTGATCACTTTCAAGAGTGCTCTTAAAACTTGCCTTTCTCTACTGCAGGAACAAACTTAAAGACCTAATAATGTTTTGCACTTTAAGTATTTGTCAGCATTTGTTATGTTTTTCAATTTCATGGTTTATGTTTTTTGTTTTTCTGTAATCATATAACTATTGATGTAAAGTGCTTAGAGCTTCTAAAGATTAGGCACTATACAAAGTCCTCATTATTGGTTTTTCCAAGAATTAATTTAGAGCACTAGTATTTCTAGGAAAATAATCACTTAAATTTCTATAATTTTAAAAAACTAAAATCTCTGCCAAAACTGGTCACAACAGCAATTTAATGTGTCAAAAGTTTAAACCCCACTGACTACGTCTATACAAAACATTAGGCATAAAGGCTTACTTTAGACACAAAACAGATTCCCAGATGGAGGCAAGAGTTCATCTTTCCAGAAAAAATGGAAAGTTTGTTACATTATAATTATCATATCATGCAGGTATGGCCTTGACTTAACTTATTATTCTTACTCTGAAAAAGAATTTAAAACATTTTACCACAACTGCCACTGATTTTGAAACGAGGTCAGGAACAGGTCAGCATTAGATGCAATATCTCTATTATTAGTTGTTTACCATGAAAATTATTTTAAAATAGTTTGGCCAATTAGAACTGAACTTAATTCTAAAAATGCAAGTCTAATAAACAATATTACATTACAATAGCATGTTATGGAATAAAAAAACAGTTAAAACATCAGACAAATTAAATATGCATAAGAAAGGTGTTATACCAATGCTGTTGTAAAGATAATTGTTCATGGAAAATATATAATTGATTTGAATTTGGATTGGAAAACAATATTACCTGTGCATGAGGATTTTTGCCAATTTTCAGCACCCTTCAAGGAATTGCTTCAAAGATCAGCTGATATCTGAATTAAACCCGTTTGTTACAGAGAAACTTGTTTCTAGACATTGATCCTAATGGATGATGCTAACTTGATGAATGTTGCGATGAAATAGAACCTATTATTATCCAATATGTCGGGGGGTAGGGGGTTATTCAGCAAAAAGGTAAATGCTGCTGATGAAAACTTCTAAGTGACATTGAACAGTTTGTCAGAACTGAATTTATGTTCATAGTCAAACTTGATTACCTTGTGCTCTTGCTGAAAAAAAAAATATTTAAGTTTGCAATCAACACACCAGACTTTGTCTCCAGTGATATCATTATGCATAATATGAAACCAGATTTTGACTCCTGTGGTTTCACTATGCATAATGTGAGACCAGACTTTACTTCCAGTAATGTCACTATGTATCATGTGAGACCAGACATTGTCTCCAGTGCTATATCATTGTGCATAATGTGAAACAAGACTTTGTCTCCAGTGATGACTATTCATATATTATACTTGTGTTGACTACAACAGGCATATAAAATTAATCCAAACAATATGGCCACATTAGTACAATGTAAGTTCATGGTATACATTCAAAGAAATGAAATGTTGAGGAATTTCAAATCTATGTGTAGTAGGGGACCCGAGTGGTCTAAAGCGTTCACCATTACAGATAACTACCATCTCACCTCATTCTGCATGGGATCAAGTCTTGGATTTTGGCAAATATGGGTATGGGAAAGCTTGCCAGTAGCTTCTCGTGGGTCAGTGGTTCTTTCAGGAGTTTTGCCAGGTTCTTTCTCCACCATTATTAATGGCTGCCATGTATAGCCTATTTTGTGCTGAAAAACGATATTAAACTCAACGACAAAAACAACTATTGGTAGTAATGAACCTATGTTAATGCAGACTAGTCATAAATCAAAGACACGAATGACTCTCTGACTTATGAAACATACAAGATGGTTTTTCAAGTGATCTTGAGCTAATGACATGAAAACAATTTTCTCATATACATTGATCTAAGATATGCATATTTCAGTGTTCAAATGCATAAATATTTTTAAAATATATATATAAAAAATATAACATTTTAGTGGAATGCAATACTATGTCACATTATAAATTTGTTGTTTTACCTTGGATATTTTCCATACATAGGCCATTAAACAAAATTTAAAAAACACTATTTATGGTTCAGACAACAGGGTATTTGTTGCTCTTACCACCTTGACAACATCATCACCATCAACATCAACATATTCCCCAATTTCACTCACAAGCACATACATATTCTACTGGAATTTTTATATTGAGTTGTATGGTTCAGTACAGTTCAAAGCCTTTCCTTACAGATGAAAAATGTTTAAAAAGAAACAAATCAAAATACTATATAAACACGCACACACACATGATAGTGAGATATCCATCAAGGCATTTCTTTCTACCAGACAGCATCTTGGGTAATTAGATGATACCTTTAAACAAGATTTAGATGGAGGAGATAAAGATCTTAGTCTTGGATAGTACCATAATTTTGATAACATATAAACCCATATGATACAATAAGGCAGAGCCAAAATGTTGATTAATACAAAAAAGTTTTATATTAAAACTTAGACCCAGTAGACTCCATAGTGTAGACAGATCATCCAAAGAGGAGAAGGGCATTGCTTCAGCAGATTCCAATCAATCTGTTGATAGCATTGGCCAGTTAAAGTATCAAGTTATCATACATTAAGCATTTAGAACTTCTTACTATCTTCTCTATGGTCATTCTAATCCATACCCTGCAATCTTATTGGGACAGAAGAAACATATTGGTATTCTAACGAGGCAATACATCTGTATCCTTCTAAATTAATCATGACGCTCAGTACAGAGAAATGAATGATTTTTCTAAATCAACATGGTAGTGCTATCTCAAAAGAAATGTTCATCCATCTGTGTGCCATGAAGGGATAGTACTTGTGTTGGGTTTTAATTTCAAAATATACCTTGTGGATGTTAAATAGTATGGATGGTTTTGTGGGTCTGATGTCATTTTCTTTTCTAGTGTATGATGGGCTTTACATTTCAGTCAGTATATTTAGTAGAAATAGAAGCCAGGCAAAAACACTGATCCTGAGGAACCTATATACCAATGGGCTTTCTACTAAGCTCATGTTGGTGGCGCTCGAACCCTTGCAGACATAGGTGAGATGTGAGTGCCTGGACCACTTGCTGTCCCCAGATGTTATATATGGAAACTTGATTCAAAATTGTATAATTGATACTTAAAAAACATAGATTCCAGAACCATGAGAATTTTTGGGAGATGCCTTTCTTGTATCTGGCATAATTTTGAACCATACAGTTTCATCCTTTTTTATTAGTAGGACAAATTATGAATAAGATTAAGAGTGACAAAGTTGAAAATATACTTATGATAATCTCATGTTGGCCATCTCAGCCTTCACTTCCTCTCCTTATGGCTTTGTCAAACTTGATTGAAAATAAAGGACCTGCTTATACTATCCCCCGCAAGATACATCCTCTGAAGGAAATGTAGCTGGTAGGTGTGGTTATATCAGGGCAAATCTCTAACATAGACAAAGGTAAAATTATCCAAATGATCCAGGGAAAAGGCATATTGAATCTGTATGTGATTCCTGGGGAAAATTCATATATAACTGATTCATGGGGGAAAGACATATTGAACTGATGTGATTCCTGTTGAAAAGGCATATTAAACTGATTACTAATTCCTGTATTTAAACAAAAAACATATTGAATTGATCTATGATTCCTTTTGAAAAGACATATTGAACTGATATGTGATTCCTGTTGAAAAGGCATATTGAATTGATCTGTGATTTATGTGGAAAATGCATATTGAACTGATTTGTAATTCCTGTCAAAATGGCATATTGAACTGATTTGTAATTCCTGTCAAAAAGGCATATTGAACTGATTTGTAATTCCTGTCAAAATGGCATATTGAACTGATTTGTAATTCCTGTCAAAAAGGCATATTGAACTTATTTGTAATTCCTGTCAAAAAGGCATATTGAACTGACTTGTAATTCCTGTCAAAAAGGCATATTGAACTTATCTGTGATTCATGTCGAAAAGACACAACAGATCTGTGATTAGAGTTCAAAAAGCATAATTGATCTGTGATTCCTGAAGAAAAGGCATATTGATTGTGTGATTCTTGGGAGGAAATAAATAAACTGATTTGTGAATCCTGTTGAAAAGGCATATTAAAACAGTATGCCCTTGGAACATTGGTAGTTTTCTGTTGGAGAAACGATCCCATAATGCATCAGAATAATCAGTTGTAGCATGCTTGAGTGTCTTTTCTTCTTGGTAATCATATAGAACACACTTTGAAAGGAATTACAAGTAGAAAATTATCAAAGTGGATGAAAGCAGTGCTACAAATGTCAAGTATTGATATCCAGATGAGATGTGTTTATGTCCAGTATTTTAAGACTCAGATTATATTGTTAAGCTTAAACATCTACATGCCATAGGTTTTGTTTTTGTTTTTTATGGTTTGGTGCCATTTTTCAGCACATCATAGGTATTAATGGTGGAGGAAGAAACCGGAAACCCCCAGAAAGAACCATCGACCCAAGAGAAGCTACTGGCAAGCTTTCTCACATAACTACATTAGCCGAATCTTAGACTCAAACTACATGCCATAGGGGTGGTCATTCTCATCAACACATTCTTAGAACAGTGGATTTGTGTTCACTTAAGAATTTTTACTAATTTTTATTTTTGGGACATAAATTGAAATAAGAATTTTGTACCAGCTGAGTTGTTAAATTTGAAATGACTGTTGAATGTTTTATGGGGGGGGGGTGTTTGCTTTAAACACTAATTTATTAATGCAAAGGACTAACAAAAATATAATGGGCCTCCATCAAAGCATATTTTAGGGTGCATGGCATTGTTGGCATCAATCAGAGGCTGAGTACATATGAACCCACCCATTAATATCTTCCCACCCAGTTTTATTTTAGCCAACAAAAATGGCATTAAAATTAGGACTCTTGGAGAAAGATGGCTAGTTTTATATGATTAGTGTCACTTGATTAATTTGTTTCTCTTTAAAGAATGCCACTCAAGCAAGCACCTGGTGACAATGTGAATTTATACATGCTCAGCTTACTAAACTAAGTTCAGAGTCTTAACAGTTTTGCTTTTTCTGGAGCCAAACTATGGAATTCCATACCACTTTATATAAAGACAGCTGACTCATGCCATGCTTTCAACAAGCTTCTTGGTCAATATCTACAAAAACAATCATTTGTATGATTTTATATCATGAATTCAGTACTACTACATATCACAACATTGTCATGTACTCACCTATAATGTTTTACACATGCTTGCTGTATGAACTCTGTTTGTATTTATCCTTGAAGCCTTATACATATTTTATTGTAGCATTAGATCAGTTGTCTAGTTTTTAATGGCATTTGTTGTCTAGACATTTTACAAGATGAGGTGTCTTTAGACAACAATTCCATACTACCTTATATAAAGTCAGCTGCCTCATGCCAAACTTTCAGAAAATTTCTTAGCATCTACAGAAACATATAGAAAGCCTTGTGGAAGATTGGTCAGCTGACCAATTAAATGAGCTATTTTAAATAAGAAATTATTATTATTATTATTATTATTATTATTATTATTATTATTATTATTATTATTATTATTCCAAAATATCACAGCTGAAATAGCTTATATGTACACTACCACCACCTCTCCATCACATATGTGGGAATGAGAGCTCATTTTTCATTTTTACTACTTTGAAATCCAAACACTTAAGGATTCACAGTAGTTCAGTTGGGTAGAGCATCAGGTTCATAATCTAAAGGTAACAGCTTCAGTACCAACCCAAAAGAGCCTTAATTTTCTGGTTTGGTGTGTCCTTGGGAAAGGCACTTAGCTCCCATTTTTTCTGTAAGATATAGCAAATAACGTTGACATTAAAATCAACCAAATAAAGAAAATACAGTATATATATGAAATGTCTTATTCAAAATATATGCATATGCCAATTTTATAACTATTTATTTATAACATAAATTCAATTAGCTTTAACCTTAGGGGAATCTTTGCTCCAATGTATTGTTCTTTTGGTAACCTTCTCTTGCTAATCAGTGGTATCCTCCTACTGACACCAGTGATTTCTCAACAGTCTGTGTTGTAACATTCACTCTAGCAGCATAAGCAGCTGGGGGAGGCTGAGATATTCTATTATATGGGTCAGGCACTACAATAAGGATAGACAGCTGAAATAGCTTACAACACACCAGTAGAGTATGCTGAGATTTCTGTTAGACCGAAGCACTGTGTTTCCAGCTACTTCTGGATCAATTCATGGAACATATGGGGTTGAGATAAATCATGTACAACATGTCAAGGTTGGTATTTTTTTTTAATTTAGTTATATCAAAGTGAAAATCCAGACTATTGGTATAATTACATCTGTATAATTTGAGCACAATTGACCTGCAAGTTTATAAAAACAAATTCCCTTTAACTTTTTTAGATTTTGCCACACAAGGTTTGTCATGTTTGTTTTTTTTATTACATAGGGCTTATCACTTGTGATATAGGCACCTCTGGATATTTCTGAGGGAACAAAGTTGGACAACAGCCTCAGACTTGAAATCTGTGGGTTGAGAACTCAATATCTACCCAGGTCAGCCCCAGGTAGGATGACTTGATGAGTGCATTTCATTGTCCAGCATATTATCCATGTTACTCTCTCTCTCTCTCTCTCTCTCTCTCTCTCTCTCTCTCTCTCTCTCTCTCTCACACACATACAAAGACATGCACACACATGGTCCCTATCTCTGTTTTTTTCTTTTTGTCATCACATGTTTTAGAAACATAACATGCTTTCACAGTAAATATTGCTTTTTTCTGCCTTCCTCTCAGTCTTTACAATCTTTCCAATTCATACATAAATGAATCATTATTAATGATGTTAAATATAAATAACTTATTATCCAAACACAGCCTAATGTCAACTGTAACTTTAACTTGGCTGCACAATGTAATGTCAGAATACTGAATCCATGCAAAGTCAGAGTTACTTATTACCCTCTAATTATAATTTGAAATTAGTTCCAGTCAATTTAAGTTTCATGATTACCATAGTACCACATATATAATCAACACCAAGATACTGCTATCAGTAATGCCAGATTTACAAGTGCTTTCAAGTCAATCATGATGAGTGTATATTACACAGTCGTAAAAAAAAAAAGGGTACTTGATTTTATTTCACTTTTGACAATGGCATCAGTAGACATTTATCTAAACGACTCCACTTTATACTAACTTTTTACCATATGCTTTTAAGTTATCCTCAGCAGGAGTTTACCCCAAAATCAATTTCTTAGTGGATGCCTTGTTTGCATAGGTGGTAGAGCACTGGACTCTTAATTGAAAAGCCCCAAGTTTAATATGCCTCATTGTGTCCTTGGAAATAGCTCTTAATTTCCATGGCAATAATGTACTCTTACAGGCCACTAATACTACATGTAATCAAAAGTAATTAAAAATGTTATTTCTGACATATGGTCAGCTGCAAGTTCATTCGCTAACCATATATCACTAGTAACAACTGTATATACTCGTAAAATGAGTCCAACTGTAAAAAGCAACGATACTGATTTACCGTAGCATTATGCTCCTGAAGATAAGGATTTATATTATGATCCCATGTACCATCCTGTCACACCTTAATCTTAATCACAGGATTTGCAGGTTTCCTGCAGTTTTTAATCCTATGTCCCCCAAATTGTGATCCCATGTACCATCTTGACACACTTGAGATTATAGTCTATGTTGTTTTTCTACTGGTTATTCCCAACAAGCTGCTTTAACCCTGATTTGTCAGTGCATTTTGTGATGGCAGATCTGGATCTGTGCAGTTTGCAGTTGGACATGACTTATAAGATAAGTAAGTATATATGGTAAGGGGAAACTGCACCTTTCCATTTGCATTCATTCAAGTTTCCTCTAAATATGCCAATCATATTGATCTCCTTGTTAATGGGATAAAAGACATTAACCAATTTATTAATCATTTTCTCATCTACGTAGACTTCCTTGGAATAATAGTACAGAAAATCATCTTTCAAACAAACATTTTTTTTTATTTTGTTTTTTCTTTAAGTATAACTAAAAGGGATGATAATGTTGGGAAAAAAGTTAAATGTACAAGTATAAGGTTAAAATGACAGGAATAGCATGTCAGCTTTCTCTTTTGCAACAAGGGGAAGGGAGAATTTGGAATACATATCAGGAACAGTTGAAAATATAAGTTGTGGGATTCAGGAATGGAATATATATATATATATATATATATATATATATATATATATATATATATATATATATATATATATATATATATATATATATATAAACAATGGAGAGATAGATATGTATTATTAGTGGGAAAATAATATTGTGAAACCATGTAGCTAAAGTATAGAATACAACTTGAAGAAGTAGACAGAACATTTATTATGTGTGTATATGGATATAAACAGAGTGTACTACATGACTTTAGCATTTTAAATATCACATTGAGACCTTCCCTCACCCCAAGCCATAAGAAGAGAACACATGGGTCACATGACAAAAATACTAAAAACAACCATCTTGGGACTGAAGCACAAAGTTCTTGATGTTATGCAGTTTACAAGTTCAGTAATTGGTTTACCTCTGAATCAGTGTCTTCCTTTACCTTCATTTGCTTTTCAGAGACCCACAAATATTTAATTTGACCCCAGTTTTGATACAAACATTTGTTTTTTTACTCAGTCTGACCCCCAGTTTTGACACCAAGGAGACTTTTGACTCTCAGTCTTGGACCCCTAGGGAATAAATACACTGATCAGAATTCATCCAATAATGCAGTAGAACAAACTATAAATATGCTGTATTACCTTGAGTATCATATGTTCTAGCAGGAACTGTGTAAGATAACATTTGACTTGATAGAAGTAAGGCATCTACACATTCCTCTGTGATGTGGAGAATAATGGTCTAATTTTTTCTCACACATTGACCCAGAAGTATAATTCATGCAATCTTTTACTACCATTTTTATGTTTTAAAACAGTTTTCAAATGCCAAAACTTCCAATATAATTTTTTCATGCTTTTTAAGTTTTGGAAAAAGAACTACAATGATTTTTATTTGAGCATGTATATATAACTTACGGTAGTGGCTGAAGAAACTTCTCAATCATGAAAACAGAAGAAAAATATGGCATCCCAGTTTTAAAAGAGAAAACCAGTTAACTTTTAAGTCATGTTGCTAGTAGATGTCTTCTAGCACATGTTGTGACATGCTGTTTTTCCAGTATGCAACTGTTTACACATCTGGTTGTTAATGCCTGTCACACAAGATGAATTAAAATTCATTTTTTTCAATTCCTGATGGTCATCATGGTTTAAACATTATCTTTTAAGGCATTGATGTGTAATAGGGTATATTCTTCTACTGCATCTAATACCTTATTGGTTTCGTCCTATAATTTAAAATGAATTGGGTTGTTCCACTTTGTGAACTTGATTATTCATATTAACACAGTTGTCTTCTTCACAGCATTCTTCAAGGACTTATCCTATCATCCTTGCTATTGTCAGCCATTGTGAAATGTTAATTGTTTATACTGTGGAGTTCATTGCCTCTTAATTGTTGTACAAGTTGCCAAAATGATTATGCTACATGAGCTCTAAGAAGCACTGTTTACCATGTACATGTATACATGTATACATGCAATGTGTTAATAGGATAGTGAAGTGGTGTTTTTGGTTGTGGGTTTTCATGAACATTACTAAAAATTGTGCTTTTGAAACACTACAGTGTCAGAGTCTCAGGTTCGAGGTAATTTATCAGTTGTTTTGTTTGACACACCATGTTTTGGCAGACTAATGTGTCACCAATAAGAGAGGATTTTTTCCTTTTATTTTGAAAAATGTTTTCTTTAAACACATTTTTTTATTTCACAGATCTAATGGAAAATAATGCATTGTTTTCAGCAATTTCAATAAGTTTGTTTTTCACTAACAAAATATTTTTGTTGTTTCAAAGAGATCTTTTCTAAATAATTTTTTAAAAAAAAAAACTTTTTTCAAAACAAACGCTTATTTCATGTTATTGACTTTTCTGACCATGGATCAGAAGAAGTTATGGAATTGCCTGTGTTTGTCATCCAAGATGTTTTTTGTTTGTCCATCCTTTGCCACAAGTTTATCGTTATCCCTAACCTACATGGAACTGATCCATGTTTGAATGGGCTTAAGTTATTTTTTTGTCACATCTGAAACCTACCATGTTTTTGTTCTTCTGATTATGTCTCCTTTTCAACCTACTTTAGATTTTGGGAGTATATGTTTCAAATTTACAAGGTTTCCTTATTGGGGTGTTGGTTATGTATTGAATTTTACAAGGTTTCCTTATTTGGGTATTTGTCATGTATTCAATTTTCAAGGCTTCCTTATTGTTTTTTTTTTCATGTATTCAATTTTACAAGGTTTCCTTATTCAGGTGTTTGTCATGTATTCAATTTTCAAGGCTTCCTAATGGGATTTTTGTCATGTATTCAATTTTACAAGGTTTCCTTATTGGGATATTTGTCATGTATTCAATTTTACAAGGTTTCCTTATTGGGATATTTGTCATGTATTCAATTTTACAAGGTTTCCTTATTGGGATATTTGTCATGTATTCAATTTTACAAGGTTTCCTTATTGGGATATTTGTCATGTATTCAATTTTACAAGGTCTCCTTCTTGGGGTGTTTGTACTAAGTAAAAGTTTCCATCTTAAGCATGCTAACATTGTTTTATATGTTTTCCATGTTAATGGTGTTAACATTTGAGATTACAAGTTTCAGAAACCTAACATATATTATTTTATAACCGAGATTCTTCATAAAATGATATAACTACATGTATATACATTACTACATTCTTAATAGCATAATAAATTAGTAGTTACCATGATTCTTTGTGGGTTTCATTTGTCACTCAGCATACTCATGTTTCTTGTACTCCAAACAATGCAATCCAAGTTTCCTGTCACCACACTGTCAGAACAGTAAGTGTTCTATTTATTGTTGAATAACTCCAGTGAAGGATTATCAGTAACTCCAGTTAAGAATTATCTTGGATGAGTTAAATCCATTTTTGTTCTTTTGTAGATGTCACATATAGTTACTATCAATCATTGCAAGATGTTAATATTCTTTGAGCAAAGCACCTTGATTTTAAAAAGCACATGTTGCCAGAATCCTTGTTAGTTAAAACAATGGTTAGGAGAAACGAATTGATTTCATGCTAAGACACTCTGAATTGATTGAAGTATCAATGAAATCACATTTCTACTCATGTCTGAGTACTTTTAAAGAATCAGATCAATATAAATGAACATAATTCAGTTGTGTATTTTATGTTTTGTAGATTTAAAAATCAAATATTTCATTCTTTTTGATATTGTTCCATTCCTCTGTTATCAATTTTGTTTCCATACAAAAATTAATGATCTTGGGGGCCCTGAGTGGCCGAGTGATCTAAAGCACTCTCTGTTATGGATCCCAGCCATCTCACCTCTGTCTGCGTGGGATCGAGTCTCAGATTTGGCCAATGTGGGTATGCGAGAAAGCTTGCCAGTAGCTTCTCATGGGTTGGCCGTTTTTTTTCCAGCATTTGTCCTCCACCATTAATACTGGCCACCATGTATTGCCTATTTTGTGCTGAAAAATGGCGTTAAACCCTACAACAGCAATAACTAAGGATCTTCACTATCTACATTTCTCAAGATTTGCAAAGGGCTTGCACTTTGGACTAGGAAGAAATTAACCTTTCAAATTTGGAGTCGATGGTTAAGGTCACTGACAAAGAGAAACAAAATCATTTCTGCACAATAATATTTGATCTACATAACTGAACTTACCAAAATGTGGATGGCATGCACTTATGGTCATAGAAATTGTGGCTGAAAGAAAAGTTTAGCAGAAGAACTTGTGAACAAGTTCCATGACCAAACTTTGTGGATGGCTTGCATTTGGATAAATAAGAGTAACTAAGTAACCTATTTACTTGGAGATATCAATGTCACAGTCATGGGAAGTGTAAATTGAGAACAATGGTTTCTTCGCATTACATTCAGTTTGAGGCCACTTACTTTGACCAAAGGTCAAGGTCATTGAGATCTGGGGTAAGCAATAAGTTTGTTATGTATGCATGGCAACACCTTTAGCCAGAAAGTTAAGGTTATAAAGAAATTAAAATAATGGTTTTAACTCGAGAACAAAACTTTTCACAATATATTCATCTTTTCAACTATATGTTTGACATTACAGTAATGAAGGTAAAGTAAAGAAAAGTAACCAACCTTTTGACTTTGATGATCAAAGAATTCAATTAAATTTCACTGTGATTTGTCTGCACACAAGAACCATGAATTTGGGATCTAAAGGTCAGATGTCAAAAGTTAATATCACAGAAAGAGGAAAAATGGGGTTTTCCCATTAACTTTAATTGTATACAACATAGCTTGACCAAATTTTGTGGAGTGCTTGCACTAGTACTAGTAGTCAAACGAGGTCAAAAGGTCATGGTCATAGTGATTTTTTAAAAAATATTGGAATTTACATAATAACTTTTGGTCTAGAATAAATTCTTTATTCAAACTTTGTGTATGGCTTGCACTAAAGGTAAGAATGAATCCTATCGATTTGGGGGTCAGAAGGTCACAAGTCCAGTCATGGTGAGTCTCATAAGAAAATTATGTAATCTTATACAATCAGTTTACTTCAGGACAATATTTGTAACAAAGGCAATGTCGTTGAGACCCATTAGATAAAATGAGAATTTAAACAATAGATATTTTAAAATATTGAGAAGTGATAATTATGAATTCTTCTGTCAGTTTCACCTGTGAAAAAAATGTCAGAAATTCATCACATATCAGTTGCACTGTCAATCCGACATCAATGTTTAATTAAACTTTGTTTTTGTGCATATGAATGGATCAGTCTTTTTAGCCACAAATGTAGGGAGTGGTGTGACTTTGATTTTATTATTTTATTGTTCATATATGTTGATGAACATGCTTCAAACTATAAACCTAATTAATTATATTTAAATGGAGTATCTGTGGAAAGGTGGATCAAAATATATGTCACAGAGTGAATGATTCATAGCCTTTTTTTACATCAATTGTTGAAAGTGTTATGGAGTACCTACCTCTATATGTAATGAATTCTTATCATATTTGATAGACAGATTTGATAGAGGAGATGAAACATCTGTTGCACTTGTGTGGTCAAAAGGACTAAAGAGAACGTGATAGGGATAATTTATTTTGTTACTAAAGGACCACAATGACATTGTGGGAGAGACACTACATTCACATATTTGTAATGCTTAGCTTATGAAAGAGAAACCTAAACATTGATTTTTTAGGAAAAATTTTATATAAATATTGATACTGTAAACATCTTTTTAGTAGTCAATGAAAAGATTAGGGTAAGGAGTATTTTATTATATTTATGGTGGATTGCATGTAAATAAGAACATGTTTGTTTTGTTTTTTTATACAATTTTTGTAGCAACTGTGAATTTATAAATTTTTGTGTGTCAATTTTTGTGATTTTAAAAAAACAATTTTTTATTCCAAGTGGTACTTAAATTCTTGGAATAGCTTTTCATTGTTACCCTAGAATAATCATTGTTCATTTGGTCTTTGATTTCCTGGGGGTAAAGTCTCGTGAAAATTGATAAGCTATGAAAAAGAATGGATTCAAAGTATGTAACTTTTGTACATGTGGTAGAACAATTTTAAATTATATCAGCTCTGAGCTAATACAGTTGAATAAATCTGAATCAATCATGAGTACCATATATTTGGATATTTATCAATATTATTATATTTTAATAAATAAAGCAATATATCCACTATACCATCTCTGAATAATACATGATAGAAACATTCCAGTGGTAGGGGCAATATGCCAAGTTCCAGCTGTGTATTGTACCAAATACTTCTATCATAATACATTTACCAAACATTCAATTCTTGATAAGAATTCATCATTCTCTCTCTCTCTCTCTCTCTCTCTCTCTCTCTCTCTCTCTCTCTCTCTCTCTCTCTCTCTCTCTCACCTAGGCATATAATACATTTTTAAAATAGATATGGATTTGCCTGGGAATCATCTAGATTTTGCAATCAGTATTTTTTCTGTTGTATACCCAAATAATGACAAAGGCAGTCAGTTGGGTAAAATTAACACTTATTACATTATTACATTTTACTAACATTATGATGTCACACAGGGGTTACTGAGTCACTGTGTAATCTAGAAGATAATGGAAATAGATAACATAGCTGTGACTTAAGTCTCTTATTAAATAATTTAAAAACTAAATTTTTCAGCAATTTTACTCAGTGCAATAAAAGTTTTGTAAAAGAAAATAATACATGTTTGTAAGACCTTATGATATCTTCATCAGTATATGACCTGCTTCCACTATGCATAAACAAGAGTTGGATCCGACTGCAAACTTGATTGCCCAGGTCTGCTGTTGCATAATGTACCAGCAGATCTGAGTCTATGGACTTTGCTTTGAACAAACAACACAGACCCTGATCTGTCAGTGCAGTATACCATGGCAGATCAACGTCTATGCTGTTTGCAGTTGGACTAGAATTATAAGCATATATAAATGGTAAATTGGTTGGATGTGTTTTTGATTGTTGAAGTCTTGTCATGACCCAATTACTGTTGTCATACTGTAAACATTCACTCACCTGCATATTCTTTATGGGGTCCCAAGTGGTCTAAAGCACTCTCCATTAAACCCTACAACACCAACCTTTATTCTTTTCTTTTTGTGTAGATGTATTTGATAAGATGAGTCTGTGGTCTTCAACCTGTGCAAAGATGATGAATTTTTAAATAATCAGTCAGCTGTTATTTTATGGGAATTAGATATACATGTAGTGACCTTTTTCTCTGCATTGATCCTTACATGGGGATGCATATTCAACTAAGTGAAACCCAAGACAATTCACACCAACGTGCATTCTTAATTTTTAAAAGAGTATAAAATATTATAGATAATAATCTTTCTACCACTATACCTTCTGGATAGATGGTTATATTATCATGTGATTTTCACTAAAAGACGTCTTATGATGTCTGCATGGTCCTATTTGAAAATGGTGCCAGTCTGACATCCTGCATAGCTGCCATGGCAGCCTTCTTAAAAATAGTTATCACTATTCTGTCTAAATGGAAAATCATTGAGATTAAACCAAAAGACCTCTTACAAAGTCTGTTTTATTCTAAACGTAATTGGTGCTGATCTGATATCTAATATGGCCACAATGACAGCCATCTTAAAAATCATGTTATTGCTGCTTCTTTTAAATGGAAAATCATTTCAATATGGGATTTCATCCAAAGAGTTAATATGACATTTTGCTAACCATAGAAATAACTTATAATATAGTCACCATGATGGCCAACTTGAAAATATTGCAGATACTCCTAAATTGCTGTCATCACAAAGAATTACTTGATAAAATGTCTTAAGTACAACACAATCTTCAGTTTCTGCCACACACATGATTTGAACTATTCCAAACAATACTCACACTCCAACAAAGGTCAGTCCATTTTTTCTGTCTCTACTGCCCTCCTCCTAGCTGAAAAAAGAAACTGACTGATTCTCTCTTTTTGGAGCAGTTTCCGAATCTCCTGCATTATGGAAACTCAGTAGGTAGCAACCTGATTCTTCTTGCAGATTTCAACTTTCACTTTGACTGTTCTGGAAACTCATACACATAAAAACTCCTAGATTCCATAAATGTTTTTAACCTTAAACAGTCAGTTAACCAACCCACCCATAAACATGGTCACATTTTAGACTGGATTCTTGATAGACCTGATGATAATATTCTCAGGTCCACCTTTGTATCCAATGAGCTTGCATCAGATCACCGTTGCATTATATGCTATCTCGACTTATCAGTCCCTAACCCTCCATCTTTATTTGCTACTAAGAGAAACCTCCATATGATAAATGATAAATAGAACCAAATTAATGCATGACATCCAAGCAAACCTAACAACTTTCTTACCTCCTACAGCAAAACAACTCGATAATTGCCTGCGTTCATTGCTTGAAAAACATGTCCCACCCACCAAGTGCAGAGTATCAATTCAAATGTGTTCTCCATAGTATAGGAATGTTAGGGACCAGCTTCACACTGCTAAAAGAGACCGCCTTAAAAAGGGAAGGCTTTGGCTTTCCACCAGACTCACTATTCATTAATAAATCTATGAAGCTGCTAAGAAGAACATAACAAACGTAGTCCATTTAGCCAAATTATCCCACTACAGTAATAAAATCATGGAAGAGTTCCATCTGCAAAGAGCTCTTCGAGATAACTGACAAACTAATGTCAAGGAACAAATGTACACCCCTTGCAACTACCTTCTCTCCAGCAGACCTTCCAGACCTATTTGCAAATTTCCTCCATGACAAAATATAAACCATTAGAGATAAGCTTGACAACACAATTTAAATTGACTTGTTGTCACCATACAGTTACGAAACAGAATTTCAGCGACAACCGTTAGCAGCATTTGAACCTGTCTCTATGGATTTAGTATGGACAGTTGTGATGAAGAGTACACCAAAGTCATGTGAACTTGATTCAATTCCAACATCACTGCTACTTGAATGTTTAGACCCAATATTGCTTTCACTAACTGATGTTATTAATATTTCTCTCTCATGTGGGGAATTCCCATAATTTTTCAAAACTGCAATTGTAAAGCCTCTGCTGAAGAAACCAACACTTGACTAGAATGATTTAAAGAACTACCGCCCAGTTTGTAATCTCCTGTTCATATAAAAAATATAAGAAAAAGTTGTTCTAACCCAACTTGTATCTCATTTGAATTCAAACAGTCTTTTTAGTAATGTACAATCTGCGTAGTGCGTCTGCCACAGTACTGAAACTACTCTTCTGAAAGTATTTAATGACATTGTCTCTGCTTTGGATAGCTTAAAGATTACAGTTCTCACCCTCTCACCCTCTGCAGCATTTGACACAATAGACCATGATATATTACTTCACCATCTCCAGCATGTATTTGGCATTAACAATACAGCCTTACTGTTATTAAAGTCCTACTTAGTCAACAGGGTACAAATTTTATCTGCAAATGGAGTACACTCCAGCCCAGTTGATATATGTTGTGGTGTTTCACAGGGGTCTGTTCTTGAACCTGTTCACTTCATTCTATACACTCAGCCACTCTCAAGTGTCATAGATCATCATCATCCAGTGTCTCACCAACTGTATGCTGATGACACGCAAATATACAAGTCTAGCCACCCAAATGAAGTTGATGCTACCATCCAAGGAGTAGAGAGATACATTTCTTATGTGAAATCATGGATGACATGTAACAAGCTGCAGATGAATGATGATAAAACTGAGGTCATTCTGATCACAAAACAAAGACTCTTGCATTCACATCCTTTACCTCAAAATATAAATATCAGCAACACCAACATTAAATTCACACAGTCAGTACAAAACCTAGATGTTACTCTTGACAGTACTTTCACATTGCACCAACATGTCATGAACATATGCAAAGCTGCATAACTTCTCAGCTGAGACACATCAGCTCCTTTCGCAAATATCTTTCAGTTGATTCCACTAAAACACTTGTGTGTTAATTAGTACTTTCAAGACTGAACTATTGTAACTCAATTCTGTCTGGTTTGTCTCAGTATCTACTCAAAGAATTTAAAAAAATGGAAGATGATGATATTATAAATGAAGTGCTGTAGTGTCAAGATCTTTTGTTGAATCACAGAAAATATTATTCCAGCTTTTGAATTATGTATAAATTTTGGTAAATGTCTGTTTTCTTCACAAAGTTTGAAACACATCTGCTCAAATCATCTTTAGAATACCACAATCAAAGCACACCTCCTTGCTGCTCTGTAACCTACACTGGCTATCCATTCGATCCAGAATCAAACACAAAATTTGTTCTCAGTGCTACTTTTCACTGATGGACTCAAGTCCAGCATACCTATCTGGCCTCACCCTTGTTGTACACACCAGCAAGATACTTGTTTTCCTCTTCTGTCAATCATATACTCATTATCCCACTATGAAAACAAAGTCATATGGACAACATACATTTGTTTGCATACCAGGGCCCAGCAACATGGAATGAATTGGCCATTGAAATTAGACACAAAGACTGTGATCCCTTTCAAGAGTGCTCTTAAAACTCACCTTTTACGACTGCAAGAACAAACAAAGACCTAATAATGTTTCCTTTCCTTAAATATTTTTCAGCATTTTTGTTTTCCAATTTCATGGGTTTTTTGGGGGGGAGGGGTTGTTATAGTTTAATCATTATAGATTTTGTAAAGCACTTAGAGCTTCTAAAGATTAGGCATTAAACAAAGTCCTCATTATTATTATTATTATTATTATTATTATTATTATTATTATTATTATTATATTGTCATGGAGTTTTCACCAGAAGACTTATTATGATATCTACTTGGTCCTAATGAAATCGATCTTACATTTAATATAGCCACCATTGTGACCATCTTTAAAATTTTGTTATTGATCAAGAATATCAGATAATTTCAATATCTAGCAGTATAAAAAAAAAGAAATGGTCATTATATTATCTTAAATACCTGGGGAAAAAGTTGTTCATTAAAGCACCCATTCCTTCAAGGGTCTTTTGTTTATGTTGCCATGGAAGAAAAGTATAGCATCTTCTTCATCAACAACAACAACATCATCATCATCATCAATCCCATAACCCAAAAAGTTGATGATGCACCACAGATGACTTTACAACTAATTTCTCCATCTTTCTCTGTTCTCTACTGCCCTTTGGGAATTTCCAAATCCCATGCCTACTCTTTAATGTTGTTGTTTCATCTCTTTTTCTGTCTGCCTCTTTTTCTGCACCCTCTCACTATGCCTTGCATGAATGTTTCGGCCAGTCCAGATGATCATGAGACATGACCATACCACTTCTGTTAGCATGTCTCATAAAGTGTACATAAACTGAGAGAACTACAAAATAGGGTAGGAATCTTTAGATATGGTAAGTGGAGGAATGTCATTCCTGATTTGTTTTTCTTTCAAGCTTACAAAAATTAAATTTGAACATGATTTAAATTCTCCACTGCATACATTTGACCAAAAAATAACTGTTTTGATATTCTCTGTTTCAAAATGTTGAAAACTGTTCACAGAGGAAGCATAGCCACAGGGACCATCCATGGACAAGACCAGAAAGTGAAACCCAAAAGCCCAATAAAAAACACAAAACAAATTTACCTTCATTTATATATGAAAAAAATTGACATTACTAAAAGCCACACACATTACTACAGCACCATGACCGTTTAGAAATTTTCAAGGCTTGGTATACTTTTATAAGAAATTTAAACAATAGAAGTTCTACTTAAAACGTTTATCCATCTACCCTATTTATAATGTATTCCAAATTTCTTCCAATTTTTCATAAAATGTAGTTTCCATTCAATTGATATGACTGTAGAAGGAATGGTTGTGAGGTACATACATGTACAAGTAAATAATGGGAAAAGGTAAGTTACACTTAGCAACCAAATGCACACTGCAGTTGAATATTATTATTAATATTATTATTAACTTTTATCATTATTATCATTATCATTATCATCATCATCATCATCATTATTATTATTATTATTAGTAGTAGTAGTAGTATTAGTATTATTTCCTCCAGTTTTATAATTGGATAGTGGGAAAGCTAATAGCTAGAAACACCTGGTAAGTATAGATCTGATAAGGTTAAAGATATAAATAGAATCCTTCACCATAGCAGTTTACATTGCAGTCAGTGTCAGCTATTTTTGAACAGTCAAAATGGTTTTGGATTCTAATCTATTGGGCCTCTCTTGAGATGACTTCTTTTAAAGAATGGTTTAAAGGTCCTTTATATGATATGATGATAGCTGAGAAAAAAAGTATAAGGAATATAACAAAAAAAATAAGAATGATACCCTGCTCAATGCATGTGCAGTCTATACAAAACACAGTAAAGAAATATCTAGTGAATGAACTAAATTGTGGTATGACAGCAAAAGTTGAAATTCAGCAATATTACTGAAATAATATATAGGTTTTGTTTAGATATGCATTGCAGTCATCCCCTCACACCTATTTAAAGGTCCAAAAAATATAAGTATATATTGTTACATATATTTAATATAAGTCATTTATATTTATTTTTATTGTCTGTCTGTTAGATTTAAATTTGGCATTTTAAGTTTTAAGATTCGTTCATTGAAGGGGGGGTGACCTGTACTTTCAGAGTAAACACCAGGTGTTGACCTCATTTCTGACCTAGTTTCAGAGTTGTAAACAAGCTTTTAAAATGATTGGTTGGTTCCATGGACAAAATGGAGTAAAGTATAAACATCTTTCTAATTTAGTTGGGTCATACGCTGTTTACGTTATTTCTTGAACGTAAAAGTTGTTCTGAGATTCTAGAAGGTTGTGACCCTTTTCTTGTTTACGTAAAAACAGGTATATACCGTATTTTCGCGCATATATCCCGCGGGTTATACCAGATTTTACAAACCCCGCAGGGGAGGTGCGGGTTATATAAGGGTGCGGGCTATATCACAATTTTTTTTACACATAATGATATTTCAACATATTGTTTGAAAAACGTAACTACATAACATATATTGTTCTAGTTTTGTTTTGCTAGGGTTGGATATTATGGCTACTACGGTGACTTTACAACAACTTACGGTATCGGGACCAAATCAACATTTCGGGATAAAAACTTAAAATTTCGTATCCGTCACGTTTTCATAATCAATATTTTCTGTTTTCAATCGAAATAACTACGGTACCTAATTTTACCGCTGGGCCACGATCCACTGCTTCAGGTCAGCTTCAAGGTGAGGCCACTTTGCTTTAGGTCCGCGACGAGCACGTTTTCGTGGATTCATCTTCTCCAACGTTCCTTTTTCTTTTCTCCAACCTCGGATTACACTCTCTTCAATATCAAATTTTGTGCCTGTGGCTCTATTGCCATGCACTTCAGCATACGCAATGGCAGTTAGCTTGAAGTCGGCTGTGTAAGACTTTCGTTTCGGCATTTTTTAAATTAAACAGAAAGAAATTATTTAAACTCGAATCTACACTTCACAAGAATACAAGATTATTTAAAAATGTCCGTGTTTATGTAGCCTGTAGTTGAGGCACAGCTCCTACGCACACAAGCACTGTGTACCGTGTTTTTCCTGACTTTTATTGAGTAAAGGTCGTCGGCTTACTTTGATGATGGCGCCGCTAAAGGCTCCAGTTGAAGGGTGAAACAAATACCTGTTTGTTATTGCTGCGGCAACTTCAGATAATTGTAGAACATTGAAACAGATTTGTTTTATTTGTTTAGTATATATCAGTGCTTCAAAGGTAATCAGTTCTCTTTGAAGTGTCAGCAAACGTATTTTTTCTTCTTCCATCTGGTATTTGTTTTTAAATTAGTGTCATCTGCTTGACTGTACTCATTTTACGTTTCCGCCTTCTGCGGATTCGGATTTTGACTAGTCAGTTGCATAAAGTAATAAGGCCAGATATCATCATTAGCGGATTATGATATAACAGTGCACTGTTAGTGTGGTTTGCCAGTATGAGACAAGGACTTGTTATTTTAACAATATATTCCAGTACATTGTTTCCTGTCATGGTGCCTTTGATTTTCTCTACTCCAAATGCAAGACTGTATATACGGTTTTTATCAGCCAAAATTGGTGTCGCCACAAATATCACCAGATGGTATATTTTGTCACCAAAACGGAAAACAGAATCGCAGTTTGCTACATCAGCGAAGCCCCGTGATCCTGTAATTAATTTCATTTCCGATTGTAGCTGTATAAATATATCTATGGTTGCGGGTTATACAAAGGTGCGGGTTATGCCAACGATTTTTTACACAAAACCCCAAAACCCGCGGGCTATATGAGGGTGCGGATTATCTGCGTGTGCGGGATATATGCGCGAAAATACGGTAATTGATGTTTTGGAGCGAGCTATTCAGTAGAAGAATTGGGCTGTTAGAATATTAAGTTGTGTCGTTTGAGTTACCTTGTATTGGAAATTGTGTCAATTCATTTGGATTCAAGAGGAATTATTTTATTATTTATCTGGGAAAGAGTTGTGCTCATAGAGGTTTTTATTTAACAAGAACTGACTTCATCGAGTGACATCGTCTTCCATCTTGGATACTTCGCTGGAATTCGAAATTAGAACTATTTGGACATTTTATTGCCAGGACTTTTGCCATTTCTCTAGTGGATAATATTTTGAATTATTTTGGATTAATTTTGGAATTGATTCTTAAAACCGCAAGTTTATTTTTCTTTTCTGAAAAATATTTGTACTCAATAAATTGTTTATTAAGTTTTACAAGCTTGTTATTTTCACTCTTTCTATGTTACAGTTTAGTCGAGCCTAAGCACATAACAATATTTACACCTTCGCTTTCTTGTTAATTCCAGTAATGATAACTTAAAATATTATAGTGAAGACATATATCCATTCCTCCTTTAATATCAAATATCATTGCGATTTATATTTGCTGCAAGCAATGTCTAGAAATTATGGTACCATCTAGATTCTTTAACAATTATAATCCAGTGTTTGTACAATGGATTTGAAAAATCCCTAATTATTCTATCACATCAACTTACTTTAAGCCATTATCTATATCTGTTGGAAGCATCTATCTCCTCTGTATATTTTGCCCTGTCTTCTATTTCTTCTTTTTCTGTCGTCATGATCAATATAATATTGTATGTACAGGCAGATGTTTCTAAATTCACAAGTTTTACAAAATGTACATCATATATCTATAATTGTAGAAGGCCTCATGGAAGACTGGTCAGTGGACCAAATAAGCATCTTCTTAAAATAAGATTATTATTATTATAATTATTATTATCATTATTATTATTATTATTATTATTATTCAGAAAATATATTTCATGAAACCTTATCCAAACATTTATATTTACAAGATTTTCATTATTGGTTTGCCCTTATGGCAGTTTTAAATAGAGAAAGAAATATTACACAGTAGACTTGCTCGAATATGAGATTTTTAATTTACACACAAATACACCATATCTATATCCCAACCCATCAACATTCAGGCTTTCTTATGACAGACTACTCATATGCCATATGTGGGGCATATCCACCAGAAGACTTTAGATAAATGAATTTGTATTAGAGCCAATAGTACTGTAGATAACTGCAAACAAAAACATAGACCCTGATCTGACAGAACATTTTGTGATGGCTGATCAGGGTCTATATTGTTTGTTCCTTTGATTAAACCTAAAATACTGCATAGACCCAAATCTTCTGGCACATTAAGCATCGCTCAATCTGGGTCTGTTAAGTTTTCATTTGGATCTAATGTATATGCACATATAAATGGTATATATATATATATATATATATATATATATATATATATATATATATGTATGTATCTATGCAGTGCAACATGACTTATAAGTGATTATATAATGTATTGTTACAAGTCTAGGCTCTTACCAAAACAATCAGGAAAAAAATGAAAACAAGTTTCGTAAAATTTAACAAATCAATTTTTTCTCTTGAATATAAAGTGAAAATGAGAAAAAAGAACTTACGGTTTTATGAATAAAAAATAATCCAAGAATTAAAACATAAAAGTCGTAGTAATAAAAAGTCCCGAATGAAACTGAGTTTGAATCCTCTTTGAAATCCAAAATGGAAGATGATGACATCATAAATAGTGAAGTGCTGCAGTGTCAAAAGTCTCTTGTTGAATCACTGAAAATATTCCAGTGTTTGAATTCTGTATAAATTTAGTTAAATGTCTTTGTCAAAGAATTCATTTAGAGCACTAGTATTTCCAGGGAAAATAATCACTAGAAATTCAATAATTTGAAGAAAATAAAATCTCAGCCCAAACTGGTCACAGCAACACAACTTAACATGTCAAAAGGTTAAAGCCCACTCCCTACTTTGTTACAAAACATTAGGTATAAGGCTACCAATAACTTAAGATGCTAAACAGATTACCAGATGAGGGCCACATGGTCATATTCTAGAATGAAATAGAAATATTTTACATGTCTTACATTGCATATTCCCAGTATGGCCTTAACTGAAATCAAGAGTTCTTAATTATTCTGGGAAAGAAGAATTTTTTAAAAAGGTTGTTTACCTGTTTCAGAATCAAGGTCAGGAACTAGGTCAGCATTATATACAATGTCTCTGTTATTAGCTGTTTATGTAACTTAAAAAAAAAAAAATCAGTCAGAATTGAACTCTATTCTAGATAATATAAAATACAGTAAACAAAGTTACATTACAATGGCATGTAATAGAATTGAAAACATTAAAAACTAACCAACAAAAATTTAAATTAAATATATATAACAATATATCATTAACACTTTCATATCCTTTGCTTGGCACTTGTATAAATTTCTGCTAGTGCAAGTTTAACACAAATATTCTTTTTTCTTTTTAAAAAAAGGCTTATCAATAAGTCTTTCTTTAACATGTTTAGTTATATACTGACTATTATATGTGGAGATAACATTCCAAATAACTTATGTACTTTTAATATCTATAGTAACAAATTATAGAAATGCATGCCAGATCCCAACCCTGAGTTGTAAGAATAAAAACTTAAGTATGGTTACTACTGGACATATTTAGAGCAATGATATAATTATGGTTACTGCTGGACATATAGAGTAAGGACATGAGCATTGTTACTACTAGACATATTTAGAGTACTACTGGACATTTAGAGTAAGGACATAATTATGGTTACTGCTAGACATATTTAGAGTAGTGACTTAATTATGGTTACTACTGGATACAATTTAGACTAAAAAAATAATTATGGTTACTACTGGTTATATTTAGAGTATGGACATAATTATGGTTACTACTAGACATGTTTAGAATAATGACATAATTATGGTTACTACTAGACATGTTTAGAATAATGACATAATTATGGTTACTACTAGACATGTTTAGAATAATGACATAATTATGGTTACTACTGGACATGTTTAGAGTAAGGACATAATTATGGTTACTACTGGATACAATTTAGAATAATGACATAATTATGGTTACTACTAGACATGTTTAGAATAATGACATAATTATGGTTACTACTAGACATGTTTAGAATAATGACATAATTATGGTTACTACTGGACATGTTTAGAGTAAGGACATAAGGATAGTTACTACTGAACATATTTAAAGTAATGACATAATTATGGTTACTACTGGACACAATTTAGAGTAATAAGTATGGTTACTACTGGACATATAGTATAAGGACATAAGTATTGTTACTACTAGACATATTTAGAGTACTACTGGACATATTTTGAGTAAGGACATAATTATGGTTACTACTGGATACAATTTAGAATAATGACATAATTATGGTTACTACTAGACATGTTTAGAATAATGACATAATTATGGTTACTACTAGACATGTTTAGAATAATGACATAATTATGGTTACTACTGGACATGTTTAGAGTAAGGACATAAGGATAGTTACTACTGAACATATTTAAAGTAATGACATAATTATGGTTACTACTGGACACAATTTAGAGTAATAAGTATGGTTACTACTGGACATATAGTATAAGGACATAAGTATTGTTACTACTAGACATATTTAGAGTACTACTGGACATATTTTGAGTAAGGACATAATTATGGTTACTACTGGATACAATTTAGAATAATGACATAATTATGGTTACTACTAGACATGTTTAGAATAATGACATAATTATGGTTACTACTAGACATGTTTAGAATAATGACATAATTATGGTTACTACTGGACATGTTTAGAGTAATGACATAATTATGGTTACTACTGGATACAATTTAGAATAATGACATAATTATGGTTACTACTGGACATATTTAGAATAATGACATAATTATGGTTACTACTGGACATGTTTAGAGTAATGACATAATTATGGTTACTACTGGATACAATTTAGAATAATGACATAATTATGGTTACTACTGGACATGTTTAGAGTAAGGACATAAGGATAGTTACTACTGAACATATTTAAAGTAATGACATAATTATGGTTACTACTGGACACAATTTAGAGTAATAAGTATGGTTACTACTGGACATATAGTATAAGGACATAAGTATTGTTACTACTAGACATATTTAGAGTACTACTGGACATATTTTGAGTAAGGACATAATTATGGTTACTACTGGATACAATTTAGAGTAATGATATAATTATGGTTACTACTGGGCATATTTTGAGTGAGGACATAATTATGGTTACTACTAGACATATTTAGAGTGCTACTGGACATATAGAATAAAGACATAAGGATTGTTACTACTAGACATATTTAGAGTACTGACATAATTATGGTTACTACTGGACATGTTTAGAGTAAGGACATAATTATGGTTACTACTGGACATATTTAGAGTAATGACATAATTATGGTTACTACTAGACATGTTTAGAGTAAGGACATAATTATGGTTATTACTATACATATTTAGAGTAATGACATAATTATGGTTACTACTGGACATGTTTAGAGTAAGGACATAATTATGGTTACTACTGAACATATTTAGAATAATGACATAATTATGGTTACTACTGGACATGTAGAGAAATGACATAGTTATGGTTACTACTGGACATATAGAGTAAGGACATAATTATGGTTACTACTGGACACAGTTTAGAGTAAGGACATAGTTATGGTTACTACTGGACACAATTTAGAGTTTAAAAAATAATTGTGGTTACTACTGGACATATTTAGAGTAAGGACATACCGGTAATTATGGTTACTACTGGACATATAGAGTAAGGACATAAGTATTGTTACCACTAGACATATTTAAAGTACTACTGGGCATTTAGAGTAAGGACATAATTATGGTTACTGCTGGACATATTTAGAGTAAAAGAAAAAATTATGGTTAACACTGGACATATTTAGAGTAAGGACATAATTATGGTTACTACTTGACATATTTAGAGTAATGACATAAGTATGTTTACTACTGGACATCAGGGCCCCGAGTGGCAGAGTGGTCTAAAGTTCTTTCCGTTACGGATCACTGCCATCTTACCTCTGTCTGCGTGGATTTGAGTCTAACTAATGTAGTTATGTAAGAAAGCTTGCCAGTAGCTTCTCTTGGGTCAGTGGTTCTTTCTGGGGGTTTTCCCGGGTTCTTCCTCCACCAATAATACTGGCCGCCATGTATATATAGCCTATATTGTGCTGAAAAATGGCGTTAGACTCTACAACAACAACTACTGGACACAATTTAGAGTAATGATATAATTATGGTTACTACTGGACATATAGAGTATGGACATAATTATGGTTACTACTGGACACAATTTAGAGTAAAAAAAATAATTATTGTTACTACTGGACATATTTAGAGTATGACATATTTTAATGGGAACCTTGCTTTCCACAGTAATTCTAATCAGGTTACATGGAATTTTACTTTCTTGCCTGTTTATTCATTAATTCAAGGTGTGGTTGTATCTAATTCCACAAATGTTAGATTGTAAGTTTAGCAAATTGATTTTTAATAGAAATGCACATGTTTTTTAATATTTTTTAATCAAGAACATGTGTCCAAGTATTACATTATTGTTTATGTAGATCTGTCTTCAGCATGTGCTGAGGAGCTAAAAGGGTTAGTTTTGTCAATGTTGGCAATTAACCAATTGGCACAAATGCCATTTTACAAGGAATAAGGGGAAGTCAGTTCATTGATTGTATAATAATAAATGATAGTGTTGTTTTTCTCAAGCACAAGTGGGAAGGTCTTTTATCAGCAATTATGTACCATATTTATTCTAATTTAGGTACTATTTTTCAGCTTGTTTCAAATTAGGATCTGTGTTAATTCAGTAAATTGTACTAGCTCTCAGTTTTTGTCATAAACATTAGAGGTTTCAGCAATTGGAGACTACTATTTTGTGCCATGTGAAAATGATAACTGCATGACTATATATGTACTTAAATTATTTTTTAGCATTATAATAACATACCAGTTATGATTTTGTTCAGCCATCATCTTATCTTCAGTCTACACTCAAAGCAATGCCATTCAAGTTTCCTGTCACCACACTGTCAGGACAGTACCAATTTGACTGGTTAATTGTTTATTGACTGAGGCAAAGGAGTATCTTGCTTTATTTGAGAGATCATTAAATTCCATTTTTTTTCTTTATTAAAGTGTCAAAGGAATAACCTTATCTGTAAAATAAATACATGCAGATATGGTTATTTTAAGTTTGTCACAATTTTTTCTGTATTTTATTGATAAAATGTCAGACTCCTGTGTCAGCATGCACAAAGATCAGGCCATGAGGAGTTCAATACAACCAAATATCATTAATCAGCATATTTTTAAGCTGTGCCTAAATGTATCATCCATCCTAGATCTCCTTTTGTATGAATAAGTCATACATAATATGAATAATAAAGTTGCTGGATCAATAGGGGATGCTGTATGGCAAGTTTTGCTCTGGGTAATAAAAATTTATTGAATTATTATAACTCACAGATTATTTTTATTACTGGAAAGAGAAAATGTGCCATATTAAATTATGTAAATGATATTCAAGACAATAGTTATTTCCTACAATGGTAGGATTTAGCTATGACCTATTAAGTTCTTTGAAATCTAGGTCAACAGATTAACCATTTGACCTGTTCAGTATATCTTTATATTTGCTGCACATGTCTGGGAGATCAAAATTTTGACCTTTACATTCTCTGAGCAACAGATATTGATTTTCGGATATCTGAGATATATGAAATTGGCTTTGATTGTTTTATCATTAAACTATCACATAGACACTTTAATAAAGTTTAATTTATTGGTCACTAGGTCAAAGTTCTAAAATTATTTCTTTGTCAGACAATCGATAAAGGTGTTGCCAGCTAAGCTTAATTCAGATGTGGCAAGTTCTAATTTATTCATTTGTTGGTCAACAATCAATATAGAAATGTTTCCAACTAAAATTCTTGGATCAATATGTTGTAACACTATAAGATACAAAGCACATGACAGAAAAGATGTAAAAGCATCTCTCCTGCACTTATCAATGACCTAATAATTGAATGATTGCCCCATAGTCTGTATATTACTTCAGTCTCTCACAGTATATAGTTTTTAACTGTATTGTGTCATTGTGTGTCAGCATCTCATACCCTGAGAATAAATAGATGATGACCATGTCATTACTAAGAGAAGGGGATAGGAGTTCTTAGTAACAACCACTGACTATTATTTAGCATCTTCCAAGTCTTGTTTACAGACCAAATAAAATTAAACTTCGTTATTGGACTTTACCAGAAACACCTGTCAGTTAGGTTTTACTGACCAGAAATAAATGTTAATTAGGTGTTTCTAACCAGAAATAACTTAATTAGGTGTTATATATTTTTGAAGTAGTAAATCTTCTTGTGGTCAATTAATGTGTTCAATTGTTTGGTTTTTTTTTGCTAGAGAAGAATGTAATAATGTTACTGGATGAAATTCTATTGTATAAATATAATTAGGAAACTGGTTTGTCATGGAAGAATAATAGTGGCACTATAGCATCAGCAAAGCAAAAAGGACTCATTTTCCAGTATATTTCATAATTTAGTATGTATATTTTAGTCTCAACATGTTATACATATCTCCTATGAATGTTTTTCTTTTAAATTTAGTAAATATATGGCTCCCATGTTCATTTTCATTTACTGCAATCTCCTGCATTTTGCAGCGCTCCTAAGGAACTCATATTTACAGATCTTAAGAAACTCACACTTACAACTCTTAAGAAACTCATGTTTACAACTCTTAAGGAACTCATGTTTACAGCGCCTAAGGAACTCATGATTACAACTCCTAAGGAACTTATGTTTACAGCTCTAAGGAACTCATACTTACAATTCTTAGGGAACACATGTTTACAACTCTAAAGTAACTCTTGTTTACAGCTCCTAAGAAACTCATGTTTACAGATCTTAAGGAACTCATACTTACAACTCTTAAGGAACTCTTGTTTACAGCTCTTAAGGAACTCATACTTACAGCTCCTAAGGAACTCATATTTACAGCTCTTAAGGAACTCATATGTACAGCTCATAAAGAACTCGTACAGCTCCTAAGTAACTAATGTTTACAGCACTTAAGGAATTCATATTTATAGCTCTTAAGAAACTCATTCTTATAACTCTTAAGGAACTCTACTTGCAGCTCTTAAGGGATTCATATTTACAGCTCCTAAAGAATTTGCATTTACAGCTCTTTAGGAACTCATACTTGCAGCTTGAAGACTCAGTTTCACCTACATAAATCTTAAATTAAGTCTTAGCCTTAAGACATTTGAAGGATCATTTTTTTAGTCTGACTAAAATGTCAGCAAATCAGATAACTGGATTCTACACTTAAATTTAAATGTTGACTTAAGTTCTTTTGATGAAGTTGAAGACATCTGACACTCACTTCGAAAGTTGATTCCAGAGGATCCCTTTCCTATTTGCACAAAGCATAAAAGCTGTATGCTAGATAATTTGATAATTAGATAACTGACATTATTTATCTCACAATAAGCCCAGGGGGTCTGCATTTTAAATGCGATAGATAGTGGATTAAAGTAAGTGGGATTATCATTACAAGGGGTTGAGGGTCTGCCTTTTAAATGTGATTGATAAAATGGTTAATGGGTTTGGCTCTATCATTGCAGTCAGCTCAAACGTTCTCATATGTTTTATAAAAGCTTGGGATGGGCTTATGATTAAACATGCATTCATTTTCCTTGAAGAATTACACTATTGACACTGAGAACGGTGCTGGATACATATTAACACAGGGAATACTTCTGGATGTATATGGACACTGGGAATAGTTCTTAATGAATATTGACACTGACAATAGTTATGGATGCTTATTGACACCAGGAATAGTTCTGACACATATTTACACTGTGAATAGTGCTGGATGATAATTTACACTAGGTATAGTTCTTGATGAATATTGACACTGGGAATAGTTCTGGATGCATATTGATACTGGGAATAGTTCTGGATGAATATTGATACTGGTAATAGTTCTGGATGTATATTGATACTGGGAATAGTTCTGGATGTATATTGATACTGGGAATAGTTCTGGATGTATATTGATACTGGGAATAGGTCTGGATGCATATTGATACTGAGAATAGTTCTTGATGTATATTGATACTGCGAATAGTTATGGATGTACATGTATATTGATACTGGGAATAGTTATGCATGCTTATTGACACTAGGAATAATTCTTCTGGATGAATATTGACAATGGGAACAGTTAATGATGAATATTGACTCTGGGAATATTTATGGATGCTTATTTACATTGGGAATAGTTCTGGATGCATATTTACACTGAAAATGGTACTGGATGCTATTTAACACTGTATAGTTCTTGCTGAATATTGAGACTGGGAATAGTTCTGGATACTTATTGACACAAAGAATAGTTCTTGATGAACATTGACACTGGGAATAGTTCTGAATGCTTATTGACACAAAGAATAGTTCTTGATGAACATTGACACTGGGAATAGTTCTGAATGCTTATTGACATTGGGAATAATTCTGTATGCATATTTACACTGGGAATAGTTCTGGATGCTTATTGACATTGGGAATAATTCTGTATGCATGTTTACACTGGGAATGGTGCTGGATGCATATTGACAATGGGAATGGTGCTAGAAGCATATTTTCACTGGGAATGGTGCTGGATGTATATTCTCTTAATGATACAAAGTGTGCTTTTTTGCAGAAGGGATGGCTTGTTTCATATACTGTCATCTGAGCTTACATGCCTTCATAACTTCATCTGAAAATGTATAGTTTCTATGGCATATATAATTGCTGATGGCACAACATACATGTAATATCATTTTTAAGACAAGCTACTGCAAACTGCCTACATGTGTTATATGTGTTGCCTCATAAATCATTTTGAAGAACATCCCTTTTGAAACTAACTGGAATACACTTATATTTCCTCATCATTTTATGAAAAAGAACTTGATACAGTTTTCTGCATGAGAAAGAGGTGAATGGTGGGAGCTGCCTTGTTAAATGTTGGTGGGTGGGATTGTCACACATAACTCTTATTTTTATATCGCAATAATTGAATATTTGTGCCTATAGATTATTCACGCATGCACACACATACACACACAAACACATACCCTGGTCAAATCCACTTGGAAGATCACTCCTTCAAAGTGTCTTATTTCTGCCCTGACACAGCTCATGTAGATCATCTAATCCTTGTGTACCATAGCTATGGTATCAAGGAAGATTTACAGCTCCTATAAATATTTTCATAAAGACAACTGTAGACTAATTTTAAGCACCTGCTTTTAGATTTTCTGATAAAAGTGCATTACACTTAGTTTCTATAATCATTTTTTTCACTGTAAAAAATAAAATATTAAATGTTTTCTTGAAATAATATTGTTCCAGCAAGGTTTTTAATAGCTGATGTGCAGTGAAGACAAAAAGATAGAATAACATTTACAATCAAAGGCATTGCCATTGAAAGATATTTCTGTAGAATACATCCTAATTGATCAGATTTATTGTTCAAATGTTTTTGTATTGGATGTTCGACAGATATCAGTCAGGTTAGTAGACACAGGTCCACTTTAGTCTCTTCGTGTTACTTTAAATGGTAACCCCACCTCCTTCCCTAAGCTCTTTCAGGAATCCAAGCTACACCACTACACAAGATCTAATTTGATAAGATAGCTGTCAAATGGCATTAGTAGGATATGTTTATTTTTTTAATCTTCACAAATTATCACATAAGAAAGTGTATGCATACATCACATAAGAAAGTGTCTGCATATATAATATAAGAAAGGTTTTGTAAAAACGATTGCATTGTATTAAGAACTCAGAATTCTCCAGGTTTTCAGTTTTTATTTTCTTCCTTGCAGTATACATAATACCATGATAAACACTAATTTTCACCTTTTCTCTCAAAGCAGCATTACATTTTTTGCCAGATCCATTTCAGAATGCTAATAAAAGACACCATTATTTTATCATCTGCAGATTAATATACAGTCAACCCTGCCATTAATGAATATCAGATCACACATCAAAGATGGACTGTCAAAAACCCTTCAGGCATGTGTCCACAATTCATATAAGCACAATATCATTGGTTCTGCATCATGTACAAGGACCAAACTTTGCAGATGTCTTCACTAGGGATAAGAGAGAAATCATCAAACTTGAGCTCAAAAGGTTAAAGTTCATTGTGACTATAAGAAAAAATGGTTTCTATAAAATATCATTAGATCTACATCACATACCTTGACCAAACTTTGCAGACGACCTAACTATATGGTAACAAGGAAGCCTATGCATTATGGGGTCAAAGGTGAAGGTCATTGTATCTGAAATAAAAAGAATGGTTTCTGCAAAAAAGTACATTTTGAACCATAAGTTTGTGGATGATTTCACAGTGGGTAGTGAAAAAACTATTGATTTGGGTTTTTTAAAAACAAGGTTACTGTGACTGCAAGAAAAATGTTTTAAGCCCCATCCTTGAATCTCCCCACCACCACCCTAAGTGACATTGACTTAATCATTTAGATTAATTGTCTTATACAAAAGTAACTGCCAATAAGACCTGAGCTTTTTTTTCCGGAAATCATAACAAGTTGATTATAGCATAATGTTATCAAATTTATGCAAATTGTAATGAACTACTGTGAAATTCAACCAGAACCATTAAACCTAAACACTACATTTACTGAATGATTTACAGAGCTATCTCAATCAACATAGTTCTAAAACATATTTACATAACTGGTGACATAATTATTTCCCAGGAATGTTGATATAATTTAAATCAGTTTTTCTTAAACTTTGTAAAGATCATAATAACTACACTGAAGAGGATTTTTAAGTATTGGTAAGAGAGACAGAACTTGATCACCAGGTTGAAACTTTCTTACTCTTGTAATTTTGATCTGCCATAATTTCATTTGTACTAGTGTTGTATACTAGTGTAGACTGAAGATTATTTCTTGCCATTCCACAAGTTTTTGATTGTTTATATTTAAATTCAGAGATATAATCAAGTAAAAATAATATTGAATTCTTCTGTTAAAAAAAGCTTTTCTTGCAACAACTTTAATGGTACACAAACAGTTTGTCCAAAAACAAGTTCAAAAGACATAAATTCTTGGGACTCTTGAACTGACTCCCTTGCAGTAAACAACAATAAGCCTTCATCCAAATGGTATCAACACAAGATGACCCTATGATATTATTGAAAGTCTGATGACATCTTTCCAAAGCCCCATGGCTTTCAGGATGATGTGCAGAGGACTTGAACTGTTGAATATCTAATTCATGCATAAACTTATTGGATGATTCAAAATTAGACCCTTCATCAGATTGGATGGCCAAAAAGTGTAAAGAATTTTATTAAGGCTTTGAATATAGTTTTAGTCTTAACATTTGTGTTAAGGAATTGCCTTTGGAAACCTTGTCCACACACACATTATGGTCAGCATGTATTGGTTGCCTGACCTTGTGTTAGGTATAAGAAGACCTATGCAGTCTACCATTTTTATTCTATGAAATAGTTCATCAAATGGCAGTAATTAGATGTAAATGAGCTTTAGGCATCATTTGGTAAGGTTTCTCTACCATGTGACAAGTGGTTTAAGTTCTGCAGTAGTTAGAAACATCACTTTTAATGTTTGGATCATACAAATGGCGTAAAATCTTGTCATAGGTTTTATAAAAGATGGCCACTATCGCTTGACTGGCTTGAAGCAGCTGTTCCATTTTTGCACCATTTTTCATGATATATGTGCATGTTGTCTATCTTCACCTATGTAATTGTGTTTATCATGCATTGGCTGTTCAGTTTGTATGTGTTTCTTCATCTCCTTGTTTTGGAAACGAGAACAATTATAATTTTCTCAGCTGTCTTGCTCCACTAGTTACAATGTCCTTTGTTCTTGAATAAACCACCATACATGATCGCCAGTCAACCCGTTTATGCTATGATTGACCCTCATTAATTGCTTTAAATGACCACTCCTTGGCTATCCATACTACATTGTGTTTAAGACTAAATGGGGACTAGATTCAGCATTACTTAAATGTAAACATAAGTGAGAAAAGAAAGATTGTTTAAAAGACGGCTGCCGTAGAACAGGAAGAATTCCAGTGATCTCCCCCTTTCCAGTTCAACAACATAAAATTTTGGTCGTTAATTTAGATAACTTGGTGCAAATCCCTATTAAATCGTCAACTTTTGTGTCTACTATGCCAGAGATACCACTGGTATTGCATTATTCAATGCCCACTTGAAAAACACACAGAAATAGTTAATTTTATCAATGATCAGAATATTGACGTATTTTCCTGACAGAAACATGGCAAATTAGTGGATCTAACACCCACTAGTTACTCCATCAAGTATTTTCCCCGCCACTCTCACAGAGGTAGAATTGCTGTCATCACAAAGAATTTCATGATAAAACAACACAACCTTCAGTTTCTGCCACACATCATTTGAACTAGTCCAAAGAACACTCACACTGGAACAAATGTCCATCCATTTTTTCTGCCATTACTGCCCTCCATCTAGTAGAAGAAACAAGCTGACTGAATCTCTCTTTTTGGAGCAGTTTCTGAATATCCTGAAATATGGAAATTCAGTAGGTTACAACCTGATTATTCTTGGAGTTTTCAACTTTCACTTTGACTTTCCTGGAAACCCATACACATCAAAACTCCTACTAGATTCCATTCATGTTTTCAACCTTAAACATGGTCACATTTTAAACTGGATTCTTCATAGAGCTGATGATTGTATAGCTATTGTACAGTCCATGCTTGTATCCCATGAACTTCCATCAGATTACCTCTGCATTATATGCCATCTCGACGTATCAGTCCCTAACCCTCCATCTTTATTTGCTACTAAGAGAAACCTCCGTATGATAAATACAACCGAACTAATACATGATATCCAAGGAAACCCAACAATTTGCTTACCTCCTATGGCAGAACAACTCGATATCTGCCTGTGTTCATTGTTTGTGAAACATGCCCCAGCCACCAAATGCAGAGTATCAATTCAAATACTGCACAGTTTCTAATCACCCATTCATATAAAAACAAGTCTTAGAACAAGTTCTTATAATCCAACATGTATCTCATCTGAATTAAAACAGTCTTTTTAGCAATCTACAGTCTACATATTGCCCTTGCCACAGTACTGAAATTACTCTTCAGAAAATAGTTGATGACATTCTCGCTGCTTTGGATATCAGAAAGATTACTGTCCTCACTCTCCTTGATTTGTGTAACAATTGACACAATAGACCATGATATATTACTTCACCGACTTCAGCATGTATTTGGCATTCACAATACAGCCATACTATGGTTCAATGTGTACTTCGTCAACAGGACACAAATTATATCTGCAAATGGAATATATTCCAGCCCAGTTGATCTATGTTGTAGTTTTCTACAAGGGTCTATTCTTGGACCTGTTCACTTCCGTCAATTCACTCAGCCGCTCTCAAGTGTCATAGATCATCATTCAGTGTCTCACCATTTGTACGCTGATGACACCCAAATATACAAGTCTAACCACCCAACTGAAGTTGATGCTACCATCCAAGGAATAGAGTGGTGCATTTCTGATATGAAATCATGGATGACATGTAACAAGCTGCAAATGAATGATGATAAACTGAGGCCATTCAGATCACAACACAAAGATTTTCTCATTCACGTCCTTTTTCTCATTCACATCTTTTATCTCAAACATCAAAAATCAGCAACACCAACATTAAATTCACACAGTACAAAACCTAGGTGTTACTCTGGACAGTATAATAACATTGCATATCTTGAGCTGAGAAGCATCAGCTCCTTTCACAAGTATCATTCAGTTGATGGCACTAAAACACTTGTGTGTTTATTAGTGCTTTCAAGACTGGTCTATTGTAACTCAGTTATATCTGGTTCATCTTACTATCTACTCCAGAAACTTCAAAAAGTTCAAAACACAGTTGCTTGGATCATCCATAGAGTACCCAAATCAGAGTACACCAACCCAATGCTCTGTACCCAACACTGGCTTTCCATTCGATCCATAAATTTGTTCTCTGTGCTATGTTTCACTGACAGATTTAAGTATAGCATACCTATCTGGCCTCACCTATGTATGCAAAGCAGCAAGATACTTACACTTATTCCCACTATGAAAACTAAGTCATATGGAAAACATACTTTCGCATACCAGGGCCCAGCAACATGGAACAAATTACCCATTTAATTAGACACAAAGACAGTGATCCCTTTCAAGAATGCTCTTAAAAATCACCTGTTTCGACTACAAGAACAAACTTAAAGACCTAATAATATTTCCTACCTTAAATATTTTCAACATGTTTTTATGTTTAGAAATTTCAGTGTGTTTGTTGTGTTTGTGTTTTGTTTGTTTTTTGTAGTCATAGATGATGTAAAGCACTTAGAATTTCTACAGATTAGGCGTTATACAAAGTCCTCATTATAAAGGGGTCCTGATTGGCCGAGTGGTCTAAAGCGCTCTCCATCATTGCTATCTCACCTCTGTCTGTGTGGGTTCAAGTCTAAGATTCGGCCAATGTAGTTATGTAAGAAAGCTTGCCAGCTGCTTCTCATGGGTCGGGGGTTCTTTCTGGGGGTTTTCCTGGGTTCTTCCTCCACCAATAATACTGGCCACCATGTATAGCCTATCCTGTGCTGAAAAATGGTGTTAAACTCTACTACAATAACAACAAGAAGTCCTCATTATTATTGTTATTATTATTATTCTTGGCTCCCAAATGAGCAGCCAAGGGGGTTTCATGGGATAAACTGAGAATTTCCTGTCTATATGACTTAGGTACTGCAATTTGAAAGATCACTTGCCACTCGTCATCAGCAGATACCTCTGGTGGTCTCCTTTTGTAATAAGGATCCAGATTTTTAACCCATAAAAACAAGCTGGAACCTCTTCAGAGGCAGCTTCATGAATAGCCCTCTAATACAAAAAAGAGTGATTGTCATTTGTCACCTGATTAGATAAAAGAGAATGATTAGTTTAAAGATGATCACACCTTTTGACCGGTTAATAATAGGATCAACAGTGACCTAATCAAAAGCTTGACCAGTACATGTATCAGCTAAAGGAATAATTAATAATAAACATTTTTCTTCAGAACTCTTTTGCAATAGCTTTTTACAAGCATGGTAAAAATCAATGATTTCATTTTCAGTAGTATCAACCTTTCGATGCAGACTAGGCATGTTAGTTACATGTGGATTAATCTTATCTTAACCACACTTTATCTCCAGCCTAGCAATTAATGAACACCCATAATAGGCAAACTATGTCTCATGTTAAATTAACATTATGGAGAGGAATTTTAATAAAACCACAAACTATTCCTGAACAAGAACTCTTAATAGAACAAGAAGACTTCTCAAACAAAGGCAAAGTACACTACTGATAATATAAAAACCAACTCTGAGAAGCCCCTATGTCCTTTAATATTTTGATAGGGATATGATTAGTAAAATCACCAGTTAGTGATATAAAAACTTTCAATAAGAAAGGTTTGTAATTCTCCATATTGAAATCAGGCTAGGGTTTGTTGAAACCCACAAATGTACAAAATGTACCCAATATATGACCATGGCCTTGACCTCTGAGAAAAAAGAGCATTTGGAACTGTCTTTTTTCTGTTTTATACCTATTGTACTTCAAGCAATCAGAAATAATGTGTCCTATTTTCTTGCAATAAGTGCACATAGGAAGAAATAAGGATTTCTGATCAGTTTTATCAGACATAAATTGCCAACTTATAAGTTGTAACTGATTGAAATTTGTAATTACCTGCTTGAAACTAAATTGGTTTCTTTCTAACCATTGGCTAAGAGGAAAGCTCATTGACAAATAAAATTTTAAGAGCCAAATAATATTCATCAGCTTGAAGAGCAATGTTTTTTAATGTATCTATCATATGCAGTATCCTTCTAAGGTACATGATTGCATTGCTGTACAACCGTGCAGCTCATTTAAAAAATGCTGCAGAGCCACACAACAGTTTGAAAATTCTGCAAACACAGGAAAAATATTAGAGGGAATGTTGATCATGTGTTCATTTAAAGGTAAAGTTTGATGTCACTACAAATGCAGTTCTTGAACTCTTCAACTAATATGAGTTGTTTAAGTTTGTCATACTCTTTATTAATCTCTTTAGATACATACCACCTTTTAAAAAGTTGATCCTTTTCCACTGCAAATTTTACATTCCAAAACTTTTAATGATATGATTTACATACCAACTCATAACACTTCAAAATACATTCCTTTACCAGACTTTAATCAGCACTTGCTCCTGCAGACAGCGAACCATTAACTTCAAAAGCTTTGTCAGTAAGTATAATCTGTAAAAACAAAGTCAGCTCACTTTGCCATATTAAATTCTTAGCTGTTTTTTTTTCAAAATATGAAAAGTTTCATCTGCATTCATTTTTTATGAATTTATCTGTCTTTTTCCTACATTTGCATTTGTAATTTCTTTATTTTCTTCTTTTTGAATCTCTCTCTCTCTCTCTCTCTCTCTCTCTCTCTCTCTCTCTCTCTCATACAAAATATTCCATATATAGAACATAAATATTTGTTATTAATTTTGATAATTAAGTGCAATTTATCCTTTTTCAAGGACCCCAATCATTCCTGGGCAGGATTTAAAATAATATTCTCCACTTTAGATGACATTGTGAAAGTTTGTTGGTTTCACTGTGTAAAATCAAATGAGCAGATACAAAAATGTTGAAAATAAATTTAAATTTCAAAACAGTTTCACTTTCTCTGAAATATTTCTAAACATTATATCCCAGATGACTGTCCCCATTTCTGTTATGACTGTATGGTGATAAACTAAGTAATAGAAAAAAGCAAGACCAAACAGTTTTGTATAATGTAACAAATAATTTAAGGTAGTTTTATGATGTGAGTCAAAAATAATCCTGATAAAGTTCTATGAAAGTCCTAATTAATGAAAAGATCTGTATACATTTCAAAACCAGAAATGTCCTGGTCTGCCAAGAATTGTGAAATCTTGAAAATGGCATTGCCCATACTCCTTTGAATAATTCACAATATTTTCAGAATAATATTATAATCCAAGAAATGAGCACTTTCTATTTCCACTGAACAGCCTAAATAAGTGCTTTTCCTCGCAAATAATATATAAGTACACATTAAACATGTCTGCAGCCTTACAACAGGAACACAACAAATGGGGGTGAATCCAGAATAGGAATGAATCTTTATTGCTCAGTTCTCTCCTGATATACACATATATAACATACCCCACATAGACTGATGTATGCAAATGTATACAGCATAGACTGATGTATGCAACTGTATACAGCATAGACTGATGTATGCAAATGTATACAGCATAGACTGATGTATGCAACTGTATACAGCATAGACTGATGTATGCAACTCTATACAGCATAGACTGAAGTATGCAAATGTATACAGCATAGACTGATGTATGCAAATGTATACAGCATAGACTGATGTATGCAACTGTATACAACATAGACTGTGATGTATCTAACTGTTAACTGTAAACAGCATATACCCTGATGTGTCTAACTGTAAACAAAGCATATCCCATGATGTATTTAACTGTAAACAAAGCATATACCATGATGTATCTAACTGTAAACAATGCATATACCATGATGTATCTAACTTACTTAGCATAGACTCTGATGTATCTGACTGTATTTAGCATAGGTCATGATGTATCTGACTGTACTTAGCATAGACCAAGATGTATCTGACTGTACTTAGCATAGACCATGATGTGTCTAACTGTACTTAGCATAGACCATGATGTATCTAACTGTACTTAGCATAGACCATGATGAATCTATCTTTACTTAGCATAGACCCTGGTGTATCTAGCTCTAATTAGCATAGACCATGATGTATCTAACTGTACTTAGCATAATCCTTAAAGTATCTATATGTACTTTGCATATACCATATGTATCTATCTTAGCATAGAACCTGATGTATCTATCTACAATATATATTATAGACCCTGATCTTCCAGCACAATATGCATTAAAAAAATTGGGGTTTGTGGAGGTAGCAATTGTGTACATGCTACATGAATACAGTCAGTACACAGTCAACAAGATTGTTCTTCATTTGACTGGCAATCAGGCAATCTCATTTTTATGTCATTAGGAACATTGTATTTTGTTTAGGCTCAGAATTAAGCAGTGTTATTGGATAAATTTACCAGTTCCCTTGGCTTTGTTTTTCCATTCTTAGTGTTGAATACTGTTTGATTCCTCGAATCTCTCTGTTCCATTTTACTTTTAATTAAAATATCTTAAAAAATCAACTTCTTATAATAAAAGATTTGCATTTTTATTTTATATTGTAGCAGACAACTATTGTTTAAAAACTTGTGGTCCCTAATACCCATGACTACAGCATCGCTTGCCTTTTCTATATCTGCCAAAACAAGTGTACATTGGGTGTTTTTGTAGATTTATAAATTATCATTTCATTCAAATACGTATGCATGTATTAGGTTTAATGGTATAAAAGTAAATACCTTGTCTATTTGGTGCCAATATGCTTTCAAAATATGTTAACAAAGAATTTGAAGACACCCCATCCTTTAGAAGATAAAGTCGTCAAAATGAATGTAAAAATGAAGTACTATAAGATAAACAGTAAATTTGTAAAACAGTATAAGATATGTTGTTGTTATTGTAGTAGGGTTTAATGTCATTTTTCAGTACAAGATAGGTTATACATGGTAGCCGGTATTAATGGTGGAGGAAGAAAACAGGGAAAACCCAGAAAAGAACCACCAACCCATGAGAAGTTACTGGCAAGCTTTCTCACATACCTACATTGGCCGAATCCGAGACTCAAACCCACGCAGAGGTGAGATGGCAGTGATCATAATGGAGAGTACTTTAGACCTCTTGGCCACTCAGGGCATCTGTGTAAGATTTAAAATTTTGCTGTTATTTTTACAATCTCATTATGAGACTGCTAAAGTTCAACATTTTTTTGCCACTAAAAATACCTGCATTACAGTAATGCCACTTTTGACACCTGTCGACACAACCCTTGATTGTCAAATGCCTGCTCTACAGTAATGCCACTTCTGACACCTGTCAACACAACCCCTGCTTGTCAAATGCCGGCTCTACATTAATGCCATTTTTGATACCTGTTGACACAACCCTTGTTTGTCAAATGCCTACTCTACAGTAATGCCACTTCTGACACCGGTCGACACAACCCTCGTTTGTCAAATGCCTGCTCTACAGTAATGCCACTTCTGACACCTGTTGACACAACCCTTGTTTGTCAAATGCCTGCTCTACATTAATGCCACTTTTGATACCTGTCAACACAACCCTTGTTTGTCAAATGCTTGCTCTACAGTAATGCCATTTTTGATACCTGTCAACTAAACCCTTGTTTGTCAAATGCCTGCTGTACATTAATGCCACTTTTAATACCTGTCGACACAACCCTTGTTTGTCAAATGCCTGCTCTACATTAATGTCACTTTTGATACCTGTCGACACAACCCTTGTTTGTCAAATGCCTGCTCTACAGTAATGCCACTTCTGACACCTGTCACCAAAACCCTTGTTTGTCAAATGCCTGCTCTACATTAATGCCACTTTTGATACCTGTCCACACAACCCTTGTTTGTCAAATGCCTGCTTTACAGTAGCACCTGTTTTGACTCACAAACCTATCAGAGCCAGTGCTTCCATTAGGCGAACTAGGCAATCGCCTAGGGTGCTGGGCTAAGGGTTTATTTCATAATGGGTGGGTGGGGGAGGGCGTGAATGGAAGGGGGCATCAGATATCTGATCTCCTAGGGCGCCAAAATGCCTTGTACCGGCCCTGAAACCTATTGACAGCTTTTTTAATAAAAGCATATTTTAAAATGCAACTTCAAAGTCATGGAAATGTTTTTATTAATGCTGCAGGAAGATATTGTCCAATTTCCTGGGGAACAATTTGGGATAAGGATATATCATATAAACTTGAAAACTGGGTCCAGCTGCAACTGCACAATTTGTTTTGAGTAATAAGTGGAACAAAAACCATAGACCCCAATATGTTTGTGCATTATGCAGCAACCAATCAGGGTCTGTGTTGTTTTGCAGTATGACTGTGGTTTCCTTCTTTTGAAATAGTTATAAAATTAACTTTTTGGGATAAAATTATTGAAGAAAATAGTGCAGGTGTTGAATAAAATATGGTGATGAGACAGTCAAACATTGGCTTTTCATACAATTATGGTGGAATCTGTAAGGATTATCCCGGCTTCTGGTAATTTTGTGGAATTTAGAATATAAATCCATTACCATATTCTGAATGCTTTGGCTATATCATAATAATTGTATTTCGTTTAGGCTTTAAAAGGATACCAATGGGGACCAGAAGAGGAATCTCATTCAGAATGCTTTCCACTACTACCATATTGATTATTGGTAAATCCTCCATTCTGACAACTTGAAATTGACTGCTCCTCAATTCTCTGGTGTAATTATTGTGGCTTGTCCTGGATTGCCTAAGCATGCATATATAACTGGTTTGCTTATAAACTGGATTGAATCCTTTTTCCAGGCTAATGTACAGAGACAGGCAAATAACTTGTAATTTGGAAATTGTTTTATGAACCTTAATATTTACAGGTGATTTGCAAATCAAAATGATCAAATGTAGTCAGCTTTTGGATGAATGAACATTCATTTAGATTCTGTATCAGGTAAGTGTCAGAGATAATTATATATATTTTATTTTTTAGTAAAGGTAAAGATTATCAGTGTTTTTCATGTTGTGAATAATAAGTTCTCAAATTGAAATGGAGTGCCTTTGCTCATGTACACCACATATCCGTTTGAGAATGTATGACATGTATGATGTATTATGGTGTCTCGATGGGTAGTGTGCCATGTAGTGTGTCTTTGGGCTACAGTGATGTGTCTTTGGGCTACTGTGATATGTCTTTGGGCTACTGTGATGTGTCTTTGGGCTACTATGATGTGTCTTTGGGCTACAGTGATGTCTTTGGGCTACTGTGATGTGACTTTGGGCTACTGTGATGCATCTTTGGGCTAATGTGATGTGACTTTGGGCTACTGTGATGTGTCTTTGGGCTACTGTGATGCATCTTTGGGCTACTGTGATGTGTCTTTGGGGTACAGTATTGTGTCTTTGGGCTACTGTGGGATGCCTTTGGTCAAGGCACTTTACTCCAACTGCCTCAAAACTAAATAACCTGCCTGTGTTGTTTTGCCATAAATACACCCAAAAACCCCAGCTGTGTAGACTCATGCCCAGCAGAATATTTTATTTTTATTTTCATTCCTCGTGTGATTTCAGACGATCAACATAGATCCATTCAATTATAACATCTTTGGGCATTTCTGTCACATGTTGTAAAAATACCGTATATATTCACTTAAATGTCAAGTTCAACTGCAAACTGTTCAGAACCAGATCTGTCAGTGCATTATAGGTTTTGTATAATAATTTTTGTACATTTCTTAAGCAAACATTGTGGATGGCCTGTACTGAATGTATTTTCAAAATGCCATAATATTTGGGTGTAAAGGTCACAGTTATGTTAAATCTAATAGAAAAACAAGTTCTTCATAGTAAGTTTAGAACACAGGTTGACCAAAGCTTCAGGTCTTTGAGACCCAATGGTAACTGATCTCCAATGTCAACCATGCCCCATGTACTACCTACATAAAAAAACTATTAAACTTTGGACAGATTTATAATGTGTTCATTCGCAGTAGTACTCTTGCTCACTAATCATTGTGATGTAAATCACAGAACCCATAATTAATACACAGTACTTTTGCTTACTAATCATTGTGATGCAAGTCACAGAATCCATAATTAATACACAGTACTCTTGCTCACTAATCATTGTGATGTAAGTAACAGGACTCATAATTAATACACAGTACTCTTGCTCACTAATCATTGTGATATAAATCACAGAACTCATAATACACAGTACTTTTGCTTACTAATCATTATGATATAAATCATAGAACCCATAATTAATACACAGTGCTCTTGCTCACTAATCATTGTGATGTAAATCACAGAACTCACAATACACAGTATGTTTGCTTACTAATCATTGTGATGTAAGTCACAGAACCCATAATTATTACACAGTACATTTGCTTACTAATCATTGTGATGTAAATCACAGAACTCATAATACACAGTACTTTTGCTTACTAATCATTGTGATGTAAATCACAGAAATCATAATACACAGTACTTTCGCTTACTAATCATTGTGATGTAAATCACAGAACCCATAATTAATACACAGTACTCTTGCTCACTAATCATTGTGATGTAAATCACAGAATTCATAATACACAGTACTCTTGATTACTAATCATTGTGATGTAAATCACAGAATGCATAATTAATACACAGTACTTTTGCTTACTAATCATTGTGATATAAATCACAGAACTCATAATTAATACACAGTACTCTTGTTCATTAATCATTGTGATGTAAATCACAGAACTCATAATACAAAGTACTTTTGCTTACTAATCATTGTGATGTAAGTCACAGAACCCATAATTATTACACAGTACTCTTGCTTACTAATCATTGTGATGTAAATCACAGAATTCATAATACACAGTACTCTTGATTACTAATCATTGTGATGTAAATCACAGAACGCATAATTAATACACAGTACTTTTGCTTACTAATCATTGTGATATAAATCACAGAACCCATAATTAATACACAGTACTCTTGTTCATTAATCATTGTGATGTAAATCACAGAACTCACAATACACAGTATGTTTGCTTACTAATCATTGTGATGTAAGTCACAGAACCCATAATTATTACACAGTACTCTTGCTTACTAATCATTGTGATGTAAATCACAGAACCCATAATTAATACACAGTACTTTTGCTTACTAATCATTGTGATGTAAATCACAGAACCCATAATTAATACACAGTACTCTTGCTCACTAATCATTATGATGTAAATCACAGAACTCAATACACAGTACTCTTGCTTGCTAATCATTGTGATGTAAGTCACAGAACCCATAATTAATACACAGTACATTTGCTTACTAATCATTGTGATGTAAATCACAGAACTCATAATACACAGTACTTTTGCTTACTAATCATTGTGATGTAAATCACAGAACTCATAATACACAGTACTTTTGCTTACTAATCATTGTGATGTAAATCACAGAACCCATAATACACAGTACTCTTGATTACTAATCATTGTGATGTAAGTCACAGAACGCATAATTAATACACAGTACTTTTGCTTACTAATCATTGTGATGTAAATCACAGAACTCATAATTAATACACAGTATTTTTGCTTACTAATCATTGTGATGTAAATCACAGAACCCATAATTAATACACAGTACTGTTGCTCACTAATCATTGTGATGTAAATCACAGAACTCAATACACAGTGCTCTTGCTCACTAATCATTGTGATGTAAATCACAGAACCCATAATTAATACACAGTACTATTGCACACTAATCATTGTGATGTAAGTCACAGAACTCAATACACAGTACTCTTGCTCACTAATCATTGTCATGTTCAGAACTCATAATTCAGTACTCTTGCTCACTAATCATTGTGATGTAAATCACAGAACTCATAATTACCCCTGAGATTAATGAGGGGAGGCACCTAAGAAATAATTTCCACAAGAAAAAAAGACATGATAAGCTATAAGAAGTGGAGTAATAAAAAACTAAGCACCTGTTTTCCTCGACTTAAAGAAAGCTGTTACAGGTTCAAAATTCCTTCTTTAAACTGGTTTAAATCATACCTAAACCAAAGGTCTCAACAAGTAAGCATTGACAATATTAGCTCTCAGACTCACACTATTGATTCAAGGAACCCTCAAGGTTCTGTTTTGGGTCTACCTTACCTATATAAATGATCTACCATTCAATAATGAATCCACAAATACATATTTGTTTGCAGATGATGCATTGTACACATCTAGTTCTGATACTGAAGTTATCCAAACAAGATTAAACTCAGACCTTATTAAAGTCCAAAACTGGGCACAACAAAATAGGATGGTAATTAATGAAGGTAAAACAAAATGTATGATTTTGGGGACATCACAAAAGCTACACAAGTCAGGGGCCCAAAGCTGTCTCTTGCAATTAAATAATCATCCGTTTGAAAATGTCAAACATGAAAGGCTTGTAGGTGTGTCCGTAGATAATAGTTTATTATGGAATGACCATATTGATAAGCCTTGTAAAACACTGTCATCAAAAATGAGAGGTGTGGGATTATTATCAGACATAAATATTTTTTGCCAGAATTCTAAAATTGGAATGGGATGATCATTAGATAATAATAATAATAATAATAATAATAATAATTGTAACTTTATTTACAGAGTATGAGACAGTTATATGGAACTAATCTTCCTAAGTGTGGCCCACTATTATTTGCATACTTTGCATTCATAGATTGATATAATGACAGGAAGTCTTAGGACAGGAATTTTTTTTCTTCATGTTCCAAGACTTACTTTCACGTACATTTTTGGTGTCCCAGCACTGATCGACACAAAAATGACTGAACACTGACAGACATATATTTACCACAACACTGATACACAAACACTGATAGACTGTGACATAAATGTCTGAAAAACTGATAGACACAAAAATGTCCGAACACTGATATACACAAATATATCCCAACACTGGTAGACACAAAAATGTCAAGACAAGTTTGGCAGTCAGGATTAAAAAATTTTCATTGATATAAACAATTGTACAAAGTGATGTAATCTATAGGAAAAGGCACATGTATCATGAATATGTTAAGTATATGAGGCACTTGACCAGTCTTTATTCACATAACTACTGTCATTGAGCACAATATAGATTTAACATTGTAATATAAATTGACTAAATAATCATCAATCCATTTTAATCACACATTATTTATCCCACTTTTGATTCTGGCAAGCTGGGTACTTTAGCAGCTTGTTTTGATTATATTTGGTGAATTTGTAATTTGTTTTCCATCATAATTCATGGCCAGTTGTTTAAGCATCGAAATGGGCTGTGGGTTTAATGCCATTTTTCAGCACACAAGCTGTATATGGTAGCCAAGAAACTGTAAAATCCTGGTAAGAAAAACCTACCAAATGGAAGCTACTGTGGAGCTTTCTCAAATACCCACATTGGCCAAATCCAAGGCTTGAATCAACACCGAGGTGAGAATTGGCAGTGATCACTAAAAGAAAGTGTTTTAGACCACTTGGCCACTCATGATCCCCAAGTGAGTGTGGGTAAAGAGGGAATACAGATGAACTCAGTTCTCATTATTCTGCTACCCATTTGTTATACAGAATTAATTTTTTTTTTGCTTTTTCTTACACAAATTACATGGCTACCAGAGCTGAATCAGCGTGTACTTATTTTAGGTTGCTTACATCAATACAAACTACTACTGTGTTATTCTTATAATTGTTTTCAAGGCATTATTTCTGAGGTTCTAAATCCAAACCAGATTTGCTTCCTTCAGCACAAGTTAAAATCTTCAATGTACATGTGGTGATGCCATAATGTAAACAAGGTCACTATAGGCTTTGGCAACATTAATGAAACAATACAGAAACTGACAATGGTAAACTAGAGCAAACATGGGAAAAGTTAATTTTAACTTTTATACAACATTAAACTTGTTATGTACAATGCACGTCATTATCTGATAAAATGATACACTATTTAAAATAGAAATCATTATAAAATGGAGGAAAATATTAAATATATCTATTGATTTTTCAAACAAATTATATTTATTTATAACATTTCTCTCTAATAATTCATAATGACAACAACTGAAGCCTTTTATTTAAAGTAAAATTACATTATCAATCAATAGAAATAAAAAATATCTTGGGTGTCACAGACCTAAAAAAAAAATCATTTCCCATCTTTTATAGGTCATAAAATGTTATTTTCAAAAATAGTTAAAGCTGTTCCAAGACATGTAGGGTCTCAAGAATTACTGTCATTAAATAGTTACCACACAAAGAATGCATGAACAATAAATAGTTATACACACAATAAAGAATAGATACACAGTGGGGTCATATGCATATGTTTAGTCTTTCTGAAAAATGTATTCATTCACTTGTTGTTGTACATTGCATTTGAGAAATCTTCAGCATTATGTAGGATGATAAAAATAATGGATTATGGGAAAATCTGTTTCACTTCATTTTATTTTTAGGATACTTGAATATCTCAATCAGCATGTCTTTGTTCAGATAAATGATGCTTGACTGTACTAAGCAATATTTTCCCTAATGCAACAATATTTTTAAAACATAGTTTGTTTATGATTCTTTCTTAAATACATAACATCATTTGTTTGTTTCAGTTTAATGAAATGGATCACAGTATTGGGTAGCAACATGTAGCCTGTTAGGGAAACACAGGCCAATGGAACGAGGTGCCACCCACAGTTATGGAAACCATAGAAAAGACACTCTCTCTGTACCATCTGTTGCTAAAATCCCACAACGCCCTGAGGGAAGTCTTAGAGACAACACACTGCTGGTACCATCCACTGACACAAGTTCACGACACTCTGTTGGTAGTGATAAGGTCAAACCAAGTAGCAACCTTGCCTCTTTTCGTCATGTGCAACATCATTCCTCCCATAACAAGACCAATTTGCGACGGTGTGCATCTGTTGATGTTGCAGAACTTCATAGAGATCAGAAAAAGTCATCAAAAAAGAAATCAAAATCAAAAATTGATAAAGAGAAGTTATTGTCTAAACAGGATGAAGAAATTCTTTCAAAATGGCTGGATAAAGAAGAAACCCTATTTAAAGAAATTATCTCCAGTAAAAATGGAGATGGCTCTCAGTCTAAAAGACCAGATTCACTCAAATTGTCTTCAGTATATATTATCAATTCAAAGCAAAACAAATCTAATGTACCACAAAATTTGGTCAATGCAAAACCAAATCAGAAGTCAACAGTTAAAGTTACAGTGTCAGCTTTTCCTTCACCAGAATATAGAAAGTCTAGAAAAGAAAAGGATGAACAAAAAAGTGACGTCAAAGTCCATAAAGAAATACCATCCAGTCAAAGAAAAAAATCAAAGAAATCTACAGATAAACAAGCAGACAGAATGGATAAAGTGACTATAGACTTTGCAAAACTTGATGATGTTCCATCTGAATTTAGTGAATCTGTTGAAGGATACAGGAAACATGGACTAAAATACAATTTTCCATCTGCACCGTACATCAAAATCAGACCCCCCACAAGACAAAATATAGAGATAATAGGTCTATGTATTTATAGCATATTTGCCTTTTTAGTTTTCTTTCCAATGGCAGCAGTTTTACTTGTTCTGTTCCCATTGTCTTTCTTGTTGAAGAAGATATCCTCATGTTGCTGTTGCTGTTCCATGAACAGATCCTGTTGTTGTTGCAAATGTGGAGAAATTGTTTCTTACAGTGAGCTTTACTGGCTACAGGATTACCACAATAATCCCCTCATTGTTCAAAGCATCCTTGTTGTGGAGTGTGGCCTTGACCAGTATCAGATACAAAATCTGATTAATGCAAGAGTTGTTGTCGCAGAGGATAGTGCTGGGGAACGATTGTACCCACGATTTACTCAGAAATTGAGCCATTCATGTTGTCAATATGTGTGGGTGGAAGATCGTAACTTTTTAATCCAAAATCATATCTTCACAATGCCAAGAGGTATTGAATCACTCGAAGATTTGCAGGATTATATTTCTGAAATGGCCTCAAAACCGTTATCATATGTAACCCCACTATGGGAGGTTCAGATATTGCCTAACTTTGGTCAACACCGTGATACAATTCTTTTATTCCGAATGCATCCATGTATGGCTGATGGAATATCAATGGTCAAAATATTATATAAGTCAATTGCTGATGTGGACTCTGTCACAACCATTCCACCAAAACTTGCTCAAAGGTCTTCCGCTGATATTTTTAAATCAGTATTTTATGGACCTCTTACTTTCTTTTGTAAAGTTCTGTGTTGCACAAATGACTTTAATCTCCTTCATGGAAAATATCTTCACCAGTCAGGTAAGCGGGTCCTTACTTGGTCTGAACCAGTCAGCATGTCTGCAGCCGTTAGAATTAAACAGGTCACACGCAGCACTCTGAATGAAGTACTTGTGTCTGTAGCATCTGGATGTATTCGTAATTATCTCAAATTTAACGGAATTCCCAATCCTTATGACATGAAATGCATCATTCCTGTATATTATGGCAATGACTTGGAGAAACATGTGATGGCAAATAAAATCCTGTTACTGCAAGTTTCATTACCTACCAACACGGAGGGTACTGTTCCTCGACTGTGGCAAATGAAGAAAAACATGGACAGTGTGAGAAAGTCCTCTTTATTTTCCATAACATTTGATGCATTCAGATTCACCAACTTGCTTCTACCAGATTCCTTATGGCATTGTCTTTGGAATTACTTTTTTAATTGCTCGACGTGTCTTGTCTCATCACTTCCAGGCCCAGAAATTTGTCTTCGACTGGCCTCAAAACAGATTAAGACCATCTTCTACTGGTTTCCACCTGTACAAAAAGTGGCATTATCTATATCCTTCTTCACCTATAATGATCAGTTACAAATGGCCATTTCTGCAGATCGTTCAGCCCTGCCTAATCCAGAGGTCCTTGCAAAGGATTTTATTTTTCAGGTAAGATTATCTATATGTAGTATCCTCAAATGGCTCAGTGGTTTGCATGCTAGACTTATAACCAAATAAACAACCATCAAATTAGCCCAGGTTAACTACCATGGATTTGCCTTGGGCAAAGTACTTCAGTTTCCTTTGCGCAAATTAACCATCATGTGTTGCTGTGCCATAAAGCACAAATCTCAAATCAGACCTCGGGTGTAACATACATTACAACATATTTATGTGCTACTTGAAATGTCTCCTTCATGTTTGTAGGTGGAAAAGGACTTTACTTTAGTGGATACTTTTATATAAAGAACACATGCAAATAAATTAAGTAGTAACCTATGTTTTAATTTCATTTACGTATTTATCATGTACAGCTGAAAACATTTTGTGGTCCCAAGAGTGCACCTTAGACACAGGCTTTATAATATGAGAGTTCAACCATTTCTCTTGCATAGCATACTCCTTTCTGGAATGAAAATATCCTTACCCATATGATAAAAATTCATCCTTTCAACAGGTGACTCCAGATAGTTCAGAACTACAACTCCTAGCACATGCACATTATCCCTCATTCTTTTTTTTGGCTGACTCCATCTTCTTTAAGACAGTTTAAATGACTCTACATAGACAGTTGCCTTCACACTGGAGCTAAAATAGTGAACTTTTATTACTGGTATATGTATCACTTTTTGCAGTGTTGTATTACACTCAGACTTGTTCTTAATCCTACTCTCTCTCTCTCTCTCTCTCTCTCTCTCTCTCTCTCTCTCTCTCAATTTTTTCATTTTGGGGTTACATGTTATTTATAATCGTACATTAAGTTACAGCATCCCACCCTGAGCACTATTCCAAGGAATATTCAGATACATTTATTGTCATTGATAATTATTTTATTCCTTTGTTAGCTCAGGTAGGTACTTAGTTATCCCCATCCTTAATCAATGGATCAGTAATCTCATATTGATTCTGTTGTCCTTATTTTAGAAAATAACAAATCATTGTAATTTATGTTTCATTTAATCTGACTTCTGCTATTTTTATTTTCTTGAAGGAGGCCACACAACTTCATATGTGTGTTTATTGTTAAGTATGTCAACTCCCCGTATATACTCACATATAAGCCCATTCACATATAAGCCGACCCCCAAATGGAACAGGTATAAACAGTAAAAAGTGCATGACCTGCGCGCATTTAAGCCAACTGGCTTACAGTACTGAGACAACTCAAGATACATGAGGTAAGTTCTAAATGCATTCATTTAGGAAATGTATATAAAAAAAGAAAAATACATATATACTTATCTCAAGGTTGGCGTGCATTATTAATAAATATAAATGGTATAAACTTGGTTGGAAATTTATTTAATTCTATGTGTTCTTATTGTTTTTGCCTAAGTTAGATTTTTGTATAATTTGATTGAATGATGACAAGAATTTAGAAATCACAAGTTGCTGTAACACTACCTCTCCCTTTTGACTCTATTATTGTTTGTTTATGCATTATTGCATTGGACATTTTATATCAGTGTACTGGTAATTACGTTTTTACTTTGATACCTAACTCATTAAAATTTTACTTTGCTTTGAAACTGTAAATGCTTAACTCATTCAAATGTTTTCCCAGTACGACACCACAACGATCAAAAATACGGTTGATTACACACTGAAAGTACATCCCTTGGAGTCAAGTCATGGGTACCATTGCGCTAAACTAAAATGGTGTCTCCCAAAATATAATAATGGAGTTTCAGAAAAAATGCTTCGAAAATTTTGCTAAAATTGTAAAGCCTTACTTGTAGTTTGCTTTCATGTAAGTGACCTTACACTATACCTGTAAACTTTCATGCCAGGAGGATAAAAAAAAACTTAAGATTTTTGGGGTCACTCCACGCCTACATCCTGATTTCATAATTAATATCTTTTGATTTTTGCAGAGAACTCATGAGTATTACATTATGTCTTTGATTTTAATTTCTTCTAAACAAGAAAAGTCCCACATGTTCTGTTATATCACCTGTGATATATTGTTGTCACGAAATAATTACTTTACTTTCAAGAATTAGCTTCTTCACTAAATAGAATGTTAAGTTTAAAGATTATTCACTTACATTGAAGATTTGTTTTACCTGTACAACAACACACAAAAAAACTACAACAACAAAATCATCCAAAATTAATTTCAATCCCAAGAATGATCACTGCGAATGCAGTAACTCCATATGCTATAGCGCCATTCCCACGCAAGAAACTTACATGAGAGAACACCTTGCATTTTTATACTATTTATACTAATGTTAATTACCATCATTAGATTAAAAGGAATGGAAATACATACCATGCAAATGTGTGCTGAAAAACTAATTCAGAATACATGTTTTATAGTAAACAATACTAAATACTTTATGAGTTGACAATAAGGGAGTTAAAGACCGATATACAATGAGGGGAAAACTAGCTGCCACATGTACGTTACCAAGAGGCTGCCTATTTAGGTATCTTTAGATCAACAAAATTGGAAATCCTTTATTTGCCAATCAATTGGCGGTGCTTGCATAACACAATAGTGTAGAATGTTTTTTATTTGAATTACGACTTAGGGCCTACCGTTTTCTCAAAATAGTTGAATCCACAAGGAATAACTTTTAATTTGAAAAGTTCAAAGGTATGCCTTACACCCCAGTTTTACAAAACTACGGTAATCATGATAATATTAAAGAATAAAAAGGCAACCAGTATAGTTGCCTGTCAAAAGTCCATCTTAACACAAGTTTCATGGTTTTAATGATTAACTGTCCTGTACTACCGTCACAAAACAAAAGACAAATTCATTGACAATCAACATACGAGACACCAAAACACCAAACTTTCCACTGTGCGGAAAGTTACAATCTTTGTTCAGCCAAAACACTAAACTAAAATTGGTTGATGCTAACCTTAGTTGATCAGTATATGAAAATTGTATCCTTTATTATTACCACTTTTAGTGAACATCTAAATTGTACTGGTAATGTGCCTTATATACCAAAACATGCATAATGTTTAAAAAATATTACCTCAATTTGTGGTATCTCATATATCACTGAAAATTACAGTAACTTGTGAGTGCGTGATTCAATGTAAATGAAACAGCTATTTAGGACTAGCTGAAATGTTATCTGAAAGAATGAAATTTGGTCAAAACAATAAATAAAACAAAATATGTATCAATACATTTGGGAATAAATATGGAATTAAGTGATGCTATCCACGCTTTGCACTGTGTAAGTACTGTACAGCTGGTCTCCCCAGTAAACGCAACCCGCCCATGAATTTTGAAGTCTGTATTGACCTTTAATTAATTTCATGCTGAGGAAATCCGAAAGGATGCACATGCAAACTAATGACAATATCAAACATAGTATTTTATTAACATTTTAATAATTGTCAGGTCAGAGAAAGCTATTTTTTTACATGCATGTCTTAGGACAAGGAAATAAATATTTTTTCATGTCCCAAGATTTACAGCCATTAGAGTAGTCAACAAAAAGACCCGAAAATTGTCAAGTTTAGACATTGGTCCATGGATAAGCCGACCATCTTCTTTAGGACCCATGTTTTTTCCTAAATTATTCAGCTTGTACAGGAGTATATATGAGATTGTCTGTTTATACTGTCCCATCCTTCAGGATGACCCTACAAGTACTTTAAAAAATAAAGACCTCCACTTATCTGTCAATGTTGATGGTCCCTCTGTGCCCCCCAATTATCATGGTTCATCAGTCTCCTTGACCTGATTTTAGACCAGCCTAAGACATTACCCCAGTGGAAGGACATTCTCTCACAGCACAAGATCTATCCACCTTCATGCTTGGCTCATCTCAAACAATTTCCCTCTCTCACAGTTTGGACAAGTTTTCAACCAAATGTGCTAAGTGCATCATGCAGTGCAGGAGATGATCTACATCGAAGATCTATGAGGAATTGCATCTAGCTCTACATCAAAGGTCTATGATGACTATTTCATCAAGGTCTACATCCAGGATCTATGATGCGAAGTGCATCTAGGTCTACATCTAAGTTCAATGATGACTAGTTGATCTAGGTCTACATCAATGGTCTATGATGCCTAGAAGATCAAGGTATACATCAAAGGTCTATAATGCCTAGAATATCTAGGTCTACAGCCTAGATCTATGATGACTAGTCCATTGAGGTCTACATCCAAAGTATATGATGACTAGTGGAGCCTCTTTTGTGATTGGTACAGGAAATATGTTAAAAATCCTAGCTGTCTATCTATGAGCACGGTAGCTTATTGTCTTCATGTCCTTTATGAAGAGAGATAATACTTGTTTTTCTTATTATTAAGAGCTAATGGGAAGCTCTATCCAACACATTCAAATTTTTTAAGGGCATAGCCATTGGTGCAGATTCACACATAGTAAACCTGATATGATATTTTTTAGCTGCAGCAACCAGTGTCTTTCTCACTAAATCCTGTTTGGAATCATTCTTGTATCTTGTGGTCTCTAACTTAAACCTGGTGAAGCATCCATCTTACCTTCTAGACTGTTTTCATGCTTTGCTATTGAGACCCCTTGTCTTAGTATCATCTTTCACATTTAGGCTTATTTTTGGCAGCTTCTAACGGCAGAAGAATCATTAGGAAGTGTCTTTTCCTCTCTCTTAAGGGCTCAGTTGATTTTTCATCTTTTTTAGGGAGATTACTAAGCAATCAAGAGAGGTTATCAGTTTCTTATTGACACGAACCTTTCACTCATGAAGATTAAAATGCATGAGGTTGCTACCTCAAAGGCTTATTTAATACATTCATCTCTAGAAGATTGGATGAAAACCACACTTTAACACATTCATCTCTAGATGATTGGATGAAAACCACACTTTAACACATTCATCTCTAGATGATTGGATGAAAACCATACTTTAAAACATTCATCTCTAGAAGATTGGATGAAAACCATACTTTAACACATTCATCTCTATAAGATTGTATGTAAACCACACATGAAACAATCTCGTACAATTTTCTCCTCTTACCTTCACTCCTTGGCTCCAGGCTGTGCAGGGCCCAAGGCAGCAAGCAATGAGCGGTGCCCCAAGCTAAAATATGTCTTTGCAGTGTTGATTTCCTGAAAGTGCAGGGCTCTAGGTGTTTGCCAAATTTGCCTTGCCCTAGGGCCAGGCCTCCTTGGCTCACCAAAGCAAAGGCATATTTTTAATGGGGCTGATAGTCATACCATAAAAACAGTGCATGCAGATATCATCCGGTAGTAGTGAATACTTCTACAGTGAGGTTTATTACTCCCTGCTATGTTTCCTTTACCAGTTGTGAGATCAAATTAACAAATTCAGCTTTGCATTAGCTACAGATTTTGATATTAAAATCTAGTGATGGGGGTCATGGTAGGAAAGTAGAAGTAATTTTAATGATGTCATACTTACCTTTTTACTTGATTTTTTTTACTTGAATCCCTCCTCTCACCTCACACTGATGCCCAACTACCAGTAGTTTAAAGGGTGCGCGGAAAAAAAGTCACAGGAAAAAAAGTCACGGAAAAAAAGTCACAATTTCGGCAAAGAAAAAAAGTCACAGGAAAAAAAGTCACAATCTGCGGGAAAAAAGTCACAGTTTTGGGTAGGAAAAAAGTCACAGTTTTGGGTAGGACTAAATTATATTTCAGAGTAAATATATAAATTTTCATTTTTAAATTCACATAATAACGCATGATAATAGATTTTTGGTCATCGCACGAGGGTTATATAAAAAAATCACAATGACTTTTTTTCCTGGATTCATACCGGTGTGCGGAAAAAAGTCAAATTTTCATTTTTAAATTCACATAATAATGCATGATAATAGATATTTGGTCATCGCACGAGGGTTATAGAAAAAAATCACAATGACTTTTTTTCCTGGATTCATACCGGTGCGCGGAAAAAAAAGTCAGGTTATATTCCAGGTTAAAAACGGGAATATAACACAAATTTTGGTACAGTACATACTATATTACTATAGAGAAAACTTCACATAAAAATCAAATAGATACATATCCAAAAAAATGTCAACCTAATGTGAACAAATAATGAAATAAACATTGTATTTGCTTCATTGAATACAATATGGAATAGATGAATATAGGTCTGAAGCCAAGTAAGACACTAATTTGTTACATTGGCAGAACAAAAGATTTTTATGATGTAATGTCCCTTTGTAGCCTGGGATTGTTAAACAATTCAACATACTGGTTTCAGCCAAACATTTAATGTTATTATAAGCTAGATAATTGTTCTATTGGATTTAGTTTTCATTACAAGTTGAAATTTTTCGGAGTGTATATATTTGAATTTTATTTAAAATTATCTCCATCGTAATATATTATTTATGGTTTCTAAATTTGTGTGATATTCTCACTTATTTTTATCCTGTGACTTTTTTTCCTAGGGCTCTTTTTCATTGTGACTTTTTTCCTGTGACTTTTTTTCTGTGACTTTCTTTCCTGTGACTTTTTTTCCTGGATTCGTTTAAAGAGTATACCCTAAAAAGAATGAGGGATAGTGTACACAAACCATAAGCCTTGGGTTGTGACTTGTGAAGACTCTGAGATGAATTCTCATCATGCAGTCGAGGGTATTTCCTGTAATTAAAATAGTTATACTCCTCATCAAAAATACATTTAAACAGGTAAATGAATGTTAGTATTGTTTGACATATAATTTAACACAAAAAACAGTTGATGCAGAGTTTCCTGTACATATCTGCCATTTTTGCAAGTAACTGTGGGTAATTTTCTGTAAGGCATAATGGGAATATTATTAGGTTTTCCTTCAGAAAACGTTGTTGCTATGGAATATAATTAATTGTGCTGGTTTTATTCAAACTGCCTTGCAGACAATTACCCACAATGTTGTAGCAAAACATCCTCCTGGGACCCAAGAATTACAGTTTGATTTTCACTTGCCCTTTCAGCTTTCTACTTTCTGTGCTTAAGAATTTTAAATAAAGTATCAAAATATTTACTTAAAAGATAAGAATATTCACTTCTTATCAGACAAGATTATATCAGCATACAGTGACAGAGACTGGTTACAAAACAGGTAATATGAGCTGAAATCTTCTCCAACAAGTTGCCTACAACAGGAATTTTACTTGCTTCAGTTAAAATTCACTTTCCCAGACTGTAAGAATTTTGAAGGACTGTTTTTTTTATCCTTACACAAACGATAGTAAGTCCTAGGTTTTTAAAAATTAAATCCAAAATCCCACAATTTTTTTTAATTGGATATTTTGAATGGTAACTTTTCAGCAGATTATCATTAACCCTACCAGGAGATCCAACTTTACTATTTTTCCATATAAATTACAAGATCATAAAGAAATCTGATGAGAATACATATTTTATGTTACATTATTTTGTCCACTAAATGCCCATAAAAAACAACACCACAGAGGGCACTGAACTTGTCAACATGTAGAACCTCAGATGACTGAATCATATATATATATATATATATATATATATATATATATATATATATATATATATAGGTACATGTAAAACAGGTATTTGCAAATTAAATGCCTTCATCTTTCTCATATTACATGAGTATTTATTTATCCTCCTTTATTTTGGTACATCTATGGCATATGGGTAGTGGAAAATAGCAGCATTGTGTGTAGAAGTAATGAGTCTGCCTTCCTCTCTCATTGCAGATTTACTTTGATGTTGATAGACAAAACCCTGACTGTTACCACTCAATAGATAATTAGAGTGAACAAAAACTTCTTATTACATGTACATCATTCACTTCAGTAATTAAAAGCAACACCACAGCTGGAACATATCACAAGTATCAGGAATAGTCCATAGAAAAATGTGATTGCTAAATGCTATATATTACTAGATACCATATGTGCTTTCTTCTTGAATAGATTGTTCCACTTTGTTGATCACTGTTTGTACCAGTATAAGCTATTTAACAGTAGTACTAAATCAATGACAGCAAATTAGTGGCAGGGGTTGAAAGCTAATCAAAATACATATTTGTACTACAAAATATTTTTTTAAATGAAACCATCAAATTTACTTAAAATAGCAGCAGAAAGTTAAATTTGTATATACCTGCATTGAAGGTGAAGCATATTAGATTGTTCATAGGTCAGTCTGTCTATTCAAAACTTGGTTTATGCACAAGGAGTTTTGCTGTCAAACATCTAGTTACCAAACTTTGTGAATGGTTTGTATTTAGGGTAAAATTAGAAACATTGATCCTGGGCTCAAAAGCATAAAGTCTTGAGGTCACTGCAATTGAAGAAAGGAGATCTGTTCTACTCAGTAACTTAGTTCTCTACCATCTACACTTACCAAACCTTATAGATAGCTTCATCTTGGGGTAAGGAACAATCCTATTGAAAACATAATAAAAATATATAAGGTCAAAGTCACTGTGACAGAAAGAAAAAGAATTGAAACTACATATCAGTTTGAGTTCTGGAGCCCCAAGTGGCAGAGTTGTCTAAAGGACTCTCCATTACAGATCACTGCCATCTCACCTCTGTCTGCATGAATTTCATGAGTCTCAGATTCGGCCAGTGTGGGTATGTGAGACAGCTTGCGAGTAGATTCTCATGGGTCAGTGGTTCTTTCTGGGGGTTTTCTCCAGGGTTCTTCCTCCACCATTAATACTGGCCACCATTTATAGCCTATTGTGTGCTGAAAAATGGCATTAAACCCTACAACAACAATCAAACTTTCTGGACGGCTTGCACTTGAGGCAAGGATAAATGGTTATGGTCACACTGACAGAAAGAAGAAAAATGGTTTAAGTCAAAACTTCAGTTATCTTCCTAGAGGGTTGGTAAATCCCAGAATGAGCCTTAGTTGTGTGCTTGTACAATACTTGTGTTTTGTAAAATTAAGCTACGCATTTGAAGATCATAATATTCCCACGATACACTTAATGACCAGTTCAACCCCCATTTCTGTGGAACTTTGGCACATGCATTTATTTGCCTACACCCACTGTTAAGAAAAACTGCAAAGAAACAACCCTGTTTGTTTTGAATTTGAAGGTCAAAGATCAGGGTCACTATGAATGAAAGAAAAATAGTTTCTGTACACAGTTTGCAGTTTTTGATGACTGACCAGCTGGAGAAGAAAAAAAGCCTGTTTATTTTGAGGTCTAAAAATCAATGGTCAAGGAAAACATGGGCTTTTACATAATAACTCTATTCTAGATCACATACTTTGAACAAAGTGTGTGAAGGGCATCCACTTAAGGTGTAAAAGAAGTCAAGGTTATTGTGCCTCAAAAATATAGAAATTCAAATTATAATAAATTGTTAGATAGAAAATGAGGATTCAAATTATAAATAAATTGTTAGTAAGAAAATGAGGATTCAAATTGTACTAGTTTTGTGTAAATTGTTAATTAGAAAATGAGGATTCAAATTATACTAGTTTTGTGTAAGTTGTTAATTAGAAAACGAGGATTCAGATTATTATCAGGCAAATATATTCCTAGTATAAATGTGTCATATTACCTTATATACTCATATAAAAGTAAGATCCAACTACAAACTACATAGACCTTCATCTTCTGTCTCATAATACAAAGGATTACTTCCAACAATCTGCATACACACAGATTTAATTAGATTACTCAGATCACAGTGTTAACAATGAGGGTGGTGACAGCATGATGATGGAGAATCTGGAGTTAGCGTTTGTACAATAAAATCTACAAGAAAAATAATATTGATAGCTTTATACATTAATTAATATTTGAATTCTGTCAGAATGCATGCTTCAAATATTCAAATAGAAAATGTTAGTATTAGTTAAGCTCTAGTATGATGTGACTTTCACAAACTATTGTTGTAACCCTATTCTGATTAGATTGATAATGTTTTATGTGCATATCTATTTCCAGTATTTTAAATTTCATGATTGCTTGTGGGTTTTTTTTGTAGAATCAGATCTATTTTATATACACTATTTCGTCTTTGATAAGATCAGGGACCCAGTCTTTCTTTCATAATAATATCAGAGACCCAGTCTTTGTTTTATGATAAAATCAGGGATCCAGCATTTTGTCCATGATAAAATCAGAGATCAGAGACCCAGTTTTTATCCCATGTCAAAATCAGGTGTATAATGTTTCATGAGGAGCACTACAGAGGCTGGTGAAAGCTAGCTCAGTGTGAGCAATATTTCATGGTTTAGTGAATTTGGTTGTGTTTAGTTCAGTTTCTCTGACACTATTGCTTGCCAAGCCTTATAACATAGAATAAAGATAAGTCTTTGGGTCTAAATCAGGTCAGCTAAACCTATATTTCCCACTAAAATTACCCAGATTAACTTTAACATTTAACTTGGTTTCTAAGACACTGTTGTTTGTGCAGAGTGATATAACTTGGTATGTAAATATTTAATAAAGAATACAAAGTTTTGCAGTCAAAGCTAGGTCATGGTCACATATATTTCATACTCAGAGACCTGCATTTACTTTTGTGTTTAGCTATCCTTCTGAGACACTATTGCCAGCACAGTTATGTAGAAATTTCATGTGAATTTTCACACTTTGTGAAAACTAAGTCATTGTGACCTTTATTTCATGTTTCAATGATACATATTAACATTTGCATTTAGCTCAATTTGTATGCAGTTTTACTGCAGAGAGATGTAACTTTATACACAAGAAGGATATCATTGGGTGGGGATGCTTGAGTTGTATAAATATAATAATAATAACACACCCCATTTCGGTACTCGATATCTAAGAGATGACAGCCCTTGATATAATACCCCAGTTCGAGTATGGAAATAGATATAGTGAACAGAGCAGATATATTGAACAAACAAATACGAGCCCCCATAAAAATAAAAAACGAACAATTTAATCAATTAGATAAACAATGGTGAAAATACCTTTCATTAGGAATATACTCTGCTTTTAGAAATAAAACTTTGACCGAATTACAAGAAAACTCAAATAGATTTAAATAAACTAACTGATCTATTACTGATAGCTTTAGTTCATCATAGGATCAAGTGACACAATCGAAGTCAATGCCTTGTATGATTTCATAACCTGGTAGTCCTCAGTTTCCATTTCCTCTGTTGCCGTTCAGAACTTTGGCCCTCAGAAATAATACTTCTACCATCCGTCTCAAGATATATTCTGAACACGTTAGAACTTCAGCACGATGCAGAATTTCATCACTTTCATCACTGCACTTCCCTCTAGTTTCTTTTCCTCAGTATACATCTCAGTTACATAACTTCAATACTAACATAAAGCTATTTTCTCCCTTTCAAAAGAAATTAAACAAACACCCTAAATTTCTCGTTATAATTGATACAAGTGAGAACTTTTATTATCCTGGCTCGGAAATCAGATATATTTCTATCAGTGGTAAACAGATGATAAGGCTGTTAATCGACTACACATATGTCCTCAAATGACCGTAGTTAGTTTAATTGCTAATTCGTTACGCCTTGACCTTACACATTAACACACCATATGCAAGGCTTTGGATTCTGGCCCAGCCTTAATTTATACAGCAAATAAATTGAATGCATTCCAGCTTCCTAGTCAATACACATTGATTCTTAATCATACGTGAAATCTAAATTCAGTGAATTCACACAGGATTCTTGTAAATCATATTAACTAATGTAATGCATTATATTCCTAGAACCTAATTATTATGCAAACAAAATGACAAATTAAACAATTCATCAAATTTATCAAAGAATTAATGTGTGACTTCCTATGCATAACTCATCATCGCTATAATTCAAAAGCACATTATTATACAAACGTATTAGATAAAATCATGCAAGACCTGTAGACTAAAGCAAACATTATATAAATCTCATCAACAAATTACACCACTCCCTCGATAACTCGCACCCTGATAACTCGCGAACCCACTTATAACGTGGTGTCTGGCATAGATCCCAATTTTTCCCCAAATAAAAAATATATTTTAAAAATCTTTTACAAATTGCTGAACGTGAAAAAATTACGATAAGAAATGGTAAATTAAACCTTATATATTTCTCATTTTATCATACAAAAATGGTGATTAATGCCCATAAGTATCAATTCCATATTGTGAAATTTGCAATTTCTAAATAAGATATCACATATTATGTTAGGGATTATTTAACAGGAGGCAACAGAAAACAAAATAAACAGCAATTAAATATTTTGCTGTGTGAAAACCACATTCTAATCCTTTATTTCTGTTTCAATGTAAACATTATAATTTCAACATATTCTTTTCTATGAAAACATGAAAAGAGTCAATCAACTGTCACATTGAAACCTGTGAGTACTTGCGTGAGAACCTATTTAACTGCCGGCTTTGTTTTTATCAACAAACTTGGCAAAGTGTTTGTTGCACTGAAATAATCCATTAAAAGAGACCTGTGTTGTTTTATCACATATGTTTTGTGCATTGAATCAAGCAAGGGAGGGAGTAACACAAAAAATTAACTGATTTTTTCAAAAAGTCTTGTCATTTGTCCAGTGTATCACAACCGGCATCGTGTTCTAATTTACATTGTTTTAATTTTTTCATTTTACTTCTACCACAGTCAAATATATACACTGTATGTCAATCGATTGATTGACTGTTTCTTGAAAAGAGAGTTTAAACAAATACGTCTAATTTGGATCAAGCAATAAAACAAGAATGTATCCAATTCAGCACAAAAATTAGTGACGTAATACACAATGTGTGAAGTGGTACACATGTTATTCGAATGGAAACCACTTTAATAATAATGTTTTCGATTAACTCCTCAATATTCGGTAATTTATCCTGAAATTAATGTTACTCTGTGAGGAAAATATAAACTATACCGTTACGAAGAGATATTTATTCACAGTTAATCACAGCACAATTATAAAGTGAATATTAAAAACTATCAAATCTGCCACCCACCCACCCTTTTGCCTTTGTATGGATCCTTTTTTATTTTATTTATTAATATAAGTCCCTCAATAACTTGCATCTCACTCATAGTGCAATCAATGTTTTTGGACCCTGATGTGCACGAGTTATCAAGGGAGTGCTGTACATGGAATTGTGACACTATACCTTTGTGGTTTTCGTCACCTAAACAGTTTTTGGCAGCTTGCCTGGACCACACTTTTTACAAATAAATCTCATTCAAATTCCACTCAGAGTCCTCAGCTGGTTATCTTACTCTCTGTCCTTGTGCAAGAAAAGTTTAGGCTAAATACCATTTCAATAAGGGCGATATTAAATCCTATGAAATTTTGTGTGAAAACACACCCCTTATTTAACATGACCAATCAGAATTAAATGTCCTTGCCGTCCTTTCTTCAAGAGTAACTTAAGTTGGGTCAGCCTGACCTGATCATTTTAAGTAACAGAATTTCTGCAGGTTTCTCAATTTTTTGACAACTTACCCATGAAAATTAACTTTACCACTATAAAGAAGCATTAAGGTACACATTAGTATAGCGATATGACACGTGCGTGTCTCCATAAATCTAATTAATGGTTCTTTCATCTCAACTAATGTATTCTTGATAGATCACCATAAAATTTCCCCTTCACAATGCACCACCGGTACACTATCTAAACCAAACAAAGCTTTGCAATCTGGTTATATCACCATTTGCAGTTTTCTTGTTAAGCCTTTGCACAAAATTGACAAGTTTTTAAACAATGTTTAAATGTTTTACATTGTTTTAAGAAGCTGTTTGATGATGTACCACTTTAGAATGGCCAAATAATGACAGTGTTCATAATTTTTGTAAAGACAAATTAAAAGCATCACCCCAGTTACGGTGCTAGGATCTGAAATAATTACCATGGACTCCTGAAAATGGATGAACTGAACTACCTATGCAAGTCCCATTCACAGTGTCACAATACCCCAAGTGTGATGTAAACACACTAGTGACAACTGTACAGTCAAGTGTTGTTTGCATCCAGAGGAAGCTTTAAACAAACTAAAATTATGTATCATGTGACAAATTAATCAATAGAGTTGATGATCTGAAAGAAAGACATCAGGCCATAATCTAATCCTTTCCACATTTAAAAGGTATAAAAAGCATTATTTCTCATCACACTGCATCTTTTAAGTGTGTACCAGGTAGCTGACTTAATTACATATTTCATTTCAATCCATCAAATAATTAGGTAATACATATGTAGGAACAGTAGGATACATAATTATTACACAAAAGGCCTTACTATGTGCATTTTCATTCAACAGCTGAGAGGAGATATTGTGTTTAAATTAATATTTTTCACCCTTACCAGCAAATACACAATGTAATTTGGAGCCACTGTGATATTCTCTATCCAAGAAATGATCTATTTGCTAGATATATTTCCCTGTTTACCTCACACAGAAAATGACTGACTATACAAATAAATGCATGTTTTCTCATTATTTGCTGGAATGTCTTGAGTAAAGAAAGCTCAAATATTAGAAATCAACACAAGCCAAAGTAAATACATTTTTCCATTCCAAACATTGGCAGCACAGATCTTGGAATTTTCCTGGGTTAATATCAGGGTTATGGTACTTTTGCCAATCCAAGCATTTTCTCCAGTGAGCAGCTATGGATGCTTCAACAGCCAGATCTCCCAATAAAAATTTCAAAGTTCAAAGGTTTGAAGTTACTAGCTGGTTTTATTAAATCAATAGGTATTTTGTGAACACAAAATTTATACTTCAAGACCAAACCCTCATCATCGTTATGTCTCATCATCGTTATGTCTCATCATCATTATATCTCATCTGTTGGTGGTGACAGGTTCATGCAAGATAATGAATGTAAATGACACTGAGCAATAAGGTTAAGAAAAATTGAAACTGAGTCTGTTTGGATCTCCACAAAATTCCAAACCCTTTCTTACTGTTTTTGTATACATACCACATACATCCCATGTAAATTGAAATACAGATTATGAATAAGAAATCTAAAAAGTTTTGAATGATTTCAAATAATTTTACATTCTTGGTGATATAAATAGGGATTTACTAAATGAACAGATACATAAAAAATGGACTGATTTTATGGAACCTTTTGGAATGACCCAATTAAGAAACCCACTAGAATAACAGCATATTTTCAAAAACCATTATTAATCACTATCTCTCTCTCTCTCTCTCTCTCTCTCTCTCTCTCTCTCTCTCTCTCTCTCTCTCTCTATATATATATATATATATATATATATATATATATATATATATATATATATCTTTTGCAGAGATGATTGCATTTATATGTAATCATTGTCTAAACATAGGTAAATTTACACAATTATGAAAAACTATAAAGGTCACTCAACTCCTCAAAGCATATGCTGATACTGTATTTCCAACCTGATGGATCTCTATTTCCAAGTTGATGATACTGTATTTCCAACCTGATGGATCTCTATTTCCAAGTTGTTGATACTGATGGATCTGATGGATCTCTATTTCCAAGTTGTTGATACTGTATTTCCAACCTGATGGATTTCTATTTCCAAGTTGTTGATACTGTATTTCCAACCTGATGGATCTCTATTTCCAAGTTGATAATAATGTATTTCCAACCTGATGGAACTGTATTTCCAAGTTGATAATAATGTATTTCCAACCTGATGGAATTGTATTTCCAAGTTGATGATAATGTATTTCCAACCTGATGGAACTCTATTTCCAAGTTGATGATACTGTATTTCCAACCTGATGGATCTCTATTTCCAAGTTGTTGATACTGATGGATCTCTATTTCCAAGTTGTTGATACTGTATTTCCAACCTGATGGATCTCTATTTCCAAGTTGTTGATACTGTATTTCCAACCTGATGGATCTCTATTTCCAAGTTGATAATAATGTATTTCCAACCTGATGGAACTGTATTTCCAAGTTGATAATAATGTATTTCCAACCTGATGGAATTGTATTTCCAAGTTGATGATAATGTATTTCCAACCTGATGGAACTCTATTTCCAAGTTGATGATACTGTATTTCCAACCTGATGGATCTCTATTTCCAAGTTGATGATACTGTATTTCCAATCTGATGGAACTCTAGTTCCAAGTTGTTGATACTGTATTTCCAACCTGACGGATCTCTATTTCCAAGTTGATGATACTGTATTTCCAACCTGATGGATCTCTATTTCCAAGTTGTTGATACTGATGGATCTGATGGATCTGATGGATCTCTATTTCCAAGTTGTTGATACTGTATTTCCAACCTGATGGATCTCTATTTCCAAGTTGTTGATACTGTATTTCCAACCTGATGGATCTCTATTTCCAAGTTGTTGATACTGTATTTCCAACCTGATGGATCTCTATTTCCAAGTTGATAATAATGTATTTCCAACCTGATGGAACTGTATTTCCAAGTTGATAATAATGTATTTCCAACCTGATGGAATTGTATTTCCAAGTTGATACATGTAATAATGTATTTCGAACCTGATGGAATTGTACTTCCAAGTTGATGATAATGTATTTCCAATATAACTTTTAGTTTTTGGACAAGTTCTATCCTTTCAGCTCTTTCAAATCTAATTGAAAAGCATGCAAATTATAATCATTTATGACTTGTCTTAGTGACTTAAAACTTCTCCATGGTAACCAATCTGGTTTTAGGCAAAATCATTCCTGTGAAACATCACCAATATCAGATGAGGGAAAGTTAGTTGGGAGTCTTTTAGGGTTGATTTTCAAAAAGCATTAATCTTCTTAAAGCTAAAATGATCTCTACTTGTACCACATTTGTTTATTTTCATAAACTGTCTCCCTCTACAGATTGGAAATATATTATCATCAACATGGAAATACATTATCATCAACTTGGAAATACAGTATCATCAACATGGAAATACATTATCATCAACTTGGAAATACATTATTATCAACTTGGAAACACATTATCATCAACTTGGAAATACATTATCATCAGCTTGGAAACACATTATCATCAACTTGGAAATACATTATCATCAACTTGGAAACACTTATCATTAACTTGGAAATACATTATCATCAACTTGGAAACACATTATCATCAAGTTGGAAATACATTATCATCAACTTGGAAACACTTATCATTAACTTGGAAATACATTATCATCAACTTCTGGAAATACATTATCATCAAGTTGGAAATACATTATCAATAACATGGAAATACATTATCATCAACTTGGAAATAAAGTATCATCAACTTGGAAATACATTACCATCAACTTGAAAATACATTATCATCAACTTGGAAATACATTATCATCAAATTTAGCATATATCTACCAAATATACAATCACACAACATTGACTGTTTAGCATATTGCCATCAGATGTACCGTCAAACAACATAGACTGTGTAGCATATATCCACTAACTGTACTATCAAACAACATATACTGTTTGTTTAGCATATATCCACCAACTGTACTATCAAACAACATAGACTGTTTGTGTAGCATATATCCACCAACTGTACTATCAAACAACATAGACTGTTTGTTTAGCATATATCCACCAAATGTACTAACACACCACATTGACTTCTTGTGTAGTGTTCTATCACACAACATAGACTGTTAATGTAGTCTATATCTATCAAATGAACCATCACAGCCTGAAAAAATAATTGTGCTGCTCAAACTAATTTTAAAAATGCTTATGAATTTATTCTGAAATAATAGAAAAGAATGGGAGACAAATATGGTCTCTCCTTTATTGATTAACTCTAGTTTTTATGGTAAATGAACAACATTTGCAATGCTATAATTGGCAGATCCCAATAACTCAGACAATCCTAAACCTGTCATCTATATTTTATAATCCACATCAAATATGGATGCTTAATTTGATACTGCATATCCAAGTTCCCCAAGGGAGATGAGAGGAGTAGTAGTTACATGCAGTTATTTTGTATACTTCTTAAAACTAAATCTGAATTAATGAATCTACACAAGGAACACAGTACTATTTAAGTCTGTTCTGATTAAAATCAAGATATTTGAATAATGAAGAATCTATGTTGACCTTTACATTCACCAATCAAAAAAACCCTTATAAACAAAACACTGATTTATTTGATTGGTTACTAACCATTCATGGACTGGGAATCTCAACTGTCTATAGATCATATTGTTGATTCTGATTTTAGTCCTTTTATTCATGGACACATCCTTCTTTTTCTCTCCTTAAATCTTGATAAAGATAGTGATACAGGTACACCAACCCTCCAGAGTGTCGTCTTTTTTTTAAAGTTTAAATATGGTACCCTTTGATTTGAGTCAAGTAGTTCTTAAATCTAATTGGTTGATAATTGTTGTATCAATGTAATGGAAGATCTATAGACATACTAAAGGTGGTTTTACAAAATCAGTTTAAACATCAGCTAGACCTATGAAGAGTTACTTTCTATTAGAGCAGGTTATATTACTACTTATTAAACCTATGTATACTGGCCATCTCAAATCACAGAAACTTTTTTGTCAAAATAGTATCCAGTTTGAGAAGCTGCACCATATTACATCAGATAATTTGTACCATATTACATCAGATAATTTGTACCATATTTGTACCATATTACATCAGATAATTTGTACCATATTACATCAGATAATTTGTACCATATTACATCAGATAATTTGTACCATATTACATCAGATAATTTGGATTACGATTTCTACAGTCTGATTCAGACAGAGATCTGACTCAGATGAACACATGGTCGTGTTATGTTGATGTTTCAATTCACCAACCAAATCACGGATTCTACAATAATGAAAGTGAAAGACTTCATTCAGAAGAACATAAAATATTTTCAAAGGATAATTCTGAACATAACACTGGCAGTGATAATTTTAAACATAGCACTTGCAGTGATTATTCTAAACATAACACTTACAGTGATAATTTTAAACATAACACTGGCAGTGATAATTTTAAACATAGCACTTTCAGTGATAATTCTTCTTAATATGAAATGTAAATTTATCTCTAAATAGGTTACTCCATATACACCCTAATAGGAAATGCAAATTTGTGTCTAAATATGTTACTCCATGTACTCCCTAACATTCGATGCAAATTTGTGTTTAGACAGGTTACACTATGTACTCACAAATCTTCCACCACATAATGCACCAGTGTGTCTGGATGTATGTATTTTGTTATGAGTTCTCAGCGGAACAAACATCAAATACCATGATCTGCTGGCATATTATGCACTGACAGATTGGGGTCTGTTTCGTTTGCATTTGGAACAGGCTAGGCATATGTTTGAAGTGCCTGTTAAATCTTATTATCAAAAGTATATCCTGATTTAAATCAGATTGTTAATTGCTATAACACATACTTAATTTGGCAAAGAAATTGATTCAATTACATGTAAATTACTTTATATGGTATAAGAAATTTCATTGTGATTAATTTTCTCACAATAATTATGTCTCTAAAAAATGTCATGAAGATATTTTTGTTTGTATAATATTTACACATTTTAAAAGCAATTCCAATGTTCTTACATTTGTTGTCAAGAAAAACTTCTTGCAGATATACCAATTTCATATACCTACTCTTTATTTCTTCCAGCAAGGCCTGCCCAGGTCAACTGCAGGTCAGCATGTCCTCAGGAACTTTTAAAGTATCTGACCAATCAGACATAAAGTACCTTGACTTAAGACCTTTCACATTTTACAAGTCATACTGAGCCTTACCTCAAAATAGTAAAAAAGAAAATCAGCTTTTATAAACTGCTTGATACAAGTTGACAAAATTTTACAGAAACTTTCCATTGGCAAGAAATTTTTAATTTATTTAAATGGTGCCAAGCAACTATCGAATTTGTCCATGTTTTTAAAATATTAGAAAACCATGAAGTACTTTATCTCAAAAAAAAACACTCAGAAATTTTACTAAGTTAGAAAGCATCCTGGCATTTTTAAAAAACCCATTAAAGTTTATACAAATATTGCATAAAATGCCCATTAAAATTTATGCAAATAAGACCACCATTACAAACTCAGACAGAAAACAACCTGGCATAAAAAGGCCATTAAAATTTGTTCAAATAAGACCACCATTACCATTTTAGAAAACATCTTGGCATAAAAAGGCCATTAAAATTTGTTTAAATAAGACCACCATTACCAATTTAGAAAACATCCTGGCATAAAAAGGCCATTAAATTTTTTTCAAATAAGACCACCATTACCATTTTAGAAAACATCTTGGCATAAAAAGGCCATTAAATTTTTTTCAAATAAGACCACCATTACCATTTTAGAAAACATCTTGGCATAAAAAGGCCATTAAAATTTGTTAAAATAAGACTACCATTACCAATTTAGAAAACATCCTGGCATAAAAAGGCCTTTAAAATTTGTTTAAATAAGACTACCATTACCAATTTAGAAAACATCCTGGCATAAAAAGGCCATTAAATTTTTTTCAAATAAGACTACCATTACCATTTTAGAAAACATCTTGGCATAAAAAGGCCATTAAATTTTTTTCAAATAAGACCACCATTACCATTTTAGAAAACATCTTGGCATAAAAAGGCCATTAAATTTTTTTCAAATAAGACCACCATTACCATTTTAGAAAACATCTTGGCATAAAAAGGCCATTAAATTTTTTTCAAATAAGACCACCATTACCATTTTAGAAAACATCTTGGCATAAAAAGGCCATTAAAATTTGTTAAAATAAGACTACCATTACCAATTTAGAAAACATCCTGGCATAAAAAGGCCTTTAAAATTTGTTTAAATAAGACTACCATTACCATTTTAGAAAACATCCTGGCATAAAAAGGCCATTAAAATTTGTTTAAATAAGACCACCATTACCAATTTAGAAAACATCCTGGCATAAAAAGGCCATTAAATTTTTTTCAAATAAGACTACCATTACCATTTTAGAAAACATCTTGGCATAAAAAGGCCATTAAATTTTTTTCAAATAAGACCACCATTACCATTTTAGAAAACATCTTGGCATAAAAAGGCCATTAAATTTTTTTCAAATAAGACCACCATTACCATTTTAGAAAACATCTTGGCATAAAAAGGCCATTAAAATTTGTTAAAATAAGACTACCATTACCAATTTAGAAAACATCCTGGCATAAAAAGGCCTTTAAAATTTGTTTAAATAAGACTACCATTACCATTTTAGAAAACATCCTGGCATAAAAAGGCCATTAAAATTTGTTTAAATAAGACCACCATTACCAATTTAGAAAACATCCTGGCATAAAAAGGCCATTAAATTTTTTTCAAATAAGACTACCATTACCATTTTAGAAAACATCCTGGCATAAAAAGGCCATTAAATTTTTTTCAAATAAGACCACCATTACCATTTTAGAAAACATCTTGGCATAAAAAGGCCATTAAATTTTTTTCAAATAAGACCACCATTACCATTTTAGAAAACATCTTGGCATAAAAAGGCCATTAAAATTTGTTAAAATAAGACTACCATTACCAATTTAGAAAACATCCTGGCATAAAAAGGCCTTTAAAATTTGTTAAAATAAGACTACCATTACCAATTTAGAAAACATCCTGGCATAAAAAGGCCTTTAAAATTTGTTTAAATAAGACTACCATTACCAATTTAGAAAACATCCTGGCATAAAAAGGCCATTAAAATTTTTTAAAATAAGACTACCATTACCAATTTAAAAAACATCTTGGCATAAAAAGGCCATTAAAATTTGTTTAAATAAGACTACCATTACCAATTTAGAAAACATCCTGGCATAAAAAAGCCATTAAGACCATCATTACTAAAAACTAAAATCAACTTTAAACAGCTTTTCAAACTGCTTATCATAATCTGACAAAACATTCTGACATATGGATCTTTACAATTTCTAAACTTAATATAGCCATCATTACTAAAACGAAGATTCTTTGAATGATTTCTCAAGAAATAATCAACAGAATTTGTCCAAATAGGACAGAAAGCATCTTGTCTTGAAGGGCTTTTAACTTTTGTTTCAGATGATGCCAATCCAACATTGTATGAAACATGCTAATCTGATATACAAATTATATCTATCTGACATTGTATAGATGATGTCAATCTGACATTGTATAGATGATGTCAATCTGACATTGTACAGATGATGTCAATCTGACATCATATATGGCTTGTAATAAAAAGCAGAATTGCAGAATTTTACCAACTTAAACAAAAGCATCCTAGCTTGAGATCTTACACATCTAAATATGGTGGTCATTACTTAAAAAAGATAAAAAATTTAAACAGCTACATCTTTGAAAAAAACACTTAACAGAATTTGATTAACTGACAGAAGGCATAATGGCATAGGGATCTTTTAGCATTCTATAAATGATGTTTGTGTTACCAAATCTTAGAGGATTCTCAGATACAAAATCTTACAGGATTCTCAGATACAAAATCTTACAGGATTCTCAGATTGCTAAGGTTCGTGATGTTACAAAATCTTTCAAAATATGCTGTCAACAGTATTGGAATTAATTTTCACTGAAAGCATCCTATTGACATATTTTGGGATCAACTGTTGTTGTTGTTGTTGTTGTATTTGACGATTTGAATTTAAGTAAGGTAGTGATCTCAGACCTACTGGGACCTCTTTTTCTGATTATTCTATTTTATCTCAATCTTTCAGATCTCAGCAATCTGAGAATCCTCAAAGATTTTGTCACATCATGAAATTTTGCAATCTGAGAATCATCTATGACTTTGTAACATCAATTACATTACAATCTGAGAATCCTCAAAGATTTTGTAACATCATGAAATTTAGCAATCTGAGAATCCTCTATGATTTTGTAACATCATGAAATTTAGCAATCTGAGAATCCTCTATGATTTTGTAACATCGATTACATTACAATCTGAGAATCTTCAAAGATTTTGTAACATCATGAAATTTAGCAATCTGAGAATCCTCAAAGATTTAGTAACATCATGAAATTTAGCAATCTGAGAATCCTCTATGATTTTGTAACATCGATTACATTACAATCTGAGAATCCTCTATGATTTTGTAACATCGATTACATTACAATCTGAGAATCTTCAAAGATTTTGTAATATCATGGATCCTAGTGCTTATGCTAAATGTCCTACGTAAGAGGTCAAATTGAGCATCTAACTAAATTTCCTCAACAAGGTTAACTGGAGAATGTGTGGTAATATTCAATCTATGTTTCAGTTGTTATGATACTTCCGCAAAATCCAAGATAATATAATGCCAAGTAGGGTTAGGTTGCAAAAAGTATAAAAGTAAAATAGCCAAAACCTTGAGGTAATAAACCCTGTAAATAAAAAAAGAAAAAGTTCTGTAAGATATAATGTACAAACATCATGAATATCTTACTGATAGGCAACTCTTGTTGGCCTAATTGTAATATATATTTTTTGTCTGCTAGATGGAGACCCTTGTTGAGCAGTTGGCACACAGACGACTCCCAGGTGAACACATCAGCAAGAAGCCAGACCTGGCTCTACTCAGCAATGAAGTACAGCCTGAGCAAACAACAGATCAGGTAGTTCAACATAACATAGTGTACAACGGAATATTTTCAATGAGCTGATGGTATGGCCTTTGTTCCATATTGTCCATTCACAGTTGTTACTTACAACTTCTCTAAAACTGCTTTACCAAATGTTACATAATTTTACAGGAAGCATCCAGGCATCTCACATTTATTCATCTGATCCTGATCTGTAATCAAACATAGCCACCATTACTAAAAATTAAATATTGTTAAATTTTACATAAAATATGCTTGCATTAAAGTCTTTATTTGTTCAAAATATACAGAACTAAAGTTATACAAAATGGAAAAACCTTGAAATGACCCATCAAATATTAATGAATGTAACCAACATAGAGACAGACTTTACAGAAAGCATTCAACTGACTCAGATTTCTTAGCTGACATCATCAGACATGGTCAGCTGGTCCTCAGAGACTGGTCTCGGCACCATTTGATAACAGAGGGACTTTTTCATCTAGGAGGTAGGTCCATGGTAAACCTGAAAAGCTACCACTTTATGTCTCACCAGTTCCAAACCAGAGTCTCAACAGTTCCAAACCAGAGTCAGGATTCAGTCAGAGTGTGATCAGCTGTACACATATGTCTTACCTACAAGAATAATACCGGAAGTTATTTGCAGAGTTGGTTCAGCAATCTTCCTAACCAGTTGATTGATGCCCAGCCCCCCCACCCCCACCCCTGTCAATGGTAGATGCCCCCAGGGAGTTGCCACTGATGTAGAATATGCCATTGCATGTCAGGGGATCACTCCTGCACAACAGTCCATAGATTCACTACCTTCATGTCTGGCTCATATCAAAGAATCTATCCACCAAAATCAGTTTTCAAAAAAGTTTAAAGAGTGCATACACTAGGCTAGAAGACAGTTGACTTCCAAAGATTTTGATGGGCACTTTCTGCCTGAAGTGAGATTAACTGTACACCTGTGCATTACCTTTGAGAATAATCCCTAAAGTACTTCACAGAATGATTCATCAATCTCCTTGACCTGTTGTTAGATGCCTCCTAAGGGCTTGAAGGCAATTAACTTCCAAGGTTTATGATACCAAGTGGAGAATATTCTCTATAATTGGTGCAGTAGGCATCACATTGATCTGATCTGTCCCTCTTTGATTGACATTGCGGATTTTTCTTTTTTTCAAAGAAGGATGGTCAGCCTCCATCATTAAAGATAAAAGAGAATATAGCCTTCACCATATGCCTAACTTCTCTATGAGTTCTGCATAGCTTCAGACTCTTGTCTTTACCAGCCCTGCTTTCTAGTAAAGAGTCAGCTACTTTAAGTATCCCCTGAAACATTTAATAACCTTAGCCCCATCATTGCAAAGGGTTTGTTGTTGTAGGGTTTGATGCCATTTCTCAGCACAAGAAGGCTATACATGGCAGCCAGTATTAATGGTGGAGGAAGAACCAAGGAAAACCCCAGAAAGAACCATCGACCCACGAGAACTACCTGCAAGCTTTCTCACATACCCACATTAGCTGAGCCTGAGTCTCGAAACCACACAGAGGTGAGATGGTAGTAATCCGTAACAGTGAGCACTTTAGACCACTCTGCCAGTCAGGGCCCTCTCTATGCTAAGGATGATTAAGACAGACTCCTGAATGGTTAGAGCCATATGTTTCAATTTGGCTAAATCAAAATGTGAAAGAAATTGTTGAATTAAAAGTCTCTTTCTTCCTCTCATCAGTTACATCTTGGATATTTTAGCAGCTTCCATCTTGAGGAAGATTATTCTGATCATTAAGATAGTATATCAGTCTTTCTCTGAGAGAGAGAGAGCTTTCCTTGAATTGAAGTGTATGTATATATGTGTGTATGTTTTAGCATTAAATGGCATATCAGCACAACAGTGATGCACTGGTGCCAATTAAAGGTAACCGCTCCAGTGGCCTAGTGGTTAGAGAGTCTGCCACAGCAGTGGGAGGTCATGGGTTTGATTCCTAGCCAAGTCATACCAAAGACTTACAAAAATAGTACTAACAGCTGCCTCACTTGGTGCTCAGCATTAAGAAGTTAGTGTTAGGATTGGTCGGCTTGGTGTCAGGATAATATGACTGGGTGGGACATCATGCTACATGTCTGTGGCATGATGCCCCAGTGCTAGACATCACTATAAACTGCCTCACTGCAGACATCATAGCAATATGACGGAATTTTTTGTTAAAGCTACATTAAAAATCGTAATCAAACAAACAAACCAATTAAAGATAAAGTTCTTTCAATGTAAAAAGGAAGATTTCCATGCAAAAAATGTTTAGGAAGATAAACATTTTGAAATAAATAAATAAATAAGTACACGATAAAATATAAAGATGAAGCTGTTAAAAATCTGTAAAATGGGTATTCAGTGGATTTAGCTATTTTTGCATCTTGTGTTTTGCCTCAATATTTACTTTTGGATGATGCCATGAAAGCCCTAATAGTGTCACTCCAATATTATTTTTGTTGTTGCACCAGAGCAAAGGCATTTATGCATTAGGCCATAATGTGGAAGCCTTGCACATTCTCAAGCATCCTTCATTCTACAATAGAGCACTATACCGGCAATAGATGGTATGTTCACTTGGACAGCCAGTCATGGGGCTATCAGCCTCCCGCCAGGTTGTGTTCACTTGGACAGCCAGTCATGACGTTATCAGCCTCCCACCAGGCTGTGTTCACTTGGACACCTAGTCATGGTTCTATCAGGCTCCCACCAGGCTGTGTTCACTTGGACACCTAGTCATGGTTCTATCAGAATCCCACCAGGCTGTGTTCACTTGGACACCTAGTCATGGTTCTATCAGACTCCCAACAGGCTGTGTTCACTTGGACACCTAGTCATGGTTCTATCAGACTCCCACCAGGCTGTGTTCACTTGGACACCTAGTCTTGGCTATATCAGACTCCCACCTGGCTGGAAACCAGACAGATAGTCATAGTGCTATCAACCTCTTACCAGGCTGGTGTTCACTTGGAAAGCTATTCCTAGTGTTATCAGCCTCCCACCAGGCTGGTTTGTTTGTTTAGGATTTTTAACGTAGCTTTAACAATTTTTCAGTCATATCGCTACGATGTCTGCAGTGAGGCAGTTTATAGTGATGTCTAGCACTGAGACATCATGCCGCAGACATGTAGCATGATGTCTCACCCAGTCACATTATCCTGACACCAGGCCGACCAGTCCTAACACTAACCTCTTTATGCTGAGCGTCAAGCGAGGCAGCTGTTAGTACCATTTTTGTAAGTCTTTGGTATGACTCGGCCGGGGATCGAACCGACGACCTCCCCTCCCGCTTCCGGGGCGGACGCTCTACCACTAGGCCACCGGAGCGGTTCCCACCAGGCTGGAAATAATGTTATAATAACAGGTTACTGCAAAATGTACTTTTATACTGCTGCAAGAGGTATTAAAATCTTGTTTGGGGAGAGATAAAACTAATTTTTATTAAGTAATACATGTTATTTTCACCAAATCACTTCCTTCCTGCTGATCTAATTTACTTTCAATCGCACTCAAAGTGAAAAGACAGTATTTCAAATGGCAGAATGGACTAGAGCATTACACTAGGACTGTATTTGTTTTTGTTCCAGGCCACCAATTACTAACTGGAGAAGGGATACACATAAAGTCCATAATTGTGCCCTCCCCCTTTGTATTGCAAAGAGTCATGTCCCTAATTTTCACTTTCTTATTCAAATACATGTCCATTACTTAGTCATAATACATTGGGAATACATTCACTAGCTAGAAAATCAATCCCTTCCAGGCACCACATCATTTGGCATGTTTTTGCAGCAAAAGTGATACAAACTTGTCAACTTGTTGAAGTGAAGGTCATACAATAGTGGTCTTCCCTTATATAGGTCTTCATTAACGCTGATATCCCTGATTTGGCCCCAGAAAACATGGAGATATGGTATGGTCCAAAAAATATGCATCTCTTGCAGATGGTGATATCATGAATAAATGATGTACAAAGTTTGGTGAATTTCTCTGAGTGGTTAAGGAAGTCCAAATCTGGGAGATTAGTGTAACAACCATATCTGTTATAAATTTAATGAACACTGCAGTGGCCTAGTGGTTAGAGCATCAGCTTCAACTGTGGGAGGTTGTGGGGTTGAACCCTGGCTGAGTCATACCAAAGACATTAAAAAATGATACTATCAGCTGCTTCGCTTGGCACTCAGCATTAGGAGATTAGGACTGGTCAGACTGGTGTCAGGATAATGTGACTGGGTGGGACATGATGCTACATATCAGTGTCATGATGTCCAAGTGCTAGACATTGAAATAAACTGTCACACTGGAGACATCGTAGCGATATGACTGATATTTTAAAAAGAAAGCTATGTTAACAATCCCAATAGCACACATAAATTTAAACCGGAATGTGGAAAATGTATAAAAACTAAGTAAATTAACTGCATTGAGTAATAGTCACTAAGCATTATTTTTTCTTATGTTTTTTTCACCATATCTTAAAATTTGTCTATCCAAGCACTGTTGAACTTGCAAATAAATTTTTTTTTATGGCGTATTTTTCTTTAAATGCATTATCAAACGCTTCAACATGGTACCAAACTTATATTTCCAAATAGATCAAGAACTTTTTTTATACTTGCCAGGCTAGCTGCCTGGAAACTGTTATACACAACACATTACTCAACAGTAAAATATTGATGAGTAAAACAACTTATGTCAAATAAATACATTAGTGCATGTCTCACACCACAAATTGATTGTTTGTATGTTAGGTTGATAACAGCTTGCTTCATGGATAACGATAGTTGTAAACAGTGTATTGAATATTGTTGCTGGAAATGACTATGCTTGGTGGATATTGTTTTAGTTTTAAAATACCTGAGCTTGGCGGATATTGTTTTACCTGTAGTTTAAAATACCTATGCTTGGTAGATATTGTTTTAGTTTAAAATACCTATGCTTGGTAGATATTGTTTTAGTTTAAAATACCTATGCTTGGTAGATATTGTTTTAGTTTAAAATACCTATGCTTGGTAGATATTGTTTTAGTTTAAAATACCTATGCTTGGTAGATATTGTTTTACCTGTAGTTTAAAATACCTATGCTTGGTAGATATTGTTTTAGTTTAAAATACATATGCTTGGTAGATATTGTTTTAGTTTAAAATACCTATGCTTGGTAGATATTGTTTTAGTTTAAAATACCTATGCTTGGTAGATATTGTTTTAGTTTAAAATACCTATGCTTGGTAGATATTGTTTTAGTTTAAAATACCTATGCTTGGTAGATATTGTTTTAGTTTAAAATACCTATGCTTGGTAGATATTGTTTTAGTTTAAAATACCTATGCTTGGTAGATATTGTTTTAGTTTAAAATACCTATGCTTGGTAGATATTGTTTTACTTTAAAATACATATGCTTGGTAGATATTGTTTTACTTTAAAATACCTATGCTTGGTAGATATTGTTTTAGTTTAAAATACCTATGCTTGGTAGATATTGTTTTAGTTTAAAATACCTATGCTTGGTAGATATTGTTTTACCTGTAGTTTAAAATACCTATGCTTGGTAGATATTGTTTTAGTTTAAAATACCTATGCTTGGTAGATATTGTTTTACTTTAAAATACCTATGCTTCGTAGATATTGTTTTAGTTTAAAATACCTATGCTTAGTAGATATTGTTTTAGTTTAAAATACCTATGCTTGGTAGATATTGTTTTAGTTTAAAATACCTATGCTTGGTAGATATTGTTTTAGTTTAAAATACCTATGCTTGGTAGATATTGTTTTAGTTTAAAATACCTATGCTTGGTAGATATTGTTTTAGTTTAAAATACCAATGCTTGGTAGATATTGTTTTAGTTTAAAATACCTATGCTTGGTAGATATTGTTTTAGTTTAAAATACCTATGCTTGGTAGATATTGTTTTAGTTTAAAATACCTATGCTTGGTAGATATTGTTTTAGTTTAAAATACCAATGCTTCGTAGATATTGTTTTAGTTTAAAATACCTATGCTTAGTAGATATTGTTTTAGTTTAAAATACCTATGCTTGGTAGATATTGTTTTAGTTTAAAATACCTATGCTTGGTAGATATTGTTTTACTTTAAAATACCTATGCTTGGTAGATATTGTTTTAGTTTAAAATACCTATGCTTCGTAGATATTGTTTTAGTTTAAAATACCTATGCTTCGTAGATATTGTTTTAGTTTAAAATACCTATGCTTGGTAGATATTGTTTTAGTTTAAAATACCTATGCTTGGTAAATATTGTTTTAGTTTAAAATACCTATGCTTGGTAGATATTGTTTTAGTTTAAAATACCTATGCTTCGTAGATATTGTTTTAGTTTAAAATACCTATGCTTCGTAGATATTGTTTTAGTTTAAAATACCTATGCTTGGTAGATATTGTTTTAGTTTAAAATACCTATGCTTGGTAGATATTGTTTTAGTTTAAAATACCTATGCTTGGTAGATATTGTTTTAGTTTAAAATACCTATGCTTCGTAGATATTGTTTTACTTTAAAATACCTATGCTTCGTAGATATTGTTTTAGTTTAAAATACATATGCTTGGTAGATATTGTTTTAGTTTAAAATACCTATGCTTGGTAGATATTGTTTTAGTTTAAAATACCTATGCTTGGTAGATATTGTTTTACTTTAAAATACATATGCTTCGTAGATATTGTTTTAGTTTAAAATACCTATGCTTGGTAGATATTGTTTTAGTTTAAAATACCTATGCTTCGTAGATATTGTTTTACTTTAAAATACCTATGCTTCGTAGATATTGTTTTAGTTTAAAATACCTATGCTTAGTAGATATTGTTTTAGTTTAAAATACCTATGCTTGGTAGATATTGTTTTAGTTTAAAATACCTATGCTTCGTAGATATTGTTTTAGTTTAAAATACCTATGCTTAGTAGATATTGTTTTAGTTTAAAATACCTATGCTTGGTAGATATTGTTTTAGTTTAAAATACCTATGCTTAGTAGATATTGTTTTAGTTTAAAATACCTATGCTTGGTAGATATTGTTTTAGTTTAAAATACCTATGCTTGGTAGATATTGTTTTACTTTAAAATACCTATGCTTCGTAGATATTGTTTTAGTTTAAAATACCTATGCTTGGTAGATATTGTTTTAGTTTAAAATACCTATGCTTGGTAGATATTGTTTTAGTTTAAAATATCTATGCTTTGTAGATATTGTTTTAGTTTAAAATACCTATGCTTGGTAGATATTGTTTTAGTTTAAAATACCTATGCTTGGTAGATATTGTTTTAGTTTAAAATACCTATGCTTGGTAGATATTGTTTTAGTTTAAAATACCTATGCTTGGTAGATATTGTTTTAGTTTAAAATACCTATGCTTGGTAGATATTGTTTTAGTTTAAAATACCTATGGTTGGTAGATATTGTTTTAGTTTAAAATACCTATGCTTGGTAGATATTGTTTTAGTTTAAAATACCTATGCTTGGTAGATATTGTTTTAGTTTAAAATACCTATGCTTCGTAGATATTGTTTTAGTTTAAAATACCTATGCTTCGTAGATATTGTTTTAGTTTAAAATACCTATGCTTGGTAGATATTGTTTTAGTTTAAAATACCTATGCTTGGTAGATATTGTTTTAGTTTAAAATACCTATGCTTGGCAGGTTTTTGATTATCAGAATTTGTTGTCAGCAAAACAGTAGATCAAAAATTGGAGTCAAAAATTAAAAGACTACTGGACAATTTGGAGACCTGGCATGTATGCCTTTCCTAGGGTCTTGTGGATTGGATTAAAGGCCAAATTATGCATGTTATAACAATTTGTAAGAGACGTATAGTTTTTTTTCACCATCCCTGGGTAGAAATCAATAAAGGCCAAATATTAACAAGCTGTTTTGAGAATATTGCTTGAGCAACTTTAAACATGCATGCAATGGCATGAGGACAAATAATATATGTAAATGTATTTAAGACATTAATTCTGCATCAAAAGTCAGGGTAGGGATGAGGGGAAGGAAATGTATGTAGCAAAACAAATACGATTTGGATGTAGTTTTTATAGTTGTTGTTGTGATGATGATGATGATGATGATTATTATTATTATTTTATAATTATTATGATTATTTTTATCATTATTTTTATGATTTTTATTTATAATCATTATATTATTTAATTTATTGTTATTATTATGATTTTTATTATTATTATCATTATGATTATTTTTATTATTTTTTTATATTTCATTTTTTAAATTATTAGTACATGTATTAGTATTATTAATATTATTAGTTATAGTATTAGTAGTAGCAGTAGTATTTTTATTTGTATTATTATTATTATTATTATTATTATTATTCACAGATTCAGTTAAAGATGGCATTGATTCAGGAAGAGCTGCTAGACCTTAAGGTTCAGCTAGAATGTTCTGGATATAAAAAGAACATGGACTCTGATGTAAAGCTTATAACTAAGATTGAAACCCTGAAAGAGCAATTCCGAGAACTTTTGGTTGAGCTACGTAGGAGAAAGGCTGCAGAACTTGAGAGTGCTGTGCTTGTATCAGAGGAGGAAAACACAGTGAGGATATTTATTCTTCTTGAAAGATAATTGAAACTGGTGAAAGCAATAATTAGAACTTCTATTGACTTCATTTATTCTGGTTGTTCAGAGGTTATGACAAAGATAATTGAGAACCTAGAAGAACTCACTGACTTTGTGTGGACAGTGACATACCCTTAAATGTGGTTGAAATGGGTGGTGAACCCAGGACTGCCAAACATGTGTAATAATGGCCACACATTAGATTTATAAAGATCTAATGATCTATTCTTTTCACACGTGGGTAAATCAGTCATGATGTTGTTACGTGCTTAGGCTCAAATAAACAGTAACATAGAAAGAGTGAAAATAACAAGCTTGTAAAAACTTAATAAACAACTTATTGAGCACAAATATTTTTCAGAATAGAAAAATAAACTTGTGGTTTTAAGAATCAATTCCAAAAGTAATCCAAAAATAATTCAAAATATTTATCCACTAGAGAAATTGCAAAAGTCCTGGTAATAAAATGTCCAAATAATTCTAAGTTCGAATTCCAGCGAAGTATCCAATATGGAAGACGATGTCACTTGATGAAGTCAGTTCTTGTTAATAAAAAATCTATGAGCACAATTCTTTTCCAGATAAATAACAAAATAATTCCTCTTGATCCAAACAAATTGACATAATTTCCAGTACAAGGTAATTTATAATAACTCAAAAAGACACAACTTAATATTCTAAAAGCCCAACTTCTACTGAATAGCTTGCTCCCAAAACATAGTTTATATAGCTGTTTTTACGTAAACAAGAAAGGGGTCATGATCTTCTAGAATGTCTCAGAACAATTTTACATTCAAGAAATCATGTAAACAGCGTATGACCCAACTAAAATAGAAAGATGTTTATACAAAACTCCATTTTGTCCTTGGAACCAACCAATCATTGTAAAAGCTTGTTTACAACTCTGAAACCAGGTCAGAAATGAGGTCAATACCTGATGTTTACTCTGTAAAGTACAGGTCACCCCACCCCCTTTCAATGAACAAATCTTAAAACTTAAAATGCCAAATTTAAATCTAACATACAAACAATAAAAATAAATATAAATGACTTATATCACATATACGTAACAATGTCAATAGGTGACTTGACTTGGCTTGAAAGCAGTATGTACAGAGCTAAATCATGGGTAAATCCGTGATGTTGTCAATAGGATTGCTATGAAACTTTACACAGACACATTCATCCTTTGGTATAGGTGGTCCTAAATGAACATCCTGAGATATCCCATACATCCACTATACTGGTGACCTTGAAAATCTTGTTATCGTTACTCATCCTGAATAGATGGTCATATCAACATGAGGGTCTTCACTAAAAGACTTCTTTTGATGTTGTGGTAATCACAAAAGATTTTGTTCAGTTTGGCTGTCACAGTGGTTTTCTTGAAAATCTTGTTGCTGCTGCTCTTGAATATAAAGACAAGGTTTTCACTGAAAGACTTTGTATAAGATCTAGTTGATCCTAAATAAAAATGGTACTAATCTGACATCCAGTCTGACAATCCACTACATGGGCAATCTTTAAAATCTTTTTAAGGCTTCTTCTCCTGCATGAATGGTCATATAAAGATAGGGTTTTCACCAATAAATTTCATATGATGCCTAGTTGATCCTAAATGAAACTGATGCGTCATACACTGAATATGGCTTCCATGATGACTGACTTAAAAACCTTGTTGTTCCCCCTGAATGCATGAAAATTTTGATATGGGTTTTCACTAAAAGACTTTAAATAATGTCTGCTTTTGTCCAAAATGAATATAGTGCCAATCTGATATCCAAACAAATTTGAAAATATTCTTATCACTGAAGAATATTAGAGATGGTTTCAATACTTAACATTTAAAACATTGTTCTTATCTTGAATTCCTGGAAATTCTGTTTGCCAGTAGAGCATTGTCAGGGGACTTTTGTTTTACTTTTTACCCCATTGTAGCTCAACATTTCTTCTGTAAAAGAGAAATTTAATTTCTTCTTTAAAACTTGGCCATATTATAATTGAGACTGAAGTATTTTTGCACTCAACAGAGTATACAATGATTTTACTGGGATATGATTTTGTGAAGTTACTCTATTAACCTTAACACAACAAATATATACTTACAATTCGTATTTTATTGTGTATTTAATTATGTAGATATTTGTGAAATAGTGCAAAAACATTACAGCTTAGAATAAACTGAATTTGAGTAATTGATACACTCTACTTATTTATTTCCCACATTACACAATCTCTTTTAGGAAGATGATGATGAATTTGATGTACCAAGGGGGAGGTTTCGACGCAGAGCCATGTCAGTGTCTTCCAGGCTATCCACGACATCTGTGTCTTCATCAATTCGACCTCTTGCAGCAACACCAGTCACACCAGATGCTCAGGATTCACCACTGCTTTTCAATGAAAAACATGTATAGTATCAGTCACTTGTAGCTAAGTAATGCACTGTTAGCAAATTGCTTTGCTTGGCACTGACCTGAAGAGCTTATGGGATGGTCTTTCCTCCATCATCCATTTTCCATATGTCTGTTAGCACAAGTTTGTTATCACTACTCCTCCAAAGCTATTTAGTTGATTGCCATGAAATAAAAATGATGTCTGTCTTACTATAGTGTGGCCACCATTGCTACTCTTAAATAGAAACTCATTCTGACATGGGGATTTCATCAGAAGACTTTTTATTGTTCCTAAATAAAAATTATTAACCCTGAATTCGGTCAGTACATGTAGCTATCTGGAATATATAGTTATATCTACTCATCTCAACTGAATGTCTATATCAGGATTAAATTTTCACAAATAGACTTCTTAAGTTATCTATTTGGTTCTAAATATAAATGATAATATTGTAGTCACTACTTTCCCATAAATGGATTGTCATTATGACGTGGGCATCAAATAATGTCTACTTTCCCCTAAATATCATTGACATAGGCATCAATAATGTCTACTTTCCCGTAAATGGATGATCATTGACATAGGCATCAAATAATGCCTACTTTCCCCTAAATGGATGATCATTGAAATAGGCATCAAATAATGCTTACTTTCCCCTAAATGGATGATCATTGACATAGGCATCAAATAATGCCTACTTTCCCCTAATCGGATGATCATTGAAATAGGCATCAAATAATGCCTACTTTCCCCTAAATGGATGATCATTGACATAGACATCAAATAATGCCTGCTTTCCCCTAAATGGATGATCATTATGGCATGGGCATCAAATGATGCCTACTTTCCCCTAAATGGATGATCATTGACATAGGCATCAAATGATGCCTACTTTCCCCTAAATGGATGATCATTGACATAGGCATCACATAATGTCTACTTTCCCCTAAATGGATGATCATTGACATGGGCATCAAATAATGCCTGCTTTCCCCTAAATGGATGATCATTATGGCATGGGCATCAAATAATGCCTACTTTCCCCTACATGAAAATGGTGACAATCTGACATCAAATATGTCCACCACAGCAACTAATTTGAAAATAATATTATCATTGAAGAATATGTTTTTAACACTCAGCACTTAAATTAAGAAATGATATTATCTTGAATTCCATCAAATTCAATTCACCCAGAAGAGTGTCAGCCCATTTGAGATACTCTTGTTTGCTTTACCAAATTTGTACTGTATTTTCATTGCATGTTAACATAGAAAAAATAATAAGTTTCATTTTGCTGTCCAAAAACATGTTGAAACCTTTCATTCTGGAACAAAATGGGATAAAAATATAATCCAAGCAATCAAATTAGCCCCAGCAGTAATATGCTATCTATGAAGTTAAAAAACGCAGGCTACATATGAAGTTAAAAAACGCATGCTACCTACGAAGTTAAAAAACGCATGCTACCTATGAAGTTAAAAAACGCATGCTACCAATGAAGTTATAAAATGCCAATTTTAAATCTTTATATTTTTGGTTGTGAATGAGAAACAGACATTATTTGCATAGCAACTGTGTTTGATACATATCTATCCACCCCAAGACACAGCTATTTTGTAGAGCAATGACTTGTGTGCTTTCCATGAGAACAGCCTTTTGCAGTATAATTAGTAATCATGAAAAGCTACACAAGAAACTCATATTTCGTCTCAACATAAAAAAGAATGAAAGTATAGCCCATACTATGTCCTATTTACTGTAGTATCATTTATTTTCATTGGGCTCAATTTTTGTAGTGTTATATTTTTTAAAAAGGCATTTTTGTGGGTTCTTAAATATGTGGTTTTGCCTGTCAAAGTTTGCATATTAGTAGGTATTTAATTTCATGGTTTAATCTCTACGAACAACCAAAATAAAGAATACAAAAGAATAAAACTATGCTGATACAGATGGCAGTCACATTCATGTTTAAAACGATAGTATACAACCTGTATGAGTACAAATCAAAGACCTGACAAGTTCAATACCATGTGAATAACAACCAGCAACACTAAAACAATACTCCTATCTCTATGAGCACAAATAAAACACCCGTCAAGATAAATCAGTTTCACCATGTTTTTGTTTGAGTGTTCAACATCAAAGGAAGCTGATGCAGCCAACAAAACCAGACCAATTAGTTATTAAAGTACATATGAATGATCTCTTACTTAAACCACTGTCCATCAAGTTGCACCATCTGTACTTTCTGACTATCATGACGTTAACACAGTGGCTTAAGAGTGGTAAAATTCAACTTTAGATCACCCTCGGTAGCTGAATTTCCTAACCCATCAGAAGCTGCTAAACCCAGTGCAGGCATTTGCTTATCAGGCAGCTAATGATGCAGTAAAACTTTTGCTTCTGTCAAATGAAGGATCGACTTGAATAGTATTAAATTTAATTTTTTTTTTCTTTCATTTTTAGTATTACCATTGTTTGAATACTTTTTGCTTTTTCTATATTTTCTCTCTATCCTTATTTACTTCACATATCGATTTAAGGCAGTGAGTATAAAATTACAGCATTCAGATACAGTACCTTATCAAACATGTGCATTGAAACAGTATAAAATGATTTATAAATCTTGCTTCAAATGGTTTCAAAAATAAAGCAAACGTGTAATAGCTAATATATAATTACTAAATTACAGTACTGACCTTGATTTATCAAATACAAGTAGCTGTGTTTATCTCTGGGAATAAAACACTAAGAAATGGAGGGAGGGGGTCATCATCCTAAGTGGCTCATATTTTGTTAGGGATTTAAATTGTAGTTCTTGGCAACAACAAAAACCATGAATATTGATGATATGACAGTATGTCACTGTTTTGTGTAATCTGTTCAGAACCTAAGAATTCTCATCCTCATCATAAGCATTACCATTTTCCAATATTTATGAAATTACTGAAGTGTATCAGTTATTGAAAGTACAAAATCAATGTGACAAGTAACTAAATTTGGCTTACATATTTTTGGTCAAGTACACTTGTGTTTCCATGAGTGACACGTTGATCATATAGTTCTGTAAACAAACTTCAACAATTGGCAGGATCGGCCAATGAATGCAGAAACTGGATCACGCGTATTGATGGGATTGGAGCCAAATGAGTTAAATAAAAACTTTCCTTGTAGTAGAAATACAAAAGGAATACAAATATGGGGTGTGTAAACTTCAACAAAAAATGGAAACAATATACTTACTAGTAAACACCTGTAATGTTTGTTTGGTTCTTTCCTCCCTTTTTAATGTTGTTTGTCTACTTTATGTACAATTTTTCTCTTTGTCAAGTTGTTTTTTTTTTTGTATGGGTTTAATGCCATTTTCAGTACACAATAGGCTATACATGGCAGCCAGTATTAATGGTGGAATAAGAACCTGGGAAAACAATAGACCCACAAGAAGCTACTGGCAAAAATTCTGACACACCCACATTGTCTGAATCTAAGACTCAAACCCACGCAGACAGAGATGAGATGGCAGTGATCTGTAACAGAGAGTGCTTTAGACCACTCTGCCACTTTGGACCCCATGTTTGTCAAGTAAAGATTTGGTTAGTTTAGGCACATAATTGTAAAACAATAAGTTTCTTAATTTACAGTAAAGCATGGCAAGGACACTTAATTCACAAAAAGTCATGGCCATGACTCTTAATTCACAATAAGTCATGGCCATGACACTTAATTCACAATAAGTCATAGCTAAGACTCTTAACTGACAAAATGTCATGGCCAAGAATCTTAATTCACAATAAGCTATGACCAAGACTCTTAATTCATAATAAGTCATGGCCAAGACACTTAATTCACAATAAGTCATGGCCAAGAATCTTAATTCACAATAAGTCATGAACAAGACACTTAATTAAAAAAAAGTCATGGCCAATAATCTTAATTCACAATAATGCATGAACAAGACACTTAATTCACAATAAGTCATGGCAAAGAATCTTAATACACAATAATTCATGACCAAGACTCTTAATTCACAATAAAGCATGGCCAAGACTCTTAATTCACAATAAGTCATGGCCAAGACTCTTAATTCACAAAACATCATGACAAAGAATCTTAATTCACAATAAACCATGGCCAAGACTCTTATTTCACAATAAAGCATGGCCAAGACTCTTAATTCACAAAACATCATTTCCAAGACTCTTAATTCACAATAAAGCATGGCCAAGACTCTTAATTCACAACAAGTCATGGCCAAGACACTTAAGTCACAAAACATCATTGCCAAGACTCTTATTTCACAATAAAGCATGGCCAAGACTCTTAATTCACAAAACATCATTGCCAAGACTCTTAATTCACAATAAGTCATGGCCAAGACACTTAAGTCACAAAACATCATGACAAAGAATCTTAATTCACAATAAAGCATGGCCAAGATGGACAATTTTTTTTTCTTCTAATCACAGACAAAACTACCACTGTAGGCTTGAAATTAACACATGCATTTAAAAAAATCCACTATCCCACAGGAAAACCATTAAAAATTTTACTGATGCTGACTATATGGCACTGATCATACAAAAATCAAATTGAAGTCAGTTTATGTTTCTAATTCAACATTTATTATTCATTACCTCGCAATAGTTACTGTATTTCATACACAAGACTCATTGAAAGAAGGAAGTTTGTATTCATTTTTAGTATCCGATTCATCATCAGACCTAGGTTCAAAAGGTCAGAGAGATTTGAAAACTAGCTTGATTATAATCACTCTAATTTATTTAATGCACTGAATAACACCTGGATGCTCTCCTTGGTTTCTGTAACGTAACTGTACTTTGGATTGTTAAATTTTTATATGACTTCACAATTATCTTGAAACACTTTTAATTTCCCACCATATTCCTTAGCTATTGCACCCTCCTAGCTTTCTATTTTACAACAAAACTTACTAGTGATTTTAGTGTTTGATTCCTGGATTTGGCTAAACATTGAAAAACAACTTTAAATAATTAAAGTTTCAATATTCCACAACATCATTCACAGGAGTTATGGCCATTGACTCACTTTTTTTTTAATTAATTTTGCTATCCCAAACATTGTTAACAAAATATTTGTTTTATTTCAATCAAATTTATCATGATGAACTTTAAAAAATTTGATCTTCAGCATCTACAGGAATCATGACCCCTGATTACTTATCTTCAATTTCTTTTACTGGGGATTATTTGAATTCAAAAAAATTTAACATCTTTGAAATAAGTAGTTTCCTTGATTGCCTGACATAATTTACATCATCCTAGTTTTCATTTACTGCTTACACTCCTGTCATTTACTAGAGCTATGGCTCCTAACTATCATTTACAGGAGTTATGACATCCTAACTGTCATTTACTGAAGTTATAGCTCCTAATTATCATTTACTGGAGTTATGACTCCTAACTGTCATTTACTGGAGTTATGGCTCCTAACTGTCATTTACAGGAGTTATGACTCCTAACTGTCATTTACAGGAGTTATGACTCCTAACTTTCATTTACAGGAGTTATGACTCCTAACTGTCATTTACAGGAGTTATGACTCCTAACTGTCATTTACAGGAGTTATGGCTCCTAACTTTCATTTACTGGAGTTATGGCTCCTAACTGTCATTTACTGAAGTTATAGCTCCTAACTATCATTTACTGGAGTTATGACTCCTAACTGTCATTTACAGGAGTTATGGTTCCTAACTGTCATTTATAGGAGTTATGACTCCTAACTGTCATTTACTGGAGTTATGGCTCCTAACTATCATTTACTGGAGTTATGGCTCCTAACTATCATTTACTGGAGTTATGACGCCTAACTGTCATTTACAGGAGTTTTGACTCCTAACTGTCATTTACTGGAGTTATGACTCCTAACTGTCATTTACAGGAGTTATGACTCCTAACTGTCATTTACAGGAGTTATGACTCCTAACTGTCATTTACAGGAGTTATGACTCCTAACTGTCATTTACAGGAGTTATGACTCCTAACTGTCATTTACAGGAGTTATGACTCCTAACTGTCATTTACAGGAGTTATGGCTCCTAACTGTCATTTACTGGAGTTATGGCTCCTAACTTTCATTTACTGGAGTTATGACTCCTAACTGTCATTTACAGGAGTTATGACTCCTAACTGTCATTTACAGGAGTTATGACTCCTAACTGTCATTTACAGGAGTTATGACTCCTAACTATCATTTACTGGAATTATGGCTCCTAACTGTCATTCTAACTTAAGTTTCTGCAACATTATTTACTGTTGATTGTATGATTTCAACCTAATTCAGCATGCAAATTTCTAGAGGACATCCTACAGATATTATGAGCTTCTGATTTCCTGGAGGATTTTCTCTTGCTGCCACATCAGTAAAAACAGTTGGTGGAGCCATTTTATTAAGGCTGTGCCCCCTTTCTTGTAGAATTCAGCTAGGATGGAAAAGAACCAGGTGCTTTGCCACTGGAGATCAGATGTATTGCTTTCTATGTCTTTGAGCAAGGTTGGAGGGTCATCCAGTGCTTCGTTGATGGATAATTAGGGAGAGCACTGATGTCTTCATTGTTAATTGATAAAGGGCAATTCAGAACACTGTCAAAGTGTTAAGGATATCATTGAAGAATCTTGTCTTTGTCAGTAATTTGTGTGTTCATATCTGCACTTAGAAGGGGGAATGATCCAGAGGATGTAGGTCCATGCACTTCTTTCAGGGCATTGTAGAAGTTCTTCATGTCATGCTAGTCTGTGTTGCACTGGATCTCATCAGCTTTGTTGCTAAGCCATGTGTCTCAAATATGACAGAGTATCTGCTGTACAATTCTGCATATACTGTTGTATGTATTTTTCCTAGAGGTGGACTTGGGGTTTTTGAAGCAGGTTTGAAGGAGGCAGTATTTCTCATCCAGCAACTGCTTTATCTCATCACAGTTCTCATCTTCATGCTTTCTGATTGAGGGTCTTAGGATTCTGAAGCTGTGCTGTAAACCCACTCTCTCAATGCAGCCCAGCTGGTTCTGATTGTCGAGAGGGGAGGATTTCAGACATTCTTTCAGAGCATCCATGTTTGGTCATTTGTGAGCCTTCATTCCCTGTGTGCACATTTTGGGCTGAATGCAGATATTGAGCTTGGTGATGATGAGATGGTGGTCTGCACCGCACAAAGACTTGGTCACATGCACATCTTGCATGTCCCACTTCCTGACAATGACATAGTAGATGAGGTGCCAGTGCTTAGATTGAGGGTACATCCATGATATCCGGTTATTGGTAGGGAGGTGGAAAACTGTATTGGTGATATGCAGTTCATGCTTGGCACAAGGCTGGAGCAAGAGGAGACATTGACCTTCTCAAAGCTTCCTAGCACTCCATCCCAGGAAACGTGATTACAGCCTACTCTTGCATTGAAATTGCCAAGAATGATGAAATTATCTGCCAATGGAATGTTAACAATGACGGAATGAAGATTTTTCTTTGTATTTTGACCGCTGGAGTAGGGTCCTTGCCAGCTGGCTAGGGAAGTTTTAAGTAGGCAATGTTTATGGCACCTTTTCTATCCCCTTCCTTATGCCAGGGAGGAGGGCAATGCATTGCTGAAGAAGGCTGCTGAGTCACTCAGGGGGCTGCTGGACTCCACTGCTGCTCCATATCAGTGGTGAATGACAATAATGGTCTTAGCCACCTTCATGCATGTTTGTGGCTACGACTACCAGAGTAACCACACCTGCCACTTTGTTGCTTGCCTGTCACCACAGGACTTTAGTGGGTGATGAAATGGGATGGGTGGATGACAAGAATGACTGGCGTGGTGATTTTGTTTTAAGTGAGGAAGAGTTGCACAGTTCATTGGCTTCACTCTCTTGCCCAAAACCATATAAGTCTGGCAGCATGTCAATGTCAAGAGGTGAGTGCAGTGGATGACCAGAATGTCCTACATGTCTCATCAATTTCTTAGCACTCCTTGGCACTTTTCTGGGAATTATATTTCTGCACATTGACCAGCTGATGGTTTTCTGCCCAGGCTGGCGAATCCAGTCTTCATGTGCTAGGTAGACAAAGTCTAACTAACCTAGGGTATAAGACCCATCAGATACCCTCGGCCTGGTTTAGCCAACCAGTCGAGGCCATTTTCCAGGATGTGACCACTGCACATGCCACAGCTTCTTGGAGCCACAGGTGAAAACTGAGTGCCAATTGGGGACCAAAGGTGGGTGAGCTACCCCCGAAGGAGTATGACTGCTTCCCCCAGCCAGAGGTGCTACCCCTTCCAGGACACCCCATACACCCCATGCATGCATACTCTATAACCCAATAACAACTATCAATTATGCATCAAAATAAAGGGAATTAAACGTTTTTTTTTAAAGCAATACCTAAGATATACAAGGTGTATTTTTAAATTCATTTTCTTTAAAATCTAAACCTATGCAAAATATGAAAATGTAGAGCACCATCTTATTGATAAAACATGGGCTTGATTTTTGGCATTCATGTACAGTATTTACAGGAGTTATGGCCCTTGAATGCCGATCCTCCTCACAATGAATTCACTACCATAACTTTGCCATCAAATTTTGGATTGTAAAATTTTTTGGCAATCACCTTTATATTGACAAAACTGAGAGTAGTTTGATTCCAGCATTCTGTGTCATTTACAAAGGTTGTGCCTTACTGGTTAGGATTTAAAAGTGACACCTTGTGTTTCTGAAAATATATTTCTATTATAATAATATTTCCTTGTCCTCTCTTTAAGTGTTAGTGTTTAAAAAAATTAATAAATAAAATATTATAATTTGGTCAGGGTTGCTCATTGTGCTTTTCTGTCATATCCATCTAGTTACATTAACTCAGTTTGGGTGGAGATGTGTACTTCTTTCTTTTGTTGTGAAAACAGTATACCTTGTTTTCTAATCTCTTCCTTTGCTTTGAACTTAGGGTAATACTTTATTTTCCACACTTAACCTTATGACCATCTGATTATAGGGTGTGCAGCTTTATGTTAATGAAATCTGGAATGATTTAACTTAAAGCTTTTTTCCATTTACAAATGTTATGATCTTTGACTGCTTGTTGTCCTAAACATTTCTAGCAAACTTTACAGTGAATATTTGAATTTCATTTTATATGTATCTTGATATTGAAAGTTCTCATGTCAGTTTCATTTTCAAAAATATACTTCCCTTGTAATTAAATTTTTGTCAGTCAAGGTGGTGTTGTTTTCCTTCATAGAACTTAGTTCATGTAGTCAGCATCAAATAAATGTTATAATCAAAGTTTCATAACTATTGTTACATTTATCAACAACTGAAATTATCAGTGAAAATCAAAGCATTGATACTAACGAGTAAATTCTACTTCATCTTGTTTCTATGAAAAATGTAATTATCACACATCACAATCACACCATTCCAGAACATTGCATTCAAATCATAAAGAAGAAAAAAAGGAAGAAAAGGAAAACAAAGAGAAAGAACTTTCATTGAACTTACAACTCTTTCTTGAACATACTGCTGCACTTTTTGATAACCAAGGCACCATATCTGCCCAAGGGTAAAATGGAGCATGTTTTGCAGTATGGATAAGATTGCACTACAATGGATGTTGTGTCATGCTCAAACACAATGGAGATTAATTGATGTTTATTAAATTCAGAATAATTGTTCAAGTTAGGCCACAATGAGCTGCTATTGAGAACACGTTTCAGAACTGTAATTTATTTTCTCTTGCTGTCACAGAGCATTCAGTGTCCAAATTAATTATTGGATGTGAGACTGAGTGCTCTATTGCCAGTATAATCTGCATTTTACTTACTTCTTGTTTTCTTCACTACCAGTAGTGATTTTTTGTTTTGGTGAAATTGTAAAATAGCGACCATTGATTTTATCACATTACCATCAAGTATATTTGTAAGTTTTCTAAGCATGAATTAACACTAGATTGGTGTAGTTAATGAGTACCCAGTCTGACAAGCTCTACAGGAGAAATTACATAATGGCTGTCAAATTTATTGCAGTCTATAGGTAAGGGATCCATTCAGATTACCAATAAACAGTAATTGATTGACAGTTATCCAGTAACTGGTTGATGGTTATTGATTGGCCAATTATACCTGGATAACATTTGGACACTTCCCATTTGGACACTTTGATTTATTGGTCAAATTTGAATTTAAGATCCCAATTATCAGCTTTGTAATGGATTATGCAATTGCTATCTAGTTGCTATGTAGTTGAAATGTCATCATGTTACACACAATGTACATTTTCACCTATGTAAATAATGGAGACAAAATTGCTATGTAGTTGAAATGTCATGATTGACCTGATAGAATGTTGCACACAAGATACATTTTCACTTATGTATTGATGAATTTAAAAAAATGGAGCCAAAATTGCTTTGTAGGCATGCAAATAAATCCCATCTTGTCACAATAAATTGAGGAACTGTTGAATACTGAACTCATTTTTTAAAAATATTTAGTTTGTATAGTGTACCAATCATTGTCTTCCAATTTCATGGTTATATTTTCTAAATAGTTATTTGGATTCTTTAAAAGGAATTAAATTTTAGCTGAGATGATTTCATCTAATACAGTCTATCATCAAGTAACAATTATATTGACCTCCAAGAGTTATATTTCCTTTAAAAAATGTACAGGCATTTTGAAATTTCAAGCTTGATCAAATAAACAGTTATGGCAGCTTGATTTCAGTAGTATTGCCCCATTTTTCAAATCACCTCTAATTGTGATGTAACCTTTTTTTCCAAATGATTTTGAATAGACAGAATATTATTATCCATTTTCAACACACCTTGATTTCAGTAGTATTTCAGTAGTATAGCCCCATTCAATCACCTTTAACTATGCTGTAATGTTTTTTCAAATGCGGAGCAGAAGAATGATTTTGAATAGACTGATAATTACTCTCCATTTTCAACACATCTTTTGTGAATTGTTTATTTTCATGAAATTATTAAGAACTCTTGAATGGGGTACTGAGACTTGGCAAGCATTAATAGCAGAATTATTAAAATCTTAAAAATAGGCTTATTGTATTATGGTGATGTCTGTATGTCTGTCAATATATGTTTGTCTAACCCATAACTTAATAATATTTGGAGAGATTTTCATGAAACTTGCTGATATAGATATAATGACTAGACAATATCTTGTATGTCAGAGCATAAAGGTCAAGTTCATGGCAGGAAAGATGTAATTCTGTGATATGGATCAAACTTAACAACTGGATATATTGTGATGAAAGTTTGCCTTAATATGAAACATTGCATGATGATATGTCATTTACTATAGTTACATAACTCTTGTGTCAAGGTCAGTGTTACAATAAACTTGTATCTTCATGTAGAAAATAACTTTTAAATGACTGAAGACAGTTAAAAGAAACTTTAGTCAGTTATAAATCATGCATAGACACATATCATTGCCATGCCACCTGCCTCAAGGTGAAAGTAACAGTACGGGAGAATGTTTCCTTCTCCATAGTAGAACTTTAGAACCACAGAAGATATTTAAATGAGCCATATGCCAAAACTAGCCATGCCATACCTGAAAGTCAGGGTCATGACAAGGCAGTATAAATCAATGACTTATTTCTATATGTGCATACAACTTTTGAGTGAATAAAGACATTTTAATCCAATAGTGACATTATATATCTGTCTTGATTTGAGTGTATTGTATACACATACACACTCTGCATAAAGGTCAAGGTCACATCAATAATTAATTTAAGCCAATGGTTTATTTCTTTATCCAAACTTACTTTTAACCATGACAGAGAATAAAATTTGATGAATTTTTACTATGTCCACACCTTATAATCTAATAATCAAGTACATAACGCAAAGGTAAAGGTTACTAGTAGGGACATGTCATAACATGGGCATATCATGTGATGTTTGCAATACTCTTATTTCATAAATTGTATATGAGTTGACCACAAATATAAGGTTCTATTTATACAGATGTTTTGATAAAATAACATTTAATTTCTAGTTTATAACAAAATTGTATGATTCAATTATTTTAATTATGTGTATAATCCATTTCCTTGGACATATTATGTTTCATTGCATAACATTATCATATATAAATACATCATGTAAGTAATGTATGAAATGGGTTTCTGAATTTGTTATATTGACATGTACCATCACATAAATCATTTTTTATGACTGAAAAACAAAATTGAAATTATTATTTCTGCCTTACAGGTGCCTTACAGACGAGAGAAGAGAAACCTTCCACCAGCAGTTGGGAATTATGTTGGCAGCATGCCAACACCATCACTTAGTAAAGACAAGTTGGAAATTTTGGAATTATCATACTCACCATCTGTTGAGAGGAAATTCAGAAAAAAATGACTTCATTGTATTGAATCTTTCTATATTCAAAACTGCCATATATAACATTTGTATCTTAAATATGAGACACATTTAGGAAGTCACAAAAGAAATCCCTATATATTTACCTTTGTATAAAGGACACCTTTCTTTAGACATAGGACACTAGTGTATGTTTTTTCTCACTGTATATTTAGGACACAAAACATTGAAACCTGGACATTCTCTAAAGAAGAAAAAAGTTTACTTACATCATCTGTTTTATTAAACTTGAATAAGTAAATATTTTAATGCTGTTAAATCTTGCTTGTGAGGACCAATGGGTGTTGGCAATTAGGCATAATTTTTATGTATGTACATTGAACATGTGATGGAGACTTTCCACAGAGAGGACACAAACTTGACCTCCTCCTTAACAGGTTTCACTGTAATATATGGTAGAAACAGCCTGGCATTTTAGCTTTTATTCAGACTTTGGGATTAGGAGATAAAGGTTTTATTTCTCAGAAAGGTAATAAAACTCACTTGCTTTTGGGACTAATCATTTGATATTTTGCAGATTTTTGTCGACCATGATTTTCTTTTTTTCTTTATTGGACTGGCATACTCGTCAGAAAGATCAGTCTGCTACAGACTGGCAACCCAGTTTAAAATATCAACCTGCCATAGACTGGCACCTGCATCTAAAAGATCAACCTGCCATAGACTGGCTTCCCGATCTAAAAGATCGACCTGCCATAGACTGGCACCCGCATCTAAAAGATCGACCTGCCATAGACTGGCACCTGCATCTAAAAGATCGACCTGCCATAGACTGGCACCCGCATCTAAAAGATCAACCTGCCATAGACTGGCATCCCCATCTAAAAGATCAACCTGCCATAGACTGGCATCCCCATCTAAAAGAAGTTATGCACACTTAGTAGCAGTCATGCAAACAGCTAATAGGGTTTAACTTGATGTGAATTTTGGTCTTGTTAGTGGCAAGACATAATAGAGATCATTGACATTTGCAAGCAGGGTCAGATTAAGTTCCATATTGTCCCTAGACACTTTTTAAGTTAAAAAATGTTGCTGTACCATACCGTTCTAGAAAACATACAGTATATTCACATGCTGGTTATTAGAAACCATATTATGCCTGCATATCATGGTAATTTAAAACCATACCATACCTTAACATTCTGGTAATTAGAAACCATACCATACCTTAACATTCTGGTAATTAGAAACCATAGCATTCATTCACATTCTGGTAAATAGAAACCATACCATTCTTTCACATGCTGCTAATTAGAAACCATACCATTCCTGCACATGCAGGTAAGGAGAAACCATACCATATCTTCTCATATTGGTAATTAGAAACCATACCTTACCTTCACATGCTGGTAATTAGAAACTATACCTTACCTTCACATGCTGGTAATTAGAAAATATACCTTACCTTCACATGCTGGTAATTAGAAACTATACCTTACCTTCACATGCTGGTAATTAGAAACTATACCTTACCTTCACATGCTGGTAATTAGAAACTATACCTTACCTCCACATGCTGGTAATTAGAAACTATACCTTACCTTCTGATGTTGATGGTTAGAAACCATACCATACTTTCACATTATGGTAATTAGAGACCAGTTCAATGTAAGCTACATACTCATTAAATTCAAATATTCATTGTTTAAGTCTTCATGGACTCTGCAAATTAATTTTAAATAGAGGCTTTGGTGATCTATATACATTGTATATGCAGTTAGAAGTAATCTGCCAGCTGTCTGTTTTGCTTGCAGTTGACTATAAGCAAATATATACAGTACATCACACTGACATGGTATGGTCTTCTAATTGATATAATTCTGAGCAGACCTTCATATTGAAGATAATGTCATCACAGTTGACAGCCAGTGATTGAGCAAGATATGTGTGTGCTATACTACTAAGTCAACAGAATGCAGAATACCAAATTTTGTCTATTTGTCTGTGATTGAATAAAATAATGACTTGCAGAGAGGTTATCTATGTCAAAAGATGGATTTGGGAATCCAAAGGTTAATGTCACAATGAATGAAAGAAGAAAAAAAGCTTGACAGACAGTAAATCAAGCTCATCACTGTGTAGTTACCAAAACTGTGTGGATGAATTGCACTTGAGGTAGGAACTCCATCAGTTTCTGGGTTCAGATGTCAAGGTCTTTATGACTGAAAGAGAAAACTGCTTTAATCAGACGTTCTGAATAAAAGCATTAGTTCTACATTGCACACTTGGACCAAACTTTGTGGATGGTTTGATAGGGAAGAAGCTAATTGATTTGAGGGTTGAAACATCAACTATTAAGGTCACCATTACTTAAAGAAGAAAATAGTTTTCACACTAGGATATCAGTTTGTGACCCAAGTTTATGGATGATTAAGGCAGCCTGTTGATTTTCAGACTAAAACTAGATCAATATTAGTATGACTAAAAAATGTTTAGTTCTAGACACATACCTTGACCTAACTTTGTGGAGGGCATGCACTTAAGATATAGAAGGAGCCAATTGATTTTGGTGTCAAATGTCATGGTCATTGTAGCTTAAATAAAAATGTGTTTAACAGGACATATTTTGTTCTAGAGCAAGTTCCATGACATAATTTTGCAGGTATCTTCCACTTAGGCTAACAGATAAAACATGAGATTGTAAAGGTCAGAGCTCATGGTCAGAGTAAGTCTAATAACAACAGTGTCTCCATATTTAAATAAATCACCACATACCTTGATCAAAGGTCTAGGTTATTAAACTCATGGCAGACAAAGGATGTGCCTTCCATTCATGGTACTCTTGTTTACATAATCTCCTAGCACTGGCACATTATAATAACAAAATTATAGCTCTGTTGAAATATATGCATCTTTCAAGTCCATATTATAAGAAAATTATAACTATTGAAATATATGCATCTTTCAAGTCCATATTATAACAAAATTATAGCTCTATTAAAATATATGCATCTTTCAAGTCCATATTATAACAAAATTATAGCTCTATTGAAATATACGCATCTTTCAAGTCCATATTATAAGAAAATTATAACTATTGAAATACACACATCTTTCAAGTCCATATTATAACAAAATTATAACTATTGAAATATATGCATCTTTCTGTAAAATTATAACTATTGAAATATATGCATCTTTCAAGTCTATATTATAACAAAATTATAGCTCTATTGAAATATACGCATCTTTCAAGTCCATATTATAAGAAAATTATAACTATTGAAATACACACATCTTTCAAGTCCATATTATAACAAAATTATGACTATTGAAATGTACACCTCTTTCAAGGCCATTTTATAAAAAAAATTATAGCTCTATTGATATTCATGCTTATTTGAAGTCCATTTTATAAAACAAAATAGCTCTATGGAAAAATACTGATTTCGAGTTCATATTTCTTAATATTTCTTCGAGTAATATATGCTGCTGCCAACATTTTATCTGAGATTGTTTGATTGTTTTGTTAGCTTTTAAGGAACATAGAGAAAGTTTGCACTGAGCAGTGAACAAATTCTTGTATTGATGCTGAGCAGTGAAGTGTTTGAACAAATTATTGTATTGATGCTAAGCTGTTATGTGTTTGAACAAATTATTGTACTGATGCTAAGCTGTGAAGTATTTAACAAATTATTGTATTGATGCTAAGCAGTGAAGTGTTTGAGTTGTCATTTTTGTAGTATACTGACCAGCTTGTTACGCTCACTCTGAGCTAATGTCAGAGCTGAATAGCGTTGGGATATAATGTTACTGAAATGAAAGGAGAGTTTTAAATAATTTAATAATGAAGTTAATCTAAGATGCAGACAAATGGAAATGCTCATTGACATCAGAGAAATCCTGTCAAGCTTCAAGCAGCGTAGGTTTGACAACATGAAACTCGATGTAAAATAAAATATTAAACGATGTAGCAACCCCATCCCATAACATACATTTTCCCCAAGGGCCATGTAACAACTTTCCCAAAGGATAACTATTGATAGAAACTCACTGATGCATGAAACCTATCTTAAAGTACATACTTTTGTCAGAATTATGTTAAACTCATTCATGTACATATTTGTACTAGGTTGCATGACACTTAAAACTGACACAGTTCATAGAAGCATGAATTATAAGTCACAGTGACCTACTACTGGTGGGTTGGTGTTGTTCCAATTTAATGGCATATTACCATTTCAATCTCCCTGACTTTGTAGCCAGTACCATCAAAGAAACTGATAACAAATAAAACAAGGTCAGTGAAGCATGAAATCTACAATAACTGACCTACTTTGGGTAGTTTAGTAATTGATATAACAATATGCATCCAGGAACTATACTGCACGATTCCCTAACCAATATTGTATAAGGAGCTAGGGTAAATGAAAGCAAAATTCACAGTTTACAATTTATGTTGCATACATCAAAATGTATTTACATGCCATTTACCATGACTATGGGACCAGCTGTACTCAAGAAACTGACTAATTACCACACCTGTGAACAGCTGAACTTGATAAACTAGCCACGTAACAATTACAATGAATGAGTCTGACAAACTGGACTGACCATAGTATTGAAGTATAAGCAAATTAGATAACTTTTAATATTAAGTTAAATAATCTAAAAACATAATGTGCTTTCATGGTGAAAACAAAGTGAAAAATCCCAACCCCTTTGGATGACTCATAAATAAGGATGATACAAAGGGAAATTCCCTACCATGTGGGATGGCCCATAAATAAGGATAATTACATGGGAAAGACTACCAACCCCATGGGATGATGCATAAATAAGGATGATACAAAGGGAAATTCCCCACCATGTGGGATGGCCCATAAATAAGGATGATTACATGGGAAAGATTACCAACCCCATGGGATGATGCATAAATAAGGATGATTACATGGGAAAGATTACCAACCCCATGGGATGATGCATAAATAAGGATGATTACATGGGAAAGATTACCAACCCCATGGGATGATGCATAAACAAGGATGATGCAATATAAATTCATAGTGAAGATTTTGTCCAAATAGTGTAGGATAAATTTTTTCAAATAAAAATAAACTGAAGGTTTCAGCATTTAGTTGTGAACAGACAGACATGTACATGGATGCTTGATGATCATTATGAAGCTTCTGTCAAGGTGGGCTCAACAGAAAATAAATTTCCATTAATTATAATTTAATCATTGGACACATTTAGATGCCAGCTAAAATGTTATGTTTCATTCTTCAATTATATAACTCTACTCAACAACTGAAAGATATATAGAAAATATCTTTTGTCATAACAGGAAATGAATGTTGACCAATCAATCCTTGATTACAGTAGTGGTTACTCAATAACATTACATAATATTTCAGTCAAGAACATACAATTTAAGACAAATCAGAGCATGGACGAATGCTTTATTCTCAAATTTTGAAATATAATATGAAACTGGACTTTTTACACTATATTCAAGTGTTATTTGAAATTTTAAAGTTTGTATGTGTCAGGGACTAGTTGCAAATATAATGTGCAGAATGATTTTATTTTGTCATTTCTTTTATGGGCAAGTACAATATGTTTATTACATTTTCATAAATTCTGTTTGTCAGTATTTATATATGAACATTTTTTTATATACCTGCAATGAGATGGAAGTATTATGTTATGAAATGCACCTATTACCAATTTTCACATAATGACTAGAGTTGCACAACATCCACAGCTGATAAACATTGTGGATAGCTTGTAATTAGGGTAAGAAAGAATTTCAGGGTCAAAAGCTCAAATCTCAAGGTCACTAACTGAAAGAAAAATTGGTTTGCACCCAAAACAAGTTCTCCATTTCCATCTACCACATTTTATAGATGGATTGCACTTAGGGTCAAAGATCAGGATCACTTGGACTGAAAGAAGAAAATTTGTTTTCTGCAAAATAATTTGGGATTACCAGAGCCTGCAAAACAATTTGGATTTACCAGAACCTACAGTAATCAAACTTTTTGCATGGCTTGCAATAAGGGTAATGCAAAACCCTACTGATTTGGAGGTTAAAGGGTCAAATGTCAAAGTCACTATGAAAGAAGACAAATTTCAAGTGCTCAAAATCCAGTTATCAAATTTTGTGAATGGCATGCATTTCTGGTGAGGAAGCTTCCTATCAATTTCAGAGTCTAAAGGACAATGTTCAAAGTTACTGTGACTGAAAGGAAAGAAATGGTAACTGTACAATAACATTTAGTGTCAGACATGGTGGATGACTTGCACTTTCAGTAAGGAAAAATTTTATAACATGAACCTTCAAAGACACTGAAAGAAAAGGTAAAATAGTTTCTGCACAATAATTTCAGTGAGAAATCCCAAACTTTCACCAAATAGAAGATTTAAATGTTGGGTTAAAAACAGAATATTGATTGGGATGGGATCAGAAGGTTACAGTTGCTGTGAATGCAACAAAAAACACTTTTCTTTATGACATTAGGCTATACCATGTACAATGGCTAAAGTTTACACAGGGTTTGCATGTAAGGCATCAAAGAATTCTATTGATTTGGGGGTTAGAAGATTAAATGTCAAAATTATTGTAGCTCAAAGATAACTATGTTTTGCTGAATAACTTATTTCTAGAGTAAGGTCCTTGACAAAACTTTCTGAATGGCTTTCATTTTGAGCAATAAAGAAACCTATAGATTTTTAAACCTATGGTCATAGAAAGCTAGTAAAAACAAACAATGGCTTGTGCATTTTAAGATTAGTAACATTATGATAAAATCATCCAAGTCATGTAGGTGTCCAACAGGAACTATTTCAGTAATGGGTGTCTTTTTTATAATTTGATTATTCATACTTTAAATGGTAATTATTCACTTTACTTGGATCTTTTTACATTCTTATTCTTTTGGAAAGTCATTGTTTACACATGCCAAGAACTACATACATGTACTGTGAAATCAATGTTTAAGTATATTGACATTTTTGGATGAAATCAGCCTAATGGTGTGATCCTGGATCCTGTACATTCCAGATTGGAATGTTGCAAGCTGTGATGTCACAATGAAAGCTACGCATATCGATAAATAATACTACCCTATATTGTGATGATTAGACTCAACATGCTCTTTTCTTGACCTAGTTTAGTACCAGGCCACCTTTATAAAAGTCAATAGCAATCAATCATTTTCATCTAGAAGTTACAGTTAAGGTGCAAAGCAGTTTCAGTAATCAGAATTGAATAAACTTTGCTTACACAAAATTAGTATTAAATTTTAATATTGAATTTAAGATGACTAAATGCACGTGAGTAAGTATGCATACATGACCTGTATGACTTTTTAATCATAGTTGCCCAGAGAACTACGATTCATAGAAGGGTGATATCATGTGCCCTTCACAATACTCATTTTAAAAGATCTTGACAGGTATCACATTAAAATATAGGGTTTGACATATTGTGTTTCAATTACTTAATATATTGCTGTAGCTGATTATGTCACAAAGAGAGCAGCCTATGTGACTTTTTATATTCCTAACACAAGGCAGAACATATTGTTATGTTGTCCAGCCATCTATTACCATTTTTGTTCCTATCCAATAACTTGAGTTTCTACAGTTTCTAAACTGTGTGGATGACTGGTATTGGGGCAAAGAAGATTCCTATTATTATTTCAGTGTGAGAAAGTAAAGGTCACTGATTTAAATAAAAAAAAGTGTATCTGGATCGCTTGCACTGGTGGTAAGGAATGAGTCTTTCAATTCTGGAGTCCAAAAGTCAAAGTCATTGTAACTTAAAAAAAGAAAAATGGTTTCTGCATAAACAATTAAGTTAGCTACATGTCTATGATGTACTGTTTATTGTATTGAATGAAAACATTATGGAGGATTATTAAACACTGTGTCTATGATGTACTGTTTATTGTATTAAATGAAAACATTATGATCAAGATATTTAAAATTATTACTGACTCGCTACAATGATGTCCATGTTAAATTGGTATGGAGGGTTTCATTGTTCTGATAATGTGCTGAATAATCATCAGATTTAAAATTTAGTCAAATGAATCAAAGAATTCAAGATTTAAAAATTAATCAAATCAATCAAAGAATACAAGATTTAAAATTTAATCAAATGAATCAAAGAATTCAAGATTTCAAGATTTAAAAATTAGTCAAATGAATCAAAAGAAAACAAGATTTAAAAGTTAGTCAAATGAATCAAACAATTCAAAGGTTTCAAGATCTAAAAATTAGTCAAGTGAATCAAAGAAAACAAGATTTAAAATTTAGTCAAATGAATCAAAGAAAACAAGATTTAAAATTTAATTGAATGAATCAAAGATTTCAAGATTTAAAAACTAATTGAATGAATCAAAGAATTCAAGATTTAAAAGTTAGTCAAATGAATCAAAGAATTAAAAATTTCAAGATATAAAATTTAGTTAAATAAATCAAAGAAAACAAGATTTAAAATTTAGTCAAATGAATCAAAGAAAACAAGATTTAAAAGTTAGTCAAATGAATCAAAGAATTCAAGATTTAAAAGTTAGTCAAATGAATCAAAGAATACAAGATTTAAAAGTTAGTCAAATGAATCAAAGAATTCAAGATTTAAAAGTTAGTCAAATGAATCAAAGAATTCAAGATTTAAAAATTAATCAAATGAATCAAAGAATTCAAGAATTCAAGATTTAAAAATTAATTGAATGAATCAAAGAATTCAAGATTTAAAAGTTAGTCAAATGAATCAAAGAATTAAAGATTTCAAGATTTAAACATTTGTCAAATGAATCAAAGAATTCAAAGATTTCAAGATTTAAAAATTAGTCAAATGAATCAATGAATACAAGATTTAAAATTTAGTCAAATGAATCAAAGAATACAAGATTTAAAATTAATCAAATGAATCAAAGAATTCAAGATTTAAAAGTCAAATGAATTGAAGTATATAAAAAAGTAAATATCACATATATGACTTGCCAATAGTTTGACCCATTTGTTGTGCTGTTAATATAACTTTCATAATAGAAAATGTATCTCGGTGAAAGTTTATATTGAATAAGTATAATCATTATGATAATTTTGTAGACACTACAGTGATTTTCTAGCAAATATTAGTATTATTATAACTTGTATACCATATATGCTTACTTATAAGTTAGGTCAAACTGCAAAAAATATAGACCCTGATCTGTCATTGCATAATGTACCTGCAGATCGAAGTCTGTGTTGTTTGTTCTACTGTTTACTTCTAACAAATTACACAGACCCAGACCTGCTGGTGATGGAAGATCTGGATCCATGTACTTTGTAGTTGGACCTGACTCATAAATGAGTGAATGTTATTTAATGTAGTTAAAATTTGTATTGACATGTGTATAATGTTAATGACCTGTGAGTGATGAAGAATTTACTGATGTGTGAAGTATTTTTAATATATTTACTTTTTCTTCCAAAAACTCAGACTTACATCTTGGTGATGGCTGTTCCAACCATTTTACATATAGTGTCAGGCTTGATTGTGGTTCCTTGCATTTACTTCATCCACTGTTTTCTTCCAAGAAAATCACCAGACCCTTGGTAGTATTTCCAATGTAGTCACCAATTTTTTTATTTTAAATTAATATTGATACATGTATTTCCGAATGTTTTGGTTTCACAATGAAAGGGTTTCTCTATCTAATATTATGTTCAGATCATGCCTTCACTCATGTACATTAGTAAATATAAAAAAATTACATATGACCAATTGAGTGAGAAATTTTATAAAATATTATAATCAAAAGGTCAAATTAATGTAAAAATAGGTTCACTGTACTACTGTACTGCATGCAATAAATTTTACATCTAGATTAATATTATCTGTAATAAAGATAGTATACATTATTTGCAATAAAGATAGTATACAATGTGTGCAAAACAGACAGTATACAGTATGTGCAATAAAGATAGTATACAATGTGTGCAATAAAGATAGTATACAATGTGTGCAATAAAGATAGTATACAATGTGTGCAATACAGACAGTATACAGTATGTGCAATAAAGATAGTATACAATGTGTGCAATAAAGATAGTATACAATGTGTGCAATAAAGATAGTATACAATGTGTGCAATAAAGATAGTATACAATGTGTGCAATAAAGATAGTATACAATGTGTGCAATACAGACAGTATACAGTATGTGCAATAAAGATAGTATACAAATGTGCAATAAAGAAATTATTCTCATTTTTAAGACTGTTAAATGTTTGTAGTGAATTTTATTAAATAAACCTACTCAAATATTGTGTTTATATTTATTTCTACTTGCCTATGCTTAGTTAACTCTTGATGCCATAAGGACTCATAATTACCTTCCTTTAAATCAGTATATGCCATCTTGAGAGTTGTCCCCCTTCAAGAGATATGCATGGTAGAAATTGAAACTGTAAACAGTGGACTGACTGTTGGCAGAAATTGATATTCCTCCAGTTTAAAAAAAATTATTGCAATAGTGTTAAAAATTTAGATGTGTATGATATCAAATTGTATAGCCCAATCTTATAATTTCCAAATAATATCCCCATCAGTAACAATGTTATAGATGATAATAATAATAATAATAATAATAATAATAATAATAAATGACTTTATTTAAAGAGGGTAACACAGCTGAAGAACTAATCTAGCTTGAAGTCTTACAAAGGAACTTTATTACATACCAATACACTTTTATTATTTTATACACATACATATATGTACATAGTAGCATGGTTGACCCACCAAATGGCAGACACCGTTTTTGGGAGGTGACACTAACTGGATCTGAAAATGTATTTCAGGGGGCATGGGACAGTTTTTATACACACATTTGATGCTGCATACACATGCCTAATAATAAAATTCATAACAAAAATAAAAAATATAAGTTAGGACAACAACTTGCCTACTTTTCTATAGCTATAATAAAATATTTTATTCTCCTTCAGTTTCAAAAATATATTTACTTCCCCATTTTCTCTCTCTCTCTCTCCTCTTTGAAGTCTAGAATTTTCCTCCCATTTATTCATTTCTTTTTCTTTTTGCAACTTAATGTTTTCTTTTGTTGTTCATAATATAGAATGGCATTTAATATCTTCCATTCATGTTAATTGCTCTATTAATCAGTTTGGAAAAGTATCTCTCCCTCATTATGATATCCATCTCTTTAGATACAGAAGATAAATCATTAACCCATATTCCACTTGTCATTTCCCATCTGTGGAATACCAGTTCTTGATATCCATGGCCTCATCCATTTAATGTGAATACTTCCACCCTCAGTGGAGAACTGTCAATAAGACACAATTCACTCGTGTACTTTGCATGGCCATGTGTTAAATAGTCATTGTTTCCATACATAATGCTTATACCAGGACACAAGAACAGGGTGGGGGTGGAAATTCAGCAATAGCGATGGGTAAGTATTGCATAATTCAAAATAGTTCACACTCCCAACCCTCCAAAGCTACAATTTACTAGCATGAATAACTTTGCTATTACATAGCTGAATTTATTAGTTAGGTGGGTAGGCTGATGTGATAAACTGATGAAAACAGAGAAAGAATGGAAAATACTCTACATTCAAGAGAGATATCCACTTTATTAAATGCCGGTGTTCCTCTAGGCCACAGCTTGTGCCACAACTATGGGTCTGAATTACAATAACGCCTAAACTTCATTGTGCAAATAAGCTGAGCTAGAAGGAGGAGAAGGTAGTATCAGATTGTCTGCCTTTAAGACTTTCTGCAAGGAATGTAATCTACATAGCCCATCAGGTAGCAATGGGTTGAACCTCAACATCACTGGCTTAAGTTTCATAAATCTTTATCAGTAAAGGCCTATTAAGCCATTTTGATAGTAATGACAATTCACAATGAGATAGTGGAGGGTGAAATTATCAACAGATCTCCTAAGAGGCAGAGGAAGCAAAAGAGGTTTCCTGTCCTTCTTTTACCCTTTGGAGGTATTAAATAGAAATGTCATAACAGGACATAAAAGCCTATATTGATCATCTCCAGCACACATTTGACTGAATCTGGTAACTTATTTTTGGCAAGGAACCCTGGTTGACAAAAGAGAGAAATGGATTATTATTACTGTGATGATTAGACAACATGCTCTTTTCTTTATCTATTTTTGTACCATTATAATTACTACTGAACTGGAGACAACCAGCATCCACAGATCAATGAAAATAAATGAATCTCTATAATCATGCAGATGCTGAAGCGAGCAAAAACTTAAGTGTGAGGTCCTGGAAAGAAGCCTGTCTCAATGGTTTATAGGGGGTTTATGTTCAAGACCATAAAACACAAGCCAGTTCTATGTGGATGTAAGAACATGGGAGTTAGGATTCAGCAACTCCAAGTATTTAATGAGATCAGTTAGGTGTGAATCTGAAAATATTGCTGTGCCCTAAGAGAATTTAATTTTGTTGTGAAGGGCAGCTCTATCACCCATCATGGCTCATACTGAACATCTTTTGTTCTCTAAAAGAAAACAAAGAAAATCAGCATACGACGGTACCAAGGGGTAACTAATGCCAATGAGTTTTCCTTCTGCATCCATTTAATCTCCACCTGGCATCACAGACCCTGGATGACAAAGTTCTCCTGGCCAGAAAGATGCAACTAGCAACCCTACCCAAAAACTTGTTCTGGCAGATAAATAATGTCCTGAGAAGAGCCAAGTGTGAATGTGTGGACTGTTATGATAGAAAGTTCTGGTGTTATGACAAAGAATCCTTCGTGTGACCACCTAGGTGGTAGTTAGAGTGATCTCACATTGATAATAGGATTGGGGCCAAATCATGTGAAATCATCAGTTACTACTGGAGTGGAAGGCACAGTCTCTTGGATGAAACTGCAGAGAGGTTGACAGGGTGCATGTGGGTAAGTATTATCAACGAATAGAAATTTGTTTCTTCTTCAAAATATGTTACTCGTTCATAACACAGGCAGCTTGTCGGTAAATAACCCAATTGGAACTAGGAATAGATATATTGGAAAGGGAAAAATTATCCCTCCACAAATCCAGTGGAAGTCAAGAATCCTCATTTTTATGAAGTTGTTGAACGACCCAGAAAAGTAACCTTTTTCAATACAGGTAAAGGTCCCTCCTAATTGAATTAAGCCATTTAGGATGAAAGATCTCAGATATGGCTGGAGATATGTGCTCAGGTCTCCATCCGACAGCATGGATAAATAAGGTTAGAGAATAGTTTTGCTCATATGCAATATTTTTGGCAAACTGTCCTAACTTTGTGAATCTATATGCTAAGTAAATTCATTGTTGTGGGTCATCCATTCATCCTTCTCCTCCTTTGAAGGCAAAATGAGGCATGATAGCCTGCAATTCAATGTCCTCCTAAATATATTCATCAGTACAATCACACCCCAATTTCAACAATCAAGAAATCTTTGGATGAGAATCTACACTTCCATCAGGGTCACTGACATAACGGACTGATTACTGAATAAATCTATGGATGAAGAGTCTGCCATAGTAACTCTATACATAATAACTGGTACAATTAATATACAACTGCTTGACTATACAGAATGGGTAAATTATTTTATCAACACTTGTCACCAAATCAAAGATAACACTAGATTGAAATTAATTACCTTTCAACCAAGGGCTTCAACACCCATCCCTAAAACCCACAGATTTCAAAATCCACTAAACAGTAAGCCAGATTGAAATCAATATGGAGGAAACTCCAGGACCCCAGTTTATGATAGGTGCAACAAATTCCTTTGAGTTCCATGGAACCCATAACCAGACTTGCACCTCCATACAGTGCTTAGTAATGACAGGTAATCTCCAGGCCCAAGTTGAACAGTTAGAACAGGAACTCTCAGCACTAAAATGTTGAGTCTACATACATTCAAATGGATAAAACAGCTGCAAACAAAGTGTGCCAGAAAACCCAGACAACACAAATACATAAACATGTCAAACGATCAAAACACAAGAGCATGTCAGTGCACTCGGACCATACCAAAACCAGCTATTAGGAAACAAATCACTATACACACAAACAGATGCAACCACACCAATTAAACAAGATGAGTCTTTTCTACAGGAATCAGACAGACAGAACCAAAACATTAGTTAAAACATATACTGTAAACACTGACCATCATGTGTCTCACTCAACATCAATCCAGGTACAAAAGGAACCGCTCTAAAGACAACCTCCAATTACCCCCACCAAGAAACTAAATTAAATATGAAAACTAAATGCAGCAGTCTCCAAACTCTCAGTCAGACTAGTCATGGAAATCAAGAAGTCCAAGCAATGCCTCTGAATCCCCAACTTGTCAAAAACGTCAGTAACATAATTAAAGACAGATCTCTTCTCATGTGATCATCAATAATCAAATGATTAAAAACAAAAGGAATATATAAAATTTACATAAATACCCACAGATGTGCAACTATCAATACTATTACAGAAAAAAATATTGGAAATACATATGTCACCATAACATACCGTAATTCTCCTTATTGGTGGCAATAACTACAGTAATGGCCAATCTTTAAATGGCATTGAGGATGATTATGAAAGCTTGTTGTGTGCCATCATGTCCAAAACCACAGAGTGTAGAATAATCATCTCAGGTCTACCACCAAGAATGGATGTACTTATGACTCCACTAAATAATGCCATCATTAAAAGGATGGAAACTAGGCATGGTGAAAATTAATGGCATCTTAGAAAGGATGGAAATTAGACATGGTGAGAAATAATGCCATCTTAGAAAGGATGGAAACTAGGCATGGTGAGAAATAATGCCATCTTAGAAAGGATGGAAACTAGGCATGGTGAAAAATAATGCCATCTTAGAAAGGATGGAAACTAGGCATGGTGAAAATTAATGGCATCTTATAAAGGATGGAAATTAGACATGGTGAGAAATAATGCCATCTTAGAAAGGATGGAAACTAGGCATGGTGAGAAATAATGTCATCTTAGAAAGGATGGAAACTAGGCATGGTGAAAAATAATGCCATTTTAGAAAGGATGTAAACTAGACATGGTGAGAAATAATGACATCTTAGAAAGGATGGAAACTAGGCATGATGAGAAATAATGCCATCTTAGAAAGGATGTAAACTAGACATGGTGAGAAATAATGACATCTTAGAAAGGATGTAAACTAGACATGGTGAGAAATAATGACATTTTAGAAAGGATGTAAACTAGGCATGATGAGAAATAATGACATCTTAGAAAGGATGGAAACTAGGCATGGTGAGAAATAATGACATCTTAGAAAGGATGGAAACTAGGCATGATGAGAAATAATGACATCTTAGAAAGGATGGAAACTAGGCATTGTGAAAATTAATGGCATCTTAGAAAGGATGGAAACTAGGTATGGTGAGAAATAATGCCATCTTAGTCAAGATACAACATTATGTACTAAAAGACATTATTTGAATAACTTTCTTATGTACATAGATTTTTGTTTTTTAATTTTCTCCAATCATCCTTTAATTGCATTATTTGAGATAATCAAATGCTTACCTGAACATATTATGCGCTCATGGTTAGTAGACTTCACATGGTTAGCAGACTTTGCATGGTTAGCAGACTTCACATGGTTAGCAAACTTTACATGGTTAGCAGACTTCACATGGATGGTTAGCAGACTTTGCATGGTTAGCAGACTTCACATAGCAGACTTGGCATGGTTAGCAGACTTCACATGGTTAGCAGACTTTACATGGTTAGCAGACTTCACATGGATGGTTAGCAGACTTTTTTATGGTTGGCCGACTTGGCATGGTTAGCAGACTTAGTTAGCCAATGTTGCTTGTCACCTTCTATCTGACAAAATAAAAATAATACAATAGTAAAGAAGATTTGTATGTCAAATGCCTTTTTAATTAATACTGACAAAGTTTAATTGGATTGGTTTATTATGCCTCCAGTGAATGTGAACTCCCCAATGAATGTGAACTCCCCAATGGAATCAGGAGAGAACCAGGTGTGGAGGCAGACCATTTGGAATGGTTATTGATGAAAATGTATGTGCTACCATTTTGGATTTATGTGAAAATGTTGAGGAGACTTTAAGAGAACTAGTAGATATAGGCCAATGCTTTCTAAATTGAGACAATCATTGCTTTACAATTCATAAGAAAATTTGTAGAGGGACGTAAGAATACAGATTTCAATGGTTTTCATTCTCTTTAAGATAATGTTATGTGATTAGTGCTAATAAGCAGTGTAAGATGACATATTTCTTTAAACTGAATACAGATTATATGCAAGACTGATGTGAAACTAACTAAAGTTTAGAAAAACATAAAAGGGATTTTTATGGTCACAAAGGGTAAAAAAGAATGTAAATTCTATCTATATGAATATCTCTTGTTAAACTTTACAATTTGTTACAATTACATTTCATGTTTTCAATTAATGTCTATATTTGCTAGCCTAAATAAAGGAACTTTTAACTGGTATGAGTCTCCTATTTATCATTTGTATCATTTAGAAGAGTGTCCATCTCCTTTGTAGGAGGTCACAGGTTCAAACCCCAGATGATTCATGCCAAAGGCTTAAAAATATTACTAACAGCTGCCTGATTAGGCCCTCAGCATTTAAAAGGTTAGTGTTAGAACTGGTTGGCCTGGTGTCAGGATAATGTGTCTGAGTGGTACATTATGCTACATGCCTGAAGGCATGATGCCCAACTGCTAGACATTGCTATAAACTGCCACAGTACAGACATCGTAGATAAAAAATTGTTAAAGATCTGTTAAAAATCAAAAATCCTTAGTCTATGCACAAGCTATTCTCAAAGTTTGGTCCTGGTATGTGATGTCTAACTCAAGTTATTGTTTAGAAACTATTTTGTTTCTTTCAGTCACAATGACCTCTGAGATTTTGACCCTAAACTATTAGGGTCCTTCCTTACACCATGTGTAAACCATAAAAAAAAGTTTTTTAACTGTAGATTGTGGACAACTCAAGTTATTGTGCTGAAACAAAATGGTAACAGACAGACAAAATAGATGGTTTAAAAGATGGACAACATAACATAAAAATGCATGGTGTCTAAAAATTGATTTTTTTTATAATTTTTACTTCAATACTTCTAAAGATTCTGTGAAGAAAAAATGCTGGCACCTATAACGTATACAGTGTTATGTTACTATATGTCTTTAAATACAACTTCTTTTCATTATCTAAGGGATTTAAGGATGACTGGTTTTTAGCTAATTTTGTAACCATCTTAAACAATATGATTTAGTACTTGTAGTATTGGCAATGCAATTATCACATTTCACTTCTTAACCCAACTCGTTTGATTAATAAATTATTATGTTTTTGTTTCTTTCACATTAAATTTAAGCAACAAGCTATATAAGTTTTAGTTCCTCAAACAGACTGAGAAAACAAGTATACCGTTCTTTCTGTTGGCAAAGAAACCGTCTGATCTGAGTTGCTCCCATTTGACTATGAATTTGAGTGCATACAATTCCTAGTGAAGTAGGAAGCGAAAGGGTTCTATGAATGATTGGGCTATGAATAATAATTATCAGACTTTATAACATCGAAAGCTTTCTTGTTATATCTCACATTTTATACAAGTTTACACTAGATTATATTGAGTTTATAATAATAATAAAAAGATTGGAATGTGGGATTAAGTTTTGTTAATGTACGATTTTTATTTGAGTAAGTAATGACGAGGTCGTGATCACTCCCAAAATCAGCACCTGGGAACGTTCTTGTTTTTGCTCTATTGATGCCATATCGGTAACGGTTTTGACCAGTATGTAATCGATCTGGTTATGATGGGTTCCATTTGGTGAGTGCCATGTCCAGCATCGTGAAGCTTTATGTTGACCCATGGTTTTGGCTAGTACCAAGTTGTTGTAGCTTGCGAAAACAAACAGAAGTCTCCCTCTTTCATTGGTAAGCTCATTGCAAGAAGGTCCACAATGATCATCCCAGCCTTTTAGAGCATCTTTGCCAACTTTCGCATTCCAATCTCCTTTGATGATGATGATGTCTTTTTTACTTACCATGTTTATAATACCCTGGAGTTTGTTGTAAAACTCCTCTATACCTTCATCATTATGATCATATATTCTAGTTTGTCCTACCGCAATTTGCATTTCCTATTAGTATATGCTTTATACTCCATTTGGTCTTATTCTAATTTGCATTTCCTATTAGTATATGCTTTATACTCCATTTGGTCTTATTCTAATTTGCATTTCCTATTAGTATATGCTTTATACTCCATTTGGTCTTATTCTAATTTGCATTTCCTATTAGTATATGCTTTATACTCCATTTGGTCTTATTCTAATTTGCATTTTCTATTAGTTTTTGCTTTATACTCCATTTGGTCTTATTCTAATTTGCATTTTCTATTAGTTTTTGCAGCATGTTCAATTTTGTTCTTGCGTATTTTGCATTTTCTACTGGGGCCCTGAGTGGTGCAGTGATCTAAAACACCGATCGTTCCGAATCACTGCCATCTCACCTAGTTCTGCGTAGGTTCGAGTCTCTGGCTCGGCTAACGTGGGTATGTGAGAGTAATTTCTCGTGGGTCAGTGCTTTCTTCCCGGGGTTTTCCAGGGTTCTTCCTCCACCAGTTATACTGGCCGCTATGTATAGCCCTAAACCCAACAACAACAACAACAACAACAACAACATTTTCTACTAGTCTATGCCGTATATTATTTTGTCTTGTCATGATTTTCATTTTGTATTAGTAAATCCAGTATATTCTATTTGAGTTCAGTCAAACCCAAGGACATATGGTGTCAAAAAGATTGGATAGCTCTGCTCTATTCCATCTTATTCTAATCTGCATTTTCTGTGTGTGTACGGTGTACTTTCTAGCTAGCATCTTTACATCTGTCAATATTTATTACTGATTTTATGAAATATCCTATTACAAGACGGTAACTTAGTGTCTTCAGATCCATTTGAGTCACATAAATGCATTTTCTACCATACGCGTTAGCATTTCTTTCCAACACTAAATTTTCTCCTTGAACTTCATAAACACGTCTGAACTCTGAAAACTTAGTGTATGAATTTATATTAATAAATTTAATAAATAGTTACAATCTTATATTAATGAAAATATATTGCATGCAGATGAGACTAACTTTGTGTTGCATTCGAGACTCACGCCTTTCTATGAATATTCTCGGAGCTAAATTTTGGCTCGCCTCAATCGAATGAACTTTAATTAAAATTCAGTTATGCCCCAATTTTCTCTAAAACATTGTATGCCATCACATACTAGTTGAGAACAAATTCACAATACCGTATTTTTTTTCCTTCTTTACTTTGTATTGTAGGGACATAAATTACGTGTTGAATTCTACAAAGTGTTTTGGTATTTGCTCTTCTTCTTATTGGTTTAAGTCCCCAGAGTCGTAAAAGACGAAGAACAATGACGCGTCCCTGTTCAGAACCACAATCATCACTTTTATATTTTTTATGATGTTTATGTCTGTATTATTGATAATTAAAACACACAACCGCTTTTACCTCCTGTCTTGTGATAATACGTTTTTATGCACCAGTCTAGTAGTGTATCTACAAACACTTCATACCCTTGTGTGTCATCGTATGTATTTTTTATGATACCAAGAATATGCATTTCATCTCTCTTCTTTTACATTATATCACTCTTCTTGTGTGTTTGACGTATGTTTGAATATTGTGCATATAAAAACCTCGTACCCATTTCGTTGCTGGATATTATGTTTTTTGTGTGCTCAGATAGTGATCAAAAAGTAGATACTGAAGTATGTATTTGGTGTGTTTAGATTGTAGATTAAAAATCTGGTGTTGGATTGTATAGGTAATCCATATAGAGTATAATAGACAGTACTCAAAAAGGTGGTTGCTGCATTGTATAGTTGGTGTGTTTGAATTGTAAATGAATATTTTAACCTTATCATTCAAGTATGACCCTATATTCCCCATAATAACATCCTCATATTAAATTTATGGACCATTTTAAAATAAGACTTCCTTTCTGACTATTAGGACAGATAGTGTTACTAAAATTATTAGGATTTAAATTTTCTCCAAATCATGTTATATTACGTATATCAGATTTAATACATATTTATTTTAATTTAATTGTCAGTTTAAATTAATTTGTATTTTTATTGCATGCTATTGTAATGTAAATGTATTCAATAGAGATGGTATTTTTCCAGAAAATCGGTTGACTTGAATTATTCTTTGGTAAACAACTAATTTTAACCTATATCCTGACCTTAATTCATATAATATTGAAATTAATTCATTTGTTTCTGTACTACAACTGTATATTAAATTAATAAGGATTCTGCATTACGATAATTTAAAACTACTGGTACTATAAAATACATTTACCTGATATCCAAAAGTCAGCATTTTTTAATATCCAAAAGTCAGTAAACTAGAAAAATTAACGTGTTTTTTTTTAACAATTAAGCTGATTTAGCAGATTGTCTGTCTGATGACGTACACGGACGCAATGAATATCAGTGATGACGACGTTCTGATTCGATATGACTGAACACAAAAGTGCCAAGACGAATGTCCATATTTGGCCATGAGGATACTTCCAAAATTGTATATATATTGAGAACAAGCTCGCACAAAATCAGTTCATTTATTGATAATCAGAAGACTGTTTTTTCTTCAGCTAAACATCGTCTGTGCTCGTAGACTTCTTTAAAGTATATGGACTTTTTTATGTTAGAGATTTTAGCGTCAAAGATTCAGTCTAAGTTCGACATTTTCGCATCAGTTTTAAGGAGTTCTTTTCCATTTTATATTATAATGTATTAAGATGTTTAATTGTTTAAAGAATATATTTTCTTTGCATTTTTAGTATTTATTCTTGAAGAAAGAAGTAGGAAAAAAAACATTCATTACCAACTTCATGTTATGTAAAATTCATTTTGGAAATAAAATATTTCTTTGAGTGATAAAAAAATTATGTTTCAGTATCTTATTCCAAATGAGTATTATATTTTTAATTTAGTATGATACAGTTCTTCAAAATGAGTGTTGCAGTAATCCCAAGTATTGAATTGTATGCTTTTTGGCTTCATGACTTGAGTCGATATTTAACTATCCGTATTGTATTCTAAAAGACAGAAAAGATACAAATGTATGAAGTTGCTAAGCTCGAAGGAAAGGTATAATTTTATATGTATTTCTTGTATTTTAAATGTAACGTTTTTGTAGCTGTATCGTTAGAATGTAAATTTATAAATATATCAATTATTTAAATAATGACGTTCATCGAAAATCAGAAGACTGTTTCCTTATAGCGAACCCGTTACCTCTGCTTGCCATATTCCCCAAAAGATGTAGACGTATTAACACCATTAGGAGTGACAACTCTTGTTAAGATAGCCTGAACTGCTCTCTCTCTCTCTCTCTCTCTCTCTCTCTCTCTCTCTCTCTCTCTCTCTCTCTCTCTCTCTCTCTCTCCATGGGCAAATATGTTTCTTAAATTACGAGTACTTTCTTCCAATAACAAGAAATGAACGACGGTTATGAGAAAAATAATTTCGTAACATTACCACATATTGTCTCTAAAATGTTAACCTAAGCACTAACCGTAATTCACACTTTACACTAAATTACGTCATCTTATTACTTCCAAGGACTGTTCAGGTACCCACTACTACACCTGGAGTAACTGAATTCACAGTTGAAATAACTAGAAATAATAACTGCTTAATTGTACAACCAATCCACTTAAATATAATTTACCTAACATCATATTACTATTATTAAAATATATCCAGATCGTTCATAGATAATCCTATATGAAAAAGAAACACCGGTGACCTTTTGTAGGTATTCGGTTCAGGACTCACGGTACTAATTCAGTTCCATTAGTAAATCTATCAAACACCATAATATTAAAAATGAAATGAAATATGGATATCAGCTTATGTGTGGAGGAAAGGATATGAGCTGCTGAATATGTATGTGGTTGAAACATGTGCTTTCAATCCCGCACCAAAGAGGCAGGTGCTAATTTTAGTAATGAGTGTTCCCAAACTCGAAACTGTTAAATGACTGACATTCCATCAATAAAACTTTTTTTAAAATCACTTACAACTAGAATAAATTCTTAAAATATTCTTTTTTTTTTCTAAAACATAACATACATTATAAACCAATCCTGATCAGCCAAACCCATATATACTCTATTTTATGTTCACCCATTTCCAGGCTGATTCCCATTTTTCCTTTCACGAGTACCGTGTATCCTTCAAGTATGCCAATGTGCAGTGACATTTTCCCCTTAACTTGTAACTACACAACGACTTTATAGTGCATAACTTTGAATGAGAAAAATTTATTTACTGCTGTGATACGTTTCTATAAGTTGAATTCTCATCAAATACTGGACTACCCGAACTGCACATTGGACATAATGTGCGTTTCCCCGCCGTGTTAATAAAAGACAGCGAAAAGGAGTAATAAATTTCAGGTCAATTTTAGTGGCTGGGAGTTTTACTAACCTTTTTGCTTTGTATATACCTAAAACGTAGTCTCCCTTTACACACAATCGATTATGGAGTTCACAATCGATTATCTTATCGGTTTGCTCAACTAACTGATGATCTATTATAATCGATAATCCGAACAACACTAATATATATATATATATATATATATATATATATATATATATATATATATATATATATATATATATATAGATAGAGAGAGAGAGAGAGAGAGAGAGAGAGAGAGAGAGAGAGAGATATCTTATAAAACCTTCATATTTAAAATAAACGAATTATATATCAAATTACACTTTTCGTTCAAACTTACCAACTTCATAGATTATTTGTATCATTTCTGAATTTTAGAATACAGTGTAGTTAATAAAACTTCATTAAATTTATGATGACCAAAGAAAATAAAATTCAGCAGTTGCGATTAGAATGCAACAATCGTTTTGAAGGAATGCATTTTACTCAATTTAAAATAGAATACTAATTTGGACTAGGTTACTAAACATTATTCTTTAATGCTTAAACAATATTTATTTCCACATTAAAACTAAACCTGAAACTGGTAGCGAATTCGTCTTTATAAAAATTAATTTACCTTAAATACAAATTAATAAAATTCTTTAAACAATTAAACATTTCATAATATAAAATAGAAGGAACTCCGAAAAATGTTGCAAAAATACGAACTTTACCGTAAAATTCTATATTATTCAAAACTCCATATTTTTTAAAGAAATTTATAAACACAGACGATTCTTAATTGTAAGAAAAGACAGTCTCCCAATTCTTCAACGAATTCTCAAATTATACGCAAAATGTGGACATACGTCTAGTTTTCTTGTGTACGTTCGTTTCGAATAAAAACGAATCTCATGTCTCTTCACACTAAAACCGACTGTTTAACTACGTTATCAGACAGAAAATTCTGCCTTATCAGTTTATTCGATTCACAAAAATGCGTGAATTTTGTAGCTCAATTAATCAAGAGAATTTTAGGAATCTGCTAGTTCCTGCAACCTAGACTACTTACCGAGTTTAGTTTTTGCTGACTTTTCGATTCAAGAGAAATGTATTGTACAGGGGAGTTTTGCACTTGCTCGTAAAGGCGCAATCTTAATTAAAATAGTATAAAGTTGTAAAACAGAAATAAATACATTTAATCTCAATACAGTTAAGTAGAAATTTACTTTCAATATAATTTAATTAAAAATAACTTTAGCGACAATTTCAATCTTTGACTTTTATCCAAAAAATGCTGTCCTAATACATTCATCAAGTGTCGCCTCTTTTTGTAAATGTGTGATGTGGGTTGACTAGATTAACAGGACTAATGGTATTTGCCAATATTAATACCGGAATAAAGGTATTCAACGAAATAAATACCGGGAAAAAAAATATTATCGGAATAAATGTATAATACCAAAATGGAACGAAGATATAAGAGTTAAATTTTATGCACTTTTAAGAGAAACTGGGAGGGGGATGCAACTCAAACATCTGCAATAAATGGTGACATCAATATTTAACGTAAATTCTACATTGATTAATTTAGACACAGTCTAAGCACTTGCTTAAAAATGTTAATATAGTACATTTTGTGGGAAAGATAATTTCGGTGGGAAAATCACATGTTGCACAACAACAAAATGAAACGTAAAAGTACAGTAAACCATCAGTGTTCACAAAACAAAACTGTTACATTGCACTAATGCACGTAAACCAGATATGTTTGAAAAGAACTCAAATATTCGTTATATTTTAGTATTACTTATTAACACGGTACATATACTTATCCAGGTTAATTTATTGACCGCATGATTTGCAGTCCCGTGTGCATACACATCGCTCCATTGCATGGCTTTATCGCTCCATCCCTCGGTCAAATAATACATGTACACGATGGAGTGATTGGCACTGACAGGATTCCGTAGCAAGCTACAATATAGTTTAATGAACGTTTCAGGTGAGCTGTTACATTACGCGAAGTCCCATTATGACAACAGACTGATGCCGAAATGAAAATATTGATTTGTGTCACATATCAAGTGCCCGTGTTGCACTAGACACTTGATAACATACCGTTAAGAACAATACAAATTACATGTATACATGCTGCAAGCTAGAGTGTAGTTTAATGAAAGTTGAAGGTGAACTGTTCGCGTGACACAAATTTCCATTATGAGAACAGACTATGGCAGGATATCGGAATGAAAATATTGATTTGTGTCAAATATAATGCACATTTAGATCGTGGAAGTCTGATGTACAGATCCGACCTTGAGTGTATAGATTGCAAATAGTTTTGTATGAATGAAAACAGAGATGACATATTTCCAAAAAATAGCCTTTGTAGTGTGATGGTGGTGATCTGCAATATTTACCTTTCGCGGATTTTTCATTCATTATTTTTTGTGTGGAGTGGCAACCTCCTAATGTAAACAACTCATATGTAATGTGTGTTAGATGTAACCAAAACGTTCATCAAAAGCCATTGTTTATTGCGAAGGGGCCCCCATAATTCATTTTTGCGGGGGTTGGGTGGCAAAATTTCTTGCAACACCACTGTTTTATTGTTATTATTTTTTTGTGTAATGTCATTATTTTAAACTGGCGATCAAATCACAACCTAGTTATCAATAGCATGTAAAATTCATCACTTTCCCGAACCTTACAGCTGGTAAATATACCTGGCATTTCTCTCTCTCTCTCTCTCTCTCTCTCTCTCTCTCTCTCTCTCTCTCTCTCTCTCTCTCTCTCTCTCTCTCTCTAAAATGTTGTACTTTTTTGATTTTCATGTATCAGGTTCATGTATAAGCGAAATGATTGGTCAGGATGACAACACTTATGATCAAAGGCATTCAATATATTGTTTGGTCATAAACGTACGATTGTATTTCTGTAAGCTTTAGCTAACATTACACAACAGCCATTTAACTTCATGCATCCATGCATAATCCAAATTACGTAGCCTTTCAATACAACCATTCAAAATCATGCATCCATATATAATATAAATAACGTTGCCTTTCAAAACAACCATTTAAAATCATGCATCCAAACATAATATAAATTACGTTGCCTTTCAAAACAACAATTTAAAACCATGTACTCGTTCGCAATCCAAATCATACAGCCTTTCAAAACAGCCATTTAAGCTCGTGTACTCGTACATAATCTAAACCACCCGTTTAAACCGAACAATTCGTCGATTTCTTTCGGTGCTGGTTACGTAACTTCACAGAAAGCATCACACACACACACACACACACACACACACACACACACACACACACACACACACACATATATATATATATATATATATATATATATATATATATATATATATATATATATATATATATATATATATATATATATATATATATATATTATTTGGAAAATATATATGACGCAATGACATTTAATCGGATTTTGAGAGTAAATGAACACTTATTATTTTTCATATATTCCCACTTACTCAGTAATAAGATAACCGCACGCAATTTATAAAGGTTTAAATACTTAGCAAGACAATTATCGCTCCATTGCATGGCTTTATCGCTCCATCGCTCGGTCAAATAATACACGATGGAGTGATTGGTACTGACAGGATTCCGTAGCAAGCTACAATATAGCTTAATGAACGTTTCAGGTGAGCTGTTAACATGACGCGAAGTCCCATTATGACAATGACATTTAATCGGTTTTGAGAGTAAATGAACACTTATTATTTTTCATATATTCCCACTTACTCAGTAATAAGATAATCGCACGCAATTTATAAAGGTTTAAATACTTAGCAAGACAATTATTTAATTTAAACAATTTAAGAACCATTAATGATTTGTTAAGAAAGATTGAAATGGAAATTATGTACTTTACATAATAGTTTAACCGCTCCGGTGGCCTAGTGGTTAGAGCGTCCGCCCCGGAAGCGGGAGGTCGTCGGTTCGATCCCCGGCCGAGTCATACCAAAGACTTACAAAAATGGTACTAACAGCTGCCTCGCTTGACGCTCAGCATTAAGAGGTAAGTGTTAGGACTGGTCGGCCTGGTGTCAGGATAATGTGACTGGGTGAGACATCATGCTACATGTCTGCGGCATGATGTCTCGGTGCTAGACATCACTATAAACTGCCTCAATGCAGACATCGTAGCGATATGACTGAAAAATTGTTAAAAGCTACGTTAAAAAAATCCTAATCAAACAAACAAAAAAACATAATAGTTTACATAAGCAAACACTGTTTAAGCGAGCATTGTTTCGGTCCTCATTATCTCACAACACCTGGGTGCCTAAGCATTGTTTCGGTCCTCATTATCTCACAACACCTGGGTGCCTAAAACAAATAACATTTTGAACCACGTCCATGAGAAGAAGAAAAAGGAGGTGGGTGGGGTGCAAATGAGATTGCGATATTACTGATAACAATAATGACTTGTCAAAAAGTTGCAGCTAACCAAAACATCATCTGACTGTTCAAATTATGGTTGATAATTGAAATGATCCTGTCCTGCTCTTTTTAGCTGATGAAGTGGAATTTACTAAAGAGGCCTTTTTGTGATTAGTACACTCCCTTGAACAGCGTCGTTCTCGGCAAACCGATCTAAAGGTTTTAGAGGCCGACCGAAACTAAATTTCTGGTTTCGGCCGAAAACGAAACAAGACCGAAAGTTATAAATTGACTTTCGGCCGAAACCGTAGCCGAAACCGAAAGTTTAACTACACCTTCGGCCGAAACCGAAACCGAAACCGAAAGATAAACCGAAGTTGCCGAACACTAGATTTATTAAATAGGCCTGGGTCATGATGCATTACTACACTAATTAAAAACGAATCTAAAAGTAATCATTCAGAGCCTGCAGTAAGAGGACTTCGCTAAATGTCAAATTGCCTAGCGCCGAATGACATGCCGACAAGCAGAGTAATAGACGCAGCACTAGCGTTGCATTTTGAAAGTTAAAATAGATCTTCGGTTGATGACCGAAAGTCAATATCAGTTTCGGCCGAAACCGAAAGCAAACCGAAAGCTAACTTTTTTGCTTCGGCCGAAACCGAAACTATGCCGAAAGGGGTCATTTGCCAACTTTCGGCGCCGAAACCGAAACAAAAACCGAATTTCGGTCGGCCTCTAAAAGGTTTATATGTGGGACCAAGGGTTTTTGGATGAATCAGTCGTTGAAGGATGTAAATTTCTTCAGCTTTCTCGAATTCGCATTAATTCATTCGATATGTGTGCACAGTTGTTCAACAGATAATTTTTCACATTCTCCTACTGCAGTTCGGAGACATTGAGCTTTATATGTCTTGTACTCGTCGGCTAATGGAATCTAGTCTGGTTCCCTGCTTTGTATGCTCCCATGTGTTGCACTCCGCTATACTAATAGCGCACTCCGCTATACTAATAGCGGAGTGCAACGTATGGGAGCATGCTTAGCAGGGAACCAGACTAAATGGAATCCAGTTAGGTAATTGTCAGTCCATTGGCGCACTTTTTGTGGCATTTGTCACTCGGACATCCTCCTGTCTCTTCCTCTGATGATGCATGTACACGGAGCGTGAGGGTCTCACGTTGCTATTTCAGTTCCAATTCTAAACATATGCAAACACCATGATATTAAAAATTCTATATCTTTAAATTTCTGAATGCTCATGATGTAACATATCAGTATAAGTAACCTGGATGATAGGTTCTATGAAGAGAAAAGCAGGGACGTCATTTCAATTTTTTTCAGGCAGTGGTGGGGGGCAAAACTTTACGGGCTGTTAATTTTCGTATAAAGGCTACAGCAAACTTACAGCCTCCCCCATGACGTCCATATACGAGAGGATGTTAGCTGCGGCATTTTCTGGACTTATTTGTGTTTGAACACGTGCTTTCAATTCCACGCCAAAGAGTTGCTAATCTAAGTATTGAGTGTTCCAAACTCGACAGTTAAAGAAGAACTTAAATTCCATCCAGAAAACAACGTCGCTTATTTTTTTCTAGTTACAATTAAGAAAAGTTCTTAAAATATTCTTTTTCCTAAGATAACAACCAATCTCTGGCCATCCAATCCCATATATGCGCTATTTTATGTTCACCTAATTCCTTGGTTCCCATTGACAATTGGTGCCGTTGTCCTGAGTGCATACTTCTCGTTTGCTGCAGTTTGAAATGAACCCCCATTAACTCATTATGCAACAAATAAGTTTCATTATAATTTTATCCTTCTTCATTAATTGGAAAAACGGTTTGTTTTCAGAAATAAAGAAGTAGGAATTTATGGAGAGATTTGTTTAAAACCTCTATTTTGAATGAACTGGTGAGGTATTTAGATAATCACATAAGAATAATCGAAGCTATGAACAATTTCACAGACCTAATTGATACTGCTTTATAAAAACATCCAAAATATAAGAGTATTAGGCACGTTTCATGAAAAAGAAGAATTTAATGAAGAGTGTACTCATCTCACTCTTTTTGTGTTCATGTGAGGCCTGGACTATGACAGAAGTATTACAAAGAAGAATCCAGGCACTTGAAATGAGATGCTACAGAACCATCAATGGCATCTCTTACATAGACCACATCACAAATGAAGAAGTGCGTAACACAATCAGGCAAAAAGTTAGCCATTATGAAGACCTCCTCACCACCGTCAAAAAGATAAAACTGAAATGGTATGGCCATGTCACTAGATCCAACAATCTATCCACAACAGTACTGCATGGCAGCGTCCATGATGGCAGAATGAGAGTTAGACAGAGAAAACAGTGGATTGACAACATCACAGAATGGACCAGGAAAGGTTTTGTGTAGACACAGGCATTGACACATGATCGAGACAAGTGGAGTGAACTGGTCAGATGTTCAGCAGTACAGTGCCTCAACGAACACACTAGGTCAAGAGACTCGTGATGATGATGATCCGTTTAAGGTATAACCGTGTTAGAAACCAATATAATTGAATCAAACGAACTACAACAATGTACTTTTTTTTAAAAAAAAGAAGTCAAAGTGTCACGGATATGTTTTGCTACTCATTTATCTCACCTTTTACCCACCAACCCCAACACACGCTTACGCACGTAGTCTACATGTGTTATACATATTTAATTTGCATTGTCAGTTTTAAAAAAAATAAATTAATATTTGTAAACAGCTAATATATAGCTAATAATTTCTTCATGAGTGGGGGTTTAATATTAGGATAATTATCGATAGAAGTAAGCATATTTATCTTGGTCTCAGTCAAGGACATTGTGTTTACCATTTTCTTTGTCATAATTTAGGTAACAGAATTTATTAGAATGAATGTTCCCATTACGTACTATATGTTTGTTTTATTTCTTTTTAGAAACCGTTAATTGTGACCTAAGTCAAGCAGAGAGCTGTACTATCTAGTTTATCTAAAAATTATTTATTCTTGCTGTAAGATATTGAATCAGAATCAGTCTTATTGCTGTGCCCAGTATTTTATTTGGGCTGGAACTTAAGTAATTTAAATTCTTCTTCTTTGGAAATACAAAATGCTCTATAATTTTCTCAAAAGCATATATTAACTTGGAATGATACTGAATTCAAACAAGGCACCCTTAGATTATATATATGTGATTCAACATAAGACTGCTGGCCCATTATTACAATTCAGAACATTGTGTGTGTGTGTGTGTGTGTGTGCGCGCGCGCGCGCGCCAAACGTTACATTCTTTCTTTGCTAATTTGATGTATATTTATACATTTTATCTTTAAGTCTGTCATTTTTTCTCAATTTATTAAAAAAAATTGTTTGTTTGTTGATTGATACTCATTTTCCAATATGAGAACATTGTAAGTTAAGTGCAAATATTCATTTTCATTTTTACGGTTATTGTTAGCTGTTCTCATACAAAACAATCAGACAAGAATAAAGAGAAAATTATTATTATTATTATTATTATTATTATTATTATTATTATTATTATTATAGGTGTTGATGTTATAGTAGTAGTTGTTGTTGTTGTTGTTGTTGTACTGGTTCAGATGGTTAGATATTAGTAACGACTTTGATTCATCGGAACCAGATTTTAAGGGTATTAAAAAAATCCTTGAGATACCATATATTATTGATTTGGAAGGAAAATTCGAAGGGTAATATAATTCGTATCAAACTATCATTCGACTTCATTGTCGAACCATTGACTGACTTTTATAATATATGCATGGAAACAAACATTTTTGTACACGATTGGAGGAAAATAATAAAGGCAGGAGATAAACTGACGCTAGGCACTAGGCAGCAACTTAGCACCTGTATTTGATAGCAGAATTATGGAAGAAGAAAAGCGTTTTCCATTCATTTTGTAACGTTTAATCAACAAAAAGCTTTATTACTTTGTGTCAACCGGTGATCAGTCAGAATCTTTCCGAGACAACACTCCGTATCAACCGGTCATCAGTCAGAATCTTTCCGAGACAACACTCCGTATCAACCGGTCATCAGTCAGAATCTTTCAGAGACAACACTCCGTGTCAACCGGTCATCAGTCAGAATCTTTCAGAGACAACACCCCGTGTCAACCGGTTATCAGTCAGAATCTTTCTGAGACAACACCCCGTGTCAACTGGTCATCAGTCAGAATCTTTCTGAGACAACATCCCGTGTCAACTTGTCATCAGTCAGAATCATTCCTGTGCGACAATATTACTCGCTGGATTTACTTTTTGTTAACTGATTATATAATACTGATGACTCGAAATTAACTAAGTGGAATTTTATTTTTAGCCGTACGTAAATGTGTCGACAATGTTCGTCATGCAGTTTTATTGCAGAAATTAGCAGCACAACAGTAGTTGTACTTAGAAGCAACTGTCACAAAATCGGTTAACTAAACAAACTTGTATGTATCCTTAATGACAGTACGTCATCCTGGTCCAACTATTTTGAAACATTCTTTTTACAAAATATCTAACAAAATATACATTATAACTAAGCTTTTTGGTCTCGCGTCCGATTATTTGTAATTGCTGTCCTATTGTGTCGGGTGAACTCTGTAATTTTTCATACACGTACAGACTTTACAATTTACAGAAATGACCAGCCTTGACGATTTTAGAAGTCAAGGAGATTTTGACACCCGCGCCATCTTTTCAGCACTCAACACAGTTGTGAATTAAGACTGTACTATTATTTTTTAAAAAACTGTTCTTTCTTTGAAAGTATTCAATAATTTTAGCACCGTAATATCTTAATGTATTTCAAGTTTGTAATAACATTAATTTAATTAATTTAAGGTGTACACGATCGAGCGAAAACAATGACTGATATATTGCAAATAGTCAGACACAATATTTTAAGAAATATTTTGCTTGCAGCGGTAAAGTTTTATTGGACAGTTTGAATATGTTTACACCGGTCAAGTTTTATTGGACAGTTTGAATTATGCTTACACCGGCACAGTTTTATTGGACAGTTTGAATATGTTTACACCATTAAAGTTTTATTGGACAGTTTGAATCATGCTTACACCAGTACAGTTTTATGTACAATTTGAATCATACTTTCGTAATTTAATAAATTGTACCTCTCCAAATATTTTAATGAGCAATCCTGAGTTTAGGACTACATAATGTTTGTTTGTAGTGATTTTGCTATATTTATGTCAAGAAAAAACAAACATTATCCTACGACAAGGGCAAGCAGATGGAGCGTTGGGTTGAATACTACTCTGAACTGTACTCTAGAGAGAACAACTTAACCAACGATGCCCTAAACGCCATTAAAAACCCTCTCCCTCATGGCCGAACTTAATGAGAACCCTACTATAGTAGAACTAAAGAATGACTTAGATAAACTATCCTTAGGTAAAGCACCAGGGAAGGACAGCATCCCAGCAGAAGTCATCACGTGAGGCTGCAGCGTGCTGTTCACACACCTGCACAACCTCCTCTGTCAGTGGTGGGATAAGGGTGCAGTAGCTCAGGACATGACAGACGCCAACATCGTAATCCTGTACAAGAACAAAGGCGACAGGAGTGACTGCAACAACTACGGGGTCATATCACTTCTCAGCATTGTGGGTAAAGTCTTCGCTCGCGTAATCCTGAACAGTCTTCAGATGCTTGCGGACAGAGTGTATCCAGAGTTGCAGTGCGGGTTCCACGCAGAAAAGTCCACAATCGACATGATCATCTCCGTCAGGCAACTACAGGAAAGAATGCAGAGAACAACACAAAGCCATCTTCCTTGACTTTATAGACCTCACCAAGGCCTTTGATATGTTCGGAAGAGACTGACGCTGGCGAATATTGGATGCCCTCCAAAGCTGCTAAGCATGATCGAGTCCTTCCGCGATTACATGAAAGGTACAATGGAATAAGATGGCTCAATGTCTGACCCATTCAAGAACCTCATCGGCGTGAAACATGGTCAATCATGCCTTTGGGATGCATACAGAAGGGATCAACCTGCACACACGATCAGACGGCACACTTTGGTAAAGCATGCGATGCGTCTGGGCTGACCACCAGCCTACAGAAAACAAACGTGATGGCTCAAATCACTGACTCACCCCCCCCCCTCCAAGTATCATCATTAAAAACTACGAACTTGAGGTAGTCAGTCAGTTCACGTACCTCGGCTCTACCATCACCAACAACAATTGGATTTGAAAGGCATCAACGACTCTCTCCAGGTTGTTGTAGAGAGTGTGGAACAACAGCATGCTGACCCTGAACACTAAGATCTCGGTGTACTATGCCTGCGTGCTACGCACTCCCCTGTGTGCCAGTGAAACCTGTACTGCGTAGTCCTTATAAGATAAAAACTAAGCGCCTTTCGCATGCGATGTCTCCGACGCATACTCGAGATGACTTGGAGTGATCGAGTAACAAACAACGAGGTACTTGAACGTGCCAAGATTTCCAGGAGGGTCACAATCGTCCGCCAATTCGCATCATATCTCTGGACCATTACGTCGGATGGATGTCTGCAAGCGCGACATGAACGCCCTTGACATTGATGTAAACACATGGGAAGAGCTTGCTATAGACAGACTCGGCTGGCGACACACACTGGTCTGAAAGCCAACCTATGCATGCTAGTTCATGAAAAGCGATCTTGGAGAAAGAAGCAGCAGCTTAACACCAACCAGACTCAACTTTAAAAGTGCAGCATGGACTGTCACTCCAGTATTAGGCTACATAGCCACTACATACGCTGCAAACCACCAACCGGAACAACCCTCATGGACGTACTTCCATCATCTCTCAAGACCAACGGATGCCAACAACATTTTAGTAAATTTAGTATTGTTGCAAAATAAAATGGACCTCGTGATTTTTATATATCTTCGCAACAAGCAGGAAATGTATTGGAAGGCGGTGTAAATTACCAGCACATGTTAGGATAAGGAAGCACTATGTAATAGAATGATAAAATTATGGAGTCGTCAAATTCATTTTCCTTCCATTGTATTTGCGCAAGTCCGTCAGTTAGCGTAAAAACCATGTGTTTACAGCACCAATGCACATAAGGTGAGAGCTCTACTTACGCAATACTGTTTGTGTTGTAATACTACATTTTGCTGTTATTGTTGTTTTTGTAGGGTTTAACGCCATTTTTCAGCACAAGATAGGCTATGCATGACGGCCAGTATTAATGGTAGAGGAAGAACCCAGGAAAACCCCGGAAAGAACCACCGACCCACGAGAAGCTACTTGCAAGCTTTCTATCATACCCACTTTGGCCGAATCTGAGAATCGAACCCACGCAGACAAAAGTGAGATGACAGTGAACCGTAACGGTGAGCGCGTTAGACCACTCGGCCACTCTCTAGTTTGCTGTTACGTGGTCAGCTTGCCGAGATCGCGACCGAAATGGGGTCGGGTTTGAATTCAACAGTAGCTCTACTGATCACTGCGTTACTCGTCTGGTACCTGAGAAATCGTTGATAACTATCGGGGCCTGATCGGGGCGAGGTATTTCTAGTATGCTCACCCCCACGATAAAACAAAAATCCGTAGACAAAAACGTAGTATTTTGTCACTTGGAATTTAACCATGGTTTTGTTCTTGCGCACGTTTATTGAATATTATCCATAGATTGAATAAACATACATGTAGACGTTTGCTTTGGTAACTTTTCGAAGAAACTCATGACCCTGTTTAAATTTGTGACACACACCACAGGTGCTCGACGCGAGCTTGGTGTGAAATAAAAAAACAATAATCAAAAGGAAAAAAATCATGCAGAGTAAATACCTTAGATTACCCCCATGACCCATTTTGACATAGGACCTTTTCTATCATAAAATGTGAAGGTTCGTAACTTCCAAAATACTTGGTTTCACCCATGACCCTCGATTTCATTCTGTTATTTCAGTATTTAAAAGCACATGACTATTCTTTACGGCTTGTTTTACTCCCGAGATATTTTACTATTCATCAAGCCATCGTTGACTTTTCTACGTTGTACCAAACTGAAGTTATGGCTTCCGAAACGTGTGATTTTCACGAAATTTTCAACTTGGGACAAGTGCGAGCTCATGTGACAACCAGTGAAAAGAGCTAAATGTAACCTTTTGAGCAAATCATATTTCGGCGTTGACGTGTGTGTCTAATAGTTTAACTGTTTTGAACTGATTGTTTACGATATGTGCAGTGAAGTAGAAAATGTCTTATTCTTCCTTGGAACAGGATTCCTACAGTTGAATCGAAGTAAATATTAAGTAAAAACTTACTTTTGCATTTACCACTGTTCCTCTATTAAAGAATTCATGTATCGTAGAGTCGAAAATACGGTAAACGTAGCTCCTTTCACCGGTTGTGAAATCATGCAGAGTGATAAAAAATACCTTAGATTACCCCCATCTACCTGTGCAAATTACGAATTCTAACAAAACTGGAGTGTACACATTGCGATTCTTTTGCTGAATTATACTATATACTCTGTGAACCTTGTTGTTAGACTCAGGCTTACGTGGAGATATTTTTAATATGATGTCATTGCGCGTGGCGTATCGTCAGCCTAAATCATAATCTGCCCTATTATGGAGACAGTGCTTGGTGAGTAATATGTCACTAATGTGTGCTACAAAAGGAAATATGACCTATGACCTATGCTGAGCATGGGCGCCCGCACATATGAAAAAGCGAACGAGGGTGTGTGGCACTTGTCCCGCTTCCAAATTTCACCTCGAATAATGTTTTGGCCTACATTCTTAAAACTTAATAGATACATGTTTGCCACCCCTCCCCCCCATTAAATAATTCTGGGGGGTGGCCTGCAGTGGAGTCTCTCAAACAAAAAAGCTGTCGGTTAACCTATAACATTACCTTTTCTGTCAGTTCATGTTTGAAGACACTTTAGATTAGGACTTGGACACACTAGTACTGACAAATAAATGTGAAGACTTTATAGGGAAAAATAATGTGATATGATTCTAGCTGTGCTACAGAAATTGAACAAATTTGCACAGAGACTTGTGAGGCTACCAAAAAGTTAACCGATCATTCCAGTGCATTTTGAGTTCCAAGCTAGTTATTATAGTAATTATGTATATTTGCGCATATGACTTCATTAGCTAACAATTATAAGGACGAGTTTCCGACAGCACGTATTCTTTACATCGCTGTTTTGGACCCACCCACCCCACATCAAACCTTATTCATGATTTCAGCGTCTTAGCACGTTAGCACTTTGACTGGATGTCAGCTTACTTGTCAGTCAAAGACTGAAATACAATTAAAAAAATGACGGATTTATTACTAGAGAATGTGAAGCAATATGTATACTGTGACGTCATTCGCGTAATAGCTTAATTAGACATTTTCAGCATTGGGTTCGACCATTGCAAGTTCAAAATTCATTCATTTTTGCTCTACGTACTTGGTAACAGCTAAATCTGTTTGCAGAGAATAGATCACGGAAAAACACAATCTAAATATAGTGTGATGTATACCATACATAATGTGTTTTTCTCAATTGTCATTTTACCACCAAATTTATTGATTTATGGTTGTGTACACAAGGGACTTAACCAACTGTAAAGAGTATACAAAATATTGGTATAACTAAAACAATACAAAATCTGGGGCTATTTAAATCTAAACGTATTTGAATATGTTTAGAATATTCCTAAATGTTAATAAAGCTATCACAACTATATTTTGTTATCCAACTGACAACTTGCTTGAAAACACCGTCAACTCAGTCATCTAAATCACATTCAATTAAATGACATCTTAAGTTTATTTATTACATATTGGGGGCAATCAGACTGAAAATGAAATTCATGTAGATTATTTTACCCTTGTTTATCTTCAAATTCAGTTCGATCTCCAAAGTTCGATAAGTAAGGTAGGAAAACTAAATTAACTTGTTCATTTAAATTCGGAGACCATATCCAACATTTCTCTGGGAAGTGACATGTTCAAAATTAAAACTACGCATATGTATGGACAATTTAATTTTATTAATCTTGAAAATTTCGAATTAACAAAACTTGACACCCAAAGAATTTAACAATGTGAGAAACATTTACTGTGGCGAGATGTTTGTGTCACGTGACTATTCTTTTCTTCTTTTTTATGCTGTAATGTCATTTTTATAAACTGAAGATTATGTTACAGCATTGTTATCAGTAAAACTTAAAATTCGATACTTTCCACAACCCTCCGAGTGATAAACTACATGTTATTTAATCTCTCTCTCTCTCTCTCTCTCTCTCTCTCTCTCTCTCTCTCTCTCTCTCTCTCTCTCTCTCTCTCTGTTTACTTTTGATGGACTTCGATATACCTATTTATTAAACCAGTAACATAAATTACCACAATAGTCCCTTGCTAAAATAATTGGTCAGCAAGACACGGTCCTGGTCAAGGATATCTGACGCATTGTTTGGGCAGAAAAGTGCGATTGTATATCGGTAAATCTGGGATAGTCTTACAAAACAGCCATTTAAATTCAAGTACCCATACATAATCTAAATCACACAGCCTTTCAAAACAGCCATACATACTCCAATTCATCCATTTCAAACGGAACAATTGGTCGGGTTTCTGCTTAGCTGATTATGTGAATAGCTTCAAAAGAAAGCGTCAGTCACGTAATAGATTTTTTTTTTTAAATGCAAGCCTTAGGAAAATATGTATGACACAATGATGTGCAGTTGGCTTATGAGAATAAATGTATATTTCTTCATTCTTTGTTCACAACTTTATCAAATCAAACTTCTTATTCAGTAGTACAATAATTACACACAAAACGTTTTAATATTAAGTAAGAAGTGTATCGTGTGAATTTTCATCCGACCATGACCTATTGCAGAAAAATGATAATAATTGTACACTGAAGATACAAATAAAAACAGATTAATGGTTTTTGTTGAAAGGAATCTTATACAATTTTGACTGAGGTATTAATGTTAAATCCTTAAACAACTGGTGGCTTTTATATTGAACCAACACTACCACCAACCCCTCTTGTTACATTTATTTTTGACAGGAAAGAGGTATTTTGAATATGTTCCTGTGACAAAGCAGCTAAAAGAATCAGTATATGCCTTATTCATGAATAAAGCTCACTAGTACTATAATAAGGTAGCATACTTTATGTCATCCCTCAACCATCTGGATTTTTAGATATTTACCTCTGTAGCAGATACACGTAAATACGGACAACTCCGGAGGCCTTGTGGTTAGAGCGTCCGCCTCAGATGGGCGACCTCATAGCCGAATACTGAGCGCTTAACGAGGCAGCTGGACATACATCAAAATTAATTTTACTATATGTTCTCTACATATATTTCTCAGTACTGACCTTTCCACTGTGTGACAATCAATACAAATCATATGTTAATCTAAAATACCTCCAAAGATGACTTCACAGTGAAGTACTTTTCAAAAGTTCACCTGCATTGTTTTGAGAGGCTGCAATGTAAACAGAGCAGCATTTAAACAGAACACAGATTTCACTTCAGGATCATCACCAAGGCCTTATTACTCACTGTGCACTGTCACCGAAATACACAAAGAAACTCTGAGCTCATATTCTCAAGAATAAACAATTACCTTTAAATCCCTAACGAAAATACATCATTATAACTCTTCTATCACCACCAAAATGAGAGTGGAAAATATGTTCTAAAAATGGTGGAAATACTAATTGTGATGCAATTCTAGCTGTAATTAATTTTTGTTTTTAATATAAATAATTCTATGGTAGAACTTGGCCGGGGTTCATCTGAGGAGGATGCTCTAGCGGAGCGGTCATTGTGCATTTAACAGGGATTGTTTAAAATACAGCTTTGAAATTGTTTTGACTTTGAAATTCTTGTTGTATAAACCACAACAAAACTAAATCCTTGTTTTATTAGCAATTGTTTTTTTTTATCGGAGTTTATAATAAAGTAGTTTAGATAATCGTATCAGTTAGGATTAATTACAATGCATAATTTCTGATGTGCTCAAAGTCACATGGCGGCAAAGCGTAGTAATGACCAAAACGGGCGCACAGGTCCTAATACAATTATTCGTTTTCTGATGGTCACATTATGCCTGATCAGATTTATGTCGATCTCGTTTTAAAAGAGCGCATGATGTTGCGTTCACGTTTTTCTTTGATAATAAAACACTAGTTTCTGCTATTACCGCTTAGATGAAATTATTTGCACCAATATTAATTGTTATATATCTTTAATTTGTATTATTTGTTGGTTTTTCTTAAAGATTAAATGTACATCTGTTGTTGTGGGGGGGGGTGTTGTTTTTTTTATACGTAACCTTGTCCAGGATCAAGTTAATGGTATATCTGACCAGTGATATTTATTTTATAAACAACATAATAAATAGCTAATATTTTTCTACGATCTTGTGTTAAATATTCAAATAATTATTTATAATAAACATGATTAATTCGATTTTAGTTGAAGTACAGTCTTGACCTGAGAAGTGTCCTGAATGGCGATTTCTTATAAGTTGTCAGTAAAATAAAATAGAGACAAACGGCCATTCATATAATTATATTGTTATAAAAGGTATACAGTTTATCAAATTTTTTTAAAACTAAAAATTATTAAATTTGATATAGTGCATTAGTTTGACGGCAATTAGGATACAAAGTATCTAATTTACGAATCCAATAAGTTTCTTTTATGAGTCTGTTATTGTCACCATCTTGCCCATTATATATTGGGCTGAAAGAAAAGTCGAGTAGAGAGTGATTATTGGTGTTCACGTGTGTTGAAATATTTGAGGAAAACTGATGATCACTACACATTTCCTTTTAAATATAAAAGCGATGATTATTCATTCTCTTAGAAACTTGTTGAAATGTTTGTCCAACATATTGCATGTTACATTTGTACAGGTTATAAAAAAGATCACATCAGTTGATTAGTGTTATAACGTAGAGAAAATACCTCTTTTCTTCCTCTACCATTAATACTGGCCGCCATGTATAGCCCATCGTGTGCTGACAAATTGCGTTAAACCCTACAAGAACAACAACAAATATCTTCACTAGATAGTGTGCTACTATTAGGATTGTTATCGAATAATTATTACACGCCTCAATACCATCTGCATGCGGAATGTTGGTACATAGTAATATTACAGCTAACTAGGATTTTGGTATCAGAATTATGTTTGGTACATAATGTTATTACATCTAACTAGGATTTTGGTATCAGAATTATGTTTGGTACATAGTGTTGTTACATCTAACTAGGATTTTGGTATCAGAATTATGTTTGGTACATAGTGATATTACATCTAACTAGGATTTTGGTATCAGAATTATGTTTGGTACATAGTGTTATTACATCTAACTAGGATTTTGGTATCAGAATTATGTTTGGTACATAGTGTTATTACATCTAACTAGGATTTTGGTATCAGAATTATGTTTGGTACATAGTGTTATTACATCTAACTAGGATTTTGGTATCAGAATTATGTGGAATAGACTTCAACGTTTGAATGAAATCAGTAGTATCTTTAATGCATGTAGGACGTGATTTCATTAAAGGTTGTAAAACACTACGAATACATTTTTAAAGGTTTTCTCAAAATATGAATTACAATCTGATACAATGGGTCATCCTGGATAATTTAAAGGTAAATTATAGTCAGATTTTAATTAGTTTTGGGTAATATGTAGAACTGAGGTGTACGCATGTTTAGAGGGAAAGTACAAAGTTCCTCGTATTCGGAATTTTTTTTTCTTTCTGACTATTGCATGTTGACGTTTTTTATTTCATTTCTATTGACATCGTTTATATGTTTGTAGTATTTTTAATCATGTAATTAACGTTCAATTTCTTTAAAATAATTTGACACAGAATTTTCTTTTTTTTGTGTTTTTAAAATTTTATTTTTAAATATGCCAATTCTATAAGTTGTCAGAGCTTTCATGGAATATGATAATTGCTACCTATATCAAGGGGAGGGTAGATAATCTAGTTTACGTTAGAATCGCTCATTCTTACCTTAACATCTGAAGAACATTCATTCTTATTTCTGTGTTCGTTGTTCATTTATTTATTCAAATGATTAGGCACTTAATTACAAAGTGCTCATTAATATTTTGGACTAAAAGATTAATTTGGAATTATAGTAAATTAAGCAATGACATTTTCGAGTATAGTATTAGGATGCGTCAAAAGAAAAAAGTTGTTGATTTCTCACATTTATTTTACTTCCTTTAAGACCAATTGTCGTAACATTCTCCTTTTAACCAAAAAAAAAGGTTCTTTTCGCCCACTAATAAAATCGTATGTATATTTTTTTTTAAAGTCTTTCTTACCATAATATATTACCGAATGGAACATTCCTTCGCGCTATGGACAAACTTTCAATATATTCTTTTTAATCTTATCAGCGCAATTAAAATAGTTTCAGTGATTTATTGTGCAGTATTAGATTGGATATTAGCAAGGACGTTGATTCATCGATACCAGATATTGAACTTATATAACTTTTCTTCAAATACCAAATATTACTGACTCTAAAGAAAATTTAAAATATGATCTAATGCAAATGCTAGTGGCTTTGATGACGTCTCTATAGCTCTTAAAACTATTAAACGATTCCAGTTTCAAACCACAAACTACATTCTATAATATTTTCATAGAACAAACATTTTTTTCGACATTTGAAAATAATGAAGGTCAGGGGATGAAGGTCATATATTTGCTTTCGCCTACTGTACACGGAATTGTATGGGGGGGGGGTGTTAAAAGATTGAGTGTCAATAATGATGCGTCATATATTTGCTTTCGCCTACTGTATACGGAATTGTATAGAGGGGTGTGTGTTAAAATTATGTTATCACATTACAAATAGCTTTAAAAATTTTCGAGTTTTTCTTGGACAACGCCATGGATCAACTTTAGGACGGTATGCGCTTTTTCATTGACTAAACTGTTATACTTGTGGTTGAATTACACCTGCATGCATGACAAACTTGACAAGTTCATTTATTTTATCTTATTTTTTTTTATAATTTATTTGATAAAAACTCTTCGTTCACGACAATCGTGCAAACTGTATGCACCATTGCCATTCACCGACCGACGTCATAGGACATAAAATTATGTCAGACACGTACAACTTCCTCTAGGGCACAGATCCCCCCGATAAATGAATGTTAAAACCACACTGTATGCTGTAAATTCATGGATAAAACCAGGTCACAGGTCAGGATCTAGCCATCGGACAGTATCTTGCCCACTCCTATATTATGTAATGTCAAATACTTCTGTTTTTCATCCATTGTATTCACGCCAGCCAGTCAGTCTGAGTGAAAGCATAATGTTTTCAATATACATGTATTGCAAAGAAGGTAAAAGCTAGACAGAAACAGTGCCCATTTAATGTTCAGTCTTACGGATGTATGGATCAACATAAGGACGGTCAAGATATCAACATGCTGAACTCGCGACATAAATCGGGTTGGATTCGTATCCTAGCCAATGCTGACTGCATTACACCTCTGGTACTCACAATACCGTAGATAACTATGAACAGCATTTACAAAAGGAAATATTAAAACAAATATTTTGTTATTTCTATGTATTTTTGTTTTGTTTTTGTTTTTGTGTGCTTTAACGACTGCTTTAGTATACGATATGCTATATTGTACAGAGAAAATGGGAGCTAAGTGTTTTTCCCCAAAACACACTGAGGCAGCTGACATAGGCGGGTTTGTTCGGATAGCAATAATTTAAACCCTATATTATAAGCCCGGTGAGCTACCAACTGGAAAGGAGGAAGCTACAATGTCGTAGCCTCAAAGTGATTTGTTGTGGTTTAGGCTACGAACTGGTCCCATATCATGAAATGGAGCAAAAAGAATCATCACTAAAGTCAGAAAAACAAATAGTGTAGAAATCTACTACATAAGTATAACCATACTGTGAAAGAAGTCTGGCTTAATTTTAATTTATTAAGCCCCTTACAACATAAAATAAATTGGCATGGTTACAACAACCTCAGTGTCAGCCATGATAGATAACGCGAGACTCTCCGTGACCCTTTTTATATATAAGGCTTGCCAGACCATATTTTGATATTCTACGCTATGTTATTAATATCATCAATCAAATGGTGAATAAAGGCTTCTTGGTGCAATTCCAAAGTTACCGATAAACCGTATTTACATTTAATGCGCAGAATTTCTTGCTCAAACCGCGCCATTTTTTATATATTTTTTTTAACAACTATTTGTTTACGCATACAAATAAGGCCTCAATGTCCTTATAAGGTACAAATGAGGCTGAGAACGGAAGTAATATTGTTTTAAAACTAATAGTGCGAACTATCTAAACGAAAATATCGGATACGAAAGGTAAACGAGATTTTCAACTGTTTCTACAATGATTTGAGATATTTCTGGTATTAAATAACATGACTAATCAATCTATTTCATTATCTGCAATGAACATGTTCATTTTTTTTTATATTAGGCTAAAACAGCGTCGTATATGAAATCACATCCGGCTTGCTCAATTGACACATATATGCTCATGTCACGAGGTAGGAATATGGTTACTAATATTACCAGATTGGAAGCTGCAATGTAATAATATAAAAATAACTAGAAAGTACGAAATTCTATCGCAGACATTGGTGCAATCACATTTTTCATGCAACAAAAGTAAAAGTAGATATAAATTAGTTAATAGGTTAGTCAAATCAAATCAAAGTGGATTGGTCTATAAAAAAAATTTAATACCTTTCAGATTTTTGCTTTAAGTTGCATGAAAAATCTTATTATATAAAGAATTGATGAAATCTGGGTTCAGTCGTAATTTTATACAGAAGCTTATTCAAATGCAAACATAAAGTAAACAAATATTTATCGGGACGTATCTGTAAACTGCTTTACTTGTTGACGAGTATCTTCACTAGCCATGGTTTCGATAACCCCATCTACACTTTGGCTAATCGCGCAAATATTTCTGTACTTCAAGTCTGTTAAATTCATTGGATGTGTCGGCAAACTACCGCATCAAGTCAAAATGAAGTTGTTAAAATTTGAACACTGTTTCTACGCGATTGAGACAAGGGAAGCACACAACTTGAATGGAATGATACATAAACACTTTTCCAGCGCTGGTCCTTGTTTACACAAATACCTGTAACGGCTTCTCTCAGGTAAATAGTAATACTTTCGAAGTTAAACTTACAAAATGTCCTTTTAAGTCAATTGCCACAACCGTTTTCGGCCGATGTACAATGAATGCATCACGCTATTGGTTAGTTGTCATTACATATTAAGGGAGGCAACACATGAAATCCAACAGATGTCGCTAGGACAAAGCATCGATATAGCTTTTCGATCCGCCAAGGTGTAGATAGGGTTATCGGAACCTAAGCTGAGATAGGTGACAAGGAGAAATTTGCAAAAAATACAATTTAGAACATACTCGGAATTGTTTCGGCAATAACATTCTGTTACAGGCCGGTAAAATCAATCAATCAATCGATATAGATCGATCAATCAATCAATCAATCATTTGATCAAAGATAATACAAAAATTGCCATTTCTATGTACTATTTCAATTATTTTGGCATCCCAACATAAATTTGTACAGACAAAAACGTGTTATTTTCTGACAAGTTCATATAGTCGCAAAAAAAGTAGTAATTTTTAGAGCAAAGGGTGTGTGTTATGATCCATAACATTATATAATTTTGCACATATTGTGTTGTTATGTTTAATATCAGGAGCAATAATTATTATTAGTTATATACATTTTTCGAATACAAACAATAATTTAAAATATTGCACGTTGTTCATTGAATCAATAATGCATGACCTGTGGCATTGGATCACGAATGACGCAGTAATAGCAACGAGTGATTTATGTTTATCGATTCAGGTAGACTGTGATGTTTTGCTTCGAAGGATTATTTCTTCGCAGGTAGAATGTAAAGTCGAATGATTGAATGATCTTCTTCGCAATGGAGACCTGATGACGTTGGTTGATCGATTGCACTTGATTTCTTTTTTTTACAGCTCGAAGATATACGGGAGTAGATCAGTGATACATTTTATACAACATAAATTATATTTAAAAATGGCGGCGTTTAGGCATTCCCGCTTAACTCCAACGTATATTTAGACAGAATATGCACTTTTCTTGTACATGTAAATATTGTCATCGCCTCGATATTTATTTATTTATTTATTTATTTATTTATTTATTTATTTATTTATTTATTTATTTTTTTATTTATTTATTTATTATTGTATGTTTTTGCTAATTGTTTCTCTAGCATAATACAAATATCCTAAGTGTGATGAGCGAAATGAAATTGGTAAAACATAACAGATTTGTACTAGTTATCCCAAGACAATATGTTCTGCGAATGACATGCAAGTATCTAAGAAAAAAGTCCTAACCTTTTTCTTTGTCCTAGCGCAAAACAAATTGTTTTTGTAAATATCTGTTAAATGATGCGTCGTTCGGTCATCTGGTGACAAATTTAGCTGATGTGTGAAATTGCATGATGTTGCATATTATAGCTGCGTTCTTATTGGTTTAGGGTTTCACGCCATTTTCAACACACAGTAGGCTACATATGGCCAGTAACATTGATGGAGGAAGAACCATGGAAACCACGGTAAGAGCCACCGACCCACGGGATGCTACTGGCAAGCTGTCTCACGGGCAGACGTAATGACAGTAATTGATAAAGGCGATTGCTGTTGGACTACACGGCTCTTGTAGTTACGCAAATAGCGTGATGTATGTATGCACACTCGCAAAAACTTGGATAGGTTACAAGTCAATAATATAGGACGATAGTCTGACACAGTGCTTTTGTAACTTTTCCTTAATAGATACTACATTTGCTACTCTCCAATTACCTAAAGTAAAAATACAAGTGATATCCGCCAATTTGACTACTTTTACGAGATTGAATTATTTCATTGAAAGGTGAAACTGAATTTGAATAAATTAAATAAAATAATTTACATATCGAATGATGATTGATATACCGAATAAATAGCAAGAAATAGCTTTTTTGTCGAGCGAATGCATGTAGGCTGAAGTCACGACAAGACAGATTAATATTTCTGTAAAATCATCTTTCAACAAATAAAGAATTATTATTTCACAATAATTTTCTATCCCTTGTTAATATATATATATATATATATATATATATATATATATATATATATATAAAATGATGTCCGCAAACATATCATATCTGCAGATATGGATCATATATGCACTTATCTATACCCTTGTCAGTGACACTGAAATCCCGGCATAGGTAAGGAGACACTGAATATGTTGCACATTTGATACAACATCATCCACCGTTATGCTAATATTATCAAGAACATGGATATGTAGGTTCAGGAATTTGTGGTAAACATTCGGTTTTAACAGTTGATTGTTCTCAAAAGAAACAAGTACAACCTTTTGCCTTTTCTTCGTCGTCAATTATAACCGTAGCTTTTACAAGCTTTTGTATTTTGAATTCGCAAGAATTCTTTTATGACTTTCCATTAATTTCTCTGTTTAGTTTCCACCAGTCTTTTAAGGACCTGAATCAAGGCGTTGTAATGATTGCGTTTAGAACTCCCACTCGAACAAAATTCTCAACTTTGCCTATTTCGTGTAAAAAGGGTTTTAAGGTTTAAAACGTTTGATTTGATAAGACATTTGTTTTCTATGACTAAATAAATGTTAGATTTCATTATACATCCAAATTGGATCCATATTGCTAACAATAACAATGTTAGATTTCATTATACATCCAAATTGGATCCATATTGCTAACAATAACAATGTTAGATTTCATTATACATCCAAATTGGATCCATATTGCTAACAATAACAATGTTAGATTTCATTATACATCCAAATTGGATCCATATTGCTAACAATAACAATGTTAGATTTCATTATACATCCAAATTGGATCCATATTGCTAACAATAACAATGTTAGATTTCATTATACATCCAAATTGGATCCATATTGCTAACAATAACAATGTTGCTTGGTATACATGTCCTTAATGTGTCGTGCATTTATTTACATAAATTATTCAACACTAATATTTTCATTATTTTATTCATTACATTGTTCAAATTGACTAATATGACGACAGAGTTCAAAAGAACATTGTTCCCTTGGTCATGTACGCAGATTTATATATTTGATGGTATGTAAGTAAAGGAATATACCTTTAGCAGTGAACAAGTCTCTATTCTATCCGGCAAAGTCGCACTTGGGAGTTATGTATCTTTCGCTAGCTAATAAATTATTGCCTGTAATGTTTATTTACATCCATTCATGTACAAGCATAGTCAGAAATGTCAGAATCCAGTCTAAAAATTGACAAAGTATGGCATTATAGAGCAATAACGACGCCACCTCAAGTGAAGCCAGTTCTTTTCTAGCGATTAACAGTAGTTGGAAAGAGCGCGCGCGCGCCTGTGTGTATGTGTTATTAGCTATAACAATTTTTCAGTCCTATCGCTACGATATGTGCAGTGTGGCTGTTTATAGTGGTGTCTAGCACTGGGGCGTCATTCCGCAGGCATGTACGGTAACATGATGTTCTGCCACATTTTCCTGACAACTGGACGACCATGACCTAACACTGACTTCTTAATGCGAGGCAGCTGTAGGTACCATTTTTATAAGTATGACTGCTCCATGGTTCGAACCTGTCGTATCCGAAGCGAACAATAACCACAGGAGCAGTGAAGGAAAAAAAAAAAAAGAAAAAAAAAAATCACGCCGGAGCAAGGCATTTTGGCGCCCTAGGCGAGATCAGATATATGGCGACCCCTTCCACTCACGCCCTCCCCCACCCGCCCATCATGAAATAAACCCTTAGCCCAGCGCCCTATGCGATTGCCTAGTTCGCCTAGCGGAAGCGCCCGCCCTGCAAACTGCAAACTTAGATTATTATCTGCCATAGCATAATGCGCCTGCAGATTAGGGTCTATATTATTCTATTAATTACTCCATACATTCTTCACAGACCCATATCTACCAAGTCATTATGCGTCAGCAGAGATGGGTCAGTGCAGTTTGCGGTTGGACTCGCCTTATAAGCGAGTATAATCGGTTAGCCATGTGTATATCAAAATCCCGTATCGAATGAATCGTATGCCCAAGGTTCTGTACATTAAAGTGAGTCCATCAAGATAGTTTTTGCAGGCTTCCACATCAGGGTTAAGTTCTGTCCTTGATTTTTTTAAATAAAAAAAATACTTAACAAATACATGAACATAGCCCCATAGCTCAAAGAAAATGATGACATTTGAATCATGTTTTTGATAATAAGCATTGTTCTCGTGGTGAAGTAGAGACAGCAATGCACTTTCTTTTTGACTTTCCAAAATAGTCTGATTTTAGAGATTACACCTTATCTTATGTTCTCAGTCAAAATTGTTATTTGACACCTCCACGTTCTCTGCAGAAAAATATAGCAACATTCTGATATAAAAATGTTGTGAGCTAACTAACACCTCCTAGACCATAGTGTTGGTAAAGGAATATATAAAGCAGCTCAAGGTATAAACAACAAAGAAAACAAAAAGAGAAAACAAAACAAACACAAAAACACAAAAGAAATGTTATTACATGCAATATCAGCATTCTTCAATACTTTAATAAAAGCATTCATGCGATTGATCAAGGTTAAAGTCTATTTGTTAATGTAGGACATTGTAGGACAAATCTACAACTGTAGCTGACCTCCAAGGCACCATGTAGTTATCGTACCGAATGAAGAAAAAGTGCAAGCGTTATGCTGGGTTGGAGAAAATGATATTCAAATGTAGCTTTTGTGTACGACACAGGGAAGTTCAATCAAGTAATTAAAGCTACTAATTAGAAAAGAATGGATGGTAGCTCAAACCCGTTTCTTATTTCGCAGTGTTCAGACGTACACAGCTCACGTGTCTCATTAACTAACAATACTATCAGTATAGGAAGTACAAATAATAAAATCTGCAGTATTGGTTAGTCTCTTTTTATCACATTGATACCGTGAAAACGGAGAACCAGCTCTGACATTTACTTAAAACTAGTAGTACTCGAAAAAGTCCAGGTACCGTATCTAGTCACTTATAAGACGATTATAGCTGTAAACATTTACATACTCCAATCTGACGGCATATCATGCGCCGGCGTATCTGGATCTATGCAATTTGTTAGGAGTGATCAGTCTAACAACACCATAAACCCTGGTCTGCAGGCACATTATGTTACGGCAGATCATGATCGTTGTTGTTTTACAGTTTGATCCGACGTATAAGCGATTATAAACGGTAATGAATAACCACACTTAGTTCTAAGTGTCACCTTGTTTGAGCACATGATATTCTGTCAGATGTGTCTTTAAGGAGTATGTCACTCACGGGACTAAAATCTTGTGTTGACACGAGAATTAGGGATTAATAATATGGTTTGAAACGCTGTATCAGTACTTCTTTTGTCATCCTTCCAGTAATTAATTAAGCGCATAGACCGATATCACGAGGTGCCAAACAAAAAGAAAAGAAAAAAGATTTCAATATGCCCGATGAAGGATACAAATTTTCCGCTCGAGATGCCGAGGCGGGGTCCAAATCAGCTTGACGTTAAATTTCATATAGTTTATCGAAAATACTACTTGGGTTTCATTCTCTGCACTTGATCTTTTTTTTTCTTCAAATTTTATTTTCTCTAGAATAATGTTTGGAATCATTTTCATCAAGCCATTTTTTAGAGTATGTATATATGTATATTTCGCGAAGAAGCAGCTATTACAGTAGGCACCCTTCTACAGTAAACAAAATATTGCCAATCTGATTATTTCTATTTTGCGAATAGGTAATAATGAACATTGACACTCACTGGATTCTATGCATACAGAGAATACTGAAAACAGTTAAGAGCCACGTGTCTTTATTGTTAATTATGATAATACATTTTTGACTATAATGTGTTTTGTAATATAGCGACGACCATATGGACGCTTTTTTGGGTTGTAGGGTTTAACACCATTTGTTAGCAGGCTATACATGGTGGCCAGTATAAATGGTGAAGGCAGAACCTTGAACCCCATCCCCCAAAGAACAAACCCAACCGACCCACGAGAAGGTACTGGCACGCCTCCTTACATATCCACATTTGCCGAATCTGAAACTTGAACCCACACAGACAGAGGTGAGATTGTAGTGCTTCTTAACATATAGCTCTTTAGGTCAATTGGGGCCCCACCATATGGATGCTATCAATCAGAGTGGTCCCATTTCAGTCCCGCGATCTAAACGTGTCACTCAGGGCATATTTTAATTTAATTTTTTTTTGGGGGGGGGGGGGGAGGAAGGGGGGGGGGGGGGCGGGGCGCTTTTAGAATCAGTTATATAATTATTATATACTTACTTTTTTAATTTACGTCACGTAATTCCCACAAACTTTACACGTAAATTGTGGTGTTTAAGATGTTGGACCACCCTGCAATAAAGTATTATTATTATTATTATTATTATTATTATTATTATTATTATTATTATTATTGGTAATTATTATCAATATGAACATCTAGCAATTTCAGTGTATCCGGAAAGAATACATGAGTTAAGGTGGCAAATTCGTTTTAAGGCAAGTTAGTTCTTTGCTTTTGATGACTTCGTGTTTATTTGGGGATGAATAACATAAAGGTGTCAAGGTTTATGTTAAACAAATATAAGCGTGATAATGAGCTATACTTTAAAAGTTGTAAAATATTAGACACGTTCAATAAACTCACTATCTGCCATTAATACAGTTTTGTACTCTACTTTGAAATATCCGATATAAACTTGTCAGTTACTCATTATTCAGTACTGACACAAGTCTTGCTTAATTAGTTTGGAATTACAAACTACTACTCTACCCGTGGATTTGATTGCAACAACAGTGTAAAAGCCGTGATGTCCTGCAGATAAGATTTTAATTACCATCTCGTACGACATTCTCACTTCCATATAGTTGAAAGGTTGATTGATTGATTTGTGTATATTTCTTCTCACATGCCTTGTCTTTTTGATGCGTTCTAACTGTATGAAAATTTAAACATCTACTCGCTGGATAGTGTTCAGGTTCTTTACTTTTTTTCTTCTTAGCTTTATCTTATGATTGTTCAGCCCCCCCCCCCTCCCAATCAGCTATAAAGTGTACTTTGCAGTGATATCAGAATAATCCCAATCGTATCTTTGCAGTTATTTGTTTGCAATTTTATACGATTTTAGCTTTAGAATACACATGCCCGTACACTTTACAGTGATCCAGTCACTGTTTCTTATCGTTATCGTCTTTTATAATTTGTTCAGAACTCGGGTAAAGTTATTCCTGATATTTGTGATAATAAACGATAATTAAATTTAATGTATATGGAAGAGGTTCCTTTAGGCGATAGTACTTAACCAGACACATTTTACGATCACCGGCATTTTGATATATTTTTGTTAAATTTATCGAAAAAATTTCCGGGGGAAGGGGGTGTTGTTGTTGATAATTGGTCGATGATAAAGATCATTAGCTAGTAATAAATACCTAAATTATCATGAAAACAGCATCGGAACTCTAAAAAACGTATCGTCCAGGAGGAAGCACATAGTACATTAAACAGGAATGCTCCAAATTCCTGTTAACACCTATTTCAATGGTACATATCAGTAACGATGATTTCGTTCATTGTTAGCGCCTTTGACCGTCCGCTTTGTATAATTGCTTTGTTTCCTACGGCTGTTTAGATATAGATGTATTTATATAGATGTGGACTTCTAAATCATGTAATCGTGTTCTTTCTTTTTACATCCGTTTGATATAAGATATACCATAATTAGACATTTTTTTTTATAACGATCTTATCCAGACTTAACAACAGGAACCTGTTAATTAACATTAGCACAGGAACTCGTTAATTAACATTAGCAGTAACAAATACCATATGTTTATGAACAAATACCAAACTTTTAAAGAACAATTGGTTGCGGATGCAATACTTGTAACTGATCTAGTTATCTGTGTATATCTAGTTATCTGTGTATATCTAGTTATCTGTGTATATCTAGTTATCTGTGTATATCGTCTTGTCTTAGTTCCTTGATGAGTAATTGTTTCGAACTGTAAAATGATCATCTAGAATTTGTTTAAGTCTTTAATAAAGGATATGAAATTAGTCCATACTACAAGACATACAATTATTTGAAATAATAGACACAATAATAGAGCCTGTATTCACTGGAAGATTACGTATGCTGTATAGTTTTCTTGCTTATTTGCCCTATATTTAACAAAGTACAAGCATGATCACTTTTGAAACTGGATACCACGAAGATTGGTTTGTACGTTATGTAACATTGTATTTCTACACATAATGCGACGAGCATCAGAGTATATGGCAAATGTATTTGGAACCCAAAATATTTTTTTTTAAATTTCCGTCTGTCAATAGCTGACAAAAAACTTTGTTTGGTTTATAAGAAAATAACCCCGGGCTATATGCATGGTAAAAACAATGAAATGAAAAACAATATCTCAGCTCCCACAAAATCTTAGCATGTCCCCCCCCCTTCCCCCAATTAATAGGTCAGTACCACATAGTAGACGAATTTTTATGTTAATGTTAACGTTGATTATTATATAAGTTGTAGTCTAATACTTAACTAAAGTAGGTATGATTAATCTGACAGCCTATGAAAGATATTATGATGGCATTAGAGAGCTTTTTGATATAAAAAACAACAACATACAATGTTTACATTGAATATCACAATTTAGAAATTACTTGCTTCGAGTGAGATGCAAACACCAATGTAAGATATTTACCAGAAAGAGAAAATAAACACAAAAATTTGCTCAAGAAATAAAAACGTTATGTAGATTTGAAAAATTATGTAACTATCAAACCGATAATAAACTGCTCTCTTAAAAATCTTAAGATAAATTTTTTTTACAAAGAATACATCTATTAACATAACTAGTCAATAACTAAAAATAAAAATCTTTTAAAGTAAAAAATTTGTCCAAACATTGGATTCGCCCAAATATCTTTCACAACAGTCCACTTGGCCACCACACAGACATGCGTGTCAGGTCTCAAACACGCGACTAAGGTATTACTAATAATTGTATTTATATTATCAAAAATGAACATGTGATGAATATTTTAATTACTTGACATGAGAAATATGTACATGTTAATATCATTAAATTCGTAACAACATTACTCGGGACTTTCCGTACATTCCTAAAGGTTAATGGCCGACTGCACAATACCGTCTATATGATACCAAATTAAGTAAATATATACAAATATAAATAAATAAAAAAAAAATGATCCTCCCCCACACCCAAATAAATGCTGGACCAGAAACCTTTCCAAATCAACGTAATCATGAAGTATATATGTTTAAAGAATGAAAAAGGAGAATGACATGTCTTCTTTTTTTTGTAATGTTGTCGTCGTCTTTGCTACTCGCGCTGCTTTTTTATATACATATTTTTCAAAATTAAGAACGTTATTGGCACTAGCGCTGTCTAAATATATCCATCCTTGTCGTCGTCGTTTTCATCATGGACATCATCCTTTTACTTAAACTAACTAACCACGTGCATTCTACTAGTGTATGTATGTATGTATGTATGTATGTATGTATGTATGTATGTATGTATGTATGTATGTATGTATGTATGTATGTATGTATGTATGTATGTATGTATGTATGTATGTATGTTTAATAATATTAAAAATGGAAACGAAAAGAAGTCTGCATAATTAAGTTTTAATTTTCAGTTATGCTATACTCATATTGTTATTGTTGAAAATAGCATGCACCATTTTGTTTAGTTTGATTGTACAGACAAACTTAAAGTAATTAAAATGCAATGAATTCCAAACAGCGAATAGAAAAAAACAAGTTATGCTTTCTTGAGACCAATTTAGACGCGGCCCATGTAATTAAATTGTGGTCAAGTAAGAACGGTACTATTATATTATTCCTAAAAGGTGAATTTCAGTGTCGCAATGCCAAAACTGTCGCCTGTACAAACAATGACCGTTGACGTTATTGTTATACCGTGTCCACACGTAATCTCATGGTCAAGGTAAAACTGGAGGACAAAAAGGCTCTTTAACAAATACGTTTACGTGTAAAAGGACTTCAAAGGGTATGTTTTTATGACGCCTGAAAGAATGTCAACAGGTACCCTCGAAAAGGTGTCACAAGGTGCTGACACTGATATATTTATACATATTTATTTACTGAAACTCCCTCGTTAATAAATAAAACACGAAACAGCGCTATGTCTTTCATGTCTCTAATTATACTAAAAGAATGTTTCTTTCACAAGAAGGAATACAATAATCTTTAGCCATACATAAAGAAATTTAAATAACGTTTTAGAATACCAGAATCTCAGCGTACAGGACTAAAACGCATACAGAGAATTGAATTTAGCGATGCAATCACAATTTTTTGAAGTTTAAAATGAACTCACTGTGTTTAATGTCCAGACAAATATCGGCAATATTAATTTAAAAATAAATAAGGAAATTATAATGTCAGGTACAAAGAGTGAATCATGCAGTATTTACACCTGAAAAAGTTATCGAGGTAAAAGGTCCAAGGTACCAAAAGGTACAGTGACTATTAATGACTGAAGGATGAGATACTTATGAAGATATGGGGAGGGATTAGTATTAGTACACGTATTTATTTGTCTATTTTTTAAATGGTATTTTGATAGTATTATATTTTTGTCAATCACTCGCACTTTGAGCTAATGATTCTATCAGCTTCTTTCCCTTTTCTTAACTGACGCACCAATTTCAATCTTCCCTATGCTATCGTTCCTTTCTTCGTCCCTCGTTCCATTTTAAACAATTAACATAAGATGTGTTCTTGCTTTTTAAATAACAAACGATATTATTACGTAAAACTAGCCGTGTTTACCCAAAGCACCTTGTTCAAGGTTACTGGAAATAGCCAGATGTCGCTAAGGTTCTTACTTACGACCGTTCGATTATGAGTCAGAGGTGCAATGGACTATGATCAGCTATCCCTGTTTACTGTTATACTTCATACATTTCTTATATACTGTCTTTTCAAAAAAACTTCGAGAGATAACTATAAAACAATATTCAGTTTTATTATACTGGGGACATTAAATCATTTGAATTTTTCAAACCGCCAATATTGAAAATAATGATGACGATCATTGTAGTGATGCTTATGATTTAAATAAAACTTAAGCCATGTTATGTTTATAATATGTTTAAAAAAACTATAGATTGTCCACGCTTAGTAGACGACTCGTACATTCTCTGTACAAAAACAAAATATTTTCTCTACGTCAACAATGGGTATCAATGTTATGACGTAAGATGCCAGGTCATTCTGATTCGCCCGTTACCGGCCCAGTAGTCCAATGATGCGGAACAACAAATGCTAGCTCCGTGTGCAATCGATTTTGATTGGTGGAAAACACCACGTGATTAACGGACCCGCGAAATCTTAAAGGCGTGTGCACGTCGTATATCGCACAATTATGCAAGGGAACTACATTGCATGTTATTGATAAAATTCAATGCTTGATTTCACTGAATTATGACCAACATGTCGGTTGTTCGATCAAGACACAGAGGAGGTAAAAGATCGCATTTAAGAGGAAGGGAAGATAAGTTAGTTAGGACCTTAATTTACCACGATTCCGATGGAGAAGGTAGCGGCCATGAACTTTATGAGACGAGAAATATGGATGGCTCAAGCCCCATTTGGACACAGGATAGTGAAAGTGTATTAAAATATTCCAACGATCAATCAGCAGAATTTCTTGGGATAGATTTACCAAAGTATTCTCCAGTTTCTGGTAAAAAACCTGCTCGACGAATAACACGGGCAAAAAAACTGTCGCCAATTCCATTTTCAATCGAGTTTGAGGTAGGTGGTCGAGTCGTAAGCCAGTCAAGTCCACCTGTATCACCTCCCCATAGAAAGCTTCGTGCGCTGAGACTTTTCGATACACCTCACACTCCCAAATCTCTGCTTGAAAAGGCAAGAAGGAGGCGGCCAACTGGGGAAAGGAAACGAAATATATCTGAACGAGTTGGTCCCCCGACTAACGTGAATCCTTTCACTCCTATGGCTTCAGATCAACATAACGATTCTGGATATTGCAGTGCCGGCAACAAAAGAAACAGAGCAGACTTGGAAAGGTATACTGATTCATTATATATATATATATATATATATATATATATATATATATATATATATATATATATATATATATATATATATATTCGTTTTATTTGCCCACCAAAACTGCAGGCAATACAAAACTTCAGAGAATATAATTTAAATATAACCCATTTGAAATGCATCAGGTTAATGATATTAATATGTATAAAAATCTGTTAATCGTGCGTGTCTGATTTTGTTACATATGAAAGCATAAGAAACATCCCAAGCATTAAGATCATTTTATGTTGCAAATACAGTGTTCATAATAGAAGGGAAGCTTCATGAGAGAATGATTACTTTTTATTCTCCACATTATTTCATCAACAACAGCAGTAAATTTTGTTTTTGACATTAATAGTGTTAAGACAGATTTGACTATTTGTTAATAAAGACGATCCTATTTGTACTACTACTAGGCTGCAGGCATCAGAGACAAACCACACATACTGCAATCATTAGTCCAAGTTTCCTCTGACCCATGCCACCCCATTTTTGATATTTTGGACATTTATGTTGGGGTGTAGGGTCAGAGCGCATTCCCTATTGAAAAGTTTGAATTCGCCAACACTATTTGGTGTGGGCATGGGGTAGCCGCTTACTTGCCAGCTTTAATATTTGAAGTATGATGTCATCAACCATCATTTTTACTATCCTAACTTTAGCTAAATGTTTCAAAGTATGGGTGTGGTCATTATACGGTTCTAACATACTGTTGCTACAAATGATGTGATAGTTACAGGTCACGCAAGGTCAGCTCCGGGCACTAGACTCATTTTTAACCCAATGTGTTATGAAAACATTAGCACAAGAAATGTGCACGTTTTCTGTTTGGGAGTTGTAATCAGTGTCATTAAAGTAGTTAGACCAAACCTTAAATTTGTTTTAATGAGCAAAACATAATATTAGGGTCTGCCAATTTACCTGTAATGATTTTTAGACAGAAGCTTTGTGTTTTGCTAATGAATAAAACTTAGCAGTTTATGTACCCGTGGTTATTTTTGTGCATCAAATTGTAAAAGTCTGCCTCTCTCTCCTATATTTCAATTACATTCAGCATGCCGTTATATCAGTCAATATTTCCCCCCTTTTCATCATTTATGTAATAAGACTGATCAGAAGATGAATCTATCTACAGAGATCATTTTCTATACTGCAGTACTTTTAGTTTCGCTGTTACACAAACTGATGAAGACCGCTCAGATGGTCTAGTGGTTAAAGCATCCGCTGCAGAAGCAGGAGGTCGTAGGTTAGATCCATGGCAGAGTCAAACAAAAGACTTACGAAAAGGATACTTACAGCTGCCTCGCATAGTGGTCAGCATTAAGAGGTTGGTGTTGGACTGGTTGGCTGGTGTCAGAATAATGTGACCTGGTGGGATTTCATGCTACATGTATACAGTGGGTCTAGCACTGGGGCATCATGCCACAGACATGTAGCATGTTGTCCCACCCATTCACGTTATTCTGACACCAGTCTGACCAATCCTGACACTAACATCTTAATGCAGAGCGCCAAACGAGGCAGCTGTTCATACCATTTTGTCTTTGGTATGACACGACCATGTATAGAACCAATGACCTCCCGTATCCCAGGAAGATGCTCTAACCACAAGGCCACAAGAGCACATATCACACATATCCTAATCGTTTTCTTTTCCACATAATAGCCTATTTTTCTAAATGTTGAACTTGACTAATATTTTTTCAAGATGGGATTAGTTTGCTTAATATCTCTTACCATTTATTGGCATTGTTACTAATTAATAATATTTTGAACACAATATTATGGTGACAATTGCCTCTTTTTAAATGGTAAGTATTTAATTATTTTGTTTTTGTTAATCAGACTGCATTTCACTTTTAGTTTGAAAATTTACACTTTATTGTTATCATCAAAATAATGTTTCCTTGTCTTGATCTTTTTCCACACTAGAGTGGCTCTTTACTTTCAGTCATCTAGCTGAATAAGGGGCGAGGAATAAAAATGTATAATTAACAATAAATGTATAATAACTGGTTATAGACATTTTATTTCAAAATATTAAGCATGTATTTATTTGCATGTTTAAATCAACATAAATCGCTAATCAAAATTACATCTCATGACAGGGTAGAAGTGCCAAATTATGATATACAGAAGCATACTTCTAACTAAACATACTTCTAACTAAACAGTAACTGTGATTTTCTCTTTTTTTATTGTTAAAAAATTCATTGAAGTAAAACATCAGTTACAACTATATGAACTTTAAATACAAGTATAACAATATATTACTGTTGCTATGTCTAACATGGGCCATGTAATCTGGCGATGCATTTTAAGCAAGGTGTTCGTGCAGATTTGGTGGTTTTCATACAGATCACAAATGTGTACAAGATACCTAACAAGATTGCTTAAATAATGAGCATTCTATTGACTAGAAGATAGTCTACAGAATGCTTTATGTACATCAATATTACTGAAATTGTTGCGATTTTCTGTGCTTTCTTGTCCGCTTCAATTCTTAACTTATACATTTTTTGGGCACTCAAAGCCAAATGAAGAGATATCAGTTGGTGCATCCAGTGCTGCCCATAAACTAGTTCACTACGTGGTACTGGTCATTTGCTCAAATGTCTTTCAATTGTTTACTTAATTCCAGCCTGTAATTATAAATATGTCTGAACCTGTCATAAAATGTTGAAAACCAAGTTCAAGTAAACCGAATGCGAATGGCAACCTGTTCCTTTAGCATGTCTATATTTTTAAAAATATTTTGTATTGCACAAGTCACACACAAACTGAAAAGATATACAGGGTTCGTACGGTCTTTGAAGGTCTTTGAGAGTTTGGGAAAAATGAGGTAGCATTTTCAAGGCCTTGAAAGTTTGGGAAAATCGAGCATATTACCCTGAGGTCTTTAAAAGTCTTTGAAAATTGAAATAAACCCCTCAAAAATTAATTTCTTTCCAAAATCACAAATAAAAATATCCGAGATTGTTAGATTCAGATGTAATCCAGTTATCCTGGTTTCTTTCTTTTGATGACCCGTTCAGTTTATTGCCGCCGCATTAACAAAAGAGGCTTTGTTTTGTTTGGCCATCCAAAGTATGCCTCGGCGGCGACTTCAATCACGCATGCACTCTTCATCAAAGCCATACGGTGCCGCTACACACTTCATCAAAGGAAGTCGCCAATAAAATTGCCCATGGTCGTTAGCAGCTGGTTTTCCTGGCTTCTTTCGTTTGACGAATAGTTGAATTTGACTGGACGAGTCCATCAGTTTTAGCCAATCAAAATGTTAATTACACTAATTCTACGTAGAAAGTTCGCGAAAGTTACACGCTCGAGAATTCAAAATTTCTTCATTCGATTTACATCTTCTGCAAGTTCAGTGTTTAAAAATGCCAGGTCTTTGCTCTTTCAACGATATCTGGCTTGAACAAGAGAAGTACAAGGAATGGCTGCAAAAGGATAAGTTATGCAAACGAAAGGCGTTTTGTACATTGTGTAAAAAGACGATCAACTTGGCTTCAATGGGAGGAGCCCTTACAAGTCATGCCAAAGGTAAGTTGCAAATTAGTAACTACATGTTCATTTGGTGGAACAAAGATGCAGAAGTATAAGCAATTGGTATTTTTGGGAAAATAATGGTAATTCATTACTCGTCGGGTATAAAATAAGATCGTTTAGTTTGATGATTTGGTAGATATAGCAAAAGAGGGCCTGTTTAAATGTACTTCTACGGTCGGTTTATTTAACACATTTGAGGAAAAAATTCATTTTCGAAAATTTTGTTCTACATAACAATATTACTTGATTTAATACAGAAACATGCATTGTACTAAATTAAATTCACGGATAAACAGTTTCAAAGTGCGCATGCGTACACTATATTAGAGTTAAACAAGAGTTATTGTTCTTGAATTGTTTATCACAAAAAATGGGGGAAAACCCGCCTAACCTAATTTTAAAGTCAGAGAATTAGGTGCCCACACATCACAGCCTTTTTTAATAAAAAAAAAACAATATTTTATTTCACTTTTTCAGAAGCCATTTTTAAATGGTAATTTGTGTCTAAATAGCTTTTCTTACTAGCATGTAAAACCGATTTAAAAATTACTTTCATGCATCATGAAGTTGTATGTTTTCATTTAGATTCATTAAAATTCTTGCAGTGATAATTACTTTTGTTTCGTTTCTAGGATGTAAGCACCAACAAAATACAATATCTGCAAAACAAGTCGCACCAGTAAGTGCATACTTTTCACAGCCAGCAGCAGATGGTGTGACAAGTACAAAGCAGCCTACCAAAGCAGCTCTAGCAACTTCTACTTTAGCAATGAAATGATGACATATGCCTCCTCTGCAAGACATAAGTACCATGCCTATCTGGATAAGAAGAAAGCAGAGGAGAAGGATGAGAAGAAAAACCCAAAAGGAAAGAAACGGGAGTTGGCCTTGGATGAAGTGGAAGAACTTAAAGCCAAAAAGCTGCGTCTTGAAGCTGACATTGCCAGCCTACATGCTTCCTCTGTACAGAAAGCAGAAGAGGCAGAGTTAAAAGGACTCATTGTGCTTGTCACAGAGTCAAATGCTCTTAGGAGAAGAGCAGAGGAAAAGATGACAGTGGTGGCATCTCTTTCCAAAATGATTGAAGAGAAAAAAAAGCAAATAAAATAATGCATTTAAAGCAGTGCTGATGTCTTTAAGAGAACAATTTATGTTGTATTAAATCTGACACATATGTTACTTATTTCTGGAGAAAAAAACAATGAATGTTAACCTATCTTCTCGATCATTATAATGTAATTTTAGGAAATTAATTATAGTTTGACTTTAATCAGTAAACAATATTGTGGTATTTGGCATTCGTTGTTTTCTCATATGACCTGTATACACAATGTTAGCAAAAATAGGTCTTGGAAATCTCTGTTTGTGGTCTTTGAAAGTTTGGGAAAAGTCTTTGAATTTATCATTCATATTTGAGTACGAACCCTGATATAATTTTACGTCTAAGAAGATCATACTAGTAGCATGTTAGACCTGTACATAGAAACATTTTCTTCAGATCATTCAGTTCATTACATCAACTTGTTATGATCAAATTTACTTTGAAAAACGTGATATTCTGAAACACGAACAAAATCGTGCGAGAAAGCAACACATAAAATTATAATTTTAAAAATTTATTTTCTTATGCCCATTCATTTGCAGAATGATCATAATATGTTGTAGAAATAAATAAACTTGCCAGTATTTCCACAGGCTCTATGTTGCCATAGGCCGCAAGATAATAGCAATATATGGCCTGCTGACGATGGGCACTTGTTTTGTGCAGTAAATGCACGAAGACATTGTCCAGTCTATTTATTTACTAGATATTATAGCAACTAGTGCCATGAAAAGGAAAGTCTGCAATTTATAGAGCCACTGATAAATTTCAAAGCAATCACATGCACAAGCTTCTATACAAAATGATCTGTCAGACAATGCACTTGAAGAATCATAATTTTTATCCTAAAGCTCAGTTTTTGATATACTTTTGATATAGTGAATTTCAGAACAACTGTGTTAAATTCTAATTTCCTTTTCATGAAAGCTTCCATGACTTACTCAAAATCCTGGCTGCAGCTTAATTAAGTTGGTACCACATTTAGTTGATTATTTAACTATGAAGATCAAAGAAGTTACCTAGCTGTAATTAAGTCCAAAAAACACTTGCTGGGAAAAGAAAAAAAAAAAAAACACTAGAGAGGGATGTCCATTGCAGTGGGGTGAAGTGTCCTGTGCCAAAATGTCCAGGTACCATATATAAACACTGGTCTTGTTTAATTATTGGAATTAACAGTAGATTCCACTGTAGTAAACTGTTTTGATTTGCATGATAATGCTTTGAATAAACATAAATTTGGGTAACTGTATAGGGCTTTCAGCTGATAATGCATCAGTGATTGGAATTCATAATGGAGTTGCATTCTATATTCTAAGGGAAAAAAAATGTCATCAGTGTACATCACAAGTTGTCGCTGATATTTGATGCACCTTGCTGCCTGAAAGGCTGCCACAAAATTAGAGAATGCAGAATGTGCCAAGTTGGCATTCTACCTGACAATGTTCTTCATGAGGACAAAGTTGATCTTTTTCTATCTTATTTCCCAGCTAAAGAACCCAATAATGTCATATAAATTTAATTTTATTTGTAAGGTAATAAAAGGAATATTGTTTTTTTACCATTTGAATGCTGGCAGTAAGAGATTGTTCAGTATTGTTGACAAAAACAAAACTGAATTTTCAGATCCAGGCTTTGTAACTCGGTTGATACAAGCATTTCGAAATGCAACATGATATGATATTGATTATTAAATCTGAAAGTGCTACATATGAAACCTTGCAGCAGTAATTGATAGTAAAAGACCAGAGGGGTGCATTTTCTACATATGCTCATTGAATTTATATCTTGTTAAATTTGTAGTAATCTTTTTTTGCATGGATTACATTTCCTTGCCAGGGGTGGACATGTATGCAGAGATTTTGTTGTACCTTATTGATAAGTTGTGGCAGGTTACCATGAAAACTACTTGAGAATGAATGTAGATGGGTATATACAGATCATAGTTTGTGAGCTCAAGATTGTATAAAAGCATAAAAAACATATTACTTATCCTAGTCTTTGTTTTTATTCTGCCATTTATTTTCTAGTTGTCACAGCTGATTCATTATTGCTTTATACTTCAGTTCCTATTGTAGCTATAATTGGTACGGAAAAATCTATTTATCTTTTCAAAACGAGGATCACAGTTGACATTGATATACATTACTCCCAAACCAATTTCTTGTGAGAACAATACTGATTGACTAGTGGGTCTCGTGTGTATAGGAATCATTATTCCAACACCTACCATTTTAATGGTGAAATAAAATCTTCCAATATATATGAATAAACTAAGGCATTAGTAAGCATGCACATTCAATAATGTAATGTTAAATATTTACATCACATATCAAAACCTAAGAGAATTGGTCATAGGGAGACATAAAAAGTATCCTGTTGCTTTGTCAGATCTATCAGATAGACCTGCTTTTAAGCCTGGTAGATTTATTACGAGTTTGTGGTTCTTTTTGCAAGATCTACCCAAATTTTTCCTGCTGACTTTAATATTTTGTAGGAATTGTTGTTGGAAAAGCAATGAAACATCTCGACTGAAAAACCCTTGGGAGCCTGTTTTTTTTTTTTTTAGGGTTGAGAAGTTATCATTTTACGGAAGCTTTTGTAGATGTGCATAAAAATGTGGACAGACATATAATGCAATTACAAAGACAATTACAAAAAATCTTTGTGTACCAGTTCAGAAAATTTATGTAGCTATTATTTGTTTTTATGCATGCATCTCTGATGTTAATTTTCCCATTTGATTTGTCTTTTTCCAGAAGTCTTCTAGATGATTCTGCTGAAGATGAGATTGATGTAGACATGCCCGTTCAAAAGGTACATTTTTATGTCACAGTTGTAATGGGATTTCTCTTGTGCCGATGGCATAATTTCTTCTTGCTGGAGGTTGATCTCTGATTTACTTAATTGAAAATTTATTTGAAATAAACGTAATGGATGTTTATTAATTACAGTTGACCACAAAACACTTTCAGCAAGAGGGTTAGGAAAGGTATAAATTGATAACGTGTCTCTCACGTACAAGTTTTACTTGTACATGATATTGAACCAGTTAAAATGCAGCCAATCCAAGTGATTGAGCATCTTGAAAATGTACTGAAACAATGTGATACAAATTTACTTTTTGCCTAATTTTCAAATAAAAGTTGGTGTTTGAATATCATTTAAGTAAATGTGTCCACTTTTCACACCCACTGTAAGCAAAGATCTGAGAGCAAGCAAGTCAGTGCTGTGTGAATAGGTGGAAGTTGTAAAATTGCCTACATGGTTTTGATAAATACCACTGCAGTCTTCAGAAAATCTGACTTCTGCTTTCGTGATACTTCTCAAATGTGTAGTGCTTGAATTGATTTATATTGGTCTTCATTTTAAATGAAAGTACTGCATAAAGCCTATCTATCAAAACTATCATCCTTTTGTCATACAATTTTAAATGAGAACATTCTCCATTGTAATATGTCAAAGTGGTTTCAGCTCTGGACAGCTACATGTTTCACTGATGCAAGCAATAATTTTTAGAATATGCCTTGTTGACATTAACTGAATGTGCATTAACTCGTTCTGCCCCAATCCCATCAATGCCTGCAATACAGTTTCTGCATTCAACGGCCAATCTTGTCTTAGTTCGAAGTTTCTCGACTGCATTCAATGGCTGATCCTGTTGATGCTCAATTTGAATGTGCTTTTCCATGAATCAGACAACTTGCAATCAGAAATGATTTTTACTTTCGTTTGTGCAAACTTGAAATGTTCAAAAACCAAATATTACTAAATCGTAAATGATGGCGGATGCATGAGTAATTTTTGGTGGTGATGAGGATGAAAATGAGTTTCTTGGCTCTGATCTCGAAGGTATTGAGGAAGCAAAGGAAAGATATGTTTAACAGTTGGATAATTTGTAAGATTTAGAATGGAACATTGAAAATTCTTGAGATTGAATCGTCAGAAGAAGAGGATGCTGATAGCGAAAATGCAAGAGTTTTTGCTGATCTAGTAGATTTCAGTGATCGTCTTCTGTCTGTCCAAATCAATGAATTTAGTGGACTGAATCCTGGACCTACAACAAACATTGACAGGAAAAAAGAGAAACCTAGTTTTTTCACTTATTATTTTTTCTAGAGAAACTGTATACTGACATTGCAAACGAAACCAATCCGTATGCCCAAAATTGCATATTGGTATCACCAAACCAAACGTCGTTTCCTACCTGCAAAATGTGTCTATTGAACAAAGTTTGATCTGAACATAAACTGGATGGGAACATTGCCAAGTAAATGTATGTACAAATTGTTGCAAACCATATCACATATTACATTTTCCTGGTCTATTTTAATGGAATTAAGTGCTGATGATGTGACATTTCTAACAATGTTGTACATAATTTTGTAAAAGTATAAATAAATTGTAAAAGACTTTGACCAGTAGGAAAATAAATACATCACTGTGTAGATATTCATTTCAAGGATTACTATTGGATACAAGAAGAGAAATCACAGTAAGTGTGAAGGCATGTGCATGAGATTTACAATATTTTCCAAACAAGTAAAACACTCTGGGACACGAGCAGCTAGGCACAGCTTAGTGTTGCTAGGACACAGTAGCTGTGTTACTGATGAGTCTGTTGGAGTTTTGAAGATGGTATAGATTCAGTGATATGACAGCATGTATGGAATGGGAATTTAATGTATAGTGTGAATATTCAGATAGTAAACAATACATTTAAAGATTTTTTTTAAAGTAGGTAATCTCACATTTTGTGAACTGAGTAAACCAGCAGATGTTTTACCATCACTAGTGCAAAAAATCAGCCACCACATGCAATTTTAGAAAAGTGATCAGTTTGACAAAATTGTGCAATTTTGTCTACACAGTGATGTATTTTTTCCCCATTTGTCCAAGTTTTTCACAACTTATTTATACACTATTTACAACATTAACACAATTGCTACAATCTGTTAGATGGGTAAGAACTTGATAACCATTGCTATCAGAGTCCTCATCTTCTGATTATTCAATCTCTGAAACTTTGATCTAAATCTTGCAAAACATCGAACTTCCAACATATTTTTCCTTTGCTTACTCAATATTTTCGAGATTAACTCTTTCAGCCCCAAGAAACTTTTCATTAACACTGTTACTGTGCCCCAGCCACACTAAGCTGTGACTAGCTGCTTGTGCCTCTGTGTTTTACCTGTTTGGAAAATTTTTGTAGAAATCATGCACATGCCTTCACATTTACTTTATTTTCTCTTCTTATATCCAATATTAATCCATGATAATTTCACCAATTAATCCAAATTCATTTGTCTACACAGTGATGTATTTTTCTTTCTATTTTTCCAAGTCTTTCACAGTTTATTTATACATTATTTTACAAATATACATTAGTCGTTATTTTACAAAATTATGTGCAACATTGTTAGGAATATAACATCATCAGCACTTAAGTCCATGAAAATAAACCAGGAAAATTTAATATGTGATATGGTTTGAAACAATTTGTACATACATTACTTGGCAATGTTCACATCCAGTTTTTTGGTTAAGATAGGAAACACTATTTTGATGATAACAATAAGAACTTTGTTCAATAAACACATTTTGCAGGTTGGATACTACGTTTGTTTGGTGATACCAATGTGCATTTTTAGGCATATGGATTGGTTTCGTTTGCGATGTCCGTGTAAAGTTTCTCCGAAAATAATAATAAGTGAAAAAAGATAGATTTCTCTTTTTTTCCTGGTCTATTTGTCATTGTATGTTGTAGGTCCAGGATTCATTCCACTAAAATCATTGATTTGGATAGACAGAAGACGATCACTGCAATCTGCTAGATCGGCAGAAACTTTCATTTTCGCTATCAGCATCCTCTTTTTCTGACTATTTAATCTCAAGAATATTCGATGTCCCATTCGAAATTTCGCAAATTATCCAACTGTCGAACATATCTCTCCTCTAATTACTCAATATTTTCGAGATCAAACACGAGAAACTCCTCATTTTCGCTCTCATTGCCATCAAAAACCACTCGTGCTTCCGTCATCATTTTACGATTTTTTAAGAAGAAAAAATACCAGGTGTATTGAAACGGAACCCAAATAGTAATCCTTGGTTTCCGAACATTTAAAGTTTGCCCAAACGAACGTAAATTCATTTCTGATTGGATACAAGTGGGTCTGATGCTAGGAAAAGCCCCATTTGTAATCAGAGACTTTCTTTCGACCATACATTCGGACCGCCGAGCAGCGGTACTGGCCATTGAATGCAGACGAAAAATTTCACGAAAAGGCTGTATCGGCAGTTGAATGCAGAAACTGCATTACACGTACAGGCGGCATCGGGAACGAATGAGTTAAACCAGAGAAACTACTGGTTTTTGGTCTCACCATCAAAAGTCTTGCGTCTGCCCATTATATACGATTTTTCATGAACAGAACACGTGCAATAAAACTACCCTCTTTTAGCAATCCTTTGTCTAAACAATTCAAATTTTCACAAGGAAAGTAAAACTCATTTCTGGTTTGTTAATCTTGATCTTGATTCTTGGAAAAGCTCCATTTGTAACCAATCAGAGATGTATCTACCACACATTTAAAACGACAAAAGACAGAATCGTCCATTGAATGCAGTCAACAGACTTATATCACTACCTCTGGTGAAAAGCTGTAATTATTTTGTAAACATTTAATAAGAATAAAAAATGATGCATTTTTACACGATTTGTTTGCAAATTACAGACCAGTGATTCTGCTTAGGCCTGGAACTGTTGAAATGGTGTATGTCTGAATAATAGTTCGCAATAAGCTCTTAATAAATTATCTTATTCTAATTTGGAGAGATTATGCCAAATGCAGGAATTTATTTTAGGTGTTTTAAGTAATAACGAGATCAAGTGATGTCGATTCTATAATTACAAGGGTCACCTTTTTGATAGAAAGGAATCATTGTGGCTGTAACAATGCAACATTCTTTTTTTTTGTTAAGCAGAGCCTCCCATACAAGCCATGTTCAGGTGCTGATCAGAACTTTGCTTTACATGAAACAATTTGAAATCAGAATAAACATTATCACTTTGTTTGGTTTAGTTACTAGTTAAAGTACAGCACTTTTTCAACATTGTGTGACTATTAATAGCGAAAGATAGGACCCTTTTGGGCCTGTAGAATAAGATGGGAGTTCCAAAAGAGTGAGTAAAATACATAATGAAGTTCATGTATACTGTTTTATCAAATTGTATTGAGATGTAACAGCAGCATACATGCCAATCATTACGCCTTTTTTCCACTAAATTACGCGTTACGCTTGCTAACAGTATTGTGTTCCATTTATTGCTAACCTGCTTCTAGTGAGGAGAGAGGGCAGACTGGTTTTCTAAATTTAATCTTTACACTCAGATTCCATGTTCTAATTCATATTTTCTGCAGAACCAGTCTAAACTATTTAGTGCTAAAAAGTATATTTTATTTTAAAAGTCTCTGCATTTATGTGAGCAAAATTATGTCATTTTAAAATTTCCCAGATAAATTAGAAAAATGCAACTTACAAGAAACCGAAACAAAAAATAACAGAATCCTCTAAATATTAAAGACTAGAGCGCAGCATCATGTGACATCTTTTTTCAGCTGTTTGGAAAGAATTTTACTATTTGGCGCTAAGTCTTAAGATGGTTTCTAGTTGATGTGTATAAAGCTAAAAGTGCTACATATGAAAACTTGCAACAGTAAAGGATGTTAAAAGACGAGAGGGGCAAATAAATCATTGTTGATTGAAATTTTAACATGTTATATATGTTGATTCCACTTTTTCTGTCTGGATTCCGCTTTTTGACTACTTGGATTATGCTCTTTCATTGTCAGGGCTTGGCATGTATGCAGCAGACTTGACTGATTCTGATCTAGGTAGTAGTTGATAAATGAAAATTATATTTGTGAAGCTTTCTAGTCACATGAAATGTTTGACTATGAAATAATGCATATTGATTTATTTTTCTTATATTTTCATGTAAAACTTTTTTCTTTTCAGAAACTTGCACTCCATGACATAAATACATCTCGTTATAATGAAGAGTTCCATGAAGTTTGTTGTCTGGGGGTAGGGGAGTTTGGGGGTGTGCACAAGTGTATTCATCGACTTGATGGCTGTACTTATGCCATTAAGAAATCTAAGACTCCAGTAGCAGGAAGTGTATACGAGTAAGTAGAAGATTTATTAATTCATTGAATTGTGATTTTTCCCTTAACCTTAAGCATCTAAGCGTCTACTGTAAATAGCTCTCAGACCCCACTGATGCATATATGCAGTGCCGATAAGCCTAGTTTACTACCCCGGTGTCGCTTGTGTGCGTAAAATTCAACAGTACTTGAAGTACAATTGCCGCTCATGTGCTCACAATACCGCTGTGTTAAATAAGTGTTGATTGGTTGAAAGTACGAAAATGTACATATTTTTGATTATCATAACCAATGAGAGGATTGTTTACTCAACATTTTGATACCAGTTGGAAAGCTAAGAAGTTAAATTTAGACACACTAAAATGAATTTTCTGTGGTTTATGAAACGTGTTTTTGAGATAAACAAAGATAGATTCTGATTCAGATACATGCTACTTTAACGGGTCCAGTGCAAGCAATATTGAAAAGTTTAATGGACAAGATATTGATGTTAGCCCCATTTCAACTCCAGATGCAAGTGATTTTTATTCGGATCACAAGATGGACATGTTTTCAATTGCACAATGGAGTGACGACTCGCCGTATTCGAGATCAATGTTTTTGATTCTCATTTTGGTTCAAGTCAAGCTTGGACCATTAAGCAATGAAAGATTTATTCCTGAATATTTGGTAGAAAATCTTGTTAAGAAAATAGGGGACCAAAGGCAAGACATGAAATGGTACAAAATCAGCATCACAGATGTGCCATGTGGGCATATTTTGTAATATGCACGACATCGTCATTTATGTGTGGATAATTACTGTTTTGAGAGGTACCACTCGCAACAATGTAATTAGAGTGGATTTCATTCCTGCTTTTTGTATGTACATATGAAATTATTGGATTTATTTTGTGGGATTCAAAACAGTTTACATAACTGGGATTTCTTGTTAAATGAGATGGAGGAGTATATAAAGTGGAAATATATAAGACACACGGTACAAGGTAAGCTGTTTTTTATTTTACTGAAATCCAGTAAAAACTAACGAAATAATGAATATAAATGTAACCCTGTTTTTATTGTCAAATTTTGTAGTCGGCCTTGATGATGCTCTAGTATTCAGCCTAGCAATCAGCCTTAGTCTGAGTAACTGATATGATAGCACTGAGCAGTAGTGAAACTACACAACAGCTTTAAAGGGTTAAGTCATTGAGCCCCATCACTGTTAAAAGCTATATTGCTGCTCTGCCCCAGTTTCACCAATTATTCCAAATGAATTTGTTTACACTGTGAAATATTTTTTTTGTATTTGTCCAAATCTTTCACAACTTTTTAATACACTATTATTGAAATTAAGCGATTGCTAAAATCTGCTTGATCCGCTATTATCATTTCTAACAGCATCCTCTTCTTCTGATGATTAAATATCAGAAACTTCAATGTCTGATTCTAAATCTCACAAATTATCCAACTTCTGAACATATCTCAACTCTGCTTTCTCAATATATTCTAGATCAAACCCAAGACACTCCAGTTTTTACTCTCATCGTTATCAAATATTGTATTTGCCATCAGTTACGATTTTTCGAGAACAGAGCACATGTAGTAAAACTCCTCAATTAGTAACCCTTGGTTTCTGAACATTTCCAGTTTGCACAAAGGAAAGTAAAATCATTTTTGATTAGTTAATATTGGTATGATTCTTAAAAAAATATATGCCACAGTAGTTAGACATGGATGCCAACTTCCCTTTTTTTTCCATATTTGTCCCATATTTTGGACCTGAATACTGGTGTTCATTCTTTTGGCAAAAAATACAATTTCTTATATAAAAAAAAATATCTTTAGCATTTTCAGTCGAGAAGGGGCACTCTGTTCTATTTTGATAGAATTTAAAGCAGGTAAATACGAATACAGTTCTTCAATTCGATTGCTTCATTCAAAATCGAGGCTGCCTGTAGTTATCAGCCACATTGGATTTTGCAGATATTTACTGCTGTTGCTGTATCTAGTTTTCGTTATTTTCAGCTTCTATTCATGTTATATAGAAAAGAACTGGAAGGACATTTGTGCCGTCTTTGTGAAACCATATAGGAAAGGAGAAAACCTGATGTTCTGCAAATTGTGTAACGTGATTTCGCTATTGGGCATGGAGGCATCCATGCAATACAAGAGCATGAGAAAGCTAAGAAACATCAGCTTCCTGCTTTATCACATACAACTCAGTGTGAACTTAACGTTAATAAATGCCAGAGAGAACCTTTTTGTACATTGAGCAAAATTCGATTTATTTAATTTCTTTTACAGATAAACCTTCCTCTTTAAGTTACTAGTGTTGCTGGCGATTTATTTTGCACACGTTTTCCAGACATTAAAATCGCAAAGGATAACTCTTGTGCTTGAACGAAAACAGTTCAATAAGATAATCTCAGAATTGAGATAATCAATGAAAGTTGGTGAATTGGAATGGATGATTGAAAAAGAAAAAGAAACAAGGTGTGGAAAAGGCTCCTATATACAGCTTGTGTTTGAATGTGTTGCACTCTTGCACCTTCTGAATGGGCACCAGAATGGAACATTGTGCAACTCCAGAAGGTACAAGTGTGCAACGTGCATCACTGATATTACATAATTATGTTAGGCACTGGCACTGTCCTACATTACCGATGGTTGTATATGTTGTAAATAGTTACATATGCATTAAAATTGTAAAAATCAGTTTTTGTTCCTGAAAATCGATATTTTTGTCACAAGTAGTCAGTAATTTTTTTTATTGGGGTGGGGTGGGGGGTGGCAGCTTTGTTTAGATTTCACAGATTACATATTAAAATGATAAGCAATTTAAATTGCATTTAGTGTTGAGTATTCCACTTAAATAGTACCTTCCCTGGGTCCCATGTTGTTTTTAATGGAATGGCACTAATAAAGGTGATTTAAAAAGTGAAGAATATGGGACTTTGTAATGTGAATTAATCATGTTCTCATCTTTTGCAGACGCAATGCATTGAATGAAGTCTATGCACATGCAGTGCTGGGAAAACACCCCCATGTTGTAAGATACTACTCTGCTTGGGCAGAGGATGACCACATGTACATACAAAATGAGTATTGTAATGGTAAGTGTACAAACTTGCAGACAAGTCATTTTACTGTACTCTTCGGAATAAAATATGCTAAGTAGTTTATAATACTAATTTATTCTTAAAATTGTATATTTAGATTTACCCTCATCATTGCTTTATTCCGATGCTCAGTTTTTCTAATTCAAGGTTCAGCCTTTGATTTCCAGATGTAATTATGAAGTTTTATTTTCACACTTGGTTCTGAAATTCAGTTGAAAAGTCTTCATATGGGTGTCATGATGGACAAGACTTCATCTGCTCACAAAATATTCATTTTAAAAAAAAAATTAATTATAGAAAAGTACATAGTTTCAATCATAGATCAAAATATACAATCAAATTCAGTAAATTCTTGTGCACAGCTCTCTTATTTTGTTTACTAGCTAACCGTTTATGGATGCTAGTAAATTTTTTGTCATATCCTCCTTTCCATGTGTATGAAGGATATAAAACATTTAAGTGTATTTATTCTTGTCTGTTTTCTGATTCTTGTAGGTGGCAGCCTAGCAGACTTTGTTGATGAGATTAGACGAACAGGATGCCTTTTACCAGAGACTGAGATTTCCCAAATCCTGTATCAAGTTGCACAAGGTTTGCGATACATTCACTCCCAGAACCTGGTGCACCTGGATATAAAACCAGGTAGGCAGTCCCAAATGATTTTTAATTGCAGTATTCTTTACTCAAGAGCTGGAGAGAGAGATCTGTGAAGTTCCTTGGAAATATCCGACCTGGAACTCCTGAAAGTTAAAAAGGGAAAATTGAGGGAATTTGTCATAACGCTCAACCTTTTTTAAATTTGTCGAAATGAATCAAAACATGGAATTACAGAGAATTTATCTTTTGATGATTCTGCAGGATTTCTAGACTGAAATAGATTAATTAGAGTACATTTTAATAAAAAGAAAGGAAGAAATCTTTTCGTTTTGGTATGATCAGATTGCAAGAGTTGTACAGTATTTTGTTTGATTTAAGAATGGTAATTTTATTTTTAATAAATTTACATCTATCTGTTTTCAGGCAACATCTTCATTCATCGCAACCCAAAGTTAATGCAGTCTCCAGAAAGTGGTCTGGAATCCTGTGAAGAGGAGGAGGAGTTTGAAGAAGCTGTTCTCTACAAGATAGGTATGTTAGAATTTTAGCATTTGTAGGGGCAGTTCCTAATGATTTCTGAGACTGAGACGTTGACTATCAAGTTTACCGGAGCTGACTATTTGATCATTATCTTTTAAGTTGCTTTCCAAATAACAAATCTTATTTCTGGTATCCAATTTTATCAAACTTCATAGGTACTCTACAGTTTTGCAGTACTTTGCTTATGATTCGTTAGTACCGAGGTTAGGCTCACAGAAATTAAAATTACCATTAGGGTTCTGCATGACAAGTACTATCAATGCATTTATCTTTGTCAAGTTTAGCCAGGTTCATTATAAACAGGGTTCGTACGGTCTTTGAAGGTCTTTGAAAGTTTGGGAAAAATGAGGTAGCGTTTTCAAGGCCTTGAAAGTTTGGGAAAATCGAGCATATTACCCTGAGGTCTTTGAAAGTCTTTGAAAATTGAAATAAACCCCCCAAAAAATAATTTCTTTCCAGAATCACAAATAAAATTATCCGAGGTTGTTAGATTCAGATGTAATCTAGTTATCCTGGTTTCTTTCTTTTTATGACCCGTTCAGTTTATTGCCGCCGCAATAACAAAAGAGGCTTTGTTTTGTTTGGCCATCCAAAGTATGCCGCGGCGGCGACTTCAATCACACATGCACTCTTCATCAAAGCAATACGGTGCCGCTACACACTTCATCAAAGGAAGTCACCAATAAAATTGCCCAAGGTCGTTAGCTTCGGATGCAGCTGGTTTTCCTGGCTTCTTTCGTTTGACGAATAGTTCAATTTGACTGGACGAGTCCATCAGTTTTAGCCAATCAAAATGTTAATTACACTAATTCTACGTAGAAAGTTCGCGAAAGTTATACGCTCGAGAATTCAAAATTTCTTCATTCGATTTACATCGTCTGCAAGTTCAGTGTTTAAAAATGCCAGGTCTTTGCTCTTTCAACGATATCTGGCTTGAACAAGAGAAGTACAAGGAATGGCTGCAAAAGAATAAGTTATGCAAACGAAAGGCGTTTTGTACGCTGTGTAAAAAGACGATCAACTTGGCTTCAATGGGAGAAGGAGCCCTTACAAGTCATGCCAAAGGTAGGTTGCAAATTAGTAACTACATGTTCATTTAGTGGAACAAAGATGCAGAAGTATAAGCAATTGATAGTTTTTGGAAAAATAATGGTAATTCATTACTCGTTGGGTATAAAATAAGATCGTTTAGTTTGATGATTTGGGAGATATAGCAAAAGAGGGCCTGTTTAAATTTACTTCTACCGTCGGTTTATTTAACACGTTTGAGGAACAAAAATCATTTTCGAAAAATTTGTTCTACATAACAATATTCCTTGATTTAATACAAAAACATCCATTGTAATAAATTAAATTCACGGATAAACAGTTTCAAAGTGCGCATGCGTACACTATATTCGAGTTAAACAAGAGTTCTTGTTCTTGAATTGCGAGTAAAAAAAAAATAAAAAATTATAAAAAAAAGCCTCAACGAAACAAACAGGTTGCTATATATAGAACCTGTTTTGTCCAGTACTTTGAAGTGCGTGAAATATTACTAAATTTAAAGATGTTTATTACAAAAAATGGGGAAAAACATGTCCTGGGCTGACCCTGGACTTATGCAATCAGGATCAGACAAGGAAAAGGGAGAAACAAAACTTCGTAGGGTCCTAAAAATTATGTGTGAGGCAGGAAGAGAAGTAGAGTCCCGATGTGATTTAATATTAACTCAGTACGGAAAATTAGTGGATGAAGTTATCCAATCGGACAATCATCCATTGAAATGCTTCAGTAGAACAGATGACAGACTTGATGAAGTGTTTTATTGAATAATTTATTCTGTCCTTTCCAAAAGAAATGAATATGTTGAACTTTGAAATGTTCTCCAGAAAATGTTGTTGTTATCACATGGGCAGGCAAGAGAGAGGATTTTCTATCAACAAACAGGTATCTGTTGAGAACCTCAGCAGAGAAAGCCTCAGAGCTCAAAGGTTAATCATTGACACAATGAGAAAAGCTGGTGAACCTTTGGAAATCATCATTAGCAATGAAATGATGACATATGCCTCCTCTGCAAGACACAAGTACCATGCCTATCTGGATAAGAAGAAAGCAGAGGAGAAGGATGAGAAGAAAAACCCAAAAGGAAAGAAACGGGAGTTGGCCTTGGATGAAGTGGAAGAACTTAAAGCCAAAAAGCTGCGTCGTGACGCTGACATTGCCAGCCTACATGCTTCCTCTGTACAGAAAGCAGGAGAGGCAGAATTAAAAGGACTCATTGTGCTTGTCACTGAGTCAAATTCTCTTAGGAGAAGAGCAGAGGAAAAGATGACAGTGGTGGCATCTCTTTCCAAAATGATTGAAGAGAAAAAAAAGCAAATAAAATAATGCATTTAAAGCAGTGCTGATGTCTTTTAAGAGAACAATTTATGTTGTATTAAATCTGACACGTATGTTACGTATTTCTGGAGAAAAAAACAACAAATGTTAACCTATTTTCTAGATCATTATAATGCAATTTTAGGCAATTAAGTATAGTTTGACTTTAATCAGTAAAAAATATTGTGGTATTTGGCATTCGTTGTTTTCTCTTATAACCTGTATACACAATGTTAGCAAAAATAGGTCTTGGAAATCTCTGTTTGTGGTCTTTGAAAGTTTGGGAAAAGTCTTTGAATTTATCAGTCATAGTTGAGTATGAACCCTGATAAATGATTTGAGGAATGTTTCTCTAAAGAGTCTCAAGGCCACTGGATGTGGAATTGAAAATTGACCTTAATTTCACATTGTGATGGCTCAGAGAATCAGATGTTTCTTCTAATGACCATTTTTTTTTTGTTTTTGTTTTAAATCAAGGTGATCTAGGGCATGTAACAGCTGTTTCCAATCCATGTGTGGAGGAGGGAGATTGTCGCTACTTGCCTAGTGAAATACTGGCAGAGGACTTCAGCCATCTTCCTAAGGCTGACATCTTCTCCTTGGGATTGACAATCTTTGAAGTGGTAAGAATATTTTATTTTGCATGTGTGTGTAATTTTACTTGTTGCAACACTCTAAAATGCTTTTTGTCATAATCATTAAGCTTTTTTTCCACTAAATTATACGTTACACTCAAACATATATTATTTATTATGCTTTTTCGATGCATCTACCTTCACCCCAAAATCAGTTGTTTTCTCGTTTGATTCCATTAATCACACAGACCATATTTTAGAAGACGGCTTTTATATAACTACAATACAAGAGTACTCTTGATTGTGGACTTTCCTAACAGTATCATGTTCTATTTATAGCTAACCTCGTTCTACTTTTGACATAATTTTATTTATAGCATATGTATGCTTAGTGAGGATATTCCGAGTCTTAGTCATATGATTTTACAAATCTCGCAACCTACATGTGAATAACATCAGAGGTCATACAGTCACATGCTATCGACAAGAAACAAATTTCCAAAAGTGTTGTACATAGAATTTGAACCTATTATATAGTAGCCACTTAATATTCAAAAATAAATATAATGCACTTTTTTTAATTCTCAACATATTAATTTTGTGAACATCGACCAGAAACCTGTCATTATCGCAGATGTGTAGAGACAACTATTTTCAAGAAGTACATAGCATGTGTCAATGATGATTTTGTTTGTAGCACATGGCATCTTGCTGTCGGTTTAATGAATTTGTTTTCTTCATATTGCTGCAACATTTACATTTATTTTACATATTTCGGTCTTGTTTTTGCAATAATGGTTTGGGAACTGTCATGGTGGCAGACCCATGCTGACAGTGCTGCTGCCAACCCATGTCAGACAGATGTTTACATTGTTGACTCGTGTTTAAAAAATTTGGCCTGGTGTCAGGATAATGTGGGGCATTTTTTGCAACATTTTGTATGTCAGTTTTTAAAAATAGCAACAACAAAATCTAGATTTTACAAAATGCATGATTGAAATTTATCTTTTTTTAATCACACCTTGTGCATAGCTGCTAACTCCCGTTTTTTTCCGTATTTGTACCATATTTTGGACCTGAATATGGTTGTAGATTTTTTTTGTCAAAAATATGTTGTTTAATTTAAAAAAATTCTTTGGAATTGTCAGTTTAGAACAGGCACTTTGTTCTATTTTGATAGAATGTATCACATGTATATACGAATACAGGTCTACAGTATGATTGGTTCATTTGAAATCGAAGCTACCATGCCTGTTGTTATCCACCATATTGGATTTTGCAATAGTTTTCTATGATTGAACAAGAAACAAGGTGTGGAAAGGGTTCCTATCAACAGCTTTTGTTTGAAAGTGTTGCACGCTTGCACCTTCTGAATGGGCACCCAAATGGAACATGGTGCAACTCCAGAAGATACAAGTGTGCAACACGTGCATCTTTGACATTAAATAATTATGTAAGGCACTGTCCTACTTTACTGATGGTTGTATATGTTGTAAATAGCTATATATGCATTGAAATTTAAAAAAAAAAAATCAGTATTTGTCGCTGAAAATCTGTATTTTGTACTGGGTGATGGTGGTGGTAAGGGTCGGTGGCTATGTTTGTTTGCTTAATGTTTTTGACTGCATGGTATACTTACATAAATTTCAAACAACTTGTGAGTTCTATAACTTGGCAAATCAAATCAATTAACCAGGTTCCCTACCCAATAAGAATTTTAGACCCTGTGTCATAACATTGACTCCATTGAGATTGCCATGCTGTATTCATCTATACATTGATTCCCCATTTTGCTTTTGTGCAATTATTAATGTTCACTATCTTTTACAGGGTGGTGGTTGTGAGCTTCCCAAGAATGGTGACTTGTGGCATGACATCCGAGAGGGAAAACTCCCAGAACTTTCACATTACTCCAAGGAATTTAATTTGATATTGCGAGTGAGTGCAGAACATTTTTTAAATTTGTAATCTTGCATTTTGTGGGACATCTTAGATGAAAAAGAAAAACAAGAACCAAGTTATTTTTCAAAATCAAAAAAAATTGGCCAGTTTCATATTTTAAATTGTTTTGTTTCATGATGTGTAGCCAGGTCACTTTATTATTGGACAAAGTACAGTGGGACCCAGCTATAACCTGCCCCGCTATAACCCGAATTCAGATATAACCCGGTCGTGGCATGGCTCCCGAAATTTCGGGTAATTTATTACAGGTATTTTTCTCAAAGACCAAAAAAAAAAAAAAATTAAGAGTTTAATTATCATTCTCATATTCGTCTAAACAGTGCGAAAAAGAACGTGTAGAAAATGTTATTATCAAATTTCTTCTATTTTTGTGCCAAAATAAACGTCGGAAATACGAACCAATTGCTGGGCCTACTGAGAACTTTGATCTTTGTTTATTGTTGAAAAATTACAGCTCATAAGTGTCAATATTATAATTACTGATTCCTGAGTAATGAAGCCATCGTGTCTACTTTGTGTTTGTCTTGAATGCATTCCGAATACAATCGTTGCTCAAATAATCTCCGATATATGTTCTCTTAATTTCATACACAACTAAGCAACAGCCAATGCGGCGGTTGATAAAAGATTCTCACCAGAATGTATAAATCAATTAATTTAAGTACATTGTTTATCATCAAAGTGAACTGCCGAGCTAAACAGTGACATAATTCAGTGGTTAAAATACATACAGCCAGTTCTGTGTGCTGTATTTATTGGAGTACATCAAAAGAACATGACACAATAACTGGGCGGCAAGTTCAAAGGACTTTGACTAGCAGCTTGGGTGGGAAAATGTGCTGAAATTTACAATGACTGAATTCAGCGACAGAAAGATCCTGAGATGTACATGTAGTTATTATAAGAATACACTTTAGCTTCCATTATTTAATCTATGGACATGTACTATTTCATCATTCATTACGTACACCCGTTACGTAATTTTTGTTTTTTCTTTTCATTGAATTCAGTCACATAATGATCTGTGACAAAATTATTGAATATTTTACATCTGTATGTGGATATTTTCGATGGAAATATTTGTATTATGGATTCAATGTATGTTACAAGATTCGCTTGTGAGTACACGGTGTTGATACTCTTTTCATGCAATAGATTATACATGTATACATAAATTAGACACGTGTATGTACCAATGCATGGTTCTCTGAATAAAGTAATGTATTATATCTGCAATTTCTGTTACCACAGCAAATGTTTTTCTCATTTAATATATATTGATCAAAAATGGTAATTGTGCCATGCATTTTCGCACCCGTCTTTATGTAAACCCCCAACCCTAAATAAATCCAAAAATGTGTTGGTATTGTACATGGTTGCTTATAACACGGTTCGGTTCATAGCCCGGTCGGATTCTATGGCTCCCAACTACCATGTTGTAGCGGGGTCCCACTGTAATTTTTACATGTGCCTCATTTGAGGATTTGGATTCTAAATATTATATATAGTTCAACAAAAAAGAAGGAAATTAATAAACAAGTTGCCCATCACTAACATGCATTTCAGAGTCGGTGAACATAAAGCAAGACAGTGATAGGAAATAAGTTTATTAATGTGTGGTCAGAGAACATGATTAAGATTTGTAGACATTATTGACTTCTAAACAATTTGGTTACAAAGCAACAAATTCAAAATTTCAGGAGGCAGCATGTAGGGGAGCTTTAATGCTTCATCTTTTTGTCAGATCAACATGGAACCATATTTTCTATAAAATGCATTCCTTTCTGTATAAAATGGGTGTGCAATGTATATCAAAATACAGTACTGACTTGTTAAAACTGAGTTGCAGGAAGACATACATTGGACAGTATGTGTACATTCAAGTGATGATGAGAATTTGTGAATGTAGTCAATTTTATGGTGTTTGGTAAGTTGCAGTTAAACTACATATTTTGGTTATCAGAAGAGCTTCATATTGACATATTAATATACTTTTGTTTTTACTATAGACTCATTTCTGTCAAGGGTATTTAACTATATGTGCCTAAGCAAAATAAAACTTGCTATCCTGCAGATGGTAAACTATCAACAGGTTGTGTCCTGTGGACAAAAAGATGAGTGAATATATGGGATTTTTTTGTATATAGGTGATGTATTTGGGTGTTTTTTTTAAATATACATATTTGTTATGAAAAGAGAGAAGTGTAATATGTTGGCAGAAAAAAGTGTCTAATTATTGACTTAATTACGATGTGAACACTGACATGCATATGACAAAACTTACGTTCCAGTAGTATTGGAGAACAAATTCATGTGACAATAAATAATTTTTTTTTTTTTTTTTATTAAAGTTGAATTTTTTTGGGTACGTTTGTTAGTTTTTCAAATGATTATTTTGTTATATATTATGATTATAAGTTGCACCAGGAGCAGCTTTTCATGCGGAACCCCCAGATCAGAGATGCTGCCCCTCAAAACCCAGTTGGGGGGACGTACCTCCATTTACATTTTTCATTTTTGGGGGGGGGGGGGGGGGGGAGAACAAAATCATGTCTGCAATTTCTAACACAATGCAATTGATTTTTGAATTTATATATCTTTATTTCTTGAAGTTTTAACCCTTAAAGTGCTGAATTGTTTTGCAGTAAAAGGTCCCTCAGTGCTGAATTGTTTCAGGAGGGAAAAGAAGAAAACTCCACAGTCTTTAAATTACATGTATTTCATTAAATATACACAATTGATAGACAAACCCTATATGAAAAATGATGGCGCATGTCTATACTTTAAGATTGGCATCAAGACACATGTGTAGGTTTAACATATTTGCAGGTACAGGTGTAAATACAGGTAAAATGACAAGTTAAAATTGTATTTCATCAGTAATTTTGTTTGTTTTTTATGGAAAAGTTCAAATATATCTAAGAAATGTTATATTCTTTAGTAGTCCAACCATGCATATGTTATGTCTGTCACAATGTTATATATAAATTGTGAAAATCACAGGTAAAGGAAGGGTGACAGTTTTGGAAAAATCCACTCCATGAATGTCACAGGTAAGTTTAAACCCTCCAGTCAGCAATTAATGTTCATGAAAAACTATCACCTGTTATTTATTATAATATCATCAAACCGAGGTCCATATCTGGTGATTAAACCTCAGCAAAGGCTTTATTTTTGTTCAAACATTGGGTTGATTTTGTGTGAAGAGTCACCTTAATTGTTCTCATTGTCTGACAGGTGTAAATTGATTGGAATAGCTTGAAATATATCCCATCCTTACTTTTTTTCCTGAAGTATGCGGTTGATATCGCATCATCAATAGCCCATTAGGAATCGGGAACAGACATATGTACCAAACCCATTGTTTTAATCGATGCGAAAACGTTTTAGATGCTCAGGTGTGACAGGCCGCCATTTCTTCATGTGACTTTTTTTCCTTCAAGTCTGGCCCATGAACTCTCTGATCTGCATTACGATTTATTTGATCTACTATCAGATGCAATAGCTCGTCATCTAAGAAAAAGTCTTTAATAGTCCGATTGTTCATTATTCACCATCTCGACATTTAATTTTGAATTACCAGTGAATGGGGGTTGACAGGCGCGAAATCTTGTCACGTCAAGCGAGCATGTACATCCGACGTAAATTACTGGCTCAAAATCATTCATGTGTATTTCCATCAATACCTCGCTTGCTCCAATAATGTCATTTTTCTCAAATTATTCAAAATCACTATTTGCATCACTATCAGACACGAATATTTGTTGCAAGAAATCACCTTCGTATTCAGCGTCGGCCATTTTAGTTTTGCACTAGTACCATGTGATTAGAAGCGAGCATTTGTAAAATTACATCGTTAATAATATAGTAAAGTGCTACAGAATGCTCTTTCCCGTGCCTTTTTAAACCAATCAAATATAGTTTTACAGGCATTTATGGCAAGATGAAGTTATAGAATGTGATCAGTGTTGCTCACCTCGAAAGCGACTATAGTCGCGACACGCACTACAAGACCACAAACAACAGCGCGACTGGAGTCGCGATACGCACTTTAAGGGTTAATGGAAAATTGGGATTTTAGTCCATCCATTCTGTGAAAACTTCAAGATTTTGTCTTTGTATACTTTTTCTGACACGAGAAGACAGAAGAAGCTTAAAAAGCTATTACATTAGTTTTTGTTAATACAAAAAAACCACATAAAATGTGATGAAGCCATAACATCGTTCTGTTTTTATCATTTTAAAGAATAACATAAAAACATTAAAGAATAACAAACAATATTTTGCAAAAAATGTCCATTGAAGATAGATAATATGGGGATTCCGATGAGGTCAATCAGACACAATGTGTAAATGAGTTAGGTTAATGTGCAGTACTTTCTCATGCATATCATATGTAAGTATTCGCTGATGCACATGCAGCTATATGCAGAGCAGCCATAATTAACTTGAGCCAAACCAAGTGTTGAGTAGAAGCACTCCTTGTCCATGGGTCATCATCAGATTTATTTTCATCTCTTAAATTGTACAAGATCCTGTTGAAGACCAGACAATCAACTGTACACAACACAATTACAAGATGATTTTGGTTGTCTCTCTTTTAAAAATCCATGTCCCATAGTGTAAATTCTTTGTCTGTTTTCCCCAAAAGTTAAACAAGCTGTGTAAGATCATGGTGAAGGCATATTAATCTTATTTCATTGGTTTCTGGAGGGAATACATCATCTAGATTGTGATGTGTAAAAGTGGAGTCAAGCCATTTAGTGGTGCTTTATCGAGTGGAGTCAAGTCATTTAGTGGTGCTATATTGAGTGGAGTCAAGTCATTTAGTGGTGCTATATTGAGTGGAGTCAAGTCACTTAGTGGTGCTATATTGAGTAGAGTCAAGTCACTTAGTGGTGCTATATTGAGTGGAGTCAAGTCAGTGGTGCTATATTGAGTGGAGTCAAGTCAGTGGTACTATATTGAGTGGAGTCGTCATTTAGTGGTGCTATATTGAGTGGAGTCGAGTCATTTAGTGGTGCTATATTGAGTGGAGTCAAGTCACTTAGTGGTGCTATATTGTCACAGGATGAGCAGGCAATACCTATTACAAAAATTCCACCATTTGATGAGCTACAACCATCTTGAACCTGCATCTTCATAAAAAGCAAATGTAAATTGAGAGAATGGCACCAGATTTTTGTGACCACCAGTTTTGCAAAAGGTACACTATTGTAAAACTTAAAGGGTTGAAATATGAAAGTGAGGTTGATGTGGTTAAAAAAAATTCTGCAAAAGGATTCAAGCCGGTAAAGCACTTTTGTTGTCCCTTCATGACGAACATGCACTATTTTTCTAGTCCAGAAAAGTCAAACCAGGATCTGTTTCTTGTTTCCAGAGTATGGTACAGAAGAATCCCCAAGATAGACCTTCTGCGTTGTCACTGCTGCAATGTCCAGTCCTCTGTCCTCAGGGCCGCAAGACTCGGGCTCAACTTCGCAAAGAACTTAATGAAGAGAGGTTTAAAAATCAGCTTCTTTCACAGTAAGTATTAGACCAATCATTATTTTGGTGCAATATAAAATATACACTTGTTGCTGCCAGTTATTCTGGAATATGTGTGGTTGTGGTTATGCTGTATTGCATTTTTGTAGAACTGTTAACTGAGGTGTTGTGGCTCAATGTCTTAAAAATAAGTAACATAAGTGAAGTTGCAGAGTGAAAATTTAAGAAACAGTATTGTGAATTATGTCCCATATAATCCAAAATTTCCTATCAATAAAAAAAATATAGACTTCCAATAGTCTTCAGTCTCGTGATACAATCCAGAATAACTGAACGAGTTTATAATAATGTGTTAATCCAACGTCATTGAGCTGTTAGTAACTTGAATGCATAATTAAAAAAAATTCCTTTGAAATCACAACATAACTGTATAGGATCCCAGGCTGGTCTTAAAACAAGAATGAATTATTTATTTACCAAATCCATATTCATAAATATTATCAGTTAAATTACATGCAAGTCAATCTCATTGGAAAAAAATGCAAAATATAAACAAGTCTGCTTCTAGAATATTCTTAGCTGATCAGCAACCTTTCTATAACCTACAATCCCAAGGACTGCTCTGGAGGCCTAGTGGTTAGAGCACCCATCTTGGATGAAGGAGGTTGCTGGATCGAACCCAAGCCGAGTCTTACCATAGACTTATAAAAATTGTAATGGTAACTATCTTGCTTGGCACTCACCATTAAAAGGTTAGTGTTAGGACTGATCAGCCAGGTGTCAGGATAATGTGACTGGGTGGGACATAATGCTATATGTCTGTGGCATGAAGCGCCAAGTGTTGGACATCACACCATAAACTGATACACTGCACAAATCATAGTGATATGACGATATCATTTTTTAAAAGCTGCATTAAAAAATCAAAACCTTATGCGCGCGCACACACACACACACACACACACACACACCAAGCAAATATTGGCTATGTAAATATGTTTTATGTGTAGAATTTATGTATGCTTACAACTATTGCATACAAAGTATAGAATTTTTGCATGATTACCATTGCATGGGGGCCCTAAGAGGCCTAAAGAGCTCACGGTTACAGATCATTGCCATACTGTCTGCATTTGTTTGAGTATCAGGCTTGGTCAGTGTGAGTGCATGAGAAAGTTTGCCAATAGCTTCTCATGGGTTGGTTGTTCTTTCTAGGATTTTCCCTGGTTCTTCTTCCACCATTTAAATTGGCTGTGATGTATAGTCTACCCATGCATGCTTTTTTCCACTAAATTATGCCTTGCACGTAAAAGTGTATGGATTATGCTTTTTTGATACATCACCCCCTCCCCCCAAAAAATCAATTATTTTCTCGTTTTTATTAACATTCCATTAATCCCGTGACTAATTTCAAAAAGACTGCTTCTGCGTAAGTACAATATAAAAGTTCTTTCAAATAATTTCACTGTAAATTTGATTAATTTGTCTGCTGTTAATTAGATTAATTGGTATGAATTTCTTTTGCATAATTTTGATTATTAAAAGTGAGTGAGAGTTGGAATCGGTTAATTTGTATTATCCAGCACCTTTTTTAGCCAAAACGGTTTGTATGTATATGTCATAATGGTATTCTTTATGGCATCCTTGAAATGGTCCTTTAACAGTCTGATATTTATTTCTTTTTAGAAAACTTGAAGAAGCAACCATTTTTCTAGCCAGGAGCATAGAAATGAATGGAGCAACAGGCAGAACGACACGTAGCAAGGGGAGATTACTTGGTGCTGGTTTGAAAAGAAGCATTAGTCTTTCAGCATTTTAATACAAGGAGGCATAATGTGGCTATGTGCAATTCTTCCAAGTCACAATTTGTACATATTGCTAAATGTAAAAAGCAATCCAATTTGCGAGTTGGTGTGATGGATGAAGGTGTGAGGGCTGTTCCATTATAAGATACATGGTACCCATGGAAGGCATAGATGGAATTGAGATATTTCTTGTCATTTTAGTATGAACTCTGTGAAATCAAAGTACCATGGCATATAATTTTAAAAAAAAACTGCCATTACTGGGTACCATGTATGTTTAAATGGAACAGCCCAGAGAGTGAATGCTTTTGTAGATGAAGGACTTGCAAAGTTATATGCATGTAAATAAGAGGTCAGGGCTGCTTTTGCAACTTTGAACTTCTTTGAACTATTTGACAGGAAAATAATGGTGCTCTATTGCAGATAGCAATTTGAAATATTTTATTTTGTAATCTCGGTACAAGTGGATCATGCCTCTGAATGCTTTTCAGTTAAAAAAAAAGAAAGATGAAGTTTGTACAGAATTGGTTTGTTCTTCAGAATTGGTTATTTGTTTTTACTTAACCCCGAGTGTTAAAACAATATTTAAAACATACTTTGAAGTTGGTAGAAATGATCAGTGATGGACAACAAATGTTTTACTGAAGAAAAATCTAAGTTCTTGAAGTTGTCCTTTGACATCTTTGCTTTATTGAAGTCATATTAGAAAGGTACTTGATATTATATATTTAAAAATTTATTTTGAAGGAATCATGTCAGCAGGCTGGTTCCTTTTTAGTGAAATCTGTTGCAGAGCTGTTTACTGTTGCAATTTCACAATAGTTTCTATAGAATATTTCAAAACAATATGGGGCATGGTGCAACTCCAGTTTATTATCTTTATGGCAGTCATTTTGGGCATAGATGCAACAGTCTAGAGTATATTAATTTGTTAGGCTATACTGCTTTCAAGTTTCTGTATGATTATGAATTAGGACATTACATGAAAATCTGGAGTTGTGATGATTTGTCAAGAAATTAAACGAAGGAGTGGCATATGTAATCAGTCTGAAATGCATTATGACCTTGCATTAGACAATTTTTGCAGACTACTATAGGGATGGAGTGTGATAATTTGATGATCATTGATAAAATGTCTTATGCATGCTTTGCTAGTTTCCTCAAAACTGTTAAACCATGGTCTAGTGTTGATAAGGCAAACTGTTGTACCTTCTGTCAATTTTGGTATGGTAAACCGTTAACAGTGTTAGTAAGGCAGTGTTACACCAGTTGTTATGGCAAGCTGTGTGCATGCTGCTGTAATTAAGGATATAGACTTAGGGATACTACCAATAGACATTTCACTTGGGTCAGCAATTTGAAGAATATTCATACAGAGACATGGAAATAGAGCATCATTGTAGAAAAGTCTTTAATTGTATGGTGCAATAAGTTTATTAGACTTGTATTTTGGTGCATCTTTTACAATGAATTTGAATTGTATCGACTTGATAGAAATTCATAATTTGCTTTATTCTGGATTAATGTGAAAAGTCTTCAAAGATGAGATGTGCCATTCAGTACATTGATGGGTATGCATGGTGTCGTTGGCCTATTGCAGGAATCATGTTTATTTCTATGGCCTGCAGATTTTAAACAATATTGTTGTCGTGTTGGAACCATGTCAAAATATTTTCAAGGGAAAATGCCTTAAAGGGAGCAGGGACAAATTTTTATATTTTTTTTACCTGAAAATATGCGTTTGCAATTGTAAGCTGTGAAATTTTTGTTATTGTAATTTTTTTCGTTAGTTAACAAAAATTAAGTTGTCACAGATGGTAACCCATATATTCACTTACAAGTTAGGTCCAGGTATCTTCTGTCATAATTGCAGGGTCTGTTTTTGTTCTACTGATTACTACTAAAAGACACAGATCTGGGTCATTGCAGTTGTATCCAATTTACAAACGGGTGTATATAGTATATACCATAATTTAATGTGGACCAGTAATAGTATACGGCTTTACTTTTGCCATTCTTAACTTGCCAGTATATCATGAGTAATTCACAATTTGGTCTTTTAAGTATGTCTGTTTCAATGGACCCATTTATCCCATTTTTTCTGTTGTATTATTGGATGATGTAACATGAGCTTAAGAAATGTTTTGCATTGGACATGGTATTTGGTACTTTCTACATCTAGAAAAAGTACATTTTGTATCTTTGGGTGATAACCATCATTGCTCATTTATATCCAACTTGGATCACATGAAAAATGGTCCTTGTCATTTGGATTGTCATCAATCCTGTTGCTAATTTTGAAATATAAAATATTTACTTACTTTGCCCATAAGTTGGATAATATCTATCCGATTTTGTTTCATTTTGCCTTGTGTAAGTTTGTTTTCCTCCATTTTTTCATTTAAACTGCGAAATTTGAATTTTACTTTCCCACATTGATATTTACGTAGGAATCATATTTATCATGACATGTACATATCTTAGAAATTTACTTTGGAAATTGACATTTACAGGAGCTCTTTTCTTTTTTGAAGGTTTTAAAATCAAGAAACCTTACTTTCTTTTATAATAAAATGTTGAATTTCTTAGCTTGATTATATTAAATACAAAATATATGCAACAAGTAACCATGAATTTAAATGCATATACTTTTTCTTTTGTACATGAAAGCATCATTAAAATAAAAAAATATAATTTTTTAATACAAAAATCCAGGTCAAGATGATTTTCTGTTAAAACACATTGTTTTACGAAGCGAGATCATATCAAGTCGATCATAGAATAGAAACGTTTATGGAATCGAATCTTGTCGATCATCTGTCTGATATCCATCTATGCGTTGGTACAAGTCTGTTAACTGCTAATACTTCTGAACAACTTGGGATTGATGAGAAACTTTAAACACCGGAATGGATGGTCATGTCTACACTGGGTTTTCAACAAAAAGACATAATAATAAAATCAGCTTGGTCCTAAATGAAAATGGTACTTGTAGAACATATAGTTTCATTTTTAAGCACTGGCTAATTTGAAAGTCTTGTTATTGCTAATTAGGAGACAGTTTCAAATTGCAGTTAAATGACGAAATGGTCTTGTTTTAAATTTCTGGAAATTCTCTAGCTGAAGCCGACCTTCAGTCTTTCTGAGAAACTCTTCATTTGTTTTACCAGACTTTCTGGTGGTGCCACTTCTTGGATTCAAGGGAGTATTGTGCAAGGTCTCCCACTTTTAGTGGCAAGCAGTCATAATCTAATGCATTATATAGCACAATGACTTGTTCACACTTGAATTTCTTTATATGGATTTTCTTATCTAATGTTTAATAAAAATTAAACAATGATTTCTTCCAATGGTTAAATTATGATAGAGTATTTGTCTCATTTTCCCTTGTATTTATAATTAAATTATGACTATTTGTAATTAGTTCATAAATGTGTCAATTTCTTTCAAGTCCATTGGATACAAAGATATTTATCAGTGTTTGGATGTCATATCCATTTTATGTACAAATATTGTATGTTTCTAAAGGGTATTTGTATTTTTGTCATTTAACATTTCAGTGTTTTAAAATATGTTTGTATGCGAATTTCATGAGGTGCATTGTGATACAAAGAAATAATTGATGAATCTGTTTATGCTAAGAAGCACCATAGAGCATCTTGATGTGTTGTGTAAGCTTGTTTTATGTAGTATGTGAAATATGTTCAGCACCTTTTATCATTTTTATTTACTACTGTAGTCGTTTTTACAATTTCTTATGCCTAATATGTTGTGAACACTGTCATGATTGTTGACTATTTACTGTTTAAATTCTTCTAGATAGATAAAACCTCACATTCTTCTCCAACTCCAAAAATTTGAAATGCCAATCGATTTTGCTTTAATTTCAGACTACAGAATAAATTTATTTCTTATTTTAACCTGCGTAAAATTTTCACCCTGTAGTGATCCAGTGTACAAGCAAAGCTGCAAAAAAGTTTGCTTGCTTTACTTTACAAAAAATATTTGGTCCTATTATGGGCATGATAGACTTGAAGGTGATGACATTTTTATTAACTTGTATAGCTGTTTTTTTTTTTTTATTGCATAGAATCTGTATTTAAAGTAGAATATTCAGAGAATTTACATTCATAAATTGTTCCTATTTATGTAAGTTGTAGCTTGTAGGAAGAATAATGGGTAAGCAAGTAAAATGTGACATGTAGTGAACACAATATTTACTTTTTAATCCAGGATCCTTACTTCAAGTTGCTGAACTTGTTTTGTTACTACAATTGTGTTTATGCAAGTATTCTGATTGTGATGTTACATGTACTTGCCTGTCATTACTTAATGAGGTCTTGTAAGAACATTTCTTTGCTATTTAAACCAATTTCTTGATTCAGATTAAGAAACGTTCAAAATGTAATACATTTCTTTTAAAAATGTTCATTTAAAAGTATTTGGATTGAAATCAAAACTAAATATACACAACTATTAACTATTATATAAACATGTATCAAGGTGTCATTGTGTAATCAGAACTAGCCACAACATTGCTTGATCTATTGCAAAATTTGATAATGTATTTTGATTCTTGTATGATGATTAATCACTTAAGAAAACAGTTTCGAAGTTTTCTTTTTCGCTTCCTTGCAATAGATTGTTTTTATTCATTAAATTGGTTGAATTTATCCCATGAATTGCTAAAAGTATATTGGCTTTTCCATTCCATCTTGCTTGCCATTAGTGAAGATGCTGCATACATTTGAATTTTGAATTCAACTTGAGCGAGTCCTGTTTTCAGAGAAAAGTTGATTAGTTTTGCTGCTTGAGAAGTATTTTGTTGTATTTAAAGGGTTGATGGGCACTGCTGGTATTGGAAGCTCATCACAAAGAAATACAGAGTAACAATCCTATTGTTTACCTCCAGTCTCAACAAAATGAATTTAATTTCTCGTTTCATGGAGCTTGTTTGAGATCTATGGTATGGGTGAAAACTTTGCCTTTGAAAATAGTCCTTAATTTGAATTTTAATGTTTCGGTAGATCATTTTTATATGTGGTACAGCATTTGTGAACATCAGTGGACATAGCAAGATGTCTATAAAAAGCTGAAAATTGTTTTTGGGAAAGTCTAATTACAATCAGACATTTAGTCTCATTTAAAATTCCTTGCAAGGCCTCAGCTTATTTCTTTTTCAGATGTGAAGTTCTGATAGAACTGACAAATCATGTGATAAGTAATGCATGATGAAGCCCAATTGTTGATGAATGAATGGATATGCTATCAAATTTGTATTGTAATTGAAGAATTTGTAATAAAAGAATATTGAGAAAATATGCATTTTTATTTTCTAGAAATAACAAATATAGTTTTACTTTTATATCTTGGCTGTGACATTTAACTGATTTTATTGTTTCAGTTAGGCAAGATAAATTTACAAATGGAAAATGCATTTATGAAAATTAAATGCTTGCTCAATGTACAAGCTTTTGATGAGATATAACCTTTGTTGATGGAGATGTCAAGTGATTAAGTTAAGTATATACTAATGTGAATACAATATGAAAACCAGTCAATGCAAATTGTAGACAAAATCAAATATTGGTGTAGAGAGACGGTGGTTTTACTGATTAGGTGTACCACTTTGGTTTTCTTTATCTAGAGGTTGACTGCTTGATGTTCTTGCGCGGTTTGAGTAAATATAAATATAAGTGGTGAAATAAGATATGATCAGATATATAGAATAAACCAACATGAGCCCCCATACAGGTGAACAATTTAATCATTTAAATAAAACAACTATGAAAATTATCAGGAATATACTCTGCTTGTAGAAAACAAAACTTTCTCAAATTACAACTGAAAGCAAAAATGGATTTAAATAAATTAGCTGATCTGTTTACTGATAGATTAGTTCATCATAGGATCGAGTGTATGACTGCATAACCTGTTTCTTCGGTTTGCTCTACTATTATTCAGACCCGTACATCTCTGGGATTGTATGTCCCACTATCGTCTTAGAATTGATACACCACATGATTGCGTCACAGGATTATCCATCTTGGGAGCTATTTTCTCCCTTTGCTTTCAACGTTTCTCCAAATTAGTTGGTTTCTTTCAATAACAGTTTTTATGAGGGAATCTTGAAAATCCACCGTAGCCTAATCTGGTTTCTCTTGCAGAAAAGCTTAGACTGATTAAAATTGGCAATGTGCCAATATTAAAACCTAGGAAATTTTGTGTGTGAAAACTGAAATACGCTTCTTAATTAATGTAGCCAATCATAGTCAAATCTCTGCCGTCATTCTCAGACACACAAAAATCTGGGTCAGTTGCACTGCATTTTGTTTAATTGTTTTTAAGGGGAATCCTGTGTGGGTCTAAATGCTGAGTAATGTTTTTTTTTTTCACGGGTAAACTATACTGTGTGCAATATTTTGCTCCCAAATGCAACATTATTGGAGTTTTGAAGGGAAAAAAAGAAAGAAAATTATAGTAAATTTAAAGTTTTTAATCAACATACATTTAAATTCAACAAAATGTACAACTGCAAAATCAAATAACTAGTAATGCACACATTTTTTGCCAATGGATTTCTCCTGTATTTTGCCATCAACTTACCAGCATTATATAAAATGTTGCTTAAAAGACTCATATTCTGCTATTTGAAACTGGAATACTATGCAAGAACTTGGGAATAATAATATTCAATGAAATTGGTCCATAAAAGAATTAACCATTAAAGTGATGTGTAAAATTTTACCCAATTTGATGGGGCTCGTGGTTTATGCTGTTGTACATTGACTCACAAGTAGAATAGTTTTGACCCTATGTTGGTGCATTATGCTGCAACAGGTCTTTGGTGCTCTGAGTGTTTTTTGTTTAGGCTATACATGGCGGCCATTATTACTGGTGGAGGGAGAATCCTTGAAAACCCCCAGAAAGAACCACCGACCCATGAGAAGCTACTGTTTGCATTAGCTGAATCTTAGACTCGAACCTACGCTGACAGGTGAGATGACTGTGATCCATGACGGAGACCACTCAGCCCCATGAGATGTAGAAAAGGGTAAGATTGATGTTGATACAGCCAGAAGGTTGTATTTGTCTTACTATTAGCTGAGTAAGCAACATCTTATCTCCTAAGGTGTCCACAGAAAGCAAATGCATTGCCATCTGCTATTGGTATGACCCTTAAGTCAAATGTGTACAAAAGAAACATCAACTGAAACCTAACTATGTGAAATACATTTCAAAGAGACCCACTTTGGAAGAATAGGCTTGTGCTCACCACAATTCATTGAAATACAAAGGATAACTAGTGTAAAAATATCTCAGAAACTGACATAAATAAAAAGCTTAATTAAAGAGTTGCAAAATATAGGTCCAGTGACCTATTTTGGTATTGTGGCATCACATTAACTTAGGCTTTATGCCTGTGGTCAATAATTAAAGACTAATTTTAATGAAAGACTAAAGTCACTGAAGCATATGTAAATTGCAGTGACCTTCTTTAATGGCATGGTTGCTCAACTCAATGTGTTCGAGAAACTGATTTAAATTCAAAACTTCATCATTACTTGATGGCTGTAAGGTGATAAGGATGTAAAACAATCACAATGTATGCTTCTTTTGACAAACATGGTAGGGCAATACAAATTTCTGAAGTTATAAAGCGGAAATGAGTTTAAAGTTTTCTTATTCACAACACAGTTATCTTTTGAAATATAATCTGAAACTCAAGATTGCAACAACTTCTATTCCTCATCCTGTAATTTTGAAATGTTTTAAGCATTCTCCATCTTGAGGTGAAACTCTATAATTTGCAACTTTATTATAAAAACACCTAAATTGTAGACTTCTCTAGAAATTCTTAGCAGCTTGTACAATTTCAGAGATACATGTTCATCCCAATGACTTTCAAAGAACCATAAATGTGTCATTGGTGTATCAATGATAAATATGTAAATAAACAGCAATTTGGTTCAAAATTGTTTTCCTTTATTATGTGTCCTTTTTCTGGCAGTGTCTTTTATAAAAGGTGTCAGTAAACATAATAAGTTTAAAACTCCATGTGCCATGAGCCCATTGAAATCAAATGAAGTTCATATCAAATTGTTCTTAAGCTATGCTGATTACATAATTGTCAAAATTGGTACAGATGATCTTGATAGTAAGCAACATTTCAAGTGTCCAAGACATGAATATATATACATGACATGGTGTCTAATGCAGTCCACAACAGAATAGATTAGGCTAAATCCTAAAATGGCACATTTAAAACTATATTCATACCAAATGGAATTGGTGCATGGTTCTCAAATTATGATAGTTACAAGAAAGATTCATGTTATACTGGTTAGAAATATCAATGTCAATACATGAAGTTACTTGGCAAGGGTCATAACTCGACCAAACGTAAACATGACAAGAGACAACAACTCATGGAAGGCACAGTTTGGTATTTGAGATATTGCTCATACTAAATTGCATCAGAATATGTTAAATAATTTGTGAGCTATCCCAATTATAGCAACATCCCATCTGAAGATGTGAAGTTAACTGTTAAAGTGAAGTTGGGGGGCCCCGAGTGGCCGAGTGGTCTAAAGCGCTGTCCGTTACGGACCACTGCCATCTCACCTCTGTCTGCGTGGGTTCGAGTCTAAGATTCGGCTAATGTAGTTAAGTGAGAAAGCTTGCCAGTAGCTTCTCGTGGGTCGGTGGTTCTTTCCGGGGTTTTTCCGGTTTCTTCCTCCACCACTAATACTGGCCGCCATGTATAGCCTATATATTGTGCTGAAAAATGGCGTTAAACCATAAAAAAAAAAAAAAAAAAAAAAAAAGTGAAGTTGATGAGATAAAACCCATAAAAAGTACACACTGCAACAGAATATGTCCCTTGGTTCCTGAGCTAGCTGCTTATAAGGATCCGCTGTACTGGAGTTTTAATATAAATGGAAAAATGGCAATAACTCCATCAAAATTGGACCAGAAAAGCTGAAATCTGTAAAAAGTACATATTTGTGAAATAGACAAAATTTATCTACCAAATGACATCCAATTATATGTAAGGATTGCAGAGTTATACTGGTTACAATCATGTTACTGGATGGACAGATGAATAGAAAAAGTGATGACTATAGGGCTCCATGTTTCACTTCAGGCCCTCTTTAAATCAAGTCTAATAAATAAAGTCAGATAATAGAAAGCAGATCGTGCACATGGAAATATTTTAGTAAACTAAAAAAGAACAAACTATTAATCACAGATGTTCTTAAATGGTGCTAAAATGACATATGAAAGATAATCTAAAATTCTAACAGAGACAAGGATTATGCAAGATGATTCTAAATCAAACCCTTAACAGAGACAAACATTATACAAGACGAATCAAAATTACATTTCTAACTGAGACAAACAATACGCAAGAAGAATCTATATTAAACCTCAAGCTGAAGTTAGCATTATTTAAGACAATACTTGCAGAAATTTACCTCCTTCTTGTTATTGTTATCTGCACTTCCTATAGATCTATTTATTATATCACACGGCACCAATCATGTAGAGAATCCTGGGTATCCATAGAATTGCACAATGGTATACATAATAAAAAGTTCATTCACCGATTACTGACTCGAGGTTGGTGTGTAGAGTTCAACTGCAAACTGCATAAACTTTATAATCTGTTTGCAGATATGTTGGCAGATCAGAGTCTATGTTGTTTGTTCTACTGATTAGTCATAGCAAATTACATTTTGACCCAGATCTTATGGCACTTTATGCGATAAAGATCTGGGTCTGTACAGTTTGCATTTAAACTTGACTTGTGAGCATGTGTTTATCATAATAAATATTTCTTTCAAAGCATAACATACAAAGAGATACATCATTTTATACATTAAATTGGAAGCCCTGATGGCACTGTGTATTGCCTCAGTTTAGCTGTTGTACATTCTTAGTTAAGAGTCAAGGATTCTGTTATAGCAAAAAGCTGTATTTGGACTGTTTTGATTTGAACTGAACTGTTTTATATATACCCCAAAAAAAGTATAATACAGTGTTGAAAATGTTTTTAAGAAATGGTTGTATGGTGCCAATTTATAAAAATGACTGAAGCTTAGGGGATGATCCTGATAAACACAAGTCCTTAAGTTGGTTCACATTGCTAACCAATGCTTTATAGAGTTTACCACCTTCAAATGAACATGTGACATACAGAAAACAAATTCAAAAAAATGTCTTGTGATTCTAAAGCTCAATTAGATCCATGTGTCATGGAACTGTGCTACCGGTAATTACATTAACAAATGCAATTACTTTTAATTACTTGTTTGGTATACCATAGGAAGTCCTTTAATAGACAGCTATATTTTACTATTCTTAACACAATAGGTGAAATTCAAAGTAGTACTTCTACAATTAACATGGACGGTTGTAGTGACACAAATTTGCCTAAGATCAGAAAGAAGAATGCAATTCCTTAGATATTACCACTCATGGACCATCTTACCATGAAACTCCCTAGATAGTACCACTCATGGACCATCTTACCATGAAACTCCCTAGATATTATCACTCATAGACCATTTTACCATGAAATTTCCTAGATATTATCACTCATAGACCATCTTACCATGCAGCTCCCTAGATAGTACCACTCATGGACCATCTTACCATGCAACTCCCTAGATATTACCACTCATGGACCATCTTACCATGCAACTCCCTAGATAGTACCACTCATGGACCATCTTACCATGAAACTCCCTAGATGGTACCACTCATGGACCATCTTACCATTAAACTCCCTAGATAGTACCACTCATGGACCATCTTACCATGAAACTCCCTAGATAGTACCACTCATGGACCATCTTACCATGAAACTCCCTAGATATTATCACTCATAGACCATTTTACCATGAAATTCCCTAGATATTATCACTCATAGACCATCTTACCATGCAACTCCCTAGATAGTACCACTCATGGACCATCTTACCATGCAACTCCCTAGATATTACCACTCATGGACCATCTTACCATGCAACTCCCTAGATAGTACCACTCATGGACCATCTTACCATGAAACTCCCTAGATGGTACCACTCATGGACCATCTTACTATTAAACTCCCTAGATAGTACCACTCATGGACCATCTTACCATGCAACTCCCTAGATAGTACCACTCATGGACCATCTTACCATGCAACTCCCTAGACAGTACCAGTCATGGACCATCTTACCATGAAACTCCCCAGATAGTACCACTCATGGACCATCTTACCATGAAACTCCCTAGATAGTGCCACTCATGGACCATCTTACCATGAAACTCCCTTGATAGTACCACTTATAGACCATCTTACCATGCAACTCCCTGGATATTACTATTCATAATGCTCTACATACTCTTTAAACATTATCTAAATATCTATTCTTTTATGCTATAGGAGAATTTATATATTAACATTGGAGACATTACTTGAAGAACTATTAATTTATTGTGATTTCCATAAAAAAAAAGATTTTCTACAGTTGTTTATTTCTTTAAGCCCCTGTGCTGGCTTTATTACCCTGCTTCCAAGCTCTGTACCGACAAGATCATTTCAAGTATACCAAAGTGTGTGGTACATGTATTACAGACAAGTAGACAGAGATGTAGCTCTACAATGATACAAAATAATCATAATCTAGACTGTCTACTCATTTTCCAAAATACCGAGGGAAAAACATAGTTTTTGAGATCTGTATTTTTACACTAAAAATTAACCAGTTGATGGAACCAGAATTTTTGCTCAGATTTTAGACCTTTTGGCCTAAGATAGAATAGCTTTGAGATCTGGGGTAAAAAGTGGATAGGACATTAAAAAGAAAAAGAACTCCAGCCTTTACCAAAAATAGCCAATTAAAAAAAGACATTAACTAACCATTCAGTTAAATGAAAATCTCTTGGAAGCAGATGTATTTGGATATATTAAAATTAACCTCCAAAATAAGTCTCTTACCCCCACTTCAGGCGAAAAAGACAAAAAAATCTCTGAGGCTGAATGACATATTTTCACAATTAGTGGAGTATCTAAGGGAAATAACTGCTATCACATAGAACAATTTACTTAAGTTGTCTACCTTTATACAAAAGTGTTTTGCAAGGCCATTTCACTTTTTCCCATTTTTAAAGTAGCATCTAAAAAAAAAATATCCCATTTTATATCCTGAATACGACCACAGTTGTATTTTACTATGTATATGTGTAGTGTCTCTGGAAACACGTGTTCTACATCATAAATATTTGTGTACTTCTTCACCAACACATGAATTGGTTAAAGCATGCATGAGGAATAAAATATTTACAAAAACATAGTGGGAAAGGAAATTGTTGGCTTGAAAATTGATCAATACAATGATGGACAACAACTCAGATATAAACATGATGTTGACAGCAAGAGTAGCGACACTGAAGTTGATGATTTGGATGATTCTGATGATAATATAGACTAAAAGGGGACAAAAACCCTGACCTGCATAATTTTGATGTAAACAGATGGATATTTAGTAGTTTGTGAATATAATCTGTCCAGACTACTTTTTTATTTGCATCTATTGTATTTGCACAAACATTTCATAAAAAATACTGTCCTGTATTTCGAGATGAAATGGAAAGACTGCCGTGAATTTGGTAGCTCCCCTCCATACAAACAGAACGCGACGTCATTTGAGACAATTAATGTGAGTCATATTCAGTTTGTGCAGCAAAGTGTCCTGTAGAAAGAAGGTGGTTCAATGCGCAGCTCTAAATTGTGCGAATAATAGCAGTTTCAGACGGAAGATTATTTTTTTTCACATTTCCAAAGGACCCTATGAGGCCATCTGTATAGGCGATCAAATTAAAGAGAGAAGGCTTTATGCCAACTCAACACACCTGGTTGTGCCAGAGTCATTTTGAGCTTGAATGTTTCTCAAAAGACCCGAGATCATCGCCATTGTCAGAATCTGACGAGTCCTGTTTATCTTTGTCACACGAATCTATGTAAGGTTGGATGTTACTGTTTTGTATTTTTTTAGGGTTTAACGCCATTTTTCAGCACACGATAGGCTATACATGGCAGCCAGTATTATTGGTGGAGGAAGAACCCAGGAAAACCACTGGAAAGAACCACTGATCCACGAGAAGTTACTGGCAAGCTTTCTCAAATAAAACTACATTAACCGACAGCGTTTTAGACCACTTGGCCACTCAGGGCCCCTTGGATGTTAATGGAATATTCTACTTCAGAAATGTCATCCACATCAGTCATCACTAACAGTTGCTATAATTTAAATATTCAAGCACAGTCGACTCATAGAACGCTTGACTGCATTATCAACAGTATATGGAGAAATCTCTCCATGGAGAACTTGCCCTGGGAGAACTCGCCCCAACGTATCTGGAGAAGTCACCTCAGAGTGGTTGGAGAAGTCGTCCCAAAGCAGGATTAAATGGGTTATTAGGGGTCAAGGAGAATTAATCCTATATTGTAGAAATGGAGAAAGTAAAATTCCTCAGTGGCCAAGAAAAGCTTTAATATTTTTGAGTGGATATATTAACTAGATGGTATGCACAGGAATTTGCTCTATGGATGCCAGAGTTTACATGGTATATTTCAAAGCAATGTGACTATAAAGGAGACCAAAAATAAGTCTTGTTTATATGACTGTCCTATAGTATACTAAACTTGTTGGTTGCATGTAGGGGCCCTTTTGCAGACAAGTGACTAAAAAGCAATACATGTAATTTACTATAGAAACTGCTACTCTGTGTGTGTGTGTGTGTATCGACACAAGTGGAGGGAACTGGTCAGATGTTCAGCACACAGTGTCTCAATAACTACACTAGGTCAAGAGAATGATGATGATGATGATATATATATATATATATATATATATATACACACACACACACACACACACACAGAGTAGCAGTTTCTATATTAAATTACATGTATTATTGCTTTTTAGTCACTTGTCTGCAAAAGAGCCCCTACATGCAACCAACAAGTTTAGTATAGTATAGGACAGGATATATATATATATATATATATATATATATATATATATATATATATATATATATATATATATATATATATATATATATATATATATATATATATATATATATATATATATATATATATATATATATATATATATATATATATATATATATATATACACACACACACACACTTACAAGTCAAGTTAATACTGGCAGATGAGAGTCAATGCAGTTGGTTATGAGTAAACAGTTGAATAACAACATGCACCAGTAGATTTGGGTTTCTGCAGTTTGTTAGTGTTAGTAGACCTTAATCTGTCAGTGCATTACATGATGACACATCGTGGTTTATGTTGTTACAGATGTACCTGATATATAAGTGAGTATATATGGTAACTGAAATAAACAGGCTTTTCTGAATAATTACAATTACATTGTTACTGACTTTATCACCCTCCTGCTTAAATAATCTGTGAAGATGAAACTATTGGTAACATTTTCTGATAACAGTGACTATTTGGATGCTTAGGAAAAATATGGTACATTAAATAGTATCATATAAATGATAATAAATTATAAACGTTTGAATAACTTTCCTTTTAATGATCATAAAAATACAAATATTCGGCTAAATACAAGTAATTCAAATTTTAAATGTTTTTTTCTTTCTTTTCTATTCTAATTATCTTAACAAGGGAATTAAAAAAAAAGTTCAGTAAGAAAAACTGGATGAAAATATTGTTTATCACGACTATGTATTGAAATGATTCTACATAAATCTGTCAAATAATACAGAGGGGTTAACCATTCTACGATTATTCCATCTTAGGATTAAACTTAAAAAGCTTTATCCTTTTACATGGCTAGACATTTTCAAGAACAAAATAGAAACACAGCTAAATATAGAACAGTGTTTATTATTAGCAATAAAGCTATTCTAAACTGAGTGTAAGCAGCATGCTAATGGTCATAGAGCAATAAAACTTTCATGTAAATGTATGACTGCATTAAATGAGTCCTTTGTGAAAATTAAATGTTGAAGTTTAGGTACATGTATTTCCCATTATCTTTCTTCCCTCTTCTGATGAATATTTAGGTGTATTAACCATTGTAGTTGAGGTATTTCTCACATAATTTATTCCACAGATTGTTAATGTGGGGGTTCATCCATGTGTCTGTACTGCATAGACGCTGAGCTGATTGGCAGCAATGAAATTAAGACAACAATAATGGCCATCACAAAAAGAAAACCTGCTAATGTAAGCCGAACCTTCTTCCATGACAGATCAACCTTGGGTATTTTGGACTTCACTCTGTCAATTAGAAGTTCCTTAAGAGTTCTGCAAAACAAATCACAGAAAAAATTTAATCTTCCTCTGTATAAATATTTATTTAGGACTTAAATAAAGACCTGCGCCGAAATATTTAAGCAGTTCATTTTAAGTTCAGTTTAAAAGTTTTTCAGTAAAATTAAATTCAGTTGACACTTTAGGAACCTATATCTGCATTTAAAAATCATTTAGGATGCCTCTAAGTAGCAACCCCAGAAATAGATGACTTGGACATAGATCTTGCTAAGGAACTAACATTATTGCCATCAACAATTACACAATTTGTATTGGATAAACTTGTGGGGTGATAAGCACTTTGTTAAATTAAATATAGTCCACCTTTCACACTGCTAATCCTTACTCCCATGATGCAGATGAGTCTAGGTCAAGGAAGATGGTACAATGTAAATCTGTTTAGTGTATACTACTACTACTACTCTACCGTAAGTCTTTGATATAAAGGAACTTGTATACAAACATTTACATATACATGAATACATATATATAGTAGCATGTACATAGAACAATATACTGTATTTATATTCTTTCTGTTCTCTCAACAGATGGATACTCATGCATATATATTGAAACCACATAGTCAATATACCTGCAATATGCAATTAGTGACAAATATATGGGTAGCATATTCATTGATGCCCAGATACATGTTTTTCTTCTCCTTTTAATTATGTCTCTGTAGTATATTGAAATTGGAAGAAGGAAACAGAGTGGGCATTACTGATCTCAACTGGAATACTGTACCATAGAAAAAGTATTGGGATCATATTTTGAATAATTAATTTTTGGTTGGGAATTTTATACTGATTGGTAGACATTGATTACAATTAGGGAGCATTAACAGGCAGCCTGTAACAGCAAAATGATTTCAAATATACCGGAGCTCTGTCAATGGATATCTTGTACATTACCTTAGCTATCCTCAATTGAATTCAGTCTTTAATGATTAATATTTTGAACTTACTTGCTATGTTTTTCCTGCTTTCTGCTTGGATTGACATTAGCCCCAATACTTTAAAAAAAAGATGGTTAGCTTTGCTGTTTGTGTCAGTTGTGTGTGTGTGATTTGGATTTGTAACATAGTTTTGATAGTTTGAGTCATATTACTATGATGTTCACAGTGTGGCCATTTAGTGATGTCTTGCACTAGGGCATCACCCCCAGTTAGATTATCTTGACACTAGGCCAACCAGTCCTAGCACTAATAATTCAGCACTGAACATCAAGTGAGGCAGCTGCTAGTACCATATTTATGTCCTTGGCATGCCTTGGCCAGGGTTCAAACCCAGGACCTCACATTCAAGAAAGATTCTCTAACCACTTAGGCCATTAGAATGGTCTTTATCATTTGAATTACCTCACACTGTATTACAGTGATGTGAATTGATATTTTTAACAGTTATAAAAGTATTCTGTACCTTTTGGGGAAAATTTGTCTTGTTCTATGATAAGCCTTAAACTTGAATTAAGCTTTTTGCTGATATACTTGATGTGTTCAGTCCTTGATAGGTTACTATCAACAAAAACAGTCTATCAGGATGGACCATTCATCCTGCATACAGGGTTCTCCCAGGTTTTTTTTGAGTATGGGAGAAATGGATTTATTTAAAAAATCACTTATGAAATTACTGAATGAAATAAAAACATTTTGGTTTAGAAAATGGGCATTTTCAAAAAATAAAATCTGTCCTATTTTGAGACAACCATAATATCTGAATTAGATATGATAAAGTACTAAACAACAGGATGCAGACAAATATAACCATTGAAATTCATACAAATTTGCATGTCACCTGATCAATGAGGAATGAAATGGAGCATATCAAGGGTAAATTAAAAAGGAATGAAGGTGATTAACAGTAAACATACTTGTTCAAAATACTAAAAGGAAAAAGGGTTGCACACCAGTTGCTAGTTAAGATGGGCAATAACTCTTACAAAAAACAATAAAAGGAGTAAAGTGATTTGTTTCCATGCATATCTGTTGTTGGACCATAATACTGTATGTTATGTGTTTCCATGATCCATATAAAATGCTAAGAATAGTTGCATAAGAGAGAGAGAGAGAGAGAGAGAGAGAGAGAGAGAGAGAGAGAGAGAGAGAGAGAGAGAGAGAGAGAGAGAGAGATGGGCAATAAAGTTAAAATAGACTGAAGAATTTGGTAGCAGAAAGGAGAAGAATGTAAGTAATTTAAAGTGGTAGAGACATACTTTTGATCTATCAGTTGATTATCTAGTGTATCCATTACTTCTCCCAAGCTATGATTAATATGGTTCTGCTGTTCTCGAAGGTCTGTTAGATCTTTGCCCAGATTGGCTCGCAGACCTTGTTCATACCTGAAATAAGAGCAAATCTTTATCCATTATGCTATTATACTTGAATGGGCACCTTGTAGGGATGCTGAGATACACATGTGCTATCAAGTCCCTCTCAACCACTAAATTTCCCTGGCTATGATTCTTCTGAATAGTTACAAAGCCTTTGCACATCAAGCACTGGTTAATATTTGTTTCTTTCCTTTATGAAAAACTACATATTCTTTATTTTAGGAGACTGTCATTAACTTGAAGAGCAGATCTACCAGTATAAATAAGTGAGAGCATGCATCAAAGAAGTAAGAGTACTGATAGGATCAAAGCACTAAAAGACTAACAGACTATTACTGTTATGGTCAGGGATTAATTCACATCTTTTATACTGTAACTCACCTGGAACACATATTTGTTTTGCATAAAATTCTCAGACATTATAAGCATAAAACGAAATTTCCTACAATTGATATATTTGTTGCCAATAAGCAAATAATGAAATTTGTCAGTTATGACTATGCAAAATGTATTAAATTTATAATCATTTAATAATGTTTAAAATTACATGATAAAAGAGTTAGTTGTCCAGTGCTGCTGCAACACCATAGATGCCAACAGAAAACAATACCATCATGAAAGAATTCTAAGTGCTCAATGTACCCGAGTGTTCAACAAGCACAATCCTTTCAACAAGCGAGGGTGAATTGTTCACCATGACTGCTAAGAGACAGACTGCATACAATTGTAGGTGGTTAGAGTTTGGGTGCAATGTATTAACATGACATCATGATTAGTTTGATGCATGGTACTACAATAACACGTCAAAATTACATCATGCTCGGGCCAGTAGCTAAGTGCATTGCTCAATGCCACAACACAGTAGCTAATATGGAGTGAATCAATGGGGGAATTGAACCAACACCCTTCTCAATGACTTAACCATGAAGCATCATGACACGAATAAAAGTGTATGAAGCAGTGAATCAATAATTCAACATGACACATTTATGACATGAACAAAAGTGTATGACAAGGGTCTGTGAAACATTGCATCATTAATGTAATGAGCAACAATGTCATAGCTTCAATGTGTTGGATGCTATAATACAATACAATAAAACTACTGTCACAAACAAAAAGATGAAAAAGTCTACTATCTATGTAAAGTTATGTTTTTTTATGGAAGTTTCGCTAGTAATGAAATTATTAAGCCTGTACCAGGTAAATTATATTGGTATGTTTACACTAATCTTACACTGTCCACCATGACAGATAACAGGAAATTCTCGTGGTAAGTTTTGTTTTAAAAATAAGGCTTACTATGCTATAAATGGATACTCTACAATATGTTATTCAATGCAAACCATATGTATTATGATCTGTTTGCGTTTCTAAATAAGGCAGCAATGTTCTTATAAGGCGCATGAAAAAACAAGCCTGAAAATAGAAATAGTTAGTAGTTTAACTAATATGCAGGATGATCTAAAAGAAAATATTGGATGTAAACAATATTTTAAACATATTTCTACAATGATATTGAGCAATTATGGTATTATCATATTTTTTTGGCCTATAAATCGATTCGGAGTATAAGTCACCAATTTTGTAAATTTTCCATCCTTCGTCCATATATAAGTCGATTCGGAAATTGCATAACCGATGCTAACATGCTTGTGATTTTACTTCTGAACAAATCACTGCTATATTCTGTTATCAATTGACACAGCTGAATAAACAGTCCATGCTTGTTTTATTATAATTGAAAGCACAATCATATTGTAGTTCATTATATTACCTGTAGTTACAAACGTAACTTATAAAAACTTGTCATTTTATATTGAAAGTTTTAAAGTCATGGACTCCGTTAAAATGATTCGTATATATACATATACTATTTTGTAAGTGTTGTTCTATTTGGACTTGGATATGATTAACATTTATTACTAATCTATTCAATGATATACCCCACTATTATCTTAACTGGAGAGTTCAAATACAAAGTAATGGGCATGATCTCTTGTCCTTATAACAAATTTTGTATGGATAACAGATTCAATAGAATATTGACTGATTTTCATTTCCCTAAAAAGAGCCTCATTTCCCTACTGGCAGCCTTGCTGATTTGACCTATTCTGTAGATTCTTGCCCTCAATCTGTTTTCAATTATAGCCTAAGCGCTAAGCATGTTTAATTACCGTGTAAATAACACTGCATAGCCATGTGGTTGTTGTAACAATGTACATCGTAATTAAAACAAGAATGAATTGTTGATTTTGTGGTGTTTTTTGATAATAGAATATAGTAGTCTCGTAATAATGCAATAGCTACAAATAAAAACTGCCCTGAAGAAAAGAATGGTCTTGTACACGGAAATTTTTTTCATCTCTCACTCTCGTGCGCGCGCACACATACACGCACGCACACACTTACTATATACATGTATCTGATTTTAGTTTACTTTAAACCATATTTGTTTTAATTATCATATCCATTGCAACAACTTCCAGCTTAAAAGCCATGGTGTAAGACTTGCATGATTTGACAAGAGGCATTGTGAGATAAGTTGTATGATTTTTAAGTGGATATTTATATGAATGCTTATAAGTAAAAAGATTGATCAAAATATGCTTAACTCATTAAAATGCACCCGTACTATAGCAATGAAAGCAATGCCCATGGCTAAATTCATTATTTACATCCAGAGAAGGGAGTGGGCATCATTTTCTGTTGTTCTTAATCCCCTTGATATTAAAAATGGGTAGTGTAATTTATGTGGATTAATGATAAAGAACAATGGGGTACTGGCAATATGGTAACTATTATTGGTAGCCGAAGCCAATATCAAGGTTTAAACAATTGTGGCAACTGGCTTTGATTGTTGTTGGAAACCAGAGACCAATTTATCAACTACCGGTATAATCAAAGAGAGACACTGAAATGTCAGCTGATTAAGAATAAATATAGGTAAAGCGTTGACATTACAATTGCTTTAAACTGAATTGTGAACTAAAAATGGATCACTGTTGATCTATGAGTAGTCCATCTACCATATATATCTGATTTTAGTTTAGTTTAAATCATATTTATTTGAGAAATTTTTTTTAAATACAATTATAAACATGATTTGGGGGATTCATTAGAAAGCATGATCTACATTATTTTATAAATAATCATAGAACACTTGAGTTAATATGGATTACATCCCTTGTAGGATCAATTAAATCGATCAAAAAAGCTATGCTCGTGTGTGTCCAACACTATACTTATAAATCAAATATTACTGTATTTTCACGCATAACGTGCGCGTTATATACATTTTTACAATCTACGCAACCTCCCAGCGAGGTATGTGCGTAAGTGTGTTATCCCTGTTTTCTTTTGAGAGCCAAAAGCTCATAGATGAATTTTGAGCAACCACCCTAATAAACCGGTGACAATTAATAAAAGATTTCTTTCATACACATACAGTAAAAATGAGGTTTATTCAATTCTTTAAGTAGAAAAAAAACAATTCGAAGCTGACACTGTGTTGTGCTGCTTGCGCATCTGTACGTTATGGTATGTAATATATTTTATTCGCATGAGGCATACACTAACTTGCATTATAAAAATATATTTCTTGTAATTTCTATGAAGGACAAAAACCAATAATAGTTTTAAAATTGGATTTCTACAAACAATAATCGGTTTTGGAAAAAAAAAAACGATATTAACATCCCTATAACGGCATGCATGTATTCCAGTGACCCGTTTCAATAATGCAGAATTTAGTGCAAATTTAATAGCCTACCGATACCATAATCAATATATAAGTCCATACAATTTCAATGACACAATCCATATATAAGTCGATTCGGAGTACAAGACAAAGACCTGACTTTCAAGTAAAAATGTATCGACTTATAGGCCGAAAAATACAGTAAATAAGAGAACTATTTAAGGAACATGTTCAAATTTTTTAAAGGAAGCTGAAAATGTGTCATGTGTAAATCACACCCAGCTGCACTGTTGATAAACAAAGACTCATGTACGTACCATGTCCAAGAAGTAGGAGTACTATTATTTGCATTATAGTGTAAGATGATACCTCAATGAAATAATGTTGGACAGCTGGTGGGAAAGCAAGGAAATGTGACCACCACTCACATGCTCTCTGTGACATTATTTTTTACATAAAATAATAAGGATCTGTACAATAAAATAGTGACACAAAATTATACCGACTATGTTAGTTTTTAAGATTACCCTTTCTGGAAAGCCTCCTCTTCCTTTGCAATTTTGTTTTTCTGGTCCTTCTTTGATGTATCATCTTGAGACCTACAAAATGCACAATAACTGACCATAAAATCTGAAACAGTAGGAAGCTTTCTGAAAGAATTTCTGTTGCTGTTAAATTGATTAAATATTAAAAAAAATGTTACAAGGTTTCTCCAGGTGTTTTTTTTAATACCTTCATCCATATTTAATGACATGTCAATATCATTTATCAAATACTGAAAGGCCTCAATTCCAGAGTGCTTTCTTTCACAATTGTTTTAATTCTGTTGCAAGGTTTTAAAAAGTTGCTGTAAATAGCCACTGTGAAATTGATGACATTTGAAGGCCCAAGGATAATACTGTAAGCTCACTGGAGCTTTCAACCAGGTGCAGGAAAAGCAGACATATATAAATGTAATAACAACATAACATAGGCTGTGAAGATTGGGTTAACATTGGTAACTGTGCCAAAAATGTGATTAAAACGAACAAGCTTTATAGCACAAAAGAGCAAAGGAAAGAAGAAACAGAAATATAGCACCATTTAAAACCTTTATTTTACAACTAAGTGAGTATGCTTCAAGTTTATGCTCCCCTGCATACATACTGGCTGTTCAACCTATTTGACAAAACATGTACAACTAATAATTAAAAATAAAAATAAATAAAAAGAACTCCAAACAGTTTAAGTGACTTGGATTTTTAACACTAAATTTGAACACATTGACTAACAATTATATGTGTATACCTTAAGATTTATAAGCTACCATTAAACAGACACTCAACAGCAACTGTCATAAATAAGATATGTGGAATCTTCAAAAGATGAAGAGAAAACAATGTAAAAGTATACTAGGTCACATATTTATGACTGAAACAGGCAATGTACAACAGGAAGAGTAAATGTAAACATATCCTATTCAGTCATATATGGAATCACATCACAATTAATACTTCCAGTTCAGTACCCACGAATGTAGTTCTAGTCTATTTTTAGAACATTTTTTCCTCTCTCCTTTTGGTGGTGATAGAAGAGTTATATTGATGCATCTTTGGTAGGGATTTAAAGGTAATTGTTTATTCTTGAGAATAGGAGCTCTGAGAGTGGTTGTCTGTATGTATTTTGGCAACAGTGCACACTGTGTAATTAGGCCTTAGTGATGATCTGGAAGTGAAATCTGTGTTCTGTGTACATGCTGCTCTGTTTACAGTGCAGCCACTCAAAAAAATGCCGGTTAACCCTTGACAAGAATTTCACTGTGAAGTCATCTTTGGAGGTATTTTAGATTAACATATGATTTGTATTGATTGTCACACTGTGGAAAGGTCACTGCTGAGAAATATATGTAGAGAACATATAGTAAAATTAATTGTGGTGTATGGCCATATATTTCTGACAGGAAGAATTAATGTAAACATATCCTACTCAGTCATATATCTTTCTGACAGGAAGAGTTAATGTAAACATATTCTACTCAGTCATATATCTTTCTGACAGGAAGAATTAATGTAAACATATTCTACTCAGTAATATATCTTTCTGACAGGAAGAGTTAATGTAAACATATTCTACTCAGTCATATATCTTTCTGACAGGAAGAGTTAATGTAAACATATTCTACTCAGTCATATATCTTTCTGACAGGAAGAATTAATGTAAACATATCCTACTCAGTCATATATATTTCTGACAGGAAGAGTCAATGTAAATATCCTACTCAGTCATATATCTTTCTGACAGGAAGAGTCAATGTAAACATATCCTACTCAGTCATATATATTTCTGACAGGAAGAGTCAATGTAAACATATCCTACTCAGTCATATATATTTCTGACAGGAAGAGTCAATGTAAACATATCCTACTCAGTCATATATATTTCTGACAGGAAGAGTCAATGTAAATATCCTACTCAGTCATATATCTTTCTGACAGGAAGAGTCAATGTAAACATATCCTACTCAGTCATATATATTTCTGACAGGAAGAGTCAATGTAAACATATTCTACTCAGTCATATATATTTCTGACAGGAAGAATTAATGTAAACATATCCTACTCAGTCGTATATATTTCTGACAGGAAGAGTCAATGTAAATATCCTACTCAGTCATATATATTTTTGACAGAAGAGGCAATGTAAACATCCTACTCAGTCATATATATTTTTGACAGGAAGAGTCAATGTAAATATCCCGCTCAGCCATATATATTTTTGACAGAAGAGGCAATGTAAACATAAAGTAGTCATATATTTGTGACAGGAAGAGGCAATGTATACATATCCTACAGTCATATATTTGTGAACTGTCTGAATTGTACACAGGTGAACCTGTGCAAAAAGTAGTATAAGGTGGGCACTTTTAATAAGGAGTGGTCTCCATACAAAAAGGATGGGTTTGTTAAGCAAAAAAAACCAACAACCCCCCCCCCCCCCCGAAAGAAACAAAAAGGAGAAAAGAACTCTAACTTGTCACTGTCTGCTAATGCACGAGCACAATAACCAATGGAAAACATTGTTTTTAACCATTAGGCTAATGGAAGATTGCTTGGAAGTCTATGTATTAGGATGTATTCAGAAATAGTCTCCAAAATGTGTTTCCTACTCACATTTCATATGAACACAGCAATATCCTCCAGGGGTTAATGCGTTAAAGGGACTTGGTGGTTAGCATGTCAGACTTGCAACTGGAAGGATGTGGTTTTGAATCCTGCTCAGAAAAGGCTTGGCTAGTGGCAGTGCTGCTTCTCTGAGCATGGTTTGATTTTGATTTTGCAGGGTTTAACACCATTGTTCTGCATAATAGGCCATACATGGACTGGGAAAGCCTTGGTCAATAGCCAATAATTGAACTCACATGAATGGAAATGAGAAATGCCATTGAACTGTAAAGGTGTCATAGACCACTCATACACCCAAGGCCCTGTCTTTGAGCCAGTCATTTTCATTCATGTCTTGACATAGTACAAGTCTTCATATACTGATATACATAACAAGTTCTAAAGCATAGCCAGATTCTATGTCTATTATTTTATGATGCTTTTCCTATACTAATCCACCCTTGGAACAGAATGGTTACTGTGATCAGAGGTCAGACATGAATTATTATTTTTAGCACAATGGCCAGTCACTTTAAATTTATTCAATATATATATAACTCTTATCTTGGAAAATAATAATTTCCAATTTAATGGTACTAATTACATTCAAATAATGGGTACGGCAATGGGTAGTCCTATGGCTCCTTCATATGCTTCCCTTTTCATGGGTAAATTAGAAAAAGATTTTCTTGAAAACGAGAATTTTAAGCCCACTGTTTGGCTAAGATTTTTAGATGATATATTTATGATCTGGAACCACTCAGAAGAAGATCTACACAAATTTATTAATAGCCTAAATAATTTTCACCCCACAATTAAATTTACTTACACTGCATCCACTACGCATGTATCCTTTCTAGATGTAAATGTGATGAAAAATCCTGATAATACTATCTCTACAAATGTTCACGTAAAAGAAACTAATATCCACCAATATGTGGAATATTCGTCTTGTCATCCCAGGTCATGTAAAAACGGCATACCGTATAGTCAGGCGAAAAGATATCGACGTATCATTTCAGACGATCATCAATTAAAACATTCTTTAAATGAATTAAAAACATATTTCATAAAAAGAAATTATCCTATACATGTAATAGAGTCTGCTGTAAGTAAAGTCTGTATTCTTACCCAAAATGATGCTTTAAATACAGCAGAATGTACGAAAGATAAAAATATAATTCCTTTCATAATACAATATAATCCATCTTTGCCAAATATAGGCCTTATAATTAATAAATATTGGACTCTCCTTAACTTATCAGAAAAAAACAGCGTCAAAACACTTTACAAGAGCAAGCCAATTCTTGCTTATAGAAGACCTAGGAATTTACAAGATCTTTTGATCAGAACTAAACCGAAAAAAAATTTTCAAAGATGTTTTTCGTCATCTAAATGCAACAGACGTAGGTGCTCTCAATGTGCAAATATTACAGAAAGTACCTATTTTAGTAGCTCCAATACTAAAGAAATGTTTTCTCTACGTTATAACACTGATTGTATATCAACTGATGTAATTTATTTGATAACCTGTAAAAAATGTAACATGCAATATGTTGGACAAACACTTCAACAAGTTTCTAAGAGAATGAATAATCACCGCTTTCATATAAAAAATTATATGGATCCTCAGTTCTCCTCTAATGTTTCAATGCATTTTAATACAAATAATCACTCTTTAAGGGATTTTTCTTTCATGCCAATCGATATTGTGCACGGAGAAATGAACAGACTCATTAAAGAAAGTTATTGGATTAATCGGTTAGATACTGTTTATCCTAATGGCCTTAATACTAAGGCATTATATAAAATTGTATAGAATTTTAGTGGATGATTTGATATATTGTATTTATTTATATGTATGTATCTATGTATGTATGTATATATATATATATATATATATATATATATATATATATATATATATATATAATATGTAGTTATATGTATTACTGTTAGTCTCTACATTATAATCTCACTATATATATATATATATATATATATATATATATATATATATATATATATATATATATATATATTTATTACATGTGATGGTAATGGCAGAAGGGTAAAAAAAACCCACTGTTTTAAAGGCTGTCTGTTCCACAAACCATTTTATATTTGAAATCTACTGCTTCTAAAAAAATTAAACAATTTGAAAAAAATAGAAAGAAAAGTCACACTGTATTTGTCTGTATCCTATCATCACATTACAGCAGCTAGAACTGTTGTGGCACAATGACAAGTGCAATGATGCATGGCCAAGTCATCAGATTAGGAAGGATAATACTGAGCAATTAATTGACTACCTTATTATTGTACTCTGGAGAGAGCTTATGGCCAATTGCTGGATGGGTTTCTTTTGTTTTAGGTGTTATAAGTAAGAAAGGGATCAAAGGTGGTTCATGACAACTTTCAAGTAAAAATCAGCTGATCATCGTTGGTGAAAGAAACAGAAGAGACTGACCTATAAAATAATCTTGTCCGAGACCAAAAAGTACATGTATTTTTATTTCTTTTATCTCTTTAAATTGTTCTTATGTCATTTTTGGAGCAATATTGAAGGGCTGCTCATGTAGTTTTTAGTTCAATTTATATCAGAATGAATAAACAGGCTTTCTTCAATGCTAAAAACCACTGGATAAAAATTATGAAGTTCAGGCATACATCTGGCACACTAACCATCATGGCTCTTGCCTGTGTTACTTGCCTATTACATGTATATTCATATTGTATTCATTTTCACATTACAAAGTTTCATCTGACATTTCCTATCCCATTTTAGATATTCTGACATGGGTGTTGGGGTGTGAATTCAGAGACTATTTACATATAAAAAAGTTGGAATTTGCTGACACCCTAGCTGCTTGCTACTACTCTCCATGTTGCATTGCAAGTCACATGACAACCCAAATTACTAAGCGTATGTGTCCAGGACAAAAGTGGTTTTTAAGTCATGTGATACCAATAAATTGCATTTTACCAATGATGATGTACAAAATATTCTAACATGTTAAATAAAAGTCACAGAATGTTTGAATAAATATGGAAGGACACAATATTGTAAAAAAATTTATTCTAAACACAATGACCAGAATCCTGTTACTGGGTGTAGCAATCTGGATAAAGCCTAATTTTATTGTGCAGAGAGCACAAGTCAATATGGTAGTGATACATACAAAAACAGTGGTGACCTATGAGCGTTATTAATGTTGTGAGTGATTAGGTAAAGTTTATGCTTTGATAAATATCCAATCATTATCACTGAATTCTATAATGAATTAGCTGGTATCATCATTTCAGTACAGAACAATAATGGTTACATGTTGCTAATTAGAAGAAAAGTTTTAAAATGCAAAGATCACGAACTGCACAAAACCCTAGGAATGTAAATCTCTCCAAACAAATGAAAACATGGAGTAAAATTGGTTTCCATACTTACTGATTTAAGCTGCCAGGTCTGAGAGTTCAATAGTGGCAAATGTAATGGGCTTCTTTGCTCATTTTGTTTTTAAGGTTCCAATTTTGTAAAACTGAGTAAAAACCTACTCCCAAGAAAAACCATGTTTTTCCCCCTCCTTTAAACATTACTCCATGGCAAGATTTTTGTGTAAGCTATCGCATTTAATGAAACTTTGAAACAGAATGTTATGACCAGTTAGCATTTTAGTGTGCCCTTTGATTTTGTCCTTTCAAAATGAAGTAGTAGAAAGTAACAGCAGAGGTTTCCTATTCTATTTTGAGCTTTAGTTTGGAGCAATAAACTACATCACTAAATTAGTAACTGAAAAGTATTGAAACTATTTTTTCAAAAAGATGTCTTTCTGTGAGGAAAACATGTATTTTTGCAACTGAAAACTGAAAAAAGTTATCAGGAATAAAGGACTGGCAGTAAGTAATGAATGGCCTTCCATGCAGAGAAAGAACAGTATGACAAGACACCATCATAAAATAACCTGTAGTTAGATTCAAGAAGTTAATCTTGCTGTAGAAATATAAGCTGCATATAATTTAACAGATATCACCACAAGCTACTGAATTGGACAAAAGGTATATTATATGTCTGTGATATATAGAGATTTCTAAGCTAATCATACATGGTTTATTATTTATTATCTAAGGAATATCAGCTTGCATTAGTTTACTTTATACATTAGTATAGGCAAATATTTTTTTGTAAATGGTCAATTCCTCAAAATTGTTTTTTCTTCATACAAACTATAGTAATAATAATAATGAAGACTTTGTATAGCGCCTAATCTTTAGAAGCTCTAAACACTTAACAACATCTATAATGATATAAATACAAAAAAAAAAAAACAACAAAAAAAAAAAAAAACCAAATACCATGAAATTGGAAAACAAAAAATGCTGAAAATATTTAAGGTAGGAAACATTTTTAGGTCTTTGAGTTTGTTCTTGCAGTCGAAAAAGCTGAGTTTTAAGAGCACTCTTGAAAGGGATCACTGTGTCTTTGTGTCTTACTTCAATGGGTAATTCATTCCACATTGTTGGGCCCTGGAATTCAAAAGAACACTGTCCATATGACTTCGTTTTCGTAGTGGGAATAATGAATATACGATTGTCAGAAGAGGAGGATAATTATCTTGCTGGTGTATACACATGGGTGTGGCTGGACAGGTATGTTGGACTGGAGCTGTTAGCGAAACGTAGCAAAGAGAACAAATGTTGTTTTTTATTCTGGATTGAATGGATAGCCAGTGTAGGGTACAGAGCAGTGTTGAGAGTGCTCTGATCATGGTACTCTGAAGTTGATCTGAGCAGCTGTGTTTTGAACTTTTTGAAGTTTCTGGAGTAGATATTGAGATGAACAAGAGAGAGAATTGAGTTACAATAGTCCTCTTGAGAGTACTAATGAACACACAAGTGTTTTAGTGGCAGCAACTGAAAGATATCTGCAAATGGAGCTGATGTGTCTCAGCTAAAGATATGCAGCCTTGCATATGTTCATGACATGTTGATGCAATGTGAGAGTACTGTCAAGAGTAACACCTAGGTTTTGTACTGACTGTGAATTTATTGTTATTGTTGCTGATATTTATTGTTTGAGGTAAAGGGTAAGGATGTGAATGAGAAAGTTTTTGTGTTGTGATCTGAATAGCTTCAGTTTTATCATCATTCATCTGCAGTTTGTTACATGTCATCCATGACTTCACATGAGAAATGAACCTCTATACTCTATGGATGGTAGTATCAACTTCAGTTGGGTGGCTAGACTTGTATATTTGGGTGTCATCAAGATACAATTGGTGTGACACTGGGTGATGATCTATGACACTTGAAAGTGGCTGAGTGTATAGAATGAAGTGAGCAGCTCCAAGAATAGACCCCTGTGGAACACCACAATATATATTGACTGGGCTTAAGTGTATTCATTTTGTAGATACAATTTTTTTCCTGTTCACTATGTAGGACTTGAGCCACTGTATGACTATATTGTGAATGCTAAATACATACTAGAGACCATGAAGTAATATATCAAGGTCTATTGTGTCAAATGCTGCATACAAATCAAGGAAGGTGAATTCTGTAATCTTTCTGCTTTCCAAAGGAGAGAGAATATCATTAACTACTTTCAGAACAGCAGTTTCAGTACTGTGGCAAGGGCAATATGCAGATTGTACATTGCTAAAAAGACTATTTGAATTCAAATGAGATACAAGTTGGGTTAGAACATCTTTTTCTAAGATTTTTATATGAACAGAAGATTAGAGACTGGGCAGTAGTTCTCTAAATCATTATGGTCAAGTGCTGGTTTCTTCATCAGAGATATTATGATGGCAGTTTTGAAAAATGATGGGAATTCCCCTGATGAGAGAGAGATACTGATATCAGTTATTGAAGAAAATATTGGGTCAAAGCACTCAAGCAGCAGTGATGTTGGAATTGAATCAAGTTCACATGACCTTGGTGCACTCTTCAGCATGATTGTCCATAATAAATCCAGAGACAGGTTCAAATGATCCTAATGGTTGTTGCTGAATTTCTGTATTGTAACTATGGTGATGATGAGTCAAATTGAAATTGTGTTGTCAAGCTTATCTCTAATGGCTTGTACTTTGTCACGGAAGAAATTTGCAAATAGGTCTGAAAGGTCTACTGGAGAGAAGATAGTTGGAAGTGGTGTACATCTGTTCCTTGACATTAGTTTGTTAGTTATCTCAAAGAGCCCATTGCAGCTGGAACTCTCCATGATCTTAATACTGTAGTGGGATAATTTGGCTAAATGGATTATGTGACGTTCTTCTGAGCAACTTCATAGATTTATTTATGAATGTGAGTCTGGTGGAAAGCCAAAGCCTCTCTGCTTTATGACAGTGTCTTTTAGCAGTGCGAAGCTGGTCCCTAACACTGCTATACTATGGAGAACAATTTTTAATTGATACTCTGCACTTGGGGGCTTGGTGATGTTTTTCAAGCGATGAACACAGACAGCTATCAAGTTGTTTTGCTGTAGAAGGTAAGAAAGTTGTTAGGTTTACTTGTATGTCATGCTTTGGTTTGGTTTTATGTATGATACGGAGGTTTCTCTTTGTAGAAAATAAAGGTTGAGTGTTAGGGACTGATGCGAAAGATGGCATATAATGCAGAGGTGATCTGATGCAAGTTCGTGGGATACAAGGGTGGATCGCAGAATATTATCATCAGGTCTATGATTTGTTTGATTAGGATTTTTTAACGTAACTTTAACAATTTTTCAGTCATATCGCTACGATGTCTGCTGTGAGACAGTTTATAGTGATGTCTAGCACTGAGACATCATGCCGCAGACATGTAGCATGATGTCCCACCCAGTCACATTATCCTGACACTAGTCCGACCAGTCCTAACACTAATCTCTTTATGCTGAGTGTCAAGCGAGGCAGCTGTTAGTACCATTTTTGTAAGTCTTTGGTATGACTCAGCTGGGGATCGAACCGACGACCTCCTGCTTCCGGGGCGGACGCTCTAACCACTAGACCACCGGAGCGGTTCAGGTCTATGAAGAATCTAGTCTAAAATGTGACAAAGTTTATGGGTGGTTGGTTAACTGACTGTTTAAGGTTGAAAATGTGAATGGAACCTTGGAGTTTTGATGTGTATGGGTTTCCAGGACAGTCAAAGTGAAAGTTGAAATCTCCAAGAATAATTAGGTTCCCACCTACTGAATTTTCATACTCCAGAAGATATGGAAACTGTTCCAAAAAGAGAGTTTCAGTCAGCTTGTTTTGTCTACTAGCAGGAGGGCAGTAGAGGCCCAAAAAAATGGACTGATATTTGTTCCAGTATGAGTGTTGTCTGGACCAGTTCAAATGATGTGTGGCAGAAGTTGAAGGTTGTGTTGTACTTAAGACTTAAGTATTCTGAAATTTTTAAAGTGCTTTACAACATCTATAATGATATGACTACAAAAAAAACCAACATAAAATTGGAAAACATATATGGCAAATAACTGGGATTTTAAGTGCATTGTATCCAGCATGGGATCATATGTGTCAGGGACGGATTAAGATAAAAGAGCACTTTTGACTCTTAATGAGTCTTTTCAAAGGCTAATACAAAACATAAACAAGACAAACAAATAAAACACAAAAACCATTGTATTTGCAAAACATTACATGGCTGTGTTGCAAACACAATGGTTTTTGTTTTGTTTGTCTACGTTTTATACATGCCTTTGAGAAAGACTCATTAACACATTAACCCCTAGTGACAACTTTACGGGGCATGAGGTAGTAGCCTACTTCCAAGGTCTGTAGCGTCAAGGTCATACATGATACACTAAAGTGGGTGGTATCATAGAAAGGTAGACAGATGTAGCTCTACAATGATAGCAAGTAAACTGGACATTTTAGTTGCATTACAAAATACAGAGGGAAAAACCAAAGTTTTTGGACCCGTTTTTTTTCACCCAAAAATTGCCCATGGTCAGATTCTGAATTTGTGTCCAGATTTTAGACTTTATGGCCTCAGATCTACGGCAGACTGGTCTAAAATGCACACAGACCGGTGAACCTGTGCAAAAAGTAGGATAAGGTGGACATTTTGAATAAAGAGTCTTCTCCATATGAAAATTATGTTAAGCAAAAAAAAAAAAAAAAAAAAAAAATTCTGATTTGTGTCATTCTGCTTATGCGCCAGCAAACTAGCCAATGAAAAACATTTTCTTTAGCATGAGTAGCCATTTGTCTAATGGATTATTGCTTGGAAATCGATGTATTACGATGTATTCAGAAATAGTCCCCAAAAATGTGTTTCCTACTCGCATTTCATGCGATAACAGGAAAAACCTCCAGGGGTTAATGTGTTAAGAGTAAAAAGTGCTCAGGCTAGTTAGATACTAGTTTTGCACTTTTTGTTGTCAGTTTATTGCACTTACACACACACACACACACACACACACACACACACACATAGTCACTCATGTGGAATTATTGGATCATACTGATGTTGGTATGGCTGAGTTACTTTCCTTGAGATATATAAAGATAGTAATTTCAAATAAGAGTCAATTTATAAGGTCATACCCATGAAAAAAGGAGTGAACAAACTGGCTAAAGAGCTAACACAGGAATGAGCAAAATTATACACTGGCCTTTATTTAACTCGCAGGGTGGTAATAAAGTTACCTGTCCTGTGAATGTTCTCGTGATACATTTGTTGAATTAGGTGCTGATGATGTACTTTGGCGGTCAAGGGAAGCTTGTCTAAGTGTATTAGCAACAGCTGATTTCATAGAGGCTGAGGCAACAACTTTCTGGAACTTTGTTCTAGGATCCTGTGAAATACAATCACTCCTTTCTTAGTGACAGAATTATTGTCCATTATTTGCTCTTCTTGTTTTCTATTTACAAGAAATGTCCTACAAGTCACATAGTTATTAAGTACAAACAATGGAGCTTAACAGACACACATGTAACATTGAGAAAATGTAACCTGACTAATCAATAATATTTGTAAATTGACATCTTATTTTTTATGTTAATTAAACTTTAAAGGTTTAGTGCTTACAGTATGTAGTGTTTTCATACGAATTTTGTAAATAGCTGATTGGAGATGCATATTATGTGTGGATGATGGAAAATGGTTACACTGCAGGGTTCCCTGTCCATTTTTCACTTGTACAATAAAATCCAAGTTTAGAAAAAAATCTGATGACCATTTTTTCTGTTATATCTCTCAGTTTCTTTCTTTAATTTCAAAATACAATCATAGAGGTCATGCATGGGAGAATATTAGTCCTTTGTCCTTTAAATTTGCTTCAACATGCTATGAGGACATAATTAGCTTTTATTTTCTAAAACCAATTGATATTCAAACTATAACAGTGAATAATGAATGTTTTTATTACATGTATTATTACGCAACTTGTGTTTCTAGCTGTAGAAAGTAGAAACATGCATAAATACCTATTCCCCCTACCCTTCTGAAACTACAGTACTGTTGTCCTCAAATATGCACTGTATTAAGACTGTACAACCAGTTATATAAATATGAAACTGCAGGTATGGATTGAATTACTACCAATCATATAAATATGAAACTGCAGGTATGGATTTAATTACTACTAATCATATAAATATGAAACTGCAGGTATGGATTTAATTACTACCAATCATATAAATATGAAACTGCAGGTATGGATTTAATTACTACCAATCATATAAATATGAAACTGCAGGTATGGATTTAATTACTACTAATCATATAAATATGAAACTGCAGGTATGGATTGAATTACTACTAATCATATAAATATGAAACTGCAGGTATGGATTGAATTACTACTACCCTAATCATATAAATATGAAACTGCAGGTATGGATTGAATAACTACCAATCATATAAATATGAAACTGCAGGTATGGATTGAATTACTACTAATTATATAAATATGAAACTGCAGGTATGGACTGAATTACTACTAATCATATAAATATGAAACTGCAGGTATGGATTGAATTACTACTAATCATATAAATATGAAACTGCAGGTATGGATTGAATTACTACTAATCATATAAATATGAAACTGCAGGTATGGATTGAATTACTACCAATCATATAAATATGAAACTGCAGGTATGGATTGAATTACTACTAATCATATAAATATGAAACTGCAGGTATGGACTGAATTACTACTAATCATATAAATATGAAACTGCAGGTATGGATTGAATTACTACTAATCATATAAATATGAAACTGCAGGTATGGATTGAATTACTACTACCCTAATCATATAAATATGAAACTGCAGGTATGGATTGAATAACTACCAATCATATAAATATGAAACTGCAGGTATGGATTGAATTACTACTAATCATATAAATATGAAACTGCAGGTATGGATTGAATTACTACTAATTATATAAATATGAAACTGCAGGTATGGACTGAATTACTACTAATCATATAAATATGAAACTGCAGGTATGGATTGAATTACTACTAATCATATAAATATGAAACTGCAGGTATGGATTGAATTACTACTAATCATATAAATATGAAACTGCAGGTATGGATTAAATTACTACCAATCATATAAATATGAAACTGCAGGTATGGATTTAATTACTACCAATCATATAGGTATTGAAGTTCTTCAAACTCCAGACCAAATATATTTAAATAAGTCTTGAGAATTACAACTATTATGAGATTAATGGATTTATTCAATATTTCAAATAAAAGTAAATAAGTAATAGTCACATATTTGCTTAAACTGTTATTTTTAAACTGATAATTTTCAGGCAACAGATTTTAGAGATCAATGTGAATCTGTACTACAGATAGATCAATATGAATTATGTACTCCATTCATGGTTTGTAGGAACCATAAAGTCCATAAAACTGGTATCCCACAAAATATATTCCTCCCTCATGGACATCTTTAAATAAGTTTTGAGAATTAGAACTATTATGAGATTAATAGATTTATTCAGTATTTCACTCCTTTCTCCTGGCAAAGAATGTACATGAAAATGAATTACCTAGTTATAACAATCACATACATAAACTGAAAATCACTGACAAAAAGTGTGTTGCTTTCCATCAACCAATGAATTATTACATTGTTAAGTGGTCTCTCATCATAACATTAATGCAGTCTCTCAGTACAATGCCATCATATAATATGGGTCTGGATCTGAATCCCATTTAATAAGCTTAATTTGCTACTGATATGACTTCACTTGAGTTTTGTAACTAATTGAATACCATTACTTGTGTACAAGTTGGATCCAACTGCAAACTGCATAGACCTAGATATGCCATCACGTACTGAAAATGCACATCTGAGTCTGGGAAGTCAAACAAGAAACAACCTGATCTTCCAGTGCATTTTGTGACAGAAGATCAGGTTCAATGTTGATTGCAGTTGGACTTGACTAGCAAGCAAGTACATAGGTAATGGTTTCACATCAGTTTTGTGGTTTTGTTAATGGAATACCTTGTCAAGAAACAACCTTGTTTTTCACTTCCATATGTACTCACTTGTAACTGAAGGCAGCTGAAAACAACATGATCTGCCATTGCAAAATCTGCATGCATTGGTCTGTTTTTTGTTCTAATGATTATTCCTAACAAACTTACTGACCCATATCTGCCAGTGTATTATGTGATGGCAGATCTGGGTCTATGTAGTTTGAAGTCGGAATTGACTTACAAACAAGCACATATGATACTCCAGAACAAGATAACATTACAAAACACTTTATATCATTTTTGCTTCCATATAAAAACAAACTGAAGGAGTACATACTAAGTTTTTAGATTACCAAAACCCTGAGTTCTTTCATACAAATTTGTTTATGATAAAAAATTAGAATATAATATATTAAGATATTTGGTAATTTATTACAACCAAGACAAAACAAACTAATGTAAAAACTTAAAGTAAACAAAGTTATAATAGCAGTATTAGTAATTTCTGAAAATGTAATATGGATCCACATCCAATGCACCAAGCATACTCATGCATATTCAGTCTTACAAGATTTGCAGCAAGTTTTTTTTTTGTATTCAGTGATTTTTAGGGTTACTTTTATAAATAACTAACCTAAAATTTTCACTGCAGTGTAACAGTGTAGATCCTTCAGTAATCTACCTTACTGTTATAATTGTGGTTTAGAATGCATAGACATTTATGGGTTCATACAAAGAAATTTACCAAATAGTCCACTCTGGACCACAGCTTTCTTTGCTGACTGGGAAAAGATTCTGGTACATCTAGTAACATATATACTAACGTAAAGCAATTTTTTAAAAAAAGGAATGTTGCCTTTAGGTAACTGAATACTGCCTTATCAATAGTGACCCCTCTACCATGTATGCTTCTATACCATGACAATAATAAAGAAAATGATACATTTATGAGAATCAAATTATATTTTGAATGATTTCATTATCTTTGGATTGAAATTTTCCAAACCACATTATGTGAAATTCTGGAATCATTACGAAGTCAATAGGTTGTCTTGCATTAATTCCTGTTTAAAGTATACCTTTGAATGATGCATGATGCAAATGACTGAAAATGAAATAAACATGCATGCTCTGGATGATTTACTTTAACATAGGACACGGTCTCTAAATTGCTGATATAGGCAGTGTGACCCACTGGCAGATACTGCACGAAGACCGACAATTATAAAATTGGTTGGGGTCACTATATAGACATTGTTTTGTCCAAAACTAGACATTTTTAATGTGCTCTGGTTGACCCAGCTTTAAATGGATACAAACACTGTATTTTTCCAGTGAAATGCTGAGGTGTGGGGAAGGGTGGGGTGGGCTGGGGGTGGAGGATGGCTTATCATCAAGCGCAAACTTGCTATTATATAAATATGGGATCCAGTGAAAGCCTGTTTATGGTCTGGTGTCCCTTAAATGGGAATGCCATGCAGCCTCAATTTCTGCAATCAAATAAGCTGGGATAATCTCTGGCAGATGATCTACTAAAGCTTTGGTCACCTGACAACAATTAGCTTTTCCAAACTTTTCATTAAAAGTTATTTTCATCAGCAAAATTATGAGCTTATTAATGAATTTTCCTGAATAAACATATTCAATATGGCTTTTGTTTAAGGTCAACAACTGTTATATTTAAATCAGCAAATTTTCTGAAAGACAAAAAAGGCTGTATTGTTGTCAAGTAACGAAAGCTTTAGAAGGATTGAGAACATTTTAATCATTAAGCTGATGATAGTAATTTACTGGTTTAAGTATGTAAAATAAACCATTCACAAAAAAGTGACAACACTCAAAACACTGAGAATGATATTAATACCACAGTGTTAATTCACACTTTCACTGAGTTAGTGCCAGAATACTTTATAATTAAAACAATTAGGAATACAAGTTGGGAAGTGTGCAATAGCTTACTTTTAAAGAGGATGTACATTCTGATGAGAGAGTCAAATTTCCCTGTGATAAACAAAAATGGAAACAATAGATAAAAAGTAAATAATCCTTAGTACTGTACTATTAACCAGTGTTTGAAATGTTCCTCACTGGTATTGCTGAGAATTTGATTTTTGCATGGTCCTGACCTCTGCCTAGTTTAATTCACAACCTAATGGTTGTATACCTACAATGTTTAATACACAAGCAATTCCTGTATATCATAATTGTTTGGGTCATTAAATATTTAGCTAAGTGAACATTTTTAAAAATTTAAATTATGCAAATTGTTGGTACCTAAAACAATTATAATTCATTTTTTACCTAAAATATTTGTATCATGAAATAAATATTTATTAAAATGTGTATGAACATTTAAAATGGAACAAACTGGTTTCTGAGAAGTAGTTTTAAAGGTTTTTAAATATTCCTATAGTGAAGGTGACCACATTTTGATAGTGGATCAGCCATTTGTTTAATTGGAAAGCCCTTCTGCCAGGATTCTGTGTGCCAAACTTTGTCAAAACTGGTCGAATGATTTCTGAGAAGTGAAAAACAGCAATTGTTGATGGATTGATGATGCATATTGGATGCAGGGCAATACTATCAGCTTGCTTTGACATATAGCCAGATGAAAATCTGAAGTAGAAACTCCTTTGAAACTCACAAGATCAGTAATGTACTGTACTGGTCAAATGCAACTGTTCCATTGAAGATCCAAAATTAATCATGGGATACAACTAACCCGATTATTTTTAAATGGCACATTTATAAAGTAATGCAGTTATGTAATACCAATGGCATTAAAATAATCAAATTGATATCCAGCCATATTGTTACAAAATCTGTATAATGAATGTATAAATATATGGAAAAGGTAATGTCAAACCCTGTTTTAATATACATGTACATGCAATTTGTGAATACATGAACATGTACATGTACCCAAAACCCTTCTAAAATAACCGCCTTAGGTACTGGCTAAATCTGTCACACAGAGGTTTATTTCATTTTCTTCTCTGCATTTAAATTCGAGGAATCAAAAAGGATTCCTAGTGTTTTCACAAAACAATAATTGTTCATTGGGTTATAAAATTTGAGGATTGTAGCAAACATGAAGATGACTATACAGTGATCATAGATTGTATAACAGTCATGCAGATAAAGTACTTGTCATGATTCAGTCCTTTATGTGATAAAGCCAAGAAGAAAAGATTTATATTTCTCATTGGTTGACCATTCCTGTTTTTCATTGTCAACCATAGCACTTTTTTCAAGCATGGCAAAAAAATATCTGAAAACTGATTTGTGCATTTCATTGAGCTGGTTTAGCCCAGTACTCAAGGTGCGTAATACAATATATATATATAAAAACACACTGTTCATTAAAATATATATAATGTTAAGAAAGCTACCAACCTATCTAATTTTAAAACCAGTGGAATAGGAAACACACACACACACACACACACACACACACACACACACACATATATGCTTGATTTTTGTCCACCAACTAATTGATTGTACCCAATGCTGTCACCACAGTATTCAAATAATCAGTACAATTGAGTAAAAAAAAGTATTGAATAAGGTATGGTTGAATATAATGCAAAGTCATATTAAGATCAAAGTTCCTTCTTACAAGTAATAAATAAAACCTTTAATGCAAACTTTGTTGTCAGTTTATCTTTTATTTAACTACTATATTTACTTGTGAACTAAAAACTGCACATACCCAGATTTCTGGCTGGATATGTTTGATCTGGTTCTATGCATCTTGTTTTAATTATCAGTACAGCTAACAAACTTGGACTTTGATCTGCTGTCACATTATGCAGCACTAGATCAGGGTCTGTGTTGTTTGCAGTTTAACCTTACTTATTAGTACACATGGCAAGTAATAATACTAAGGTACAGTTAAACAGTGAGGTTAATCTAGAGTGTGTTCAGATTCATAGACCTGCACACAGATGCCATAGTGATATGAATGTCAGGCTTCACTAAGGTGGCCTGGACAAAAATTGGGTATAAAAATTATTGACTAAGCTTAGGCATATCCTATTTTGATACAAAGAAATTAAGCGCAAGAGAATAGTTCCTTCCTCTCGACCATAATGAAAACCTTAACAAACACAAGCTTACATTTCTTAAATATTTTTTGCATATATTATTACTAGTATTTTCATGTCAGCATGCCATCAGTAGAACAAGCTCTCCTTTATTTTGTATAGGCAAGCTAAACAAACTATGAAAACGGACATTTATTTAACTCATGTTGTTCTTTATTTTTAACAGCAATATTTATATCATGCTGGGAAATATAGCGCTAAATATATATCCAAAAAGGGCACATGAAGATAGTCAACTTAGGCTGGCCTGGATGGATCCGGAATTTCTGATTTTTGGATTAGAAGTCTAGACCTACCAATTCTAAAATTACCTTCTTAATAAAGATATCAATTCTTTTCCACAAATTAGACTAATGTTCAGTAAATATCATGTACTGCTTTTGCTTACTTGGAAAGCATGTTTCAGAAGTGTGGTCTGATGCAGGGATTTTACGTCCACAACACTCAGTATTTGTGTTTGAGTTAACTGAAGCTTGAGAAGTTTCATAAAACTTTGTACCTCACTGGACTTGTGTGCAATACCAGCTGCTACCTATGCAAGAGTACACAATGAAGTCCTTCCAAAATTTGGGATTTTCTACAAAATTCTATTTTTTCCCCCTAAGTTCATGGGTCATCCATCACTTAAACCTATTATGTCTAAGTGTATTTGGTTAACCTGCAAGATTTTTTAAATTAAAAAAAATCAAAATTATATTACAAAAGTTTAAATTCAACAAAATTATATATCTTTTTAATCCTGCTAACACCAGTCCACGTCAGCTGCCATGGTCAAAACATCCTACTTCCATTATTTACCTCCCCATAGAGTGTCATTGATTTACTGATGATCCATGATACTCAAATCAAGCAGCTTAATAATTCAAACCTTAAACATGGTGTAATGCAATGTCCGTCAAAAGACAGATGAAAGTAACACTGTATGTCCCTTTCACATTGATGGTGTGGCATAAACAAAAAGCATTGAAAACTTTCCAAAAACAGATTTCTTACCTCATCTTCTTGACTGTCACCGTGTTGCAGTTCAAACAAAGGTTTGTTCTCCAATAAATACAAAGTGTCCTAGTGAAACATGCATCAAGATGGATATAAAAAGGTCAGGATAACAATCATGCAAACATCATTAACACATATTATTAATGTGCTTTATATCTAGTTAGAAGAGGCAACAATATGAATATAAACAATAGCAAAGCGTGCTTAACTATCTTTAATTTTAATCCCTATCAAAGTAAACATGCATAATTCTGCAATTACTGTGACTAAATTTGTAAAATTTGTAAAATTAAGTAAATAGATCTTATAATAGTGTCCTTTATATGTAAATGTCTTATCCAGATGGGGTTTACTGTACAAATCCAATCCATCATGACAGCAATGGACAGTAAATAAGAATACATTGGAAATGAATTAGGTTATTCCTGTTAGAACAATTGAATTCAATTTCCTCTTATAGCATTTATACAAAAAACCAGGGGTCCAGAGTGGTCTAAAGTGCTCTCTGTTACAGATCGCTGCCATCTCACCTCTGTCTGCGTGGGTTCGAGTCTCAGATTTGGCCAATGTAGGTCTGTGAGAAAGCTTGCCTGTAGCTTCTCATGGGTCATTGGTTCTTTCCAGGGGTTTTCACCAAGTTCTTCATTCACTATTTATACTGGCCTCATTTATAGCCTATCTTGTGCTGAAAAATGGAATTAAACCCATCAACAACAAAAGACCAATGCACTCAAATATTTAGACAGAATATATGAATTACTTGCTGTGACCCACATTTTTGTAGCTTTGGACACAATATATTTCAGTAATTTTAAACTAAAAAGATATGGTTGAAAAATGCTGAATAATAATGCTATGCTTTCTTTAAAATGATGGAAAAAAGCAGTAAAAATAGAAAAATGTGGATCCAGCATTCCTGGCATAAAAAGTGGCTAATTTATAATTGTGGATAATGAATTGGGTTACATATTTTGGCCCAACACAGCCCCAGCTGACAGGGTATATTTGAAGAAACTTAGATAATAATAATAATAATAATAATAATAATAATAATAATAATAATAATAATAATGACTTTATTTAAAGAGGGTAACACAATTAGCTAAGAACTAATCTACCTTGAGGCCCTCATACAAGGAATTTATTTAATTCAACAGCATCTCAGAAGCCACTGGATATATTGGATTCATTACATATTTAAAAATTTAAAGTCAAACTGGAGCCTAAACACAGCAAAATCTAAATTTTTATAACAGAAAATAAATCATGATCTTTTCTGAAGATATTTTTGCTAGTCAACTACATAAGCAATGTGATCTCAATTCATGAAGTCTTCCAAGTGGAAATGAAATTCATAATGCATGGGCAAAGTTTTAAAAAAACTCATTGATAGAAAATAGTAACAAGAATGCCATGTGGACATAAAATCAATTAGGCAGCTGATATCTGTCAGGCAAAATGCAAGAACATTGCCCAAGAAATCTGGATCAGGAGAAGGCTTTCTTCTAACATTTCTTTTTTGATGCTCTAGATTGCATGTTATGAAAACAACTGTTTCGGGGTTCTACTAGCTTTTGAATGTTTATATATATGTGATGGCATAGCAATATCATTTTTCCTTTACTAAAAGGACTCAATGCCAGGAATTTTTCAGTCCAAATTGGTCAAACTCTGTCTAGCAATTTGTTAAGATGCAACAGGGAGTGGATATATTGAAAGAAACTGGGTTTTCACCAGAAAACCAGGTTCATAAAGGAGAGAAAAAGACAAATAATTACCACTGAATTGTAAAAACAACTTTTGTCTGCAGATAAGGTATGAAGCTCACTTCTTCTCACTCACATCAAGGACAGCAGGAAAACAGTTTTAAGGGTAGGGTTTTCAAAAGATCAAAAGAATCTTCATCCATTGGACCATAAGCTAAAACTCCTACTGTGGGTCTTCTTGATATATCAGTCTCTTACCAATTTAATACCTTTGAAAGTTATTGAGCAGAAATGAAATATGTAATCTACACCATAGCAGAACATTGTAACACTATACAGAACATGGCAAGGACATAAAAAGATCATTTTAGAATGGGCACAGTATTAAATTTTCATAGTGAGAAAATGCTTAGATATTGTGTGTGAAGGATGTTTTTCTAAAACTAGGATAGAGAAGAGAATTAAAAATATCTTATCACTGTGATGCACTCCAGACACCCAACCATCCAAAGAGAGAGAGAGACAAATTTGAATAATTGCTAGAATTGCACATAAATTAAACCAGATTATCTATACAAACATGCCTACAAAATTTAATTTGCCTATCTCTAGTAATCTTTGCATAACCCATTTTAGTTTTAGTCACAATGGACCTGACCTTTAAGTTATTCGTCCTAAAATCAATGGGCCTCTTCCATAATTTATGTACAGGCCCTCCAAAAATTTTGGTCAAGGTATGAGGTTTAAAAGTAATCTTACTATGCAAACACCATTTTTATCTTTTCAGTCACAGTAACCTTAATCTTTGATCTGAAAGTCAATAGGCTTCCTTCAATTTCATTTTACAAGTCATTTACAAAGCTTTGGTGAAGGTACATGATCAAAAACTGAATTTTGGTGCTGAATCTGATTTTGTTCATTAAGTCAGTGACTTTGACCTATGCTTTTAAAATGACCCCAGAATCAGTAGGTTTCTTACTTACACAGACAAGAAGGTTTCTTATATCCACAACATTTGTTCCAAGTTTGTTATTGAGAACTAATACATGTATTATGAAGAAATTGTTTTTGTTCTTTCAGTCACAATGACCATGTCCTTTGACCTTTTAACCATATAATTGATAGGGGTCTTCCTTATCCCATGCACAAGCCACTTAACATGTCCAGTAATTGTGGATGGTGGAAAATTTGACTTATTGTGCAGAAATGAAATTGGTAATGAATGGAGACATCTTAACACTGTATGCTCCACTTGATAATTTATAAAACTTGAACAATAAGAAACCATTCAAAATGAAAAAAGTGCATTGTATAATGATGCAAATATGGCTCCTTAAAGCAAAATAATTGCAGGTAAACACCAATTTTTAAACTGTTCATCGAGCAATGTAAATATTCTGTGTACAACATTTAGTTATGAAAAAGAAAATTGCACACAAATCAATTATATATAGCATATATATGATCAAGTCTAACTATAGCTATGTAACAGAGATTCTCTATTAGAATATTTTCGATATAGTAAAGCACAACCAAAATTGTACTGAAATAAACTGCAAATCAGGTGGTATATTTAGTTTCTTTGCTATTATTAGATTTATAATTAATCAAAAGGAACATTCTACCCTACATTTATAATCCTACACCAAGTTGTTGTGATGTTAACTGTACCTACTTTCAGGATTTTTAAATTTATGAAAATCAGTAAAAATTTCGATTGAATTTAAAAATAGTCAAATGTTGTTATTTTCAGATAAACCAGACATTTGGATAAATGGGTTAAATTATAAATGACCATACAATTATTGTTCCATCTCAGTACCAGTTAACAAAATCCATATCCTAACATGAATCTGTTTTGTTAGTTTACATGTCATCAGGAGAAACAGGTTTGGCATACAGCATATCCCAACTACAAAGCCTTCAATAATAACATGGTTCTTGTTATAAGAGCATTTAAAACAAGGGAAAATAGGTACAGCATACAGCACACCCCAACTACAAAGCCCTCAATTACCGGTATACCATGGTTACCGTTATAAGGGCATATAAAACAAGGGAAAATAGGTACAGCATACAGCACACCCCAACTACAAAGCCCTCAATTACCGGTATACCATGGTTCCCATTATAAGGGCATATAAAACAAGGGAAAATAGGTACAGCATACAGCACACCCCAACTACAAGGCCCTGAATTATGTTTCCTATTATCTGGCCCAATAGAACACTTGGTGGAGAAACAAGTACAGCATTTCTTCACTATAGCCCTTTTTGGAAACTGCATTATCTGCACTTTCTTTCTGAATGCTTTTGTGTATGAAAGCTGCACTAAAAACATTTCCAGTAGGTATTGCTGCTAGCTGAGTGATCATTTCCATTTACATAGAGCGAATGCTTACTTTTTCAAATGTGCATGTTTCATACAATTATTAGCATCAGTTTTGAAAATTAATTCTATTTTCTATTGTGCAATTCAAACAGATAAACAGGTACAACATCAATCCCCCTACAAATTACATGGTTTCTGAAATAAGGGCCTATAGAACATATGAAGAAACTGATACAGCACCCCCTTATTTATAGTGATGTCTATCACTGAGGCATCATGCCACAGACATGTAGCATCATGTCACACTGTCACAATATCCTGACACCAGGCTGACCAGTCCTAACCAATGTTCCTGCTAAGCTGCGCGTGTGTCAATTGTCAAATTTTGCTCATTCAACGTTAAATTTTGCTAGTCTCCGTAAATGCTTGCGCAGTGCAGCGACATACATCTACCATTCGCTTAGAGGGAACATTGGTCCTAACACTAACCTCTTAATGCTAAGCACCAAGTGAGGCAGCTGTTAGCACCATTTTTAAAAGTCTTTGGTATGACTCAGCCAGGGTTAGAACCCACAACCTCCTGCATCCAAGGAGGATGCTCTAACCACTAGGCTGCTGCAGCAGTGTCAAGTGGAAAGTAAAATTATGTACCGTATGTACTTCATTAAAAGGTGGTCTCACCATAAGGTTGTATATTCTATGGTTGCCATGGACACTGTTATGATGTGGAGAACATCCTTCATTTGTACTAACAATTCCTCAGGTGCAAACAATAGAACTGCTTAATAAATGGTAACATGCACAACCAAAAACTAGCACAGCACAGCAAGGAGTCAAAGTGAGTAGTGTTAATAATTTTTATTAAGGTATCGTTTTCAATGTTAGAGTAGAATGTTGATTGATGAAAAATTTAAACATTAAAAACAAGAAACTGAACCTTTTATTAAGTCCTAAGTTAAAAATGTGAATTAACAAAAATGGACTGTATAAACTGCAACTATCCTGATTTGCAGTTATGTCTCATTAGACCTGTGAATACAAGTAATATATAGAAAAACATCATCTGAAAATGATGTTAGTAGATAAAGTAGATAAAAGAGTCATTCAAAGATGACATTTTACAATCATGCAGAGCTAACACAGACCTGGAAAAAAAAAGAGTCATTCAAAGATGACATTTTACAATCATGCAGAGCTAACAGAGACCTGGAAAAAAAGTCATTCAAAGATGACATTTTACAATCATGCAGAGCTAACAGAGACCTGGGATACTAGACACAAAAAAACAACAGCAACATTAAGTTTGTTAAAAATTGAGAGAAGTTGATAATTTAAACCCACCATTGAATATGAAGGCTGAAGAAGTGATGGGGAGCCGGTTCCTCCAAGTACCCTAGGCAAAGCAACTTCACTCACTCTACGTCGAGCACCCTGAAATTACCACAAAATAAGCCAATTATTCAATATTAATTTGCCTTATTATAAACAAATGCTCTTGAAGTTATTTTTTCACTCTTTAAGTGATCAGTCAACTCAGACTAGGTCTAGTCCAGTCATACATGCCAATCCCATGAGATACAAGTGCAATTATTACTATTATGAGAGTATACAAAGCACAATTTGGTATAAAAAGTATAATTGATATATTATACACCTGAATTACAGCATGTATGAGAAAGATACCTTTTCTCTGCTACTAATCTGGTTCTGCAGCTTGCAAAAATTCTTGTCACAAGGGGTAAAATTCACATGGATTAGGTCCAGAATACAAACACAAGATATACTGAAGAGTTATTTTTATTCTGCACTCATTTTTAATTAATCTTCACGTATAATGTTCACTGAATGATTTTGAACTGGAATTTTACAATGAGTATGATCATGCACTCAATGTTCTGTATTATATTACTCTCACATTCTTCTTTTAAAAAATAGTAAATTGCTGTTTATTTGTCCTTTTGATCTGATCTGATATGTTTTGAAGTTTGAAAGGTTCTACCTGCTCTAACATTTTCTGTCGTATACCATTCATAACTAGCACTGTACAGAGTTTTGCTTAACTTATGGTGCCATTTTCTTTAAAAGTTTAGACTGGTCTGCTCACTAACTAGCTTATCAATATAATGAATCTGAAGAAAGTTCGATGTGAAGAAACTGGTCTGTTTTCATGAAAATGGGTCATGTACAGTTGCTTTATTAGGCTTAGCTTTTTTTTTTAATGAATATTCTCAAATTTATATGAGTGGATTTAAAGAACTGATAATAGAAGGGCAATTTTTTATTGCTTTATTTTAATTTTATTTTTTACTGAACCATAAAAAACTAAATCCAAAAACAGGCAATTTGGTAAAGAAAGAGCATAATGGTTTGCATGTATGATTGTGTAGTACTTGACATATCAGTAATATCTGCCTGGAGATGAGTCAGTCTTGATTGCTATTATTGTTGTTGTCACAGACTAATTAATGACCATGTTTGCAGTGCAGATATGATGAAATCAAAATCTTAAATGTCTCTATATTTATTAATTCATAATGTATTGTGTAAATGCTGTAAAAGGAGAAAATACCCACACATTGAAACAGCAGTTTGCTATGTAGGTAATGTTCAAGTTGTCATAATTGTTGTGCATGATCAACTATTTCACTGTGTACAAGATTACACTTTTTTTATAGCTCAATTTGTCTAGGAGAACTGGAGTCTTCATTCCAGAAAAAAATAAACTGCTTCCTGTATTCAAATTTCATGAGTCATGGTCCCAAGTAAGTATGTCCCACTATCATGACTGTGCACTGACATTTTCTTGTTGACTGAACAATCAGTCCTTATGTTGTTACAAACCAATCATAAAATGGTCTTGGGTATAAACATATAGCTCTATATTATTTCCTGTGTTACTTTTACAATGTCATGTTTAAAAATATTGCGGTATGAATCTCTTTATCCGTTTGTGAAAAAAGAAACAAGTTTCAATAAAAAATATACAATACTAACATCATTTATAAAAACTGAGAATCAAATAATAATAATAATAATAATAATAATAATAATAACTTTATTTAAAAATGGTAACTCAATTACAGGAACTAATCTAGTTAGAGTCCTTATGCTATGTTGATGATGATGAGTATTTGCTTTAGTTGCTTCGTCCCTAGGGCTCTTAGCAACGTTTTATCCGTCAAAGGACGGTTATTTAATTAATCCTGAGGGTGGGAATAAAGCCACCACCCTACAGGCGTTTATGTGTTCAGGGAACACTATTTAATTTGGCCGTCACATCTGAGTAGCTATTGTGCTACTTCTGTGTGATTGTAAGGCCTTACTATATGAGTGGGAATAGTTCCAGCACACACTCATATTTATGCCATCCGTTGTTATTGGTTATTAATGGACGTGCTAAGCACGTGTAGTTGCTGCTGCAGGCGTAGGTGGTAGTGGGCGAGGCGAAGGGCCAGGCGTGGTAGGCTGCTTTTCTGAGTCTAACCCCTATTTTGATACTCTGTGCTGTTTGTCTAATCTAAGTAGAAGTTAAGTAGAAGTATACAGTGCTTTTTGTGCTGTTTTTGTGATTAGTGCTCTGTTTATTTATTTAAGTTATTGTTTCTAATGCGATTTTTGCAACATTGTGTTGCGGTGTCTGATGACCTTGGGATTGGGTCACCTTATAATCGCTATTTGGGGCCCTATTAGTGATATAATTTTCTACGTTCATGGTTATATTTGCGGCCTTGTGCCGCTGGACCTGATAGTCTTGGGCTTTTGACTACCTTATATGTTCTAATTTTTAGGGTCTTATCGTAATTAATTTCTATTTGCTAGTTTTGTTTTGCGACCTTGTGTCGGTGGGCCTGATAGTCTTTGGATGTTTTAGACTACCTTATATATCTAATTTGGGTTTCTATTCTAGTTCCCTGTCTAATTTGTGTGCACCGGTCTCGGTTCACTGGTTTGTGCTATTTGATCCTAGTTTTTGCAAAATGTGAGTTTTACACTGTATACTTATTTAGCATGCTAGGAGGAGGTTGAAGAAGAAAGGATGGAGCAGAAAGTGGGGAGTAGGGTGTTAACTTTGGTATTTGATTGTTAGCTTTTGCTGCCTACTTTTATGTTGTTTATGGATGGCACCCTGCAACTGTTTGTTTGGGTTTTTTTTTAAATTATAGACATTTATGACTATTATTATGTTGTTTTATATTCAGGTTAGTGCGACTTATTTTTGTTTCCTAAGGTTTTCCTCAATTTGAGGTCAGGTGTGTGGTTTGGTCAACTAGATGATGACTAGTGGGTCCTTGCCGCAAATAGCAGGGGCCGTTAAGCGACACGTCAAGGGTTTTTCACTGTCACACCCAGAAGACCGCCCCCCGGTCCGGACCGTGTGGCTCGGCGGCCAAGTGACAACATATGGACCTTTGCCGCAAATAGCAGGGGCCGTTAAGCGACACGTCAAAGGTTATCCATAGTTGCACCTAGTAGCCGCACCACTATCCGGATCGCTGCTTAGCTCACCTGCCCTTAAGAGGTAACTTGTTGATTCATTTTAGGGCCTACACTTCCTGTCCCTTTCTGGGTTTTCATTGTTGTTATGGTGTTAGATTTTGTCTAATTTGTCTATGTTTTTGAGATATTCTAACATATTTTTATATGTCCCTGCTAAGTTAGTGTTTGTTTTTTGCAAAATCTCTGGGTATGTATAGGGGGCTTTAATTTCTATCTGTTGAGATCTAAATTTGTCCCTTTCTTGTTTGGTTTTGGTACAATTGTTGAAGATATGGTGTAAGTCTTCGGGGGTGTTACAATTGTAGCAGTTTATATTATGGGGAAAGGGTCCTATGTATTTGCCGTGACTGTTTGCCTGCCTGGTTTTTCCTATGTTTATCCTATTTATGATAGTTTGTTCATTAGGTGGGCCCTTGGGTGGTTTTATGTGCCTATTTACCTCACTAACAGTAGTGTATAACACTCTCCCTACCGTGCTTGTATTCCAATTGCTTTGCCATATTTTGTCTATCTGGGTGTTAATTAGGTTGTATATTTCAAAGGTACTATATTGTATTGGCTCGTACTTATGCTATGTACAGTATATACAGTATATAAAGCACAATGTGATAAGAATTAGACTTAATATTAAAGAATTGAATTATTTTAAAATCAATGTTTCAAGTTCATAACATGAACATTAAGTGAAAATGTAAAAATAAAAAAATATCATACTATATTGAAAAGTTTATGTAAAAAATATATATTAGCAGAGAAAAGGTATTTATCTAACTTAGAGCTGTCTGACTGTCATAAGACAATTCATTTAAAACATTGATTATGACAAGTACAAATGCTAGGAGCCTGCTTTATGTCGCTGGGAATGATGTTCCATACCAGAGGAAAAGTATATTGAAAGTTCTTTTTAAACAATTCCTTCTTTGGCCTTGGTATACTGTAAGTTGTACTTCTAACACACCTTAAATTTGGAGTACCATCAGCAGCTCTATTGTGCAAGATATTGCTTAGGTAACAAATGTTTTTTCTGGAGGAGTTAATTTTAATGTTGTTTATTTTTTATATCAGTAATACCATATCTGTTGCAATTGCACAGCTGATACTTTTCTGCATGGAAAATAGCCTTCCTGTATGATTTTTGTTTGTTTGTTTGATTAGGATTTTTAACGAATCTTTAACAATTTTTCAGTCATATCGCTACGATGTCTGCTGTGAGGCAGTTTATAGTGATGTCTAGCACTGAGGCATCATGCCGCAGACATGTAGCATGATGTCCCACCCAGTCACATTATCCTGACACCAGGACAACCGGTCCTAACACTAACCTCCTAATGCTGAGCGTCAAGAGAGGCAGCTGTTAGTACCATTTTTGGTACGACTCGGCCAGGGATTGAACCCATGACCTCTCGCTTCCGCAGTAAACGCTCTAACCACTAGGCCACCGGAGCGGTTGTCCTTCCTGTGTGATGATAATTCATCCTCCCATTAGGGTGAAAAAGAATATCCATTAACAATGGATTGAAATTGTGACACCCATCAAATAAGTTGCTCAAGTATACTCCCTTCATTCTTTTCCTAGAGTGCAGCCTTGTTTATTGGGGTATCAGTGATGAGTGGGAGGAGAGAATAACAGATAAGAATGACATTATTAAGATTAGTTTACTCCTCCTACCCACCCAAAAAAATTGTAATATCAGTAATATCATACCTGTGGATACTGCATAGCTAAATTTGCTACTTGGTGGGAGGCTAGATGATGCCCCTATTGGAGAATATATGTAATAAGAAAAACTTTATGAGAGCTTAATCAAAATGAGTGAGGATACAAAATGAAGACACAATAAAAGATCTGGTCAAGAGTTTGCTCCAGAACACTTTTTCATGCTGGATTTTTTTAAATAGATTCATCATAACCAAGAGGTTTTAGACATAGGTCACTGGATAAGATGCAGTAAACCTCATTTATCACTGTACTGTTCATTTCCTCCTCTGCCGATTTAGCACAGGTGAAAGGAGACAGATTTTAATAAACCAGCTTGTGATACGAAGGTACAAAGTGGTGTGCAACCAGTTTTACAAAGTATAAAAATAGCCAAACTCCCAATATAGATAATGTGAATTACAGCTAAAAATTTGTGATGAACAATAATATTAATCAAGGCGAGTATGTGGATTGCAATTATCTAAAGATACAAAAATTAACAAACTACCCCTACCGCCAGGTAGAAAAATGCACAGCCAAAAAAGCTTTTCTCTAATCTCATTTGCCTTTGTGAATGAGAAAAAGATGGATAAAATACAAAGCTATACAAATATTTGTGGATTTTATAAAGCTAGTAACTCTCTCTCTCTCTCGAAAGCATACTTTAATTGAGAAAAGAAACTATTAGGGTATAACCGAACCGTTATGAAGAATATAGGCACAAGAGAAAGAGAGATTTCACTCATTAACCGATGCAGTGCCCTTTCAGATCTCCTTGGATGTATACAATGAAGACATTACAGCCATGTGACTGAAAAGAATGAAGGGAGTATGTATAATCAATGTATCTGCTAGGTGTCCCTGAGGAGATCCAGTGTTCTGGAATCTTCTGGTTCACCTGCAAGGTAGAACAAATTCTGGTCATACAGTCAGGGTATTTTCCAATTGGAAAAGTACCAGCTATGCAACAGGAACAGGTTTGGTATTACTAATGCTAAAATAAACTTGATTCTTTGTTTTATTTCTCATTTTAGATTGCAAAATACATTGATTGATGTATAATTGACTCAGTCTTCAAAGGTAATCAGCACTGGCTAAATATTTGATATGCCAAACATAATTATTATTCACTGTGACAGTCTTGATCAATTCTAGCTTGGCCATTGAGATGCATTTCACGGTGTCATGATAGTCAATAAATGTCTCAATACTGGACCTGATGTTTCACAAAGTATCTTTTGTTCAATTTTGAATCTGAATGAAAATACTCAAACTATCAACATGGGCCAAGTAAGAAACTCATCCACTATGAGAGACAATCTAACCATCACTATTTATGCAGAAGCACATGGTAGCAGAGCTGCCAGGAAGGACTTCAAAGTTGGAGAATCTTCAGTTAATAAGTGGAGAAGAGTGACAGATGATATGCATCAAATTTAAATAGTGATGACAACAAAGATTAATTTGAAAGTATCTCATGCAACAGACTGAACTCAAGAAGGCAAATATAAAAATGATCCTTTTAAAAGCCAAACATAAAGCAGAAAGTTTTACTTTCATTATTGCCCATTTTCCATTTTGTTCTTTAATGATACCTTAAAATAATTATTTGTCATGATTAGGTACTGACATGACTGACCAAAGAAATTGTCCAGTATAGGTTTATTGGCAACAGTTCAAACATTGTGTAATAAACATAAACAGTGCACTGGTAAAATAGTCAACTATTGTTACACGATGAAAACGGGAAATTTAACAAGATTAATAAATTTTTTATATTACATGTGCATTAGATGAAAGAAAATTATTTTTAAGCCTCATGTTAGTTAAAAATCTGTACATGTTTTATATCAGTGTACATTTTACACTTGAAATTATGGTAATTACACAACTTTCACAAAATTTATAAGTGTGAGATCTCTAGTACTAAGAGTTTATTTTAACTATGATGGGGGGGGGGATCAGTTTGAATTCAGTGCTCCATATAATCATGAATGCATCAGTGTCTGACATTATACAAATCATCAGTCTGACTTTACACAATTATCAGTCTGACCTAACACAAATCATTAGTCTGACTTTACACAATTATCAGTCTGACTTTACACAAATCATCATCTGACTTTACACAAATCATCAGTCTGACTTTACACAATTATCAGTCTGACTTTACATAAATCAAGGTGTTTTATCTATTAGATACTAAACCTACCCTAACTGGTAGATTGTTCAGACAGACTGAAGAAGCTCTTCTTGAAAACGTGCTCTCTCCACCTGAAATTAGGGAAGGTGTGTTACAAAAACAAAAATTTGGATTCGAAACTAACGTATGTCCGTTAGTCCACGACTAATAGTTTTCCTCATGGACTAATAAATATGTTCTAATACAAGTCTGCCTGACTAATAAAAATTGAATGCATGTAATTATTTTAAAGTTTGCTTTCCTGGTATTTTTTAATGAATTTCATAACAGAAATGCGGGCAAATAACTTGCTATTTTTGCTAAATTTGTTGTAACTCCCATTTATAAATCCAAATCACCTAGGCACTTTATATTAAGCATTACAAATGGTGTGCAAAGTGTTATTGTCACACTGACCAGGATCATAGTGAAACAAAGAAAGCAAAGAGAACATTGTGGCGATTTGTTCAAGGTGTGGAAAATCTGGCCAAAAGACAAAAAGGAACGTGACAAACAGTATGATAAAGAAAGTAGGAACCAAACTTTCTAGAGAAGTTGAAATGCGGTCGGTCATGGCTTAACTTTAACCCTGAAGTAAATACCATGTTTTGCAGTGTCTGCAAAGAACATTAAAAAAAGGATGATGAAAAAATAAGCTTATTTGTAGTTGGATGTTCCAATTTACGGACTAGTGGATTTGCTGCAGACTAGTATGTCTTTTGTCCTGTTAGTTCACTTGACTAGTTAATAAAAAAGTTAGTTTCAAACCCTGAAAATGTGCAATATAAAAAAGTACAAAAGTGTCAAAGGCTCACCCCATGTTTAATAGACCTCAATGTAGATAATCCAAGTGTTTGTAAAGGAACTAATTTTCGGTTTTGAGTCACTGATATTGTTTAGTGTTTTATGGCACAACACAAATAGGCTTTTTAGTGCCAAGGCAATGGGAGTAAAGTACATTTCTCAAGGACACACCAGAGTAGCCAATCTGGGATAATTTGATGGTAGGTGTCAAATGAGCATCATTTTGGTAGCAAGTGTGCTATGCCAAACTCTGAGCTATTTTGGCTTCCTAAAGTCACAGTGACTTGACTTTTCACCCTGTAAAGAATAGGGTTTTTCTTTATCCAATGTACTAGCCAAACATGTTTGGCAGCTGTAGAAAACTGAGTATTTGTGAGGAAATAATTCTCTTCATTCACAGTGACCTTGACTTTTGACTTTAAAATCAACAGGTTTCTTTCTTAACCCAAGAACAAACCATCCACAAAGTTTGGTAACTGCTGATAGAGGATAACTTGAGTTATTGTGCAAAAATAAAATTGAAAACAGATTGATGTATGTGTGAAAAACGAATATGCTTATCACTATAAAAAGGAAAAGAATGTTTTATTAATGAAAGGAATATAGAAGGTCTGAAAAGTGAATGAAAGGAATATAGAGGGTCTGAAAAGTGAATGAAAGGAATATAGAGGGTCTGAAAAGTGAAGTAATTTAACCACTTGTGTGTCCCTTTGATCTCTGTTTCCTGAATATGCACTGGTTAATTGTCCTCTATCCAAAGCCTGTTCATTTCTAATATACCTCTGACAGCAAAGAACCTAAACATTAATGTCTACTAAATCTGTGCCATATGGTGATAAAAGGTGACATATTATGTCTTATAAAATGCAACTAAAGTAATTTAAGTTAAGCTAAATTAATATATATACTTAATCCTCATTCAAAGCAAAAGAAAATAAAAAATAAAAAAGTATACAGTATCAGAATGGTAATGGCAGCAAAAATATATGGAGAGTAGCTAAACATAAGAATGAATACTAGTAATCTAAATCACAGTAATTTGGTGTGGTTAAGATATAAGCAAAATTAGTATCTACTGCATTTTTGTAACATTAGAATAAGCACTGCAGATCTAAAATGAAATCAAATGACAACTAAGTATCAAACTTGTTTGGCATGTAGATACTTCTTTCTATCTATTGTGAGATAAAGCCAATTAAGATTCGATGTTCAGTCATATGATTCAAGAAAGTTATAGCTGCAAATACCTGCATGATCTAAACCTGCAGAGCCTAGAGATCTACTGTCTTGTAGTAGCTTCCTGAAAATAAAAAACGAATGAAATAAATCTCCAGAAAATAATAAGCTTAACATGAGAAAGTGAAGCTTGTTATCTTAAGTTTGAGATATTTATATTACAATAGTGCAGATACTTTAATATAACTTCTCTTTTTGGTCAAATCTCGCAGATATTTCCATCACTGTACTACATGTTTCTCAATCCCATCATACACCAAGGGAGTAAAGTGGCTGCTACAATTCACCTAAAAACTCACATTTTTTAAAAGAACATAATAGGCATGTCTGTCTTGTTACTGCTTAACTCAATGGGTTCAATCAGTCTAAAAAATAAATCATATGTGATCATTATTCAATGCCACATTTTAAACTGACAATGCACCTCCAAAGTGGAGAGCTTCCATTTATGAATCATTAATGCGCATTTTTTATGATCAACTTTAAACATCCATAAATTTACCCAAATAACAATTTGTGAACCACACTATGCAGGATTATACTGAATTACATTGCTATTTTTAAGATATAGAAGCCCCATCAGTGGCAAGGAAAGCAAGTATTTATCCAGCGATTATTTTTTCTGCATTGCAAGTGTTTAAAATCTTTATTTTGTGTATTAGTGTTACTCATTCAATACTGTACATAACATGCTTAAAATTTCACTCATCCAACTGGATAATCGTGAAAAACTGACTGCCCTTCCTAAATTAACACCTTTCAATATGAACAGAATGGAATTTTTGAGCTTGGTAAACCGAGGCCAAGTAGGTTAATATATTGATTTTTAGTCTAGCCACAAACATTCAATTTATAAACAATATAAATTTTACCAGAGACATCTATAGTACACAGATTTGCAACAATGGCCATCACTTAAAAAGTTTTATAAATTATTTCACCTTAATATGATACCAAACATAACTTGATTTATTTGATGGAATGCATAAAATAGAGCATTGGCAGGTATGTGACAGAAACAATGAAAGAGCAATTAAGGTATTAAAAAAAACCTACTCAACGCTTATATTTTGTCTCTAAACACAGATCTTAAAATTAAAATTAGTTTTCTAAGTTAATGTGCAGTGTATATAGCATTTATTAAAGTTTTGAATGATATGACTTGATTTAAAAGAGCATGAAGAAATGCAATTTGTTTTTTTTAATGATTTGTAAGACTGCATTAGAATGTATTTGACAGATTTAAGATATAAAAACCCCATCACAGTGGCAAGGTTTAAGCAGTTACCTGTACATTATTTCAAAGAATGTTTCCTTATATTTAGAGTTATCATTTTGTAATTACATTTCAAAAAAGATTTTTCAAATTCTGTTTAAATGGTACCAAATATGACTTAATTTGGTAAATATAAAAAAAATGTGTGTTATGAAAATAACAAGTGTAAGACATCTGCTAATAATGCAGAAAATGTATTTAAGCCACATTTTTATATTTTCCAATTTCATTGTTTTTGTCATTTGTTTTCTGTAGTGTAGTTATATCATTATAGATGGTGTAAAGCACTTAGAGTTTCTAAAGATTAGGCGCTATACAAAGTCCTCATTATTATTATTATTATTATTACTATTATTATTATTATTATTATTATTATTATTATTATTATTATTATTATTATTATAATAAGAAACTGAATTACAAAAGCCTACAACAAACAGGGCTTGAATTAAATATTGCTTTTACTACTGGCATATTTTTGTTAGTGGAGAATACAGAAATATACAAAATACTATTTGTATTGGCATTTATTTCCTTATTACACAACTTGCTTTTTTTGGTACACTTGGATAACTCATGAAACAGTTTATAATGTAGAGGCATGTGTGGATCCCATTATTTTTCCTTCAGAAAAGGCAACATATAGGCTAATATTTGCTTAACATCAAAAGATTGCAGTTCAAATGTGTAAATGAGAAAGCTTGATATCACTTGTTTTGTTCTTCAAAAATAGTAGCTATTGTGTGAAAATTTGGAATTGTCATGAAGTTCACAAATTTTTATAAGATCCTTGAATGGACTTGTACCTTAATGTCTGAAAAGAGTTTTTAGTAATTCAAGATCAGATTTACTTTTTTAACTGCTGATTAGCAAAACCAATTTTAATATTCTTGAGTGGCAGCTCTACTGGCTGCAAATTTGGCACCATTTTCATTTATGTTAAATTAGACACAATTAGAAGACTGTTGGTGAAAACTCCACCTTGATATTGATAATTTATTCAGGAAAATTAGTGACTTATTTTCATGAAGTTCATTGTGACAACCATATCTGAGGGTCAGGTATGCAACATTTTCATAAGTTTTCTGCTGACAGCCTAAGTCATTACAACTATACATTTAGGAGGAATGGCAATACCATGTTTTAAGATGATTGTCATGGTGACCAAACTGAATGTAAGATTGGCACCACTTTTCCATTTAGTGCCAATCAGACATCATGAGAAGTCTTCTGATGAAAATCTAATGTTGATATGACTTTCCATTTAGGAGATGTAACAATAAGAATTTTAAAATGGCTGCTGTGGTGGCCATATTAAATATCACATAATCACATTTTTATTTAATCCCAACCAAAGACCATAAGACAGGCTTGTGCAACCATCTCCAGGGTAGGATAAGCAATTTTTAATGTCATACCCTATTATTTAACTTAAAACCAGGTCATGCGTGGGTTCTGACCTGTGAGGTGTAGGTGGCACATACATGCCATAGAAAGTTTTCCAGTGAAAACCTGAAGCTGATATAAATCTGCATGGTTACTAGTTTACTCTGTATTATCAGTAGGTACATGTGAGTCACAGGATAAACATATTATGATACAGAATTTCAGCGACAACCATTAAGAGCATTTGAACCTGTCTCTATGGATTTAGTATGGACAATAATAATAATAATAATGACTCTGTATAGCACCTAATATTTAGATGCTCTAAGTACAATAGTGATGAAGAGTGCACCAAGATCTTGTGAACCTGATCAAATTCCAACATCACTGCTGTACGAGTGCTTAGACCCAATATTGCCTTCACTAACTGATGTTATTAATATCTCTCTCTCATCTGGGGAATTCCCATCATTTTTCAAAACTGCCATTGTCAAGCCTGATGAAGAAACCAATACATGACCATAATGATTTAAAGAACTACTGCCCAGTTTCTAATCTCCTGTTCATATAAAAATCTTTGAAAAAGTTGTTCTAACCCAGCTTGTATCTCATTTGAATTCAAACAGTTCTTTTAGCAATGTACAGTCTGCATATCACCCTTGCCACAGTAGTGAAACTACTCTTCTGAAAGTATTTAATGACATTCTCTCTGCTTTGGATAGAAGAAAGATTACAGTCCTCACTCTCCTTGATTTGTATGCAGCATTTGACTCAATAGACCATGATATATTACCTTGCTGTCTCAAGCATGTATTTGGCATTCACAATACAGCCTTAATGTGGTTCAAGTCCTACTTAGTCAACAGGACACAAATTATATCAGCAAATGGAATTCACTCCAGCCTAGCTGATCTATGTTGTGGTGTTCCATAGGGGTATGTTACTTCATTCTATACACTCAGCCACTTTCAAGTGTCATAGATCACCAACCAGTGTCTCACCAATTGTATGCGGATGACACCCAAATATACAAGTCTAGCTACCCAACTGAAGTTGATGCTACCATCAATGGAGTAGAGAGGTGCATTTCTGCTGTGAAATCATGGATGACATGTAACAAACTGCAGATGAATGATGATAAAACTGAGCCATTTTGATCACAACACAAAGACTTTCTCATTCACATCCTTTACCTCAAACAATAAATATCAGCAACACCAACATTAAATTCACACAGTCAGTACGTAACCTAGGCGTTACTCTAGACAGTAATCTCACATTGCACCAACATGTCATGAACATATGTAAGGCTGCATATCTCGAGCTAAGACGGATCAGCTCCATTCACAAATATCTTTCAGTTGATGTCACTAAATTACTTGTGTGTTCATTAGTACATTTAAGACTGGACTATTGTAACTCAATTCTGTCTGGTTTGTCTCAATATCTACTCGAGAAACTTAAAAAAGTTGAAAAGAGCTGCTTTAGAGTACCATGATCAGAGCACACTTCCCCGCTGCTTTGTACCCTACACTGGCTATCCATTCGATCTAGAATCAAACACAACATTTATTCTCTGTGCTATGTTTCACTGGCAGACTCCAGTCGAGCATACCTATCTAGCCTCACCCATGTGTACACAACAGCACAATACTTACACTCCTCTTCTGACAATCGTATACTCATTATTGCCACCATGAAAACAAAGTCATATGGACAACGTTCTTTTGCATACCAGGGCACAGCAACGTGGAATGAATTGCCCATTGAAATTAGACACAAAGACACAGTGATCCCTTTCAAGAGTGCTTTTAAATCTCAGCTTTTTTGACTGCAAGAACAAACTTAAAGACCTAATAGCGTTTCCTACTTTATAAAGTTTCAGGATTTTTATGTTTTCCAATTTCACGTGTGTGTATGTGTGTGTGTGTGTGTTGTATTTTTTTTTGTAGCCAATATGATTATAGGTATTGTTAAGCACTTAGAGCTTCTAAAGATTAAGCGCTATACAAAGTCCTCATTATTATTATTATTATTTTATGATGGTAACAGGCTCAATTTTTAAGTAAGCTTCCTTTATGTTTTGGAATTATGCTGAATCTAATGATTTAGCTGTCTAATAATGAAAACTTTAGCACTCACAATAAGATGCAAGAAACTGAACTCTCACCACACAGTTTCCTCAATTAACTAGCATTCTGGGAATGTATGAGCAATTAATTCAAGCCTTGAACAGAGTCAATGGAGATATTATCCCCAATCTGACTGTCAATGTCACAGCCACTCTTTGGACACATTTACTTACATGATCAAATCCTTTTCACACAAAATTTAAAGAATCTAAATTTAAAATATCATATTTACTATTGAATTAAATATTAATGATATATCCTGGAGGTATCACAGAATATTATGACTAAATGGCATTCTGAAGTCCAATTGAAGGTGTGTGTTCCTGCAGTATACTTGCCACATGTCTTCCACCATTGTGTTCTCACTAAATCACTCATCACAATGTGATCTCAATTAAAGCCACTAATATGTCATCAAATCTATATGTTGCAGATGTCTCTGATTTTACTTTAACCAATGTATGTGAGTTACCAACATAACTCTAATACATTAGTATGCAAAATATGCAGTAAATACATTTTTGAAAAATGTTTTCAAATAAAGTTTTAGTTTGGATAAAGAAACTTTTAGGTCTAAAACTGAAGTTTTAAAAGTGACAAGCTAACTTAGTGTGTGCACCCTCCAACCCTCCATTTCATATTACACTTAAATCTCAAGCAGCCAGCTCTGGAAACTGTGAAAGGCACATGAAGCCAGGTGGTTGCATTAATGTATGACAGTAATGTAATTTAATATTTTGATTTATGTGATCTAATAAAGCTAGCTGCTTAAGATAGGTGATGCATATTACATGTGGCCTTTAAGGCAGGTTTCAATGTACATCAAAAGTATAAAAAACTCAAATAACTGGTAATAGACTTTGCCTTAGTTTGCACAAGAGTTGATGGAACAGGTTGAAGATATTGCCAGAAAGAATGTTTTTTTTTTTTTTTAAACAACTATTGCATACAAACAGAAGAGACTAATGGAAAGAAACAGTATTACTTGTCAAATTGTGTTTTTGTCAGGCATCAGTTGTTCATTGGAATGTCAGGCATCATTCATTCACTGCAATGTCAGGCAGGAGACATAAATTACTATGTCAGTCATCTCACCCAATAAGTAGCTTCTCATCATTCATGACGTAATTTCAGTCTTCTAGATCTGGTATGTTCTTAAGTGTCCAATTAGGATTTTAAGTGATGAAGTGTCATGCACTCAACATATTTTTGGAACTGTCAGATCACTAAGAAATTGATGACAATTTGTTTTGTATGCAACAAGGTTGCATGCAAGGGTCAGGTTTGATTAGATCGTACTAATAACCAAATAGAATAAATTATACAGACACAACATGCAGTCTCAGATTCATACATTTTGCACGATATTTTTTTGGGGGGGAAAATGAGACAGAAGTTTTCAACCATTGACCTGATGGGGATGTATATGTTGGTGTATATATGTATGTGTAATGAAAGAACAATCTCACTTAGCCTCCTCCAGTTCTGCATGCTCCTTTTCATGAATTCTCCTCAGATTTTCAACATGAGTAACCATTACATCTACAGCAAAACTGAACCGCTTTTCCTGCAAATAGTTACAGTAAAAAACATAAATATATGTTGAACAATCCATATTGCAGAACAAGAAGCTCAAGCATACCTGTGATTGCTCACCTGACTAACATCTGTAACACAGCCAACATCTAGAGCAGTTAGCCATGATCTATGTTAAGCAGGATGATTTGTGTCTAAAAAATGCAGTCATTGGTTATCATAAAAGTTATCTTAAGTCTTTTTGTTTCCTTAATTTAAAATCTTTAGCATCTTCATCCATATTTAATGGCACATCAGCAGTATTCATACACAGTTGAAAGGTATTCAAACCTGGATGCTTTCTTTTGAGAAGTTTCAATGAAAGCAATATTTTCAAAGTGTTCTACTTTTATTGTAATTTAAGACAGCAGATTAGCATAATTGGTAACAGTCAGAAAGACCTTCATGTCAAATTGCTCTGTTGAATGACTGAATTAAACTGTATGAGAGGCTGTTAAAAACTATTTTGTTTTTTTTATATAAAAAACCAGAAGGATGCTGTATTGGATGGCCAATCAGCATAATTTGTATGAATCTAATGGTTATCATGGCAAGTTAATTTGTCAAATTTGGTTAAATTCTTCTTTTGCAGTAACAGAGAAGTCATTTAAAGTTTTTTCTACTGAATCAATACTAACAGTGGTCATTTAATATATCATATCAGTATAAATTATACGAACCTTCATACCAAGATATTCTCAGAAATTTAGTCACATTCTTTGAAGTGACTTACAATAACTTGTTCAAATGTTTGCTATCATTGGAAATGGTGGCAATATTGGAAGGTTGGTCAGCATCATTTTGCATACACTTGAACAGCCTTCATCCTCAGATTCTTTCTGCACAACATAGTCTAATTGGCTGAACATTTCTTGCTATGAAATTCTTCAGCTTTTCTTTTCTTGTTCTTAGTAATGTCAGCCATATTCGATTGGAGGACTGGGCTCATTTGCACAGAATTTAAAGGCATTCATGTTAGAATGTTTTGGTCACAAATAATAAAATTTTGCTTGGTAGATTTTGAAAAGTTGTTGAAAGGTTTTCTGTTTTTAGTAATGTGGCAGATCAGTATCATGTGTATAAATTAAATGAAAGGTTTTTCTATTTTTAGTAATGTGGCAGATCAGTATCATGTGTATAAATTAAACGAAAAGTTAATATGCAAGGATGCTTCTATCACATTTGGCAGAAATTGGTTAAGTGGGTTTTTGCAGAGTCATATCAGAAGCATCACTAAATCACTAATAAAAGAGGCATGTGGGTGCAATGTTTGTGTCATTCTTGCAATCTTCTGTAGTAGTGAACAAGTGGTGGCATTGCAGTGCATTCAACTACTGGTGGTTAACCATTTTCAGATCATACTGATTCCTTACCATTTTTCATTTATCTTTCGCATTATTTGAGTTGCAAATTTCTGATATGTATATACATCTTGAATCAAGTCTATTGTGTCTCATCATGTAAAACAAATTTGATATTTGGCATGAAAATCATTAAAATCAGATGACACTGGGATAGTACAAGTTTATGTAGCTATCTGATAGTGACACTGAAACATCATGAGGCCATATATGGATGCGACAGTGTCACTAGGACTGCATGAACCACTTAAATGATCTGATAGACACTGGGACTGCAAGAGCCACTTTAATGATCTGATAGAGATACTGGGACTGCAAAGAGCCACTTTAATGATCTGATAAAGACATTGGGACTGCAAAAGCCCATGTAATTTTACAGTGATAATTGGATAGCAAGAACTAATTTAATAATCTGACAGTGACAATGGAACAACAAGAGCCAATCTAATGTTCTGACACTGACACTTGGATAGCAAAAAAAAAACCCATGTAATTATCTAATAGTGACATTGGGATAGCAAGAATCAATGCAATGACCTTATAGTGATATTTGGACAATGATAGCCAATGTAAGGATCTGATAGTGGTATTGTAATTTTTATTTAAATTCTGTGTAAAACACATATCATTGCAACCTGGTAAGTTATTTTGTATCCCGTGTTCTCAAATGCTTCCTGTTTGGTCTCTTAACAGCAGTAATTTATTAGGGACGGGTTCTACTGCATTCACAGAAAGATCATTATTTGTCAAGACTTTAAATTCATAGCCTACACAAGCCATAAAATTCACACAAATATGTACCATCCTAAATGTTGTGAATTCAAAGTGGTATTGTGATGTCCAGCAAGATGTCCTTTATAGGGGGTTTCACAATTACTAGCTCACCAGAGGGTGTATCAGTGCAGCTCACTTCCGGATAGTTCAATAATTAGAGATGGCAGACATAGATCAAGACAATTTGACAAACCGCTCACATTTTGCAAGCATGATCGATATCTCACTATCTTAAAATGAAATTCTATTATTTGATAAATTGTTGTTACATCTTTAATTTTTTTCACTAACTTGCGCTGCAGCCAGCTTTTAAATAAATGTTTTCTGCCTGTTTCAGATCTTCATTATCTTTCCATTACTACATTATGTACTAATTTGTGTTATTTGATTGTGCAAAAGTGTATCGCTGTGTAAAATGTTCTTGCAATTTATCTCGCTTGAAGAATATTGAAAAGATGTTTACTTTTTTACAGTTTTAATCATAGCAGTAAATTTATGTTGAACGACAGCAAAAAATTCTAACTTTTTAAAGTTCCTTTATTATTGATTTAGACTGTTGCATTTCTATTAATGTTAATTATATTTTAAATGAAATAACTTTAGTTTCTTTCAAAATGCACAAATATCGTCCGTGCTTGAACAGACAGGTGCATGTACGAGTCTCCTTGATGATGATTCTAATTTTATTTCCTGGAACGGATGGAAATTTTAGAGTATATAATGTGGAGAAATATCCATGTTAGACCCACTATGCATGTAAAGGACATTTGTGGTTCTCACGTATCTGCCTGTTTTTCTGTATGTGTGTCTATCACATTTCATCTGGTGCATTGGGTATGTATATCCTCGAATAAATGTGTTTGCATATGTATATTACATAAACATACTTCAGGTGAAAAATGAGTATAATTTGATGCTAAGATAGAACGAGTGACCGATAGAAAAAAAACAAAGATGAATATTTGTGAGTATTTATTTATTATTGACTTGTAGGGCTTTTTCTTACAAGCAGTCTCTTTCTTAAAAATAATACTGTTTGCAATTTTACATCCAGTCACGTGGATTAATATTGATTTAAAAGACGAACTAAAGTAGTAGGACGAAATCTATGAAATAAATGTATTTTTAAAACTTACATCTTTAATGCAAGGAAAGTTAAACAGAAATAAGCTAATTTTAATAAGGCTGTTCTAAATGAATTTGCAGGTGTTAATCAGAAATCTTGTTAAAGACCCTAGCAGATTTGAAAGTTATTGCATGTACCGTCCGATACTTGATGTTCAAAATTCTAAACGAAAATGAAACAAGATAAAACGTCATTAATCTGAAAATTGTACAATTTTTACACCCAAATATGAAACAATATTCCATCAGCATTAAGTATACTACTTTATCGATAGCTAATGTAATTATTGCTTTGTCAAATTCATCTGAATACATCAAAATACTGTTCCATTTTAAAAATTTAAAAAAACAACAACAACATTTCTGAATTAAAATATTTAGCATTACATATCAGCTGCTGGATTGAATTCGTATTATAATTTTCTTATCGAACTTGTGTTATAACTTTCTTAACTCGTGTTATAAACAAACTATTAGTCTTGCAAAAGTAACTGAGAAAGAAGGATATATCAAAAATGCAAATTGTTGAGATTATTATTCTTTAAAATTATGTAGCCAAAAAAGTGCAATAAATGTTTCAAATTGGAAAGCAAGGTGAAATGTTCCTACATATGTGTCTGAAATTATGGATAGTGAATCTATATTATCAGGTATAATATAAATATGGACAGTGTATTTAATTTAATTAGTTGACATTCTTTAAGTGTGGAAAGGAAATATTTAATTATCTGATATAATGTAAGTATGGACAACGAATCTAATTTATCTGATTTATTATCTATAATTATTCTCCTAGTATGAACAAAATAAGTCTGACATATATAATTGATTCACTGATTTTCCTTTGTTGACTTTATGTTTCGCTAATCAAGTGTAGAACAGTAAATTATCCGGAACTGGAGATTTTTTGTGGGCATGCACATTGGAGCTAAGGGAGGTAATTTTAGGCGCTACGATCAGTAACTCCGTTGCAACAGTGAAACCCCCTATAGTTGTTTTCAACTGGCACTGCTTGTAGTAACTGGTGCTGAATGTAAAAATTTAATTTTGCAAACATCCCCACCCCTCTTAAAAACAAAATGGTTCAAGAGAGCTTTCATAGGCTTCAGTAATTATTGTAGATCATTCCTTTCTTCATTAATGCAGGCACTATGTGTTTCATTCACTCTTCAAAGCTTATGGCTTTGGTAATGTAAATGTTTGGAATCTGAGAAGAGTCAACAGAATAATTATGTACTACAGTAAAATATGTCATGAAAGACCACTACCAAGTGAGACCATCTATAGTTCTATACTGTGGGACCAGATTCACAATAGACCAATTTATTGATTGTATAGTGTTATGACTTATCATGAGAACCACCTCTTTTAGACACCATGATTGTTTCACAGAAGGGGTATTCTTTCAAGACAGGTTTTACTGTACTGGCTATTGAATATACCATATTCAATTATGACTTTTTCTATAATAATAATTTTAAAAAATATTCCTTCAAGAGAATAAAGAACATTTTAAAAAACATTTGGCATGGCAGCAGTTTAATGTTATGAGGGTCTAACGGTGAGCTGAATGCATATTGTCCACATTAATAGGGAAAAGAACAGTATCACATTATTAAAGCTTGTATAAAAGGAACTCTGTTCATTGACGAAGCCATTAACATAATTAAATTTCTAGAGGTTGCACCAGGTACCATCTGAAATCATGTATAGTAAACGTTCAACACTGCGTGAACTGTTCGAGTAAAAAAAGGTTCCATGGTTAATGATGATTACTGATATACAGTTTTGAAGTAAGATGTCTTGACAAACTACATGGACAGCACCATAGTTTTCATCTCTAGTAGAGATGCAAGCCTGAGCTTGCTCTTGCATTTTCACATTGTGCTTTACACAGTAGTTCATGAGATAAAAATTAAAAAGACACACAGCACTAATTATTTATTATCTTAAATTTAAAAAAACTGTTAGACTTCAACCTTAATACTGAAGCTGGCTGCAGTTTGTCACACTGTGTTCTGATGGTTTCTAAATTTACTCGGCCCCTTAGCTTTTCTACTGTGTAAGATTAAAAGGATGCACATTATCAACTAATGATAATAATTTTAACTAATAATTATTGACTATCGTAACTTAACACACCTGTTGGACAGCACCATAAACCTCTGCTCTGCTGGAGACACGGGCTGCAGTTTGTTGAAGTGTTTCCAGATGTTGCCTAATTTTGCTCAACTCTTTACGTACCTGTGGGTCCGTACAAAGGTGGTTCAGAGTCTGAAACATGCACAAATTTGAAAACTCAAAAATATACAGGTCTACAATTTTAAGTTTTCATTTGTTCTAGTTCTATAGATCCCATCATGAGACCCTCTGAAATTGAGCAAACCTGAGTGTTAATGTCATGTTTGATGGGGGGAGTGACTATCAAAGCAAACTAATTTAATTATGCAATATTTATCCATTGTTATTGCATAGCATAGTCTTCTTTTGTGCCAAAAGCTACATTTATCTGATGTGAATACTACATACATGTAATATGATGAATACATAATCTAAGAGTGGAAAATTGACAGTAAGATATAGTGCACTCATGCATCTTTATTGCCCAATCCATGAAGTGATCTTTTTCATAGAAGAAAATTATGCCAGGACATCTTAGCAGGGTGGGACAGCATTTAGAAGATGCCATGGGAAAAGTCGAGCATTTTCAGTGTGTCTTGGGCAAAAGTTGTCTGGCGGAGCCCATCCATCTCCTGACCAAGGAGTTGCCAGAAGGGGATGTAGTACATCATCCAATTGTCTTAGGGTCTCCAGTCTGGATTTACTCCCTTAGCCTTTGACTAACCAAAGCCGACCTGCAAGGCAGAAGGAGACTTGTGTATGGGCAGGTTCATCCATATCCCAAGCAGATAAAGCATCTGCCCATGCCCACAGTTTTGTGGGGGACTGGTTCAAGACAACAGTTGGAGTATGTTAAGGCTGTCTCCTGTCACCCATGCTTTTCAATATCTACTTAGAATGCATCATGAGTGAAGCCCTGAAAAACCAACGTGGCACAGTCAGCACTGGAGGGCATCACATCACTAACCTATGCTTTGCAGATGATATTGATGGGCTGGCAGGCAGTGAAGATGAGCTTGCTACCTTAGTGAAGAACCTGGATGAAACATCTTCCAGATTTAACATGGAGATAAGAGCCAAGAAGACAAAACTGATCACAAATAGTGGCAATGTCAAAGGAAAGGAACGGAACTGGAAACAGTGGACCAATTCAAATATCTTGGTTCCATTATCACCGAAGAGGGATCAAGAGCAGAAATTTTGTTACCAGCAGCACAAATAATGGTAGCTATGTCAAAGCTAAGACCCATCTGGAAAGACAAGAATATCTGTCTGAAAACTAAAATCATACTATTGAGAGCACTAGTCATCTTAATCTTTTTGTATTCATGTAAGGCCTGGACCATGACAGCAGAATTACAACCAGGAATCCAGGCACTTGAAATGAGATGCTACAAAACCATCCTTGGCATTTCTTATATGGATCACATCACAAATAAAAAAGTATGTAACACCATCAGGCACAAAGTAGGCCATTATAAAGACCTCACCACTGTCAAAAAAAAGAAAGCGGAAATGGTATACCCATGTCACTAGAGCCAAAAGTCCATCCACAACAGCACTGCAGGGTAGTGTCCAGAGTAGCAGAAGGAGAGGTAGGCAGATAATAAAGTGGACTGACAACATCACAGAATGGACCAGGAAACGTTTTGCAGAGACACCGGCATTGGCACATGATCGAAACAAGTGGAGGAAAATGGTCAGATGTTCCGCAGCACAGTGCCTCAATGACAACACTAGGTTAAGAGACTGATGATGATGATGGATAAGTATTTCATATTTAATATAGCGACATCTATTGGCAAGGGACAGATGAGCTCTTTTGATGGCGAGATCATCAGATAGTGGAAGCTAAAATATCAACCGAGCAATTAAGATAAAGAAAAAGATGTTTCCCTTCCTTTTCCCTTTGGAGGCATTTAGATTGAGACCTAGTGCCTTAAAAGGCCATAAAAGCCTGTCAAGATCATGGTCAGCATAGATTTGACTGAGACTGAGAATCAATGTAGGCAGTGGAGCTACCAAAGGTAATTAACTGATGTATTGCTAAAGATAACAGTTAACAAAAGAAAGAAATAATTTCATAACTCCAATTAAACTTTGAGAAAGACATGGTTACTAGACAATACATAAAACTCACGCTGTCTTCTTGCAGATGCAACTGATGTAAAAGACAGTACTGAGTGTGAAGTCCTGAAAGAGAGCCTCACTTCATTGGAGGTTTTAGTTAAAGACCATAAGACACAAGACAGGTACAACTGGGAGACACGCTTTAAACAGACAGAAAAAACCCTGGCCCAATATACAATAACATAGCAGCTGTGGTCAATGTTAATTAATTTTAATGGAAATGTAAAAAAAATATTTTCAAAGTTAAATTAAACAAAAAAAAATAATTTCACATCAATAAAGAAAATTGTGACAGAACATTTTGTCCTTTAGATTATTCCACTTTTATAAGGACAGTACCAAACAAGAGAAAATCTTGCTAAAATATTTAAAAGAAATTCTTTTAAAGAACTAATGATAGAAGAGTCACAACACTCTCATTCCTTCTGTGAGAATGAGATATGCATAGTTTCATTTCATCTAAGAGAACGAGATATGCATATTCTCACGTCTTCAGTGAGAATGATATGCATATTCTCACTTCTTCTATGAGAATAAGAGGTGCATATTCTTACTACTTCTGTGAGAATGAGATATGCATATTGGTAGTTTCATTTCATCTATGAGAATGAGATATAAATAGTCTCACTTTTGTGAGAATGAGATATGCATAGTCTCACTTCTGTGAGAATGATATGCAAAATATCATTTTATCTGTGAGAATGAAATATATAGTCTCATTTCATCTGTGAGAATGAGATATGCATAGTCTCATTTGATCTGTGAGAATGAGATATGCATAGTCTCATTTCATTTTTGAGAATGAGATATGCATTGTCTGCAAGTTTGTGGTCCCCATTCTAAAGTTGATCATGGGGGTTGTGTTTGTAGGTGGATAGGGTCAGGATGGGAAGTTGTGTCCTGTCCTGTGTAGTATTTATGTATCATCAGTTTTACTTGATTACAAAAAGTTCTTACATCCAATTTGTCCCGGATCCCTTGTAACTCTTTATCCACATTTTCCTCTGCTAAATCCCTAGTTCTTTCTTGTATCTCAAGCCGCTTTTCTAAGGTCTTTTTGTCTGTTTTGAATGCAAGGGCAAGGCTGGTAAATTTACTCTACAAAGACAGTTCAAATAATTGTTTACCACAGAAAGGTAAGGCTAACAGAAATATATACACATATATCTAGGGCAACTGCATGAAAGTGTGAGAATAGACTAATGGAAAAAATTTGGAAACTAAGAAAAACATACATATATTTAGCTTGATTTTCACCATGAGATCTTAAAACTTAAATTTAAGTTTTGAATCCTTAAAATTCTGAATACAGCAATCTGACTGAAATTAAAGTCTGATCAATCAGATGTCTTAAGTTGAAACTTAGTTTGAGATGAAACTTGGTGAAAGTGAATCAAAGGTTTTCTTCCGAGGTAATAGATTGGCAGATGAATCTCTTCAGATTATAAATGAGTGCCTTTATCTGGAGCTATAATGGAGGTTTTAAATATGGGTCCATCTAGTGGAAAACTTGGCACTGAAGTTTTTGCAAGTTGAATTTCTGAGACTAAATGTTATTCTGGACCCCTTGATGAAGTTTTGCTTTGAGGAAACTTCAAAGTTTTACTGCAGAATGATGCCAGGCAGCAGGATGCCCTCTCAATATAAAATGAAGACAATATAAATTTTAAGTTGTTATTATTTAACTGTGATACCAGAGTATGTGTTCCATACATTTAAGGATAAGGTGCATTCTATAACCATGTGTCAGCAAATTGTTTTCTCTTCAGATAAAATCTCACTGTATGAGACTAGTTTAATTATTCTCAATCTTAAACATACAACAGACTTCACAGCACACAGGTTTATATAAAAATAATTGACCATAAGAAAATATTTGTAAAGAGCCAACATGAGCACTATGAACAGTATGTGCCCAATATTGAATTGTCTCCTATGTATGCATTAGTAGGAAATGTTAGATTCTGGAGATTACTGTCTAATGGGTCTCAATGGCCTTGATTTTTATTCAAGTTGTCTTGGACTACACTTTATGCGCAGAAACCATTCATTTCTCAACAGGCTTACAATTATCATGACCTCTGACCTTTAGAGCTCAGAATCACCAATTTGGTCATGAAACATATCCTAGGACAAAAGTTTTTTTGTAAAACATATTTTCTTTTCCTTCAAGCCACAATGAACTTGACCTATTCAACCCTAAATCATAAGTACAAGCCGTCAACAATATTTGGTCATATAAACTACTCTAGAGCAGGGGTGTCAAACATATGGCCCATGGTCTGCATGCAGCCTGCCAAGCCATATCCAGTGGCCTGCAAAATGATTGGTGTCATGAGAGAAAACAAAGGTGGTGTGGCCCTTGGGGCATTGAAAATGCCCTTATGCTGCCCTCAGGGTGGCTTGAATTTGATAACCCTGCTCCAGAACAAAATTTATTTTGCAAAACATGTTTTCTGTTTAGCAAAATATAAACCTGACCTTTTCGCTCCCAAATCAATAGGTCTCTTTTATATCTTAAGTGCAAGGACTCCACAATTTTGGCCAATGTACATGATCTAGAACTATTGTAATTATGCCAAAACCTTTTTCATCTTCAGTCAAAATCAATTGGCTTCATTGATAACCAATTTATAAGTCATCCAAAAGTTAAGTGAAGGTACATGTCAATAACTGAAATATCTAAGCATTTTCTTCTTTCAATCACAGTGAACTTGAACTCTGACATTCAAATCAATAGGATTCTTCCCTTACCTCAAGTGTGGAAACCATCCTCAAGATTGGTATTAAATAGACAGACTGGTGCAAGTTGGACAGACAACAAATAACATAATACATTCCACCTTATTTATAACAAGCATATACTATGTGAAATGTCTTTTTAAATAATGATGTAAATTTCTTTACTACTTTACAAAATATTAAGATCCATTTATCTTTGACTATATTCATATATCTCTTGTGCAGAATACATTTTACAACACTTTCAATATTTTCTTTATATTCTTAATATAAGAGAACAAACAGCTGAAGTAGACTTGCCTCAATTTCCTGTTCTGACAGTTGATCTAAACTGAAAAAGAGAAAAACGTTATCTAATTCATTTTTCTTAAACTGGATTAACTTTTAAACTAGTGGCTTATGATCACTGTTAATGATTTACACAGGTAATTCACTTAATCTTCTTGTTTTACTAATAACAAATATTAATTTCAAATTTTAACCAACAGAACTGTCAAAACTAGAGTATCACAAATTGCATATTTCTATGTGATGTTTAATATTTCACTATGTAGGCATTAGTAAGTTATGGCTGACTCTGGAGATTACTGACAAATGAATCTCAGTGTAGTCAACCTTTTGTCAAGGTCAACTAAACCTAATGTGTATAACCATTACCAGTATTTTCTTATTAGACTTAATAATAATAATAATAATAATAATAATAATAATAATAATAATAATAATAATAATAATAATAATGAGGACTTTGTATAGCGCCTAATCTTTAGAAGCTCTAAGTGCTTTACAACATCTATAATGATATGACTACAATACAGAAAAACAAATAACAAAAACAATGAAATTGGAAAACATAAAAACATGCTGAAAACATATGATACAAAACCTTAGTAGGTCTCTATGTTTGTTCCTGCAGTTGAAAAAGGTGAGTTTTAAGAGCACTCTTAAAAGGGACCACTATGTCTTTGTGTCTAATTTCAATGGGCTATTTGTTCCACATCACCAGGCCCTGGTATGCAAAAGAATGTTGTCCATATGACTTTGTTTTCATAGTGGGAACAATGAGTATACAATTGTCAGAAGAGGAGCATAATTATCTTGCTGGTGTACACACATGGGTGAGGCCCGATAGGTATGTTTTGACTGGAGAATGTCAGTGTAACATAGCACAGAGAACACATTGTGTTTGATTCTGTATCGAATTGATAACCAGTGGAGGGTACAGAGTAGTGGTGAGGTGTGCTCTGATCGAGGTATTCTAAAGATAATCTGAGCAGCTGTGCTTTCTACTTTTTGAAGTTTCTGGTGTAGATATTGTGATAAATCAGAGAGAATTGAGTTACAATAGTCCAGTCTTGAAAGTACTAATGAACACACAAGTAATTTAGTAGCATCAACTGAAATATATTTGCGAATGGAGCTGATGCATCTCAGTTCAAGATATGCAGCCTTGCATATGTTCATGACATGTTGCTGCAGTGAGAGAGTACTGTCTAGAGTAACACCTAGGTTTCGTACTCACTGTGTGAATTTAATGTTGGTGTTGCTGATATTTATTGTCTGAGGTAAAGGATGTGAACAAGAAAGTTGTTGTGTTGTGATCAGAATAGCCTCAGTTTTATCATCATTCATCTGCAGCCTGTTACATCTCATCCATGATTTCACATCAGAAATGCACCTCTCTACTCCTTGGATGGTAGCATCAAATTCAGTTGGGTCGCTAGACTTGTATATTTGGGTGTCATCAGTATACAATTGGTGAGACACAGGGTGATGATCTATGACAGCTGAGAGTGGCTGAGTGTATAGAATGAAGTGAACAGGTCCAAGAATAGACCCCTGTGGAACACCACAACATAGATCAACTGGGGTGGAATGTAATCCATTTGCAGATATAATTTGTGTTCTTTTCACTAAGTAGGACTTGAACCACTGAATGGCTATATTCTGAATGCCAAATACATGTTGGAGATGGTGAATTAATAAACCAAGACCTATAAATGCTGCATACAAATCAAGGAGGGTGAGCACTGTAATCTTTACACTATCCAAAGCAGAGAGAATATCATTAAATACTTTCAGAAGAGTAGTTTCAGTGGCAAGGGCAATATGCAGACTACATTGCTAAAAGATTGTTTTAATTCAAATGAGATACAAGTTGGGTTAGAATAACTTTTTCTAAGATTTTTTATATGAATGGGAATTAGAAACATGACAGTGCCATTTGACCTGTATACACCAGAATCTACATGCTTTCTTTTTAGCCAAATACAAGATATCCACACAGTTTGGTCTTTGAACTTACTGTAGAACAAAAAGCTATTCTGCAAAGACCATTTTCTTTGAGTAACATGTATGTGAGAAGATAAAAACATGATGTGCAATTTGTGTAAAGTGCTGAAGCAATTATAGCGAATAACTTTCATTGTATTTGCATATGTATAATATTTCTGATACAGTCTTCAAAGAGTTATTTCTTCAATTCAAGCAGATTTTCTGCCAAATATATAGAACAATAATTCCTACCTTTTGAGGCAAATTGTATAATTTAAAGTATAAAGTAGTAAGATTTTTATTTTATTAACTGATACATGTATAATCATCGAGATATCTGCAGATATAAGTTTTAGTTCAGGGAAACATTGTAAGTAAAAGATGTGTTTTCTTCCAATCAATGGTTGGTATAAGTCACCCAGTAAGCAACATGTGTCAAGTCCCAAAACTTCAAGAAATTCATGTGCATTTGAGCATTTGCCATTCAGAAATGTAGTAGTAAAAAACTGTGACCTTTTTATACATAATGTGTTCATGTTTATATTGCATATGAAGTCTGTTGGAATTTTGTGACCTTATTTCAAATCCTCTGATACATGTATGCTATCATGGCTCAGCATCCTTAGTACTAAACATGAACTGCAACAATATAACAGACAGGAGAGAAAGTAATTCCATAAATTATGGGTGCTTGATTACCAACCAAAAGGTAATTTCTTGTTCAATCCCCACTCCTCGGAGGCGGGGGCTGGGGGGTGTAGAATATATGCTCATTCTAAAAGGATGTGTGTTATAATATTACCATTGGATCAGCAGCCTGGGTTGGCTACCATTGTGTATTTGTTTGGCAAGGCACTTCACTCTAATGATAACCTACTTGTGTTGATGTGCAGTAGAACACCAAACCAATTACCATGACCAATGTTGCTGCATACTGCATAACAGTATCAACAATGACACACTACTTTTCTTAAGTACAGTATATAATAGGGCTGTCATTGGCTTTGAAGAGTAAATACTGGTACATTGGATAAATGACACAGGTGTGCATAATTCTACCCTTTGACTCTAGTGGCATTACATTTTTCAGATGTTATTAAAACTGCATGACACTGTGAATGAGATTTGGGATTTACCTGACATTTATCTCATACCCTAGGCATCTGACTTCATATTTTAGCTGCTAGCATTTAGACACCCTTATCACAAAGCATGCATATCTCCTATCACACTAATTGCTACTTATCATGTATGCCATATATCCCAGCATTTGAAAATATCTGAAACCTATCATATTTCAGTACAACATATTTTAAAAGGTTTTAAACAAGAAATATGTTACTACAACATGATGCCACAAATATATATGGGCATCAATTCTGTAAACTACTGTAAAAAATAGCAAAAGTGAACTTGACAAACTTTCAAACTGGACATGGGCTTTAACTCTGTTAAAAAAAATGATAATGGTGAAACTTCAAATTGACTCAGGTGGTTTAATTCAAAGTCTCAAATTTGGTTTAAATCATGCATTGGAAATCCTTTAAAGTGATTGAGTGAAAAAAATGCAATAAAAGTGAAAAGTTCTAAATCAAAGGGGTATACTAGCTGTTAAACTTTGTTTGGCAATTGTCAGCATAAAAATTGACAGAGGTATTTTTAATATAAAACCTCACACTAAATTTGGTTTGAATCCATCAAGTCCATAATATTACTCAGCAGAAATGCAATTATTTATAAATACAACAGCAAAGTTTTAAGAATATAAGGTTCCATAATTCTATTAAATTTTGTTGGAAAGTGGTGATAACAAAATCTAAATCTTTCAATATGAACATTCATACTAAATCTGGTCTGAAAAAAAAATTAAAATTCTTCCAAAGCTGTAAAGCAAAAAACATTACAACAGGGCACAGCCTGAAGGGGCTCAAAATTTCAACTGATTCGTCACCATACAGTTACGATGCAGAATTTCAGCGACAACCGTTAGGAGCATTTGAACCTGTTTCTATTGATTTATTACAGACAATCATGATGAAAAGTGCACCAAAGTCTTGTGAACTTGATCCAATTCCGACATCACTGCTGCTTGAGTGCTTAGACCCAATATTGCCTTCACTAACTGATGTTATTAATATCTCTCTCTCATCTGGGGAATTCCCAATTATTTTCAAAACTGCCATCGTAAAGCCACTGCTGAAGAAACCAACACTGGACCATAACGATTTAAAGAACTACCGCCCAGTTTCTAATCTCCCATTCATATCAAAAATCTTAGAAAAGGTTGTTCTAACTAAACTTGTATCTCATTTGAATTCAAACAGTCTTTTTAGCAATGTACAGTTTGCATATCGCCCTTGCCACAGTACGGAAACTACTCTTCTGAAAGTATTTAGTGACATTCTCTCTGCTTTGGATAGTGGAAAGATTACAGTCCTCACTCTCCTGGATTTATCTGCAGCATTGACACAAAAGATCATGATATATTACTTCACTGTCTCCAGCATGTATTTGGCATTCAGAATATAGCCTTACAGTGGTTCACGTCCTACTTAGTCAACAGGACACAAATTATATCTGCAAATGGAATACACTCCAGCCCAGTTGACGTAGGTTGTGGTGTTACACAGGAATCTGTTCTTGGACCTGTTCTCTTTATTCTGTATACTCAGCTGCTCTCAAGTGTCATAGATCATCACCCAGTGTCGCACCAATTGTATGCTGATGACACCCACATATTCAAGTGTAGCCTCCCAACTGAAGTTGATGCTACCATCCATGAAGTAGAGAAGTGCATTTCTGATGTGAAATCATGGATGACATGTAACAAGCTGTAGATGAATGATTATAAAACTGATGCTATTCTGATCACAACACAAAGACTTTCTCATTCACATCCTTTACCTCAGACAATAAATATCAGCAATGCCAACATTAAATTCTCAAAGTCAGTTTGGAATCTAGGCGTTACTCTAGACAGTACTCTCACATTGCACCAACATGTCATGAACATATGATAGACTGCATATCTAGAATTGAGAGGCATCAGTTCCATTCGTAAATATCTTTCAGTTGATGCCACTAAAACACTTGTGTGTTCATTAGTACTTTCAAGACTGGACTATTGTAACTCAATTCTGTCTGGTTCGTCACAATATTTACTCCAGAAACTTCAAAAAGTTCAAAACACAGCTGCACGGATCATCTTTAGAGTACCTCGATCAGAGCACACCTCACCACTGCTCTGTACTCTACACTGGCTATCAATTCGATACAGAATGAAACACAAAATTTGTTCTCTGTGCTATGTTTCAATGACAGACTCCAGTCCAACATACCTATCCAGCCTCACCCATGTGTATACACCAGCTAGATCCTTACGTTCTTCTGATAATCATATACTCATTGTTCCCAAGGTGAAAACAAAGTCATATGGACAACGTTCATTTGCACACCAGGGCCCAGCGACATGGAACGAATTGCCCATTGAAATTAGACACAAAGACACAGTGGTCCCTTTTGAGAGTGCTCTTAAGACTCACCTGTTTCGACTGCAGGGACCTAATCATGTTTTGTATCTTATATGTTTTCAGCATGTTTGTTAAGTTTTCCAATTTCATTGTTTTTGTCATTTGTTGTTCTGTAGTGTAGTCATATCATTATTGATGGTGTAAAGCGCTTAGAGCTTAAAAAGATTAGGTGTTATACAAAGTCCTCATTATTATTATTATTATATATGGGTATTAATACAGGCCCCTATTATTGATATGGTAGGAGAAGAAAAAGAGAATATGCATTTGATAAATCAAGACGTAACCAAATAAGATTTTCATCACAACCACATAGCAGCCATTGGATAACAGATGAGCAAAGGTTTCAGTACAGAACAACAAAGTACATTTGCATAAACTCCAAGTCAATATGACCCAAAGTTAAAAACAGTGAGGATATGACTATGTCAGTATTAATATATGTATTTCTATCTACCAATAAAAACAGATGCCTTATACCAATGCAAGATATTAAACAAATTCTGTATTTCATTAAATCACATTTTTAATTTTAAAAAGAAGATATACTATATATATTGTTATGTGCTTAGGCTTGAATAAACAGTAACATAGAAAGAGTGAAAATAACAAGCTTGTAAAAACTTAATAAACAATTTATTGAGCACAAATATTTTCCAGAAAAGAAAAATAAACTTACAGTTTTAAGAATCAATTCCAAAATTAATCCAAAAATAATTCAAAATATTATCCACTAGAGAAATTGCAAAAGTCCTGGTAATAAAATGTCCAAATAATTCCAAGTTCAAATCCCAGCGAAGTATCCAAGATGGAAGACGATGTCACTTGATGAAGTCAGTTCTTGGTAATAAAATTCTATGAGCACAATTCTTTTCCAGATAAATAACAAAATAAATCCTCTTGAATCCAAATGAATTTAAATAATTTCCAATACAAGGCAACTCAAAACGACACAACTTAATATTCTAACAGCCCCAGTTCTACTCAATAGTTCACTCTCAAAACATAATTTATATAGCTGTTTTTACGTAAACAAGAAAGGGGTCACGTGATCTTCTAGAATCTTTTAGAACAAATTTACGTTCAAAAACTCACGTACCCACCGTATGACCCAACTAAAAATAGAAAGATGTTTATACAAAGCTCCATAATGTCCTTGGAACCAACCAATCATTTTAAAACCTTGTTTACAACTCTGAAGCCAGGTCAGAAATGAGGTCAACACCTGGTGTTTTTTTTCTATGTACAGGTCATCTCCCAATGAATAAATCTTAAACTTAAAATGTCAAATTTGAATTTGACAAACAAACAATAAAACTAAATATAAATGACTTATATCAAATATACATAACAATATAAATTTGGGATAAATGTTGGACATGTAATATGATTTTGTCTGTAAGTACTAAAAATGCTTGCCACTAGCTTCCTGTGAGTTAAGAGTTAGTGGTCTTCCCAGGTTTTTCATCTACCAAAATATATTGGTCACCACATATATCCTCTAATATGCTTACACCACAAGAACAAAATAAAACTGCTCTCAACTTCAAAGGGTGGTAAGCTGTGCATACTGTTGGTTCTTTTTATATATTTAATTTTACTTTTCCTGGCATTAGTTCCCAGTCCAAGGTGAATTCCCAGCCTGAATTAGTAACTAGAGACCTAGAACACAATAAACAATAAATCCCCTGAGTCACTGTCACATGGGTAAGCAACCTCCATCATTCAGACAATAATGTCCTTCTTTACCTTTAACTGAGACTGAACAAACATAAGAACATTAGGGAGGAGAGAATTTGGTAATAATAGCAGGTAAGTATTACATTATTAATATTAGTTTTCCACCCAAAGACTACATTTTAATAGCAACAATATATTACCTGTTAATATTATGCTGCTGATATTTCCAGCCCAAGTGGGAATTTTATGACCCAATTACTAGCTGTCAGATTTAACATGTCATTCATTGTCAGTAGGTGCTCTGATGCAAACTGAAGGGTGGCTTCACAAGTTGATGGGCCACAACAATCAGGACTCTTGTGTAGATGCCTTTACTGTGGTGTGACATAGAATATAGGTAAAATCAGCAGAAGGTCAAGTAATACCTTCAGAATGTCACTTTCTTGACATCACCTGGACAAAAGAAAGACCCATGACGTAGAAATAGACCAAAGCTCAAGAGCTTGACTCCCATAAAACAAAGAGCTCTCTTGGTGACAGATAAGCTCCCTTTGTATAATAATTCGTCTTGAGTTGGTGACTGGCAAAATATAGTTTGAGAGTGAGAAAGTGATTGTTTTGACCATTCATTTCTATTTTGATTTAAGAAAAAAGATGCTCTAACAGGGAAAAATAGTCTCTCTTGATCATCACCAGCAAAGATATGAATGAGACTTGGGGATTTCAACTGGTTAAGGAGCTACCAAACACAGCTGACTCTCTGCCAGAAAACTAGGCTGGCTATGAAAGAAGACAGAATTGAAGTTGCCATTCAATCATAAGCAACACTTTTCCACAGAGAAGGCATAAATTTCATTTCTTCTCACAAAGTCTGAAGACAGCATGAAGACTGTCATTTATGTAATGTTTGTGTAGGAAGCCTCACTCAAAGGTTCAAAAGGCTGTTTAGATAACAAGCCAAGAACACCAGAAGGATTCCATTAAAGCAATAAAGAATGGTCTTTGAAACTCAAAATATACTGATCAGTTCTGAAGGGTGAGGACCCAACCCTGACAGAGACCAAAAGAGAACTTTAGGGTATCTGAAAGGGCTACTCTTATGAATGAGACTAAACAGTCTTTTTCTTCAACAGGAAAGACAAACAAAATCCATAAATGTGGTAAAAAGAGGGCAGATAAAATCAATATGCTGCCTACTGCACAACTAACAGAATTCTCTCCACTTGGCATCATAAATGTTGGAATTCGGTTGTTTTCTAGCTTGGGTGATGCAATCTGTAACCCTACATGAAAATCTATCTTTGTGGAAAAATTGTTTGACATGAACCAGCCACGAAGGTGCAGATACCATTCTGTGAAGACTGACCATTCCTGTCTGCCACAATATTTCTCTTGCTTGGAATGTGGTGGACTTTTCTGTTTATAAAAGGAGGTTCCAGTCTTTCAAGCAAAATGAATGTGCATGAGTGCCTTCTTGAGATCTGCAATATGTCATACCAACATGTTATCTGAGGTGACCATAACAAACCACTGCAGTGCTTAGAAACTAGAACATGATGGAATGTTGGAAAATGTGAGGCTCTGAGATGTGAATTAGAACTTTGGCCAGAAATGAGCCCTGATTTAGCCATCAACTCAGGTGGTGACGAAGTTGGGGTCTAAAAAAAAGAAGATTTTAAGTCCATGTTTGTTGCTATTACTTCCATCAGCCTGGTAAAGGCTCAGGGAACAGAAAATGGCTAATGTGAAGAACCAGAAATTAAAAGACCTTTCTCAGAAAAGACCTCAAGAATTTCTATGGGATGGAAGGATGGTGATAGTAGGTAAGCATTCTTGTGAATTTGAGGACCACCCAAATGTTATCCCTTATGGCATTCCTGAGTCTAATGACAATATGAAGTGAATCTTTCTGAATAAAATCCCCACACGGAAGTCTTTGAAACCAGAAAATTTTTGGGATAATTTATTACCCTCTCTACTGCCCCCTTATTTAGATGGATGTATAATTCTTCCCTGTGGGATTCTAATTTGGTCTGGTATAACCAAATGGAGGTACTTGATGGTTAACAATAGTGTATTCAGTAACCCTTTCTTATTATTGAAAGAAAAGCCCTAGTCTGGCACCTACTGGTACTAAGATGTCAGGAAGAAGGACTGCAGCCATCAACAAGTGCTGCTGATCCTTGGGATTTCGGGGAGAATCAGTAAGAATCAAGCAGATGTATAAGGATTCCATGTCAAGCAAAGCAGATCTCTATATAATGATTTATATCCTGTCCTTGCTCAAATGGGGGGAAGCCAACCTAGATAACCTGCCTAAAATGAATGAAACTTAACTAAAGGTTATGCCAATGTAGATCAGTCAGTATTCTAGGTCTATGTGCAACCTTTCTTTCTGACATTACTCCAAGTTTATGGTCTTGAAAAATGAGCCAGACCACAAAGTTTTCAAGAGCGGATTGACAGATCTGAGAAGCAAATTTAGAACACCTTATTGAAAGAAAATTCAAATTCAAGCCCCGGCAGAGTTATACTGAAGACTTATAAAAATGGTACTCCGCTGCCTTGCTTGGTGCTCAGTATTAAGAGGTTAATATTGTGACTGGTTGGCTTGGTGTCAGGATAATGTGACTGGGTGAGACATGATGCTACATGTCTGTAGCATGACAACTCAAGGTAGACATCACTATAAACTGCCACATTGCAGACATCATAGTGATACGACTGAAAAAATGTTTTTGCTACATTACTACATTAAAAATCCAAATCACACACACACACACACACACACACACACTCCAATTAGTAGCAATACAGCTGATGTCAATGCTGACTTAGACACAGTATATTTTATTAAACACAATATTTGATAATCATGCCCCTATTAAAAGAATTAAACAGCAACTTAAAACCAAGTGGTTTAGCCTAGAAGTCAATGAGGCTGAGAATTATACTGCAAGAGTCAAACTGTTACAGGTTTGATAATTCATCCAACTTGTTTAGATCTACTTAAATCAAAGATTTCAGCAAGTAATCACTGGCAATATTAGCTCACAAACTCACATTATTCATATTGGGTCCCTCATGGATATGTTTTTGGCCATATCTTTTTTCTTATTTATGTTAATTATCTTCCATCAAGTAATGAATTCACAAATACAGATTTCCTGCAGATAATGCAACCTTGTATACATCTAGTTTGGAAACAAACAAAATTGGACACAGTCTGCTTGAGACTGCAAATTTAGGCACAATAGAAATGAGACTAATCAATGAAGATAAAACAAAATGGATTAATGTGGACCTCACAAAAAATTTCATCAAGTATGGAACCTAAAATTATTTATTACAAGAAAATGACTGAAAATTAGAAAATGTCCTAGATGTAAAAAAGCTTTATTCATATCAGTAGATATTTTTTTAACAATGGTATGACCATATTGACAAGATCGGAAAATCACTATCAACCAAAACTGCACTACTAAGTAGAATTAAGAAACATCATGAAACATTTAGCTCAAGAAACTTGCATATACATGTATTCTTCCAACTATGGATAACCATTCAACTATCTTGTGAAGCTGTGACAAATCTCATCTTGACAGATTTTGTAAACTTCAGAAAGAGCAGCATGCATTATATTTTTGATGTACTAACTAATTATTTGTCAAAAACATTGCTTACAGAATTAAAATGGTTTACAATACATGAATAAATTGATTTTTCTCAAGGCAGTTCTTGTACATAAATGCAGACATGGAACTGCATCTGAGTATCTACAGGATTTATCCAAACTTCCAATACATTTTGTGCAGTTCCACTGCATGTAAATGAGGCAGAAAATAATTGTCAGCATTTTAAGAAGAGATATCATGAGTATGTCCATATTTCTAACAATACATGTAATAGATATGCTTTAAAATAGTTATGTACTATTATCTTTTGTATAATGTACATTAGTCAACCTATTTTTATTGTTATAATTACTGACACTGCAATTCATAATCTGAAGATTTTAAAAATGTTCACCTATGTCCCAGATTTTGATTCTTTATCTCCAACCTGTGGCAAAGAAACTAGACAGAAGAAAATGTTAATATGTTGAAGCAAATTCATTTATGGTAATTACACTATTTGTTGTAATTGAAACGTTATACAAGAAACACAACACATAATAAAAACTGTCTCATTGCAAATTCATTTGTTTTCCTATGTGTACATTGATGTGGTTTCTAAAATATCACATATGTATTGGTACTCAACTTTGTTGATTTGGTTCTATTGTCATCACTGATCGATCTATGTTCACGGCTCCTTTGAAAAATTTCTGATTACCACAAAATCCATGAAAATTGGTACCCCATGAAGAACAGTGAATTAACTGTATTTTCTTACTCTGTACAATAAATACCTGTATTTTAAAGTTGTCAGAATAATTTGCTCAAAACATGTAACTACAATCCAACAAGAACTACCTAATACCCTCTGCCCCCAACATACACAACCTGTAAATGCATACAACTCAATGTAATAAAAGCTCGCAAAGGCAAACAAGTGTAAGCCTTACTTTAACAAAACTGGAAACTGCTCAGAGTTAAAGTAAACTTGATTGTTTGCTATGAAAATATGGTAAATATGGTCTTGGTGCAAATATTTTTTTCTTGAAAATTCAATTGTTGTGTGGTATGTACATTTCATCACATTTTTTGTACAATTCAGATGAAATGTTTACCATTTATATTCATTTAAATATAGCTGAAATTATCTAAACATTCTCCTCAAATTTTAGCACATAATTTATTTGCCTCTTCCCCAATTACATACCTAAAGCAACAAAAAAACCAGCTCTTTTATGATCTATACATGGGGGTAACCCAAGTGGCCAAGGGGTCTAAAGTGCTCAACATTACAGATCACTGCCATCTCACTTCTGTCTGGGTGGGTTCAAGTCTTGGCTTGGCCAATGTAGATATGTGAGAAAGCTTGCCCATAGCTTCTCATGGGTTGGTGGTTCTTTCTGGGGTTTTCCTGGGTTCTTCCTCCACCATTAATACTGGCTGCCATGAATAGCCTATCTTGTGCTGTAAAATGGCTGTAAAACCCTACAACAACAACAACAATAAATCTCAACAGTTGCTGGTGGCACTAGTTTTCTAGTGTTTGGTTTTACTTGTAATCTCTTACATCAATATACTCTAGTCAATGTATTATTCATATAAACCTCAAAAAGCATGCAGCCCTCTTTCTGGTCAAAACTTGCTTACAAATATATGTTAACTACACATCTCAATACTAGCATGCCCTGTGGAAAAGAAGTTGCTGTTAAAAAACAATGCCAACAACTGGTGTTATTTCTTTGTAATCACAACCACACATGACTGGTTTTAGGGCATTTCAATCAGTGTCTTAAAAAAGATGTGAAATTAATCTTACATGTGGTACAATCATATTGGGAGTGAGAACTAATCTCCAAAGCAGAAGAGCTCCCAACACAAAAATAATAGCTCTTCTAGTATGAACATACACAGAATGGGGACAATGTTGCACTTCTTGAAATTTGCAGAAAAAGAATTTAAGAGTACATGTATATAGCAAATACTTCGCCAAATATGAAAATCACAATACTTTTGACAGGCTGACGTTTTAAATAACTTTTGTCAAATTCCATTAAAAAAACTTATCATTAAATTTGCTCTGTGTGATGCCCAAAATAACATTTACAAGAATACATCTGAGATGTTACTTTATGTGACTTTACTCTAGTTAGCAAGATACTAAATAATGTAATTTAAACATAAATAATTCAGGGTGTCTACAAAAAAAAGCAATAGAGATTTCAGACTAAAGGATGTCAAAGTATCAAATATAGACAACAAAAACCTTGCAGAGGCATTCTGTCTGAAATCCACATTAATTTCATCACACAGCTTTCTGAATTCTTCCATTGGTGTCAGGTCTGGCATATCAACTTCACAACTCAAACTGATGAAATGTGGACTTGTACCATTTACTCAAAAGATACATGTCCACTAAATGTGTTGTAAGGTAGAGATTAGAATACACTAATACATTCATCAATTGATTTTCCTAGTTTTACAAAGTCATATTTCCTCTCAGGAGTTTAATGCTCCCAAGTCGACACTATAGTAAGATTTGAAACCTCCTCCAAGATATATTCCATTCTCAAATGTGTTGTACTACAATCAAACGTTTAAGGCATCAACTTTATCAGTTCTTGGTACAATGGTCTGTTGAGTTATAAGTATTATGTCATATCAGGTAAACAAAATTCCAGTATCTCTTGTAAAGCAATATGTGCCCCTCACAATAGTGAAGCAATGACTCTTGGGATGTAAGCAAGTTACACAAAAATTGCATATCTTTATGCATGTACACACCAGATATGTCAATATATCAGTTATGCAAAAGTTTAGCTGTATGACAGTTGGAAAAATTTGGCCTCTAGGTCTACAAAAAGTTAAGTGTTATTAACTTAAAATGAAATCTTGAGTTAATGGCTCAAACATATTATCAAAGAAAAGCAAAAGAAATCACTGCTGAAAATTTAAACAAATACAAAGGCCAGCACCAGCATATTAATCCTATGATGAAAGCATTGCTGAAAAACTTGTAGAAAAACAAAAACAAATTGATAAAAATTGCCACCGACACTAAGGACAGCATAACAGAGATGGCTATGTCTTGCTTCCTACTGCCATTAATTTCACAAGAAATTCAACCTTTTGGCTTTCAGTGGCAGGTGAATGTTAGATAGATACATACAGTCCCAGCTGACAGTTCACAACTTTATCTGTCTCTACAACAAGGAACTAGTTCATAAGTCAAGAGGTAAAGGAGCTAAAAGCTTCTGTACAAAGTACACCTATTTTTGTCATTAATCAATAGTTAAGTTCACACACCATACGAGTTATTGTGTATGTCACTGCCACACTAGTTACCCACTAATTTGCAACTGAGAACAAATGTTTCTGAGATAGCATCAGATGATCTAGGTCAAAAGAATCTTGTAAAGTGTAACATAATGATTTTCTCTTGTAAAATAAAAAGGCCCAGGTGATTCACAGTTATTTGTTCTCATTCATATCTTTAGTAAAAATCCTTCTTCAAATTCTATGTTATTTCAGTATAATCCTAGATAATGACTTGATTCAATTCTGTAAACCTACCTTTTCTGTGGCTAATAAACTGTGCAGTGTCCAGAAGTCAAAAAATTAAAAGATGAGATTCTCTAACAAACTCAGCACAAATGCATGCCACTTGGAAAACAATTCATGATTGATATATGATGGAAACTAATAGTTACAGCAAATAAGAAAATACTCTCACAAAAGCAAGAGTCATAAGTGCCCTCAAGTCATCCTTTTGGCTCATAAATATGTAACTTTATTCAACCAGTAACTTTAAACACAACAATGTTTACACTTATTTTGCAGGGTTATCAAATAATAATAATAATAATAATAATAATAATAATAATAATAATAATAATGACTTTATTTAAAGAGGCTAACACAATTAGCAAAGAACTAACCTACCCCTCATGTAAGGAATTTATTTATTTCAGCAGCATCTCAGAAGCCACTGGATATATTGGGTTTGGAAGATGGAAATAGAGTGGGCATTTCTAATCTCAACTGGAATACTATTTCAGAGCAAAGTTCCAGAGTATTGGAAACTTTTTTTTGAATAATTCCTTATTTGGTTTGGGAATTTTATACTGTTTTGTAGCCATGGATCGCAGGTGGGGTATATTACCAGGTAGCCTATACTGGAATAGGGATTGTAAATATTCAGGAGCACTATTATTGGATATCCTGTACATTAATTTGGCTTTTCTTAAACAGATTCTGTCTTTAATAGGTAATATTTTTAACTTACCAGCTAAATTTTCCTTGCTTTCTTTCTGGTTTGATATTAGCCTTAATGCTCTTTTTTGAAGATTTTCCAACTTTGATATGTTTTTATCATTTGAATTACACCATACTGTATTACAGTAGTCTAAATAGGGCTGTATGTAACTGTTATAAAATAGTTTTCTGTGTCTTTCAGGGAGAAAATGTCTTATCCTACTGAGAAGCCATAAACTTGAATTGACCTTTTCACTGATATGTTTCATATGGTCAGTCCATGATAGGTTATTATCTACCAAAACATTAAGTAGTCTGTCATGACAGACCATTTGCAAATTTTTATCCTTCCATGTCAGACATAGTTCATTGCTATCAAGATTTTTCCTTTTTCCTTGTTGAGGTAAGTAATATTTTAGTTTTACCAGTATTTACTACCATGCAATTGCATGTGCACCAGTTTTCCAGCTTGTTTAATGCATTCTGTAAAGAAATTTCGAGTTCATGCTTTGTGTTTTGGATGTCTGACAATGTTGTGTCATGGTAATTTTCGTATCATTTATCATGCTACTCTGAGACTACAAGCCTCAGGTTAATAAGAGGTATGACATAAAACTGCCACACAATAAACTTGTATTGTATACTTGAACAATATTTCAAAAGTTAATTTGTGACAAGCACAAAGGTTTTGGAAAATCTCAATAAACAATGCCTTTCAAGACCCTTAAATGTGTTTGCTTTTTCAGTGTCAACCCCAATGCTACCAAGTGCAAGTCAAAGTACGCGTACTTAAAAACAGTTTGAGAATGCAGACTAAGCCTAATGCATGCTCAATCTGTCCACTTTTTTAATATACATTACAATCATGCACAAATAAAAATTTCAATCAACATGACACAAGTACTTCATAGTTTTGATAAGATAGTATGATTAAACATGTGAGGACCGGTAGCCTTCAAGCATATTAAATCTTGCTATCTCATTCAAAACCAAATAATAAATAAGTTGCATTATGGGCCTGCCATCCCAACTCCTGACATGGATATTTTAGCACATGTGATATTACAGCACACATGATATTACAGCTGAAAGATGCAGAATATTAGTTCTTATCATCTTAAAGATTTTAATTCACAATTGCAGATTTGTGTGAACAATATTTTTATCCAGTGTATATTATCATTTTCCTCAATGCAATCTCATTCTCTGCCTATCAGGATGAACTAATTTTACCCATTTTTGGCAATCTGGCTCCATGGAGTAAATACATCAGTGGGAATCTTTATACATTATAAATAACTTATTCTATCTTCAATGCATGTGGTCAGTGCTGATGCTATTGGGTTTTTAATACTATGCAAGCACATGTCCTATTTACAAATAAAACATCTGAGACTACACACACACACACACACACACACACACCACACACACACACACACACACACACACACACACACACACACACACACACACACACACACACACACACACACACACACACACACACACACTGTTTAAGTGCATAGCAATAGTACCTGTATGGTCCGTTTATATATGCATAGCTTGGATTTGGTCATGAGGCTGGGCATATAAGTGGATTTGACTGTATATGATTAATGGTTTTAAAAATAGGGTATTCAGGGCAAAAGTTATCTTCACTACCCTGAGGTTCCAATATGATAACCCTATCTATACCTTAGCATATGGAGCAGTTTATGTGCTTTGGGTATGGGAATTTCACTGGATGTAGCAGCAAGTCACCGCATCCAATCAAAATTACGTTGTTCAAATTTCAACACTGTTCCTATATGATTGAGATAAGGGGAGAACACAACTTGAATGGACTGATAAATAAGTACTTTTACCACAATACCTGTTCAATCTGCCCAGATGTAGATAGGGTTATACTACTAGAACCCTGGCCAGCACAAAAACCTTTTACTCAAATACACCTATAACGGCTTCTTTCTGGTATATTGTCATACTGTCAATGTTAAACTTCCAAAGTATCCTTTTTAAGTAAATTGCTCTCACCATTTTTGGCCGATGTACATGGCCACATGCTAATGGTCAGTTGTCATTACATACTACATACTCATGAAATCCAATAGATTTGGACAAAGCACCACAATACCTGTTCAATCTGCCCTGATGTAGATAGGGTTATACTACTAGAACCCTGGCTAGCAATGATGGGGCTCAGTAAACATCCACAGAATTCAGACATGGGGAAAATAATGGAATGTTATAGACTATTATTCTCATCTCCATGATGCCCATGAAATACTAATAAGGAGCTCTGTTATGTGCAGTGAAAACAGATTTTGTACACAAAAGATTGCATTCCAATGGGATTTTCATTGGAAGCTCCTGAAACAGAGAGTAATCTTTATAGACAAAATATAGGTACTCTTAACACAGGTGTTCTTTAATGAAGGTTTCACTGCAGAATACTCATAGTGTCACCAGTCTAATCACTGTTCTAGATTATTGCTGTAAATCAATTCACTAGCTTTGAATGTACCCAGTAATAATAATAATAATAATAATAATAATAATAATAATAATGAGGACTTTGTATAGCGCCTAATCTTATGAAGCTCTAAGCACTTTACACCATCAATAATGATATGACTACACTACAGAACAACAAATGACAAAAACAATGAAATTGGAAAACATAAAAACATGCTGAAAACATATAAGATACAAAACATGATTAGGTCGCTAAGTTTGTCCCTGCAGTCGAAACAGGTGAGTCTTAAGAGCACTCTTAAAAGGGACCACTGTGTCTTTGTGTGTAATTTCAATGGTCAATTTGTTCCACGTCGCCGGGCCCTGGTGTGCAAACGAACGTTGTCCATATGACTTTGTTTTCACCTTGGGAACAATGAGTATACGATTATCAGAAGAAGAGCGTAAGGATCTAGCTGGTGTATACACATGGGTGAGGCTGGATAGGTATGTTGGACTGGAGTCTGTCATTGAAACATAGCACAGAGAACAAATTTTGTGTTTCATTCTGTATCGAATTGATAGCCAGTGTAGAGTACAGAGCAGTGGTGAGGTGTGCTCTGATCGAGGTACTCTAAAGATGATCCGTGCAGCTGTGTTTTGAACTTTTTCAAGTTTCTGGAGTAAATATTGTGACGAACCAGACAGAATTAAGTTACAATAGTCCAGTCTTGAAAGTACTAATGAACACACAAGTGTTTTAGTGGCATCAACTGAAAGATATTTACGAATGGAACTGATACATCTCAATTCTAGATATGCAGCCTTTCATATGTTCATGACATGTTGGTGCAATGTGAGATTACTGTCTAGAGTAACGCCTAGGTTCCGTACTGACAGTGAGAATTTAATGTTGGTGTTGCTGATATTTATTGTCTGAGGTAAAGGATGTGAATGAGAAAGTCTTTGTGTTGTGATCAGAATAGCCTCAGTTTTATTATCATTCATCTGCAGCTTGTTACATGTCATCCATGATTTCACATCAGAAATGCACTTCTCTACTCCATGGATGGCAGCATCAACTTCAGTTGGGTCGCTAGACTTGTATATTTGGGTGTCATCAGCATACATTTGTGAAACACTGGATGATGATCTATGACACTTGAGAGTGGCTGAGTATACAGAATGAAGAGAACAGGTCCAATAACAGATCCCTGTGGAACACCACAACATACGTCAACTGGGCTGGAGTGTATTCCATTTACAGATATAATTTGTGTCCTGTTAACTAAGTAGGACTTGAAGCACTGTAAGGCTATATTCTGAATGCCAAATACATGCTGGAGACGGTGAAGTAATATATCATGATCTATTGTGTCAAATGCTGCAGATAAATCCAGGAGAGTGAGGACTGTAATATTTCCACTATCCAAAGCTGAGAGAATGTCATTAAATACTTTCAGAAGAGTAGTTTCCGTACTGTGGCAAGGGCGATATGCAGACTGTACATTGCTAAAAAGACTGTTTGAATTCAAATGAGATACAAGTTTAGTTAGAACAACCTTTTCTAAGATTTTTGATATTGTTACGTGCTTAGGCTTGAATAAGCAACAACACAGAGTGAAAACTAACAAGCTTGTATAACTTGAACAATTAATTTATTAAGTACAATTATTTTCATAAAATAAATAAACTTACAGTTTTAGAGAATCAAATCCAACATTAATCCAATATAGAATTCACAAAAATAATCCACTAATGGAATTGCAAGAGTCCTGATAAATAAATGTTCTAATAGTTCCAGGTTCGAATCTTGATGATGTAATCCAAAATGGCTGACAATGTCATGTGATGCAGTTCTTGTTTTATTATCATCCAAATGAATTATGAGCACATGTTTTCTCCTCCAAATAGATAATAAATCCTCTTTCTTCAATTAATTGACACAATGTCCAGAACAAGATAATGAAAATTATAATTCAAACATAAATATACAACTGTTAACTTTAAAGCCCAGATTCTACTAAACTGTTCTATCCCAAACAACAGTCTATATAACTGTTTTTCTTAAGTAAACAAGTGATCACGTGATTTTCTAGAAATTGATAGAAGTTCATGGAAGGTCATAGAAAGAGACTGCCTTCACTAAATCACGTACTCTAGATATTTCCTACACCCAAGAACTAAAAATAAAAGTTGTCCTTGAAATTAACCAATAGTTTTAGAAGCTTGTTGACAATGTCTAAAGCAGGGTCAGGAATTAGTTCAACAAGCCAAGGTCAAAAACTTGTTTACAGTTAAAGGATGGTCAGGCTGAACTTTCTAGAAAAAATCTCCCAATTAATGAATATTAAACCCTAAATGACAAATTTGGATTTAACAATTAAAAAAAAAAATAATTTAAATCCAATAGACGTAGCACCTTCCCCCATAAAATAAAAAGAAAGGTTTATATGATAAAACTTTCTTTTTATCACAAACCAATTTACATCGGAGGTTAAAAGAACTAATATAAATTACACGATATAATGAATTGCTATACACGGGAAAGAGCGTCTGCAATTATTTTATCAAGAAATAGCCTCAACCTTTTAACTTGTCCATGTCCCAAAAAATGTCCTAAGAAAGGCACCTTATCACGGCAGAATTCACTTTTAGACAAATTAACAGTCAGACATGCCTCAGTGAGTCTGTCAAAGAATTTTTGAATTGTTGCCAGGTGTTCTCTCCAGGTGTCATTGTAGATGATGATGTCACAATTTTCTAGACCAGTGATGATCATTTTTATGAGACGTTAAAATGGACATTCTTTATATTGGTAGAGTCCATTTGGAGTCAAAATGTTGAGATTTCCTTTACTCTTTCCATAGTGGAATCTGCCAAAATCCTTTCAGAAGGTCAAATTTGGTGTGTTATGTGCTTAGGCTTGAATAAGCAGCAACACAGAAAGAGTGAAAACTAACAAGCTTGTATAAATTGAACAATGAATTTATTAAATACAATTATTTTCATAAAATAAATAAACTTACAGTTTTAGAGAATCAAATCCAACATTAATCCAATATAGAATTCACAAAAATAATCCACTAATGGAATTGCAAGAGTCCTGATAAATAAATGTTCAAATAGTTCCAGGTTCGAATCTTGACGATGTAATCCAAAATGGCTGACAATGTCACGTGATGCAGTTCTTGTTTTATCATCCAAATGAAAATCATAAACACATGTCCTTTTCCAGTTAATTCTTCTTTCTTCAATGAATCGACACAATGTCCAGAATAAAATAATTAATATTAACACTCAAACATGAATTACACAACTGTTAATTTTAAAGCCCAAAATTCTACTGAATTGTTCTATCCCAAACAAGTCTATATAACTGTTTTTCTTAAGTAAACAAGTGATCACGTGATCTTTCTAGAAATTCATGGAAGGTCACTACCTTCAGCAAGTCACGTATTCTAGATATGTCCTACACCCCAAGAACTAAAAATAAAAGTTATCCTTGAAATTAACTAATAGTATTAAAGACCTGTTTATCAATCTAAAGCAAGGTCAGATAAAGAGGTAACCAAGCCAAGGTCAAAAACTTGTTTACAGTTAGAGTGGTCAACCTGAATTTTCTAGAAAAAATCTCCCAATTAATGAATATTAAACCCCAAATGAGAAATTTGGATTTAACAATAAAAAATAAATAAATTAAATCCAATAACCGTAACAGGTGACATACTTGGCATTCCCGATTTTATCAATACAATCGTCAATTCTTGGTAATGGGAATGAATCTGTTTTTGTCACTCTGTTCACCTTCCTATAATCAGTGCACATACAGAAAGTTTTATCTGGTTTTGGAACAAGTATGCATGGTGAACTCCAATCATTTTTACTGGGCTTGATAAAATCATTCTCCAGCAAATATTGAATTTCCTTTTTCAAGTATTCCTGTTTGAGTGGACTCATCCAGCATGGATGCTGTTTGGAATTTTCAATTTCAATGTCGTGAAAATTTTGTTTGTCCTTGTAAGAATATCTGGACATAAGTGCTCATATAATAATAATAACTTTCAGTTCATTTCTTTCTTGCACTTACAAATGTGAAAGTTTCTGGTCTAGATTTTTCATAATTTCTGAATTCCAACAATTTGTCGCTCCAATGTCAGTAAAATCCGGTGATATTCCTTCACTATGTGGGACAGGTACCACTAAATTAATTACATATTTAACATGGCTATCTCTTTCAATATACTGGTACTCCTATAATTAATTTAGATTCCAGGAGCACTAATACTATAATTTAACTAATTCATTTTCTTCTTAACTTTGTAAGGGCCATAATATGTAATCTGAAGAAAAGTAAGAAGAATGAGCAAGAGTAACACAACTCCAATATCAGACTCAACAGTTCTCTCCCTTGTAGTTCTTTCAAACCATAGTTTCACTTTTAACTTTAAATGCTGAAAAGTTCATTCATAACTTGCTGGAAAATTCCAGACATGAAGTTTGAATCTTCATCAAACTGAACAGATTTGGGAAGGCCATACTGAGTAAAAAACTTTATCAAAGCTTTTACTGTAGTTTTTAATTTTATATTCCTCAACGGAATAGCCTCTGGAAACCTTGTTGACGCACACATTATGGTCAACAGATATTGGTTACCTGACTTGGTCTTAAGTAAGGGATCTACACAATCTGCCATAATTCTATCAAATGATTCGTCAAAGGCAGGAATAGGTTGCAGATGAGCATTAGGTATCTTCTGATTGGTTTTTCCTACCATTTGACAAGTATAACAAGTATATACAGTAGTTGGCAACATCTCTTGATTTTTGGCCAATAGAATTGAGTCAAGATCTTGTGATACGTTTTATTAATCCCTAAATGACCAGCCAAAGGAGTTTCATGGGCCAGATTAAGTATTTCCTGTCTGTAAGGTTCTGGAACTACTATTTGATAGTTCACTGACCACTCATCACCAACAGGTACCTCGGAAGGTCTCCATTTTCTCATAATAATTCCATTTTTAATGAATTAACAGACAGGAACTTCAGTGACTTCAGTCTCATTTATGACCCTTTGAAACAAACAGGAGATCTCAGGATCTTTTTCCTGTTTGACGACAAGTAACTGTCGTTTATCACCCTGATTAAGAGCGTGAGTTGTTAAAAGAGGATCACTATGATCAATACCTTCTGATTGATCTAAACCAAGAGTAAAAGTGACCTCATCAAAAACCCGACCTATACAAGCGTCAGTTGAAGGAATGCTGAGTTCTGTAACATCATTCTCAAAATCATCACCCTGATTAGAATAAAGAGAATGAGTTGTTAAAAGAGAATCACTATGATCAATACCTTCTGATTGATCTAAACCAAGAATAAAAGTGACCTCATCAAAAGCCTGACCTATATATATGTCAGCCAAGGGAATACTGCCCGTTTCAACTTCATTCTCAAGAGCTTTCTTTGCCATAGCTCTGGTAACTGTACAAGCTTGACATATATCAGGGATTTCTTTTTCAATTGGATCAACTTTCTGATTCAAATTAGGCTTGTCAGTTACAAGTGGATTAACCACAACCTTGTTCCCAGCTAAGTCGTTGCCTAGCAATAAATCAATTCCCTCAACAGGTAAAACCGAGACTGTTCCAATTGTCACAGGTCCTGATACTAAGTCTGATGACAAATTTACACAATGGAGAGGAACATTGACAAAGCCGCACTCTACTCCCTGAATAAGAACACTTTCATTAGAAGAAGACTTCTCAGGAAAAGGCAAAGTACCTGACAATAAAAAAACTATGAGAAGCTCCTGTGTCCCTTAAAATTTTAATAGGGGTGGGATTGGCTGAATCACCCAAGAGTGATATAGAACCCTTCGATATGAATGGTTCATAATTCTCCATATCAAATTCAGACTGGGATTTATTAGACCCAACAAATGTATTGCTTTCAATACATGACTGTGACCTTGACCTCTTGTAAATAAGAGCATTTGGAACAGGTCTGTCTTGATTCTGATGCCTATTTTTCAATTTGTAGCAATCAGAAATAACGTGTCCTTTTTTCTTGCAAAAGTTACACGTCGGAAGAGACAAGGATCTAGAATCAAACTTTTCTGACGTTTGATTTTTGAAAGTTGTGTTAGTTTGAGTTTTAGAAGGGCTTGAATTAGGCGGAAATACTTTTCTGCCATTAAATTGTTGAGTAGAAGTCTTGTTAACAAAAGGAACTTTATGTGTCAAAGAATATTCGTCAGCAGCTTGAGCAGCATTTTCCAAGGTTTCAATCTGATGCTCATCAAGATAAGTTTTAACATCATTATGGACACAGTTTTTTTGAACTCTTCAATTAATATAATTTGCTTGAGATTTTGATAATCTTGCTCGACTTTCTTGGCTAAACACCATCTATCAAACAACTGCTCTTTTTGTCCAGCAAATTCGACATGAGTTTGTCCAGCTTCTTTTCTGTAATTTCTAAATTTTTGCCTATAAGTTTCAGGAACTTTTTCATAACCTCTTAAAATGCATTCTTTAACTACATCATAGTCACTACTTTGATGAACAGACAGTGAAGTGTAAATCTCGCTAGCCTTACCAGTAAGTACACATTGTAGTAACGGAGTCCAATTCTCTCTTGGCCACTTTAAATTTTCTGCAACTTTTTCAAAAAGAATAAAATATTTGTCTACTTCTTTTTCTTTGAATGGGGGCACTAATCTAATATTCGTTGCTAAATCAAAATTTAAATTTGAAGTATGATGGTGACTCTCACTTGCCAGCTCTATTTCTTTCATTTTAATTTGAAATTCCCTTTCTTCCTTCTCTCTGTCATATTGTAATTGTTTTTCTTTCTCCTCTTTTTCAAATTGTAATTGTCTTTCTTTCTCCCTTTCCTGAAATTCCAGCCTCTTCAACTCTAATTCTCTCTCTCTCCTCTTTTTTATATTGTAATTGTCTTTCTTTCTCCCTTTCTTGTCTCTCTCTCCTCTTTTTCAGATTGTAATTGTCTTTCTTTCTCCTCTCTCTCTCTCTCTATCAATCCGCATCTGCTCTTTTTGTAATTCAATTTGTTTCTCTTTCTCCTCTCTCTCAATTCGCATCTGCTCTTTTTGTAATTCAATTTTTTTTTCTTTCTCCTCTTTTTCATATTGTAATTGCTTTTCTTTCTTCCTTTCTTGAAATTCCAGCTTCTTGAACTCTAATTCCATCTTGAATTTTAATTCTAATTCCTTCAATTTAATGTAAGAGTCTGGTGTAGACTTACCTACTGGAATCAAAGCACTTTGTTCCAAAACATCCTGTTCTACCAAATACTGGACCAAAATCTTTTTGATATCTTGTTTCGTTAAAGAAGCCTTCACTTCAGAAAGATCATATTTCCTGGCATGTTGAATCAACTCATCTTTTTTGAAAAGATCTAATTGCTCCTGGGTAGGTTTAGAAAGAAATATTTCTACCTTAAATGTCATTTTAATACAAGCGTGTCAGTCTCAGTAATGATTTAAAATTTTCCAAAACTAGGGGAAATTCAAATTTATTTCAATCCCGGACGATAGCCACCAATTTCTATGTTACGTGCTTAGGCTTGAATAAGTAGCAACACAGAAAGAGTGAAAACTAACAAGCTTGTATAACTTGAACAATGAATTTATTAAGTACAATTATTTTCATAAAATAAATAAACTTACGGTTTTAGAGAATCAAATCCAACATTAATCCAATATAGAATTCACAAAAATAATCCACTAATGGAATTGCAAGAGTCCTGATAAATAAATGTTCTAATAGTTCCAGGTTCGAATCTTGACGATGTAATCCAAAATGGCTGACGACGATGTCACGTGATGCAGTACTTGTTTTATTATCATCCAAATGAATTATGAGCACATGTTTTCTCCTCCAAATAGATAATAAATCCTCTTTCTTCAATTGACACAATGTCCAGAACAAGATAATGAAAATTATAACTCAAACATAAATATACAACTGTTAACTTTAAAGCCCAGATTCTACTAAACTGTTCTATCCCAAACAACAGTCTATATAACTGTTTTTCTTAAGTAAACAAGTGATCACGTGATTTTCTAGAAATTGATAGAAGTTCATGGAGGGTCATAGAAAGAGACTGCCTTCACTAAATCACATACTCTAGATATTTCCTACACCCAAGAACTAAAAATAAAAGTTGTCCTTGAAATTAACCAATAGTTTTAGAAGCTTGTTGACAATGTCTAAAGCAGGGTCAGGAATTAGTTCAACAAGCCAAGGTCAAAAACTTGTTTACAGTTAAAGGATGATCAGTCTGAACTTTCTAGAAAAAATCTCCCAATTAATGAATATTAAACCCTAAATGACAAATTTGGATTCAACAATTAAAAAAAAAAAAATAATTTAAATCCAATAGACGTAACAATATGAATGGGAATTAGAAACTGGGCGGTAGTTCTTTAAATCATTATGGTCCAGTGTTGGTTTCTTCAGCAGTGGCTTTACGATGGCAGTTTTGAAAAATGATGGGAATTCCCCTGATGAGAGAGAGATATTAATAACATCAGTTAGTGAAGGCAATATTGGGTCTAAGCACTCAAGAGCAGTGATGTCGGAATTGGATTAAGTTCACAAGACTTTGGTGCACTTTTCATCATGATTGTCCGTACTAAATCAATAGAAACAGGTTCAAATGCTCCTAACGGTTGTCGCTGAAATTCTGCATCATAACTGTATGGTGACGAATCAGTTGAAATTGTGCTGTAAAGCGAATCTCTAATGGTTTGTACTTTGTCATCGAAGAAATTTGCAAATTGGTCTGGTAGGTCTAGTGGAGAGAAGGTTGTTGGAAGTGGTGTACATTTGTTCCTCGACATTAGTTTGTTAGTTATCTTGAAGAGCTCTTTGTAGCTGGAACTCTCCATGATCTTAGTACTGTAGTTGGATGATTTGGCTAAATGGACTATATTTGTGACATTCTTCTTATCGGCTTCATAGATTTGTTTATGAATAGTGAGTCTGGTGGAAAGCCAAAGCCTCTCTGCTTTTCGGCGATGTCTTGTAGCAGTGCGAAGCGTGACCTTAACACTGCTATACCATGGAGAACACTTTTTTTATTGATACTCTGCATTTGGTGGCTGGGCCATGTTTTTCAAGCAATAAACGCAGGCAGTTATCAAGTTGTTCCGCTGTTGGATGTAAGAAAGTTGTTAGGTTTTCTTGGATGTCATGCATGAATTTGGTTTTATTTATCATACGGAGGTTTCTCTTAGTAGCAAATAGAGTTGGAGGGTTTGGGACTGATACGTCGAGATGGCATACAATGCAGAGGTGATCCGATGCAAGTTCGTGAGATACAAGGGTGGATTGCAGAATATTATCATCAGGTCTATAAAGAAATCAGTCTAAAATGTGACCAAGTTTATGGGTAGGTTGGTTAACTGGCTGTTTAAGATTTGTTACGGCTATTGGATTTAATTTTATTTATTTTTAATTATTAAATCCAAAATTGTCATTTAGGATTTATTATTCATTAAATGGGAAATTTTTCTAGAAAATTCATTTGACCTGGACTTTTACTGTAAACAAGTTTTGACCTTGGCTTGTTTGACCTAAATCCTGACCTTGCTTTAGATATTGTCAACAAGCCTCTAAATCTATTGGTCAATTTCAAGGACAACATTTTTATTTTTAGTTCTTAAGGGTAGGAAAAATCTAGAGTATGTTATTTTTAGTAAAGGTAGTCTCTTTCTGTGACCTTCCATGAACTTCTATCAATTTCTAGAAAAGCGCGTGATTACTTGTTTACTTCAGAAAACAATATATATAGCTGTATTTTAGAAGCTGACATTAGTAGAATATAAATTGGGCTTATTTTAAAGAAGTTGTGTATTTTCTGTTTTGAGTTTAATATCTTGTTCTGGACTGTGTCAATTCGTTGGAAAAGAAGAATTATTCTATTTATCTGGAAAAGGACATATGTTTCATAATTTCATCTGGATGATTTAAAAACAAGAACTGTACCACGTGACATTGTCAGCCATTTTGGATTACATCGTCAAGATTCGAACCTGGAACTATTAGAACATTTATTTATCAGGACTTGTAATTCCATTAGTGGATTATTTTGTGAATTCTATATTTGTTGGATTTGATTCTCTAAAACCGTAAGTTTATTTATTTTATGAAAATAATTGTACTTAATAAAATCATTGTTAAAGTTATACAAGCTTGTTAGTTTTCACTCTTTCTGTGTTGCTGCTTATTCGAGCCTAAGCACGTAACAGATTGAAAACATGAATGAAATCTAGGAGTTTTGACATGTATGGCTGACCAGGACAGTCAAAGTGAAAGTTGAAATCTCCAAGAATAATTAGGTTGCCACCTATCGAATTTCCATACTCTAGAAGATTTGGAAACTGCTCCAAAAAGAGAGATTCAGTCAGCTTGTTTTTTTCTACTAGGAGGAGGATGGTAGAGGCAGAAAAAATGGACTGACCTTTGTTCCAGTTTGAGCGTTCTTTGGACTAGTTCAAACAAAGTGTGGCAGAAATTGAAGGTTGTGTTGTACTTAAGGCATTTGATCAGGAATTCTTTGTAATTACAGCAATTCCACCTCCGCGAGAGTTGCGGGGGAACAACTTGATGGAGTAATCACTGGGTGTTAAATCCGCACACTTACATTCATCACCTGCGAAATGTAACCAAGTTTCTGTCAGGAAGAAAACATCAATATTCTGGTCGTTGATAAAATTAACAATTTCTGTGTGCTTTTCCGGTGATCCTAGTGATTGAGCATTGAATAATGCAATACGTAGTGCATTACTGTCAATACATACACTTAATAAAGAACAAAGAAACTGAAAATACTCTTCATAAAAAGAAAATATTCAACTGTGAAGCTTATAAGAAAAATTCTATTTTTTAGTGCTACCTCAGCCTAGCAAAAATCACAGACATTACAAGAGGTCTATATGAGCCTGAGATTGCTCACTTGGCTGATATATATATCCAATTGCAAGACCTATTGACCAGGAAATCTCAGCAGGATGCTTTGTAAAGAAATTTATTTAATGTTGTTGATTGCATATGTTAGGAAAAGAAACTGTTTCAACGTATCTCTGTATTTCTTTACCTTGATCCATTATTTAAAAAAACCTTTATGACATGATGCTTTCTGTCAAAGTTGGTCTAATTCTCTTGGGCATCTTTAATTACGCTGTTTAACATTAACCTGTTTTAGTCAAATAAGCCATATTTGTTTAGAGATCTGCTTAATCTGTATAGTTATAAAGACGTTCAAACTATGACATTTTAAATCAAATTCATTTGAGAAGTTTTTAGATTAATTTGTTTCACATTCTTCTATTACAGTTTTGGCAGATATGTTTATTGTTGAATTTACATCATTTGTACAACATGGAAATTCGCTTGTCAAGATGCTGTTTGTCAAATTTATACAAATTGTGAAAGGCGGTTTTCAAACTTATTTTCAGTTTTTTTCCTATATTTTTAGTAAAGTATGCCATATCTAACAGTGAGTTGGAATCATTGGTATCAAAATGATGTACTTATAGTGCTTAATGTAAATTAACTCAAAGACTGTTGAGGTTTTTGAAAAAAGTCATTTAAATGTTACTTTATTTGTAGTTATGGCAGTAATATTTCATGGTGGATTAAGATCATTTGTAGCCTTGAAAGTCCTTCATGCCAGAATGTTTTCTATCTAATTTACTTAAAGTCTTAAACATGGTTTTCAAAATACTGTTCAAACATTTTTGTATTTTTCAGTAATGTGCCCATATTAGATGTCTGATTAAAAAATACAAAACTGAAAGGCTTTTACGCAAAGACAATTAATTTTTTTTGTGAACTTCTGTCCAGCTCAAAAGTCATTTAAAGGTATTGCTAGTAATTGCTAGTAATGATGGGATACATTAAAGGTGGACTGGCATCATTTGTACAAATTTAAAATACCTTTAGGCTAGGAAACTTTCTGTTAAATTTAGTCAAATTCTTTATAGCATTTGTTAAGAAGAAGCCATTTAAACTTTCCAATTTGTAGTAAATGTAACCTAATATGTTAGTGAATCAGTGGTATTTGCATAAACTTCAAAGCACCATGTAAGGCTGCTTAAAAAATGTTGTTAAAATGTATTTTACTTTTAGTCACAGTGGTCATATGTATGGTGAATCAATATCATATGAGTTAAACTGAAAGGATACCAAGATGCTTTATGTCAAATCTGGTTAAAGTCTATTGGCCCCTTTTGTTTTACAAGAACTAATTTGATAAGAACTAATTTCAAGACTCTTCAATATTTAGAATTGGGTGTAATATTTCATGGTGAATCAGCATAATTTGTATGAAATTAATGCACTTCATTTTTGCATGCTGTCTGTCAAACTGCACAACAACAAGTCAGGGTTTCTGAAGTTTAATAATGTTTGTCTCATCTAAAGGCAGACTTACATTAGTCAAAATTTTCTGACAAATTTGGTCACTTTCTGGTTAGCAGTTTTGCAAAAAAGTAAATTTCAGGTTAAAGTTTTGAGAAGATATCATTTAAAATATTTAAAGTTCTTTATACTTTAATGCTTTCTTTCAAATTTGCTCAATTTCTGCTGAGGTGTTCTTGAGAAATTGTTGTCCAAATGTTTATCAGTTTTCAGTAAAGGTGGACAGGCATCACAGAAACTAGAAAGACCACCATTTCATTTAGTCCAATTCTACAGAGTGGTTTTAAGAAGACATTTAAAGGTTTTCCTATTGTTAGTAGTAGTGTACTTACATGTATCTATATATTAATCAATGTTATTTATATCAATTATAAAGCATTTCCACCTAAATTGCTTTCTTTTGAAATTTTGTCAAATTCTGTGAGCAGAGCTTTAGAACAAGTCATTGTAATATTCTTATGGTTTTAGTAAAGGCATCTATATCTTATGATCACATCAGCATAAATTCCATAAACTTGAAAGCCTTAATGCCAGGAAGATTTCTTACAAATATGGCATAGTTCTGTTGAGTAGTTATCAAGAAGTTGTTGCTTATAGGTTTTACAATTTATTAATAATGGACGTATCTGACAGTAGATTAGATCATTTGTAAGAATTCAAAATCCTGTCAAGTTGGGATGCTTTCTATCTAATCACACCTGATTATGCTGAGCAGTTGTTGTTTTATGAAGCCATTTTAAGGTTTTTCGATTTAATGATGTGCATCTTTGATGGTACTGTCTGCACAAATCTGAAAGACCTTCTTATCAGAATGCTATTTGCCAAGTCTGTTTTAAACTGTTCAAGTGGTTTGTGAAGAGAAGTTGAAAACAGCAATTATAGATGTACAATAAAGCACTATTGATACTATGCCATATGTGTAAAGTGTTTGTATTAGTAAATTCACTGTTACTTTAATAGCTTTCAGTTAGAAAAGCAATATGAACATTCCAAGCAAGAAAAATGGCATCATAAAAGGGAATCAATTAGTTATAATGGATCTTATCTGATATTTGAGAAGTAATTTCTGCTAGAAAATATTAGGCCATCCAAACAAACTTAGCGACCTAATCATGTTTTGTATCTTATATATTTTCAGCATGTTTATGTTTTCCAATTCCATTGTTTTTGTCATTTGTTGTTCTGTAGTGTAGTCATATCATTATTGATGGTGTAAAGTGCTTAGAGCTTCATAAGATTAGGCGCTATACAAAGTCCTCATTATTATTATTATTATTATTATTGTCTCCCCTTCTCTCACACACACACACATACACACACACACACGCATGCGGATTGCTATACTTGTGAACCATCCGACTAGGGACCGGGTCATGGACACGTACTTAAATAATCATTGAAACAACACATAAAACTAAATAAGGTAAAAATATCCTCTATTGATGCTTTTTTTTTTTACCAACATATTTTCTATACACAGTACACTAAATGAGTTATTGAGTGTCAATGTTGCAACATTATGGACACGAAATTGTAGTCATGGACACAGTGTCTATAATACTGTTTTTATTATTGTTTAACCAGTTGTGAACCATGTGTCCACAAATCTGATGAAAAATAGGTGTATTATAGTATTATTATACTAAATGACCATTCATGTCACTTACTTAGCGCTATCTTTCGAGGAGAAAAATCTTTAGGAAAAAAAGACTTTTGCGACAAAGCTATACTTCTGTTACGAACCGATTACTTTTATCACAATTACAGGTAGTGTCTTTACAAAGAATATTACACAATTTGACATATGAATGGTCGGGATAGGGGGAGCAAGCGAGTGGAAGAGAAAAACAAATCAATTTTGTATAAGATGAAATTAAGCGTTTTTCGTGTTGAAATAAGAAATTCCATAGTGATTTATGAACATATTGTTACACTCACAGGGGTATCACTTGACTGAGCGGTGTCAAACCCTAGCACGAATCCTGCTGGAAGACATATGTTTTCCCCAAATTTCCAAAGACTTCCATACAATTTGAGTTGTAAATTGGAAAGCCAGACATGTCTGCTTTTATATACTTAATTTTACTCTAATCAAGTCAAGACCACAGATAAAACAACTTGTCCATCAACTTCACATTTGCATCATTTTTCTTCATAATCATCAGATACTGCCAGCCGGTTATGCCATTTATCCCCTTTTTCACTGGGAACTTTTAACTCTGACACCTTAGGCCAGTCAATAAACGCTTTTACTGGCACATTACTCCAATATAACTGCATCTATTTTCCACTATGGACACATTAATGGTATCTACCAAGTCCCTACTTATTGATTCCATTGAGTAATTTACTGGTTTTCTACTGTAAATACTGCCACCTCAGCCACACCACTATTGTATACCACTAGATTTTAATATGGACTATGTTACAACAGGGACAGTCATTTGGTTTGGACCTGAATTCACTACTAGCAAACCATGGCATCATTCAAACTCACTAACACTCGACTCAGTGACATTTACTCCTAGTAATTGGCTAATTTTTGAGCTAGGAATATTTCCAAGGTGCCGAATCCCAATAATCACACAAATCTAATAATGGCTTAAAACGAAGTGCTATCAAATGCGCATACTCCAAATTTATTACATTATATATACATATATGTTGTCAAACTATGCAGTAAGTACAAATATATTTTCCAGCAGTTAATTTACAAGTATAGAGATTGTTGCAATTTTTATAGTCTCAGAGAGAGAGAGAGAGAGAGAGAGAGAGAGAGAGAGAGAGAGAGAGAGAGAGAGAGAGATAGAGAGTATTGCCTTTCATTACAAACTCCTTATGCATGTAATCACTAAAGTGTAACTACTTTAAATTGAAAAGCCCCATTATTATCTTTGCAAACATCCACTCTTTTGTATATATATTGTTTTCTTATGATTAGGAATATTAGTTTAATACATAATGGAAAATACTAGAGATACAGACCTGCCAACCCTGAGGTGTCGGGTCTCTGTAAGTGGCAGTTGATTTTTTTTCTGTAAGATTGACCAGTTTTCAGTAAGGTGTAACAACATATCAATAACAATAATTGTAAATCTGGAAAATGTAACTAAAAGTTTGACAGAAGGACAATAAATATTATGTTCAACTGAAAAGATTGTAAAGTATGCGTAGACTTTATTTACCACCAGTATAGTTGCACAAACTTTAGTTCCAAACCCTATGCAGATCAATGGCTAGTTGCATCTCTCAACTTGACATAATTATTGGAAATTCTTCTCCATTTAACATGATGATGGCAATCATATCTCCTGTCACGAGACATACTCAAATTGGCATGTGATGTCCAATAAATGTAATTGTTTCCTTTCCAGCTTTTATTTACATGAATCTGAATACTCCTTTTTACTCTTCTGTGTTGATTATTAACCCTATTCTAGAGGCTTACTTTCCTTTTTGTCTTAAACATGCATTGCTTTATGGGCACCATTTTCAAAAAAATATAATCAACAGTTTGATCATGCAGATGCTTTGCATGAACAAATAGGTGCAGTTTAAAATGTCTGGGGTGCTGCTGTAAACAGTCTGTCAAGAGACATACTCAAATTGGCACGTGATGTCCAATAAATGTAATTGTTTCCTTTCCAGCTTTTATTTACCGGTACATGAATCTGAATACTCCTTTTTACTCTTCTGTGTTGATTATTAACCCTATTCTAGAAGCTTACTTTCCTTTTCGTCTTAAACATGCATTGCTTTATGGGCACCATTTTCAAAAAAATATAATCAACAGTTTGATCATGCAGATGCTTTGCATGAAAAAATAGGTGCAGTTTAAAATGTCTGGGGTGCTGCTGTAAACAGTCTGGTTCTCAGACTAATTTTACAAATTTGAAAAATGATACCCAGATCCATATATAACACGGATGAACCTATCATCTGGATTTTTCATCAGCAATCATTTTTCCATAGTTTTCATAAGATTTACGGCAAAATCATAATAATTGGCAGGTCTGGAGATGGATAGATGTAATTTGTTACCATGAATTTCATCATAGCTATCCACTGACAAAGTAGAACAAAGTGGATCTATGGTCATAGGCTAGCAAAGACAAAATGTACCCACCATCTTCAGTTAAATGAAATAAATACATCAAAATTTAAATATTAACCTGAAAAGGGAAGCAAAGTGCCAATAATAAATAAACTTTTATCCTTCTATTTAGTTTGATGTTAGGTCTATAAATTGGAAAGCTCTTATTGAGGCATGAATATGGACAAATGATTTAGAACTTTTTTCTTGGTATTTGAACATCATCGACCAAAATATATGCAGATAGATATTTGAGGTCTTTCACGGATGTTTGTGGATATCATCATCTGTAAGGATATATAAAGTGGCATGAAATATTTAGTTTCCTTACTTAAATATCTTCAGAACTCTTACTTTAAATATTTGCAGAAATATTGACCAGAGTTTAACAAAACCAAATTATTTCTTTGAAATTTGGATCAAAAATATATTCTGAAGGGAATGTAGGTATGTTTTAAAAAAAATCTATAATGGTTGGAGAATTTGAGCAAATGGTTTTTTCAGCTTGAGTAATCTTAGTAGGGTCATTATGGTGGTATAAGATGTTTGATTACTTTTCTAGGTCACAACCTATTCCCCATAACATTTGCCCATTTTAGCATAAAGGCCACACAATTTATGCAACCCTTAAATTAATAACATTAATAAGCCATGAATGTAAAGTGGCCCAAGCAAGGGTCAAATAGTGATGCAGAGCAGTGACTGGTAAAAAAAAACACCCAAAACAAATTGCTTTGCTTTTTAACTCTAGTTTTATTCTCTGAAAAATCTACTATGTGGTTCTTATCTGTGCTTGGAGTAATATTTATGCTGCGAATACAATTTACTATTTGTGTTGAGGCTGCTTTATGCCATTGCAAGCAGTTCTGAAATCACGAATGTAAATGAATGTAATCAAATTGAAATTCATTTGCTAGCACCATCAGATACCAGTTATTATCTATATAGATAAGCCAATAATTTTGATCAGTGTACCTATGATGATTGCCATGGTTGCACTTCTGGTTACTCCATGACCAACAGTTGCTGCTACAGCAAATCCAGAAATGGCGTCTACAAAGACGCGCATATTTTCCTTCAATATCATAATTTTTTGGGTGATTTATTCTCGTATCTGTTACAATGCTTTTGCAATTTTTTCACATCAGTAACATAAAGGACCTATCATAATTCATCTATTAATAATACAATTGCATGACTTATTAACATTGTCTGGACTCATCACATCCAGGTACCAAAGGCACATGCACTCCTAGCCAATTGCATTTTTTTTTAGTAGTATAACTATCCTGTAATTATTTTTGTAAATATTTGCCTCGGTAATATCTACATTTCCAACAATTGTGTGTTCAAAGGGTCTAGCATCATTTTCATTTGAAAACACATCAATTATGCCTCTACCTTTTGCATCCTAAGATCGTCTTCGCCCAGTAACTGTTACCCAAACAAGTATGTTCCTGAGATATTGTTTGTCTTGCACGAGTCAATGTTGGTGTAAAATATTCATTGCTGCATATAACGGGGGTGGATACAGTGGCAAATACAGCTTTGATGTTATAGAAAGAATCTGACATCTTGTGGATTAAAGTTTAGGCATTTGCCTGTGTGATAATTCAATTTTGGCTTCCAGTTGTTTGTGGTACATAAAGTGGTTTAAATGGCCAAGTTATGATATGATGTATGATCTATACTGACTCACACATCATTAAGTTGTGACTTTTGGGTCTGTCAGAACCATTTTTATCAAGTGAGCAATTGTCTTGATCCTTTCTTCATCTCTAATTCCATTTGTCTCTCTTTTTTTCTTTCTGAATCTGAAGCTTTCTTGACTTCATTTATATCTTGTGTTTTAATTTGAATTAGACTTGTTAATCAAATCCAAAGCACTTATTTTCAACCAAATATTGAACCAAAGTATTTGTTTATTTCTTGCTTCGTTAAAGAAGCCTGCACCTCAGAAAGATCACATTGCCTGGCAAGCTGTAGCAATTCATCCTTTTATCATGGACGCTAACCACTCCAGAACAGAATTTTAAGTAAAATTTTCCATTTCAGATGACTTTGCAAAAGTTTTCTGGTTTAGCTAAAGATTTCTAAAATATATGACAATGAAACCAAAGAATAAAAAATTCCTAAAGAAAGTTTTCCAAAAAGTTTAGAAATATCTTATGCACCTCCAATTTTCTGTTATAAATCTATGGTTTTAAACTAAGTAACAGAAAAAATGCATAAACTAAAGATCTTAAAAATAAAAATTCAAGAAATAATTTATATCCTTGGAATAAAAAGTAAATTTGAGAAAAAACACTAATTATTGTTAATTTAATCCCACACAGTCAAACTTTTTTGTCACAAATCCAGATGAAATGAATCCCAATGAAATTCCAGTGGTGTTCTAAAAGTGCTCAGCACTGAATGTATTGATGTGCCTGTAGTGTTTTAATGTGCCAGTGGCCTGGAATGTGGAGATGTGAAATAGCCTTTTGTTGTATTGCAATTGTATTCAGGTATTCAGGGATCTATGGGGTGTCCTGGGAGGGGGTAACATCTCTGGCTGGCTAAGCAGTCATCTCGTTAGGGGTAGTTCGCACACCTTTGGTCTCCACTTAACACTCTGCTCTCACCTGTGGCTCCAAGATGTGGCATGCGCAACAGCCACATCCCAGAAAACTGCCTCAAATGGCTGGCTAAAGCAGGCTGAGGGTAGCCGATAAGTCTTAAACTCTGAATTAGGCTTTGTCTACCTAGCATGTGAAGACTTGATCCAGCAGCCTGCATAGAGGAACCACCAGCTGGTCAATAGGCAGAAAGGCAATTTCCCAGAAAAGTGCTGTGAAGCACTAAGAGGATGATGCAACATGTACTACATCCTGGTCATCCACTGCACTCATCTCTGTCTCCAGCCATCTTGACATTGTCTTGCTGCTTAACCCAGATGGTTTCGGGTGAGAGAGTGAGGTCGATGAACTGCGCAACTCTTCCTCACTTAAAAGGAAGTCATAGCACAAGTCATTTTTGTCATTCACCCATCCCATTTCATCACCCATTAAAGTCCTGTGGAGACAGGCATGCGATGAAGCGGTAGGTGTGGGTACACTGGCAGCCTTATACTATTGATTACTTTTTATTTTAATGTAACATGATCTGGTTTAGATACAATATCAAGATAAAAAAATCTGTGTTTTTCCTGGACTTATATCAGTATTCTTGGAAATTCTTTCCATATATTTTCAAGCCAAATTTAATGTTTAATTAAATTATTTAAAATATTAATATAACAATGACATAAAATTAGTATACATATGTGGAAAATAATAGGATCAGCAAAATTTTGTTCTTGTGCATGTGTAGGAAAATACTGTGCTCAACATGGACAACATATCCAACCAGGATCTCATGGGCCTGTTTGTTGTATCAAATGTGGAAATGGCGTACAAGGAAAAACTCAAGTATGTGGTAGTTGTGGTGGTAAAGCTTATAGAGAATTATCAAAATATTATGCCTGTAAACATAACTTTACTCTAGCTGAACACAATTATATAACTCGTTTTGATTGTAAAATGAAAACTAACGATTAGACATGATTTTTTTTATATAATGGATCAGGAGTTCGTATCACACCTTGTTTTCATGAATTATGAAGCATTTCGTGATGGTAAAATTATTCGTCATCAACGAAAAATCTCGATAGGTTAGGTTGTATTAGTAATGCGGGTTACATAAAGGTTGGAATTAACGATAAAAAATATCATGCTCATAGATTTATTTATTAGTGTTTTAATGGGTTAATTGATAAAATTATCGTTATCGATCATGTTAATTTGAATCCATTAGATAACCTTGTTGATAATTTATGAGCTTATACTCAAAGTCAAAATTCCCACGACGGGCGAACAGAAAAATGTTATATAAAAAAAAAACAGTTATCGGGTTTTATCGACGATAAAATCATCTAATTCCCATCAATGAATTCTGCGCAAAATATTTTGATATTAATATCTCTGGATCAATAAAAAGAGCCGCTGATGGAATAATCTTCACGATATACTTGCGTCGATATATATAAAACAAGAGTATCATTTCATACAAAGAATAATAATCCATGATTGTTTAAAGAAAGATTCAAAGAAGGGTTTTAATCAATATATATTTTTTGCCTCAATGATATATAGAGTTGACAATTTAATTTGATAAAATCCAACATTTAGTTGGATCTAGTGAAATATTTACTAGCAAATATATCATTGATGAATACAAAAATATTTGTAAAAATAAGGCGTTGATTGTTCCTGTTGGATGAGTTATCATGAAACTCACT